>JAUMIR010000003.1:287104264-288354264 GCA_030847615.1 Gambelia wislizenii
AAGTGGGAAAATCCTTAGAGTATGTCTGTTTGAACTGGATAAATAACTATGGACTGAGTGTAATTCAGGTGGAATATGAGTATTTGAAAAGGAAGCCTGGTGTAGAAAGCGTTAGAGGGGGTTGGAGCAACAACTGCAGTCAGAAGAGTCAAGACGGTGGAGCCCGGGAGAATACTACAAAACTACGGAGCAGTAAAGAAAATAAGGATAAAGGAAAGCAAGAAAGAAAAGGAAAGAAAGGAAAAGGAAAGAAAAGCGGAAGAAGAGGAAGAGGAGGAAGGTGAGAGAAAGGAACAGAAAGGTTGCTGAAAACAGGCAGCAAACTAACCAAGACGAAGCGACGAGGGACTACAATAGAGAGCGTGGAACGTGGAAGATACAACAAGGGAAGGAGGGGGAGCGTGGAGTTGGGAACTGGGAGGTAGAAAACTGGTAAAAGGGGTAGAGAGAAAGAGAAGGGGGGAGAGAAAGGAGCATCAATAACCAAAGTAAAGATAGTGAGGGAAAGCTTTGGTTGGGAGTTAAATAATTATATATGGCTAGTATCTTATATTGGGTTGAAGCTAATTAAGAAGATTGACATTATCTCATACATTCTATATAACTATATATATATATACCACTCCACCCTCTGAACCTAGGTATACTCTAAGCGCCCTTTAATGTTCCCTGTTGCTGAAATCTTTGTGCAAAATCTGTGAAAATTTGAGAAAGGTGGATGGTGTTTAGGCTCATAGGAGACATATTTTTGTGATAAATGCTTGGAATTTATTTTCTATTCCATATTGATTTTTGTGAGTGAGAGAACAAATATCACAGACCGCAAAGCAGGGTTAGGAATAGGAAAAGCAACGGTAAACTATAAAATCTGGTTCTATATCTTAAGACTTGTTTGAAACCGATTCTAAAACTTTAATTTCCAATTATATTGCAAGGGGGAACTCGGAATGAGAAATTAGTAGCAAAAGGAGGTGAATGAGAAATTGGTTCTATAAAGGAGGAATTTGATAAACAGAAGAGCTAAGGATAGAGATTACGGGGGTAATTTCTAAAAGGAAAAGAGGGAAATATAGAATGCTAAATAGATAGACGTACCTATGCTAAATAGCAGGGAATATACACGAGTCTGAGGTAACGGGTAAAATTGCAATATAGGCGGAAAGCAAGCAAGAAATAATAAGATCAAGATTGGAGGAGAAGCAGGATAGTTAAGTACAGGAAATGCCTAACACGAGGAAAACAACAGCACAGGGACAAAGCCAGATTCAAACAACTAGAAGGCCTTCTCTAGAGATGACATCTAAAATAACAGATACAAACCAATTGCTTCTTTGTGAATTTAAGAAATTAAGCAGCAATATAAAATCAGAAATGAAAGAATTAAAAGAAGAAATCAAGAATGAGTTACAAAAACAATTAGATAAATTTGGAAACCAACTAGAAAAGGTAACAAGAGATATCACAAAGATGAAAGGGGAATTACAAGAGCTGCAGAGCAAAACAAAAAACTTAGAGACGAAAACAAGAGTATTAGAAACAAGATTAGAGTATGAAGGCACCCATAGAATTGAAACTAGATAATAATAACATGAAATAAAAACTAGATCGAAATGTATAAAATTGAGAGGTCTAAGTGAACAAAGAAATGAAAATTTGGAGACGAGGATAATCCCGATACTAGTGGAATATATAGGGTGGTTGCCAGAGCAACTAGATGTCAAGATAGATAAGGTCTACAGGATTGACTCATGGATAGCCAAAAAGAAAAAAAATACCACAAGATATTGTGGTATATTTCATAAGAGAAAGGATAAAAGAGGTGGTTATCCAGGAGAGTTACAAAAAAACACGGAAAATTGAAGGACAAGATATAAAAATATATAAAGATATCCCACTTCTAGTGTTAAAGAAAAGACAAGATTACAGATTTCTGACCCAGGTGCTGAAAGTAGAAAATATTCCGTATAAATGGAACAAAATAGAAGGGATATCCTGTACTTACAATTACAAAAGTTACAAAATAAATACAGTAACAAAAGCAAAAGAATTTTTAAATAAGATCAAGAGAACACCAGAGAAGGAAAGGAAAGAAAATAGAGGAAGAGAGAAAGGAGAAAAGATAGGAACAAGATTGGGGGAAGAAAACACAACAAGCCAAAAGAAGGAGGGAAGCAACGATAATGAGAGAGCCAAAGGGAAGCGAAAAGGAAGGGAGGGAAAATTAGAGGATAAGCAGGGGGGAAATGAGGGACAACGAATAGCTGGAAAAGAAAAAAAGGGACAAACATCAGAATTAAGTGAAGATGATGATAAAGAAAGCCTAGAAACACATAAGGAGATTTTAAGAAATGAAATAAGTGAATCTAGTGCAGAGGAAGAAGAGGAAGAGGAAGAGGAAAAAGAAGAAGAAGAAGAAAAAAGAGAAGGAGAGAGGGAAGATACATGGGAAGAGGAAAACTAAGAATAAAAAAGTCAGTTAGGAAAAAAAGATGAAAGATAAAATCTGGACATGGAATGTGAAGGGGCTAAATAGTCCTGAGAAAAGAAAGTATTTTACTATATAGAGAAACAAAAAATAGATATCACTGTATTACAGGAAACACACATTAGGGAACAAGATATAAGACTTCTAAAAAATCCAAAATTAGGAGAATTGTATTCAACTAAGTATGGAAGGAAAAAGAGAGGAGTAGCAATATATGTTAATAAAAAATATGAATCCAAAGAAGT
Source organism: Gambelia wislizenii (assembly GCA_030847615.1). NCBI lineage: Eukaryota > Metazoa > Chordata > Lepidosauria > Squamata > Crotaphytidae > Gambelia > Gambelia wislizenii. The sequence continues at coordinate 287,106,995 of JAUMIR010000003.1, forward strand.
ATTTAATGATAAAAATGGATACTATATTGGAGTAGAAGTCAAAATACTTGGTAAAGAGATACTGTACTAGGCCTATATGCCCCCCAAGAAAATAAGAAAAGTTTTTTCCAGGAACTATTGACAATTATAATGGACTATGACTATTCAAATCTTATAATAGCAGGAGATTGGAATGCAGTGTGTGAACCAGAAAAAGATAGATCCAACAAAAAAGCTAAGAGAGGAAAACAGGGATCTCTTCCAAATACAGTGAGGGAACTAATAACACAATTGGGATTAATGGATATATGGAGACACCGACATATCACAGAAAAAGATTATACTTTCTATTCAGACCGGCACCAAAGCTGGTCTAGAATAGATATGATTATGATATCTAAAACTTTACAAAAAGAGGTGAAGAAAGTTGAAATAATGCAAAGAATAATATCGGACCATGCACCAATACTAATGGAAATGGGAAGGAGAAAAAACACCTTTGAATGGAAATTAAACAATATGCTATTGAAAAAAGATAAAATAGTAGAACAAACAAAAGAAACCATAAAACAGTATTTCAAAGAGAATATAGGTAAGGGGGTAACAATGAATATAGTATGGGACGCCGGGAAAGTGGTGGTACGGGGTGAATTCTTAAGGCAAGAGACAGAATATAAGAAAGAAAGAAATAGAAAATTAAACAGAATTTCAGAAGAGTTGAGACAAAAAGAAAAAGAAGATAAACTAAAGTCAGGAAATGAGAAAATAAGAAAAGAGATAAAAGTGTTAAGAAAACAACTAGAGATAGAAATGAACATAGAAATCAGCCAGAAATTGAAATTTGCCCGCCAGAAACATTTCGAACACGCAAACAAGCCAGGGAGATGGTTAGCGTGGAGGACAAGGAAAGAGAGAGAGAAAAAAGTAATAACAGAAATTAAGATAAATAATGAAAGGGTAACAAAGCAGAAAGAGATTATGAAGGTTTCTATGACTACTTTAGTGGAGTTTATAAGGAATATAGGAGCACAAGTGAAACACAGGAAAAAATCAGAAAATATCTTGAGAAAGAAAATATCCCACAATTTACGGAAAGTCAAAGACAAGGGTTAAATGAACCAATAACAATTAAAGAAATTAGGGAAGCAATAAGCAAATTAAAAAATGGCAAAGCACCGGGACCGGATGGGTTCTCGGTACTATATTACAAAACGTTTATGGAAGACCCTCTACATAAGCTCCTAAATGAAATAAACCAGACAAATATACCGGAAACGTGGGGGAAGGCAAGCATCGTTCTTATTCCCAAGGAAGGGAAAGACCAGACACGAATTGATAACTACAGGCCCATTTCATTGTTAAATATTGACTATAAGATTTTCACAACCATACTAGTAGAAAGATTGAAAAAAGTTTTGACATCATGGATATACGAGGATCAGAGTGGATTTCTACCAGGGCGGAATACAAAGGACAACTTGAGAACGTTACTAAACGTGTTAGAATATTATGAAAAACACAATGAAAGAAAACTAGCAATGGTTTTTATGGACGCCGAAAAGGCATTCGACAACATCAATTGGGAATTTTTGGTTATGGTAATAAGAGAAGTGGGGATTGGAAATGACTACGCAGATTGGGTTGAGAAGATCTATAAAAAGCAGGAGGCCCACATAATAATTAACGGGGAAAAATCCAAAAAATTCCCAATAAAGAGAGGAACACGTCAGGGTTGCCCTTTATCCCCATTATTGTTTATCATAGTCTTGGAGATCTTGAATAGGAATATCAGGTTAAACCAACAAATAAGAGGGGTTAAAATCCAGGAATATCATTATAAATACAAATCTTTCGCAGATGACATAGTTTATTTTTTAGAAAACCCAACAGAGAGTATCGAACTGCTACTAAAAATCATTGAAGAATATGGTTCACTAGCAGGAATTAAGATAAATAGGGAGAAAACCGTGATAATCACAAAGAATATGAGCAAAGGGGAAGAATACCAACTTGAGAAGATTACGGGGTTCAAAGTGGAGAAGAAAACAAAATACTTGGGAATAATTATCACTAATAAAAATATAGACATATATGAAAATAATTACATCAGTGGATGGAAGAAAATAAGGGATGAGCTGAAAAGGTGGAGTAAATTAAATCTATCATGGATGGGTAGAATGGCAGTGGTAAAAATGATGGTGCTTCCTAAGTTACTCTACTTATTCCAAAACATCCCAATACTTTACAACGATAACTTTTTTAAAATGGTAAATAAAGACATATTTGGCTTTATATGGGCAAATAAGAGACCACGGATTGGGAGAAAATTAGTATACGATTCAAAGGAAAGAGGAGGGTTAGGATTCCCAGACATTAAAAGTTACTACGAAGCAAGCTGCTTCTTATGGGTTAAAGAATGGATATTGTTGGAAAATACAAGGTTGTTGCGACTGGAGGGCTTTAATTTACGTTTTGGGTGGCATGCTTACATGTGGTATAAAAAAGAGAAGGTACACAAAGATTTCACCCATCACGTTATTAGACGCGCTCTGCTAAAGACATGGCTAAAGTATAAAGAAAAATTATACTGGAAGATACCGGTTTGGGTATCAACCCACGAAGCGTTCCATAAAAGAGAAAATCTAGTCAAAGATAGATGGCTACGATATAGTGAGATCTTAAAGAAAGTAAACGGGACATATAAAATGAAATCCGAGGAGGAGTTGAATAAGGAAAACATCTATTGTCATTGGTTCCTATTTAGACAGATAACAGAAAAATTTAAAAGAGATATAACCATGGAGGGAATAGAAGAATAAATGAATGATGTTGATAAAATAATATGGGGAAAAAAAGGTAAATTTATGTCAAAAATGTATAAAGAAATCCTGAGATTGAATATGGAGCAAGAGATAATAAAACCATACATGATCGCATGGGCCCGGGATTGTAAAAACCAAATTCCACTAAGTGAATGGGAGATTGCATGGACAAAAAACATTACATTTACTAGAAGCAATGGCTTAAAGGAAAATTTCTACAAATCAATATTTTTGCAAAAATATACAAAAATTCGTCAAATATTTGTTGGAAATGTGGAAAAGCCGCGGGCACATACTTTCATGTTTGGTGGAACTGCAAAAAAGTCAGGGGATTCTGGAAAGGAATTCATAAGAATATTTGCAAGTATCTGGAGATTGACTTTGTATGTAAACCAGAAACATATCTGTTAAACATACTACAAGGCATAAGTGAACATGACTTGAAAACTTACAGAAGAATTATATTGTATATGATAACGGCGGGTAGAATAGTAATTGCAAAAAGCTGGAAAAGTGTAGAAGCTCCACAAATGGAAGAATGGATATATAAACTATTTGAGATGTATGAGATGGACAGACTAACAATAATTCTGGACGAAAATAAAACATTAAAAGACTGCGAGGTATGGAAGAAACTGATACCCCTATGGAAAGAAATAGGGGGAGAAAGAACAACAGTGGAAATTGAATAACAAGTTACAGAGACATTCAAGGAAGAGAAACAGAAACTAAAACAAAGCTACTAAAGGAAGGGATGGAATGAAAGCGTGAAAAAATACACTTGAAGAAGACAAAACCAAAGGAAGTTCATTTTCCTTTTTTAACTATGTGTTCGTTTGTTTGTTTGTTTTAGAAAGATGTGAAGGAATATATGTATGTATGCCTGATGTTCGGTATTTGTATGTAATGTGTTTTTTTTGTTTGTTTTTTGTTTTGTTTTTTGTTATTTGTAGATATGTGAAATTTTATATTTGTCATTGGTATTCTGTGATAAGTTCATGTAATTATATGTAAAATTTGCAATAAAAATTATATATAAAAAAGAAAAGAAAAGAAAGTCAGGTCAGGGAATAGGGATTCAGCCGGTGCAGGATGGGATTACACTCCCCCTAAAGATGCAGGCTTAGGTGTGCTCCTGGATTCACTCTGAGCCTGGAAGCTCAGGTTTCAACCATGGGCAGGAGTCCCTTTGCACAGTTAAAGCTTGTACACCAACTGTGCCCCTTCCTTGGGACATCAGATTTGATCTTGATGACACATGCCTTAATTACATCCTTGTTAGATTTCTGCAATGCACTCTATGTGGGGTTGCCTTTGAAGACTGTTCAGAAACTTCAGTTGGTCCAAAAAACTGCAGGCAGATTGCCAACTGGCTACAGGGAACACAAAACTCTCTTTTTGCAACAGCTTCACTGGTTGCTGGTCTGGTTCTGGGCATTGGGCACAATTCAAAGTGCTGGTTTTGCCATATAGAGCCCTATACAGCTCAGGTCCAGGTTATTTGAAAGACCATATTCTTCCTTTTAAACCAGCCCATGCTTCGAGTTCTGCTTGGGAGGCCCTTCCCTCTGTCCCACCACCCTCACTAATACATCTGGTGGGAACATAGGAGAGGGCTTCTCAGTGGGTGCCCCCAAGCTCTGGAATTCTCTTTCCAGAGAAGTTACACTGGTGCCATCCCTACTTTCTTTTCTCAGGACTTTATCAGACAAGTCCCTTTAAATGTTATTTTGCCGGCATAAAAAAAAAAGAAAATTCTGTGCCAGCAAAAGAACATCCCCCACTGCATTTGCCTTCTTTCCCTGTCAATGGCTTCCCCGGCAATGAAGAGAAAGTGAACGTAGTTCTGTTCACTTCCTCTTCTGAAATCCCACAGATTCTCGTGAGAGTTGATCATGTGAGAAATTCAAAGATAAAACATTTTAAGTTACCCTAAGCACCTAAACACACTTTAAAACTTCAAAGTAACCCAGGGAGGGTCATTAGAAGTTCGTCACTTACCTGGATGTCGCAATCCCACCCTGAAGTGTTGTGCCCCCTCCGGCCATTTACTCTGCAGAGATGAGATTTAAAGGGCCAGAGGTTTCACATACCGGCAATGCTGGCAAAAAGCTGGCACTGCTGATCTATTGACAGCTTAAGCTGTCAATTGAAAGTGGCACCCTATTACCAGCTAATTGACAGACTGGCCACTGAGAAGAATGACATAATGTCATTATCACATCATTTGGGCTCCTTCCCCCCCCCCTCTTCTGATAAAGTCCTTAGACAAGTAAAGACATTTCTGTTCCAACAGGCATTTGATAAATGACTGCATAAGGCCCATCTCACCTAAACAATGAAGTGGATGCTGCTAAAATCTTGTTTTAACTTTTGTAGCCTCTGAATTTTTAACAATTTATTTTTTAACTTGGTGGTGCATTGGTTAAATGCCAGTACTGCAAGCCACCACGTTGCAAGTTTGATTCCAGCGGGCTCCAAGGTTCACTCAGCCTTCCATCCTTTCGTAGGTCGGTAAATTGAGTACCCAGCTTGTAGGGGGCAATTAGCTAACACACATTGGAAACTGTTTAATGCAGTGTAGATGTGTAAATAGCTATTGCTTAAAACAATTTGTAAGCCGCTCTGATAGCCTTGTGGCTGAAGAGCGGGGTATAAATAACTACATAAATAAAAAAAATTGAAAACCCCTATGAGTCCCAAACTAGGAAAAGTTGGGATAGAAATAATAATAATGATTATGATGTTTAATCACTGCCAGTAGGGAAGAACACAAAATGTATCTGTTTGTAGATGACTTGATGACTTGGAAATTGTCACTACTGATCTTGAAATGTCATTATAAAAAAGTAATAAAGATAATACATGGCTGCAGCTAAAGTTGCCTAATAAAATTATTTGTCTAACAGAAAACTATGTAGATCTTGTCAAAAATAACAATTGATTAGTTGTGGGGGCAAATTTAATATTATTTGTTTGTTTGTTTTATATTACACTTTTTCACAGAGTGGGACCCAAGGTGCTCACAAAAAGGGTCTTACAGAGATGGCAACCATTCATGGTAATCTTGGGTTTAAAAAAATTGCTGCTTTCAAAATAACAGTGGTCCCAAAACTTTCCTTTCAGTTTCAGACTATTCCTGTTTACATTCTGACAATAACTTTTTAAAAGATGACAAAAACAATGAGTGATTTTCTATGGAAGAACAAGAAGGCCCATATATAAATTAAATGAGGTAAAGAAAAGGAACAATGACTGGTTTCAGATTTAAAATGTTATTATGAACAATTCAATGTCACAAATAAATCTATTTATATCATTAGGTAGCTCAAGCAAAAGGGAGGGAATATGTAATAGTACAGCCTTTTCCTTTAATAAGACAACAGTAATTCCATGTGCATTAAAAAAATCTACATGATATTATAAATTATTTTGCCAGTTCTACTATGCACTATGGAAAAGACTGAAAAAAATATTAGCAACCTCAATATTTTCTTAAATGCCCCTTTAAAGGCTATTAAAGGCAATCACTTCAATATAACTTATAACGTTTAGAAAGTAAAGATTTAATTTGCTGCTCGTTGAACTTTAGGCATGGAATTTTTCTTAAAATAAAGCAATTAAAATACAGTAAAGTAATTCTCCTAAATTCAATTGTTAGTCCCAAGTACAGTAAACCCATTGAATTAGTACCAACACTTCTGTAAATCCCATTGATTAAGGACTAACAAATGGATTTGGGACAATGAGATGTTGTGTATATAATTTAAATAAGATTTTTAAATTTCTGTATCTATTTCAGGCTACATTCCTGTGAACACTTACCTAGATTCAATGGGACTTGTTTCCAAACTTCAAAAATGTGCAGGATCAGCCTGTAACTCATGTAGTTTGTCACGGATAATTAATTACTATATTTTGCACTGTCATTTAATGTTTCTGGAGAACCTTGTTCTTCAAGTGACCATATTGTGCAGTGTAATTTTATATGAAAAATTTCTATAAAGAAGGCTTAATCACAATTCATCATCTTCTCTAGCTGTTGAAGTTGGAGGCTCCCACATCTGGACTATATCTTCATTGTTTCATTAGCCTGACACTTCAAACAAATCTTGTCAAAAAAACAAAACAAAACAAAAAACCCAGCATCTGAGAGATAGACAACTTACTACCACTTCACATGGGAAAAGTCATCTGTGGTTAGAAAAAAACAGCTAAAAAGCTCATTGTCTGTTGGAAACATTAGAAGTCTCTTTTAAAATTATATACAAGAGAAAACATGCTAACTTCAGCTTATTGAACTTTTTGGCCAACCTAGCCTGAAAAGGGATATTACATATGGTGCTTGCTCTTACTCAATTGAAACCTCCCTCTTTCAAGTCATAATTGTTTCCAGTTGATAAATGTAATACATGATATATCTAGGTGAATAATTTCATAAATGAAAACTGTTTGGTGAATCCAGACAAAAGAAACTCCCTAGATAATACTGCTATCACAGGAAAGAAAATGGATTACATGTTAGGGCTTTCATGTCTGCTCTCATTTTCATGCATAATCCCCATTTGTCACAATTTTCGGTTGAAAAGGACAAATGTATCAAATAACTGTTCTTATGTTTTGTCTAATGACGGTGGTAAAGAGAAGAGCAGAAACCTGAAAAGACAAACACACTCAAACACGCCATATCGTTGTTCAAGCAGCTGTCTTCTTGAGAAAGTAAATATGAAGGTGTTATTCTGCTTGTCATATGGTAGGCAGCCCAAAGTGGGAACAATGGTCGAAATCCAAATGCTAGTCCCAGGTAGGAATGGTGTTGAATTGTCTGAATGTACATAAGTGTTGACTTGCCCTCAAGCAATTGATTTAATGGGTCTACTTTAGTAGAATTAGATTTAGGCCAATGTGGTTCTAGGCTGCATTAATAGGAGTATAGTGTCTAGATCAAGGGAAATAATAGTGCCACTCTATATTGCTTTGGTCAGGCCTCACCTGGAATATTGTGTCCAGTTCTGGGCACCATAATTCAGGAAGGATATTGAGAAGCTGGAACATGTCCAGAGGAGGATGACCAGGATGGTGGGAGGGCTGGAAGCTGTGACCTATGAGAAGTGGCTTAGGGAGCTGGGCATGTTTAGTCTGGAGAAGAGAAGGTTGAGAGGTAACATGATAGCCATGTTTAAATATTTGAAATATTTGAAAGGATGTCATACTGAGGATGGAGCAAGCTTGTTTTCTTCTGCTCCAGAGACAAGGACATGGAGCAATGGACTCAAACTACAGGAAAAGAAGTTATAGCTAAACATTAGGAAGAACTTCATGATAGTAAGAGCTGTTCGGAAGTGGGATACACTGCCTTGGAGTGGTGGAGTCTCATTTTTCGGAGGCTTTTAAGCAGAGGCTGGATGATCATCTGTCAGGAATGATTTGATTGTGTATTCCTGCATGACAGGGGGTTGGACTGGATGGCCCTTGTGGTCTCTTCCAACTCTATGATTGTACGAAATGGTGCCTTGTGGCTGAAAAGGGGCCAGAAAAGCTCCAGTGAATGTTACCCCTAGCAAAATTTGCCTCACCTTCAGAAGTGTCCTCAGAGACCCACTGTCTCTTTTGTAACTTAAATGAGGCCAACCAGTTTGGAAGCAGGGCCACTATGTTCCTCTGCTGTTGGTTGTATATCTTAGAGCCCTTTATATTTTCTGTCTGAGAGTTGCAGGGTTCATAGTCTTACTGACCTTTCCATAACAGGATGTGTGCAGTTACACCTGACTTATTGCAAGATAATAGAAACTACTTCTAAAACTAATCTTTTTGAACATTTCTTCTAGAATGGAACTGCTCTCGCTAGAAATCTTGCGACCAGAAATCATCCTGGGGTTTTGCCTTCCAGCAGACGGTGCCCAATTGTTTCACCAAGGGAATCTGGGAGGCATGTCTGGGTGAGACCATCAGCTTCAGCTTTTCCCCCATTGGGTCTCTCCACTAGTTTGCATATCCCAAGGTAAACAGACTAAATAGATGATAGAATAAATAAAGTGCCCCCCTTTTTAACCCAAGCTTTGGCCTCATTATTTCTTCTGTTGGTCATCAATGAACACCCCCCCCCAGCACAGTGTAGCGTTGCATGGGGGAGGGTGTTTTGATGGCCTCACATGATCAGAGGCCTTTAATTGGGTCATGGTGCCTCATGTCATGATGTAGAAGGTTTGAGGCAGAGAGGAGGCTATTTAAGTACAGTCCATCCCTTCTTCCTCCTCTTTTGCTTAAGTTCAACCCACCATCCTGCCTCTGTCACAATGTGAGTTTATTCATCGCTTGTGGGACAGGTAGAATTTTCCCCCCTTTTCCATGGATTTTTTTTGCCTACCCTACACCATTTCAAGGGAATTGGCAAATTGGCCTTAGGGTGGTGTCATAAATAGGTGGTCACCTGGCAGGTTGTTGGGGAGATGGGGATTAGTTTGGTGCACAGCAATGGCACCCCTTTTGGGTGAAGGATGGCTCTATCGAACTACCCTTGCAGGTCATGTGACTTGAGAGATGTGGAAAAGATTATCCTTGAGGCTGGCCCAAGGGTTGAGCCCTCACCAGAAGTCAAGCAATTTGAGGTGTCTCATCCTGGGGTTTTGCCTTCCAGCAGATGGTGCCCGGGGGGGGGTAGCCCAATTAATGGAAACCCCCCCGGGGCTCAGGTGTTTCACCCAGGGAAACTGGGAGGTAGGTCTTGGTGAGACCATCAGCTCCATCTTTTCCCACATTGGGTCTTCCCCCTAGTTTGCATATCCCAAGGAATAAAGACTAAATAGGTGATAGAATACATACAGTGGCCCTTGTTTTAACCCAAGCTTTGTTTTTGGCCTTGTTTTTTATGTGTTTGTCATCAATGGAGCTTTTTAGCTCTATGAACAAGGCACCTCATTCTGTCATACTGAGTCTGGAGCAAGCTTGTTTTCTCCTGCTCCAGAAACTAGGACATGGAGCAATGGATTCAAACTACAGGAAACATGATTTCCCCTAAACATTAGGAAGAACTTCCTGATGGTAAGGCTGTGAGACAGTGGAATGCACTGCCTCAGAATGTGGTAGAGTCTCCTTTGGAGATTTTTAAAGAGAGGCTTAATGGCCATCTGTCAGAAGTGCTTTGATTGTGTGTTTCTACATGGCCCTTGTGGTCTCTTCCAGCTCTATGATTCTATGTGACAGAATTAAAAAGACATTTAACGTTGTCAAATCAACATATGACAAATGTATGTTGACTTTTCTTGAAAACATGCTTGCAGAAGTAAAATATTTAATTCCTGATCTGCATATTCATCTGTTATTAAATTTGGGCTTACCTAACTATTAAGTAAAATATGTGACTTCAACTTGCCTGCTGTCTTATGGTTACTCCATGAATTTTATACAATTTTCTTAGGCAAGTAATGCTCAGAGGTTGTTCACCTTTGCCTTCCTATGAATATAACCTACAGTACTTGGTATTCCCTAGCAGTTTCTCTTGACAGTATTAACCAGGCCTGATCCTGCTTAGCCTCTGTCAGGATCTGGTGCCTTCAAGGCATTTAGAACTTTCTTATCTATGGTTCCTGGGTTTTCCATATTCCCCATTTTTGGCACAGAGTTTTCATACATTTATAGCCCTCTTTGGGCATGAAAGAAACTAACCTTCATGAACTTGCAAAATAAGGAGTTTTGATTGTTCTTTCTTGAAAAAAAAATTGGCTCTAGATCTGAGACACATCAGAAAATAAAAACCCAAATATCATTTAAAAAGAAAAATGTGCAATAATTATAGTATTTTACCAGGCACAGAATGAAGTGCTTTCATCACTCATTTGGCATTATGGGGAAGAAAAAAGAAGAAAATCTCTTGAATTAGAGCTTAAAGATGCTGGGTAGAATCCAGAGCCATTAAAGCCAAATGGGGGCTTGACATTGACTTCAATGAGATGTGGATTGTTCCCATAATTCTCATCTTCACATCCCCTCAACCTTCAATATTCACATCTCTAAAAAATGATAAAGATTTGGCACAACATAAAAATACATTTTTCTTGTTATTCTCTACCTCATGATAATTAGATTTTGTGCTTAGAAGATCTGTGAATACACACACACACACACACACACCATCTCCAAACAGCAACAAGAGAAATTAGACTGGTTCTTCTTTTATAAAGTTAGTTCATGCCAAGGTAGAAAGGAAGAGAGGGAAAGCAGAGGTACTGTCTGAGAAGGGGAAAAAAAAATACAAAGCTGGAAGTGTTTTTACAGAGGATATATTATACCTAAAATTCGACTGTAGGATGCACTTGAAAGGAAATGGTATGGTTTGGATATTTGACCATACTTCTCTGAGACCAAACTTGATACAAAGATTAAGAGAACAATCCTCAATAAATACATAATGATATGCAATTCCTTGCCATACAAAGGCTCTTTTATGGACTCTCTCTTGTTTTTATTTCATAGATTATCTTCAACCAAGATAGACTAGGTGTGCCTTAGAGTCCTGAAAGGCTTGCATTGTTGGGAAATGCCACTTCAAAGATTTTTCTTATAAAATGTAGGTGAAAAACATAATATTGTCTTTTATTGTTTGAAAGTTTCCTGCAAAGTTCATTCTTCTGTTAATTTCCTTCAAGATGGCAAAGCTACCTTTGAAGAAGATAGTCCACCAGTGCTCCACTTCTGGTGTGTCTCTGTTTGTTTATGACAGTGTCCTTGGTAAATCATTCACAGGACTCATTTGTATGTTTCTTGAAACAGTGTGCTTGTCATTGTGCCATTGTTCTTTCCAGAGCTTGGACTTAACACATTACAAGCAATGATGTTATCTGTAAAATATTACTCTTGGGGGTAATGAGGGCATTAAAATATAATGAGTAGTAACATTGTCACTTTATTGATGAAGCAAGTAATATTTACTTGGTCCTATTTGGCCATTCTTTAATTTTAAGGTTCTTTCAGTAGCTAAAAAGCAATACATGAGTAATATGTTATTGTAAAAATAATGAATAATAAAGTGTGCTTTTTAATAAAGAAATCAATGTTAATGAGGGTGTCTTAACTTTTAAAAATAGTTTTCTAAGCTCTGGTTGTTCCTACCAATTGCATTGTTCCCACAGATTGCATGTGCAAGAATTTTTAAGATTTCACAGGAATGCTGTAGAAGCTACTATGAGAAGGCATTAACCATGTTATTCCAGTTAATAAATTAATTGGTTCTTCTCAATATGGCTAGGTCAACAGTTTAAATAGGTTGCCATTCCTATGCCTGATTTAAAAGTAAGTCTAGCCTTCTGACACAATTCTGGCCAAGGGAATTCCCAGGAAGCAAAAGGTAAGTTCAGTAGCAACCTTGAAAGTAGATAGAATTCAAAGTTAGTCTGAAATATCAGTAAGCAAAGGGATCTTGTAGCACCTTTGAGATGAAGGACTTTATCAGACAGGCCAAATCGTGCCAAAACCCCCACATCATTTAGGACATGACGATAACACAAAAGGCAAAATTATCAGATGTCCTCATTGCGTACCTGTTCCCACTGTGTCGCACTGGCACAAATGAGGCATCCGTTTTTATTGATGAGTTAAGCCATCAGTAAAAAGTGATGCTTTATTCATGCCAGTGTGATGCAGTGGGAATGGGTAAGCAACAACTATGTCTGATAATTTCAGCCCTTTCTGCTATCTGTTATCACATCCTAATGCCGTGGTTTTTTGCCATGTCAGATAAAGTCCTAACTGAGAGAGAGAAAATTGTAACATAAGCTTTCATAGACTTAGGCTGCTTCCTTAGCATCTGAGGAAGTAAACGAAGTTTTTTGAAAACTTATGCTACAATTTCCTCTCTCAGTCTCAAAGGTGCTACAAGATCCCTTTGCTTACTTGAAAGTGGATGATGAAAGTCGACTAATAATATCAAATATCTTTTGTGGGTATTGGGAATAAAGTTTTGTTATAAACAATTAAGCTAGAGCAGAAATGGCATAGATTGCATGCAGCCCTTAGCACATTATGCACCCACCCCCATGCCCACTGGTACCTCCACTAACTTTGCTTTGAACAAGCAACCCATGGGAGGAGAAAGTGAAAAGACACAAGCATGCAGACTGCCTGGCAAACACATGAGCTCAATACCCAACCACATAGCATGTCAGCTAAAGGAACAATGCATCCTTTGATGAAAAATATGAGATACATGGGAGTAAGGAAGAGTGGCCAAGGGCCTCCTGCTTGCCTCCTGAGAACAAGAGAATAACTGAGCTGGGAATTAAACCAAGAACTGAACTGCCTACCAGTCCATCTATCTCAGCATGCAACATTTCCTTGCATTGTCAGAATTGCCTGGGAAATAGTAGATGAAAGCAAGACAAAGCAATCCTTGAATGATTTTACTTGCATTTAGGATCCCTCCTGTCCATGTAGGAGGGAGGGAGTGCCAAAGAAAGGAGGAAAAGATGGAGATAGAGAGACTATTTAGCCATTGACTATTTAGCTCCACATCCATCTAGAGGATGAAACTATTTTAACTGTTTTTTTTTAAAATGGGATTTTTTTTTTAATTTTTCTGGTCAGTGTTTTAAATGTGTTTTTAAGCATTGTACATAACCTCAGCAGTTCTAGTGGGTTGAGAGGTGGTAAATAAGTGACATAAAAATGAATATTTTTACTTCAAAGATGCCCAGTTTAGGGTAAAAGAATCAGTCTGGGGACAAGGCAGTAAATGTAGAACATATAAACATCAAGAGTTTTTCCTCAGTGCACTAAGTTATTGTTTTTGTAAGCCAGAATTTTTAGCTGGCTTGTTATCATCCATACAGAGTCATCAATATGCACAAATGCTTTAGCAATTAAAAAGGGAGAGGTCTTTGTTTCAGAAGAAGTGGGGGATTCTGTGGTATGAAAGGAAGTCACCAGACAGGATCAAGTAAGAGGACATCAGGAGGAAAGGTTAGCAAAAACCAGGACGGGATTGTGGGAACTAGAAAGAACACAAGGGGGCAAGTGCTTGTTCAGGCATTGTTTGGATAATTTCTTGAGTAGAGCAAGAGGATGGAATTCAGCAGAAGACTGCTGAGTGAGCAAGACATGCAGCAGACCTTTTTTCAAAGAAAGGATATGGCAAAACAGAAAGGGGAATGATTAATCCTGAGCTGATTCAAGAGGAGTCATTACCAGTGCCTGCACATTATCTTTTAGTGAATATGGATTGCTTTAATGTTTTTCCCTTCTAATATTCTTCCAAATAGGTTTCTCTCAAGGCCCTGCCATGCTAAGATTAAAATTCAATGATCCAAAGAGCAGCTAAGCTCTATTAGATACTTTACTGACATAATATTTCCTGGCAGTGATATAAATAGTTCACCAGGTTGAAGGGGGAGAATGGCGGCATCTGGCACAATACAATTAAGGCCTTGCAATCAAACCATGCCTTGTTCTAGAAATACTTTCACTAGTAGTTTTATTAAGGAAGGGACAGTTTATGACGCATCAGACTAAGACTTTGGAAATCCTACCTTCTGGATCATGTAGGACATTTTCAGATGGGGACTTATACCCTGTTTCTACTTCGCTAGCTACCCCCCACCCTACTCCCATCCCTGCCATGGAATATTTTTTTTTCAGACACCTACTTTTTTCCGTGACAGGAATGTCCTCCCCCTCCCCTCAGCTGGCCAGGAGTGAATGCAGCTGTCATAAAGTCACATTCACGTCCTGAAAAGCAAATCCCGCCCGTTCTCATGAGGAAATTGTCACACAGGAAATTTTTTTTAAAAGCCAAAAAAAAAAAAAAGCCCCAAAACATTCCCTTTCCCCGCAGTTGGCATCATGCCAGCATAACAGGAGAGGAACAGGGTGCCTTTTGGACCCGTGATTCCATGAAAGAAACATAACAGATGGTCTATTAATGATGTTTCCCTGTGATTACACTATCATGGATGCAGCATGGGGGCAGCACGGGAGCAGCATGGGACGGGGTCGACATCGTCTGAAAAGGAAACCCTTTCTCGACCCTGTTCTGTCCCTATGATAGTGTTTTTAGCCCATCTGAAAAAGTCTGTAGTGTGCAAGCAGAAGCAATTTCTTAGTTCTTCTAGTCATATTTTTGTTCACCGTAGAAAACTGTTGACAGCACCCTAAACATGGCAGTTTCTTTTTTAGAATTGTTCTCAGGTTGTGATCTAAGTAAATGACAGACGAAGAAGTGGAATGAATGTGAGCTAATCCAGGAAACAGGAGACTGGTTGGTTTTGAGATTGCTTCTTTCTTCATCCAAGGTTTTGATACGGCAACATTGATAATGCCATCAGTGAATGATTCAGAAGCCTTGAGGATGTTGAAGTAAAATATCAGAAAGATGAAAGTGGAAGCAATCACAAAACTGCCATTTTATTACTGTTTCACCATGCTTTTTAACATTATCATTTGGATGAGGGAATAGAGGGTATGCTAATCAAGATTGCAAATGACACCAAATTAGGAGGGGTAGCTAGTATCCCAGAGGACGGGATCAAAATCCAAAATGACCTGAACAGATTAGAAAGCTGGGCTAAAACTAACAAGATGAATTTCTACTGGGAGAAATGCAGGATGCTACACTTGGGCACTAAAAATGAAATGCACAGATATAGGATGGGTGACACATGGCTTGATGGCAGTACATGTGAAAAGGATCTAGGAGTCATAGTGGACCACAAGCTGAACATGAATCAGCAGTGTGATGCAGCAGCTAAAAAAGCCAATTTGATTCTAGGCTGCATTAATAGGAGTATAGTATCTAGATCAAGTGAAGTAATAGTGCCACTCTGTTCTGCTTTAGTCAGACCTCACCTGGGTTACTGTGTCCAGTTCTGGGTACCACAATTCAAGAAGGATATTGATAAGCTGGAACGTGTCCAGAGGAGCGTGACCAAAATGGTTAAAGGTCTGGAAGCCATGCCCTATGAGGAGCAGCTTAGGAAGCTGGGCATGTTTAGTCTGGAGAAGAGAAGGTTAAGAGGTGACATGATAGCCATGTTTACATATTTGAGGGGATGTCATACTCAGAATGGAAAAAGCTTGTTTTATGCTGCTCCAGAGACTAGGACACGGAGCAATGGGTTCAAACTACAGGAAAAGTGATTCCACCTAAACATTAGGAAGAACTTCCTGAGAGTAAGAGCTGTTCAGAAGTGGAATATACTGCCTCAGTGTGTGGTGGAGTCTCCTTCTTTGGAGGTTTTTAAACAGAGGCTGGATAGCCATCTGTCGGGAATGATTTGATTGTGTATTCTTGCATGACAGGGGGTTGGACTGGATGGCCCTTGTGGTCTCTTCCAACTCTATGATTCTATGACATATCTCAACTTGCTTCTGTAGTCATGGAAATCAGTGGTATCCTCATTGCATAGTACAAGATTTTTCTTATAAAACCACAATAAAGTTGCATCAAAACTGACCTTAATTCATTTCCCCCTCTCTTTTCCATTTCTACAAGATTCCAAAATATATACTTATTTTATTGCCATGAATAATTGACTTGGAGCCATGATAACATTTGAGATTTTGCATACTCTTCTCTCCTTTCCTATATGATTTCATCTTGATCATTCATTCCTGCTGATGTGTTATAAATTATCACCTCATATACTGGTGAATTAACCTTTTTCATGGAATCTGTATCCAACCATGATGGAGATTTTTGCTTGGCCATTGCCAAGGATTCAAACAGTGTGCTATTTTGTTTGCTCGGCATGATGCCCTTACCAAGAAATAATATGAAGGATGAACAATAAGAAGGTTGCAGAAAGGAGTGGAGGATCTGAAAGCTGGATCAAAATTAAGCAAACTAAAGCCAGGAAAGCACCCTCTCATCCAAATATAGAGGTCCTTTATTTGTCTTTTCAATGAGGTAGCTTACATTTCTTTTTAGCTGTTCCTTTCTGGGAACATTTTAAATTAAACATTGTATACTCACATTTCAGAATATGCCCAGTTGAATGGTTGATTAATAACATGATGCTGAATTAATAACAGTACTTCTTGACTTTTATATGCCATATTTCAAGTGTTCAAAGCTACATACCAGGTACACTACTTTGATCTTTGTAATCATCTTGTGTTGTCTTTCCTACACTATGAGATGTCAGGCTGAGCAATATAGGGGGTTTCTGACTGGAATTATATCACAGAGACCATATACTGAATTACTGCTGTAAACCAACTGTCTATGAGGGATGTGAAGAAATTCTTGCCAATGTGTCACTTCTGATCAAGAAATACTGTCTGCACATGGTGAGCCTGGATGTTGAAAAATACCACTCTGCAAGAGAGAGATTGAGAAATTGAGAGGGAGAGAGGGAGGGAGGGAGAGAGAGAGAGAGATCAATAATATTTCCCCTCTTTTGCCTTGTGCAATTTGTGCCAAAAGTTTCTAGCATCATTTTCTTTTGTGGAGCTAAACACAAGGAAAAGAAATAATATTTGAAAATGTTCAGTTAATAGATGGAAAAGAGGTTCCTGATTGTCAGGAAACCCAATGAAGAAAACTCCCCCATTAAGAAAATCTTTGCATCTTGGGACTTTTCTGCATGACAAAAACAACATGGGTTTCTTAGAGAGACAATGACATTTTCTGCACAGGAATGCCATTTCCTCCAGAAAAATAAGTCCTGAACCACTACCAGTTCATGAAAACGGCAGTTTTTGAGGTATGTCTCACAGCAGAGGGGGAAATCACAAAATTATTAATTAATTTTTGTCTGTGGGAATGAATTTTTACATCCCTACTACACCACAGACACACGCGTGCGTGCGCGCGCGCGCACACGCACACACACACACACACAGAAAACGCACAATAGGACAAAGATATAAACCATCCATCCATATTCCTGATTTCAGTAACACTTTTGACAAGTTCCCCCCCCCCATGATATTCTAGCAGGCAAGCTGATGAACTGTCAGCTAGACAGATGGCTGTGTAATTGGTTGACAGGCCAAACCTAGAGAGTAGTTATCAATGGTTGCTCTTCATCCTGGAGAGAAGTCACTAATGGGATGACTCAAGGTTCTGTTTTGGACCCAGTATTGTCTTTATAAAGGTCTTAGGTGATCGAATATAAGGAACACTTATTAAATTTGCAGGTGACACCAGATTGAGGGTGAGTAGCTCATACCTAGATGACATGAACAGAACTCAGAATGACCTTGACAGATTGAGAGCAAGGCCCAAGCTAAGAAAATGAATCTCAACAGGGATAAATGTAAGCTACTACTATTGTGGGCCAGTGAATATTCTGCTGCCAACTTCTTGGCTTGTTCATATAAGTTTAAAGGACAGAATTTATACTTCTAAAAGGTAATACAGGCAGTTCTGTATGTGTGTGAGTATGTGGCAGCAAAAAAATAGTTGCCATACATATCACTCTTGGACAAATGCCACATGCTCTGGAATGTAAAAAAGAAAAGAAAAGAAAACACACTTATACTCTAGAGGTGAAGACACCAGTCTCTGGAGATTTTCACATGGGGAAATTATTCCCCTGAGAGATCGGGAGAGAAATGGGGCTCTTCCGGGAGCAGAGCTCCGTTTCGCACGCCCCCTTCCTTCTCCCGATCTGACGTCGTCCTCACTCTGTGCTGCTTCCATTTCTCTGCCAGTATCTTCCATCATCTTTTAATAACGAAGAACTTATATGTGAACAATATATGTGGAAAGGGTCTAGGGTTCTTAGTAGGTCACAAACCAAATGAGTCAACAGCAGGAGTATAGCATCCAGATCTAGGGAAGTAGCAATGTCACTCTGCTTTAGTCAGACTTCACCTGGAATACTCCAGGTGTCCAGTTCTAGGCGCCACAGTTCAAGAAGGATATTGAAATGCTGCAACATGTCCAGAGAAGGGCAACTAAGATGATCAAAGGTCTGGAAAACACGCATTATGAGGAATGACTGAGGGAGCTGGATATGTTTAGCTTACAGAAGACTGAGTGCTGACGTGATAGCTATCTTTAAGTATCTGAATTGATGTCATGTAGATGGAGCAAACTTATTTTCTGTTGCTTCAGAGACTACAACATGAACCAATGGATTCAAATTACAAGAAAAAGAGATTTCCCTAAACAGTAGGAAGAATATTTTTGCTGTAAGAGCTGTTCAAAAGTAGAATATATTGTATTAGAGAGTCATGGACTCTCCATCTTTGGAGTTCTTTAGACAGAGGTTGAATGGGATCTTTCAGGAATGCTTTAGTTGTGTATTCCTGCATTGATAGGAGTCACACTAGATGCCCCATGTGGTCCCTTCCAACTCTATGGTTCTAATGCTTCTCCATTTTAATAGCCCTTGCAACAAGACAGCCATTATAACAGCTTTAAATTTTGTGCATAATAATAATAAAAAAGATATTGAAATGCAAAATTCTGAGACCAATTGCAAAATCTTGTTGTCTGACAGTGAGGGGAATTTTTGTACTTTCTCATTTAGTGTGCAAAGATAAACCAGATCATCATCTACCCACCCCATTTTCTATACTGAACCATTTCCAAGGTCGTATTGTTCATATATCAAGACCCAAATAACTCAAATCTTCCCCTGCATACATATCCCATTAACATATGAGGTCTTTAAAAGAGGTCTTGTTGGCCATTCCACAGCCAATGGAATGATGTTGTTTCTCTTATAGCCATTTAGCACATCTCACCCAATTGTGACACTCTGAGGAGGGCTTTTAAAGAAATTCTGAGGATATGGGTAGGTAAATGTGGAGAGAGGGGCAAACCCGAGACATCATGGTTTCAGGCAATAAAAGGTGAAATATATCTCCTTCAATTGAACCTGGAAATGTACTGATGATGAAAAAGCAATGAGTTCAAAGTAATCATATTGTCCAGCTCAAATAAGCATCCTACAGACATATTCTGAATGAGATGGCATTTCTGGGTGGCTGTCAAAAGCATCACCATGTACAAAAGTGAGATAAAAATAGATTTTAACACCAAGTATAAAATATAAATTTTAAAACTAAGTTTAAAATAATAAAGACCACAAAGACTTTCAGTATAATCTAATACATGTCTAGAAATTTCAGTCATGGACTCATGAGGCACAAGGCACTGTTGGGGGAAGGGCCACCTTTGATGTTTTCCATGGTGGAGAGGATCTACTATGATTTGCATCAAGGCTCAAGGGGCCATTACAGGGATTGGGGGTGGAGCCAAAGGGTTTTTAAGGCACTGACACTCCCTTTGCAGCTTTTTTGGTCATTGCTTTTTTTGAGGAGAAGGCATGGATGTCTGTGTGATTACTGCCACCATTACCTAGGGATTTGATCATGGTTTGGGGTATGTGAAATTGAGCACGGATCATGTGGGTTTACCCCTTTTGGGGCAACATTTACTAGGGGATGGAACAGATAGTCTTGTCAGATTGTGGGGGAGTGACTGGTGGGTGGCCCAGGTGCACCCTCTTTCCTACAGGCCTGGACTGGTGGGTGGTTCAATAGGCCTTACTAGGCAGTGAGGTTGGTTAGTGGGTTGTTCTCTAGGCCTCATTAGACCTTGTGGCAGGTGGGCCAGATCAGGCTATGTAGTGCTTATTGGGGCTGGTTAGGCATTGGCCTCACTAGGCTGTAAGGTGGGTGGTAGGGGACAGATTGGCAAAGGCATCATTAGGCCACAAGGCAAGTGGCTAGGGTCCAGTTAAGGATCAGCCTCACTAGGCCTTAAGGCAGGTGGTTGGGTCTGGACTGGCATCAGCTTCACTGGGAAATGACTTGGGTGGTAGTGGGCCAGTTTAAGATCAACCTCACCAGGTCATGAGGCAGGTGGTTGGTCCACTTAGGAGTAGGCCACGTGACATAGTTGCACCAGTTACACATAGACCTCATTAGGCCTTGGGGTGGAGTCGACTGGTCCAGTGGAGTAGGCTTCGTCAGGCTTCATAGCAGGGTGAGCTGATGCAACTGAGTGGGTTTCCAGGGGTAGGCCTGCTTGACTTTTTTGGATAGGCCCAATTAACCTTGGATAGGCCTTTGCTTACCAGGTAGATCTCGTCATACCTGTAGCAGTCTGTAGACCCTGCCTGCCCCTGTTAGGCAGGTTAGGCCCATTCATCCCCTGTAGCCATTGCTAAGCTGTCTGGCCTGCATGGCATCAAGCCCCAGTAGTTCCCACTGGGCCTAGTTATCCTGGTAGGCCCTGTCTGGTTCTATCAGTAGCAGGTTGGGCCCTTTAAGCTCATGGGGTATTGTAGGCCAGATTAGCCTCCACCTGGGCCCATTCCTATGGGGGGGGTTAAGCTTTGGGGATCAAGTAGGCCTTGGCCCTGTTGAGGAATCCTGAGCTATCCCATTATGTTGCCTTGCATGTCCATTGGGTTGGTAACCCCCAATAGTGGTATTGAGTGTTGGACTAGAAGTAGTCCTCTCAACTAGTCATGACATCCAGGAAAGGTAGTGGGGTGCTGAAGGGCAAAAGCTCAGCTAATTGGCCTCTGGTCAAGCACGTGCTCCTAGAGTTGCTGGTATCATCAGATGATGGGGGGAATTGGGTGGTTATCATAAGCAGACTGGATGCTTTAGAGAAGGAAAAAGCTCTTCCCATGAAGTGGGTGGTACCAGCTAAGAAGGAAACTCATGGGGGAGAGGGGTAGTAGAGTAAGTAAAGCAAATATAAAATATAACTTTAAAAACTAAATATAAAAAAATAAAGATAACCAAGACTTGCAGTATAATCCGATACATATATTTAGAAATAAATCTCATTGTAAATCTCATTATTTTCAATGGATTTTACCTGCACGTGTGTATGAGACTGTAGCTTTAAGCAAATATTTCAGAAACACAGCAAGAAGCAGAAGTGAATTATTTTCATGTATGTATGTTAGAAAAGAGACAGATTAGCAGTGGCTATGCCATTTAGGTCAGACAGACCTCAAGAGTCTATACTGACAAACAGCCAATACTCATTTTTTTCTTTTTCCACTCCTAATCTTGTATGAGCCCATGTCTCTTTTCCCTGAACCCTCCCATGCCTTCATGTGATCTTTTAGTTACAGATTTTGCGGACCCAGACTGAACAGCCCCTCCACCCTCCTGAATAACACACTTACACACAGTATCTTTGATTATGTATTGGTTACATCTTCAGAATGCATGGTTAAGTACAGGTTAGTAAATGAAGAGTAAATACATTGTTGAGTAAATACATCGTTGGAGTAAATACATTGTTGGCTGGAGGCGGGGTCTCCCTTGAACTTGAACTTGGACTTGAACTTGGACTTGACGGAGACCCCTGAACCTCAATATCTTATCACAACCCATTACATCTGCCAGTAAGGCGTTCCCCATGGGAATCTCCTTCCGCCAACCATTATCCCCATCAACAGGCAGGCCTACTGATTGGCCAAGGCCCCTGGTTGTGCAGGCAGAGCCCTGCCTGGCCGTATGTATGCTGCATAAGCCCTAGAATGTCACCCCTATCTCATGATGGATTCTACTGATAGGCCTGCCTCTGCTGCCATTGTGGCAGCCCCAATCCAGGAGTGGCTGCCGAAGTCTTCAGCTGGCAGCCCCATCCGATGAATCACCATCTTCAGCACGCTCGCAAACTGGAACCTGGTGAGCGGGATCCCATTTTTGTGCTGGAGCAGGGGGCCCTGCCAAGTGCCATGTGCTTTCAAGAAGTCCTGCATGCTTGCTACTGGGCATGGGGTGGAGCCCTCAACCCTCCCCAAAAGCAGGGTGGCCCTGTGGCTGAGCTGGTCTGCTTTCGAGCGCCTAATGTGCAAAGTCAATTCCTTGTCACTGATAGTAACATCGGCCATCTGTAGGGCCCTGCCAGATGCATCCGTCTTTGAGGAAGATACCACCTCCCCTACCTGCAGGGCCCCAAAGAAGGCAGTTGTATATGTTGTGCCGAACAGCAGCACCTCATAGCTTGTATGGCACATGGACGTCTGGAGGCCCACCAACCGTGCTAGCATCACATACGACACTGGCTGCCTTGAATCAGATGCCCTGGGCACCACCCTCCTCAGCCTTCTAACACTTTCCTTACCATGAAGGTGTCACAGGGTCCCCATGCCCTGCTGCCTTGCTGAAGGAGATGATGGCCGCCTGACCAGCGATAGTCCGTGATGCCAAACCCCGTTCCTTCAAGGAAGCCAGGTAATACAGTACCTCTCTTTCCGATGCTGGCCACACCATCCTGTAACCATGCTGCTGCCTGAAGGCCAGTAACTGGGATGCTGCTGTCTTGTAGCTGGCTTATGTTGAAGGCGCCAAAGAGTCTGCTATGCCCTGTATCATGGTTTGCTCCCAAGGTTCCAAAGGTCTGCTGGGAATGGGGCTGCCGTCTCATCTATGTCTGGGGCAAGAGAATGGAACTGGTTGTCCTGAAACTGAGACAAGGCGTCTGCAATCTCGTTATCCATACCCAGAATGTGCCGGGCGTGGAAACTGATGTTGGCCTCCAGGCAAACAGCAGAAGCCTGTGCACCAGCCTCCTGACCCTCTCTGACCTGGAGGACTGCCTGTTGATGATCCTAACCACAGTCTGATTGTCGCACCAAAAACAATCTTTCTTATCCCTGAATTTCCCGCCTCATAGGGTTATGGCCACCAGAATGGGGAAAAAATCAAGGAATGTGAGGTCTCTTGAAATCCCTGTGCTGGCCCACTCCTGAGGCTGTAGTTGCGTGCACCAATGGCCATTGTAGTAGACCCCAAAGCCCAGGCTGCCCACTGCATCAGAGTGTACCTGCAATCTACCCCCAGCTCCAGCCACCCTTGCCATGTGGTGACCCCATTGTAGTGCTCCAGGAAAGTGAGCCACACCCGCATGTCCTTTTTACCCCTCTAGTCAGGCAGATGCAGTGATGCTGCACCCTACCCCGCCCCCAGTGAGGTGCGGAATGCGTGCACAGAAAGCCCTCCCTGAGGAAACCACCCTGCATGTAAAGTTCAGATGCCCCAGTAGTGATTGCAGTTCTTTCAGCGTGGCCTTCTGTTTCCCTAGGAGTACAGCCAGCATCGCCCGCAGGCCCTCAATCATGTCATCGGGCAGTCTCGAAATTCCTTTCTCTGAATCTAGCTGTATACCCAGGTACACCAGTGATGTCGCTGGGCCCACTGTTTGTCAGGTGCCAATGGGACCCCAAGCTCGGTTGCCAAAGCCTGGAAGGAAGAAAGGAAATACTCACATTCCTCCCCCCGGCAGGACCTAGCATTAGGAAATCATCCAAGTAGTGCGTGACAAAGGGGGAACCCACCCTGTGCTGCAGGGCCCACTCCAGGAATGTGCTGAACGTCTTGAAGGCTGCGCAGCTGATGGAGCAACCCATGGATAATGCCATGTCATAGTACCACTTATCTTGGAACTTGAAACCCAGTAGGCAGTGGTTGTCTGGATGAACTGGCAACAACCTGAAAGCTGATTCTATGTCACATTTTGCCATGAATGCGCCCTGCCCGGAAGTCTGTAGGAGTCGTACTGCATGGTCCAAAGATCTGTATGTCACTGTGCAAAGCTCTGGTGGTATAGCATCATTGACCAACCACTCCTTTGGGTAGGAGAGGTGGTGGATGAGGTAGCATTCCCCAGGGGCCTTCTTGGGCACCACTCCCAATGGTGAAATGCACAAGTTGGGCATCAGCCGCTGGTCAAAGGGGCCTGCTATGCGCCCAGCTATTAGCTCCTTCCCTATCTTGTGAGCCAACATCTCAGGCAGCTGTGCCGCTGATTTCAAGTTGCCTGAAGTAGAGGCCTCTCTGGGGTCCTGAAAGGGAATGCAGAACCCAAATTCAAAACCTTCCGCCAGGTAATCAGCTGCCTTTTTCTTTGGGTAGGCTGCCAAGAGAGGATGCATGAACTCCAACTTCACTGTAGTGAATGGCATGCTCCCCCCCCACCCCAGCCCCCAGGCTCACCTCATTTTGCGGAGTTGTTGCTGGTGCTGCCACTGGATCCTTCCTCCTTTCTGGCACCAGATGAGGCAGGCTGCTGCCACCCTGTCATGAACAATTGGCCTTTGGATGCCCTCCCCCACAGTTGTCACATGAATGGTCAAACCGGCATATGTACCTGGAGCACTTACCTCCATTGTACTCCCAGCAGACTATTTTTTTCCCATCCTTTTTCCGAGCTGTCTTTTGGGGGTCCCCTTTTTCCAGTCTGCCAGGGCCTGTGGCCTGCAGCCAGGTGGGATAGTCTATGGTCTCCCATCTGTGCATAGGAGACCTGGAAGCTTTCTTCCTGCATTTGATATCGTACAGGATGGCGTTGGTGTCACCCGCCTGAGCATGGACTAGCAACACTTGGCGGAGGTGATTGATCAAGTGCCAGGCCCACTCTGGGAAGACAAAAGCCACCATCCCCATGAAGACCGTGTACCCGTTAAGCCAGTTGGCAAAGGTGCATTCCACTGACTCTGCACTAGCCTTATTGTTTTCCTTGTTGTCACTCTTATGAACCCTCGCTTCTGCCCCCAGGGGTGGTGCCAGTGAAAAAATGTCTATGTAATAACCCTGCAGTATCTTGGAACACACCTTGTGATCCAAGTGGACCCCAGGGGGGGGGTCTTCCTTTGACTTGGCCTCCCTGACATCCTCCCCCAGAGGGTGCTTCCCACCATCTTTCCTATCTTCCCTGGCATTTTCCCTAGCTTTTCTGAGTTTGAGGACCCATCATGGCAAACCCGGCTTGAAAGCTCCCTTTTCCCAGTACCTGTATTTGTCCTCATTTGAGGACTCACCTGAGGAGGAACCTGAACAGGACCATCTGCGCTTTCTATTCGGTCTCCGCCTACCCCTGGATCCACTGCGTTGCCTGGATGAAGAGTCATGGGAGTCCGAACGTCTCAATTCCCTGGAACTGCTCCTCCCCCTGGATCTAGAATGTCTGGACTGACCACTGCCGCTGGAGGCCCCTATACTGGAAGAAGTACTGAGTTCCCCTGCCCCAGCCACCTCCGCGGCTACCGGCAGCGCCTACCCCTCCGTACACCCAGGGGTGTAGTCCTTGTCCATCCTCTGCAGGACCATGGATAACACCCCCATGATGTCTGCTATGGTGGGATCAGGTTGGCCAAAGGCCTCACTGGAGGTCAGGGGGATGGTGACAGAATGGGAATGTTGTTGGGCTCCTGTTCCACCTGCCCTGCCTCCTCACTGCCGGGTGCTGGCTCTTCTTCCTGATGGTGCTGAGGCTCTGTCAAGTGGCGCTGTTTTGATATCCGTTTGGGCCCCATGGTTACAGGACCTCCCCCAGCCCTTGGCTACGTGGGAGATGTGTTTGTGTTGTACTTTAACTTTCTTTTTTATTATTATTATTAAGCACCGCCTGCTGCCCTACGGCCCGAAGCATGCAAAGAAAAATATTTCCATTGCGTTCCACCCTGTACCCAGGCCACATCCACCCCATACGCCTGGTAGTAGAATGAAGGTGAATGGTGGGGGGACTCCTTCCTGGCCCATGCCAGGTTGCACAGCTAGATCCGCCTAGCTTCCCTTCCCATGCCAGGTTGCACCTGCTTGGCCCTCCGTCCACAGGCAAAGCGCCCCCTGCTCCCATGAGGAAAATGCGAGGAAGGGAGCTCAGTCCAGCAGCCCCCATCCACCCCCTATCCGAAGCCCCCACACTGCGCACATAGCCGCCGCTCTGCATCTCCCAGGGAGGAGAGGTGTTCTGTGAGCAGACCTTACCACCTGCTGCTCTGCACTACCCAGGGAGCCACCAGACTGCCTGTGCCTCCCTTGGCACCATCCCCCCACCCCACGTTGGCTGGCTGCCCCTGCCAGTTTTGTGAGGGTGCCGCGTGGGGGGAAGGAGGGGGGTGCCAGCACAGGCCCCAGAGCCACCCCTGTCGTGAGTGCCAGGCTGCTGCCTTGCCACACCGTGGGTCCTCCACCCCCCAAAGGCCAAACAGCCTCCCGGATCTCTACTGGTGCAGCCCATTTGTCTGGCGGATTTCCCCCCCTTCTGCACAAAGTCGCAGAGTTGGCACTCGTTGCCACCCTGCCCTCCCACTGAGTCCATCCCTGTAATCGCAGCTTGCCCACCGCAGCCACACCCCAGGCCTCCCCCACCTACCAGCAATCCCTGCTGGAGGTCCTGGGGGGGCTCTTTGGCTCCCTGGAGGTCCTGGGGTGGCTCTTTGGCTCCCTGGAGCCATCTTTGAAGGCTGTGATGGAGCGCCCAGCCACCGCCTCCATCGCCACCTTAGCTGAAGCACGGCCTTTTAAGCCCCAATTTCGCACCCTTTTTTGGGCCAATTGGGGCCAGGCAGGGCAGCTCCCGATTGGCCCATTCTTTTCCCTCCCTTCCAGAAGCAAAGACTGCTGAGAAGGAGGCAGGAAGATGGTGGCGCCCAGTGGCCTTCAAGTCGTTTCCAATTTATGGAAACTCTAAGGTGTATCTATCACAAAGTTTTCTGAGAGTTGAGTGCATGAATTACTTGCCCAAGGCCTCCCAGTGGGTTTTCATGACTGAATGAGGATTCAAACCCTGGTCTCCAGAGTCATAGTGCAACACACTGTCTCAAGATCATTCCACTGTTGGGAATGATTTGATTCTGTATTCCTACATGGCAGGGGGTTGGACTGGATGGCCCTTGTGGTCTCTTCCAACTCTATGATTCTATGATTCTAAGATGACTGTGAACAATTAAATTGACTTAATACTCTAAAGAGGATCTGGGCAACTAGGCCAGGCCCCTAGGCCTAAAACAGACTAGGAGGGGTGGCAATGGCATGTATTGGCCAGTTGTGCCACCTAGATGCTTCTGGAAATACGTTTGACCAACACCTTCCTCCTGGTATTTGGGATGTATGTGCTTAGGGCTGCATGGGGCCCCTAGATTCCACCTTAGAATCATAGAGATGGAAGGGGCCCCATAGGCCATTGAGTTCAACTCCCCACTCAGTGCATATAATCCTGTTACCCAAAGAGCTCTTGGACATTCACTGAAAATATAGAGTTTCTAATATGCTGGGGAAATTAGCAATAACTTGACCTTAGCAATGCAAAAGGGGCAACAGAGAGGGGATCTTTACACCTTTGTATACCCCAACTAACTCTGAACAGACACACACAAACACAAAATAAAAAATTAATAATGATATTTATTAAAGACATAAAAATAATAACACCAAGCACACACATATTCATACAAGAAGCATTCACACAAGACCAATAGGAATGGAAGAAGAGAGGTTGCCAGAGGGATAGATAGGGAGATTTCTGGGGTGATACGACACCTATCTTGTAGTCCTGAAGTCACTGAGCAAACCAGCAGAATGGATGTCATTATCTGGAGTGGCTAACAGAGATGTAGTGTCACCAGGAAGAAGCTCTGTGAACCCTGGCTACACAGAGGGGCAGAGTGTCCCCTGGAAATGGAATCTGTGTGCAATGAGGCATAGTTTGTGACTGGTATTTATACTAAAAATTGCCTTGGAGAGGGGAAGTTTCATGGGTTGAAACAATAGCCCTAAAGATTGCACAATGAGTTCCAGGAAATCTCCTGGTCTTGACAATAGGTATCCAAAGATGCTAATGTGTTGAAAACTGCCTTAAATGTCTGATGATTGGATTCACAAAGCTTGAGCTACCACTTTTGATGGCTATGTGATTGGGGAAGGGAAGTTCGAAACCTTCAAACAAAGGAATACTCCATCTGCTTAATGGCTGTCACTTGGGTGTGTGGTGGTGGCAATGTCCTTTTGACCTCAAATTTCCTCATAGGAATTTTGGGATTTGTCAGTAGTTCTTCCTTTGGGCGATGCATGGCTTTCAGCACATCTCTGAAACCTTATTACTCTTCCCAGTGGAAGACCACATTAATAAGCCAAATTTATAATAAGCCAATTTTGGGGTTTCTGGAGGTGGGGGCTCATTAGGGGCACTAACAATCCAGCTAGAGCATGCCCAGCAGGTAGCTGTCTAGTCTATTTCTGATATGATATCCAAATGTGATATAACAAATATCTTAAATCTTTGTAAGGCAGAGCTTGGAAACTACTTTTGGGACACATTTTCCAGTGTCCCAGATGCTTGGAATTGTAGTCCAAAAGAGTAACTTTCTCTATCTCTGTTGCAAGGTTATTTTCCCCTGTTATGAAATGTGGAGTATGTAATCTAACTTCATCAAAGCTCAGAAGAGGTCTATATTGCATGAAACACCCACTCTCAAGCAGCCTCCAACTTCTTCCAACTAATTTTATTACTTCTTTGGATAAAGATAAGGAAATGGGGAAAAACTGGGGAGCCTGGTGATGACTTAGAGCTGAAGCCCACCCCAAACCTGACCTTATGTCAGGAAAATCCTGTGGCTTTGGTTAAATTAGCTCAAAGACAACTTCCTACTGGAACAATGACACAAATCAACTCCTATAGGTGGGACATTTTCAAGACTCATTTTTGTGATGACAGAGAAATTGTTATTTCCAAGCAAATGCCTGTGGAGAGGACTGAGAAAGTCAATATCAGAGGCAAATACACCTCCCACAAAACAGCAGGGAGAGGATGGGAGGGTGTCCAGGAAGTGTAATTGGATGTGAGATGGCCTATGCAGCCCAGATAATACTTGCAGAGATATCACAGTTGAACACTACCTAAGCCCTGTATCAGCTTCCTCAGGCATCAAGAACAATTCTTCTTTCCTAACAAGACACCCTTTTAACTCTTATGCGGCCAAAGTACCATGTGAACATTGTATTGAATTTTCTCTTAGCTCACCATTTGAGAAAGGTTTCTTCCAGCCAAAATAAAATCCACTGACATTCACTCAGCATTGTTCTGTGGTGCCCCTTGGGGAGAAAAATCATTGTTTTACCCATTTTTGCCCACAGAAACCATTGTTTGGCCTGTGCAAGTCTCAGAATATTTTTTTTAAAAAAATAATTTTGAATGACAAAGTAGCCTCCTTAGAATTTTGAACCTAGTTCCTTCTCATGAGGTCTTTCTACCTTTTCAGTGACCAATGATGTAGGAAGCCCTTATACATAAATGCTAATTGATATTAAAACATAGGAAAGTACTTCCTTGAGGGCTGTTTACATGCCTGTGCAGTGGCAAAAAGGTGGCTTGAATAAAACACATCTAAATTTTGAGATCTGGGGAATTTTTTTTTCTCAGTTTGTCACTTTCTGAGACAGTAATGGGATATGTGTGGCCTCTCATATGCAATTTCCATCATCCCTCACTATTCCCTATGTTAGGTAGGGTTGACTGGAAATTCTGACCAACAATATTTCAAATATCTCAAATTGCCCACTCCTATGTCTAAGGTAAAATTATGGCTACAGGTACATGGATAAAGGAGACATTCTTTGAAATGAAGTAAAACAATAGAGAGAACCAGAAATCATGCATCCAGTTTATACATTCACAGAAATTTATAAGCAAAAAATATTTATGTGAAATATTCATGTCTGAAGCACCAACTTCAACAACACATTTCACATTTTATAAAATTGTTGCACCTAATGCGTTATATGAAATTATAAACTGGATGACTGATGGTTGCATAATCACAGCATGATATTTAATGAAGGAATTCCACAAGAATAAAGGTTAAATAATACTTTTTGCAGCTCTAAAAGCACACATGATTCGCTTTTGCATTTTAGTATTTGCCTGTGTAGAAATACTTTCCCAGCTCCATTTCAATTTCATTTACTATTGACAACTGAATCCAAAAACTCAATCAAATAAGCCTTATTTTAGTTATTCATCATTTGACCAATGTTTATTAAAGAAGTTCTCCCTCTTCCTCCAGACTGTAAATGAAGAATATTGTGATAAAAAGTCTTCTGGACTTATAGATATTTCCCAAGCCTCTGACTGAACTATTAAATCAGAATTTTAAGTTTTACTCAAAGACAACTCTTGCCAAAAGCATATGTTGGGTCTCTACATACTTGGGGCAAAACACTGTGCTTCTAATTTGTCCTTGTAAACAAAAATTTCTATATTCCAAAGAAAAACAAAATGAACCACTGGCTTGAAACATTCTGGAACTTAGGAAGATAGTTTGTCAAAACCAGAGCATATTATTTCAAGTTGATTGCCTTAAATCTGATTACAGGTCACATATTTTTATTCATTTTTTTCATTTATATTTTTTATTAATTTCATTTCCAACACACATACCTTAAAAAATACTCATTTCTTTTTTTTCCCCACATCACTACACAAGTCCTGTACAACCTATACCTCTATATATCCACGTACATTTACATATATATATATATATATATATATATTTACTTATAATCTCAACAAACTCCACTGTCCCTACTCTCTAGCATCCCATCCCCTTTTCTTACTTTCACTCGCTATACCTCTTTCAACCTTTTCCTTTCACACCTTTAACTTCCTCTCTTTCTTTTTCTAGCCATTTTGATAATTTCACAATTTCTTTCCCTTTTAGAGTTCATATTTACTCATTTATTTCTTTTTAATCTCCTTTAACTTCCTTATATTCTCTATTCTACAAATCTAGCTTATTTACGTATTCTTCTCCCCATTTTTCTTTCCATAAGGGAGTTAAGATTTCCCATTCTTTCAGATCTTTAGCTGTTTTCTTCTCATCTAGGATGATTGTTAATTTGTCCTTTTCACACATTTCTTGTAGTTTAATTAACCATTCCTCTATTGATGGGATCTCTGAAGATTTCCAGTACTTTGCATACAATAATCTGGCTGCCATTGTCATATATGATAAAAGTCTCCAATATTTTTTTTGAATTTGTTTGTCCAATTTGTAAAACATATTCAGTAAATAGATATCTGGGTTTAAAGGAAAATCTATATTAATTATTTTACTGATTATTTTATTTATTTTTCCCCAAAATTTTTCTGCCCTTTCACACCTCCACCAAATATGGTATAAGGTCCCTGTTGCTTTCTGGCATTTCCAGCATTGATTAGACATGTTCCTATATATTTTCGCCAGTCTGACTGGTGTCAAGTGCCATCTTGTCATTGTCTTATATAGGTTTTCCTTTAAATTATAACTTTTTGTAAATAAGAAATTTTTCCCCCAAAGTTTTTCCCAATGCTCTAAATATATTTCTTGACCTATATCTTGTGCCCATTTTAACATATAAGGTTTTATACATTCTTGTTCTAAATTTATCTGCAAAATCATATCGTATATCTTTGATATCATCTTTGTCTTCCCCCCCCAAACTAATTCTTCCATTTTTGTATGTTCAACTTCTATTCCGTCTATTTTTTGATCTATCTTAAATTTTCATTCAGCTGTCGATATAACAGCCAGTGACATTCTTTATTTTCTAATTGCAATTCTTCTTGTGAACAGGTCACATATTTTTAAAACAATAATAACAACAATAGTTTACCTCTTCAGATTGTTTGAAAATGCTTTTTAAAGCATATATTCATTGCTAAGCAAAATGGAAAAGAATTTTAAAAAAATTCTTGTGCATCTAAAACACACTTACTTGGAATTATGGTCCACCAAGATCATGGAGATTTTCAGACCTGCAAAATGCTGGTTTGCCGGGCGAGCAGCCTCCCGAAACTGCTGCACGGCAAGGGTCTACTTCGGACGACACTGTGCCTCTCGCGAAACCGTCCGTGTCACTTCCGTGAAGCTTGGGACGGCTCAGCGCCATATTTCAATCACGGAGGTTGCCCGTGATTGAAATATGGCCCTGAGCCGTCCCAAGCTTCACGGAAGTGACACGGACGGTTTCGCGAGAGGCACAGCGTCGTCCGAAGTAGACCCTTGCCGCGCAGCAGTTTTGGGAGGCTGCTCGCGCGGCAAACCGGCATTTTGCAGGTCTGAAAATCTCCCAAGAGTAATAACTTAGGAAAGTGGGTTTAGGGTCAGAATGTATGTTTCAACATGCATGTCTCATTGGTAGTCAGTGTGGCATAGTGGTTTGAACATTGAACATTGGACATTTGAACATTGAACTGCAACTCTGGAGACCTGGGTTCAAATCTCCACTCAGCCATGGAAACTCACTGGATGACCCTGGGCAAGTCACACTCCCTCAGCCTCAGAAAACCCTATGATGGGTTTGCCTTAGGGTCACCATAAGTCAGAAATGACTTGAAGGCACACAACAAGAGATGCATTGGTTAATGGAAGCATGATGAAGAGTAGGTTATGATCATTATTTAAAAAGCCTATGATGGCATTAATAGTTTACCTCTGTTATCTCCATAATACTGACCAACACAAGCCATTTCTAAAGAGGAAGCAAAACTGGCTCAAAAGTAAGAGGTAGCCATTGAATCCTAATGCCCACTTCAAGCTGAGCTGTGATAGAGGCAAATGTGGTCCTACACATTTAACAGCTGTGTAAAAGGAAGTAAAAATATGCATCTACTGAAAGTCCTATTGAAATACAACTATTTCCATTCACAGCATATTTACCTAAGTCCTGTTGAACTCAGTGATACTTATTTCTAAATAAACATGTATAGCTCTACTCTATGGCCAAAGAAGAGGGAATAGTGTCAGAAATGCAACAATGCTCAGTGCTTAAAGTGTTTAAAATGTCTTGAGATTATCACACTACACTGGTATACAGCTATTATTCCACTTTTACTGCTCTGGCTGCCTCCTGTGGAATCCTGGGATTTGCAGTTTAAGGAGGGGCATTTAGAATTTTCAGCCAGAGAGCTCTTAGGCTTCACTAAACTACAAACCCAGAATTCCACAGGAGGCAGCCATAGCAGTTAAAGTGGAATAGTAGCATTATAACAGTGTAGTGTGATAAATAATTAGAGAGAGCAGCAGAGATGCAAAGTCTCCTAATATCTTATCTATGTATTCTAATCTCTCTGAGAGGCCATCCAGATGAGAGAGAGAAAAAAATCTGTGAAATTCTCAGCCTTTGTTCCTATACAAACCAATTTTATTTTGGAGATCCATATGACATTTCCCTTATCCCAAAGTATTTCTTGGGAATTCTTGGCATCACCAAGAACTTTTTATTCCTTCTTCCCAAATCAGTTTAAATTAACCCAGTATTTTTCAGAATGAAATTTATCTCTTGCTTGGCTGTTTGAATTTTTCCAGAACTAGCTATGATGGCCGCTGATAGTAAATGTTGCTATTTTTTCCAGGACAAGGAACCAACAGAGATAAAGTGAGGGGAAGAGGAATAGTTCCAAATAAAATGATCCTAATGTTTAACTAGTGTAATATTGCTAAAGCACCTTAGCACTTTAACTATAACTCCTGAATAATAATAATAATAATAATAATAAAGGCTCAGTAGAAATTGGTGAAAAGCAATATCTGAAACTTTGCATGAGCCTGAATGTAACACATGATCAGTGGGAGGGGGGGCAAAAGGGAGGGGACAGTGTGGGAAGCCTGAAAGTATCAAGAAAGAGTTTGGATTCTGATCTGGGAATATGCAGGTAAAATCAAAATAAAAAGAACTGAAAACTCTCAATACCTCCAGATACTGTTTTCTTTTCTGGATGAGCCCTGAGATGTAACCTGATACTTTAAAGAATCTTTCCACTGAGATTATCAGACAGGGACAAAAAAAAGTGTCCCCATCTTGCTACATTCTCTCCCCCCCCCATCCCTGTAATGATATAAAAAGAAAAAAATTCAGACCTAGCTTTGATCCTCCCCTCCCCTCAGTAGCCCAGGAGTGAATGCAGCTCAAACGAAGCTGCATTCACTTCATGGAATGGAAATAGTGGCCATTCTCATGAGAGGATGATAGCACAGGAAATTTAAAAATAAAAAGCCAAACAAATGTTGAAAAGTTAAACTAAGCACAAAAACACACTTTAAAAAAATACAGGTAGCCCGGGGGGGGGGTTAAAAAAAAGTGTGTCACTTACCTCAGTCTCCTGATCGCACATGGAAGTGTTCGGCACGTACCTCCCACTGATGCTGGCATTGTGCCAGCATAACACGGCAACATTTCACTTGCCCGTTGTTCCGTTACAGAAATGGAATGGGCAATCTATTCATGGCTTAGCCCATGAATTAAAAGGAGCACCGCAGGAATGGAAGCAGCACAGGAGCATAACGGGACGTGGATGAGATCATCAGATATTCAAGCCCTTTAGCAATGACCTGGCATCATTATCATAACATATTTAGTTCGTCTGATAATCTCCCACATTTTTCTTCTTGTCACCTTATTCTCTCACTTCTATTAAAAGTGAAACCAGCTTAGTTCTGTGCTAGCTTTAACAACTTTAGAGAGCTTTCCTATCTTTAATGGAGTTCTCACAATAAAGCCTTAGTTTGGTTTTTTTAGCCATTAGTGTCTTTACCCTTTAATTAGAATGCCATTTTAAAACACATCAGTAGGTCTTAAATACCCTGGAGACACCAGATTTCATTTGATCTTGGAAGGTAAGCAGGGTCAGGCCTGGTTAGTACTTGGAACTTCCAAGGAATACCAGGTATTCTAAATTATATTTCAGAGGAAAGCAATGGCAAACCAACTCTGTATATTCTTTGCATAAGTAACCCCTGTAAAATTCATGGGCTTTCCATAAGTTGAATGGCTATTTGAAAGCACACACAAACACAGAGAGAATCCACCCATTAAACACCCCTTTGGCCAGTCAATTGCTAAAGGCTCACCTAAATAAAAGAGATTTTGGGGGGTGTCTACCTATGAAGCCTGTAAATTTGAGCTGCTTCTTTGCTCCATTTGGTATATGGCAAGTTAATTTCACTTCACACTATCTATCTCAGTGTTGGTGGGTCAAGTGAGCCAATTACACTTGGATGATGAATCTGGGAGTGCACAACTACCATGTGAAGAAAAGGGGGAAATGGTTTATTCTGATTGTCAGAGCAAATGTAAAATCTACCAGACCCACAGCTGTCCTTGGATCATGAAATTCATTATGCATTTTATAAATGCTGACAGTCTGACATTTCTGCAGTACTCATCTGAGGAACACTACACTGGTTCCATTTAACTCAACAGCCATTGGCTCTGCTAATGAAATCTCAGGCCAGCTTGAGAAAGGCTTTGAATTTGTTTTCATACAAATGTTTTTTGAGTCTCCAGCAATATCCTGAATATGCAGGCATCATTTCCTAGCAAAGCAGTGTACCTTTTACAGTACATCTGCAGTTGTGGTTGTCCATTGCAGAAACATATCTCAATATATTCTGGGGAAGGAAGCATTTGAAAGAAAATCATCTCCCATTAGCAATGCAATAGCTTTAGAAGCATAATATGTACTGTTACTCTGAAGTATTACCAAAGAGATCTAGAACATCCTTGATTTAAGACTTTAGTGGATGTTCAACTGAACAGCAGCCATCACTTTCCTAAATATCGTGTAAATATGGTGATGTTATAAGATAATTAGAAAAAATATTAACAACACTAGTAATAATGGCAGCAATAATAGAGAAGAAGGATAATAGGAAAAGAGTCATGAACACACACTATCCAGCACATTTACTCAGAAGAAACACCATTGTATCCAATAATGCTTATTCTTACTCCAGGCATGGCTAGGGAATTCTGTGAGTTTTACTCCAAAAAAGTAGCTTTCCCAAGTTTTTATTTCACTTGTGTATAGAGTGCCAGCTGTAGTAAAACAGCAGCACATAGAACAAAAAATAAGGTATCTATTGTCATCACTCCTAGACATTATACTATCTTAAACATGGTCAACCTAACATTGGTATCTAGGAATGGATGCATCTGCTAGTTTCACTCTCTCCCATTGTCCCTTAAAAAAAGAGCAGCTGCATTCGAGCCAATTTATAATAATTTTTTTGGTAAATTCTTATCAGACATGACTTGAAACAAAATGTTCTCCTACTGCTAAAAGTGGAATGAAAAAAATATTCTCAACCATTGTTACTAGTATCCCATTTCTTGTTAAATGATAAAATAAATGGAAACTTTTTGTTAAAATATAAAATTTATGGCACATTCCTCCCCTACTTCCATTGGACATTTTTTTTTATAAGGACCAGGAGGACCAACCAATATGTCACAATATAGAACCCAAGGCATTGCTTGCTATTATTCTTTTAACATTTCCACACAAATAGGAAAAAAAGAATGTGTGGGTGTGTATGATACAATTTCAAGTACTATCCTGAAACATAAATATGTCAAAATTACTGAAACCAGATACACTATTCTAGAATATAACAAATGGATTCAGCATTCAAAAAGAAAATCAACATGATTTTTGCCTGTTTTTTCTATGCACCACTTCTGTTCATTTGTCCAAACAAGCCAATTTTATTACCTTAAGTAACCATTCCCCAATACTTTGAACAGCTGCTGTGTTCTATTTTCTTGCCAGAACAAAACATGTGGTAAGTTAAAATAAAGCAGGAATGATAGTAGAAATCAAACAATCTAGAATTATAGTATCTTCAAAAATCAAAGAGAGAGAAGGAGAGAGAAAGCCTGAGCAGTATACTGGTTACAGGTTTGCATGACTGGGACTGGGACGTACAGGTTCCAGTGGCAGCTGGTGGCCTCTGTATCAATGGGACAGTGAACCCACTGCATGTTTTTGAGCTATCCAAGGACCAAAACTTTACCTCAAAATAGATTCAGATCTTGGGTTAACTCCTTAAAAGTTCAAACTGGTACAGAATCATCATGCCCTAGCCCACCCTGATACGGAAGCCACCAGCAGCCATGTTCAGGTTCAACTGCCCACTGAGACATGACCTCACTGGGTGGCCTTGAACCTATTACATTGTGACAGCCTGAGGAGAAGAAAGTCATGTATGCTACCTTCAGTTCATTGGGAAAATGTGGGATATAAGTAAAAACTAACATACAAACAAGCAAACCTGTTCCTACAGCCAGACAGGCAGGATGACTAATTGATTGACTGAATGAATGAATAAATAAATAAATAAAATAAGTGTTGAACTTTATTATCTCAAGGCTGGAAGTATACTAATGTATACTAATCTCTTCATGGAGGTTATTCCATAACTTTGGGTTTATAACAGTGAAATTACTGCTACTTGCCTGATTTTACAACAGGAAATAATATGAAATGATACAGAGGAAGAAGATTGTGTTGAAAGGGCCTCTGCATATATGGGAGAAATTCATGAAGGAAATGTGCTGTGACATATTCAAGTCTACGGCTACAAGGGTCTGAATTAGAATGTATTTTGAACAGAGATGTGAAATCAGTGCCAGTGCCACACTGGTTGAGTATCACTTCACCTGTCATGTTGGAGATCCTAGTATTTTACACCAGCTAATGTTTCCAATCATTTAAAAAGAGAGCTTTCTTTTAAAAGATGGTGTATTACAATAGTCAGTCCTGGACTAGAGATATTAAGGGAACAGATTATTGTAGATAGATCCTGATTGTCTAGGAAAAAGGGCAATCAGTGTATAAGATATAGATGATATAAGGTCTCATAATCATCATTATCACCACCACCAACTCCTTGCGGAAATTCTAAGTACATCCCCAGATTTCCACATAGAAATTTGTCTTGTTGGGTTTTAGCCTTGTCCTTGGAGTGTATGTTGGAGATGGGGAGGGAAGAGAAAGGAATATTTTAAATAATTTTTTTTAAAAAAATGAAGCTGTGCTTTCCCCAAGAATAAGGTATTTTTTAAAAAATATTTTTTTATTTTAATTTTCAAGATTACAAAATATGGGGGTCTTCTTTCACATAAGGTTTAAATTGTTAATCGCAGTAAGACTACTGGAAATGTTCTCCTGAAGAAAACACACAATTCTCAGAGTTTTATAAATCGTAAATAAATGGACAAAAATAAAAGCTTCTAGTACAAAGCAAGGGATATGAATAGGGCTACTTGGAAGGTTTGTGGATTGTATCCTTTATTGCCATCGCATGTTTAAGATGATATAAATGCACTCAGTACACCCAGAGATGAAGGAGCCAGCCAGCATGGTGATACATCCTGTAGTTTGTGTCCCTGTGAAAACCAGGGTATCCAGTTGTGCAGATACTATTATGCGTGTTTTATACAGAATGCACACCTGAAAGTTCAGTTCAAACAGTTTATTGCCATGTAGGTCAGGGGCAGACTGAGCCACTGCAGTTCTGCTCCCCTCCCACCAAATATGAATGTGTATATATTATTGCATATACTCATTTATAAGTCAAGGATAGGTTTTGGGGCCAAAATTATGGATTTTGATATAACCCATGAATACATTGAGGGTAAAACTTTGGGGCTCAACACAGGGCTCCTCAGATCCATTCTGCAGAGAGAGACAGCACCAGCACTGTCTCAGGGCCAGTCCCCCCTGGCTGCCATCACTGCCATTTTTCCACCTAGGAATTCAAAAAGACCAGGGGAGCTGGCTGCTGTTGAGGTGTCTAGGGAGGAGATGGCAATGCTGCTGTCAGTGGCAGTGGCTGAGGTGACTGCTTGAGAGACATGGTTGGTTGAGGGAAATGAGCAGGCAGAAAGAGGAGTGGGCTGTTTCTTCCCATTGCATGTCCACCCCACCACATGTTCTGGGAAACAACGAGTTGTGGAGGAATGGAGAGGATGCAGAATTCTCAATACAGCCATCAGAATCATCCCTTCAGTATCACTACCAACATCCTTCCTCAGTCACCACTGCTGTTTCTTTGCTCACCGCTTCCATGAGGGGCAGACATTGCCTGGTGATGCACAGCCCGCTCTCTCCCTTTTGCCCTCAACTGGCCTTCCTATCTTGCCAGCCAGTCAGTGCAGAAGAACCGGAGAAGGCAGGCAGAAGACAAGAAACCATGGCTGGAGGGGCAGCTGGTTTCTCATCTTTTACCTGCCTTCTCTGGCTCCTCTTCACCACCCAACCACCTGCCCTTGGTTGTCTGAAGCTGACTTCTTTGTATTGTCAGAGAAGGTGAAGAGAAGGATGAGACAAGTGGGTGGGCTGTGAATAACCCAGGGTGGGAGGCTGGGCAGTGAAGAGTTCATCTGGTGAGAGCCTACTGTAAAAGAATCACTGACGCCCCCATTTCCCCCCCTCCCACAGCAACAGTTCTTTGGGATTTCCCTGCATTAGTGGGGAAAGTGGTGGTAGGGG
This sequence comes from Gambelia wislizenii, assembly GCA_030847615.1. NCBI lineage: Eukaryota > Metazoa > Chordata > Lepidosauria > Squamata > Crotaphytidae > Gambelia > Gambelia wislizenii. The sequence continues at coordinate 287,146,805 of JAUMIR010000003.1, forward strand.
GTGTTGGCACTCATTTTAGGTTGTCCCTGGATGAACTACAGCAAGAGTCCACCCCAGGAGAGCCTAAATTGTAAAATGCTCTACTCTCCCTGACACAGCAGGGAAATCCCAAAGAGCCGCCGCCACCATTTTTACTAGCAACATTACCATATTGGCCTGCGTATAAGTTAACCCAGGTTTTTTGGCCAATTTTCTAGCATACTTTTTTAAAACTTATATTTGATGGTAATATTGATGCTATCTGGAGGGGGCTCAGGACTCAAACTTCCTGAGGCTGGATACTAAGCCTAGCCAAAGTCAAAGGGATACTTCAGAGGTTTCAGTAATGTCAGTAAGTGTTTTAACTGTGGTGACTTAGTATGTTTCAGCTGAAATATATGTGCAATTCTACCCAGCTCACAGAAGGCCCTCAGAAGTGAGGTCATATGCCTATAAACCAAGTAAGTTTATACTTCAAGGATCTAGTGTCAGCAGTCCTTTTCTGGGATCTTAAGTTGCATTTGGTAGCATTCCACTCAAGTTCCCTGAAATAATTCAGGTCACTTCCAAATAGCTCTGCAGGCCAAGTGTTTCACATAACACAATACAAGGACTGTACTTAGTTCTCACATTCAGCTACAAATTCAGTTTTGCTATAAATGTTAAAGTGCCAACCACCAAGATTCCCTCCCTACATACTTATAAAAGATTCTTGCCATAAAATACAACCAGTATATCAGGGCAGAGAGATTGTTTTTTATTGTTGTAAAGACACTTTATGAGAGAAAGAAGAAAAATCTGCTGAGAAAAACTTACGGAATACCAGAAACAATGTGATCTTTTTGTTCGCAGTTTAAGGAGTGGGGAAAGAGCTATGATCTTACCTTGTTCACTGGCCAAGTTCACTGGCAATTAAACTGAACTTCAGAACTATTGTTCTAGATATCTGGAGTTACACATAGAAATGGTCACATCACACACTCACACATTTATGCACAAACACACAAATTATATTCCTTCCTCATCTCCATTGGTAAGGCATATTATAAGTTGATACAGATGGTAATAATTAGAAGGCAAGGTTGATAGTTGCCAAGGACATCAGGGTAAGCACTTTCAACACACCTCATCTGAAGCAATAATCCCTGAATGATTGTGCATGTCTTTGTACCACACATCTTAAAGGTATTAAGAGCATTGCTCTGAGAACCCACAAGCAATGAAATATGACTGAGAAATTAGAGTCTCATTTGAAAAAATGGTGTTGGTGTTTCCTAGCAATTGCCTACTTTTGTAGTGTTTCCTATGTAAATTTATACTGTCACACACACACACCACAAAGGTGTAGGTTACTTTCAACTGCTGTCTTCCTTCACTACGGACTTTTTCGGACGACAGTTTAGAACACTAGCAGCCTCGTCCCCGTTGCGAGGCTGCAGCGCTGCAGAGCGTCCCTTTCGGATGACGCTCTGCCCTGCTGTCCCTCTTGCGGTACTGTTGCGTAACCGTGGGGACGCAGCAGTGTTATATTTGGCATTTTTCTACTCACGAAAGTTGATCGTGAGTAGAAAAATGCCAAATATAATGCTGCTGCGTCCCCGTGGTTACGCAACAGTACCGCAAGAGGGACAGCAGGGCAGAGCGTCATCCGAAAGGGACGCTCTGCAGCGCTGCAGCCTCGTAATGGGGACGAGGCTGCTAGCGTTCTAAACCGTAGTCCGAAAAAGTCCTATAAATGAGATCATGACCTTGAGAGCTGACAAACATTATATGAAGCATTGTTATCCCAGCACAGTTTCACAGTCTAAAACAGGTTACTAACTTCATGCAAAAACTATTTCTTGTCTATTGTAAATTGGTGGTGTCATATAAAACTGTAATTCTATGTAGACTGGGTGCAGGGACAGAGGAAAACAACAAGGGGACTGAGCACAAGTCTCCCAAAGTTTTCCAGTTGTCACAACCCATGGAATGTCTAAGAATTATTTCAATGGGATTTCAATTTACAGATATTATTATATGCTGAATGTGCCCTACTTGATTTGTACAGTATGCTACTACAATTGTTTCAGAATATGAGTGGCAGTGTGGTTTATGCTTTCAGCTACCTATAACAATAAAAAGTGCAAATTTTTAAAGCTGTTAAAGTCTTCAACAGATTGAAACAATTAATAAGCCATTAGTTATGTCACTTTATGTCAGTGTCTATTTTGGAAATAAATATGGAATTGGTTTTCTACTTCAGATTTTTTTTAAAAAAATACAAAAGCATTAGATTACTTCTTGGCTTTTTGTCCTTTTCTTCAAATTTATTTATTTGCTCTAAGCAAAATTGTTTATTTGTTTTAAGCAACCCACATACACTATGCTCATTTCATGGTTAAACAAATAGTAACTTTTTCTACTGTACTGAAAAAGCAGAAACCTTGGAAATTCAATTAGTATCTGTACCATATTCTAGTCATTGTGAGCAACTGTGTTACAGCAACAACTACTTGTTATTCTCACTTGTTATTCTATTTTTTTTTACCCCTTTCAATTATATTTCCAGCAGGTGCCCCTTACAGCAATAGTAAAGGAGGCTTAAGATCTAAAATGGAAATAATGAGTTAATAAATATTCCCTAAGCCCTCTTAAACTCGCACACACACTACCAAGCTAAAAATATCTTTACAAGCTTGCAGTTGTAGTTTCCTTGAAAGAAACAGCCTACTGTTCATTAAATTAGTCCACTGACCAGATTTATTGCAGCCTAATCTCTTGACATTATGTAAGGCCTAAATTAAGATTTAGTCAAACTGCATCTCAACAAGAATGTGCAATGAAGTCTGTTTTACCACCATCACTGATCATTCTCATGGGCCCTTGCCCAAGGATACTGATTTAACAAAAAAAAAAAAAAAAAAAGCCAGTCAAAGTTAGACACCTTCAAGTCTTGCTGATTTCAGTGGGACTGCTAAAGATATCTTTAACATTCACACTAAAATCAGTTAATGTTAAAGCAGTGGTGGGCAACATGTACCTCTCAGATGCTCTTCCTTAAACTAGGCCACTGAAATTGTGTTGTTCAATTCTGGTGACAAACTGCTAAAGGCAAGCAGACAATTGGAAAAAATCCAATTAAAATAATATTCCCTGGTTGTTTTGATAGTTTTTCTGGTTTGCCATTCATTTTGGGGTGCTACAATGTGTGAGTGTGGGGAGTATAGCTACAGTGGGTTGAGCATGAGATTGACTCCTGGACCAGCCAATGTTTCCCATCCTTGAGTTAAAGGGTCTTATATTTGGCTAGAAACTGAGATTCCATTGTCTGCCTCAGAACTTTTGGGTGCTGTCTGAATGATCGAAATTGTTTATACATTAATGCAAAGTATAGTGGGGGTGGGAGTTGGATGACCTGCAGATCACAAATGGACCATGGGGTTCTGTGCAGTCATTAATACCCCCAACCCCCTAGACATGCTCCCAGTTAGAACAATATGTGAAAATGTTACCTATCCTTACAGCCCCCCATCTTGGAATATTTCATATTTGACAATATTTAATAATTTGGCTTGCTGTGGCCTTCTACATGGTTGGCAAGTAAACCAGGAACTTTCCACATACTAAGGTTGGAGTCATGTACAACTTAGGGAGGAGCCTTCTAAATTCCTCAAACAGGTCACACCCAGGTCACAGTTAGCACCTGGAGATAAGTCATTCACTAATCCACTCAACAATAGCAAAGTCCTCAATGGTTGCAAAATGGTTTTTTCTTTCCTAACCCTCCTCACAATAGAAGTTGCCTAGTCCTATACAGTTCCAAATATATAACCCATTAATGATTATTAACACATCCAGAGAATCCTTTGTTTTAACCTGGGAAACTCCAACTCTAAATCTCATCCCTTCAGGGGAATTATCAAATAAGTATAAATATAACACTAAAAGTCCACCAAAGTGTGCACAGACCCACTTCTTTCCCACTTTATATCAGTCTGTGTTACCATCCTGCCTTCAAGACCTCCTCTCTGCCAGTTTACTTCATGATTTCAACCCTCCAGGATCTGTATAGTATAACCTATAGTCCTCTCACTCTATTCCTCTATCCAAATACTTCCTACTTTCTTCAATAGCCTTGTGTGATTGTTTGAAGCCCGAGTGTTAGTGTGAATGACGTTAAGAGTAATTTTCAATAAAAAGTATTCAACTGTATGTTCTGGCTTGGAGTCTCCTCAGCAATCACCGATATACACAGGTCAAAAGACCCTGACATTATCCAGCCTCTCACTGCCAGTTTGAGCTCATTAAATATTCCCCATATTAAGATTTGGACACTAGTGGGATCTTAGCAGACCCCACACATTTTGGTTAAGAAAAATGTATTTTTAGCCCCGCAAAAAGGAACCCAACCCTCTGGGAGTCACAGGTTTTGCAGGCCCCATCCCAAATTAGAAAAAAAAAAAAGTAGGGAAAACAGTTCAAAAATGATTGGTATGAATTCCAGTTAACACTGGTAGCAATCCTGCAACTTGCTAAAAGTCTAGCCAAACCAAAGTGGGCCCATCAACCCTTGGCCCATGCGTAACTGAACAGTATAGGAAGCAATTTTAATATGAATACAAAAAGCTCACAAAGCCATTGATCCATACACATAAGGAAGCCTTCCTCCTTTCAAAAGAACACATGGCAGGATTGTTAAATGACTACACATAGTCCTAACATGCACAGATGTGTAGATGGCCTTGTCACTTTTATGGATGCTTGAATAGTTTGGCTCAACCTGTGAACGAATCCAAGGCACACATCTTGCACCAATGGAACACAGTTATCCTTTGGAATTCTCATGTCTCTTCATTTTTTGAAGACAATAATAAAGGCTTTAGCTTCAATAAGGTAACAAATTGCATATAAAAAGAGGGGGGAGTTAGCATACAATAGATGCAAAATGTGTATATTGGGAGAAAATATTTGCAGCTGTACATGTATAATATATACAGTACAGTAGGTACAATATATATACTTGGTGCTTTAGTCTAAGTGCTATACAGTATATATAGTATGTATATACATTATATGTACAGGAGAGCTTTAGTGGTGGGTCCCTCCACTGTCAGAGTGTAGTCTAGTTTCTTAGGGTTTCTTCCAACTCTATGATTCTATTATTGGACATTTAAATATGAATTATCAGGAAGGCTGAATTAAATATAATGGCAGATTTACTGTTATTAGAGACAGACTGGATTTAAGAATAATTACAGACCACAAACAGACTGATTCATCCATCCCTAGTCAGCAGGTTGTACTTTTGTGGCCCATACACCAAACAATACAGTCCTATGTGCAGTTCTGACACCATTAACCCACTAGAGAAGGGTTGGTGAACAAGACTCATCTCAGAGTCCATATTATTCTTTGGAACCTATCTAATAGGTGAGGTGATATAAGAGTGTGAGGCCCTGTGTCCTACTGAATTCAATGGGAATTGCTTTTGACCATACATGGGATGGCCCTTAATTACAGAATGGTGGCCACAGAAGAGAACTGGTCTTCATGTGATTCACTTGGCATTAAAGCACTAGTTGGGATAGCCACTTAATTTACTGAACATTGACAGTTTACTAGCCCTATTCAAATGTTCATTAAAGCATATTGATTCAACATTGTTGTTGTTTATTTATATAGCACCATCAATGTACATGGTAGTTTACTATAAAAAAACCCAAAACCAATTGGTCCTGCCAAAGGTGTACAATCTAAAATATATGTGCATACACACCCACACAGCAGGAAGGAAGGAAGGAATAATAATAAAATATAAAACTATACAATAAAATTGCAGAACAAATTATCCAGATAAAATGCAAAAAATACAATATTATATACAGGCAGTCCTCCACATTTGTGGGTTTAACTTTTGCAGATTTGATTATTCTTGGATTATATGCTGCTGCCTCTGCTGCTGCCCTATGCCATTTTTAATAGGAACAGAAAACCTCAAGAGACTGAGGACGTGCAGCAAGGCTTGTAAGTCCCTATTAAAATGGTGTAGGGCAGCAGGGGAGGCAGCAGCAAGCCTGGCCAGCTGCCCCCTTCTGCCTTGGGAAGGAACTCCACCACCTTGAAGGCATCTGTGGTGGGTTGAATCTGCAGATTGTAATTTCATGTGTGTTAAATATGGGGGGGGGTTTGGGGGGTAGAGATATTTGCATTGTTTTCCTTGCATTGCTATCCCCATTGAATGTAGAGGGCCAACAGTAAAGCAAACTGACCAATACATGTAATCAAAAGATACAAGATTGTAAAATAATATCAAGCTAAAATTCTGAAAGCTTTGGCAATAAAAAAGTTTTCAATTGAGATTTAAAGACAATGAGGGATGGGGCAGTCTGCAAATGTTCAGAGAGGGAATTCCAAGAGTATGGGGCAGTGTGTGAGAAAGGATGAAGCTGAGCCAAGGAAAAGGAAACCTTTGGTTGGATAAGAAGCCTAGAATTCTTGGAATGCAGATTTTGAACAAGTCAGTAAAAAGAAATAAGGGCTGAAAGAGAGAGTGGGGGGGGGAGCAAGGCGGTGTAGGGATTTGAGCATTAAAACAAGAAGCTTATATTGATCCCAGAAGGAATGGGTAACCAATGATGAGATATCAAAAGTGGGGTAACATAATCAAAATGGGAGGAAGGGAGTATACTGCTCCCTTGTCAATACAGTTGCTGTCCTTATGTGAGAAACAAGATGTACAAAGACGGAAGTCTTAGGCCCCATGTAAATGGTGAAAATACCCCTCATGGAATTTGCTGGGAAGCCTACCTGTCTAAATGGGATCTAGTGCCAATCCACACTATTTGGAAGGAGGGGCCCCCAAACGGCAAAAGCAATGCGGTAAAAGCCTTCACAGATTTCCCTGTACTTTTTCAAAAACTGTGAGGGGGTGCACATTCCTGCTTGTTTGGACTATCAAACAACAGGAAATTTGAAGGGAAGCACAAAGCTGATTGGCTGGGTGAGAGCAGGGGCAGGGCTTGCTAACAGGGCAAGTGCCCACTGCCACCATGTTGGATTTTCGCCTCAGTGAGCGATCACTAAGGCAATAAAACAGGATGAATATTTTCTATTTCGCTTTCCTATAAAATTGGAAAATTGCTCTATCACACCAGGGCACATTGGGATGACTTTTTTTAAAAAAACAAAAAACAAATGGCAGCAAAGAACTAACATGAGTAAATCACTCGTGGCTGCCATCCAAAATGCAAGGCTTATGGGGGCTTCTGAGGCCAGAAAAACGATTTAGATATGCTACTGCAGCTGCAAGATGCCAATACTATGAGGTACTTTGGATTTCCCCCCTTCATGTAGATGGGCCCTTTATGAATGGAATAAGGTTTCCTACTGGGGGATTCCCAGTCATGATGAGAGCCTCCATATATAGCAGAGGCACTTCTCTTCAGACTCATTGCTCTCCATATTGGGAGAAAAATGACAAGAGAAATGGCAAAGCTAATTTATGAATCCATTTGATGATGTGATATGTACTCCCATTTTCTGCCATAAGGTGAAATAGGAACCTCATAGGTGCTCTTTCTTATTCCTTTGAAAATCAGGCATAAGCAAGTGGCTGTCAGCTTGAAAGAAACCCTTGGGTGGGGCTCAGTTTCCAGGAAATGTGGATGAAAACTGGATGGCAAAAAGCTACTCCATCTGGAGGAGATGGTCTTAATTCTAAATCTGTTCATTATGGCTCATAAAGGAAGGATCAGAGCTGAGCATTTGCTACTGGCATGATGAATCCAAAGGAGAAAATATTAATTGTAAGCACATTTCTAAGCGGTAACTACCACAGGGACATAGTAAAGGAGACAGAAGGCTTTCATGTTTAACACATGTGCAGCATTCATCTGAACGACACTAAACTTACAAATAAGGAACTGTGAGAGCAGATGATTTCGTAACTGAACAGGCTGAGTAAAACATCATGGCTCCAAGTGTCACATACAGTTGTCACTGAAATCAAAGAGTGAATACCAGTCTTGAGTGAGTGAGAAGGCTGGTGGGAGAGTTTCATCCACTGTGAGAATGTCTCTTTTGCTGAGGGTGCCTCAGTACTGAGGTGAGAACTGAGCACTGTGCATTTGTGTGGTGAATGACCTGTCCATTACATCTGATGGCCCTGACACCCTGCTATAGTTTTTTATATATATTGTGTTCTTCTTGTGTTGTTTATATTTGTGCTTTCATGAATGCTGGGGCATGGGGGTGGGGAGAATGGGTTGACCCATCAGTGTAATCTGGAAGAGGACAGTATGGCACTGGGTGCTGGGCATCCCAGATAAAGGAAAGATGGGACATTTTCTAGAATCCTATCCCATATTTCAAGTTCCAGGTTGCCCTGTCAGCCTGGCCTCTGATCTGATGGGGCTGCTGCTGAAAGTCAGATCAGCCCATAATAAAACTATTACCATCCACAGTTTGATTGTAGATGAAGGGGCCAAATTGGTATGCATTACAGAGACCTGAGTAGATGAGCTGAGTAGAGTGGATCTGTCCCAGTTTTCTCCACCCGAGTACTTGGTGCAGCACCAACCCAGATTGGATGGTTGTGGGGAAAATTTGCCATCATTCATAAGGATTCTGTTTCCATTTTCAGTAAATTGATCTGCCCTGGTAGCAGTTATGAGGCCTTGTGCCTTATGATGGGTCAGACACACAGAATGGGGATGTAGCTGGTGGATCATCTACCTTATTACCTAACAGTCTCTTTGCCTGAGCTAGCTGAGGTGATCATAGAAACAGTAATTGAGAACCCCAGGATTTGGGAGGGGGGCTTCAACATCCAAGCCAAGGCTACCTTGAAGGGACCTTCATGACTGCCATGGAATCCATGGGACTGTCTCAGCTCATCAGTGGTCAAACTCAAATTGGAAGACATACCCTTGACCTGTTTTTTGTACTAGGGCAGATGGAGAATGATTAGTGTTCTTTCTGGTGTGTATGTTGCAATAACCCTGTTGTGATCAGATAATTTCCTTGTGAAGTTTGGTTTCACAGTAGTGGGCCCCTGCTATAAGGTTGGGGGACTGATTAAGATGGTCTGCTCTCTCAGATATATGGAACCTGATGGATTCCTGAATGCTCTGAGGGATTTTCCAACCAGCATTCCAACTAGTTGCATTATGGAACTATGAGATGGAAAGAACCATCAATGCAATTACTCCTAAGAGTCCAATCTGGTGCTGTGGAGCACATAATTCCCCTTGGGATACAGAAGATCTATGGGCAATGAAGCTGGCTGGGAAACAGCTAAAGCACAAGTAGCATAGGTAATGAAGGACGTATGACCACAGATCAGTTAAAAAAAACTCTGTCGTGCATATTAAACAGCAGAGAGGTTGGCAAAAATAAATAAATGAATGAATAAAATCATACTGAATTCAAGGTGCTGGCAATAACATTTAAGGCCTAAATGACTTGGGCTCTTGATATCTGAAGAAGCACCTGTTCCTATGTATGCCTAACTGAGAACTGAGGTCTGTTGGAAGGGACCTCCTCTATGTCCCACTTGTGGGGGCAATACATGAGAGGTCATGGGAGAGAGTCTATTTTGCTGTGCCAATCCAGTTATGGAATACCATTTCCTCAGAGGCCTTATTGGTGTCAATGCTGGTGTAACTCCAACACCAAGTCAAAACATAACTTTTTATTTGGGGCTAAAAATGTATCCAACTTGTACACATGCTATGGTTGGCATTATTTTAATTTTTTAAAACTGGATTTAAATGATAAATGATACCTTTTTTAGTTTTTTTAAAACATATTTTTATGTTTATACATTGTCTGTAATTGATTTTGTATTACAGTGCCCTGAGAGCTTCAGATATAAAAGATATAAATATTCTAGTAAAAAATTAAACATAACAAATACTATGTCTCTTCTATTGCATACTCAACATGTTGCCTAACAGAATTATTCTGAGTACTGTTGGGAACAGGCTCAGAGAGCCCAGGAGTGGAGCCCTCAGTTGCTTTCTGTGATAAATTTTCCAGGCACTTTGAGAAGGAATTTGCTCATATTTGCTCATATTTTGACACCACAGTTATTGAAGAGTCTGAGGAATTGTCCAGAGCATCATCTGGTCAGGTTTCCTGGGATCAAGTCAATTGTTGAAGCCTAATGATGTGGACAAGATGCTTGAAGAAGTCCATCCTGCCACATGTAAGCTTACCTCTTGTACATCTTGCTTGACAAAATATGGCAGACATTGATTGATCAGGTGGGTCCAGGGTATGGTAAATGGCTCACTATGCTGCAGAAGGTGCCGACAGCCTTGAAGGAGGCAGTGGTGTACCCTGGCCTGTAGAGAAGCTCCCTTATTTCCATCCAGAATTATTTTAAACTGCTAAATTGTTTTAACTGTATGCCATCCTGAGCATCCTGAGATCTCACAACAGAGGGCTGGTTAGAAATATTTAAATAACCAAATAGGTTAACAGTGTTCTGATATGCAGATTGCTCCACAGATCTAGATCATGCCAGCTTGCTTAAAAATAAAGGCTGAAAAATATCCTTGAGCATTCCTAACAATAATTCAAAGTTTCTATCTATTCAGAAGGAAGGAAGGATCAGAAGAAGGAACAAATCCTCATAATGCATCAGCAAGCCCTGAATACTCTGCTATTCTAATGGCTTGTAAAGATGAAAAGATACTAAAAGTGCTCTGAGCTGTGCCACTGAGATCTTAAAATGAACATCTCACCCACCTCACAGTATATGGGAGCACAACAGTGCCTTTTTATATATCTTGGACACTATTTTCAAAGCAGCAATATTTGGTAGCAACATAATGTCTTTTTTTCTTGATTGCCCATATAACTTTGTTATATGTGTGGGAGAGATCCAACAGAAAAGAAATACAGTAACCCACAAGCAACAAATAAACATCCAGTCAAAAATACATTTCTTCTAACCAATGTCTCCTTCCCCATATCTCTGAGAATTGGCTGAGGTGTTTCAATACCATAGAATGTTCTTGGACTTCCTAATCATTGAAGTACAAATATCAAGGCTAGGAGATATGTTACAGCTGCCAGCAGAATGCCACTAAAAATAAAATCATGTTGTGTAATGGTTAGAGTGTTGCATTAGGATCGGGAGATCCAACTTCCAATACACACTTAGCTAGAAAGTTCACCTGGTGACCAATCACTGTCACCTACCTGATCTCACAGGTAAGTGGTTTGTGATTATAAAATGAGTATGTTCCCTTTAGCTTTTCAGAGGGCATCAAAACTTGGAAAGGTTACCTTTTCCAGAATATCTTAGCCAGCATGGACATTGATATATACTCACTACATGTATCTCTCATCACATTGTGAAAATCTTTGTTCCATCCAACAGCTGCCAGCAACATGGAGACTCACAAAAAATACTATTTTCCACACAGTGAGTGCTGTTTTCTGCACAAAACAACCACAGGCAGAATAAGTCCCTACTGGGAATTGCCTTCAAAAACTGTGGTCAGATGGGATGTTCCTGACCTGCCAGCCATGTCCTTTTTTAGGGTACTCTGTTCCGTTCTCTCCACCAAGATCTACTCAGCATTCAGGGTTCAGGGTTGTGCAATACTTTTATTAGATTATTAAAATATTGGAAACAACGCAAGCTTTCAAGTTCATCTTTACTAAATGGTTCAAAATGTCTGAGATCGAGGAAGAAGTAACATGTCCAGAACATGTCTCTGTAAGCACACAATGACTTGAAAGGGGGAGATAGTAGATGCAGTGAAGAAGGAAGTTGTTAAGGTATCCATTTGTGATTTCTCTCTTTTCTGTAGACATGTAACCCAAGAGGTCTGTCCATTACTCCATTCTAGCACACAAACCCCTTAAGTGGCTCAAAGAGAAAGAATGTGAGCAACAAAGCAGTCGTTATGTCAGCAAAACTAGAGGTGAAATTTAGATGTTAAACTAGGTGATAAATTCAACTGAAGTCAAAGTTGTATGTAATGGCTGGAGGGAGATAAATACCTAATTAAAGTATAGTTTCATGGAAATGTCCACTGAGCATGCTCATTCTTGTTTCCTTTTAGCATACATGTCACACACACTCCATATGCAGAATAGGTAAACATGGTTTCACTTACCAACGGTCAGGATATAAAGGTCTCTCTAGGCATCTGGAGGACCATAGAGTCATACTGGAGGTGTCTCTCTAGGTATCAGGAAGTCCTCCAGCACGACTCCATGGTTAACTTCTGCTGAAGGTTTACCATAGAGTCACACAAGATGAATAGAGAGGTGTCCTCTCTAGACATTTTCTATGTTCTCTGGTGCGATTCTATGGTATTCTATGGCAGTTCACTATTATATGTGGCTTCGCATATCTGTGATAAGTCCAGGAACAGATTTGGGGCAGTGACCTGTAGTTTTTTTCCTTGAAACATTTTGCACTCTTTAGACTTTATCAGACCACCCCCACCTAAACTCCGTTCTTTTGCTGACATAACTTCTGCTGTTTTTATGCCAGCAAAAGAACTCCCCATGCCACACTTGCCTCCTAGCCACGAAAAGGCTTCTCCAGTAATGAATGAGGAGTGAATGGAGATCCATTCACTTCCTCTATTGAAATCCCATGGATTCTTGCAAGAATACATAGCATGGGAAATTCAAAAATAAAAACAAAAATAATGAAGTAAAAGTTTTAAAAAGCACATAAACACACTATACAAGTCCCAAGTAAACTGGGGAGGGTCATAAAATGTGCATCACCTATCTGGATGTCACAATCACACCCGGAAGTGTTCTGGCCGAACCAGCCACTGACACTGGAATGATGAGAGGACATTGGCTCAAGTTTTCATATGTCAACAATGCTGGCAATATACCACCATGGCTGATCTATTGACGGCATGAGGCATCAATTAAAAAGTATAGCTTTTGGACAAGACATAAACATGACAAGACGATGTTGTCTTATCTGCCTGCCCATTTGCATTTATGTGGTGTTGTTATGATGCCGTATTTAGTGCATCTGATAAACTCCTTTGTATCTTGGGATCTTTTGAATCTTGTTGATAACTTCTTCTGCATAAGTGGTATTGTTATGGCTGCATAAGAAGTAGCCATTGAAAGGTGTTTACTATTTGCAAATATGATTTGAACATTCACATTAAAAATATAATTCAGCATAACTCTCTGACTGCATAGGATTTCATAAGACAATCCTCTTTATGATGTTCTGAATGAGAGACTTTGTTTATGGCTAGACAGCATACCATAATCCAAAGACAGGGCTGTATATTCTTGCCCAGAAGGAATTAGACAGAGAACATAGGATATATCTTAAACTCATATTATGTATCCTGTCTCTATCAGATACAAGAAAGCTTAGTGAAGCATCTACTCAGATTTCTTCAATGACAAGTGAGTAAAGCTAGAGATGGAAAAAGAGTAATTAAGAAACAAGCTCCTATTTCACTCTGATTAGAGGGTAATTGAGACAGCTGTTGCCATATCACTATTGTAAATCGAACATTTTTGTTTGTTTAAAAGGCTGAGGATAAAATCTATAATAAAGATATCAATAACACCATGAATATAAACTGATCTGTCATAGCAGTTTATCACCACACTCTTTCAAGTAGACATTCCATGCTAAATTTAGGCTTCCAACTTCTTCCCACTCTTTCCAAAAGGTAAGCCAGAATGCCACTTTTACAGAATTATTGACTCCAGAAATTCCAAGCACATCCCCCAGAAATTATGGGGAAAATATTTAAAGTTAACCGGTTCAAAATTTCCACCATGCACTGGTACTATGCATTTTCACTGGAAATCCATGCTTCACATTATCATGGAATTAAATTGAGTTCTATGACTTTAGTATTCCTGCTGCTGGGCAAAGAATCTCCAGGCCCAGTTCCACAAACATGGAGTGAAATTTCCAGTCATATCACCCTTACAGCAAGCTGGCAAATTCCTTACTTCCAGTGCAAAGGAAGTGGTTCTCTAGTAAACTGGGCTCATTCCTTGGTCCAAATGGTAAGTCTATGTCTTACCATAAACCTTTTTGTAAGGATATTCCTCAAGGTCAGATGTTCTGATTTATTGGATGGCTTCCTACAAAGAAGAAAGCACTGGAGACAGGAGATTATCACACTGCATCTTTATAGTGCTATTATTCCACTTTAACTGCTCGGGCTGCCTCCTGTGGAATCCTGGGATGTGCAGTTCAGGAATGGGCAGAAGAAGCGAGAGAGCTCTTAGGTTTCACTAAATTACAAACCCAGAATTCCACAGGAGGCAGCCAGAGTAGTTAAAGTGGAATAACAGCACTATAATACTGTAGTGTGATACCAGTTTATAAGTTTATAGAACTCGTGAAGTGGAGGCAAGCTGTATATACATTTCTGCAAGCCATTTGATCACCTTTTTGGAACTAGTCTGGAACTAGTATTTGTGTGTGTGTGTGTGTATTTGTTTCACATTGTTGTTGTTGTGTGCCTTCAAGTCATTTTTGACTTAAGGTGACCCTAAGGTAAACCTATCATGGGATTTTCTTGGCAAGATTTTCCTTGTTTTTTTCCCGTTCTGTGAGACTGTGTTCTGGAATAGTTTCTTTCTGACATTTTGCCTGCATCTGTGGCTGGCATCTTCAGAGAATGGTTGGGTAGGAGCGTATGTGGACTTATATATGCTGTGACCCCCTGTTGGGGAGTATATGTAAATTTGTGTAATTGAAAGGTTAGTTTCTGGGTATATAAATGCAAGGCTCGTTAGTGTCTGTTTGGCTAATGGTTGGTTGATGGGCCATTAACTGCTGCTGGAAATCCACCTGTCCCTGGGAGGAATTCCTTTGTAAGTGTTGAGCGTTTATTCTATTGTTTTTCAAAACTGGCAGCCAGATTTTGTTTACTTTTAAGGTTTCTTCTCTCCTAGTTGTCCAGGTGTTTGTTGATTTCAATAGCTTCTATGTGCATTCTGACATGATAGTTGTTGGCCTGGTCCAGAATGTCTATGTTTTTAAATAGCATTTTGCGTCCAGGTTGGTTTATAATATGTTCTGCTACTGCTGATTTTTCTGGCTGGCCCAGTCTGCAGTGTCTCTCATGTTCCTTGATTCATGTTTGCACACTGTGTTTAGTGGTCCCTATGTAAACTTGTCCACAGCTGAATGGTATGTGGTAAACTCCTGCAGCTGTGAGAGGCTCTCTTTTGTCCTTCGCTGAGCATAGCATTTCTTGGGTTGTTTTTTTTTTAATTGGTATATAGATTGTTTGGAGGTTGTGTTTCCTCATCTGTTTCCCTATTCTGTCTGTGACTCCTTTGATATATGGTAAAAATGCCTTCCCTTTGGATGGCTGTTTTCTTCTTCATTCCTGTGGTTTGTTCTGGGTCTGGCTGCTTTTGTGATGTCTGATCTGGAGTAACCTATCTTGGCAAGATTTGTTCAGAGAAGGTTTGGATTTGCCTTTCCCTGAGGCGTAGAGAGTGTGACTTGCCCAAGGTCACCCAATGTGTTCCGATGTCTGAGTTGGGATTCAAACCCTGGTTTCCAGAATCATAGTCCAATGCTCAAACCACTACACCATGCTGGTTCTCACATGCACTAACATTAGTCCCTGCTCTGGATTGGGGGTGCTCACCTTCTTACATCTATGATAGCCAACAATCAAGAGAAACATTATGGTATCTTCCAACAGTTAGTTGGCCTATTAAAGAGCAACATCAGCTTTGTGTCATAGGCCTCATCTACATGGGCCAAAATACGCCGGCTCCCCACCAGTATTTTCTGGCTGTGGATCTGGCCCATTCTTCTCTCTTACCTGCATGGAATGGGTTGGAGTCCATATCACCACACTGGTCTGTCTCTGCAGCTGCCCACATCCCACTCTCTGAAGCCAGGAAGCTAGCCCTTAGCATGTGAGCAAGCCTAGTCACATGCTGTGGACCTGCTTCCTGGATATAGAGAGTGCAATGTGGACAGCAGTTGTGGCATGGTGGTAAGTCCTCCTGCAGTCCTGTGGGGTCCAGTCTGTTTCTTCTGCAGGGAAACTTTTTTTCCTGGGTATTTTGCTGTAATGGTTTGTTGAGATTTACCTGATTTTAGCCCTGTCTTTGTCTCAGGCATCATGAGGACTGCCTGGGTGCAAAAACCCCTGTGTCATTTGGACTGCAGGGCTCAAAGATCGGGCCAAGACAAGGTAAACAGTCCATCTAGACAAGGCCATAGACAATCCCCCCAACAAAGAAATGCCTGGCCAGGAAACATACTAAGCAGAATAAAGGCAGCTTTACATGTAGGCATTTTTCACTACTCTTTTAGGGAGTAGCTTTTATTTATCATAATGCATACACACTTTGAATACTGGAAACTTTACGTGTGTGTGTGTGTGTGTGTGTGTGTATCAGCAGTTATAATGCATCTATGAGCAAAGACACCCAGACATATTCTGGAAATATCCAAAATTACCAAATGATTGAAAGTGCACAAATAAGAGCACAGCCCACTATTTTCATTGTTTATATAGTATATTTTGAAATTCTTGTCTAAGACTAAAACTTTATAATCAACAAATCTGTCAGGAAAATGTCTATGAGGATTTAAAAACTTCTTTCAGATTAATTCTTTTCTTCCTCTCTTCCCCAAGTTTCTGTTAGAGAGTCTAATCTAGCTTCGGATAAAGGTTTTAGCCAACTGCAAACAGAGATATATTGATAGAGTTAACTCTACTTCAGCAGGTCTAGCTTAGCAGAGAACATGATATTATGAAACAAACTCAGATAAGAAAAAAATAGTGGGACACAAGGGTCCTCACAGAATGCCATGTGATTGGTTGGTCAGTTTCCTAAGCAGCCAATCAGCACACTGGAAATGGCAACATACCCAAGAAAATTATATGTATAGATTGCTACACTGAAAGCCTTATCAGAATGAAGGTGAAAAATCTCGTCTATAGTTTTACTCCTCTCCTCTTCTCCTTGGAGATTTTCACATGGCAAAACTATCCCCCAGAGAAATCGGGACAGAAATATTTCTGTCCCGGAAGCAGTGCCACGGTTCGCACACTCACTTCCCTCTCCCGATATGCTGTCGTCCTCACACTGTTTTTTTTTCTTCCCTCTTCTGTAATATTTTACTAATGGGGGTTCGCCATTAATAAAATATTTCTGTCCCGATTTCTCCTGGGGATATTTTTGCCATGTGAAAATCTCCCTTGTTTCAAGATTTGGTGATAAGGGAAATGTTGCATAAATTTTAGAAAACCATATTTCTCTGCACCCCACCAAAAATACTTTCCTTTTCTCCCTCCAATATAATCTCATCTCCTTACCACACCACCTCTTTCTGTAGTTTACTGATTACCTACATTTTAGTGATTCAGTATGTTTAGATACATGTGCTTCTCAGATAAAAAGGATGCTTTATTTATGAGAGGAGAAAGTATCTGACATTATGTTCTTAAGTCATTTGTTGTTGTTTTCTTGTACTGACTTCATGAAGATTTCAAGTGTTTACAACTTTCTGAAGTCTTCAGTATAGATATATAGAAACATATCATTTTAGTAATATGGTTCCATGTTATGAAAACCAGACATTATTACTATTTTTCTTACATTTAATATGGGGTGTGGAGGATTAGTTACTGAGAATGCTAACCTTAAAACCTCTTAACCCAATTCATGTACCTGGAACTACTTTTGTGTAAGTTGTCTGAGCACTGTGATAGAAACCTGGTAATTTCACAATTCGGAGAGACTAGCAAAACAGAAGTACTTTTTTTAGAAATCTGAGAAAACTAGGTTTTCAATAACAAGCTAGGTAATGTAAAATTTAATGGCTTTTTAGCAATTAATCTCACTTAATTAATTAACCAACCAACCACTTAGTAACCTTATTCCGGAGAAACATTTATGCCAAAGTGCATAAATACACATAAATTGTTCCTCTTCTTTGGTAAATTCTGGCTTAATTTATCATTTAATTGGTATTCATTTATTGGTTCCTATCTCTGAATATTATAGTAGTCAAGGATAAGGTTACACCAACATTAAAGGCACATGATAGGCCTGAATCTGATAGGTTACTCTGTAGACAAGGTCCATTTTAATTGCTCTGTTGTTGTTTTGATTGAAGTTTGTTCCATGTCCCCAAGAGGTAATGTATGTTTATTTTGATTTGCAGATCAGGGATTTCACTCTTTGTTACTTAGAAAGTATCCATCTGAAGATGGGCATAGTTATTTGGCGGGGAGAAAGAATTCTCCTTATTTACAGTGAAAATAAATGAATACTAATATTTTTAAAAACAAAACAAAAGTCCTGTTCATTTAGGTTATGCTCTTTTATATTTGAAAATAAAACTTTTTTTAAAAAAAATGATACATTAGGTAGGAATTTAGCAAGTTGCAGGATTTGCTTTGCAAAGTATAAATCTGCAGCTTTGGTGATATGGATTAATTTTATGTATTAGTAGCAGTATGGTTTTGATTGTTGCCACCATTGTAATACTACATAATAAGACATTTTTGGCGATCCCAGAAAATGTAAAGAGTACAAATCAATAAAATAAGGGGAAGAAAAAATGCAGTTTGATCATACTAAGAAATTTTTAAAGGGCAATATATCGTTGATATATATAGATGATATATTTTAACTTCAGATCTTTTTAAAAATTGGCCTCTAACTTATTTCATGTGGGTATGACTCACTGTGATAAGGTAAGTGCTGTAGCTTTGTGGCTGAGGACCACAGTCTATAG
This sequence comes from Gambelia wislizenii, assembly GCA_030847615.1. Taxonomy (NCBI): domain Eukaryota; kingdom Metazoa; phylum Chordata; class Lepidosauria; order Squamata; family Crotaphytidae; genus Gambelia; species Gambelia wislizenii. The sequence continues at coordinate 287,165,517 of JAUMIR010000003.1, forward strand.
TTCATTTACTTTGGAGCAGCCCTGGCTTATGGAGATAGAATTCTGTTTTGTTTTTATTCTTGAAAAGAGACACGCACGCATGCACACCAAGATGTACCAAAAAACATCCTATTAATTGAGTAGACTTGTTTCAAGGATTATTTAATTTGAAGAAGTATTTGTGTGATAACTGTTTGATCTCCTTCATGTCTGCATAACATTTCAGTGGCCTACTTTTGAAAACCTCATGATTTTTGTTTCTTCTGCACTACTAACTTGCTAGTACATTAATCTCCCTTAAAAATCTTTACTTTCCCGAGGCAGATTCAGGTTAGAAATAGGTAGCTTATGAAGAATGGAATGATTAGGACCAGAAAGTATGGCACATAAATAGTGCTTAAAAGATGTGCTTAGTATGCTTAGTATGGAGCATATTACATCCAGCTTTTGATTACAAAGGTACATGGGGTGTCACAAACTTTATAGTACATGTTGCAACGAAATGCGATACTGTTTTTGTACAAAGAGTTTTCCTTTCCTTCTTTTGACCTACTTCTCTAAATCTCCTATTAGAGCAGCTCATAAAATTGGCCATACTATCCAAAGGGCTCATTCATTTGAACAGTGTTTAATGCCATTATGACTACCCTTGATTCTGAAATCTCTGGAGAATTCTGTTTCCAATTCCATTTTCTTGGAACCTAGAAGGAAATTACATTCCAGAAAAATATTTGGTTGCATGACCAAATTAATCAGAAACAGTGTAGACTTCCCTGAAAAACTTGCATGCGAGACTTACATGTTTTCTGCACATGCATATTTGCTGCACATTACCCTGCAGCACAGATCTTGGTGAAAAGGTAATATTGGTAAACTTTATTAGGTTCTACTAAAACTCCAACTTGTTCTTAAAAGCAATGCTTGCAAAGCTGAAAAGTGGAAGGAGAAAAAAAAAACTTGTGACAGATAAATATTTTCTCTTTTTAAATTTGATTTACATATTCTAAACAACTGTGGTTGAAATTTAATATAACATATTTAATGACATCACTGGGTCATCCTATGTTTCTTAGTTTGATCCTGCAATATCGGGGCCTGGGATGTTCCTGACCTGGCAACCATTGTTGCCCACCTCTCATGCTAGTGGCTTGAGGAACAGTCAAAACCTCTCTTCCCTCAGACTCCATTTTCCATCTCTTTCTCTTTTGTTCTTAGTGGATACCTAATGAATGGGCAAACTATGGCCACAGATTTCATGCAGCTTCCAAGGGTTCCTATTGTGGCCTGCAGTGGCCCAGTTGTAGAGCTGTGCCAGTTCTCCTGTGGTCCACCTTAGAGGAATTAATAGTATGGACTGCCTGCTGTTTCAGCTGCTAAACATCCCTCAACTCCAGCGCCTTACCAGAGGTGTCCCTCCAGATGATACATGCAAACCTTTGGGGGGAAAAGCTGTTATGGAAACAGCATGAAATAACAAAACTTCACAATATGAGGAGAAGGTACTGGCCCAAAGACCACCAACTACCTCAGTACAGCTGGAGAGAGGGGTTCGCACCTATTGACTACCATCCCTCTCTCTCTCTGGACCACCCTTGCAGCATTTTACAAACCCTAAAATCACCTGTACTATCAGAAAACCCAAGCTTTAAAATAAAAGGTCAGAACTGACAACCTGCCTCTAATGGACTGTGGTGACCACTCTCTTTCCTTAAGGTGAACACATAACTGTAAAATGTAGGCCACCGATAGAGGCCAACCAACCCAAAGTCCTTCTGCTGCCTAAAATTCCCTCACTGCCTTAAGATTATTTCCCCCAGTGCCTGGGGCAAGTAAAAGACTAAAGGCCTTCATTATGTCACTCCTCCAAGCTTCCAGAGGTCTGGTGGCATCAAGTCCAGAAGAGGAGCTGTATCCAGGGCAAGCTGCCTGAAGCACTCCATCTGTTTATGGGAGAGAATGTTGGCAATGTCATTGTTTATTCCTGCCACATGGAGCTCTGTAAAATGTTATGCTGTAAACATTGGAGGGTAAGAAGCCTAACTAAATGCATAACTCGCTTACACTAAGATAAGAAATAACTGATTGCCTGCACTGTGGTCATATTGATGTCAGGAGTTAGAGACTGAACTCCATTATAAAGTGGCTGAACAACCACAGAATCATGCTGAGTTATAATGGCTGACTTCATGAACTACCAAGTCAAGCCTCGTCAGGCCACTAGAAGGCAATACCATATATATATATATATATATATAGCATATATATATATATATATATATATGCTATATATATATATAGCATATATATATATATATGCTAGTCAAAAGCTCACTCTCTTCTTGTGAATGCTGATGCCTATTGAAACAGTTTCTCCTTCAATTGTAAATATTTGTATATATTGCAACTGTTTTACTTTGAAGATAAAAGTGCCTCCTGCTTATTTCGATGTCAAACACTCTGTGTGTGAGTATTCTTGGGAACGGGTTGCTACTAAATCTGCTGAGATAGTTTTTGACTTCTGCCGGGGACTGAGTGTCCTATCATCCCCTGACAACTGACACATCAAAAGTGCACAGAGGAATTAGCTAACTCCTCTGTCCATGCTTGGACTGCTACCAAAACAGCAAAAAAATAAAAATAAAAATCTAAACAGGTAAAGTTGGCTGTAATGCTAGCTCAAATCCAGGCCTCAAGCCAAGTCTCAGAACACCAGTGACCCTGGAAATGAACTCCAAACCCTATAGAACCCACAGCATCTTGTGCAACCTGAAGAACATCCTTAATCCTCAGCTCCTCCCACCAAAACAAAACACCATTACAACCCTGAAGAAACTTGTGCCGCACCTGCAAATCTTCCTTAATCCCCTATGTAACCCTGATTCTATGCTATGGCTACCACATCCCCACAAGTAGCATCACAGAGCCTATGAAGGAAGGCCCTCCCAGAGCAACTACATGACATGCAGAATTCAAATGACCAATGAGCTCTTGAAATTCATGGTGAATAGACTTTCTACATTGTTAAAGGCCAGATAGTCTCTCACATAAAGCCAAAACTTTTTCCATGGGAAGACTTCATTGCTGCATAATAGAATCAATCTCAGTCCCCCAAAATGCCAGGCTGTGGCATGACCCTTCCATCTTTTCATGAGCAAGAGGGACACCCAGCTTCTCTGCAAAGGAACAAAGCTCGGTCATCTGATATGCACACTGATCAGTCCTAAATTGCCCAATAAACAAAAAAATCTTCCTGTCCAGTCCTCTGCCTAAGGGCCCACTCCAGAAATGTACTGAACTTCTCAAATGCAAAAAAAGACACCAAGGACCCCATAGGAAGGAACAGGTCCATGTTAAAGATGGCATCAACTGAGAATTCCAGTAGTTAAAAATCATCAGGGTGAACTGGCAAAATGCAAAATGCAGACTTAACATTGCATTTTGCCAACTCTCCCTTTCACCCACGCTGTGAGTCACACAAGCAGCAGCATGAAAGGATTTGTAGTGTACTGTGCAAAGCCCTGCAGTAATAGCAACGTTAACTGATTTACCCATAGGATAAGACAGATGGTGAATCAACCTAAATACACCCACTACTTTTTTGGGAATCAATTCTAAAGGTGAAACTCTCAAGTTAGGAACTGCTGGAGATGGGAATGGACCAACCACTTTCCCCTCCTGCACTCCCCTCAGAAGCTTCTCTCTATGTTTTCTAAACCCACAATTGAACACACATTCTGAGATCTACACAGGTGGTAAACACCTCGATAGGAAGATCCACAAACTTGCTCTAAGTTCTTTCCTTGAATAATGGGCTGCCACCTCATCCAGATATAATTGTAAAAGAATGGACAACCTATGAATATTAATTGGGTTGATCCCCTTTTGGAGGTAGGGGAAACCTCCGGCACCACCCTTATTGGCCTGGTTGTCCTTACCACGTTTTTCCCTAGGGGCAGTTCCAAAAGGAATGAGAGGCTGAAGCTTCTGCTGCTGTCCTTGTGGCTGCATCTGACCCCAGTGGAGGGTGGGGTTTATAGCAGCCCTCATATTGAAAACCTTGTCATAAAGAAGCCAGTCTGGCACTGAAAAATCAACATAGGCCCAATGTATAATGCACATGCATTGAAATAGCAGAAAGGACTGCCATGGCAGTGCCCTAGCTATGACCCCTGCATAGCTCGAATTGGCCATGTTGGAGGGTCCTGGGAACCAGGTGAGTGTTGATGGGACTGGGGGTCATTGAATGAGGGAGGTAGTGAATTCATTTTGTCCACAGTGACAAAAGAGAAAAGAAAAAGATGTACACTGGTATTATGCTGGCATATATCACTAACAGGATACCAGTCATTATCAGTAGAATCATAGAATCATAGAATTGTAGAGTTGGAAGAGACCATGAGGGCCATCCAGTCCAACTCCCTGCCACGCAGGAAATCTTGATCAAAGCATCCCCGACAGATGGCAATCCAGCCTCTGTTTAAAGACCTCCAAGGAAGGAGACCCCACCACGCTCTGAGGGAGTGTGTTCCACTGCCGAACAGCTCTGACTGTCAAAAAGTTCCTCCTAGTGTTGAGGTGGAATCTCTGTTCCTGGAGCTTGCATCCATTGCTCCGTGTTCCAGTCCCTGGAGCAGCAGAAAAAAGATGGAAGGAGATTATCATAGTCTAATTATGGTCACAATCTACTTTGTTGAAAATTTAAGAATATCATGATATACATCCCTTTAACAGAAAACAGCTGCACCCCTCTTTTTTCCTCACATGAAACTTTTTGATTTGCCATTCAGACATAGGACTTTATCAGATGTGGCAAATACAGCATCATAATTACGCCAAATAAACGCAAAAGGGCACTGATACCAGATGACATTGTACTTTCACAACATTTGCTATAAAGAGTTCTTTTGCTGGCAGAAAAACAGTGTACACATGGTGGCAAAAGAAAAAATTTAGAGGCTTGTCTGATAAAGGCCATACTGTTGTCAGTCATAGTATAGTTTTGTTGTGCACTTAAAATTTTTCACACTGAACCCTTTTGATTTCAAAAGGGCAAATGCCCTTATTCTGTCTTAAGTTTCTCACCAGTACCTTAGTAAAAAGCAAATATTGGCTGAAGTACAGTCTGTCTAGAATGTAAAGAATGCATGAAGTTTCAAAAATATGACATATTCTGCTTCATGTGGCACTCATTCTGTGTTGAATTACAAATTCCAGATTCCATGAGGGAGGATAAAGACAAGTTTGAGTGAGATGGAGTTTGCACAGAGCTCTTAGACCACCCTTGATAGAATATAGCTCTGACATTATAGCAAAGACTTGGTTTGACAATTCCATTTTCTATTAGTTTTTAGGCCCTACAAATAAAATACACTAACTCTCACATGCTAAACTTCCTCTTTCATAGAACATTACACACTGGTTGAACAGTCCATTCCTAGACATTTATGCCAGTATAAACAGTAGTACACCTGAGAGGAATAGTGGTGACTCTCTTCATAATTGTGTTCTGAAATGAGACTGCTATTTAACATGGAGGCCTCTGATCAGTTTTATAGGTTTCCTCTGGGAATCACAACTCAACAGTTGGCTGCCCTTAACTGATTCCTAAAAGGTCAAGATAGCATTCAAATGAATTACTTTTTTTGACTTTATTTATTTATTTATTTATATAATTTATTCTTTTATTAAGATTACAGTACATTTAACATTCCATTCCATCTTACACATTTTTCCCCTCATTACATCAAAATTGTTCTCATATAACGTTAACACATAAATTACTTTTTTAACAGAAAGGGCAACAACATTGTAAGAATGGATGTGGTGGGTGGTAGGGGAATCTTAATTTGGACAAGCTTGTGCAGCATTCTAATCATCTTCTGAAAAATGAAAAATACACTCTATTTGAATATGCTATTTCTTCTCACTACCTAGATCCCAACATATTCATGAAAAGTAGGGCTACCAATGGCTCCTGATCAGGTTATTATATAAAACTGTCAGAATCAGAGGCAATATGCTTCTCTATACCAGTTGCTGAAGAGGAGGGTACAATTGTATTCATGTCCCGTTGGCAGGCTCCCCATAAGCAACTAAATGGCCATTTTGTGAGCAGAATGTTGGACTAAATATATACCTTGGGAATGACCCAGCAGGGCTCTTCTTATGTCCTTATCCCAATTGCTTGCAGTAAACTACTGAAGAGACATAGTGAAGTTTGATGGGAGTGGGAGGGCATCAAATAAATTTTGTCACCAATTCATTCATACTGTTATGTAAAGACATTACTTGATGACCAGGTAGAATTGTCATGGCAGGGACTACACAGTCATAGCACTATGATTCCACTTTAACTATCATGGCAACAGATTATAGAATTCTGGGATTTGCAGTTTAGGGAAGTTGCAGTTTACAATATTCAGCCAGGGAGTTCTAGAGCCTCTCCAAATCTCAGAATTCCATAGGCCACGGAAGTCAAAGTGGAACCATAATATAATTGTGCAATGTAAAAGGGCCCCAGGAAGCAGCTCAAAGAGCCAAATGACAATTGTTTGTAGCTTAGCTGATAGAGTAAGCTGCACTATTTTCTCTGTCTTAGGGCTGTCTCCACATTTTTTTTTCAAGATTGCAGGCATGCGAAGCCATGTGTGTTTGTTGTTCAACAGGCATGCCTGTGAATCAAGATGGTGGGTGTGGGTGAATTACTTATGCTATGCTTTTATTGTCACCAATTGATGCCGCTGAACAGTATTTAAAAAAAAAAACATATCCAAAGTGAGAAAAGTATGATCTTCCACTTAAATAAACAGAAAAAAAAGGGGGAAAGGCTGTTTCATCACCTCAGCACATGATCTACACCTACAGCAAAAATTCAACATCGTGGTTCTGGGTACTTGCCTTTCCAGTAAATGCCACCCCCTGCACACATCCAACCAATCAGCTTTCCACTTCTGCTCTTATTGGGAATGTGCAGCAAAGCAAATTGGTTGTCCCAATGAACAGGAATGCACATTACCTTCTGAATTTTTGAAAAAATATGGGGAAAGCTGCAAAGACTTTTCCAGTGGAGTATTTGGAGTTTTTGCCCCCCCCTCCTTCCCAATATGGTGAAATTATGTGGGATCCCATTGGGACAAAAGGTATTCTCCTCAAATTCTATAAGAAGTATTTTCACTATATAGACAAGCCCTGCTAAGGTAGCCAGCAAAAAGAGCCACTAACAGAGGCAGTTATGGAAGGAAAACAGACATTTTCAGTAACCTAGATGCCACAGAGAGAGGAATGAACAAATTAGACTGGAAAGTATACCTTTTCTACAATGTATACATTTTCTAAGAAAACGTCTTCAGAACTGGAAATTGTTTTATACATTAATTTTAAAAATAGACAAAATCAGGTCTGAGCAGACATAGGTAATATTAGTGTTCATAACACTTAGAAATCTCTTATTAGTCTTACTTTCTCCACTTAAAGTACCCTTTTCCAGTGATGTTAATTGTTCTGTGTACAGTATAACTGTTAAGATCCTCAGAAGTGAAGTGATGTGGGTTAAACTTTCCATCCAGGAATAGAGGAACAAGGTAATTAGGAGTCCACAGCCATATTTTACAGTTCATTGACATAAAATGCTCAGTAGAGCAAGACCTGTCAGTTAATCATACACTTTATTTTAGGAAAATGGTAAATAGTGGCAAATCTAGAGATCACAGAAGCCTCTGGATACCTTCAAATATTCTGTTCCTAACTGTTTCAGCTCTTCTAAATTAACAGCAGTCTCTTAGTTTTGTCAATAGTTACCTCAGAAAAGTTCTCTGGATTTCTTCAACTGGAAGTTTCTGGACATGTGCAACATTTAGGGGCCTACCCCCTCCATGCACTCTCTTCTCTCAGTCTATAAAAGCATTGCCATATTTAAAACAGAAGCTACACGAAAAAGAGAATATTTCCTTGGAGGAATCCAGAAGATGAGGACAAGCAGGAAGTTCCTCCTGGTTTGTAAAAACAGGCAAGAAGGATTTGGCCTGAGTACCATATGAGTTTAGAATCACATAAACTATTCCTCATTTTAGGAAAAGAAAAGAATCTTCAGAGGACCCTATCACATTACCACTGAATAGTTTCCTAACTAGCTGCTAATGTTTTTACTTCTGTCAGAAGATTTATATACTAGTGTATGATGGCTCATAAGCTCAGGAAAATACAGTAGGCCCTTCCCACTCATGGGGGTTAGGTTCTGCCTTCCCCACAGATGGGGGAAAATATGCACACTCAAGCCCCATATTAATCAATGGTGGCTCAAGCACATGGTTGTGCACTGATGTGCCCACATGCATATCCACCCTTGAATAATATAGGGCATGGCCATCTGCGGACGCTCCAATCTGCATATGGCTAGCCTGCTAATACAGCAGGCCCACTATAATTATGACGTAATGAATAAGCAATCATGAAAACATGCATAAAACAAATTAACATTAAGCAGCAACTCAGTGAGGCAAAAATATAAACTATAGCTGATGCCTGAAGTGGATGGAACACATTTTATGTGACAAAGAGTTCTTATTCCTGTTACCTGCACACTATTACCTGTTACTAGGCTTATATGGGAGGCCTAAAGATAGTTGCATCACAGACACTTTAAAGCACTGCTTCCCATTCATGGGTCCCACAGTTGGATGACAACTCCAGAATGTCTTATCATTGGCCATACTTTTAGTATTTTGGGAAGCCAAAGTCCAATAATATCTTGGGACCTGAATTTGGGAACCTCAGATATAAAGGGTTAAACCAATAGTTTGAAGTGAGTCCAGAATCAATGGAGCTGGTGTAATGAGTTATGCCTGATGAGGAAATATCTACTTATCTAAGAGGTAAGGTGCTAAATGCTCCCCCAGCCCCAATCCCAGTATCCTACCCCTACTGATTAGCTGACTTTCCTTCATTGAATAGAAAGATCTGAAAAGAGTAGGGATGTAATCTTTCACTAAGTTTTTTTTTCTTGAATGTAGCAACAAGTACTTTCAGCAAGTTTCTTCCCTCTGTGAAAAAGTCTTCAAAAACCATGCAGTTTTTAAAGGATATTCACAATTTACATAAGTTTTCTTGGTATTTATGTTGTGTATGTATATGTATATATGCCAATAAAGATATATTTTAAAAAATCAAAGCTTATTCACAATTCAGAATGTATTCTGTGCAAAATTTTCATATGGTGTCTTTGTGCAGAAAACAGCACTTTTCTGCACAGAAAATACTGTGGTGCTGTTACACAAAACAACCACATGCAAATTTTGCACAGAAGTCCTGCAATGTGAAGATCTCATCAGTCCAGAATTCTTCTCATCTAGGTTTCTCAACACTCAAAAAACATATTTGTTTGTTTTACCATTTTCTGAATATTTTCAAATATTATTTCCATCCCTAGAAGGGAGCTTCTCCACATACTCATTTGAATGGAAGTTGGAGCCACCATTTAATCAGGGATCCAGGTGCAAAACAGAACAAACAAATTGGAGAAACTGTCCCGCAAAGGAATATTACGTTTGGGGCTGATTGGCTGCTGTGTGAACAGAACTCTAAGGTAGGCCTTATCCAACATGGCTTTACATATGTTTTAACCCTCCTTTTCCAGTGTTCATCATCATGCAGTAATGAATATGTCAAACCTCCTGCTCAATCTAGAAGGTCAGGGAAAAAGAGGGCAGTGCAGTGAAGACATCTGTAGTGAAGCCCTATGGTGCTATTTCCTGTTTAGAAATATAGCCTGACTTGGTGGTTGTGGTGTACCTTCAAGACAACTCCAATCTATGATGATCCTATCATAGGGTTTCTTGGCAAGAAGTATTCAGAGGAGATTTGCCTTTGTCTTCCTTGGAGGCTGAGGGAGCATGACTTGCCCAAGGTCACCCAGTGAGTTTCCATAGCTGAGTGTATTCAGCTATGAGGGGATTCAAGCCCTGATCTCTCGGAGTCCTGATCCAATATTCAAACCACTACACCATGCTGGCTTTCCATCATAGCCTGAATACAGCTATAGATTTATTACAAATTCAAAATAGGATTCTTTCAGTAATCTTGCTGCTTTATGCTGCACAACTGAAGCCTGTGGGAAGTTTTCAAAAAGAACCCCATGGAAAGGACAATATGGGAACATAATTTGGGTATAATAAATTTACTTGTAGCTTTGAGAAGATCTAGGCTGGTGAAAGATAGCAGAACAAGCAACAAATAATAAAGATGCAGTACAATCCTAGACATGTCTACTAAAAGATAAGCTCCATTGCACACACAATGCTACTTACTTGCAGGTAACTGTATATAGGATTGAAGCCTGAGAGTGCAAACTCAACTGGCCAAGATAGCAAAGGGCTAGCTGAAGCTGTCCTGAATCCAAATCTCTCCCAGTCAAAGGGTATTGGAAATCACTTACACCTACCATCAGCCTGGCTCAACTGGTATTGTAGCTGCATACACCTGAACTAGAGGAGGTTTGGATCAGGCATTTGCTTTGCTCCTTTTCAGCTGTTTTGCTGGCAGATCTTAAACAGCAGAGCAGTTCTGATGGCAGATCCCTCAGTCAGCAAATTCCGGATATCAGCCAACAGAAGGGGCTTGTGTGCAATCCTGCAGTTAGTGTATATATATATATATATATATATATGAGTTAAAATTAAAGTGTTAATCACCACTAAGTATGGTGAGGATTGTAGGCATTGCAGCCAAATGTTATTGAAGTTTAATAGTTATATTTTATCTATTCAATTACCATTTTTATATGCAAATAATTTATACTTGATAAACTACCCCGTGCAAACTTATCATTAATACACCACATTGCAAAGATTCAGTTCTAAAAGAAAGTGCCCCTTTCCTTTTGGTTTAAAACAAAAAACTTGCTTCAAAAATGGAGGCTGAAAGAAGTCTGACCTGAAAACACTTATAAGAAGATTGCTCACTTCTGCCATTTATAGTACTTAATGGATATTGAGAACTCATTGACCTAAGGATTCTTTGACCTTGGGAAATACAACATGGTTTACATCAAATTATTTGTGGGGCTTGAACTTGAATCCCTTTTCCCACAATCTGCCTAATTTAAACTTTAGACAAGTTGTAGAAGAGTGATATATATCTGTAAATATCAATGAAATCTATTAAAATCAGTTTAACCCCCCCAAAACATTCTAAGGTGAATGGTCCTAGTTTAAGGATTAAGAGTACTATACAGAAGAAAGGGTCATTTTAAAAGATTAAACAGAATAGCCCTTACCTTGATGAATTATTCTATGCCTAAAATGATGAATTAGAATATAACGTCACAGTTTGTCACCTCTACTCTTGGTTCAGACATAACAACAAGAAAGGTCAATAAAGCATGGAAGCAAAAGCTTATGATCCCCCTTCTTCCATGTTTCTTTTGCTGTTAGCCATCTTGCGCTTTGGACTTTTTCAGACAGGACTTATCACACAAGAAGACTCCGGAACAGTTACAACACTGTCACGTGGCAGGGGGTCCGTTTTGGATGACACCGTCCCTCTCTCGGCATCGTCTGTGACTGTTCCAGGTATGACTGAAGGCAGCTGTGCCATTTTTTACTCATGGAAGTTGTATGTGAGTAAAAAATGGTGCAGCTGCCCTCAATCATACCCAGAACAATCATGGACGATGCCGAGAGAGGGACAGTGTTGTCTGAAACAGACCCCCTGCCATGTGACAGCGTTGTAAGTGTTCCGTAGTCTTCTTACATGGTAAGCCCTGTCTGAAAAAGTCCTTTCTCTCATGAAACCATTACTGAATATCAAGATAATCTTCTTGAAGTCTTTCTTTCTATTTTAGCTTTCTAGTCTCTAGCCATGTTTCCACAGAATTTTTACTCATCACTTTGCGTTGCATCTCCTCGTTTTTCCAAATCCAGTGGTTTTTGCCTTTGAACTTTCTTCGATTGTTTCCAAATGTGGTGAAACCTGTGGAGAGATCATTTTATTTCTGATCTATTCTTGTAAGACATTTGGATTTGCTTCCATATCCATGACAATCTTTGCTTAGACAACATGTGGCCTGTTTCATATTTTCCCACTCAGTTTAGAGAGAGTCTAGCCTCTTGAGATTGCTTTTTCCTGTATTATAATTATATCAGAACAACTTTCTCACACTCATTCATTCTTTCTTTTTATTCCCTATTCTAGACTTATTCTTGACTTCCATCCTCTCCAGGAACAGCCAACAGAACTATTTCAGCTCAAACCATTGCAAGATGATCAAGGAACACATGTACATTGGGGGTTATATTGATTATGAACATTTGAATAGCACAGATTTGGCTGTTACTATGCTCATTGTCTATGTGCTTTTGATTCTGATTTATTTGCTGATGATGATAATAAAACACTTTGTCTTTCGTCCAGGTAATTCTCCACAAATTCCAGTCCATCTTAAGAGAATAAATTTTGACCCCAATGTCCATCATTATATATTTGATTTTATATACTGGTTACAGGGACCATACAGCTCACCTGTTACACTACACCTGAAGACAGAGGCTTGCAGTTTGGGTGTACTCCTAAACAGAGTCTTGAGCCTGGAGACCCATGTTTCTGTGGTGGACAGGAGTGCTTTTGCACACTTAATGAAAGTGGACCTACTGTGCCCATTCCTGGAGATGTCTGGTCCAGCCACAACCCTTAGTTACATTCTGTTTGGATTACTGTAACGTGCTGCACATGGGCCTGTCTTTGAAACTTCAATTAATACTGATAGAGAAACCATGCATACAGTAGCTAGCGGAGCACTGACAACAATGACTATAGGAAATACAGCTGCCCATCCCCATTTGCAGATTTGATTATTTGTGTATTACTAAATATGTTCTCTCTAGTTATTTTCTAGGTCCTCCAGCATGATTCTATGGTATGTTTCTGCTGGAAGTTGTCCATAGAGTTGCACTGGAGGACCTTCAGATCCCTAAAGAGAACACTTCTCTAAGCACGTGTAGGTCCTCCAGCATGATTCTATGGCATGCTGAAGTTGACCATAGAATCACACTGGAAGAGCTACAAATGTGTAGAGAAGTATTCTCTCTAGGAATCTCTAGGTCCTCCAATGCAACTCTATGGTCAACATCTGATGGAAGCATTCTATAGAATTGTGCTGGAGGACCTACAAATGCCTATAGAAGTATTCTCTCAGGTTAAAAAAATAATAATGGGCCTATTTTTCCACTTTCATGAGGGTCCTTCACCCCAACCCCCATGAAAGTTGAGGGCTGACTGTAAGCTAAACTTTTATTATAGGAACCCTATTAGAGATAGGAAAGCTCTTTAAGTGTGCTAGGCTAAACTAAGCTAGAACAGTAAAAGGACTAAGTTTTATTTTTGGAGAAGTGAAAGAGCAAAAAAGAGGCCGAGAGAAGATATGGAGTGATCCCTAAGTCTAAGAGAGGTTAGGATAGGTGGAACAAACATGAGGATATTTTACGTTACTGAAACATTCATTAACCCTATCACTGCTGCTCTCTCTATGACATATGTGACTCTTTAAAGTAAACACTGAGTGTTGTTCCATTTCCAATAGGTACAAAGAGCTGAAGCCATATTGTTTATTGGGTTGAATTAAAGACTCCATAAAACTCCACTTATCCAGCATCACCACAGCCTGCTGTTCTGTTTCTGGGCGCAATTCAAATTGCTAGATATGACCTATACGGCACTATACAGCTTAGGACCAGGTATCTGACATACTGTATCTCCTTGTATGTGCCTGCCTGGACCCTGAGATTCTCATGCGAGGCCTTTCTCTCATTCTGCCACCTTCACAGCCATGGCTGGTGGGGATGTGAGATGGAGCTTGGTGGTTGCTGCCCCTACACTGTGAAATTCCCTTCCAAAGGAAATTAGAGTGGTCCCATCCTTGCTGTGTTTCTATTGGCATAAAAGAGACTTTTTAAAAATTTGACAGGGTTTTGAAACTGACATTTTTTAAAAAGGGTCCTGTGCTGTTTTAATTGTACTTCAACATTTTTTAAATGATTTTGAATTATAGATGTAAAACTTTTTTTAAAAAATGTTGCTAATAGTTTAATTCCATTTTAATGTTGGTCTTTGGTATGTTTTAACCATATTGTACTTATTTTAATTTGTAAGATATCCTGAGTTTGCATTTTGGGGAAAAGGAAGAGTATACAGTATATGAAGTTAATAGCAATTTTGGCCTTTAAATAATAGGTTACCAAATTTGGGTCCCCAGATATTGTTGGGCTTCAACTTTCAGATATCCAAGCAGTAAGCCCAATGGTCAGACATTCTGGGAGCAATAGCAATGAATAATTTATTAACAATGTTTAATTAAAAGTTAATAATCATTAACAATTATTATCAGAAGAAGAAGAAGTTGTCAAAACAGCACATGGAGAGTTATCTTTTTTTAAAAAAATTAAAGACCATTATCACATTTCCTTTATGATCCTAAGAATGCTCTTCTCCTAGGGGCAGTCACCTCTCAGTTGATTGTCCAACTCATAGTGAAAATTAACCTTTCTTAGGGACAAAAGAGGATATTTCCAGGTTTTCAAAGAGATGATATTAGAATCTAGTGTTTTTAGTTCCAGAACTTAAAAGTAATTAGTTAAAATATCTCATTATTTGTAATTAATTTAATTACCCAACAATGGGCTCCTCCAAAGAAAGTAAATATTGCTGTCAGCGGCTGTAGTTCTCAGTTTTGTTTGTTTTTGTTTTAATAACCAGACAGTGGACTTTATCAGACAGACTAAATATGGCATTATAATGTCACCACATAAACACAAAAGGGTGCACAGATCAGATGATGTTGTCCTTTCGTGTATACGTCCTGTCAAAATCACGTATGTTTTAATTGGTGGCTTAAGACATCAATAGATCCCCCATGCTGCTTTTGTGCTGGCTTTGCCGGTGCATGAAACATCGGGACATTTAACTCTCGTACTTAGCCCAAAAATGGCCGAACAGGCCATAACACTTATGGGTGAGATCACGACATCCAGGTAAGTGACGAACTTGTTATGACCCTCCCCGGTTACTTGGAAGTTTTTGAGTGTGTTTGGGTGCTTAGTGTAAGTTTTAGATGTTAATTTCTTTTTTTACTTTTGAATTTCCATGCAATTTCATCATGCAGGATTTCAAATGAGAAAGTGAACGGGGTTCCATTCACTTCCTCTTTATTGACAGAGCTGCCTTTGCTGGGAGAGGAGGTAAGTGTGGTAAGGAGTGTTCTTTTGCTGGCATAGAAATTGATTTTTTTCAATGCTGGCAAAAGAACGTTTTTAAGGGGCCCATCTGATAAACTGCAGTGTTTCTGTTGTTCTAGAGCACTCAGTGGCAATTCTCAGCATGAGCAGCAATATTTTATTCCTACTTGGAGAGTGTTTTTTTTAAAGCAACAATATTATAGCAGTTCCCCCCCACCCCCAGGACTTGTTCAATACTTGCAATTCATACTGAGTTTTTTGGCCATTCCTCCTCCTTCTTGCTGGATGGGAGAGGTGGAACAAGACAGTCCTTTATAGAAGTATACTAAAGGGTTGTTTAGATGATGAAAAAAATCCTCAAGGAATGTGGGCAGAATACCTTTTGTCCAGATAAGCTCCTGCCAGGATTCGCCATATTCGGAAGGAGGGGGGCTGAAAACTCCAAGTAGTTTGCGAATACAGCTTTTGCTGTTTCTTGCAATCTTTTTTTTTTAAAAAAAATGCAAAAATGAGCATAACAGCCCATTTGAACAACCAATTCGAATTGGGGCACATCCAGGAAGTCAAAACATGATTGGTCTGACATGTGCAGGGGCAGGCTTCCCAGTGATGAAACAGCCAGAGCAACAGGGCAAAAAAAAAAAAAAAAAAGTTTTTAAAGAAGAAGATCACTCTTCCACATCTCTCATTTAACAAGGCAAAAAAGGGGGGAAATAGAGGGAGCTTTGGGGGAATAATAAGGCAGGTAATTCACTCACGGCCACTATCTTTTCTTGTGGGCAGGCATGCTCCATGTGAACTTCAAACTCTGTTTGCTTTCCACACCAGTGATCTTGCAAATGAATCGTAGGGACAAATGAACACCGCTGCGATAGTGAGGTAATGCACTATTTTCTGCAATTAATTCTCCCATCTGACTGAGCCCGAAGACTTTTAAAACACTGTTCCTTTAAAGTACAAAACATGCATATACCAATCTCACAATAACCTGATCCAGTAGTGAGTGAAAGAAATGAAGAGATCTCAGTGATGATTAGCCAAATTGTCAAGAATCTCATGAGATCCAAATGATGATTGGTCAGAGTGCCTAGCTGTCTTCATCATTCCACATATTGATGGCTTAAGCCATCAATAGATACCCCTGTTGCTTTTTTGCCAGCATTGCCAGTGTGCAAAACCTTGGTTCCTTTAAATCTTGAACTTACCCCCAACAATGGCTGCTCTGACGTGAACACTTCTGGGTGAGATCGGGACATCCAGGTAAGTTTTGTTCTTTTTATGAGCCTCCCTGTGTCACTTGGTAGCTTGGAAGTGTGTTAAGATGCCTGGTGCAACTTTAAATATTGTTTGTTTTGTTTTATTTTTGAATTTCCCACATGACAAAATCACACAAGATTTCCAACGAGGAAGTGAATGGGGCTCTGTTCACTTCCTCTTTATTGCTGGGAACCTTTGCTGCCATTAGAAGTTAAGTGCGGGGGGGGGATGTTCTTTTGCAGGCATAGAAATTGGTTTTTCTATGCCGGCAAAAGAACATTTTATAGTGGGGCGTCTGATAAAGTCCAAACAGGCACCAGCCAGTAGGAAGTGAGGTGCTCTGTTGTAAGAGCTTTCACGCCTTTGCACTAGTCCGGAAAAGCTTACTGATGGTTAACATAAGATACAACTCTATACTTTTTGCAGTGTAACGGTAAGAGATAAGTTTACTCTTTGTGCAATGTAGCAATAACTCTTCAGTTACTTAATAACTATAGGATGTGCCCTTACTAAACAATGGAGGAAGAGGACTGCATGATTCAAGTGCTGGCTTGTGTTGTGCCTTGTGTACTGTTGTGGGTTCTAAGGACACTACACTGTGGGGTGAGAGAGTGAGTGTTTTGTGCCACAGGCCACAGGTGTGCAGTATTGAAATGGGTTTTGAGATTGCATTAAAAGTAACTATGATAGTACTATATTGTAGTTATTGTTAAGAAATGAGAAAATAAAAGTTTATTTTTCTAATAAATATAACAGTCTTTATGGGGAGGGTCAGAAATATCATGGCATCTAATTGCTTTTTAGTAATATTAGAGCTGTACTCTAGCCAGTGCTTAGTATGCCCTACAAATAGGTTTCCATCTGAGGGGCAGACCCTGGAAATATCACCATTTTAGACTACAGGTCCCAGAATTCCCAGTCCCAACCTCTGGTCAGTGCCTTTGAGCAATAAGCCAAACTGACAAGATGCATCTAGCTTATACACAACTTAGATTATAGATAGGAAAGGGTGTTGTTCTGAAGGTGATCTGAGCCCAATATTTGTCATTTGAGAAAATAGTCATGTCTCTCCTTCTCCAGCTCTCTAGCCTCCCAAGGTTTGCACAGAGTCTAGAGAGGGAAGGCAGGTGAATCCCTCCCATCCACTGAGGAAAAATGCTGTAGGTAAGTACCTAATAGAGGCAGCACCCTCCCTTTGCCCAACATGGTAGCCTTCTCAATTGAGTGTTGAAAGCAGGGTAGTGGGGATCATAGCCAATTGTATTCTGATTTTTGAGGTGGTATTTACATATAAGAGTGTTACTTCTGTTACTTTCCTAATCTGCAGGTCATCCTGAAGCCAAACCCCTAAATCCATGAGGGAAAGAAGAGCGAACCAGTTTGGTTGTTAAGAGTTATTTGAAAGTAAATTTTATTATAGCAGCATGATAACTTATAGCAGAAATTGAGCATTGTAGAGGAACAGAATTTAACATGTATCCGATTTCTTCTCTCCAAGCCAGCCTTGTTAAGCCTAGAGAGCATCCAACAAATTGGCACAAAGATGTACAATGAACTGAAATTGCAAGCAACGTGTGTGTGTGTGTGTGTGTGTGGACAAATTGAACACTACTGAGAAAGAGATGAAGTTCTTATTTTGCCAGCATTTCCCAGTTTGATGTGGAGAGAGAAGTTACAGAGTAAATCATTTACAGGTTACAAACATTCCCTTGAGTGTGAGGGTTGGAGAAGGGTACAAAGAAGAAGGAAGAGAAAGAAGAGGAGAAGAAAGGAAGGGGGGGAGAAAAGGGGGCAGGGGAGAAGAAACACTTTTGACAGGATTGTGAAATGGCTAGAATTCTGTAAGTCTGGAAAGCAACTTCAGTGGCAGATGACTCAGCAGTAAGTGAGAGACATGGCTTGTCATCATGTATAATTATTTTTTCAAGCCTGCCTAGTTTGGAAGTGCTGTATATTGTTCATTAATTTGTATAGTGTATGCATTTGGAGCTGCCCACATGTGGAAAATTATCCTCACATAACTCTCTTTTGGGAAGCCTGGACAATGGGCCAAGAAAGTAGGGTTGCCATACCATCCTGATAGCCAGGTTTTACCTAGATTCTAGGCATGGCACCCAGTGTCTCTTTAGACTAACATTTGGCCCATATCTCACACTTTGTTTTCTTCTTTAAAAAGAAGCACGTTTCTAGTACTTATAGAGCTGAGATCCAGGGCATAACATGGAGGCACTTTGTGGGCAAACTTTCCTGCAAGAAATAAGTCCACCCTGCATTTCCAAAGTAAGGGAATTGATAGTAAATGGTGTAAGGAGCAGAGTGAAAGAAGGATGAGAGAAATATATTATGAGGGTGCAAGGATATGTAAGGGAGGGAGTAGGAGACACAGAAGAGAAATAGGTATGAGCAATAGAGTGCAAGAAGCAAGGGAGGGATCAGGGCCAGTTTAATGAATTTGGGGGGGGGCTTGCAATGCTTTATTTTGGGGGGCCCATATCTTTATCTCAGGTCAATGTATCCTAACTTAATTTATTCACAGTACAGGATATTCAGATTATTACTAACAATGTTTTTGCAGGAGGAGGGTTACGATGCCCCCCCCCATGATGCCTGCCCCCATGGCTGCAGGTGTTGCAGGACCCTTAAACTGGTCTTGCCAGGAACTGAAAAAGGGGAGGCAGGAAGGTGGCCTGGAGGGGCTGCAGCCGGGAAGGTGGCCTGAAGCCATGAAGGGGAAAGAGGGCTCAGGCCAGAGAACAGCCAGGAGGCCCCAGGCCCGGTGGACCCAAAAGAAGGTGAACTCGGTGGAGGAGTGGGCCTGACCATCTTGGGGAGGAAGGAGCCCCTGCCACTAGAGAGCCCGGGAGGAGTTTGTGGCCTGGTTGCCTCTTCTCTTGACTGTGGGGGCTGTGGTGGAGAAGGAGGTTGGTCGGTCGGGGGAGACCCCCAGGGTTTCCAGCCCCTGTTTCTCAGAGAGCTGGCAGGAGGGCGGGATTGCCTGTGACTTTTGGGAGGCAGTGGAAGGCAGCGGGATCAGGGAGAAATGTGCTCCCTCCCACAATGACGGGACCCCCTGTGGTTGCAGGTACTGCAGGGCCCTTAAACTGGCCCTGTATGAATAACAGCAGCAGCAGGCAGCTACGCATCTGGAGCTGTTCGCAACTGAGGGTGTTCAAAAGGCACCTTGCCCAAGGGAAGGGAGAGAAAAAGGAACAAGGAGGGAAACGAGTGGGCAGATTGGCCAGCCAGGCAAGGCTGCAAGTGAGCGTGCGAAAGAAGGAGCCAGAAGCTTTTCACCAGCTCTGTCTTTTTTTCTTTTGCTCTTTCTTTTCTTTCCCTCCTTTCTTCCCTTTTCCCCCTCCCCAGCCCCAGCCCCAGCCCCTGCCCCTGCATGAGGAGGCAGTCACTGGGGGGGTGGGGGCTCTGCACAGCGGAGGCCCCCAATCAACAGGGCCCCCAGCAAATGCTGACACCTTAAACCAGCCTTGGGAGAGATGTGTTCTGAAGGTGCGAGGAGACACAAGGAAGTAGCAGCAGAGATGGGGAGGGAGCAGGAACAGTGTGAGTCACAGAGTACAAGAAGCAAGGAAGAGACTGTGAGGGCATGAGGACAATGGAATGAGAGAGTAGGAGAGAGAGGGAGCAGGATGAATGTTGGCTCTTTTATGTCCTGCAAGGCATGCAGCAACAAACACAAAAACTAGGCCCATTGAGAAGCCAACTATCAGCACTGTCTGAGGTGCTTGTCCTCAACAGTAGAGTGTAGAAGCACAGAACCCTTTAGCAGTATTTGGCAAAATGGCACTGACCAACCTTGAAATGATGCACAGACTCAGTTGGCTTCTTCCAAAGTCCTTGGAGGCTCTTTATCTCTTTTTTTCAAGACATATTACCAACATACAATATCTGAAGTAATGCAAAATACTCACAACAGTCAACCCACCACTCTCAGCAAATTTACACAGCAACTATGCTGATCCACCAAATCCTCTCACTACAATCCACTCTGACCCACTACAACCCACACCTGCTCTGGGTCTTAGCTCACTCATATACTATGGTGATTATTCAAGGTTGACACCTGGTGTTACACACCCTTTACAGCCATACAAAATATTTTACCCTGTCTTAATGGAACATTGTTCCCAACAGTGAACATCAGAGTGCAAGAAGCAATAGAGGGATGCATTGTGAGGGTGTGAAAAGAAATGAGAGAGGAAGCAGTGCAAGTGTTGGACTGTTAGCAGAAAGGGAGGGAGGCATGGCAAAGTCCAGGAAGGGGAAGACATGGCACACAGGCAAGGCAGCAGATGTCCTCCCAGAGTAGGGGAAAATGCATTTCATTTCTCCCATGGTGTGCTCCTTGTGACAGCCACCTCATGATGCTACTCCAAGGAAAGTAGGAGCTGTGTAGACAGAAGCCAAATAAGCTGCATCTTGATGTGAACGTTCAGACTTTGGGGAAATGGATCCAAATCATGATAAAGGAAAAATAAAGCCTTTTTTAAATGGTCTAACTCCACATTTATTTGTTTTTGGAGTATGGAATGGTCATTTGAACAGTCTCATCATACATATGTCCTGCTAAGTTAAGTATGCATAAAACTGCAGAGTTCCTCCACGTCTTGCCCCATATCTCAGTTTCTACAAGGGCTAGAGATGTATATTTTAAAATGAAAGCTTGGAATCCAGTCCAGCTATAGCTCAGAGGGGCACTGTTTGGCATGTCTAGAATCTGGATAAAACCTGACCAAATATGGCATCAACTAAACCCTATGACTGATGAACTTTTATACTATAATTAAATAAATATGGGGCCCATACCTATTCTGATACAAGTTTAGTCAAGCCAAATATCTACATTGGGTTAATAACTAGAGTGAGGTTTGCTCAATATCTTGATGAAACAGAATTAAGTAACAATACAGATTTCTGGCCATTGGGCTTTCTTCCACTGATGTCAGTGGCAAAGTTCCCATCCTTAGTGTCTTTTATTTTGTTCTTGTGCAAAGCAGGGGTGTTAACAAGTTAAAGGCAAATAAAACATGGTGATCTAAGTAGAGGAGGAATAGGGCATATACAGAAGCAATCAATGAACACTACCTCAGCCAAAAGTTGATCAAACACAGTCTAGCTACAATGTAATACCAGTTGTAAATTGCTTAACACATGTTTTCTACATTTTTTGCTTATCTGTGGACACACATTTTCATCCAAGGTTTTCTTCTTTGCCTTTGCCGGTAAACTTAATTGTTTGGATTGCTAATGTTAACATTTCCCAATTCACGTCCCTCTTTTGAAAAAGAGGAAAAGTTTGGCAAGTCTGTGAGTTCTAGCTTCAGTATTTAAAATGTATCTTCCACTGTTGAAGGAGGAATACCAATTCAGTCAAGGAAGGCAATGTAGAGTTCATGGTCTCCAAGAAGATGCCAAAGTATTTTTGTGCAGCCTATAGACTCTACTTTAAAAAGTGGTAATTCTAAACCAGAAGCCCCCTGCCTTAGAGTCACCATAAGTCAGAAACAAAGTGAGGTGCAGAACAACAACAAATCTAATAATTTCACATTTTGAGGACTTATCATACTTTATACAGTTGGGGTACTAGGACTCTTACATGGTCCGTCTAGGTGCAGTGACAAACTGTTTAGAAATAAGTAAGCATGTTTTCCAAAATGAAATGTCACTTCAAACACTGCATGACATACAATTACATGGCTTTTATCCAAACGTATATACAACATTGTGCACTATTGCTAGTTGCTATAGAATATAATCAGGGAAGGAATATGATCAAGGAGGTGCTATTGCGTTCATGACTTGTTGTGGGCTTCCTGTACTTCCAGTTGACTGGATGCCCATCTCTTTCTGGAAGCAGGAAGTTGGACCAAATAGGCCTTTGGTCTGACCCAGCAGGGCTCTTCTTATGTGTGTGAAGGTAAATAATAACAACTGCTCTACATTTCCCAAAGATTCAGAGCTGTCCTAAGGCACTTTGCTGTCTTAGGGGCATACCGCACTCAGAAGAAAAGCAGCAAGGCAGCAGGAACATTATGTCTTCCGTGCTGCTTTATCACATGGCATTGTCAGTTTGTTTGTTTGTTTGTTTGTTCCAGTCCCTTGAGGGACTGAGGTAAAACTGTGTCTTTTTGCTAACCTGAAAAGCCTGTTAGCAAAAAGATGGGGTTTTAGCTCTGTCCTCTACAGGACAGAAATGAAAGAAAGCTGAAAGAATGGCAACATCATATGGTAAGGCAGCAGGGAAGATGGAACATTCCTGCTTCCTTGCCACTTTTCTTCAGAGTGTGGCAAGACCCTTAGCCAAAACAGCAGCTATTGCTTCCTCCCAAGTCAAAGTGCACATTCTACAAGACTCACCAAGTTAATTTTCCATCTCCAGCAGAAAATGTCATGAGTGCCTCTTAATTTTTTACTATCGAAATACAGTAATGTGAACTAACAATTTCTTGCCTTTTTAAAATTAGGTGAACACCTCACTTTTCCTAATACATGTACAACAGCTTTCTTGAAACGGTGCAATTTTGGACTGAAACATAGGGAATGCATGATTGATATCCCCTACTGAATGGCATAGGCTAGGGGGGTGGTGGTTTGTTTATTTGTTTATTGAATGTATTCTTTTCCTTTCCCCTGGCATGTGATCCAAGGCAGGTTCCAGAAGTTTAGAACAAGATTAAATTAAAATCTTACTTTACAGAAGCTTAAAAAGAATTAAATAACAATGTTATCGAAAACCATGGTTAAAACAGGTAAGTACAAATTTAAAATGTAATTACTAATAAAAGGTTTAAAAGATAAAATAAAATACAGCACACCACTTAAAACATACTACTGTGTTTGGTTTGTTTGTATTTCTTTAACACAGATTCCATATTAGGAAACAGACAGTTTAATTATTATATTTCAACATTAGTAAATAGTACTCTACAGTGAACTTGTAATGGGTCAGCGCAAGAGGGGCACTCCAAAAAGGTGATACAAGGACTTCCTGAAAGAACATCTCAGGATCGGCCAAATTGATCACCAACAATGGTCCGCCCTGGCCTCACATCAGGAGGCATGGAGACACACTATCCACAATGCTGCAGCCTTATTTGAGAACTCATGCTGATATTCAAATAATGAACCAAGAGCTAAGATACAGAGAGAAATGTCTCAAACTAAGAGGCCTTACAGAGAAAATGAATGAAAATCTGATAGAAAGGTTGATACCGGATATGGCTAAATTCATTGATTGCCCAGAGGGCTACTTAGATGGGGAGGTGGACAAAGCATTTAGGGTGAACTCCCAGGTAGCACGGGAGAAAAAACTCCCACGGGATATAGTTATGGTATTTACAAGATCTAGAACAAGAGAAAAGATATTACAACAAAGTTACAAAGAAAAGTTGAAAATAGAAGGTGAGGAGATCAAAATATTTAAAGATATCCCGTTGTCGATCTTGAGGAAGAGACAAGACTATAGGTTCATAACCCAAATGTTGACTAGGAATGGAATTTATTACAAGTGGGAAAAGATAGAGGGTATTTCCTTCACATTCAAACAAAAGAGATATAGAATAGACTCAGTGCAAAAGGCCAAAGAATTTTGTAAAAAATTTGAAAGAGAAATGAAAGACAATAAGGATAGAACTCTATGAGAGAAGCAGAAAAAGGAAAAGAGAGGAGAAGAAGAATATCTGAAGGGATCAAAGGAAGAAGAAACACAAGAAGAAGAAGAAAAAGAAGAAGAGGAAGGAATAGTACTAGAAGAAGAAGGAGAAATAGATCCAGAAATAGATGAAGAAAAAGGTGATAAGGAAAGTACAAGTGGGGAGGAGGATGAGGAGGAAGGAGTAAAAAATTGAAATAATGGCCAAGATAGGTTCCTGGAATGTGAAAGGATTGAACTCGGAATATAAACGGAGACAAGTATTTCACTACTTAGAAAAATTGACACTAGATATAATATGTATACAGGAGACGAGGATAAAGGAGGAACATAGTAAATTTTTAAGAAATCCCAAATTGGGATCGATATTTCATTCTGCAATAAATGAGAAAAAGAAAAGGGGGGTTGCATTATATGTTAATCGAAAATATGAAGCAAAAGAGGTGTTTAAAGACGGGGCTGGTCAATATATAGGGGTTGAAATTCAATTTCAGAACTTAAAATTGCTGGTAGTAGGGATATATGCCCCTAATGTGAAACAAGGAGAATTTTACAAAAGGTTACATGAGAGGCTGGGAGGTTACTTGGGAGACAACTTGATAGTACTTGGGGATTTTAACGGTGTCCAAGAACCCGGAAAAGACAGGTCAACAATAAGAAAACATAGAGCAATAGGTAAACTACCAAAAAGCTTTTTTGAGTTAAAGAAAGAACTAGGATTGGAAGATGTATGGACTGTAAAACATGGTGACAAAAAAGGCTTTACATTTTATTCAGATTGTCATAAATCAATGTCACGAATTGACCTTTTTTTAGCGTCAAGAAAGCTACTAGGAGGTATCAACAACATGGAAATACTGCCCAAAACAATATCAGATCACTACCCTATTAAAATGACACTAAAAGCTATGGAGAGGAACTACAATTGGAGATTAAACGAATTCTTACTTAGAGACGAAGATTTTTTGGGAAGGTTAAAATTGGAAGTTAAACAATACTTTAAGGAAAACACAACAGACGATTGTAAGATGAGGACAATTTGGGATGCTGGTAAGACAGTAATACGGGGGATGCTAATAAAAAGAGGATCAGAAGTAAAAAAGTTAAGATCAAGCAGGTTTAAATTTCTATTAGAAGAACTAAAGAAGAGAGAAGAGCAACTAAGAGAAAAGCCAAGTGAGGAGAAAGTGGTCAGACAGATAAAATTGATACAGAAACAATTAAATTTGGAAGCTATGACAGAGATTGAAAGACAACTAAGAAGAACCCGCCAAAGACATTTTGAATATGCGAATAAGGCCAGTAGATGGTTGGCGCATAGACTGAGAAGAGAGAGAGAGAAGAAATTGATTGTAGAAATTAAACACAAGGAAACAACGATAACAAATCAAGAAGAAATTCAAAAGTTGTTTTACGAATATTACAGAAAATTGTTTGAAAATAAAAGATTAGAGGAAGATACCAAATTGGAATTAAGGAATTATTTAGATGAACAAAATATTCCTAAAATAACGTTAGAACAAATGAAACTGTTAAATTCAACAGTTACAATGGAAGAAATCAATACTGCTATACGGGAAATGAAATTTAACAAAGCTCCAGGGCCAGATGGCTTTACTGCCATATATTACAAGAAATTGGAAAATGAGTTAGCGCTGCCCCTTCAAAAAACTATAAACAATATAGAAAAAGAGGGGATCCCAGAATCTTGGATAGACGCAAATATCTCGTTAATACCAAAAGAAGGCAGAGACAAAAAGGAGATAACGAATTACAGACCAATATCATTGCTCAACACCGACTATAAAATCTATGCGGCAATACTTGCCAGAAGATTAAAGAACGTACTATCTGAGATAATTCATGAAGATCAGAGTGGTTTTCTGACGGGGAGGCAGATTAGGCATAACACACGGATAGTACTAGATATATTGGAATACTTTGAACAGCATAGCGAGAAAAAACTGGCTATGCTGTTTGTGGATGCAGAAAAAGCCTTCGATAATGTGAACTGGGACTTTATGATAGAAACAATGAAGAGAATGGAGATAGGAGATAACTTTATAAAAAGAATTGAGCAAATTTATACCATCCAGAGGGCCCAATTAATAATTAATGGGAATAGATCCGATAAGATTCCAGTGATGAAAGGTACTAGACAAGGTTGTCCCCTCTCCCCACTACTTTTCATTCTAGTACTAGAAGTCTTCAATAGGGAGATAAGAGCAAATAAAAATATTCCAGGGGTTAGAATCAAAGGTCATGAGTTTAAACTGAGAGCTTTCGCAGATGACCTTGTCTTATTTTTTGAAGATCCACTGGAAAATATTGAGGAAATTATGAGAACGATAGAGCAATTTGGGAAGCACTCAGGTTTTAAAATCAATATGGGGAAATCATCCTTATTAACAAAGAATCTGACAAAAAAAGAAGAAGATCTGACTAAAAAATCAAGATGTAAAATAGAAAAAAAAGTAAAATACCTGGGTCTCTGGATAACTAAAAGAAATGCCGATCTATTCGACAATAATTATACAAAAATTTGGAAGGAAGTTAAGGAAGATTTTGAAAGATGGGGCAAACTAAACTTAACTATTATGGGAAAGATTTCAGCATTTAAAATGAATGTACTTCCCAAGTTGCTATATTTGTTTCAGAATTTGCCAATATTGAATAATGACAGACCATTTGAAATATGGAGAAAAGATATTTTGGAATTTGTGTGGGGTAAAAGAAAACCAAGAATTAAATGGTCATATTTAATAGATACATGGGACAGAGGTGGTTGTGGAATGCCGGAACTAAAAATGTATTATTATGCTGCAGTGATGGTGTGGATATTGGAATGGGTAAAGCTGAAGGATGAAAAATTGCTGGCCTTGGAAGGACATAATAACAGATATGGGTGGCACGCATATCTGTGTTATGGAAAGGATAAAGTTAATAGGGATTTTAATAACCACTACGTAAGAAGATCATTGTTAGCAGTATGGAAGAAAGTTAAGAACAAATTTTACAACAAAATTCCATTTTGGACATCGCCTCAGGAAGCGTTTTTTGGAAGGTGGTTAGATCGAGCACATTATTTAAGATATAAGGATCTGATAGTATTGGATGATAATAATGACACCAAATTAAAATCCAAAGAACAAATAAGCCAAAAAGTTAATTGGTTTACATATTTACAGTTGAGGGAAAGGTTCAAGGAAGACCAAAACAATGGAGGAATAGAGCTGGAGTACAATGAATTAGATGAATTAATGTGGGAAGACCAAAGGAAGAAAAAAATAGCCAAATTTTACAAATTGTTGATAACCAGATATCTAGAGCCGGAGGTTATAAAGGAATATACCATACAGTGGGCAAGAGATATAGGACGCAACCTAGAACTAGAAACTTGGGAAAAAACACGGACTAAATCATTCAGATTTACAGCCTGTCAGAATTTAAGGGAGAACTATGTTAAAATTACACACAGATGGTACTTCACACCAGTTAGATTAAGCAAGATGGGAACAAATATATCTAAAAACTGTTGGAAGTGTCAATCAAATGAAGGTTCTCTAATCCACATGTGGTGGAAATGTAAGGTAATTAAAAAGTTCTGGTTAAGTGTACATAATATGATTAAGAAAATCTTACAGATTGAATATGAACTCAAACCAGAACTTTACATCCTAAACATGACGAATGTACTAGGTAAAGCAGAAAGTCAACATTGGAGAATTATGTTGTACATGGTAACCGCGGCAAGGTTAGTTATTGCTAAAAAGTGGAAGCAGAAAGAACCACCTAGAATTAAAGAATGGCTAACTAAACTTATAGATATGATAGAATTAGACTGTATGACTAATAGGTTGCGTAATGTTCAATGTAAAAAATCTTTAAATACCTGGTTACCTTTGATAAAGTTTTGGAGAGCAAATGAAGATGGGGAAGAGATACAGAAACTGCTATTATATTAGGAGACAGCTTGGATGTTAGTGTGAATGTAGAAGACAATTTGTAGACGTAAAACGGAGTGTTATAGTGAATAAGTAATGAGACGAAGACATTACATCTGAAGAAAGAGAAGAAGGGTTAGGAATTAAGAAGGTTGTATGTTTTAATTAAAGTTGTTAACCTTGGCGCACTAGGGGATAGCGTGAGGAAGTTAGAATATGAAGACGATGAAGATTTGTGTATAAGACAGAAGAATAAGTAATAGAAATCGCAATGTTTCTATTGAATAATGTATAGGAAAATAAGTGTTAAAGAGAGATCAGGAAAGAAAAAAAAGATAAAGTGATGTAATTTTTTTTTCTCTTTACCTCTTTTCTTTTTTCTCTATGCACAATAGAAATGGATTGTGTATATACTGTTATTATTTAAATAAAAAAATGCAAAAAAAATTATTATATTTCAACATTAGTAAATAGTACTCTACAGTGAACTTGTAATGGGTCAGCGCAAGAGGGGCACTCCAAAAAGGTGATACAAGGACTTCCTGAAAGAACATCTCAGGATCGGCCAAATTGATCACCAACAATGGTCCGCCCTGGCCTCACATCAGGAGGCATGGAGACACACTATCCACAATGCTGCAGCCTTATTTGAGAACTCATGCTGAACAGGTCTTGAGAAACGACAATGCAGAAAGAATCACAACCCGGAAACATCACCCAAGGAGACCTTCTGCTGTGCTTTCTGCAACTGGACTTGTTTATCTCAGATTGGCCTTTTTAGTCATCAGCGCACGTGCAGAAAGCATGGGATGAGTCCTTCCTGAATCTTCATTTGCGAACAAAAGTCAGAGAGAGAGTTTAGTTTGTTTGTGTTTTTTAACACAGATTCCATATTAGGAAACAGATAGTTTAATTATTATATTTCAAAATAATTAACCTTTATAGGAGAAACAGGTCAAACAGGAAAGGAGGAGGAATAGCATTATATGTCAGGGATATTTACACCAGTGAAGTGATCCATGACATCAATACTGGAAGCCAGGTGGAGAGCATCTGGATAAAACTTAAAGGGGAGGGAAACAACAGGGATGTTATTGTGGGACTCTACTACAGACCCCCAAATCAGACGGAGGAATTGGATGATGCCTTTCTAGAACAGATGAACACACATGCAGAAAGGAGAGATGTAGTAGTGATGGGTGACTTCAACTATCCTGATATTTGCTGGCAATCTAACTCAGCCAAAACTTCAAGGTCTAGCAAATTCCTTACATGCCTGGAAGAAAATTTCATGGTCCACAAGGTGGAAGAGGCAACAAGGGGGTCAGCTATTTTAGATCTGATCCTAACCAACAGAGATGACCTGGTTAATGGGGTGCAAGTGGTGGGATCCTTAGGTGAGAGTGATCATGTTCTCCTGGAGTTTGATATACAATGGAAAGGAGAAGCCAGGCATAGTCAGACACGCATTCTTGACTTTAGGAGAGCTGATTTCAATAAACTCAGGGAAATACTGGGGGTGATCCCATGGTCAGGAATACTAAAAGAGAAGAGACCTCAAGACGGATGGGACTTTCTCAAAAGGGAGATACTGAAGGCACAATTTCAAACAGTACCATTGAGGAAGAAAAATGGGAGGTGTCTCAAGAAACCAGGATGGATGACTAAAGAACTTTCAATGGAGCTAAGTTTTAAACGGAACATGTATAGGAAATGGAAAAGGGGGGAAATCACCAAAGAAGAATTCAAAAAGATAGTGAACACGTGTAGGAGTAAAGTCAGAAAAGCTAAAGCGCAGAATGAGCTCAGGCTTGCTAGGGAGGTTAAGAACAATAAAAAGGGTTTTTTTGGGTATGTCCGCAGCAAAAGGAGGAAGAAGGAAATGATAGGGCCACTACGTGGAGAAGATGGCAAAATGCTAACAGGGGACAGAGAAAAGGCAGAATTACTCAACACCTTCTTTGCCTCAGTGTTTTCAGAAAAGGAAAAGGAGGACCAACCTGAGGAGAATGGAACAGAGGACACAATAGGGGAAATCCAGCTCAAAATAAGTAAAGAGGTAGTACAGGAATACCTTCTTAATCTAAATGAATGTAAATCTCCAGGACCAGATGAACTACATCCAAGAGTATTAAAAGAGCTGGCAAATATAATCTCAGAGCCATTGGCAATAATCTTTGAGAACTCCTGGAGAACAGGAGAAGTCCCAGCAGAATGGAGGAGGGCAAACATTGTTCCCATCTTCAAAAAGGGGAAAAAAGAGGATCCCAACAATTATCGTCCAGTTAGTCTGACATCAATACCAGGGAAGATTCTAGAGCACATCATTAAACAGAGAGTCTGTGAACATTTAGAAGGCAATGCCATAATCACAAAAAGTCAACATGGGTTTCAGAGAAACAAGTCATGCCAGACTAATCTGATCTCTTTTTTTGACAAAGTTACCAGCTTGGTAGATGAAGGGAATGCTGTGGACATCACATACCTTGATTTCAGTAAGGCCTTTGACAAGGTTCCCCATGACATTCTTGTAAACAAGCTTGTAAAATGTGGGCTAGACAAATTAACTGTTCAATGGATTTGTAATTGGTTGACCGGCCGAACCCAAAGGGTGCTCAGCAGTGGCTCCTCTTCGTCTTGGAAAGATGTGACCAGTGGGGTGCCACAGGGTTCTGTCCTGGGCCCAGTGCTATTCAACATCTTTATCAATGACTTGGATGAGGGAATTGGGGGCATACTTATCAAATTTGCAGATGACACCAAATTAGGAGGAGTAGCTAATACCCTAGAGGACAGGATCAAAATTCAGAATGACCTGGATAGACTGGAGAGCTGGGCCAAAGCTAACAAAATGAAATTCAATATGGAGAAATGTAAAGTACTGCATTTAGGGCGGAAAAATGAAATGCATAAATATAGGATGGGAGAGACCTGGCTGAATGAGACTACGTGCGAAAGGGATCTAGGAGTCCTAGTAGACCAGAAGTTAAACATGAGCCAACAGTGCGATGCGGCAGCTAAAAAGGCCAATGCGATATTGGGCTGTATCAATAGAAGTATAGCGTCTAGATCAAGGGAAGTAATAGTGCCACTCTATTCTGCCTTGGTCAGACCTCACTTAGAATACTGTGTCCAATTCTGGGCACCACAATTAAAAAAGGATATTGACAAATTGGAGCGTGTCCAGAGAAGGGCAACTAAAATGGTGAAAGGTCTGGAAATGATGCCTTATGAGGAGAGACTTAGGGAGCTGGGTATGTTTAGCCTGGAAAAAAGACGGTTAAGAGGAGATATGATAGCCCTGTTTAAGTATTTGAAGGGATGTCACGCTGAGGATGGAGCGGGCTTGTTTTCTACTGCTCCAGAGACTGGAACACGGAGCAATGGGTGCAAGCTCCAGGAACAGAGATTCCACCTCAACATGAGGAGGAACTTTTTGACAGTAAGAGCTGTTCGGCAGTGGAACGCACTCCCTTGGAGTGTGGTGGGGTCTCCTTCCTTGGAGGTCTTTAAACAGAGGCTGGATGGCCATCTGTCGGGGATGCTTTGATCGTGATTTCCTGCGTGGCAGGGGGTTGGACTGGATGGCCCTCGTGGTCTCTTCCAACTCTGCAATGCTATGTTTCTATGATTCTAAGTAGATTTTGCTCCCTTTGTGAAGCAACATGGGAAATATTATAGAGATGGAAAACTGCCTCCCTGTCCATAAATATTAATAAAAATGAACCTGCCATGTCCACTGATGTATGCAATATGCAGATTAAATAAAATAGTAACTTATTTTCCACAAGGAAGAGATGGGCAGCATTTCTGTTACTGTAGCAAGAAAATGTTGTTTCTTTTACTTCTCTGATGCACAGTGTCAGCCTGTCTCTCCACCAAAAGAATCATGTGTGGAAACACTCAATATGGAGACACTGGCCTTTTCTTCTTGTGGAAAAAAAACCACCCTGTTTTATGGTGGCCTGGAAACTGAAGAGCAACCTGCTGCCAGGCCTTCTAGTCTGATGTTTTCAGCAGTCAGGCAGACTGAGAAGCAAAAGTGGTCAGACTTCTGCTTTTCATGTGTTTACTCTGTAATCCAGAATCCCTCCTCTTCCCTTTTCCTAATTTATTTTAATCAATAGAAACACTGTGGTGTATGTTTGTGTGCTTTAGAAAAACCTAAGTCCTAGGGCTTTGCAAACGGATATTCAGTATATCTCATCAAGAAAAAGAATACACTTAAACTTGTATATACCCCTTTCAAAATTCAGTCTTGCCTCCACTGGAGACAATTAGAGCTTAAGATGTGGAGGTGGGTGGGAAATTGGAGAAAAGTATAAATGAAAACTCTTTATTGAGAGGATGGCATTTTCCCAGAAATTAATTTCAACTTCTCTCTGCCAAAGTGTGTGTGTGTGTTGCCTTAAAGCTCCATCAACTCCCTGCAGTGCTGAATCACACAGCTTTGGTTTGAGGAGCCAGTTGCTGTACCTATTAAAAATCAACCAAGTGCAAAGCCAGTTTAAAATTAGTAGTTCCCACAGAAGCCCTGTGTAACTTAGAGAGGGTGTTTCTCACAGATATTATTTTTCCTTCTGATTCTTTTAAAATGAAATTGTTTAACAAATACAACTGAAGATGTGATGACTGTATTAGGAGTCTTTTGGCATAAAGCTCTTGATGCTTTATCTGAGGACTTATTCCCTGTTGAAATAAATAAGGCTGAATAGAGGGAGGCAGGGATCAACTCCCCCCACAAATAGCCCAAACCTTTGGTGGGCTTGTTGGGCCCTGAAAAGAGAAACAATAAACATAGGTCTAAATCTTGATTAGAGCAGATTCATAGAATCAGTGAGATTTACCTACAAGTTGACTCACCATTCCAGATCTGAATGAATATCTCTGCTCTAGTCAGGTCTAACCAACAGGGACTAGCCATAAACATTGTGTTTTCATTCATATGTATTGACGCCATTCTAGTCATGTAGTTGTTGCTCACTGTGTCAGTTATATAATATAGTCATTTGGTTTAGTAATGTAGGAGTTCATTAATTAGCTTAGGAATGTAGTAGAACTAAAAAATCTTGGCTGGAATTCATATGGGCAGTTATGAATGTGCAACTGCTGTTGTTACACAGATGTACAATGGTTCCCAGCTCTATTCCTGCCCCCCATCCCCACATATTGGGCAGGAGCTGCTGGGATTGGCTAGGGTCTGTTTCCCTGTCAATCAGGAAGCAGCTGACTAATGCCCCCCCCTTCCATAAGCAATTTTTGGTATGACAGACAGAAGCAAGGTGGTTGGGAATGTTAGTCAGCTGCTCCCAGATTGACAGGGAAACGGACTCCCATCAATCGCAGTGGCTGCTGCTTGGTAAATGAGGACTGGGAGACTATTACAATCCCTATGTATCCCCTAAACTATGGGGCCATTTACATGGCAAAATAAATCCTCAAAGAATGCGACAAGAAGCCTGATAGTTCCCATGCATTTCGAAGCCACAGCGCCCTTTTCAGAAGGAGGGGGTGCGAAAAACCCATTAGTCGCACAGTATCAGCTTTCGCTAGTCTTCCAGACTTTTTTGATTAAGTTCATGAAAATGTGCTCAATTGGTCGTGGGAACTTACCATCCGTGTGAACTTGCATCGACCTTTTCGAATTAGCATGAGCAGAGCTGAATCCTAATTGGTTGGAGTGACCATTGTGCCTTCTCCGAATAGACAGAAATCCACGGAGCCTGCCATTTGCCCCTTCTTCTACTAGCAGCCCATTTTGGGAAATCTGCTCTGAGCCCTTCCTATCTGTTTCAAAGGAAGGCTTTGTGGGTAGGGAAGACTATCGGGAATGGGGCTAGCCCCTGCTTGGGTGGTGTGTGTATGTGTGTGCGTGCGTGTGTGCGATCACTCCATCAGGCTTTTATGTTAAGGAAAATGCAACATGGGACATACAGTGAAAGAAATAAAATATGTATGTGAAAGTCACAATGACTAAGCAAGAGCAATTATGAAGCTACACAGGTGAAACTGCTAATGTAATCTAGAAGGCCTGAGAGCCAAGGACAGAGGTACTGAATGCAGATTGGAAACACCTGAGAATCATTAAGTGTACAAGGTGAAATGTTGAAATACATGGGTTGGTCTTAAGCATGGGTGGAACTATGTGGACCAATCAGAATGGAAGTACACACCCACTGGATGGAAACTAATTAGTGGGTGGTGATAAACAATGGCTATAAAATTGCAATGTTTGCCAATGTATTTTTGTGGTGGAGTAGAGGTGGAATAGTTTGGAGATATTGTGGAGTAATGTGTAGAGATTGTTATTTGTTGACCATATAGTATATTTAGATAGAAGAATAAAGTAGGTTTTATATAAAACTACTGAGTTGCCTGAGTGAATCCTGGAGACATTTTGGAGACACCTGGAGAAGAGTGAGAAGGCTTGGAGAGTTTGTCAGGATCTTCAGCCTATTCTCTGAAACTCTGCTGCTTTGGAGAAAAGCATTAACCACTGATCTAAGCTGGTTGGCTCTGCTGCATAACAAGGTGGTGAGTTTGAGCCAGAGGAGAAGAGCTACAACTCCCATCATCCCTGACATTTTATTGGTTCCCTTCACTCCTTTCTTTAATCAAGGCTTTCGGGGCAGGGGAAGATGACCGGGAACTTCACAGATTGCTCTGTCGTTCTTTTGTTTGTTTGTGCCTTTCTTTTCTCTCATTATTTATGGTCTATGACCCCTTCCTTGCTCCCTCCCCGCCTCCTGCCTGGCTTTAATCATCTGGAGGCCATTCCCCCACACACCTTTGCCTGTGTGAACTAAGGAAAACTGAAACTTGCTGCATCTTCCGAATAAGCCAGAATTCGTGTGAATTATGCGCTCCTGATGTGAAAGAACGGTAATCTGGAGTCTCGCGAACTTTATCCTGTCGTGGAACCGGCACCTAGGAAATGTATAGGAATAGTGAATACAAAACAGCCATGAATGTGCAACTCTAAGTTACATATTCATAACTGACTTAATGGATTCTGGCCATTCCTTTATTTTCACTTGGATTTGTGAGCAGTATTATAGTTTATAAACATGTTAACTATTCCATTATGACAATTTGTGTTTCATTTATTTTCAAACTTTCTTCCTCTAAGTTAACCTGAAGTCATTTTAAAATTTGTTTAAAGAGAGTAGTAAGATTTGATTTTTAGAAAGACCAAAGGAGGGGGGCCCTAGTTGTGTATCTTGTCCCAGGCCTAGTGCCAGCTCTCAGCAGTCCTGGAAATAAAAATGTTTTCCAAAGATTTGCATTTCTGGATCTTCCTTTTCAAAAGGGAGTGAACAAATGGTTGTGTGCCTTCTCACTTCCTGTTGAATTTCCATTGCGAATTTGATTTCCCATGTATGTGGTAATCAGAAACAGCTGGCTGAACTAATCTAAGGCTGTTATCATAGATAATCATATACGAATTAGGAAAGGGGTCCTCTCCCATTTAATAGATGTGAAAGAGGAGGAACAGTATGGGTATATCTCAATTAATAAAGTAGATGAGTTTCTGGACATTACTTCTTTAATAGAAAATTTGGTATCAGAGGTAGAAATAACATGGAAAGAATAGGGATAGGTTCCTATACAAGAATAAAGGAAGAGTAGTTCAATAAGATTCACCAAAGTTTTTATTCAAAACTAACAGTATGTACATATGAAATGAAATGGGTAAATCCTGTGTAAGGAGATTATCAGACGTGTTAAAAGTATGCACCTGTTCTGCTGCTGTTTCACCGGTGCTGCTTTTTATTGATGCGAGAAGCCATCAATAGATCCCCTGTTCCATTTGTGTCATGGATTTGCCTGTGAATAAAAAGGTGCCCCATTATGCTGGCAAAATCCCAGCGTCAGTGAGAGGTCCCTGCCAGAACACTTCCAGATGAGATCGGGACATCAAGGTAAGTGACACACTTTTTAAAAACTTTCCTGGTTTACTTAGCAGTTTTAAAGTGTGTGTATGTGCTTTTTGTAACTTTTCTTCCCACTGTGTTTTGAATTTTTGAATTTTTATTTTTGAATTTCTCACGCTCACATCTTCTCATGAGAATCCATGGGATTTCACTCTAGGAAGTGAATGGAGCTCTCTTAGAGCTCCATTCACTCTTGGGCTGCCCTGTTGACACTACTCAAGATAGGTCTGAAAATGTTTGTTATTGTGTTGGGACAGGGGTGGGAGTGGAGATTGTGGGACAGAAATGCTTTTTTGTTCCTGTCTGATAATCTCCTGAGTAAACAAAAACACTTTGAACCTTCACTTCCCCCTTTCTTTCTGTTTTGCTCTTCTCTTGCTCTCAGTAAGGAATTATACAGACAGTTTCTGTTGCCTGGTAGGCACAAACAACAAGAGTAGGATTGTCTGAGAAGGATCCCATTCTTTCCCAGCTAAAACTTTATTGGCACTGTTTACCGCAGACATGCTGCTGCTACCTGACAATTGAATGTCTATGTTTCTGCTATCCTTCGCCACCCTTACAATGCTAATGCAGTTTTTAAAAAAAAACAAAAAAACAACAAAAAAACACTTCCAGCTAGACAGAGGGCAAGGAGGAAAAGTGGAGGGGTTGGGTGGGCAGAAAAAGACTGTAAAAAGAAGCTTCTTTGAAGTATAACTGAGGTATGCTTGTATTTGTTTTCTGCCAAAAATCCTTTATTTACACAGAGCTAAAGCAGAGCTACAGTTCTTTCAGACTGGTCATGCTATGGGATAAATCCAACTGCATAACCAGACTGGACATTTTCCCCCTGCCACCTTTCCACAAAGAATGAAAGACACAATGTACATTTCACATAAGATATATTGGTACATGATTATATGTTATGTCTATATATTAGCAATAAAGACCACAATTTATTGATAACTGCTGTAAATGGTTGGCTCAAATTGCATGGGTCTGGATCCCATCATCGACCAACCCGAGTGTTGGCCGATGATACCGCTGTTGATTGCCACTGACACCTCCACCGATGGAGGGGAGGAGTCCTGGTCAAGCTCCACCTGCCTGCTGACCCTCCCCCTCCCCAAAAGGGGAAGGGGTTTCTGTGAACTTGAGCTTGAGCTTGAGCTTGAACTTGATGGAGACCCTTCCTCCTGCCGCTGACCCTGGATCAGGACCCATGCCAACCACCATCCCTAAATTGTGATAGAAAAAAAAATGAGAACTACATACAGCAAATGGCCTACCAACCTAAAACGAGCAATAGCAATAAAGTGAGGGTGGAACTTCAGCTCCTGGTGGGCCACTGTCCTGCTCAGGGCTGAGGCTGGGTTATATACCCGGCCTCAGCGCTGTAAAGCTGCTGCAAGATGTTGTAAAAATGACATAAAACTGCTGCAAAATGCAGCAATGTCCTGCCACCCTCAAGAACGACCAATCAGGGTGGGGGAGGCCTGCTCTGATTGGTCCAGTTTTGTGCCCCTTTCCCAGTCTGCAGAGCAGGCCAGGAAGGGGAGGGCAGTAATGGTGGCCCCCATGCCAGCTGCCACGTGGGCCACGGTGCCACCAAGAGGCTGGGAGGAAGCTGGATGGGCCGCAAAGGGGCCACCGGGCGGTGAGTCCAGCAGCTCAATTGGCAGAGTAATCAGTGGGATTTACTTACATGTTGGCTTGGCGTTCCATTCAGCAGTTGATTCACTTTGTCTACTCCAGTTGGAATTAGCCGTTGAATTTAGTTCTATGTGTCCTCAGTCCTAAATGCCAGCAAAGGACAACACAGAGGTAATGCTAAATGAGTGAATGTAATTTAACACATCTCTTTCTTTTTATCTTTCATAACAGCTGTGGAGAAAGAGAGGAGCAAGAGTGAGCCCTCCAAATGGAAATATCTCTTCTGTAGTAACAGTAGCTTCATGGGAGATGGGAAATGTCATTGCAGCCATAGACCAAAAGGGGAAATCCTGATCTTAATTGCCACCTCCCACACCAGGGCTGCCACTAGATTTGTTCCATGCATTCTTATGGGTAACATCACGTCTCAGTTTGGTAGCAGGTTCAGATTCTTGAGATAGTTCCTGTTTCTTTAAGAATTGTATAGATAGCAAAATTTCACCAGATACAGCTTTTCTAGTACCTGTAAGCACTGGTGAACTATTTCATCTCAAGTTCTGTAGAACTCTCCAAGTCTTGATGGAGTGATTCTAGAATTAATCCAAATAATAATATTGGGAAGACCCAAGCCTGCAATTGGAGTCATCTGAGACCGGGAATGGAATGGGGACAGAAATTGGAGTTGTGCTGGGGAAAGGGAGGTATGGTCGGAACAGAGTGAACACATGTTACAAAAGAAGGCAGGATCGCTGTTTGTTAGCTATCCCACCTTCAGTTCACCCTGTTTCCTGGAATGGATTGGAGAGCGTACCAACCATTCCACAGAACTTTACTTTGCTTCTCTGCAATGCCAGGTCGGTTAAGAAAAAAGTGCACATTATTTACGATCTTCTTTGGGATGAGGATGCTGACCTGGCTTGCTTCACAGAAACCTGGCTGGGAGAGGATAGTGCTGTCACCTGGGCACAGGCCCTCCCAGCCGGGTATTCTGTCAATGAGCAGGTGAGGGGAAGTGGGCAGTGGGTGGAGTGGCTCTGGTGTATAAGGACAATCTGACTTTGAGCAGGAAACCTGTCCGGAACACAATCCACTTCAAGTGTATGTACCTTAGCCATGACAAACATGGGCCTATCCCAATTGGTCGTCGGGCCCACACATTGTGCGGGTCATGCCCTCGATGTGGTCTTCAGTACAGAACAGGAATATTTGTGGGCGGAGGTTATTAAAACCACCGCATTGTCATGGACGGATCATTTCCTGGTCAAGATTGAACTCAGAGTCTCTTCCCACCCCACTGGGGGTGATGGACCCATTAGAATGGTCCGCCCCCAAAGGCTAATGGAACCAATAGGATTCCAGAAAGCCATGGAGGGTTTAATGGTTGGTAATGCCAGTGACCTTGTTGAAGCTTTGGTTAATACCTGGAACACCGACCTTACCAAGGCTATTGACACGATAGCTCCCAAGCGTCCTTTTCAACCCGCTTCTAACAGTAAGCCATGGTATACATCAGAGCTTAGGAAAATGAAGCAGGTTGGACAATTACTAGAGCGCATCTGGCGGAAAACTCGACTCTTATCCAACAGGACTCATCATAGGAACTTTCTTTGGTCCTATCAAGAGGCAATACGTGCAGTGCAGAGATCCTTCTCCTCTGCACATACTGTGTCTGCAGAGTCCCGTCCAGCAGAGCTGTTTAGGGTGGTAAGGGAGATGACGCAGGTTATACCTGTGCAGAACCCATTGCTTAACCCAGCAATGGCCTGCTGTGATGCATTTAACAACTTCTTTGCAGATAAAATCTCTCGGATAAGAGCCAACTTAGATGCCAGTATTTTGACAGAAACAATTGAGGTGTCCAGCAAGTCCGTTGATGTAAGTTTACTGGATCAATTTCAATCTGTGAGTACCGAGGCCATGGACAAGCTACTTGGTAGGGTGAGGAAGATGATATTAACTGCCCTCTCGATCCTTGCCCTTCAGGGCTGGCCATCCGGGGGCGGTGCCTTGATGATGTTCCTTAAAGACATCATCAATGCATCCCTCAGAGAAGGGTGTGTTAAATCCTGTTTAAAGGAAGCGGCAGTTAGGCCACTCCTGAAAAATCCTTCCCTGGACCCCCTGTACATGAACAACTATAGGCCGGTTTCTATGTTACCATTATTGAGCAAAGTGATCGAGAGGGCACTTGCTGTTCAACTCCAAGTGGTCTTGGATGAAACTGATTATCTAGACCCATTTCAAACTGGCTTTAGGACGAGATTTGGAGTTGAAACCGCCATGGTTGCTTTGACCAACGACCTGTATCTAAGTATTGACAGGGGTAGTGTGACCCTGTAGGTGCTTCTAGACCTCTTAGCGGCTTTCAATACGATAGATCATAGCATCCTCTAGAATCACTTGAGTGGGTTAGGAATTGGAGGCACTGCACTCCAGTGGTTCCAGTCCTCCCTCTCGGGCAGGTCCCAGAAGGTGCTGCTTGGGGACAGCTGCTCCAGTAGAAAGGAGCTTACTTGTGGCAATCCGCAAGGCGCCATCCTGACCCCAATGCTGTTTAACATCTATATGAAGCCGCTTGGGTGAGATTATTCGGAGTTATGGGGCTGGGTGTTATCAGTACGCTGATGACACCCAGATCTATTTCTCCTTGTCCTGATCGTCAGCCTCGAATTCCGATGGCGTCTCTCCTCTTAATGACTGTCTTAAAGCAGTAATGGGCTGGATGAGGAAAAACAGATTGAGATTAAATCCAAACAAAACGGAGGTGCTCACAGTAGCGGCCCAGAAACCAGGAGTTGGGTTGCAACCTCCAGTCCTGGACGTGGTCACGCTCTCCATTAAGGACAGTGTTCACAGTCTGGGGATGCGCCTTGATTCATTGCTTCAGATGACTAGTCAGGGGAATGCGACAGTCAGGAGCACCTCTTATCACCTTCGGCTGTTATGCCAGCTGTGCCCTTTTCTGGAAGTAAGGGACCTGGAGATTGTGATGCACGTGCTGGTACCCTCTCGTCTAGATTTCTGCAATGTGCTCTACATGGGGCTACCCTCATGCTTGGTCCGGAAACTTCAGTTGGTACAAAATATGGCAGCCAGAGTGGTCTTGGGAACATCTCGGAGAGACCATATAACTCCAGTATTAAAATCTCTCCACTGGCTGCCTATCATTTTCCAGGCCCAGTATAAGGTGTTAGTTATTACCTTTAAAGCCCTAAATGGTTTGGGTCCAACTTATCTTTGGAACAGCCTCCTCCCATACAATCCTCCCTGTGCACTCTGGTCCTCTGGGAGGAATTTGCTTCAGCCACAAAAATCTAGGCTGTCTGCAACCTCCCAGAGGGCCTTTTCATCAATCGCCCCCAAATTATGAATGGCCTGCCAAACGAGATCTGTCAGATGACAAGCTTGAGTAGCTTTAAAAAAGCAGTAAAGATGGATCTCTTTCAGCAGGCCTTTCCTGATTAGATCCCGGCCTCAGGGGATCCTGGCCTCTTTTAGTCCGCTGGCTATCGGGGTTTTTTTAAAATGTGATTTTAGATTAGCTGTTTTTTAAAATTTTATACTGGTTTAATATCTTTTTACGGGGGAGGGTGGGGGTGGGTGGTGCTTAGGGATTTTAATCTGCATTTGTATTTTAATTGTTGCAAGCCGCCCCAATTGTTTTTAACAGATGGGCGGGGTAAAAATAAATTTTATTATTATTTATTATAATATTGGAAGCTATCATGACACATTTTCAAAGCCATTCATTTAGTCATTCGGCTAACAGCCCCTTTCTGGGCTCAATTCAGGGTCAATTCAGAGTTTTCACCATAATCTATAAAGTCCTATGTAGGTTGGCTGCAGGCTATCTGAAGGACCATGTTTCCAACGAGACTTCATAGGTGTTAAGATACTCAGGGCAGGCTCTTTTGTCAGTCCCACCACCCTCAGAAGCAGGTTTCATATAGATATAACTGATGGTGGATATGTTGATGCTATAGTTGATACAATTCCTGTGGATGTAACCCTGGCTCCTGTTTGTCCAGTGTTATTGGATATTTTTCAAATTGCACAGCCTGAGGATGCAGACAGGATCCTTGGAGAGGTTAGAGCCACACATATGTACTAGACCCTTGCCCTTCTTGGCTTATCAAACATGCTGAGTGGGTGAAGGCAGTAGTCAATGCCTCCATACAACAACACAACATTCAAACTTGCCTAAAGCAGGCAGTTGTGAGGCCTTTCCTGAATCTTTTTATAATGGATTATTATTGACGAGTGTCCAACCTACCATTTTTGGCAAGGTATTGGAGCACATGGTGGCCTCCCAACTCCAGGGGTTTCTGGGTGAAACAGATTATCTAGATCCATTTCAATCTGGCTTCAGGCCTGGCTATGGGGCAGAGACAACTTTGGTCACCTTGGTGAATGACCTATGAAGGGAACTGGACAGGGTGAGTACATCACCAGAAG
This sequence comes from Gambelia wislizenii, assembly GCA_030847615.1. NCBI lineage: Eukaryota > Metazoa > Chordata > Lepidosauria > Squamata > Crotaphytidae > Gambelia > Gambelia wislizenii. The sequence goes on from JAUMIR010000003.1 coordinate 287,207,608, forward strand.
GTGATACTGGGGGACTCCTGTTTGGCCCCCTTGCCCTCAGAGTTCTGTTTTGTCCTCCATGCTATTTAACATATATATGAAACCTCTGAGAGAGGTTGTCTGGAGTTTTGGGGTGTGGTGCCATCAATATGCTGATGAAACCCACCTCTACCTTTCCTTCCTATCTGATTCCAAGGAAGTTGTCTCAGTATTGAACCAGTGTCTATCATCAGTAATGGACCTGATGAGGGCAAACAAATTAAAGCTTAATCTAGACAAGATAGAGGTGCTCTTAGTCAGTTGGAACGCAAATCTAGTGCATATGAAAAAAATATTATTTAGCAATAATATAGATATGAAGTAGTTAAAAAAAAGGATAGTGCTTCTAAAGAAGGGATGGAAAGAATATTTATTTATTCATTTCCAAGTAGAAAAACAGGTTTCCTGACTATTGGGAAACCCCATTGGGAAGAATAATAGACAAGCAAGAATTTTGCAGTTTGTCCTGGCACTGAATGTCCTAAAGTGTTGCGGAGGAATTATTCGGTGGAAGAAAATACATGTTTCTGCACAGAAACAGCTTTTTGTATATATAAAAAAGTGTATTTCTTCCCAGAATAATTTTTCTGCAACACTTTTGCTGAACACTTGCCAAGACACTCTAACAAAGGATGAATACTGTGGAAAAATATTCATTTTTCTCACATAGTGTGTGTGTCGGGGGGGGGGGAGCCATAGTGTCAGCCCTCCATATCCACAGATTCTGCATCCATGAATTCAACCATCCAGAGCTATTCCCTATTCCAAAAATAAAAATAAAAAAATCCAAAAAGCAAACCTTGATCTTGCCATCTTATATAATGGACACCGTTTTACTGTTCCATTGTATGTTATGGGGCTTGAGCATCCACAGATTTTGGTATCCACCGTGTGTGTGTGTCTTGGAATCAAACCCCAGAGGATACCAAGGGACCACTTGTAATTGTTTCTCCACTTCTGAGTGTGTGTAAAGCACCTTTTCTTCCCCACTGGATACTATGAGTGTGAAATATGTCTGTTTGGCAATGAGGAAGGCTTGAGGGCCTTAGTATACATAGGCAGAAAGGGAATGGGTGAAGCAAAAGAAAGCATGCAGCAAATTTGCTTTTCAAAATATGAAACACTAGGGAATTTGTTTTGTAGGCCTCCCTCTGATCTCATTGTCATTAAGAGATGAAGAGGCTTTCCCACACACCTTTCTGAAGTCAGCAAAAGATCACAGTTCACAATTAGTGAATTGCTTGCCAACATTCTTGTGAAGCTGGCATAAAACAAAAGGGCCACAGACCGTGCAAGAATTTAGACTGGGCAAGAAGTCAGGCTATAGCAGCATGATTCCCTGAGAACAATAACAACTACAGGATCAAAGTAACGTAGCCCAAAAGAACAGAAACAATGAGGGGTTCAGATAAACTCCATGTCATGGTATTATTCCTTCATCCCATAAAAGGTCCCAGTACAAGTTAACGTAGATACATAAATAAAGTTAAGAACCATATTAAGAACCACGTATAGACTACAGTATATTCTCTGGGTTGGTCCAAGAAATGTTGTTGCCTAAGGCAGAGAAGCAAATGAAGACCTACACTCTACCCCATCCCAAGCCAGCCAAGTTGTATATGAGGCAGAAAATCCCATCATCACCTCTCCTCATCACTGACAGTAAACATTAAAATAACAAATTAAACAAGTAACATTTGCTTCCTTTTCACAGCAGCAAAAATATGCTGTTTGAATTGCCTCACTCTGCCTAATAGCATGGCTGGCCCTGTAGATTGTTCAGTTGTTTGAAAATAACACAGAGAGATCTATAGATAGATATAGATATTTTTTGTATGTTTTAAACTGTACTGGTTTGAATAATTGGTAAGCTGCCTTGAGAACCAATATTGGGCAAAAGGTGAAATATGAATGAACGAAATAATGGTAACATGAGTCATCATAATCATCATTTCATTTCCTCTCAGACAGAGGTGAGGACACTTTTGCCCTTCAATGTTTTTTTTTTTTAATTAATTTCAAATCCCATAAACAGGTTTTCAAATAACCTACAGGTTCTAGCTGGGAAAGAGTCTCCCCCCCCCCAACATTCCATTTCTTCCTATCACAGTTTCAGAACTCAGGGTTCTTTCTGTCCCTGTGTATATCAGTAACCTCAGTAGCATCTGGAGACTCAGGCTTCACTACTGATGCTTGGATCTCCCATATACCCTCATGACTGGAAATATATTGTATGCGTTTATGCACTACATTTGAAATGCATTCTGAAAAAAAAAATATGATGGACATTTTTTTCCATACTGCGATCGCACTAAGTTTCCCATGTATGTTTGTGTTATTGAGTTATGTGGAGGAGGGAGACAGTATTCTTCAGGGTAGGAGTTCATCAAGTGCTGGAGATAATGTTATACAAAGAACAAGGCAAATAGTACAAGAAAACAACAGTGAGAAGGGGGAAAAAACCTTCAATAATCAGCTAGCGGGAATGGCCGTGGTCTTAGATTTCTCTATACTAATGCACAGAGCATGAGAAATAAACAGGATGAACTTGAGCTCTAAGCACAGCAAAACAAATATGACATAATAGGCATCACTGAAACCCGGTGGGAGGAGTCTCATGATTGGAATGTAGTAATAGAGGGGTATAACCTATTTTAGAGAAATAGACCAAACAGGGAGGGAGGTGGACTAGCATTATACATTAAGAATGTGTACACAAGTGTGGAGATCCATGACCTTGGCTGGGCAGGGTGAGGTTTTGCTTGGGAGCCACGCCCCTTCTTCCACCCTGAAGCTGTAAAGAACTGCTTATCTGCCAAGACTCAAGACCTTGGCTGGGCTGGGTGAGTGTTTGCTTGGGAGCCACGCCCTTTCTTCCACCCTGAAGCTTTAAAGAACTGCTTACCTGCTAAAAGTCAAGACCTTGGCTTGACTAATTTCCACCTCTCAGCAGCAGTGGCGCAGCAGCAACGGTGAGGGCTGGGAAGGCTATATTAGCCAGTCCAGGACACCATCTCCCCCTGGCACCTCTGCGAAGCCTTGAGGGCATGTGCTTGCCCAGCCGTAATTTCCACCTTTCGGTGGTGGCGCAACAGCAACGGTGAAGGCGGGGAAGGCTATATTAGCCAGCCCAGGACACCACCTCCCCCCGACACCTCTGCAAAACCTTGAGGGCATGTGCTTGCCCAGCCCCAACTTCCATCTCTCAGTGGCGGCGGCGCAATGGCGACATTTGGCAGCTGCGCGACCAAGATCAATCTTGGTCTTTAGAGCCCAAGTACTACCTCTCCTAGCGGTGCACCACCAACACAGAAATGACAATTAGGTTATTCTCATTTAGAGGCTGTGGGAATGGCTAGTTTGAAGGCTGAAACTTGCCCAAGAGACCATCTTCCCTAGCGGAGGCCAGACTGAGGTGGAGAGGTGTATGCCTCCGAGTGTGCACCTGGGTCTTCAGCTTCTCCCCTCGGATGGTATTGTGCCCCTCCATCTTACCTGAGGCTGGGAAGGAGGTGGGGGCAGCCATCGAAGTAGTGTTAGGGAATGGGAGATATGGTTGGAACAGAGCGAACAAATGTTGCAAAAGAAGACGGGATCGCTGTTTGAAAGCTATTCTGTCTTCAGTTCCCTCTGTTTCCCAGAATGGCTTGGAGAGCAGACCAACCATCCCACAGAACCTCACTCTGCCACTCTGCAATGCCAGGTCGGTGAAGAATAAGACTCATATCATCCAGGATCTTCTCTTGGATGAGGACGCCATACTGGCTTGCTTCACGGAGACCTGGCTGGGAGAGGATAGCGCTGTCACATGGGCGCAGGCCCTCCCAGCCGGATACTCTGTTAACGAGCAGGTGAGGGGAAGTGGGAGGGGGGCGGAGTGGCTCTAGTCCATAAGAACCACCTGACCTTGATCAGGATACCTGTCCAGAACACAGTCCACTTTGAGTGTATGTACCTAAGCCTGAAGACCAGGGATAACTTGGGGATTCTGCTAGTCTACCGGCCACCCTGTTGTCTAGCAGACTCCCTAACCGAGCTGATACAGCTGGTCTCAGTGCTGCTGCTGGAGTCCCCCAGACTTTTGGTTTTGGGAGACTTCAACATCCCGCTCGAGACCAGCTTAACAGGTGCGGCTCGGGAGTTCATGGAGACCATGACAAACATGGGCCTATCCCAATTGGTCAACGGGCCCACGCATTGTGCAGGTCATACACTCGATGCGGTCTTTAGTTCGGATCAGGCATATCCGTGGGCGGAGGTAATCAGTACCTCTGCTTTGTCATGGACGGATCATTTCCTAGTCAAGATGGAACTTAGAGCCTACATCCGCCCCACCGGGGGTGGTGGACCCATCAAAATGGTCTGCCCTCAAAGGCTAATGGAACCTATGGGTTTCCAGAAAGCCTTAGAGGGTTTAATGGTTGGAAATGCCGGTGATCCTGTCAATGCTCTGGTTAATACCTGGAACACCGATCTCACCAGAGCTATCGACACGATTGCTCCCAAGCGTCCTTGCCAATCCACTTCTAACCGTAGGCCATGGTATACGCCTGAGCTTAGGAAAATGAAGCAGTTTGGACAATGACTAGAGCGCAGGTGGCAGAATACTCGACTCTTATCTGACAGAACTCGCCATAGGAACTTTCTTTGGTCCTATCGGGAGGCAATGCGTGCAGCACAGAGATCCTTCTCCTCTGCACGTATTGCGTCTGCAGAGTCTCATCCAGCAGAGCTGTTTAGGGTGGTGAGGGAGCTGACGCAGGTGTCCCCTGTGCCAAATCCCCTACTTAACCCGACGACTGCCTGCTGTGATGCATTTAATAACTTCTTTGCAGATAAAATCTCTCAGATAAGAGCCAACTTAGATGCCGCTATTGTAACAGAAACAATGGACGAGGTGTCCAGCGACTCCACTGATGTAATTATACTGGATCAGCTTCAGTCTGTGAGTACGGATGATGTGGACAAGCTCCTTGGTAGTGTGAGGAAGACTACCTGCCCCCTTGACCCTTGCCCATCTTGGCTGGCCGTCCAGGGAGGGGATGCATTGCAGAAGTTCCTTGTGAGCATCATCAATGTGTCCTTCAGGGAAGGATATATTCCATCATGTCTAAAGGAGGCGGCTGTTAAGCCTATTCTGAAAAAACCTTCCCTGGACCCCCTGGATATGAAAAAATTCTAGTCCAGTCTCTTTATTACGATTTTTGAGCAAGGTGATCGAGAGGGCGGTTGCTCCAAGCTGTCTTGGATGAAACTGATTATCTAGACCCATTTCAAACTGGCTTCAGGACAGGCTTTGGGGTTGAGACTGCCATGGTTGCCTTGACCGACGATCTGCGTCTGGGCATTGACAGGGGTAGTGTGACCCTGTTGGTGCTCCTAGACCTCTCAGCAGCTTTTGATACAATAGAGCACAGCATTCTTCTGGATCGCCTGAGGGAGTTAGGCATCGGAGGCACTGCTTTGCAGTGGTTCCAGTCCTTCCTCTCGGGCAGGTCCCAGAGAGTGCTGCTCGGGGACAGTAGCTCCAGTAAAAGGGAGCTTGGTGCTATTCTGTTCCCAATGTTATTTAACATCTATATGAAGCCGCTGGGTGAGATCATTCAGAGTTATGGAGCTGGGTGTTATCAGTACGCTGATGACACTCAGATCTATTTCTCCATATCTCGTTCATCGGCCTCGAATTCTGACGGCATCTCTTCTCTCAATGAATGTCTTCGGGCAGTAATGGGCTGGATGAGGAAAAACAGATTGAGACTGAATCCAGACAAGATGGAGGTGCTCACGGTAGCAGCCCCGAAACCAAGAATTGAATTGCAACCTCCAGTCCTGGATGGGGTCACACTCTCCTCCAGTGACTGTGTTCGCAGTCTGGGGGTGCTCCTTGACTCGTCACTCCTGATGACAAATCAGGTAAATGCGACAGTCAGGAGCGCTTGTTATCAGCTTCGGCTGATACGCCAGCTGCACCCTTTTCTGGAAGTAAGGGATCTTGAGACTGTTGTGCATGCGCTGGTAACCTCACGTCTTGATTTCTGTAATGTACTCTACATGGGGCTACCCTTGTGCTTGGTTCAGAAATTAGCACTGATAGAAAATATGGCAGCCAGGCTTGTCTCTGGAACATCTAGGAGGGGCCACATTACTCTGGTTTTGAGGACCCTCCACTGGCTGCCTATCAGCTTCCGGGCCCAGTACAAGGTGTTGGTTATCACCTTTAAAGCCCTTAATGGCTTGGGTGCAAGCTATCTCAGGGACCGCCTTCTCCCTTATAATCCTCCCCGCGCTCTCCGGTCCTCTGGGAGGAATTTTTTGCAGCCACAAAGATCTAGGATTGCGACCACCTCCCAGAGGGCTTTCTCAGCTGTCGCCCCCAAATTGTGGAACGGCCTGCTGGATGAGATCCGCCTATTGACATTATCAGACAGCTTTAAAAAGGCTGTCAAGACGGATCTCTTCAGGCAGGCTTTTCCAGAATAGCTAATCCCCGGCCTCAGGAACCCCCTTTGGAAGTTGATTCTGGAGCTCCTAACTGTTGCTGCTCGCTAGGAAGGGTTTTTAGTAACAGTTGTATTATATGTTTATTTTAATCTGTATTGATTTAATAATGTTTTAAGGGGGGGAGGGATTTTGGGTTGTTTTATATTATGTATTATTTTACTGTTGTAAGCCGCCCCGATTGTTCGCAGAGGGGCGGGATATAAATAAATTTTATTATTATTATTATTATTATTATTATTAAATTCTGGGAGTCAGGTTGAGAGCATCTGGGTAAAAATCAATGGGGGGGGGAGAAGAGACAGGGATGTCATTCTGGGGATCTATTACAGACCTCCAAACGAAGCTGAGGACTTGGACGATACCTTCCTGGAACAGTTGACCACACATTCAAAAAGGAGAGATGGGGAGCATCTACATGACAAAAAAAAATCTGGCAAGAATATGGGCAGAATACCTTTAGTTTATATGAGCTCCTGCAGGAGGAGGGGGGCTAAAAACTCCATAATAGACTGCGATAACAACTTTCACTGTTTCTCATGGTCTTTTCTTAAATTTGTGCAAAAATGCGCATAATAGGTCATCTGTACAACCGATTCAAAAAGGGGACACAGCATTGCTGAGGTCAGACCTCAGAGGGGGCAGGTGTGCAAGGGAGGGCTTGCAATGCTGGAGCTGCCATAGCTGTTGTTTTTGCCAGCTGACTGTTCAAGTGGATAAGAGCAGCAGAGCAAAAGTATGATCCTTTTTAAAAGCAGAAAATAGCTCTTCCCTATCTGTCATTTAAAAAAAAAAAGAGGGGGAGAATGGAGGGAGATTTTCCCAATGCAATTCACTCACGGCTGTCATTTCTTTCGGGGATGTAAACTGAAAACTGCAAGTTATTCCCTTCCAGCAAGCTTGCTAATGAGCTGGGGGCACAAATGGGCACTGGGCACTGCAGTGGTGAAAGCAATCTGGTAAGACTTCAGGAAACCTAGGGAGTCATATTTTCTTTTACTCTGGCCAAGCCGCATGCAAAACATTAACTATTCCCATGTTTCCTTCATGGACAAATGTATTCCTTAACCTCCATCAATCAACACAATGGACAATCTTGAACAGGCTAAACTAAAACAGAACTCTCACAAAGTCTGGGCAATAAGTTCACAGGAGGACATCCCTAAGTCGAGTCCAAATTGTCGCCTGCTTTTCTATAAAATACCTACAGTACCTTCCAGGAGATTACCAGATGCAGCAATTACAAACCGTGTCAAAAGATTTTGACAAGAACAAAAACGGGTGACCTTACTAGATGATGTCATCCCAGTGCCCCGGGGGTGTAGTGCAGCCATCAGTATGGCATCCCTTCTGATTTGTGGCTTCTCCCCATCAATGAAAAAGGGAAGCCTTGGCGACAGCAACGCTACACCCCCAGAATGGCTGAAAAACGTGGCATTTGATAAGGTCTTCCCTTCTGTTCTTTTAGCAATCTTCTGACGTGGTTGGGAATATGATCTTTTGTCATGTTCTCCAGCATCTGATAATTTCCCCAGTGTGGTGTAGTGATATGATTATGGATTGTGACTCTGGAGAACAGAGTTCAAATCCCCGCTTAGCAGTTGAAGCCCACTGGGTGACCTTGGGAAAATCATACACTCAGCTTCAGAGGAGGGCAGGGGCAAACATCCTGTGAAGAAATCTTGCCAAGAAATCCCTGTGATAGGTTTCTCTTAGGGTCACAAGTCAGAAATGACTTGAAGGCACACAGCAACAACAACAACAATCTCCCAATCAAGACAAACACATACATACACTTTCTCTAATAATTTTCACTTACTTCCAAACAGGCATTGGCCCTGATTTCATTTTGCTTATGGTTTCAATCTAAACTCTTAAGTTTAATTCCCATGCAGTTCAAAGCAGCATGAAAGTACTTTTTCCATTGTCATGAGCTGACCACCCTCTGGAAATGTATTTGTTTCCATGGCCAAGAAAGTTATTTTAAGACTCTGGAAATTAACATGAACCTCCCACCTTTCCTGAATGTGTATCTGAAGTCTCTCCCATAATATTAATGAAGAAAAATGGCAGACTAGAGATGAGATAAATGAATATTTCTCTTTCAAAGGAACCTCCTCCTCCTTTCCTCAGAAAAGCCAATCTAACTCTCACAGAGCTTGTATCAATAGGAACTATTCAAAATATGCACAAGGGCCTTACGAATCCTTTTCCAGCCCAATAAAAGTCAAAAGATATTTCCCACTTTTCTGCTTGTGGCAGCTTGTACAATCTGCTTATTCATCACTTAAGAAAAAAAAAACAACCCCTGTCTCAGACACAGCTATGACTGTTAATTTACAAATTTATGCAGATATTTATAAAGCTACTCTATATAATGCCTTATATACAATTAAATACCATAATAGTTATCTGTCCGCAAGGGATCCCCACTAGATATTCAGGACTTTATCAGACGAGCCCCTTAAAGCTTTATTTTGCTGGCATTAAAAAAAATAAATAAATCAATTTTTATGCCAGCAAAAGAACATTCCCCACTGCACTTACCTTGCTTTCCCAGCAAAGGTTTCCCCAGGAATGAAATAGGAAGTGAATGGAGCGCCATTCACTTCCTCCTTTGAAATCCTGCAGATTATCGTGAGACTCCATTGTGAGGAAACTTTAAAAAACAAAACAAAACAAAAAACAAAAAATACACTAAAAACGTTAAGCAATGTGCAGGAACACACTTTAAAAGTCCCAGGGAGGGTCATAAAAAGTGTGTCACTTACCTGGATGTCGTGATCTCACCTGACAGTGCTTGTGCCAGACTGGCCATTGATGGGATAAGGACAAGAGGGAGGAAACGGGAGGTTTCACATGCTGGCAATGCCAGCACAAAATGCCATGGGGAATCTATTGACAGCTTCAGCTATCATTTAAAAAGTTTGGGTTTTGGCAGGAAAATAAACACAAAAGAGTGACATCATGTGGTACGCACACCCTTTTGCATTTAAGTGGCATCCTTATGATGCCTATTTTGTGTGTCCTATAAAGTCCTCAGTATTTCAAACATTTTGGAACAGTGCACACTGCCTAACAGTAACACCAAGGACAGCACAAGAACAGTAAATATATGCTGATTTTATGAAATGGTGAAATGTTCTGCTAGCCAATCAACCCTTTCTTTCAGACATCTTCTCAGCCAAGGAGAACTTTCATATGGTCTCTGGGCAGGGGTCAGAGCTTGGAAGATGTGGTGTTGTTTATTTTCCTTAATTTATTTATTATGGTTAACTTTGGTTTTAGTTAATGAGGCTCTAACAACACTGGACCTTAAGACTATAACTTAGGAGTCATTAACAAAATGTATCATCCAGAGAGAGCTATCAGCCAGTGCAAGATTTTCAGTGAGAATGGGAGAATGACAAGGGGTTTGCCTGCCTCAAATCCATCTAAAAGGCCTGGAGTTTCAGAGCTGATTGTTCTGTACTGTTCTGCCTTCTACTTCCATCATGGTAAGAATTCCTTTTTTGCTGCTCAGCAAGAAGTTCTGCCATCCTGAAATACTTCCTGCTGCTAGATGCTTCTCACTTGAAGCATCACTAAAACATTGCAAACATCTTTGTGCCACTCACAATGCAATGAACACTGTGCAGCTCTTTAGGTATACATGGTGTAGTGAAGTAGTATACAACCATTCCACCTCACCTTTTGCGTGATTTGGCCAGCTGAGTGTATAACAGCAGAATCCAGCACATGGTGATTCAGGATGGTTCTGATTCCTAGGTAAGTGGATATTTTATCTGGGAAGTAAGTCTCAATTCAACATATATAGGCTTGCACTGTGAAGTAGTTTTCAACTCACATTTATTGTTGCATAAATCCAATGTTTAGTCCCAACTAGAGTCAATTGATTGACTCAATTGCTGAATGGTAATTCAACACTTAATTAAATTCCATTGATTCAATGGGTTTATTCTAGTTGGGACTAGTACATGGATTTAGGCCTATGAATGATAAGGCCAGAGGAATTTGCTTTCCTGCTAGGCTCTTGTATTGAGTTTGGCCATTGAAGATATCCATTTCCAGAGCTGCATGCTTCATATATGTATTAGAAACAATGGTCTTAAGCTTTGCTATTACTGATTTATTTTGAGGCTTGCTAAGGGAATATCTTTTTATTTATTTATTTTCATTTTTGTATGCTAGGAAATGAATTGAGCAAATGTAAATCGTTCACAAAAATCAACAGAAGAGTCTGGAGACAGGAAACAATATATTTTTGGCTTTCTGGCTAGTTTTGGAAAGATGAACTTCCTTTTTGTCTTCTGCTTTTCAAAGTACAGAGTTGGATGCTCAGGTAACTGAAAAACTTTCAAATTTAATGTCTCACACTGTACAGCACAAGGCACCTGAATGGTGCTCTGACCTATGCATGATCTCCAGGAAATAAAATCATCAAATATATGAATAAAACATTTATTTTGTTCAGAATACTGGAGAAGCTTCAAATATTTAGGAGAACAAAATAAACTGATGCAGGAAACTGCACTTCCAGTATTTTACAAATGTTGGCTCTGTAAGCATTGATGAGTGTGTGCTTTAGTGTATACTTATTTCGCAGTTTGTACTGGGAGTAAGCTCCATTGAAGACAATAAGACTTATTTTTTAACAGACATGCATAGAGTTGTACTACTATTAATTAAATTGATTTTTGTGCCATTGTACTGAATAACTCAAAGCAATGTACCACTAACAGTGCACACTGCCTAATTTGGTTAGGCAGTCTAATGCCTAACCAAATTAGTCTCACAGTCTAATGTAGTGCATGTAAAACTGTGCCTTAAGAATTTCATAATATAACCAACATACAAATCAATAAAAAAATAAAGAAAACCATTTATGGCAAGTAGAATATGCACATGAAAAAGATAGTAGGGCTTCTGTACCTTCAACAGTTGTGTGGAAGAAGAAAATTATGCAAAGGTATGACAAGTTACACCTGCTCTCCAGGGATTTTTTTTAAAAAAAAAAACCTGTGATGAAATGCAACTGAGATTACCTTCCACTCAGAACTGTACTCCTGGTCATTTCCAAGTTTTCTTCCTATCAGAAATATAACTTAGGGCAGTATTTGTTAAACAATTGAAAGTCAAAAATCACTGCCAATTTTCTTCAGATCATCCACAGATTTACCAGTAGAGCCATATCTTCTCCCTGCTGATGCTTGAAGCAACATACATGGTTTTGATGTCAGATTTGCTGTGCTAGCAGAAGACCATTTCTGCTGCAAGAAGGGACGTGTGTCTCATCCTAACTACCTACAGCCAGGGTATCTTTTTGTTACAATCATACTATAATATTCGCTAGAAAAAAAGCCCAAAAATGGGTGGAAAATGAGTTGGGCAAGGAAACAGCTAGTTATGACAGATCCAACGTCAAGGGCACAACCACAATGGCAGGATAAGTTTGGCCAGAACAAGGATACTCCTAAATATCTCTAGTGTCCCTAAACTTAGAGGGTATAGGTTCAGCACAGTTTCAGATGGCTTGCTGACAATTCAACTTGCCATTGGCCATTTTTGCCAATTAGGATTGTAGTAGGAATGTAATTCTTCACTAAGTTGCTTCTTGAAGGTAAAAATGAATAATCCCAGCAATTTTTTTTTCTGGCTGTGGAGTAGTCTTAAAAAACCATGTTGTTTTTGAAGGCTATTCACAATTCGGGACTTATTCTGCACAAAAGTCACATGTAGTTGTTTGGTGCAGAAAACAGCATTTTCTGCTTAGAAAATATTTCAATACATAAATATTAATTTCTGTGAAGTTTACTATACACATCAACAATTTGTGAATTTTATGCAGAACAAATCCCCCATTACAGATTTTTTCATGTGCAGAAAAGAACATTTTCTGTACAGGAATTAATATTTATGCATTAAAATATTATTTTCCATGCAGAAAATGCTGTTTTTTGTGCAGAAAATGTGGCTTTCTATGCAACTCATCCTTGTGTGAACAAACACCACCTATTACAGCTTTTTGCTGCACAGAAATTATTATTACTATGTTGAAATATTATTTTACTGAAAAGCTGTTTCCTGCCCTCCAAAAATGCTGTTTTATGTGCAAAACATCTATATGCAAATTTTGCACAGCGTATGTCTGGAACTGTGAAGATTCTCATCAGTCCAGGATTCTTCTCATCAGGGTTTCACTTTTAAAAATATGCCGTTTCAGTATTTTTTGAATATTTTCAAACATTCTTTCTATCCCTAGACTGTAGGTAGCCTAAGTTGGAAATATTATGCTATATGTATTATATTTGGTACATTTTAGGATTTCACTAGAGGAAAACAGACTGATAAGCATATCAAATGCTTCCAAGTTGTATCTTCAAATGTTTATGGCACCTAGCTGTGCAAATATATGAAATTAAACTAATATGTTCTGCTTCCTACTAGCCTCAGCTAGTAATGTTTGTGCTCAGATAATTGTCCTTCTACCACCTACTTAATGTTCCTGTGGAACATTCTTGGTACAGAATTCCAGCCCATTTACTGAAATGTCTGATCTGCATATTTGTTTGCTATGTCAGCTTCAAGGAGATTTCAAAATCTTAGAAATAAATACTGATATTTCTCTTTTAAAAATAAGATTCATTTAAGACTAAATACTTTAGCTTTCTTAATCAAATTTTTCTCATTCTTAGTGTGTCCTGTTACACATTGCCCAACGTAGAGTCAATGTTTTTGATACTGTTCTTTTTTTATGTCTTCCCTTCCTTGTGCTTTCCTTTCAGTCTATATTGCAAAATTACCTATGCTTAGAAAATACATTGCATTAGGACTGCAAATAACTTGTGCAACTCTTGAGTCAACACCCAGGATCCAGTTCAGTTCATGGGTTGTGCTCCTTTGTTATACTAAGTTTTGATTCAAGCCCTCACCCTGGTAAACTTAGGCTTCAAATCTGAATGTCAGAGTAACAGTATATCTTCTCTGCACATCCTTTTCTCTCTAAGATGTGGTCAAACAACAGTGTGCATTCATGTTAACAAACTGTACAATTAACGTGAGATTAGCAACATTGTCAAAGCTACAAAATTTCTCACCTTTTCCCCAAAGCACTAAAGGATGTCTATATCCTTTGGTCTTATTTGCAGGTAATCCAGGTATACAGTTGATGAGTAGAAGATCCTTTCTGAGAGCAAGAGAGAAGCAGAGTGTTGAGGGTATTGCCTGGGCCCAGAAGCAGGTGAAAGGGCCTCCCTCCATCACAACTGCCACAGCCCTGCCCTTGGAGGGAGAGAAGAAGAGGCCGGCAGAATGCCATCAGGCCTGGGCCCAGAAGCAGGTGAAAGGCCCTCTCTCCAGCCCAACTGCCACTGCCACTGCCCTGTCCTTGGAGGGAGAGAATAACCAGCAGTATCTGCTGGATTTAATCCCTACTCCCACTGCCATTCCCTTTTCCTTATGTGTCATGTCTGATTTAGATTGTAAGCCTGAGGGCAGGGAACTGTTAAAGCCAGTGTAAGGCCATTTGTAACCCACTCTGATAGCCTTTGTGGCTGAAGAGAGGTGTATAAATAAATAAATAAATATTGCAATATACCCTGGTGGCGCAGTGCCGGTATTGCAACCCCAAGGGCTCCAAGGTTCACTCAGCCTTCCATCCTTTTGTAGGTTGGTAAAATGAGTACCCAGCTTATGGGGGCAATTAGCTAACACACATTGTAAACCACTTAGAGAGTGCCTAGTGTGCTACAGAGTGGTATAGATGTGTAAGTGCTATTGCTGCAAACAATTTGTAAGCCACACTCAGAGCCTTTGTGGCTGAAGAGTGGGGTATAAATATTCTAATATGTATGTATGTATATGCTGCTCCAGGAATGGGCAGAAGCAACCAAGGGTGTACTACAATATATCTGGTTCCAGTAGTAGCAACAGTAGCAGACTGGAAATTACAATTTGGACTCCAACCAGCAGGTGGTAGTAAAGGGCCTCTCATAAATCCTTTTGCTTTGTGGGGCTGCAAGGCAAGAGCAAATGTTAAGCTGTTTAAAACTGGTAGTGTAAGAGCCACTACCTAACAATGGTTTCAGCCTTGCGGCCAGTCCTATTTTTTTATTGCACTCAATAGGACAAACTGCTTAGGGTTTGTTTAACAAACATTAGCAATTCTCCATTTCAAGCATTTACCACATGGAGAGTTCAGCTGTTGCAGGATCTACATAAAGCATATGCATCACTTTCCTTATGCTTACATTGAATCTAATTTTAGTATCTATTCTTCTGGTTTGAGGAGACCCTTTGGGAGCTCTTTGCAATCTGCTTTCCTCCCTAACCACTTTAAATAATTGGGTGTTTCATGCAAAACTGGGTACTTCACTGCATGTGTCTAGCTCAAAGTTATTTATGAACAACTTAAAACTACCCTGTCCCAAGAAACATCCCTGAGAGACCTCACTGCTGACATTCTTCCATCATAAATGTTGGAACTGCAACAGTGCTTAGCACTGAAGAATCAAGAATGCCTCAGAGTGGGCAATAGCAATAAGATTAGATAGTTTGAGTGACCCATAGTGTTCTCACTGCTTGTCAACTTATCCTGCTCCCTGTGTAATATAAACTGATACTCTTAGGAATGTTTCCACGTCTTCTCCTTCTGGGGCAGAGCAGGGGACCTTGAGAGTACCACCGCAAGGAACAGCAGCTGCAAAGCCTCGGCGGAGGCGTGTGCTGGTGGTGGGAGACTCCTTGCTGCAGGGTACAGAAGCAGTGGTTTGTGGGCCTGACAAGATGTCTCGGGAGGTGTGTTGTCTCCCTGGGGCAAAGATCCGTGATGTGACAGAGAGGCTAACAAGACTCATCAAGCCTACGGATCATTACCCCTTCCTTTTGGTCCATGTGGGAACCAATGATACTGCACAGCACAGCTTTCCAAAGATCAGAAGAGATTATGAGGCTCTGGGGAGGAAGCTGAAAGAAATGGACGAACAGGTTGTCATCTCGTCTCTTTTGCCAGTTGAAGGGCATGGTCCAGGAAGGGAGAGGAAAATAGCCAATGTAAACATCTGGCTCCATAGATGGTGTCGCCGAGAACAATTTGGATTCTTGGATCATGGGCTGTGCTTCCATGAGGGGGGACTTCTGGCAAGAGATGGGGTGCATCTCACACCAGTTGGCAGAAACATTTTTGCCTACAGTCTCAAGAATTTGATCAGGAGGGCTTTAAACTGAGTCATATGGGGGAGGGAGACAGTATTCTGGAAGGCAAAAGAGCTGGAGAAAATAGTCAAACTGTCATAGAGGGAACAAACCAAACAACGCAAGGATCCAACAGTGGGAGGCAAAAAAACTTGCACAGGCAGCAAGTAAAGGGAACACATGGTCTTAGATATCTCTACACTAATGCACAGAGCATGGGAAATAAGCAAGATGAACTAGAACTCCTAGCACTACAAAGCAAGTATGATATAATAGGCATTACTGAAACATGGTGGGACGAGTCTCATGGTTGGAATGTAGGAATAGAGGGGTACAACCTTTATAAGAGAAACAGGCCAAAAAAGAGAGGAGGAGGAATAGCATTATATGTCAGGGATATTTACACCAGTGAAGAGATCCATGACATCAATACTGGAAGCCAGGTGGAGAGCATCTGAATAAAAATTAAAGGGGAGGGAAACAACAGGGATGTTACTGTGGGACTCTACTACAGACCCCCAAGTCAGACGGAGGAATTGGATGATGCCTTTCTAGAACAGATGAACACACACGCAGAAAGGAGAGATGTAGTAGTGATGGGTGACTCCAACTATCCTGATATTTGCTGGCAATCTAACTCAACCAAAACTCAAGGTCTAGCAAATTCCTTACTTTCCTGGAAGACAATTTCATGATCCAAAAGGTAGAAGAGGCATCAAGGGGGTCAGCTATTTTAGATCTGATCCTAAACAACAGGGATGACCTGGTTAATGGGGTGCAAGTGGTGGGATCCTTAGGTGAGAGTGATCATGTTCTCCTGGAGTTTGTTATACAATGGAAAGGAGAAGACAGGCATAGTCAGACACACATTCTTGACTTTAGGAGAGCTGATTCCAATAAACTCGGGGAAATACTGGGGGTGATCCCATGGTCAGGAATACTAAAAGAGAAGAGACCTCAAGATGGATGGGACTTTCTCAAAAGGGAGATACTGAAGGCACAATTTCAAACAGTACCATTGAGGAAGAAAAATGGGAAGTGTCTCAAGAAACCAGGATGGATGACTAAAGAAATTTCAACAGAGCTAAGTTTTAAACGGAACATGTATAGGAAATGGAAAAAGGGGAAAATCACCAAAGAAGAATTCAAACAGATAGCGAACACATGTACGAGTATAGTCAGGAAAGCTAAAGTGCAGAATGAGCTCAGGCTTGCTAGAGAGGTTAAGAACAATAAAAAGGGTTTTTTGGGGTATGTCCGCAGCAAAAGGAGGAAGAAGGAAATGGTAGGGCCACTACGTGGAGAAGATGGCAAAATGCTAAGAGGGGACAGAGAAAAGGCAGAATTACTCAACACCTTCTTTGCCTCAGTGTTTTCAGAAAAGGAAAAGGGGGACCAACCTGAAGAGTATGGAATAGAGGACACAATAGGGGAAATCCAGCACAGAATAAGCAAAGAGGTAGTACAGGAAAACCTTCTTAATCTAAATGAATGTAAATCTCCAGGATCAGATGAACTACATCCAAGAGTATTAAAAGAGCTGGCAAATATAATCTCAGAGCCATTGGCAATAATCTTTGAGAACTCCTGGAGAACAGGAGAAGTCCCAGCAGACTGGAGGAGGGCAAACGTTGTCCCCATCTTCAAAAAGGGGCAAAAAGATGATCCCAAGAATTATTGTCCGGTTAGTCTGACATCAATACCAGGGAAGATTCTAGAGCAGATCATTAAACAGAGAGTCTGTGAACATTTAGAAGGCAAAGCCATAATCACAAAAAGTCAACATGGGTTTCAGAGAAACAAGTCATGCCAGACTAATCTGATCTCTTTTTTTGATAAAATTACCAGCTTGCTAGATGAAGGGAATGCTGTGGATATTGCATACCTTGATTTCAGTAAGGCCTTTGACAAGGTTCCCCATGACATTCTTGCAAACAAGCTTGTAAAATGTGGGCTAGACAAGTTAACTGTTAAATGGATTTGTAATTGGTTGACCGGCCGAACCCAAAGGGTGCTCAGCAATGGCTCCTCTTCATCTTGGAAAGATGTGACCAGTGGGGTGCCACAGGGTTCTGTTCTGGCCCAATGCTATTCAACATCTTTATCAATGACTTGGATGAGGGAATTAGGGGCATACTTATCAAATTTGCAGATGACACCAATTTAGGAGGAGTAGCTAATACCCTAGAGGACAGGATCAAAATTCAGAATGACCTGGATAGACTGGAGAGCTGGGCCAAAGCTAACAAAACGAAATTCAATACAGAGAAATGTAAGGGACTGCACTTAGGGCAAAAAAATGAAATGCATAGATATAGGATGGGGGAGACCTGGCTGAACAAGACTACGTGCGAAAGGGATCTAGGAGTCCTAGTAGACCACAAGTTGAACATGAATCAACAGTGTGATGCGGCAGCTAAAAAGGCCAATACGATTTTGGGCTGCATCAATAGAAGTATAGTGTCCAGATCAAGGGAAGTAATAGTGCTGCTCTATTCTGCCTTGGTCAGACCTCACCTAGAATGCTGTGTCCAGTTCTGGGCACCGCAATTCAAAAAGGATATTGACAAATTGGAGCGTGTCCAGAGAAGGGCAACTAAAATGGTGAAAGGTCTGGAAACCATGCCTTATGAGGAAAGACTTAGAGAGCTGGGTATGTTTAGCCTGGAAAAAAGACGGTTAAGAGGAGATATGATAGCCCTGTTTAAGTATTTGAAGGGGTGTCACGTTGAGGATGGAGCAAGCTTGTTTTCTGCTGCTCCAGAAACTAGAACACGGAACAATGGATGCAAGTTCTAGGAACAGAGATTCCACCTCAACATTAGGAGGAACTTTTTGACAGTAAGAGCTGTTTGGCAGTGGAACACACTCCCTCGGAGCGCAGTGGGGTCTCCTTCCTTGGAGGTCTTTAAACAATGGCTGGATTGCCATCTGTCGGGGATGCTTTGATTGTGATTTCCTGCGTGGCAGGGGGTTGGACTGGATGGCCCTCGTGGTCTCTTCCAACTCTGCAATTCTATGATTCTATGATTCTCAGAGTTCTCTCTCAGCTCTTCTTAGAATGCAGTTTGTTTAAATTAGCACCATTATGTTCATGCTGCCCTTGAAAACTACTTATTTATTAATATGCCTTCTGTTCTTTAGTTAGTGTTCAATCAGAAAGAAGACTTCTGCTCTTACCCAATGACTAGTAAGCTTACTTAAGAGTCTCTGGTGCAAAGCCTTTTGGAAGGCCAAGTAAATCATGTCTACCAGATCACTCTTCCCCATGTGTGTATTGACTCTTTCAAAGGGTTAATAAGATGAGACTTACCTTTGCATAAACAATCTTAATTCTGTTTCTTCTTCTTTTTGTTTCATGATTTTATCCTGAACAATTTTACATATTTTATCTGGAAGATTACCAACTTTACATTTCAGTTGTTTAGGAACTCTCAGATGTGTACTATATTGTCTGGTATTTTTTCTTTGTACTTTGTCAATTAATACACCACTATTGTCAACTCTTGTCACCATTATTTGCCTCAAATTGTATATACAAATACAGGTCATCCTCTGTTTATGTAGAATTGGTATCTGCTGTTTCACTTAACTGCAATTGGAGGGAGGTCTCTCTAGGAATCTGGATGACCATAGACTCATGCTACAGGTGGTCTCTCTAGGCATTGGGAGGTCCTCCAGTGTGACTCTGGTCAACTTCTACTGAAAGTTGACCATAGAGTCATGCCAGATGGCTAGAAAGGTATCCTCTCTAGGCATTTTCTAGATCCTTCAGCATGATTCTATGGTATAATATGACAGTTTACTATTATACACAGTTTTGTGTATCTGTCCAGGAACTTATCCCCCACATAATAGGGGTGGTGTTTACAGATTTTTGAGATATGATGCATTCTTTTCCACTTCAGCCTCAAGAGATTTGAAGCAGGTATTTCTTTACAGATCTGCAAAGACAATATATTCCTTCCCCTAGTTTGAAGACTGTTACTGTCATTGAAGGCATCCTCACTTTGAAGAGTTCCCAATCCAATTTAAAGAAAGAACCATAGGAAAGGGGAACAAGAATGGAATTGCGCTTTCATATTCAACCTGTGGATAACAGAGTGACCAGACACAGAGGTCACCTGGTCACAATCTTTCCCATGTATGGTATTGTTATTTAAATTATAGGTAACTGTTCCTGAATTGATTTTGGATTGTTTCATCATAGACTTTTTAAGGTAAAAGGCATTCAGAGGTAGTTTACTAGCACCCCCTCCTCTGCAGTACTAACAAGAGTAAGCTAAAGTGCCACTGCTGTTGTCTTTGGGAGCTCCTCTCCTAGCTTCTCTTCAGAAGTTTCTCACCACCCTCACCATTGGAACTGTCAGTTTTCTTTGCCAATGCAGCTGTAACTCCTCAAAGAAGATCTCCAACAGGCTCTTGGAGGTCTCATTTATAGAGTCACCCTAAGTTTTTATAAGTCAGTTAGCATGTATATATTGTATGCAAATTGATGTCTTTTTTTTTTTTTTTTTTTTTTTGCTTTTTGCTTTTTGGGGGGAGAAGATGCTTATTGTAAGTGGCCATGCTAATGAAGCAGTGTGTCTCCCTGACGTCATTTTTCAGACAAAACAAAATAAAAGTCTATTGGGCTGGGAGTCTGTGTTCATGTGTAATATATAGTGGGATTGCTATTATGTTTGCTCTGAAATTGTTTAGAGTTGTCTGAAGCATAGCATATTTCACAATGAAAATGAATTGTTACAGATTTCTGCTGAAAAAATGGCACAAGCAATAAATGAAATCCTCCTATGTGGTCTTGGGCATCTGTCCTTTTTATTCATTACCTAATTTATTGTAGGAAAATACTGATGGAGATCATTTGATGCATTATATCACCTCTACAAAGGGATGTCAGCCTGTATTTAAAATATTTTAAGTTCATATTTACCTATAAAAAGAAATAAAAGACTCGATGCCCCTGCTGGCCTGCATATCAGCTTACATGCTTAAAAAGCATGACACAAATTTCAAGTCATTTCAAGCAGAGCATTCAAATTTCCTAATGCTAAATATTAATCTGGGGTATTTGTTATATTTGTCTAAGTAAAATATTTCTTCATGATAGGATAACCTCACTCAACGTATGGATAAAATCTGTTTTATTTTGGGGCATCACCAACCACCACTTGATATACAATAAATCATCATTATCTTTATTTGAAAAAGAATACAGTTATCAAGGCTCTCTAGTGAACATGTTAGTAAGATCTACTGAAAATAAATGTAATAACTTACAATATTTTTATAAGCAACAATAAAAATAAATAAGCACAAAACATGCCATATATTCAACAGCGAATGAGGCACTTTAAGATGCCAACATTAACAATGAAAAGTCAGAGAAATACATAAGAAAGATAACAGTTTGATAATGGTGAGTAAATCTCATTGGTCGTGAACAGTAAACTTTTCTTTGTTTTGTTTTCCTTCCAAAAAGATGATGACTACAGATTTTCATAACCATACATATGCACCTTCTGGCATTTCTTTTTTTTAAAATAAGTTTTATTACAACACAGATGTATTACCATTACAGTAAGGAACTGTCAAATGTGGCGTAAGAATACAACTAAAAAAGGAACAGAAGTGAGCAAACTACTATGATCTACTTAAATGGAGTCATTGGGCAATGAGCGTTCTTTCCAAGAGAGTCAATACACGGGCTAACCAGAGTCATGTGCCACATCTTTCCACAGCAATCTGTGGTGCTGGGGAGGGTCTCGGGTGCAAGTATCAGAGTTAATGAACTTTATGAGAGGTAGCCATCATTCATTATGAGAGGTATAGAGTCCTCTTGTCTGGTCGATCATCTAAGTCTGTCAGCTAACTTGTCCATCCACCATACTTCCCAGAATCTGGCCCACTATTTGGTTAGGGAGAGTTCACCTCTTTTCCAATTTTGCCTTCTGGCATTTCTCACCATTGGTTATGCTGTGTAGGGCTGGTGGAAGCTATAGTCCAAAATATCTCAAGCACCACACTTTCCTATTCCTGCTTTAGAAGACTTAGGACATTGTCAGATTCAGCAAAAATCATGGGATTATGATGTCAGGGTAGTGTGAAAGGGTTCCACTATTGCACAACGCATTATTCTTCGCATTATTACTCCATGCTCCAGCCACGGAAAAGGCATTCTTTCTCATTCATGGGACAAGCCGTCAATAGATCATCAATAGTGCTCTTTTTGCACTATTGATTACATGCAAAACCATATCTCATTGTAATTGCAAGATTACAGCATGAATGGGCACTCCTCAGTGTGAAAACTTCTCGGTGAGAATGTGAAAATGAAGCAGAGGATACTTTTTATGAACCTTTAGTTTGCACATTTTTAGGTCTGTTTCAGTGCTTGTGTGTTCATTTACTTTGTTAATTAAGGGGTTTGGGGAATTTTAAGTGTTTGTGACTTCTCGCAAGAACTGCTAAAATCGGACTCATGCCAAATCATGGAAGTAAACTCCTATTCTAAAAGTGCTAGTGGTCATCATGCGATAATTCTGTGGTGTTTCTTTTGCATGATTACAGCTACATGCAATAATAAGTGTTATAATGCCATGATGCTCTAGCTATCTTCATTTGCAGACTTACAACATTTTTAGACATTAGTCTGATAAAGTCCTTACTAATTAAAACAGGAAATGAACTTTTCTCTGTGTCATTTCCGAATATACCCAGGAAGTCCTGTGTTTGCTGTGATTGTGAATTAATTTTGTTCTTGTTATTCACTCCTGAAAAACAGAATTTGTGGAAAGGTGGAAGGGAAACAGTCACTAGATGAAGTACTGGTTGGGCAGCAGAGAGCATGTTAGAAGATGACATCTGGGAAATGCAGTGCCAGGTAGACAATCCAAGTTTGAATCAACTGGGGAGTTGGTTTATGTAATCCACTGGAGAACTCCAAGGGCAAATACAAAAAAGTACTGTGAATGAGACTGGCAACAGGGAGAGTGACAAGAAAACATTAAAATTATAGACTTGAGTTGTGTCAGTGTGCTCTCAAATGCATGAATGTTTAGATTTCCCCCCACCTCAAATGCTATGTAAGTTGCCAAGCAAAACTGTTCTATTTAATGTATGGCATTTCAAGGTTATACAGATATTAAAAACGATGCTGTGTACTATGAAAAGTTTGGTTTTTCACTCCACTTACAGGACTCTATAGATGCAAGAAATGGTTATATTTCAATGCCCTCTGGTCCTAAGATCTTACCTGCCGGAAATGGAAGATGAAATTGTTATGACTTTTCTATGAAACCTTCATGCACTGGGAATTGCTTGGGAATGCTGTATTCAAAGAAATTTGAAGGAAGCACAGACAGAAGAAAATATTTGCCCCAGGATATTTCCAGAATATCCTCTTCCTCTCCCCATCACACACATACACACACACAGGCGACAGGGGCAAAACTGAACATGAAGGCTTTCTGGTTTATAACTTTGCCCTGTACTTATTATACTACACTAGTTTAGTCCAGTCCATGTCAAACAAAATTTAGTTGAATGCACTGCTTTACACAGGGCTGACAAATTTCCTGTGTAAATTACTCCTCTGGAATATTACATCCAAACCCTCATATTTGACAAGTGCATGTGTGGTGGGTCCTTCAACATGTACATGAAGAAATATAGACATAGAGGCACTGGAATGGTGTATAAACAAGGGTGTAGCATTGGGAGAAAGGATGAAGACATTACCCCTCCAAATGAGTTTTGTGCACCCTCACAGGAAATTTTTCTCTAAACCCCATATTTCTAGCATTGCAGAGAAGGTGACATTGACAATTAATAATGCATAGAACTGTTGCATTAGCACCCCATTGTTAACTTTGCCTGCCCCTTTTCTTTGGATGTTTAAGTGCTCAACCTGAGTTTTAAGTTACTTCAATGCTAGAAATGCTAGAAACTGGGTGATTGAAGGAAAGTTTCATGGTGGGCAAGGGACAAAGAATTCGTATTGTTTTTTCAATTGTAACTTGCTTTTAAAATGCTGTATGGCACCTTGGATCCCACTCTACGAAAAAGGTGGAAAATAAATAAATAAATAAATAAATAAATAAATTGGAGGAATCCCCCCCCCCACAGTTGTACTCCAACAGGGTAAAGGGCTTGCTACAAAAACACGGCAACTATATAGGAACCTCCTTTTATCAGAGATGCAATCATGCCTAATACAAGCTTTCTACAAACTATCACCTAGAAGACAATGCACCCCCAGCACTGTTGTTTTCTGCTTATCCATAAAGGATCCTAGGTATATCACTTCCGTGTTGTTGTTGTTGTTGTTGTTGTTGTTGTGTAACTTCAAGTTGCTTCTGACTTATGGTGACCCTAAGGTGAATCTATCATGGAGTTTTTTAAGCAATAACAATAGCAATAGCTCCTGCATTTCTATACTTCTTTATAGTGCTGAGCACTCTCTAAGTGATTTACAATGTTGTGGCTGCAGTACCAGCATTTAACCACTGTGCCACCAGGGCTCTTGGCAAGATTTGTTCAGAGAGGGTCTTCTTCTGAAGCTGTGAGTGTGATTTGCCCAAGGTCACCCAGCAATTCTGAGTGGGGATTCAAACCCACCTCCATAACAACACCTTCTTAACACAGTATCCAAGTTGAGACATAATAGTAATATCACATAAATTAATCAGCTTGAGTTTTGGGCTTGAGCGTGCCAGAGAAAGGATACACATCATTTCACACACATCAAATGAATGTGATTACAAAGCCTTTGCAGGCCTCC
Organism: Gambelia wislizenii; assembly: GCA_030847615.1. Classification (NCBI taxonomy): domain Eukaryota; kingdom Metazoa; phylum Chordata; class Lepidosauria; order Squamata; family Crotaphytidae; genus Gambelia; species Gambelia wislizenii. Next base: position 287,232,098 of record JAUMIR010000003.1, read on the forward strand.
GGGCCTTACATATTCACCAGTCTCTGCATCATTCACTTAGTTCTCCATCTGCTCAGTTGAATGCCTGAACAGAGTCTAGTGCTCTTTTTTTGGTGGTAAAAAGGCTATATTTTCCTGTAGGATCATAGAATCATAGAATTGTAGAGTTGGAAGAGACCACGAGGGCCATCCAGTCCAACCCCCTGCCATGCAGGAAATCACGATCAAAGCATCCCTGACAGATGGCCATCCAACCTCTGTTTAAAGACCTCCAAGGAAGGAGACCCCACCATGCTCCAAGGGAGTGTGTTCTACTGCCGAACAGCTCTTACTGTCAAAAAGTTCCTCCTAATATTGAGGTGGAAGCTCTGTTCCTGGAGCTTGCATCCATTGCTCCGTGTTCTGCTCTGGGGCAGCAGAAAACAAGCCTGCTCCATCCTCAACATGACACCCTTTCAAATACTTAAACAGGGCTATCATATCGCCTCTTAACCATCTTTTTTCCAGGCTAAACATACCCAGCTCCCTAAGTCTCTGCTCATAAGGCATGGTTTCCAGACATTTCACCATTTTAGTTGCCCTTCTCTGGACACGCTCCAATTTGTCAATATCCTTTTTGAATTGTGATGCCCAGAACTGGACACAGTATTCTAGGTGAAGTCTGACCAAGACAGAATAGAGCGGCACTATTACTTCCCTTGATCTAGACACTACACTTCTATTGATCCAAAATCCCATTGGCCTTTTTAGATGCCGCATCACACTGTTGACTCATGTTCAACTTGTGGTCTACTAGGACTCCTAGATCCCTTTTGCACGTAGTCTTGTTCAGCCAGGTCTCTCCCATCCTATATCTATACATTTCGTTTTTCTGCCCTAAGTGCAGTACCTAACATTTCTCTGTATTGAATTTCATTTTGTTAGCTTTGGCCCAGCTCTCTGGTCTATCCAGGTCATTTTGAATTTTGATCCTTTCCTCTAGGGTATTAGCTACTCCTCCTAATTTGGTGTCATCTGCAAATTTGATAAGTATGCCCCTAATTCCCTCATCCAAGTCATTGATAAAGATGTTGAATAGCACTGGGCCCAGGACAGAACCCTGTGGCACCCCACTGGTCACATCTGTCCAAGACGACGAGGAGCCACTGTTGAGCACCCTTTCGGTTCGGCCAGTCAACCAGTTACAAATCCATTTAACAGTTAACTTGTCTAGCCCACTTTTTATAAGCTTGTTTGCAATAATGTCATGGGGAACCTTGTATATTGTTTGTCATAATTCTTATGCATATGACAATAAACATTGATGATCAGCTAATGGTTTGCCCCACTACTGTAACTTTTGCTTACTACTACTGTAACTTGTGGAAACAGCCTCGAAGCTTTTACATTGTTAGTTTGGGACAATCTTTTGTCTTTTTTTTTTTTTTTTTTGCATTTGACTCATGAGTGAACGCTCTTGTTCTAAATCAACTGACTAGCTTGGAATGAGCTTCCAATTATTAGAGAATGAGTTGTTCACAGTGCTTCAAACATACTTATAATATACACATTTGTTTCTGTCTTTCAGTTCTTGGCAAGCAAATGTACTCTAAATCTCCAAAACATACTTTTATTTCAGGCAGGGCTTTGCAAGAGTTATTCCCGTAAATGGCACTGTCTTGCTTTAAGTTACTGTAATAATAGTGGTAATGATAGTCAGAGAATTTACCACCAGGTGGCAACCTTGGATTACAGAAATATTCACATACAGTACTTGTTTTCCTCCCACCTCTTTATTTTAAATATGTACTTTCTTTTTCCATGACATACATTTTGTGCATGAAACATTACATAACATTGGTTAAGCATAAACTAGGGATGAGTAAGAAATAAGTTGGGTTACCATGTTAATACCATCTCTATTGAACTGAAGAAGGCATGCTTATGAATAGATGTGAACAGGTTTATGCTATTTAATATTTTTATTCATTTCAAAACCATTTGATATCTATTGTACAAAGCTTCTTTGGAATTTTGGGGTTTTGTGCAGAAAAGATGTGTTAGTCCTGTACCTTTGATGAATCCCTATAGAAGTATAGCAAAAGAATTTGGAAATTTCTATTTTTGGTCTGTAGTCCGAAACAGACGTTTTTCCAAGGGCATATGTCTATCTGGCCCTTGGAAGTGTGGTAATATGCAGGAATGTGTTGGATTTTTTTAGTATTTTCTTTTGTGTATGGTAGAGAGGAGAGAAGAAAGAGCCAGTGTCTCCAGTCATCATGGAAGCCTAAAGGGCCAACTACTGTATATATAAGAGGAAAGATGTCAGCAAGAGGATCCCTTCTTTTTTGGTAAAAAATGTAGTATTGCCAGCACTGCGAGACATGCTCTGCTTTTAAAACAAATGCCTCAGAAACTGTGGAGATTATCAGACAAGTGCCTAAACATGTGATTATGGCACTATATTTTACAGTGTTCATGTTCTGGTACAGTGACACTCGTTTCTGCACGCTGCAATGATAATGATACAGAATTGTCCCATGAATCCTGCAATATAAGTGCTCATGCTGCTTATGTTTGTATTTCTCCATGAATGTGATTTTGGAGCGTCTCGCAAGAAGACGTGAGCGCGCTAAACAGCCCCAAAACACCAAAATTAAAAAAAAGAAAATGTTTAGAAAAGCACAGATACACATTTAGAAACTTGCAAGCAAGATGGGGAGGTTCATAAAAAAAGCGTACAGTACCTAGTTTTCCAGTTCACACCTATAAGTACTGCCCATTGAGGCTGGAATCGCACCAGCAGAATGGGGCACCTTCTCACACACACAGAAATCCAGAACACAAATGCTACAGGAGATCAATTGTTGACTTCTCCCCGACAATAAAAAAGAACTCCCTCATACTGGCAGCAGAACGTGGCAGAACGCTGGGGCACGGCGACATCTGATAAGGAAGCCCTTTTGCGATCTCATGGCATGATTATAATGCCATTTTTTTAAAATAATAATTTTTATTAATTTTTGTAAAACTAAAAAAAACAAACATACAATTACTACATAAAACTAACAAACATATATAACAGTGATTCCCTCCACCGAGGGACTTCCCTTTATATTCATCCCTCTTTCCAAAATTTCGTTGTTTCCATCTCAGGTTTGCTTCCTCTCCCCTTTATTAATACAAATTCTAAAAATGTACTCCATTTTTCACCAAAAACATTCTTATTTAACCCTCCTTGTTTTCCTTAAAAAAAAGGAGCCCTGATGGCGCAGTGGTTAAATGCCAGTACTGCAAGCCACCATGTTGCAAGTTCGATTCCAGTGGGCTCCAAGGTTCACTCAGCCTTCCATCCTTTCGTAGGTCGGTAAATTGAGTACCCAGCTTGTGGGGGCAATTAGCTAACACACATTGGAAACTGTTTAATGCAATGTAGATGTGTAAATAGCTATTGCTTAAAACAATTTGTAAGCCACTCTGATAGCCTTGAGGCTGAAGAGTGGGGTATAAATAAATAAATTAATTAAAAATTAAAAAAAATGTTAATTTCTCATTTATTGCTATATTCCATACCTCGTCATACCATTCTACATTCTACAAATGTAATATCCTACATTTCTCCCTGTTGAAATTCATTTTGTTCATTTTGGCCCAGCTTTCTAATCTGTTAAGGTCATTTTGGATTCTGATCCTGTCCTCTGGGATATTAGCTATCCCTCCTAATTTGGTGTCATCTGCAAACTTGATAAGCATGCCCTCTATTCCTTCATCCAAGTCATTGATCAAATGTTGAATAGCACTGGGCCCAGGACAGAACCCTATGTCACCCCACTAGTCACTTCTCTCCAGGATGAAGAAGAGCCATTGATGACTACCCTTTGGGTTTGGTCAGTCAACCAATTACAAATCCACCTAACAGTTGCATTGTGTAGCCCACAGGTTACTAACATTTGTACAAGAACTTGAATATAGACTTGGAGGCTGAATTACCAGCAGTGTCAACCCAGGAGACACCAGGACCAAGATCCACTAGAGAGCCAAAAACCCCAGACCTAAGAGGCCTCTGAACCCAACAGACCACAGACCCCAAGACCTTTGAGTCTGGAGATTCTTCCGTTTGAATCTTCCAGCACTGGGATTGCACATTCATTTGGGAGAGCTCAACAATGCCTTGAGCATTGTTTGGTATGAGGTATTGGAAATACAGAGGAGGCTAGTCTTCAAGCCAATGGCATATCTCTTCCCATTTTGTGGAAATGAGTCAAACTTGGAAACAGTAGTCTGGCTAAAGGTGGGAAAAAGGCTTGTTGGATCAAGTTGCTCAATGAAAACTCTTCCAGGTGCTGCAACATTTGGCTGCCTTGCAAGCCATGGGCTTCTTCTGCTACCATAGACATGTCCTTGGTGGGTGTGGCTGCCCCGGCCATTAGACAAGCTAAGGCAATGACTTCAGGCAGTAGATGCTATGGGTGGCATCAAACCTTCCAGCTGTTTCATGTGGAGGGCAGAGCTGTGTATACCTGCTAAACAAGCCTCCTGCATAAGTTGCAGTGAAGGACCCTACCCCTGTACTGAACTAAACTGTGAGTGCTAATCCAGCTGGTATCTGTAGATGGAATGGGGATACAGATACAGTTTTACTCTCTTCTGCCATGTAATTTAATCACATGGAAGAGGACACCAGGATAGGATATCAGTCTTCTAAGGTAAGACTGATAAGAGAGGTGGGCAGTAAATGACTCAAAGTACTGAAAAGTTACTTGTTTGGAATACAACTCACCAAATTATCCAGTCAGCATGGCCACTTGCTAGGAGCTGTAGTCAAAAAAAATAAATTTTCCAAGTTCTGTAATGACTAGATGTACTGGGATATATGGCATAAATATTTAGCTTAGTGGGATATTAAGGCATCTCCAGAAATTTTGACAGGGAAAAAATTAATTGTGACATTGCAAAGTAGAAACATTCTTTGTGTGTTTTGTTGTTGTTGTTGTTGTTGTATCTTTCATAACATTTTCTTCTTCGTGTAATATAAAAAAACAAACAAACAAAAACTCTATGTCACATTTGCTCAGTATTTAACAACTTCACAAGTCATGAAGATGGCTAAGCAAGAACTAAATATAAATAAATCAATAAATCAGAAATGGGGAAAAAATGGAAGAATTGAAAAATGAAAGAATGATTTTATAAAAAATATTCAAATGATTCACCCAGCTTCTAAAAATAAAAATACAATTAGCATATAGAGGAAATTATTTACCATGGATACCTAGAATGACACTCCCTTTCCATTCAGCACTTCTCAAATGGAAATTCCCATAGTTTTCAAAGGAAAGCTAAACATACATTCACAGAGTTTCACTTCTGTTCTTTTTTATTTTTATTTTCCTGCCATGGAAATATAATGGCAATCCTTTCTGCATATCGTTGTTCCTTGGCTATTGATGATGTATTCTAAGAAAAACTTCCTGACTCTTTGGAAGTGGTAACAAGCCAATGCCATCCTTCCATTATCCTTAGTATTTTTTTCTGTTCTTTATCATATACAACAACCCTGCATTGTTGATACAATGCCAAGTTAACAAAAGGTTAAGGCAGGGACTTAGGGGAGAGCCTTTTGTAATGACCATCGAGGGGACCCTTGCCTCAATGGTTCTTCATAGAGAACGGAAAGTCCTGGAACCTTTAAAACCAGGGGGGCGTTTATATGACAAAAAATGGCCAAGAAGAATTCATGTTGATCCCTGGTTGTTTATATACATCACTGGCTATTCAAAAGGAGGGGGTAGCAAAAAGCCCAGTTAACCCGTGACTTGCCACCTCTCTATTTTTTAGGCCTTTCTGGGGAAAGTCCGAGACAGCCCATGCTATTGGTTGTCTAACAACTAGGAACCATCCCAGGACTTGGGATTGTTTCTGATTGGTTGGACAATGGAGGGGTCGGGCTTGCAAGGGAAGCCTTGAAATCACCATTTTTTACACCCCCCAGGGTTCTCCGCTGGCTCCAAAGAAGCCAGCCAAGTGCCAGGCAGGGTGTCTCGCCTCCCCTCCCCTGCCCATGCTCAAACAGCTACAGAGAAGTTATCCCCTTTTCCCCAGCCTTTGCAGCCGCTCGGGGTGGGGTGGGATTTTCCATGACTGACAGTTACGGAGAAAACCATCCCCCGCTACATGAACCTTCCCCATCACGTGAGCCTACTCCCGTCCTTGCAGCCGCATGGGGCAGGGGGGTTCTCCATGGCTGACAGTCATGGAAAAGACTACCCCCACCCCATGCAGCTTCCCTACCGCCCCTGGAGCCACGTGTGGCAGGAGAGGGTTCTCCGTGACTGGCAGTCATAGAGAAGAGCACCCCCTGCCCCGCGCAGCTTCCCCCCTTCCCTTGCAGCTGCACAGGGCGGGGGGGGGGGTCGTCTCTATGACTGCCAATCACAGAGAAGAGCACCCCTCCACACTGCACATCTTCCCCCACCGCCCCTGGAGCCACACGGGGTGGAAGAGGGTTTTCCATGACTGTCAGTCATGCAGAAGACCCCTACTCTGCGTGGCTGTAAGGGTGGGGGGAAAGCTGCATGGGGTGGGAGGGGTGTTCTCCATGACTGACAGTCATGAAAAAACACCTCCCTCCCACACGGCTGCAAGGGGTGGGGAAGCCGCATGGGGCGGGAGGGGTCTGTGCCTTGCAGGGTGGATTTGATCTTTCCCAAAATGGCAGATCCAGCCTTGCCAGGCTTCTGATGTAAGTCCATCCCCTCAAAAGTCTAACCAATCAAAATACTTCTCTGCTGTGTGCCCCTATACTGGGATAGAGGCACCAAGAACAAGAACTATACAAAACCAAGACTTCTGCTACGGTGACAAATCGTGTAAACAACAAGGGATGAACTCGGGATGAGGGAATCCTGTTTCTCCCCGTGACATAAATAGTCATGTAACTGGCACCAAGGGGGTTTAAAAAATGCACCCCAATAAAAGTTAGAGGAGTTGGATGGCTGGAGTTGGGGCTTATTTTGTCTTTGAAGGGAAAATGGTAGAGACTTGGTAGAATGCTGAGGTTTCCTTTCCCAGGAATGATACTTATCTGAGAGAGGAGATACATACATGTTGTGAGATGTATTAATAATTTTTCTGTTCATTTCCTCTAGCTAGTTGTTAATGTAAAGTGTGCTAATGCTCAACTGGTTTCTGTAAGTCAAAGCTAAACCTGAAAAGATGCTCTAAGCTGTATTATACCTAGTCTAATCTTTTTATTTAGCTTTCTTAGTACACTTCTTGCTTAATTTTCACTGGCACCTTACCTGCTCTAACAATTGGGTTGTACAGAGATAAGGGAAGGGTCTAGACTGGGGTGATCCACTTCACTTGGATTCACTACTTCATTCCCTGAGGTAAACTAGAAATGGGAAAGAGGGAAAATCCTGGCAGTCAATCTCTCCTGCTCATCAAGGTTGGGCATCCCAGGGAGGAGAGGTGATGGTCATGTACTGAGAAGTACATGTGTGCATGTGAAGCAGGAAACAGGATTCTCAGAAGTAAAGTCTTCCTGTCTTACTCAAGGATTTGAGGCAAGGGGAAACCTAAAAAAATATAATTGCATGTAGGGTCCTTCAATTCATTGTGTGGATGTTTTGTTGGGAGGGAGAGCGACCATATAACTGCACCGAGGACAAAGGGACAGCTGGCCAGTGTGGTCCTGCTCTGCTCACATGTCCATTGAAAGTGTGCACTTCTAAAGAGGGCTCCTATTTTTACTGATGTCAGTTGACAGGAAAGACAGGTTCTTCTTTTGGAATATTGAAGATGATAGGCATGGGTGGCCAAAGAGCAACCCATCCCATTCCTACTGGGAAAAAGAACCAGGCATAAAGTGGTGGGTTTTGGATATGACCAGTTTCAGCCCTCCTGCCATCCCAAAGCTGGAGATGGACACATGGATTGCAGATGCTCTGTATGTACTTATTTAATTTATACTCTACCTTTCTCCCAATATGGGAACCAAAAGGGTTAACAACTTGAGCTAAAACAAAATACAGTTAAAACAGTAGATAGTGCAAGGTTTTGTTAAAAAAGCAATCCTACTAAAAACATTAACTGAAAACAGGTTTTAAAAGCAGTTAAAAATATAATAGCAATAATAAAAATAGGAATACCAATACCACACACCCCAAGTAAAAGATCTTCTGCACCAGGCTGTTAACACTCAAAAGCCTGAGTAAACAGAAGGGTCTTTGCCTGTCAGCAGAAAGAGAACAGAAAGTTTTCTGAGGTACTAGATTTCTTTGACTGATACTCCTAAATACCTGTCCCTAAAACACAAATCTGAGGATTATATAGAATTAAAGTGGAATCATAATGTTATAATTGCATTGTATGAAAGGGCTTTAAGAATGTGAGAAGAATCCCAACCCTTCCACCAGCAAGAGTACAAAATGAGGAGAATTCAAGTTCACAAGATATTGCCACTGGAAGAAAGAAACACAGGTTCGAAGCTAATGTCTTCATAGGCTATACATGGGGATAGGAACCAAGCAGCAGCATCAACAACCAGTAAATGGAACAAGGTACACTTAATCCACACAGTAAAAACCACATTGACACCAATGGCTAGTTTTGCAATGATGTTACAACAGACTGGCAGAGAGAAAAATAAAATACAGAGTAAGAAATGTTAATCATTTTGACACAGGTTATTAGCAAACACCCAAATATACTTATCAGGGGGGAAAAAACTTTCAGAGATTTATGAGCCTTTTCCTCTACAATGTCATAATCAATCTTACAAAAGTGGAAAACCATGTGCTCAGTGCTGTTGGAAATATCTATTTTTACTGTCTCTGTCACTTTCGTAAGACACGTAAACAATGCAAACACTCATGTGTTGAATTTCGTAATAAAAACAAACTGCATTCTTTTAGGAATTAAACTAGAGGGACTGAAATAATTTATAGTAATGTTGGGGTTTTTTTCTTTCCAATTGATTCCTGCCCAACAATAGTAACAACGAGTTGCCTGGAGGACCCTGAGGAACAATTAATTGAATATTAATGTGAAGTTGAAGGCTTTCACGGCTGGGATCCATAGGTTTTCTGTGGGTTTTATCTGGGCTGTGAGGCCGTGTTCTGGAAGAGTTTATTCCTGATGTTTTGCCTGCATCTGTGGCTGGCATCTTCACAGAAAACCAGTAATTGAACATTACTTTTTAAACTCAATGTTCCCATTTCTGCCTTGATCCTGTATTATATTAGACAAGCTGAAATTAAATATCATGGTTTGCCCTATATGCTATACAATCTGACAGAAGATCTTTCTCTTTAGGTGTGTTTTTCCATGATCCAGGTGTTCTGCAATTTCCCCCCTTTGGTGAAATAGTTATGTCAACTTCAATACAATGACTATAGTATTATTGTAACAACTCACAACTCTAGTCTGAGAGAAAGGAAACTTGGAAGGGGTGGGTGGCATGATTGTTTCCAGTTTAATTATATATCCCTTAAATTAGTAATGCATGATTACCATGCACAGACATCCTGTACTCACTTATTCATCTTGGGGGAAAAGACAATTATATGAAAGTGTTCTGTTCTAAAGAATAGGTATCTTCATTCAGTAACTGAATATGAATCAGCATGGAAAGAAGGAGGAGATTTTTCCATTCCATTAACCAACATGGGGTGTAGAGTAAGTGTCTGTAAAGTGTAATTGTTCGCACAGTTTCACATTTCAGTTTCTGGTCATTGTGTAGAAGTACAATACTGCTGGGAAAACTCCCCGAAGCGAAAATAACACTATTTTAATGAGGGAAAACCCTCTTAATTGGTATGAGTTGCCATAAATTTGGCTTCACTGGATCTGAGTTATAGTTGACACATAATGTGGTGGACATACTATTAAGGGATATGAAGGAAAGAACATGTGATCATCAAATTGCTTCCAAGATTATATTTTTATTCCATGTATACTGGAAATCACTTAGCTTTGCAATAATATACACGGAAACAACAATATTTTAGTTCTTATACTTAACATGTGTATGTTATGAGATTTAATGTGCAACAATGGCAACAGAATATAGTTGTAGATGTCTCCGCTGAGGCAGATCATAGCACAGAGGAGAAAGATGCCTGCATCATTAAGGACAGTATTGTGTTTCTTTTTTTAAAATGTGTTTCCTATAAATAATTTTCCAGAATGTTTAATTCAGATATCTTAGTGTTTAATAGATTCAATTGCACTAATATAGAGTTGAAAAATTAAATTTTTTATTCAGTAAAATATTTTTAATACTAACAATTTAATACCTCCTAAGCTTGAAAATGAATTGAATAGCCTGGGTGAGGACTAGAATTCTTAGTCTGTTTCCCATATTTCATTTACATTTAATTCTGTGCCAAAATATACCACTCAGTTTTTCTCAGAATTTTATGGGAATGGGGCAAAAATGTACCCTGGACACTGAATCAAACATGGCAGGTGTGGGGAAGAAATTCTAAAACTTTTTGTAAAGGAGAGCTCTTCTGTTTTGAATATGAGGTAGCCATGGAACATAGCTCTCTTTTTCCCTTTAGAAATTGTTTGCTGTGGTTTCCCTGTCCCGGTACCCCACCACCAGACCAACTCCTACCCCACTCCCATGCCTGTAACAACTTTTTAAAAAAGTTTTCAAACACCCAACGTAAAGCTGCTTTTACTACAGGGAAAGAAAATCCCGCTTGTTCTCACGATCGCATGGGAAATTTAATTATAAAAAAATAAACCAACCCCCCCCAAAAAAACTAAGCCCCAAAACAAATTTTAAAACATCAAGTAACCCAGGGAGGGGGGAAAGGGTGCCACTTGCCTCCTTGTCCTGATCGTACCCAGAAGTGTTCTGAATGGACCTCTCAGTGACGTCACATTACATCATCATCACACCAGCACAACGGGGCTCTAATTCATACATCCGTGATTCCATTTCTGTAATGGAACGGGTGCCTTATTGACCACTTTTACCCATCGATAAGGGAAAATGGAAGCAGCATGGAGCCAGCACGTGGGTAGAACAGGACAGGGACAACATCGTCTGATAGGTAAGCCTTTTAGCGATCTCCTGTTGTCCCTGTCCTGGGATATTTGGCCCATGTAATAATCTCCTTCTGTCTCTTTGCCACCCACCCCCCATGCTTTGCCATTCCTAGCTGTGATTTTAATGGCAATACAATACACTTCCAGTCTGAATTCAAGGTGCTGTTGATTACATTTAAACATTTACTGAATATAAAGTGCTTTTGATAACATTTAAAGCCTTAAATGGCTTAGGAATGCAATACCTAAGGGAGCACCTCTCCCTTATATATGCCCGTCCAAGAATAGAGGTCTATTGGGAGGAGATCTACTACTTCTTACCATGACAGCAATACATTTTGAGAGGAAATGAGAGAAGGTCTTCTGCTCCAGTGCACCCCAGTTAAGGAATACCCCGCCCCAGAAACCTGATTGGCACCAACACTGGTGTTGTTCTGGTTCCATCAAAGCATGGCTTTTTTATTAAATCCTTTGGGATTATATCCAATTTGCACATGTATTATGAGCACAGCATTATTTTAAATTGTTTCTACTGGTTGTAAATTGTCTGGATTTAAGTGATAAGTGATTTAATATATTTTAATTATTGCTTTTGCTATTGATTGACCTTAAATTAGTTTTATAGTACATTGCCCTGAGGTCTTCAGATGTAGGATGGAATATAAATATCTCAATAGATAAACTCCTCTGTACACAAACACAGAGCTACTGGATTTAGAAAATGTTTCCCATTGGCACCTAGGGGAGTTTTTCTTTTCCTTTTGTTTTCCTGTCTAACAGATGAATGTGTGATTGGGACAATATAATTAGAAATATTATATGCTGTCTAGGGCATTCTGAGAGTTGTACTTGGGGAAAAAAAAGGTAAGCCCTCATGTGGGGGGGGGGTAGTATTATATCTCCTTCCCTCGTGTGGTGAGTGCCAATAAAAATCATGCATACATGTGCACTGCTGTAAAAGAGAGTGGAATGTTATAACAGCTGGCATTATATTTAACATATATAGAACTGATCTCAGAAGTGTATCTGACACTGTGTTATTCAGGTTAGCATGCTGAACCCAGGACATCTGGGTTCGAATCACCAGTCTGACACTAGAAAGTTATTTTGTCTCAGACAATGAAACTCTGCAATGAAAATGTGAATTATATAATCTGTATCAGGAGCAGATCAGAAAACAGATTCTCTGCATTCCTGATTCTGTTTTAAAATGTTCACATGTAAGGAGCATGAGATGGCATGTCCTCCTAGAATCCTGTGTTAGACAAGTAGAATGGGTCCACACTACTATTCCATGTGCCATGTGAAAGTCATTTTGAGCTAAATCCACCACAGACAGCATTTGTATCCACACCTGATCCTATGATTCCTGTTGTGAGACTCTTTCTTTGAAAAAAAATATGCCAAGAAATCACTTGAATCCTCTCAAATCTCACTATCCTGGTCATGCAGATGACTATCAGAGGCCAGTCTTCTGTTTGAATTCATCTTTTGTTTGAAGAACTCTCCAGTGTGGTGGGCTTAGGCTGCTGACACACCACAGAAATAATGCAGTTTGACACTACTTTAACTATCATGGCTCCACCCTATGGAATCCTGGGATTTGTAGTTTGTTGTGGCACCAGAGCTCTCTGACAGTAAAGGCTAAATATCTCACAAAAGTACAAATTCTAGAATTCCATAGCATTGAGCCATGACAATTAAAGCGGTGTCAAATGGCATTGTTTCTACACCTAAGGGCTTTTCGACACAGGCTATTTACCCTAGCTTGCCCCTGCCTTAGAGCCCTGCAGTCCTGATGATGTAGGACTTTTGTCCCATTCTGCCCCCAGGCAGTCCTTTTGACTCCCGGGGCAAAATTGGGACTACAATGGGGTAGGGCCCATTAAAACATTCTAAAATAATACCTGTTCCTTCCAGGAAAAAACGGATCAGGCCAGTGGTGACTGCAGGAACCTGTCCTGGCAGCTTGGCCTGTCACTGCAGCTGTTAGTTTGCCTCCCTCATCCAATGCAGGAAGCAGGGATGGTCACATGCAGGGGGTCTTGCTCACAGCAGGCACAATTGCATGGACACTGTTCCTACTAGGATAAGATGCACAGTATTTCCTACTAGGATAAGATGCACAGTATTTCTTTTTAACTTACAATGATTATTTCTACATTTGCATCTATACATGTATTTTAGCCTAGTAAATTTATTCAGGTCTGTATCTTCTATGTCTAATGTGGTTTATGCATTTCCTCCTTTTTGGTGCTGTTTTATGTGGCCATACTAGGTCTTACCGGGATTGGATATCTGCATGGACAATTCAGCTAATCTATTATACTTCCCACTGTGATTTTTGAAAACTGAATCACATAATACTTAGCAGAAGTATCTGAAATAGACCCAGACATTTCATGAGTCACTTTCTAGAGGAATAGTTGTGTTACTCCACTGCAGCAAGCAACAAGGAGTTGTGTGGTACCTTGAAGGCCTTACCTGAACAGCCAAATGAAATGACCTCCCCATGTTCCCATGCCCAGTGGTTTGGACGTTGCAGGATTTGGGCCCCAGTTCTAGGCTGAACTGTTTGGATGACATCTTGGTAGTCCTGACTAGAAACTGGGGCAAAGCACCCTTAAAAGGGCTAAAGAAAATATCTGGGAAAATCTGAACCCTGTAGGAAAAACCTAAGTATTCTATTGTGGGAACAGGCAGCTGTCTGCATACATGTGCTTGCTTGGCTGTATTGGCAGGTGCCTCTGCTGCTACCGCCATAGTCACATGTTGTACTCTCTAAGGTCACAACAAGGCCTTCAGAATCTGATCGAGGCTTGGTACCTCATTTCCAGCCTCAGAGAGCACAACACATGACACCAGCAGTAGAGGCAGAAGCACCTGCCGATATAGCCGAGCATGGATGTGTAAACCACTGTCTATTCCCACTGTGGAATGTAAAGTAATGGGGGGGGGATCTGAGGCAGCTCTAGGGCTCTCCAGAGTGCTCTGGACAGTGCAGAGTGTTCTGGGCTGTGCAGACAACACCAAAGATCATTACAAACTACCACAGTGAATTTCTCAGCCTTTATGGTGCCACAGAAGACTGAGGTCCCATCTATATGAGGGAGGGAAATGGAGTGGCTTGCAGTAATGACATTTCACAGCAGCAGAAACTTGTCTTAATGGTGTTTTTGCACCCATAAGCTTCACGTGCAAGATGGCAATCACAAGTGATTTACTCATGTTTGTACTTAGATGCCGCCATAATTAAAAAAAAACCACAATGTCCAAGGTGCACTAGAGTAATAGAGTGATTTTTTTTTTATTTAACAGGACATGAAAAGAAAAAAAACCCACCCCATTTTATCACCTTAGTGATAACTCGCTAAGGCAAAAATCCAACATGGCAGCAGTGGGTGCTTGCCCTGTTAGCTAGCCCCAGTCCCTGCACTCTCCCAACCAGTCAGCTTAATGCTACCTTTCCTATGGGAAAGCAATTCATATCAAATTGCTTGTCTCACCTAGCAGGCATGTGTTTTCCCCTCACTGTTTTTAAAAACTGAAGGCTTTTCCTGCAGTGTTTTTGCTGTTTTGGGTCCCCCTCCTTTCAAATACAGTGGATTGATGCAGGATCCCATTTAGACAGGTTGTATTGCCAGTGAATTCCATGAGGATTATTTTCACCATTTAGACAACCCCTGTTATACCCTTTACCATTATTGTTTGTCATTCATATTAAAAGCGTAGATCTTAGCTCTCCATTCAGAACACATTTCTCTAACATTGAGAACATGGTGAAAATATTTATTTCATTAACAACATGGAGTTTAGTTGTATTTGCCAAGTGAAGAATAGTGCTGATAGTATGTTTAAATGTAAAACTTAATTCATTATAGAGCTCAATCCAAGGTTAAAACACTTTTAAGTTGTTCTGATTTAGATTGCAATCCTATATCTATATCTGTCTGCTTGCCTACCTACCTGGGTATTGAACGCAGTAAGACTTACTTTTGAGTAGACCTATATAAAATTGCTCCATTAAGCATATACTTAATTCTTATATTTTTAAAAAATATATATAATGTAGAGTTGTTTAACTTTGGCTAGACGTTACCAAAAAAGTGGAAGTGCTTCTCCTTACATTGACAAATATTCATTTATGAAGTAGTTCATTATTACTCATCTCAGTTTCAGTTACAGAAAGCCAAACAAACCTTAACTTCCTCTCACTGCTTGTATGAACAATTCCTTAATGATGTAATGCTTTCAGCTAAAGCCGGTATAATGGATTTTTTTTTCTTTTTTTTTGCCTAAAGCAAACCAATTGCCATGGTTGCATTACAGTGAGAGACATTAACACAGCTACTGTAACAAGCTGTCAAAAAACTATTTAAAAATCACGGAGAGTATTACTACCAAATCATATTGATTAGTCCCATAATTTAATATAAGCTCAGAGTTTTAGTGAAGAAGAAAGTATGTTGAAATCAATGGGTTTTACATACTAGTCTAATGAGTGGGAAGATTGTAAAATTGAAATGAATCGTATGCCTTTGTTTTAACAAGGTCTATAAATACTTTTTCTATGATCCATCATTCTGGAATGCTATCCATTCACTGTCTCCTCTTGGAAGGGAGGGTTCTTCAAACAGTATTACAGAAATTTCCCTCAGATTTTTCACAGGTTTCATTCAGTGCTTAAGCACGTGCATGACTCATATTATATCTTTTAGAATAACTCCAGATAAATCATCCCACATGATAATTCCTAGGAAAAGCAAATTAGATCTGTGATATTATTGGCACAGTGGTATTACTAAACATTCACATTCAGGTTTTAGAGAATATACTACATTTCTACACCACACACACACACACACACATACACACACACACCCTTTTTTATAACATATCAATAATACTGATTGCAGTGATATATTCAAGTCTTTTACTCCAAGTCCCAAGTCAAGTCTGAAGTCTCTACAATCAAGTCTCAAGTCAAGTCTCAAGTCATTGGAAGATACTTTAAAGTCGAATTTCAAATTGAGTCTCAAGTCTGGGAACCAACTTCAACAGAAAAAAAGAGGTGGTGATGGTCTCTGTGTGGTGGACTTTCAATAACTAGAAAATCAAGATGATGAGCACAAAGTTAGGTTAAAAAAATGATCAGCAAACAAATGAGTCAATGGGCTTCAGGCGGAGTTTGAGATCTGTTCAGCAGCCTGTCCCTGCTGCACATAGGAGCAGATCCTTCTGCCTCAATCCCGTTGCCTAACAATTTGCTGTTACTGCTTCCATCATGTAACTGGTAGGCAAAAAGCAGTGAGATCATGAAAGTGTTGTTCAAAGGAGAAAATCAATTTTCTGCTCCATAACATTTCTAGATGAATGTGTTATGTTACTGAACCAAAGCCAGCAAATCAGTTGCTAAAAATATTGAAGTCCCAAGTCAAGTCAAGTCAGTGCATCATTTATTGTCGAGTCCAAGTCGAATCACTGAAACAACTTGAGTCTGACTTGAGTCCAAGTGAATCGACTCAAGTCTACATCACTGACTGATTGAGAGCTTCTCTATAAAGCATTGCTTTGTATGTTTAGTTCACACAGCTCCATTCCATACAGTATGCATGAAATGGGATTTCCTAAGGAAACCACTTTCCCAGGAATTCATAGAAGCGTAATCCCCTTTCTGGATTACATGTGTGAAGGCCAGGTCTGGAAAGAATATTCAAAATATTTGATCAATGGTAAATATTTTTTTAAAAAAAGTGGAGAGAGGGCCCAAACTACTGGGACCAGGAGAATTTCCCGGGTCTCCCCGGCCCTCCCTGCCTCCCTCCCCAGGCCTTCGCGGGGCCTCCGGGGGTCCCGCGATGGCCTCCCCACCGCTCCCCAGGCCTTCGCGGGGCCTCCGGAGGGCCTCCGGGGGTCCCGCGAAGGCCTCCCCACCCCTCCCCAGGCCTTCGCGGGGCCTCCGGAGGGCCTCCGGGGGTCCCGCGGCCTCCCCACCCCTCCCCAGGCCTTCGCGGGGCCTCCGGAGGGCCTCCGGGGGTCCCGCAAAAGCCTCCCCACCCCTCCCCAGGCCTTCGCGGGGCCTCCGGAGGGCCTCCGGGGGTCCCGCGAAGGCCTTCGCACCGCTCCCCAGGCCTTCGCGGGGCCTCCGGAGGGCCTCCGGGGGTCCCGCGAAGGCCTCCCCACCCCTCCCCAGGCCTTCGCGGGGCCTCCGGAGGGCCTCCGGGGGTCCCGCGAAGGCCTCCCCACCCCTCTCCAGGCCTTCGCGGGGCCTCCGGAGGGCCTCCGGGGGTCCCGCGAAGGCCTTTGCACCGCTCCCTAGGCCTTCGTGGGGCCTCCGGAGGGCCTCCGGGGGTCCCGCGAAGGCCTCCCCACCCCTCCCCAGGCCTTCGCAGGGCCTCCGGAGGGCCTCCGGGGGTCCCGTGAAGACCTCCCCACCCCTCCCCAGGCCTTCGCGGGGCCTCCGGAGGGCCTCCGGGGGTCCCGCGAAGGCCTACCCACCCCTCCCCAGGCCTTCGCGGGGCCTCCGGAGGGCCTCCGGGGGTCCCGCGAAGGCCTTCGCACCGCTCCCCAGGCCTTCGCGGGGCCTCCGGAGGGCCTCCGGGGGTCCCGCGAAGGCCTCCCCACCCCTCCCCAGGCCTTCGCGGGGCCTCCGGAGGGCCTCCGGGGGTCCCGCGAAGGCCTTCGCACCGCTCCCCAGGCCTTCGCGGGGCGTCCGGAGGGCCTCCGGGGGTCCCGCGAAGGCCTCCCCACCCCTCCCCAGGCCTTCGCGGGGCCTCCGGAGGGCCTCCGGGGGTCCCGCGAAGGCCTTCGCACCGCTCCCCAGGCCTTCGCGGGGCGTCCAGAGGGCCTCCGGGGGTCCCGCGAAGGCCTCCCCACCCCTCCCCAGGCCTTTGCGGGGCCTCTGGAGGGCCTCCGGGCATCCCGCGAAGGCCTCCTCACCCCTCCCCAGGCCTTCACGGGGCCTCCGGAGGGCCTCTGGGGGTCCCGCGAAGGCCTCCCCACCCCTCCCCAGGCCTTCGCGGGGCCTCCGGAGGGCCTCCGGGGGTCCCGCGAAGGCCTCCCCACCCCTCCCCAGGCCTTCGCGGGGCCTCCGGAGGGCCTCCGGGCGTCCCGCGAAGGCCTCCCCACCCCTCCCCAGGTCTTTCACGGGGCCTCTGGAGGCCCCGTGTCGCGGTTTTGGGGGGGCCCGGGGGGGCCCTCCCAAAACCACGAATAACCGAAACCGCGAATGTCAAGTTCGCGAATGTGGAGGGACAACTGTACCTCAGTTAACAAAGCCTCTAACAAAGAAGCTCCTTTTTACAGGAGCCCAGCTCAAGTCCACTTTTCTTGTCTATTGTCTGGGTAGGTTTGCAACATTGTTACTGGGAGGATGGTGAAGAAGGGCTGGAGAAAGAGAGACTTCCAGTGTCAGGTTGTAGCAGCATGTCTTCAGTTAAAGTAAGAAACAAAGAAATAAAGCTTGATGGAGGGATTGGATTCTATTCTAGGTGGTCCAACTGTAGCTGTGTGTATTTAGATATAACAGACAAGGTAAACAGCTGCCTCCAGAATCACTTAGGACTTTTTCAGACAGGGAACCCTCCCCCCACCGAGGAGGTTGGGAGAAAAATGGGGCTGTTTCACCTACAAAGCCCCTTTTCAGACAGCCCCGTCCTCCTCCGCCCTCCTCCCGACCACCTCCCAACCTTCCCCCATGCTGCAAGCACCAGTTTTTACTGATGGAGGTTCTCCTTCAATAAAAAGCAATGCCAGTAGCATGGGGAAAGGTCAGGAGGAGGCTGTCTGAAAAGGGGCTCTGTAAGCAAAACAGCCTCATTCTTCTCCCGACTTCCTTGGGTTTTTTCCCCCATCTAAAAAAGTCCTTACTGAGCATGTGTGAAGAAGAAAACAAAGAATAGGGGAAATCAGATTAGCCTGCTTCACCAGATAGCCTCATATGTTGAAAAAGCAGATCTCTTAAGTTTCACCACCAAATGGAAAACATAAGAAAAGTGGAGGCTGTGGAAAGAAGAAAAATCATGCCAGGATGCATTTTGAAGAAGCTTTCAAATGGCCTCTAGAAGATTCAAAATGTTTTTGTTTATGTATGCCAGGCTTATCTGACCTGATTGTTTCATTTCACACATGAATAATGTTTGTATTGAAAAATAAGTTTGCTGAAACATGTTGAACTGCTTTCCTTTTTGGTGGTGTAAGAACCTATTCTTATTCTTTCCATGTTATTTCTACCTCTGGTACCAAAGTTTCTATTGAAGAATTAAAGTCTTCAAACACATCCACTTGATTAACTGAGATATACCTGTAATCGGTTAATGCCTGCCCCCCCCCCCCGCATCCTGCTATGGTTTAGTGGCTACTTTAACTGCAAATGTCCCTTTCCACTTGGTTGTGATATTGGGAGCATTGTGGGTGTGGTTTCATTTCTCCTTCCTTGGGGAATTTCTCAGGGATCTCCAGCAGGGGAACCCCAGACTATATGATCATTCTGCATTCTATGGCATTTTTTACATTATTTATTTTTAATCAGGGGAGTAATTGATGCCCCCTTGCCGTGGACTCTTCTCCATTGACGCCCCCTTGCCATGGGAGAGAAGCTTGCGTACCCTAATGATGTTTTGAGCTATGCTGGCATAATAGCCACTGGTAGGGTCTCGCATGGCAGACAGGTCAAAACCGAAGGGTCTGACAAAGAGCGTCAAAGGGCAGGATGGGCTCCCTAGCCTTATGGCAACCATCCTAGGAGAAGGAAAACTCTAATCCCAAACCCGGGCAGATGGTGCTCGTCCAACCCTGTAAGGTCAACCGTCTAAGAGAAGGAAACTCTAATCAAACCTATGGCCCGAGGACCTCGCTGCTATGTCCATGCTTGCAAGGCCACGGCAGATGAACCTCTTGTTTAAAGGGTGAGGCCAGTTCTGTGCACGCTGCACTCCACCAGAAAAATCCATTGCACAGGCTCGAAGGACAACTCCAACAAGGGGAACTGCCATCAGATCTCCGAGATGCAGTCATCATCACCCTGTACAAGAAAAAAGGAGCAAAATCTGATTGCTCAAACTATCGAGGCATAACACTGCTCTCTATTGCTGGAAAAATCCTTGCAAAGATACTCCTGAACAGATTAGTTCCTGCCATTGCCAAAGAACTTCTTCCTGAAAGCCAATGTGGCTTCAGAGCCAATAGGAATACTACAGATATGGTATTTGCCCTTAGAAACTGCAAGAGAAATGTAGAGAGCAGAACAAGGGTCTCTATGTAACATTTGTTGACCTCACCAAAGCCTTTGACACCATGAGTAGGAAAGGTCTGTGGCAGATCCTGGAAAGACTAGGATGTCCCACCAAATTCCTTAAAATGATTATCATGCTACACGAGGGCCAGCGTGGTCAAGTCAGATATGACAATGCTCTTTCAGAGCCCTTTCTAATAACTAATGAAGTGAAGCAAGGTTGTGTTCTTGCACCAACTTTATTTACAATCTTCTTCAGCATGATGCTCCAAAGGGCTACGGCAGAGCTCGAAGAGGACGACGGCATCTATATATGTTACCGTACTGATGGTAGCTTGTTTAACGTAAGCCATGTGAGGGCTCACACTAAAGACTTTTTTGGACAAACCAAAAATAACTCTAGCAGCCTCGCCAGGTTGCGAGGCTGCAGCGCTAGAGGGCGTCTGTTTCGCATGATGCTCCTTCCCAGCGGTACTGTTGCAGTTTGACCATCATATTTTGGATTTTACCGTCATATTTTACTCACAATCGTTGAGTGGTGAACTCGCCACAGGTCAGCATAAGAGGGGCACTCCAAAAAAGTGATAGAAGGACTCCCTGAAACAACATCTCAGGCTTGGCCAAATTGATCACCAACAATGGTCCACCCTGGCCTCACATCGGGAGGCATGGAGACACACTATCTACAATGCTGCAGCCTTATTTGAAAACTTACGCCAAACAAGTCTTGAAGAGAAATGGCAACGCAGAAAAAATCACAACCCGGTAACATCACCCGAGGAAACCTTCTGCTGTGCTTTCTGCAACTGGACTTGTCTATCTCAGATTGGCCTTTTTAGTCATCAGCGCGCTTGCAGAAAACGCGGGATGAGGCCTTCCTGAATCTTCGTTTGCGAAGAAAAGAGAGAGAGAGAGAGAGAGAGAGAGAGAGAGAGGAGTAGGACAATAGGGCAATTCCAATGTAATCCCATTAAGGATTAATACCCAGAGAAATCAGAGGGATCAGGAAATTTTTAAGTAAATATACAAAAGTTTAAGGGGTAATATGAAAAAGCAGAACCAGGCAAGTGTTGGTTTGCAGGAAAAAGCAAAGAAAAAATGGTGTAAGTGGCATGGTGTGTGTTCATCTTCCCATGCTGGGTGGGGAGTGGTGTCCTTGCTCAGCTAGCACACACTGGCAGACCAAGCAAGGGAGGAAGCCATTAACTCAAGAGTTCAGAGACAGTGCAGGCAAAGGCAGTATCTCAACAGAGCTCAGAAAGCATCCTTGCCTGTAGGAGTCGGTTTGGAAAAAGCACAATCAAGACTGTTCTGGGTTCAGGAAATAAGCAGCAGGATCAGGCAGTCCAGGACTGAGGAATCCAGCAAGAGTTGTCAAACAGTCCAAGGGTCAGAGTCACAGAAGTCATGAAACAAGAACACCAGCCAGAAAGCAGACCAGTTCCTTTCAGCCACCAGATTTAATCAGTCAGCTCTTAAACGGGCTGGAGTCAGCTGGCTCCAATCAAGAGGCCCTCCCTTTCTGCTTGGCAAGGATCCTCATTGAGCATTACTGCTCTGCTCTCTGCTCCACACATAGGATCCGTGGACTTGGTGGCTGCACTGTTTCCCCAGCTGCTTCTTCTGCCAAGTTAGGTGTGTGTTTATGTACAACAAGCAAGGTAAACAGCTGCAGGTGAGTCCTGGCTCTGTACCTCCTCAGGCTGAGGCTGCTCTTTAACCAGGAGAGCTGCAGGAGTCTCTTCTTCAGACTTGGAATCTAGACCCAAATCCTGGCCCCTGACAAGAGGAGGTGGTTCCATAATAGCATCATTACATAATTGTGCAATTGTGAAATTACAGCTTCCTGATTTTTTTAAAGAAGAACACCATGCATGGAGCAGGAAGGTATAAATTGTATTCTGTATTTCAAGTGTGAGAAAGCAAACATGGAAACTAATGCCACTGAAGCACAAATGCAGTGATAGTTTAAAAGGGTACATTTGACATTCTGCTACTTTTCCAAGTATAGCAGAAACAGTTTTCCAATGGAATGACCCAAAAACAAATGACTAGTGTGATGAGCATCCCAGACTTTTAAGAGTTAAGTACTCAAAGCCTTGAGTCTGGATTGACTAATCTGTTAGATTCAGTTTCTCCAGCATTCTACTTTTTAAAAATAAGTTCTTTTTATTGAAAATATGGGGAAATTGCACACTTGGGTAAATTCTTATCACAAATAAAACTGTAATGAAATTTCCACCTATGTGTATCTGGGAGAGATATAATTCTATTAGAACAGTGACTGCCCTGTTTTTTTTTCACAAGGGTTCCCCCATTTTAATAGGAATGCAGCCAGCCCTTGGTATCCACTGGGGGCTGCTTCCAGAACCCACCGTGGATCCCTAAATCCATGGAGGCTCAAGTCCCATTATATACAATGGCATAGTAAAATGGTGTCCTTTATATAAAATGGCAAACAGCCAGGTTTGCTTCTAGGAGTTTATTTATTTATTTTGAATATTTTCAAGCTGTGGATGGTGCAATCTGTGGATGCCAAATTCGTGGAAACAGAGGGTTGACTGTACATAGAACCATACAAATTAAGCTCCATATATTTTATGCATAAATTGCACGAGAGTCTTTTGCTACCATTAAGTATAGCAAATTCCTTAAAGGAAAGTAAAGGGAGAGTGGAGTCTAGATGTGAGATTAATTGAATATAATACGCTTCAGGAATACTAATTTATAGGGCTTCAGTAATTAAAATGTTTACTGTGTGTGTTAATGCTACTAGGTTCTTCGAGCTGATAGAGCCACTTTCTTAATTTGCATTCCTCACTGCTATTAATATGTATCTGTAAATGCCACATGAGGGGATGTAGTTCTTTACTGTTGCAAAACTGAAAACTGTTCATGAATAAAAACCGTATGTAAAGCAATGCTAGAAAACCCTGGGTTTGTCTACATGGGCTAAATATACCATTTTGCCCCCATCTCAGAGCCCTGGTGTCTATACAATGCAGTGAATTTTCCTATTCTGCCTCCAGGCAGTCCTCTACACCCACGGACAATTATAGGGCTGAGAAGGGGGAAGGCAGGGTAGGGCCTGATCATTTTATAATAATACCTGGTTTACTCCATTATATTTGGCAAACAATGGATCGGATTCCACGTGTCCATGCAGGCTGGCTCTCACTGCTACATCAGTCTCCCTGGCTCTCCCGGAAGGCAGTCCATTGCATGTGACTAAGGCTGGCCACAGGCAGGGGGCCTCAGTCACATGTTGTAGGTCCCTTCCTACCTTCAGAGTCAACGAAGAAAATGGTGGCAATGTCCGTGGCTGTAGTGATGGGCTGGCGAGCCCATCAGGACTTCAGTTCTGTGCAGGGAACAGGGGAACAACGGGCCAGATGCACAGCCAGGATATGGCAGTAGGGAGCTGGCGTATCCTGCCTCATGTTGATGAGGCCCCTGTCTGAGATCTTACATCGGGGAGTTATGTAGAGTAAATTTTTGCATGTAGAGTTAAACATTGATTGTGTTACACACTTTTTGTGATGAATGGCAACATTGCACAACTATGTCTACATGCACAATGGCACTGCATGTGCAACTCCACTTCTTCAACCTTAAACTGAATGTCACCATTCTGCACTGTGTGAACGGGCCCAATCAGTTCTGTAAGGGAACTGGCTTATGCATAAAACACTAGTGGAATTCTGGCCACTCAGCAACAACTATTATATAACCATGTCAGAACTCAGAAATTACTAACTACAGAAACCTGGTCACTTGTAATTAGGAGTCTAGTGGTTTAAAACCTTTTTGTAGATGACTACAGTGGCATGTGGTGCACTGTGTGTTTGTGTCTCTTTGTACAGATACACACATGCACACATTCCATTGGGAGATGGTCATGGGTCACAAAGAAGAGCTCTTGTCAATCTATTAGAAAAAACAGATTGAGCCCAAACTAACTGATCAATGCTATCTTTCCTCAGGTCAGTGTCTGACCCAAAGGTGGTGGAACCAACCACATACCCATTGACAAGGTACATCTTTTTAAAATCTGTATCCAGTTACTATTCTTAGTGAGTCACTGATACAAAAATAATTGAAATAACAGCCCAGACATCAGATTATGAAAACAGAACATCTAAAGTCAATCATAAGATACTGGGTGGATGAGTGATGTGTTTATGATCAGCATTACATATTTTGGATCCTTTCTTTTTGCCAAGCGATATATATCTGAACAGTAAATCAATGAGGCCAATGTTTTTGCCACAGTAACAAGAAAAATAACTTGAACTCAAGCATTCCTTTTGCTGCTTTAGTCTGGTTTATGACAGATCATTTGATCGGGAACATACTGTTGTTTCCAATTTGTCTCTTTTCAGTCTACGGTATTTCTGTAAATTATATTCTCCATTTGATATCACTGTATAGGAATTGTTATGCTATGTTTCACTGAAATGCTGTATCTTTAAATTTAGCAGGCAAGATTAGCACATTCTCCACCACCACCACACTTCATATTGGGAGAAGGCTTGTTCCTCTCTTGAACAATGGGACTTTGTGTGACTGGAATACTGTATAGCAAGGGTGAGCAACTGCCACAGGGCTGGAGGTCACATTTCACATGGCCAAGTGCTCAAAAGCCACACTTTTTTGGTTTATAAAAACCAAACTACATACCTGTAAAGTAGATTAAAATTAGCTGAAATTAATTGAAAATCAATTATTCATTAAGCGTGATTGTGTTCAATATGACATTTAGAAACATCTACATTTGGCAAGGACACAGGAGATAGCCTAGCTCGTGAACACTTGAGTGGTGACCTTGAACATGTCTGAACCTGCATGACAAACATC
The DNA here is from genome assembly GCA_030847615.1 of Gambelia wislizenii. Taxonomy (NCBI): domain Eukaryota; kingdom Metazoa; phylum Chordata; class Lepidosauria; order Squamata; family Crotaphytidae; genus Gambelia; species Gambelia wislizenii. The sequence goes on from JAUMIR010000003.1 coordinate 287,257,209, forward strand.
AGCACTCTCAGCCATTCAGTTAATTGTCAGTCATCATTTAAAGCAGCTGTGTTGTCTGTTGTGTTCCAGAAAAATGCTGTTTAAAAGTTGAGCAACATGACATTCTACAGGAACTTGAGGTGGATCCAAACCTTTTTCAAAAAATCATCACTTGTGATGAAACCTGGATCTTCCAGTATGATCCTGAGACAAAATAACAGCCAATGCACTAAAAAACATCATCGCCAAGAATGAAAAAAAGCATGTCAAAGCAAGTCCACATTCAAAGCCATGCTCATTGGATTATTTTTATATATTTTTTTTACATCAAGGGCATAATTTTGGCAGAATGGGTTCCAGAAGGCAGAACAGTGAACCAGCATTATTATAAGGAAGTTATAAGTTATAAGGAAAGAGTCAGGGGGGGAGGGGGAGGGAAGGCCAGAACTGTTGAAAAGTGGTTTCATTCTTCATCAAGACAATGTGCCTGCTCACACATCACTTTCTGTGAAGCAGTTTTGGCTGATAAACACATTACTACACTTGAACATCCTCCATATTCACCAAATTTGGCACCATGCAACTTTTTTCTTTTCCCTAAAGTGAAACTGGTGCTTAAATGAACACGTTTTGAGTCAACTGATGCAGTAAAGAAGAAAACAGCTGATGTGTTGAAAGAGCTAACAGAAACTGATCTGCTCCACATCTTCAACCAGTGGAAAACAAAACTGTATCAGTGTGTGAGTGTGAACGGGGAGTATATTGAAGGGGATAAGCATTAGAATTGTAATACATATAAATAAGATGGGTCATTTATCAATCTTGTTATTTAATAGACAGATCTTGTATAATAGGACTTGAGCATCCACAGATTTTGGTATCCACTGGGGGTCCTGGAACCAAACCCCAGTGGAGACCAAGGGCCCACTGTAGGATAATGACTCTGGCTCTTCACATGTGTTGGTAACATAACTAGAAGTGGCTGAGGCACTCTTGCATCAGATTGATTCAAAATAATTTGAGCCATTTCTGGGAGGAGGGGAGAGGGAGGAATATAGCTTCAGTTATTTCCATGCCAATATGAATCTGGCCTTGTGTATACTATCATTAACCCAGAACCCCACTTTCCCTCCTACCCAGATCACTTTCATTCAATGCAAGCTCACCCCTATACAGTTGATTTCCACACTTGGATCTCCAGGTGTTATTGAAGACCAGCTCCCAGACAACTTCATCATTGGCTATGCTAGAGAATTTGAGAGCTGAAGTCTTACAACATCTGGAGACTCAAATTTAGGATCAACTGTCCTGTCTTCCTGTTCTCTTGCAGACTCAGTTGCCTGGTTGGTGTAGCTGATTGCACTTTGGTGGAAAACAGCAATGTGGAAAATGAAGGAAAGATGTTGCTTCCTCTCTTCTTTGTTACCTGGTACACTGTATCATAGATGACCAGGAGGACACCAGGCCTAGGAAGCTTCTTAAGTATTGCTGATATTGCTGAAGCCCTAGGTATAACTAGGTTTGCAGTGATACCTTCTCATTGTGGCTACTACTGCCACCAGTGACACTAGAAACAGAATTCAAATTTAAAGTCTCTGGCTTTTCTTCGCAAACGAAGATTCAGGAAGGACTCATCCCGCGCTTTCTGCAAGCGCGCTGATGACTAAAAAGGCCAATCCGAGATAAACAAGTCCGGTTGCAAAAAGCACAGCAGAAGGTCTCCTTGGGTGATGTTTTTGGGTTGTGATTCTTTCTGCGTTGTCGTTTCTCTTCAAGACTTGTTCGTCGTGAGTTCTCAAATAAGGCTGCAGCATTGTGGATAGTGCGTCTCCATGCCTCCTGATGTGAGGCCAGGGCGGACCACTGTTGGTGATCAATTTGGCCAAGCCTGAGATGTTGTTTCAGGGAGTCTTTGTATCGCTTTTTTGGAGCGCCCCTCTTACGCTGACCCGTGGTGAGTTCACCGTAGAGTAGTATTTTTGGGAGGCGATGGTCCTCCATCCTAGAAACGTGCCCTGCCCAGCGCAGCTGTGTTCTCAATATCATGGCCTCAATGCTGGTGATCCCTGCTTGCTCAAGGACAGCAACATTCGTCACATAGTCAGTCCAGTGTATATTTAGGATTGTGCGTAGACAGCGCTGATGAAAGCGCTCGAGGAGTCGTAGGTGGTGGCGATAGGTGACCCATGTTTCAGATCCATAAAGGAGGATAGACAGTACGATGGCTCTATACACACTGATTTTTGTGCTTTGCCTCAGGTGTTTATTGCTCCAGACTCTTTTGTGAAGTCTTCCAAATGCACTATATGCCTTTGCTAATCTGTGATCGATCTCTTTGTCAATCTTGGCATCTGAGGAGATGATGCTTCCCAGGTAGGTGAACTGCTGAACAGACTTGAGCACTGATTTGCCGACGGCAATGTGGGGATGGTGGTGTTCGTCCTGTGGTGCAGGCTGGTAAAGAACTTCTGTTTTCTTCAGGTTGACTTCTAGCCCAAACAGCTCTGCAGCTGTTGCAAAGCAGGATGTTAGGCGCTGCAGAGCTGCTTCTGTGTGGGCAACAAGGGCAGCATCATCGGCGAAGAGCAGCTCACGGACTAGATAGTTTAGAGTCTTAGTGTGAGCCCTCAGACGGCTCAAGACCCTACCAGTGGCTATTATGCCACCGCCAGCATAGCTCAAAACATCATTAGGGTACGCAAGCCTCTCTCCCACGACAAGGGGGCGTCAATGGAGAGGAATTTAAAGTGAAAGGAGAATAAATGTGGGAAATTGGAGCTGCTGACAGACTGCAGAAATAATGCAGATTGATACCTCTTTAATTATCATGGCTCCATCTTATGGAATCCTAGGGTTTGTAGTTTGTTGTGGCATCAGAATTACCTGACGGTAAAGGCTAAATATCTCACAAAACTACAAATCCCAGAATTCCATAGCATTGAGCCATAGCAGTTAAAGTGGTGTCAAACTGCATTATTTCTGCAATGTGTCAGCAGCCCAAATTGGGTAAGATTTTATTCTGAAATGGTAAAGAATTCAGGATGCCTAATACTTTACTCTCCTTTGAAATGAACATTATAAGCCCAGGAAAGTTACATCTGAAATCTGGATGAGTTTTCTCAGCATTTCTATTTGTAATAGCTTTATGCAACAAGGCTACGTGTAACTCTCTGTTCTGCAGTAGAAGGGTGTTTATTTATTTATTTATTTATTATTTGTATGCTTGCTTTTTCCTGAAGTGACACTCAAGGTGGCTCTCAGAGAGAGTCAATTAAAAAACTGCCATAGTAATTAAAAACAATGAAAATCACCATATAAAACAGTATAAAATCATTTAAAAACATACAGAAGTTTCAAAGAATAAATAAAATATCCCAACAAGATGCTCCCTTGCTTGCACATTAAAAGCCTGCTTAAACAAAAAAGTCTTTGCTTGCCAGCAAAAGGAGAGCAGGGAGCGGGCCTAGCTTTCCACAGAAGGGAGTTCCAGAGGGTGGGAGCAGCCACTGAGAAGGATCTCTCTCATGTCTTCACTAAGCAAACCTGTGATGGTGGCAGGGCTGAGAGAAAGCCATCCCCTATAGATATTAATACTTTGGCAGGTTAATACAGTATAGGGTCTTACAAATAGTCTGGGCCTAAGCTGTACAGGATTTTACTAGTCATGACCAGCACTTTGAATTATGCCTGAAAACGCACCGGTAGGCAGTACAGCTGTTTTAACAAGGGAGTTATATGTTCCTTATAACTGGCTCCAGTCAGCATTCTGGCTGCAGCATTTTTGATCCACTGAAATTTCTGAACAATTTCCAGAGGAAGTCCCATGTAGAGTGTGTTACAGTAGTCCAAATGGGATGTAATCAAGGCATGTGTCACCACAGCCAGATCTGGGATCTCGAGGAATGGGCACAGTTGTCACATTGATTTTAGCTGTGCAAATGCACTCCTGGCCACTGCTGGAATTTGGTCATCCAGACTCAGAGTTAAGTCCAGGCTGCAGGCCTGAGATTTCAGGAGGAGTGTAACTCCACCCAGTGCAGGCAGAAAACCTGTTCGTTGATCTTCCTTTTGATTGACTAGGAACACCTCTGTGAGCACCCCTGTCTTGTTTGGATTAAGGACTTTTTCAGATGGGCTATTTATTCTGTGGGAGGCACAGAACAGGGTTGTGAAAGGGTTACCCTTTCAGATGACATTGACCCTGTCCATCCTGCTCCCTTGCTGTTCCCATGCTGCACCCGTGATATTGTAATCATGGGGAAACATCAGGAAGAGACCACCCATTCCGTTACTGTCACAGAATCACAGGGGGTCTGAAAGGTGCCCCATTCCTCTCCTGTTATGCTGGCACGATGCCAGCCATGGGGGGAGGTCTGTTCTGAACACTTTGGGACAGAATCGGGACATCCAGGTAAGTGGCACCCTTTGTTTTACCCTCCCCAGGTTACTTGTTAAATGTAAAGTGTGTTCGGGTGCTTAGTTTTCTTTTTTGACATGGAAGCATCATCTCCTCAGATGCCAAGATTGACAAAGAGATCGATCACAGATTAGCAAAGGCACATAGCGCATTTGGAAGACTTTACAAAAGAGTCTGGAGTAATAAACACCTGAGGTGAAACACAAAAATCAGTGTGTATAGAGCCATTGTGCTGTCTATTCTCCTTTATGGATCTGAAACATGGGTCACCTATTACCACCACTTACGACTCCTCGAACGCTTCCACCAGCGCTGTTTACGCACAATCCTAAATATACACTGGACTGACTATGTGATGAATGTTGCTGTCCTTGAGCAAGCAGGGATCACCAGCATTGAGGCCATGATATTGAGAACGCAGCTGCGCTGGGCAGGGCACGTATCTAGGATGGAGGACCATCGCCTCCCCAAAATAGTACTCTACGGTGAACTCGCCACAGGTCAGCGTAAGAGGGGCGCTCCAAAAAAGTGATAGGAGGACTCCCTGAAACAACATCTCAGGCTCAGCCAAATTGATCACCAACAATGGTCTGCCCTGGCCTCACATTGGGAGGCATGGAGATGCACTATCCACAATGCTGCAGCCTTATTTGAGAACTCACGCTGAACAAGTCTTGAAGAGAAACGACAATGCAAAAAGAATCACAACCTGGTAACATCAGCCGAGGAGACCTTCTGCTGTGCTTTCTGCAACCAGACTTGTTTATCTCAGATTGGCCTTTTTAGTCATCAGCACGCTTGCAGAAAGCACGGGATGAGTCCTTCTTGAATCTTCGTTTGCGAAGAAAAGCCAGAGAGAGAGAGAGAGAGAGAGAGAATTTTTTTTAAATTCCCCGCATGATCGTTCTCTCATGAGAACAGGTGGGATTTGGTTTCCCTGTAGTAAAAGCAGCTTTGCGACAGCTGCATTTACTGCAGAGAAGCCAAGGGGAAGGAGAGCAGTTTCTCTCACAGAAGAGGTAAGTGTGTGGACATTTCTATAATATTCTATGGCAGGGAAGGGAGTGGGGTGGGAAGGAGCTAGTGGGGCAGAAATGGGGCACTTTGAGGCAGTCTGAATATCTCCAACATGTCAATTTGTTTTACCTCATCCAGTCTGTTACTGACAATAGAAATTAATTCATTACAGGGACAGCTTCCTTGGAATCAGATGGGAAGGAGAGGCAGAGTTGTATGTCATCAGGATGTTTGTGACTCCAAACCCCAGCACTGGGTGATCTCTCCCAGTGGTTTCATGTAGATGTAAAACAGCATGGGGGATAAAACAGAATCCTGGGCATTGAACAGGAGTCTCCCAGCAGCACTTTCTGAGTTCACCTCTACAAGAAAGATTGGAACCACTGCATAATGGTGTCCCCAAGTCCCATCCCAGAGAGTTGGTACAGAAGAATACCATGGTTGATGGTAAAGGTTGAGTCTCCTTTTTCCAGAATTCCAAAATCCAAAATTGTCAATATCAGTGGCTGAAATAGTGATACTTCTGCTTTCTGATGGTTCAATGCACACAAACTTTGTTTCACGCACAAAATTATTTAAAATATTGTGTATACAAGTACCTTCAAGCTGTGTGTATAAGATGTATATGAAACATAATTAAAGTTCATGTTTAGACTTGGGTCCCATATCTCATTGTGTATATGCAAGTATTCCAAAATCCAAAATATTCTAAAATTCGAAATGGCTCTGACCCCAAGCATTTTGGATAAGGGGGGACTCAGCCTGTATTGAAAATCACAGAGAGGTTCATTAGGACCAACACTGACACACTTCCTCAGTCCAGTTCCCTGCATAGGTCATCCACCAAGGCAACCAAAGCTGTCTCTGTCCTCTAACCATACCAGAAGCTACATTGAAATGGATCTAAATAATCTGTCTCACCCAGAAACCACTGGAGCTAGGAGACTACCACATGCTCCAGAACACTGTCCAAAAATGGAATGTTAGAGACTGACCAATAATTATTCAAAGTGGTGGGATCCAGGGAGGCCTTTTTAAAATAATAACCTTGCCACAGCCTCTTTTAGGCATGATGGGAACTTCCCTTGCTGCAGTGAGGCATTCACCACTCCCATTATGCACTTGCTAGTCCACCTCTTACTGCTTTCAGGAGCCAGGAAGGGCAAGTATCCAGTACACATGTGGTGGTTCTCAGCTCTCTAAGAATCCTGTCCACATTCTCAGGCTGCACAAATTGAAATGTATTCTAATAATGCAGGACAAGCAGGAGCCAAGATTACATCCACTGGACCTGTCTCAAGTAGAGCATCCAAGACAGAGTGGATCTGAGTGATTTTGTCTGCAAACTGCCTTGCAAATTCATCCCAGCTTTGTTTTCTTCTTGTGGGTGAGTGTAAAAGGCCCCTGGCCACTTGAGACAGCTCCACTAGATGACACTGTGAAGACACAATGGTGGCAAAGAAGTATAATATAACTTTTTCCCAATCCAATAAAAAACAAAGAGGAAAGGAAGAGTCAGTACTTGAGGGGACAGTGCATTTAATTCACTAAGCCTGGATACAACATACACACTGGAAAGCTAAGACAGAGAATGCCTTTCCTTCAGAAGGGCAGGCAATTATAGGTCATTGTATCATTTCATTTTCTCCTTCTATGTCCAGAATACTACCAAAGGGAGCCTGAGTACCAGCCTTGCACAGCTGCAGGGCCTAACCTCATCTTTCCTGCCATGTGCAGAAAGGAAGGCATGACATCATTCCTCTGTGGATCTTCCTTCCTGTCACAGTAATTGTTTAGAGCCCTCAGCATTTCCTTCAAGGATATCATGCCAAGAAACCCCCCTGTTTACAATTAACTAGGACTACTGCATGAACTTGCCATTCTCTGTGGGTACTCCCCATATATAAAAGTATCATGGAATGTAGACAAAGTTGCTAGAGCTTCCCTTCTCCTGGTACCCTTCCAGTTATCAACATAGCTTTCATTTTGTATCAACCACTGGCCTGCAGGATGGGTATTAGTCAAACAGCAGCAACTGGGCTGCTGGCACTGAGAAGAGAGGTCACATGGACCCTATGGATTATTCTAGTCCCCCTTTCCTGAATTTCTCTCTTAAAAATAATAAATCTACCGCCTTTTACTTGTAGAGACATCAAGAAAAATGAGGGCACAGGATTTTACCCAATTGCTTAGTAACAGATGAATCTGCTCCTCACTAATGTTCTGGTCCATACAAGCGAATAACCAGTGATAATTGACAAGGACTAGGTGCATTTTTAAGAAATAATAATCAAATTTTATATCATCAATGTGAAATTAAGGGCTTTATCAGATGTGGGAAAATGTGGCAAAGAACCGCATCCAAAATCACATCATAAGGACAGGACACTAGCCCAAAGGGCTATCAGATGCCTGTGTCCTCACCCATTCCTGCTGTGTGGCTCAGACATGAATAAGTCATCACTTTTTTATTGATGGGAAAAGCCATCAATAAAAAGGGACGCCTTATTCACACCCACTCCAGACAGTGGGAATGGGTCAGTAGTGACATCATCTGAAAATGTTTGCCCTTTGGGCTATCATCCCATCCTTTTGATGCATTTCTGATGCATTGATAAAATCCTAAATTATGTGGTTATGTATTAGGTTATGTACATTAGGCCCTTTCTCTACACCACTGATTCCTACATTTGGCCAACTCCAGAATAGTCTTAGGAGATTTTCACATGGGGCAATTATTCCCCTGAGAGATCGGGAGAGAAATGGGGTTCTTCTGGGAGCAGAGCTCCGTTTCACACACCCCTTTCCTTCTCCTGATCTGACGTCGTCCTCACTCTGTGCTGCTTCCATTTCTCTGCCAGTATCTTCCATCATTTTTTAAGAACGAAGAACTTTCGTTATTAAAAAATGACGGAAGATACTGGCAGAGAAATGGAAGCAGCACAGAGTGAGGACGACGTCAGATCAGGAGAAGGAAAGGGGTGTGTGAAACGGAGCTCTGCTCCCAGAAGAACCCCATTTCTCTCCCAGTCTCTCAGGGGAATAATTGCCCCATGTGAAAATCTCCACAGGCAGATTGTTTCACCTCAAAATGTTCTACAGATCTTCTATCAGGAGATAGTCCCAATTAATCCTTTGTCATCCCTTTCACCCCAACCTCTTTTAAAATGTCCCAGTTTCTCTCTCCTTTCCCCACTTTCCCTCTTTGTCCTCAGCTTATTTCAGTTGTGGCAAACTGAGTTCAAAGTGAAAAAGTAGCTTGCATTCAGTTAACTCAGCAGAGGAGTGGGGAGAGGAGCAGGTGGAATTTTGCTCTTTCCAATAGGCTCAGGCAAAGGCAAACTGCTGCAGCCTCTCCTAGCTTGTCTGTTCTTCTCAATTAATTACTTTTGCCATCTTGACCACACTCTGATGTTGCTTTGCCAAATGTATCCGAGTTTTCATCTGTGAAATATTGGAGGGTATGATGAGATTAAATTTGGAATATTGATTTTGCATGAATTTTGGCTTTCTATATAAAGTATTGATTTCACTACGATATGAAAACAGCCTCAATTCTTTTCCTTTCATACACTTTATTGTATCTGCTCATGGCCATTTTTTAAAAACCTGAAAATGCAATTCCAGCTGATCAGATAAGTGTAGTGAACATGATGACACCATATGTCCACATAACCAATGAAATGTGTTGCAAGCCACATCACTGTGGAGAAGCAAAATCTCTTCCTACCATCTTTTCTCTTAATGAAGAAGAGAGAACTTCTTTTTTCAATTGGACTAATGTGTGTCTGTGCCTTCAAGTTGTCTGTCGAGTTATGGCAATCCCATGATAGGTTTTTCTAAGGCAAAGAGTACTCAGAGGTGGTTTGCCAGTTCCTTCTTCTGAAATATACTCTACAGTCCTGGTCTTCGTTGGCAGTCTCCCATCCAAGAACTAACCAGGGCTGGCTCTGCTTAGCTTCCAATATCAGATAGAATCTGGTGCCTTTAGGGTATTTAAGCCAATTCAACTAATACTCCCTTACAATGTTGCACTACAGATGCCTTTTGCCTGCCATCTCAACTTTGTAAGACTTCCCTGATCCAACTGTCCTATATACTTGCACCTAACGATTTGGGAAAGAGGGATATCTGTCCAAATGTGTTCCTTGTTGAAAGCAAGATATCCAATTCCATTTATTGTCTTATTGTGTTTAATGTCTTTTTATGGGGGAGGGTGGGCTGGGTGGTGTTTTTAGTCATTATTATAATGTTTTAATTGTTGGAAGCCGCCCCGATTGTTTTTAGCAGAGGGGTGGGGTATAAATAAATTTTATTATTATTATTATTATTATTATTATTATTATTTAGATGTGGATGCTCTCATCAGTCTGAAATGCATTACTTTCAGAAGGACATACAGTACATTCCTATGTGCATCTATGGAGATTTTCACACGGGGCCAAAATACCCATTTCCTCCCCCACCACCTCCTCTCCCATTCCTGCCACGGAATAAAATAAATCTTTCACACACTTACCTTAATTCCGTGGCAGGAACGGGCTCCCCCTCCCCTCACTGGCCAGCCGTAAATGCAACCGTTGTAAGGCTGCTTTTACGACTGGCCATCTGAAATGTTATCATGTTATCGCATGATAATGGCTGGGAGGTAAATTTAAAAAATAAAACTCCCCCAAACATAAAATCAGTTCACCAAGCACAAAAACACATTTTAAATCATACAATCAAAGCAGGGAGGGTAAAATAAAGGTTGTCACTTACCTGGATGTCCAGATCGTACCAGGAAGTGCTCAGAACAGACCTGCCTCTGCGGCTGTCATTTTGGAACAGGAATGGGGCTACTGTTCTCACACCCATGATAGCAATGGAATGGGAGGTCTATTCACGATGAAAAATCATGATTACATTGTTCTGGAACAGTCACGGGAGCAGGATGGATGCAGGACAGAATGGGGTCAATGTCATCCGAAAGGGGAAACCTTTCCCAACCCTGTTCTGTTCCTGCCACAGGATATATAGCCCGTGTGAAAATTTCCTAAATGTCCCATGACTGTATGAATAACCAGTTATGTGCAGTTGGACTGGGACAAGGAACCATCTCCCTGGCAAGGGGGGACATTAAAGCCCAGCATCTTTCTCCTTACCTACAATTTTGTATCTTTTTGCAAAAGGCTGTGAAAAATTGCTGTGAAAGGACAGATATTTGTTGGTGGCAAAAAGGTTTGCAAAACACATCCCTCCCATTTTGAAACAGCATTAATTGAAATATGTCTCTTCAAAGTCTATTATCCTGCATCATATATTGTACAACACAGCTAATTTTGTGTTTTTTATTGAGGACAGACTTTATTAATTCCCAGTTCACATGATGTGCCTAAAATAAAATGCTGAAGTAGTTCATTGCTATTTTTTTGCGGAAAATTCTCTGAGTTGTTGCCTAGAGGGAGCTCTTGCCTTTCTTATGTAAATTCTCCCTGCCTCTCCCTCTCTCTTTCCCTCTCCCTCTTTGTCTCTCCAGATACAGTTCATGTTATCTGTAGACTGTAGCAGCATTTCTCTAGGATGCATGGTTTTTGTGAATTATTATAAAGTCCAAGTATTAAGCCCAGAGTAATTAAACTCAAAATAAATGCAACATAAAACATTAGCAAAATGACTGCATATTGATAGAGTGACATCAATATCTTAAGATAAACACTGTGTCCATCATTTCAGGGCTTATTTATCAGAAACATCCTTTTCCTGACTATACTCTCAAGATTATCCTTGATCTCTGAAAATGAATTACATGAATGACATTCAGCATGCCAAGGATGTGAAAAATACTTTCTGATGTTTTGCCTGCATCTGTGGCTGGCATCTTCAGAGAATCTGAATTCTGAATTCTGAAGAGATTCTCTGAAGATGCCAGCCACAGATGCAGACGAAACGTCAGAAAGAAACTATTCCAGAACACGGCCTCACAGCCTGGAAAAAAAAAAAAAACAAGGAAAATCTATGGATGCTGGCCGTGAAAGCCTTCGACTTCACTTCCAAAGTTTCTTATCCTCAACAAGAAAGGGTATCTGAGGACTAAAAGGGATGGACTGAAGTCCCAGATTTTGTTCTTGTTCTTTCTTATTTTATGCTGTGTTAAGATAAACCAACCTGTATATATATATTGGTGAAAAAATCTATTTGTACAAAAAATATTGTCCAAGGTCCTGCATGGGACATGTAGCTATGATGACATGGCTATGATTCGTCTCCTATTCCGACCTCGTAAAACCTGTCTTAAAACCCCGACAGACACAGCAACCAAAGGTGTTTTGTACCATGGTCAACTGGTAGGAAGGACAGCCCAGCATATTCACACATAGTACCTCCAGTTATTGTAATTGGACTAAGATGCATAATCAACCAGGTGCTTCATCTGTAAATGAGTGAGGATGCTTGGGATGTAGACAAAGCTGTTAAAGAGATTTAAATTCTTTTGTGTCCACCACCATCAATGGAAGTCTTCAGTGGACACCTTGGCTGCAATCCTGCCTGGCTCAGTGTAGAGTAGTTGTTCTTCAACTATGCTATGTTGAGCCATTTACCACACATTGGACCTATTGTAGAACCGCTGAAGTCCCCCAACATGGCCATTCCATGCCTGTTAGAGAGCGGGAGAGGAACCATAGAAACATTGTACTATGCCCCCATAACCAGACACAAATAAATTACATCCTCCACTGAAGTCTCCAGGGTCCTCTGGTGGTCTCATCAGCTGATATAATCATTCATTTCTCATGTGGCTTCTGTGATCCCCTCACTCTCTGCCATACACAGAATGGCCATGAAGTGGGGAGTTCAGTGGTTCTATGGTAGGTGTGTGTAGGATCTTTGGTAACTGTTGAGGGAGGGCTACACATCTCCACATTGACCAAAAATAGGCATAAATAGACAGGCATAAGATTGGCTATTTAACCTACAGTCATTTTTGATAGCTATGAGTAACATCAAAATCAATTACATTCAAAATGCTCAGTGTGGAGGCTTCAGGAATAATTGGTCCAATTGTATTACCAAATAATTGTATGACCCAAACCTCTAACTTTTGTACTTCTATCCTACTAAGTAAGACTATTTCTTCCCCTGCAACAAAATAAAGTTTATGCCATGACAGGCTTTAATCCTGCTGAGGGAAAAGTAAAACCTACTACAAATGATAGCAGCAGCATCTTAGAGTGTGATATTGAAATTTGGGGAAATGTCTGACAAAATCTTTGTTCCAGACTTTTGTGTAACTTCAAAAATCCTTAATGTTAACTTCCAATAACCAGGGATAAACCTTTGAGGTGTCTGGAAGTAAAAGTGATAGAGAACTCAGAAGTGTTGTAAAAATAATAACGTATACAGTACTGTTTTTGTTGGACTGTACAATTTGAGTCTGTACACAACAGATAGTACCAAGAGAGAGAGCGCCTTCAATACATGTATGATCTGGAGGTTTGCCCTTTGTTAAATGGTAGTGATTAAGGAATGATGTGTTCATTTCACGTAGAAGACACTGATGCATAGCAAATGCAGCAGTAAGTGGCCGGCTGCTATGATCAATCCATCAATTGATAGTGGAAAACTTTTAAAACTATTTTGAGTGCCTCTGAACATTTGCAGAACATTTTTATGCACAAATGAATTATTATATGCTCCTTATTAAAAAATCAGTGTAGATAGCCGTTTTGCTGTGTGATCAGCAAAAACCAGAAGTAAAGTAGTTGATTTACTCATTTAACTCAATGGGGACACTTCTGAATTGATTTGGCGGGGGGGGGTTAGGAAAGACTGTCAGATATTGGACATACAGTAGTTAGATTTATTCTGTGAAGAGCTGTGCTTTGTAGCAAATTGTTTGCACAGATCTGCAGAACTAGTGGCAGTTGCAAATGTATCCATTTTGATTAGCTCACAGCACTGGAGCTGAGTTTGTGCAGAGCTAACTGGGGGAGCAGAGCTGGGTTTTGGTTTGTCCTATGAAGTTGGACTGAACAGTTCTATTTTGAATCTTAAAGTGTGAAGATGGTTTTTCTTCTGTGGATGCTATAATATGTTGTAAATAGTCTTTATTATGTTCAAGTAAAGACAAGAATATTTTAGACATAAGTCTGTGTCTATGCCTTTTGTTCTGATGCCTGGAGGAACAAACACTGCTACAACTTACTGATGCCTGGACCTTTTGAAGAGGTTCCTAGTGTGCACTGCCACCTGACAAAGACATCTTTTTACATCTGCCTTTGAGAAAAAAGAAATAAACTTTTCCTAGAGAGAGGAGGATGCCACTTTAACTAGCTGCATTTTTTTGGCTCCATGCTTAGCAAGACCCTTGAAGTAGCCATTGAAGGTAGTATATAAGTAGCAGGGTGCGGGGGAATGGCAACAAAGAGAAGATGGAAGGGAGTTCAGAGGAAAAGTTTCCACTTAATTCTTAACGTGCCCAGCACTCCGTGTATCACAGCACTATAAACACATTAAAAGATTGCAAAGGGATTGGGTGGGATTTACTTCTGGCAAAACATGTAAAGGACATGGATGGAAAGCAGAATAGAGGGAAGAGAAACGGGGAAGCCAAGAGAGGAGAACATGCATGGAGTGACACCAGCCTTTCAGGCTTCCAATCCTGACATTCTGCAGCACAGCTGCTTGGTAGTGAAGAAGAAGAAGAAGTTCCCCATCCTATTCTCATCCATAGCAGGGCTCTTTCCCTCCTCTTCCTTTCCCTTCCTCTTTAATTATTCTCCAATCTCCGCTCTTCAGTTGCTTCCTTTTCTTGCTGTTCTTTGGCTGGGCTTCCAGAACCCAGGAAGGGACAGAAAGGAAGCTGTGGAGTAAGGGAGGGAGGCATTGAAAAAGCATGAGGTAAGGCAAGAGAGAGGAAAAGAGAGTGATGGACTGGGAGAGTACAAAGAAAAAATAAGTAAGTACAACTGAGGCAAAGTGCAAGGGAGGGAGGTGACATTTATAAGCTTTTTCTTACTTTCCTTTGAACTATTCTTCACAGAAAGCATTGTTTCTCACATAAATCAGTAAAACAATATATCTTCAAGGCTTGGAAAAAGAGGAACCCTCTCCAAAGTCAAAGTGAACTGAAGGCATACGTTGACAAATTACTCCTAGAAGGGATATATCGTGACCTTCTACAATGCTAATACCGCCTCACTGTTTTGCCAAAAATCTTAAATTAAACAAAAGAATTACACAGAAATATGCACAGAAATTTAAAAAACAATAATATAAAATGCATGCATATGTACAAGGAGAAACATGTTCATAATTACAAGACAGTAGGTCATATACATCTAATACTGAGGTTTACACACAGCCAGAACAATAATTACAGTATACAAAAAGTACTAGACAATAGTGCACTGCACTTGATAGTACTGAGAGGGTCTGTCTGTATTGATTTCCCAAAAGTTTGTTATATTGAGTCTGTAAAAGAAAAGCCTGAGTCTGCAAAATATGTCTGTGTCAGAGAAAGCTGAGATATAACTGTACTTGCTCCAGCTTGGCTAGAAGCCCAGACACAGAGTTAAGAAGGCCACAGAAGAACAAAGAGCTCATTTACAAGCCTAATGTGCAGAGCTAGAGACATTATACGTAAAGTTGTATTAAGTCATTTACAAGAAATGATGTGCATTTGGAGAAATGAAATTTAGTGAAGATTCTGATATAGTTTGTATTGATTAATAACCAATGCTTGTTATACTATGCTGTGCTTAGAAAATAATATGATTTGACTTGTTCATTAGAATTTAGTAAACAATAGACTATTCATTTATCTCCCTTCTGGGCGCACTGCCCACTTCGGCTGTCTGTGTCTAGATACCAAAAATAGAAAGCAACACAGAGAGCAGATTTCTGTTCCAAAAAGGTTTTCTGGGAAATGAAGTCTGTCTAATGACTAAAGTAATGAACATGCACAGAGCCTGAGTTTTTAAGTTTCGTTCTTCTCTAATATAAAAAGGTGTGTGTGCTTTGTTTCCAGGAACACAGTATGGAGGTTTATTCCCTGTGTTACATTGCTAGCAGAGAATAAAGCCATCTAAATACACTGAACCGGCCTTGAGATTCCTTGTCACCCAGATAGACCTTAACAGTACTAAGCATGTCAATGCAACACAGAGTTCCAAGTAATATCCCATTTCCTATAAGAAGTTCTTGAGGTAACAGTAACAGGAATAGTAAATAGTACCCACAATTGTGTCAAAACATCCATATTCATTTTCCTTCATCCACCCTTGGGATATCTGATAACTAACAGAGAAATGTGTCTGCCAGGAGTAAGTCTCAGGGCTCGTCTACAGTAGTGAAAAATCCTGACTTCCTCCTGTATCTGGCCCGATAAGGCCACACAACATGAGACCTTATCCCAGATCTGGTATGATAAGGCCACACAATGTACAACCCAATACTCACCAAACCTGGGTTATACCACCTTAATCTGGGGTTTAGAAAACTCTCAGTTTTCTCTGGAGTTTGCTGGAAACTGTAGTGTGAATAATGGATCCACACTGGATTCAGGAGTGAGGGGGAGGCAGGACAAACACTGACAGGCATCACCCCCCCCCTGCTCATTGGTGCCACCAGTGCTGTCATGCAGCATGTAGTTGCTCACTCTAAGGTCAAAACAAGGTAGCCAGCCATGTGATTGCGTGGCTGGCCACTCGTTCTGACCTCAGAGCGAGTTACTATGCAACAAGGCTCTGCCTTCCCAGAGCACAGTGGCTGTTTTGAGGCCAGAACAAGTGACCATCCATGCAATAACATTCACAGTAGTCGAATTTCATCTGGATTTTTACAGCCAGTGTAGAGAACCCCTCACTTAGTTCAATGGAACTTATATAAGATAAATGCTTATAAAGGCTGCAGACTTAGAAGGGTGATTGCAGAGTTAGAGGGTGATGGTCTCAAGCCATCTTAAAACTGCTACTTGTTGAGAAAATTATTTCCATTGACACAAGTGCTGAAAAAAGCACCCATTTCTTGATTATGTTTCACATCTTACCAGTCTTGACATATTTAGTATTCTAGATAAATGCTGGTTAAGAGCAAGTTAAGAGCAAGATAAAACTGCACTGTTGCTGACAGCTGTTGCTAAGAGAAATGAAGCAGGACATTGTGAAATTCTTATGTAGACAACTGATACATTGCATGCCCCTTCTGCCTTAAGTGTCAAAAGATCCTGAAACATAAGCATCAGACCATGAAGAAAATTGGGAAGTTACAGGTATTATGACCACAAGAATATATGGAAAGGTGGATTCAACAGAAGCATCCTGGGTACGCAGATGAAAGCAGCTGTTCTGTGACTGGTGAAGAGGAAGGAGGGATCAAGACTGAGGTAACAATGGTTTGGACAAAAAAAATGACCAAGAAATGGAGAAAGATTCCGTTTCCTGATCTCATAATCTGTCTGAAACACGTTGAGATACATCTTACAGGACATTCTTCAGTTTTATCATCATCATCATCATCATCATCATCTATAAAGATCTATATAGTACATGGCACTTTTCAGTAAAATAAGAAAAAAATAACAGCAACACCATTGGGTCCTGCCAAAGGTGTAAAATCTAAGATAAGTGTATACACAAACACACACAGAGGGAAGGAAGGAATAAGAAATAAAAAACTATAAAATACAATTTCAAAACAGATAAATTTCAAAACAGGTAAAAAAACGGTGCTCAGCAGTAGCTCCTCTTCGTCTTGGAAAGATGTGACCAGTGGGGTGCCACAGGGTTCTGTCCTGGGCCCAGTGCTATTCAACATCTTTATCAATGACTTGGATGAGGGAATAGAGGGTATGCTTATCATGTTTGCAGATGATACCAAATTAGGAGTAGTAGCTAATACCCTAGAGGACAGGATCAAAATTCAAAATGACCTGGATAGACTGGAGAGGTGGGCCAAAGCTAACAAAATGAAATTCAATACGGAGAAATGTAAGGTACTATAGTTAGGGCAAAAAAGAAATGAAATGCATAGATATAGGGTGGAGGAGACCTGGCTGAATGAGACTACGTGCGAAAGGGATCTAGGACTCCTAGTAGACCACAAGTTGAACATGAGTCAACAGTGTGATGCAGCAGCTAAAAAGGCCAATGCGATTTTGGGCTGCATCAATAGAAGTATAGTGTCTAGATCAAGGGAAGTAATAGTGCCGCTCTATTCTGCCTTGGTCAGACCTCACTTAGAATACTGTGTCCAGTTCTGGGCACCACAATTCAAAAAGGATATTGACAAATTGGAGCATGTCCAGAGAAGGGCGACTAAAATGGTGAAAGGTCTGGAAACGATGCCTTATGAGGAAAGACTTAGGGAGCTGGGTATGTTTAGCCTGGAAAAAAGATGGTTAAGAGGCGATATGATAGTGCTGTTTAACTATTTGAAGGGGTGTCACGTTGAGGATGGAGCAGGCTTGTTTTCTGCTGCTCCAGAGACTGGAACATGGAGCAATGGACACAAGCTCCAGGAACAGAGATTCCACCTCAACATTAGGAGGAACTTTCTGACAGTAAGAGCTGTTCGGCAGTGGAACGCACTCCCTCGGAACATGGTAGGGTCTCCTTCCTTGGAGGTCTTTAAACAGAGGCTGGATGGCCATCTGTCGGGGATGCTTTGATCGTGATTTCCTGCATGGCAGGGGTTTTCACTTGTTGGATGGCCCTCGTGGTCTCTTCCAACTCTACAATTCTATGATTCTATAGTCTACATAAAAACAAATGCAAAATAAATGATGTAAAATATGCCAATGCTTTGCAATGGCCTTTTGTCTCCTATTCAGTCCATCTGTTGATGGATCAGGAAATGGGATCATCTGCAGCACATGGTTAATTCAAAACCATGCTACCAAGTCCTGTAACTCATAAGTATCAAGTCTCTGGTCCATGGATGGATAACTTCCTTATAACTGGGAGTTGTATACCTCTTCCCAGAACTGGGAAATCCACAATTCCCCCCTCAATTTTGTTTTGCATTGAAGGAGTCCACCTGTACCCACTAGGGGCCATGCAAGAGATCATAGAACCATGGAATTGTAGAGCTGGAAGACACCACAAGGGCCATCCAGTCCAACCCCCTGCCATGCAGGAAATCATGATAAAGTTCACCAGATACCCTCCCCTGCTGTGATTTAGGTCAAAACCAGAAGGGACCAGAAGCATTTTTAAAACACCACTTATTTTGAAAAAATCCCTTCACTGACTAAAACAGCTCAGGGAGGTTCAAACCTTGCACTTTGTCCACCCTGTCATATTCCCACTTAGGCTTGCAATATGACAAACAAAATCATGGCCTCCACCAGACAGCTGTCTGGCATGCTGGCACACTTTGGCAGAGCCACAGACTCCACTCTGTCATGAATGCTTTGTCCACAGTTCATAAAGAAAAAGCAAGGGGGTGGAGTACAGACGGAACAATGAAGACACACCCTCAGAGGACCACATGATGACTTAAAGTAGAACAGACACGAAATTTCACACCACACCCCTACTTGTAGAGGGATAATTGTGCAATTAAGCCCCATTGACGGGCAGAAATTGACAATGAGTTGTTGCACGATAGCAGCCAAACTGAAACGGAGGGTACACTGAATAGCAACGGTGTCATGCGGGCCGCGGAAATCACAAGCAAAATGAAAGCGCAATAATCACTGAAAAAAACCCTTGTGTGGTGTACCTCAGAGTGACTTAATAGGGGACACAAGGCCATTGCAAAGCATTGGAATATTTGGCATCATTTGCTTTGAAATTTACTCAAATCCAAAGCTTTAATTAAGCAACCTGCAAATAAAAGACAGGTATATTTCAGCCCAAGAAACAGTGCATATCAATAACTAACAACAAGAAATGTATTTTTTCTTCCTCTTTCACGCATGATGATAGATGTGGAGTCCATTCACACTACACAGTTATAGCACTATGATTTCATTTTAACTATTATGGCAACATTTGATGGAATCTTGGGATTTGCAATTTAAGGAGGGGTACTTAGAATTCTCAGAGAGCTTTAGTACCTCAACAAACTACACATCCAAGGATTTCAAAGGATGCAGCCATGACAGCTACAAGTGGAATCATAGTGCTATAACTGTAGTCTGAAAGGGCTCTAAGGGCTTACCTATATTAGTCAGGGTATGCCAGCTTCCTGCTGGTGTATTCTGGCTCCAGATCTGGCCTGTCCTTCCCCTGTTATCGAGAAAAGGCAGGGCACATTTTCTTCACTGACATGGAAGCCAGAAAGGGGCCCTGCAACATGTGACTACAGGCCTCCTGCATGTTACTGCCAGGGAGCTGGCAGCGGCAGCAAGGGATTACATTCTGGGATGGACTCCCACAGATATGTGGGACCCAATCTGGTGGTACTGGATTAAACTGGCTATTTTCTTATGCTGCTTCAAAGGGCCCTATCCTAACTTGCCCATGTTCCAGCCCTGTATCTGCCACAGGGGTTGTAAGGACTGCCCAGGGGCAGATCGGGGTAAATGCCCTGCATCATCTGGACTGCAGGGTTCTTTAATGGGGGAAAGCCAGGGTATTTGGCCCATGTAGATAAGCCCTTGATCGCTAGGCCTATTGGGAGGCAAAAGTTCACAGAGATTGCAATTTGTTTATTAAACTAGAAGTAATTTATGCAGATTCATTTAATGTGTGGCTTTAGTGTGCAAAAACAATTTTTACTTGATCAGGCTTTTCACCTTTTTCTTTACTGAGAACATTAATGATACCTTGCTTTCAGCCTCACACCTTTGAGAGACCCCAATGGTTAAATCATGTGAAAAGTATGTGATTGCTTCAATTATACTTTTGTGGACTTGCAAAGCTAAGGGAAGTTAACATTTCCTTTACGAATGATATGCTTCATTTCTAAAATACAATAGTTGGAAATTCAAGCCTGCCTGCAATCAGTACACTCTAACCTAGCTATTCTTTATCATGATCATTAGAGCTACTTCACACATAAAAGAGCAGAGGCTTTCTTGTTTCATGTTTCATCAGCTTCATTAGCTAGACCTAATATGAGCTAGGAGTTACCTGGACTTCCACACATAATCTGCTTTTGACTGTTCGTTCTGGGATATGACTGTTAATGATCCAGACAACATGTGCAAAGCACATTACCCACACCTCTGAATAATCACAGCCAACCAAAATGAATTTAAATCACTCTTGTCAAAACAATTTCCCTACACGCTACTGGATTTGTGTTGTGTGATCCAGTCTTTGTCTACTACCAGGGGCCATTCATTTACAAAGATGCAGGTGTAGTAATCAAGTGAGCATGGTGGGGAGGCACAACCAATGTCTGGATTTTTTTTTAACATTACACAAAGGTCTTGTCTATACGAAGGGGGAAAATATGAACAGGTCCAAAAAAGCAGGTATTCGTAATGATGCAAACTGTCTTCATGGTTAAAGGAGCCCTCCTAAACTCCACATGACCCCTAGCCAAGATAGCGGCCATGAGTAATTTACTCACAATTTTAAATCTGCCACTGCCAATTTTTTTTTCAAAAAAACCCACCACTTCCCCATGGTGTGCACAAGTGATAGTTCATATTTACAAAAAAAGAAAGGGGAAAAAAGAGTTTAAGATCGCCATTTGATCAACTTACAAGACCCTCGCTTAGCCAAAAATAGAACATGGTGGCTGTAGGTGCTTTCTCTATTTGCTAGCCCCACCCCATTCTTGTTCAGCCAATCAGATTATGCCACCTGTTCATATCTGTGTAAATCCGAGTGTTTGAATGATCGCACACTGGCATGTCATATAGAGATTTTTTTAAAAAAATCCGCACAAAGCCCCAAACCCCAAAACTTTGTGGTGGGTTTGTCTGACCCACTTCCGGATGACACGTATTTATGCTCATGCCCATATGAACGGACTGCCGTACATTCTCATCCCATTTGGATTATTTACATCATATAAACAAGACCAAAGTCTGTCCCTCAGGCTGCATACACAACCCCCCAGTATCTTCTGTATGATTCCCCAAACCACTCCCAGTTTGGGGAGTAGATGTAGCAAAAATGACAAACTAGAAACTCTGGAAACCTTTGGTAGTACAATAGCCATTTTATGTAATTTCACTCCAATGGCATATTTGGGAGAGAGAAAAAGAGAAAGTTAAAAGATACTTTTAGCAAATTTAGAAGGTATACAATTGGGAAAGGGGGCATTGTTGGAAACTTTCCTCCACTTGAATTCTCAGGTTGACTGATCTGGGAAGTGGGCCAACCAGAGGAGCCTACTTCTGAGACACTTAGGACTTTATCAGGCACAGAAAATATGGTGTCATCATGATGCCACATAAGCACAAAAGGGTGCACGGATCAGACAACGTCGCCCTTTCATTATTATAAAAAGCCAAAACCCCATCATTTTTAATTTATGGCTTAAGCCATCAATAGATCCCTTTCTACTTTTTTGCTGGCATTGTCAGCATGCAATACGTCTGTCCCTTTAAATCTCATACTTACCCCGTCAGTGGCTGGAGCGTCATGAACACTTCCGGGTCAGATCAGGACAGCCAGGTAAGTGATGAACTTTTTTTGTCCCTCCCTGGGTTACTTGTTTTTTTTTTTTTTTAAAGTATGTACAGATGCATGTGTAAACTTTAAATGGTTTATTTTTGTTTTTAATTTTGAACTTCCTGTGCAATGAAATGGCACAAAATTTCAAAAAACGAAGTGAATGGAGCTCTGTTCACTTCCTCATCATTCATGGAGGAGCTTTGCCAGGAAAGGAGGTGAGTGTGGGAGAGAACGTTCTTTTGCTGGCACAAAAATTGGGTTTCTGCCGGCAAAAGAATGTTTTAAAGACAATGTCTGATAAAGTCCTAAGGCTCTTTTAAAAGACGTTTAAAAATGTCTTTTTAAAATAAATGCCAACTTTTAAAAATTGAATTTTAAAATAAAATTCTACATCACTAAAATATGGTTATGTTGATATACTATAAAACTTAGTAAGACTCTTAGGACTTTATCAACCAGCCTCTGAAAACATCTCTTTCCCGCCGTATTTTGAAGCATTATTTTCCCGGCACGCTAACCCTTTTTTTTACATGCTGCTGTAATAGTGTGAAAAAGCAGCCCCAGCATTATTGGAACATAAAAGCTAGTGCTGTTGACTTCTGAATTTGCTGGTGTGCGTGATCTCAGTGGTTCCCACGAGAAGATGCGAGCACCCTTAAATGTCAAAAACCAGCAAAATTAAAACCCAAAATATACACAAAAATACTGAAATAATCTTACAAACTTCCACATAAACCAGGGGGTTAATAAAAAGAGTGTCCCATACCTGGCTTTCACATTTTCACCCTGAAGTATTCTGGCAGGGACCACCGATTGGTGCTGGAATCATGAGAGCACAATGGTGCACGGTTTCAGACACTGGCAAAACCGTGAAAAAAAAAATAGCACAGCAGATCTATTGATGGCTTGGGCCATCAATAAAAAAGAATGCCTTATTCATTACTTTAAAATGCCAAAGCATGACATCATACAATATATGCACCCTTTCACGGTCATTAGGTGTCATATGATGCTGTATTTGTCATGTCTGATAAAGTCCTTAGACACTGTTTCTTTTAGAGACTCACTATGACATTTTGCAGCCCGAGGCAATGAACATGATGGCCTCCTATTTTTTCTCACATACAGAAAATGACTTGTATATCACTTGTATTTGGCATCCTCCTCTTCATCTAAGCATGAGTGGGCTTAGGGGGTGCACGGAATGCATGTATTTCTCTCTTCCAAGAACTTGATGCTTCCACGCAGCCACTGGCCTAATATGCTCATAGGGCTTGAGACTTCCACAGATAGTTATTACTGTTTAACTATGTGGTAGACCAATTTCCTTTCTTATTTGAAGCAAATTTCATTGCCAAATGCTTCCAAGTTCACTAAAAGGCTGAGACTGAGGACTTGCCTCGGATTGCTGTAGCTCTGTTTAACCAGATTTTATTTGGCTTCTTTGCATTTTATCCCGTGACGACGTAGACTATCACATTGCCTGGATTCTAAACGTTCATTTAAAAAACAAACAAACAACACAATCAAGGACTTTATCAGACACACTGAAATACGGTGTCATAATGATGCCACATAAACATGAAAGGGCACGCATACCAGTCGATGTTGCCCTTTCGCATTTATGTCTTATCCTTAAGCTGATCTATTTTATTGATGGCCCAAGCCAGCTTCCGGTTGGTAATGGTGGTGTAATCAGACTCTCATGGAGAGAGCTCCGGAGAGTTGAGCCACACGAGGTAAAAGAACCCTGCTGGCAATGCTGGTCGGGTTAGAATTTTCTATCCCAAAGAGGGGGAGATTGGAGGGGGCTCTCAAATACCTGGTTCCTAACAGCTCAGGGGGATTTCTCTTTCTGAATATCCCCTGCCAAGGATCTTCTCAGCAACGGGCAGTAGAGGAGGTCGGGGCCATATACCACCGCTGTGCGTGCTGCAGCTGTTTTTTTCCAGCAGACGCCTGCCACCAACTTTTTAAAGAACTGATAAATTACACTTAAATACTTCAGCAATATGTGATATGTGGTTTTCTGGCTGATCCTGAGATCATTAAAGTCGTTGGATTTTGTGTTTCCTGAGAATGAGACAGCTGACTTAAAAGGAGTGGATCTGGGAGCGGATCCGAGGTCGAAGCTAAGCTGGAATTTTGGAGCACTTTGCTGTATTCAGTTCTTTAGTTATAAGATTGTTATATCAGTAAATGGGATTGTGATCATTGAGAATTTATTGAGACGATCTGGTGAAGGAAAGACAGACATAAGAGGAATTTAAGAGAATCCAGAGAGAGTGAGATAGAGAAATCTTCCTTAAAGGCTGTCCGGAGTCCAAATACTTGAAGTTAAGGAGAAAAGACTGCTGATTATTTAATGGAGACGGACATGTGGTCATAGTGCAAGAGGACCCAGCTCCTAACCTGTTCCTGCTTGTGTGCATTTTTTTTTTTGAGCAAATGAGTGTGTGTGTGTGTGTTAATGTTACCGGCTGGTCTGACTGAGTAGTTTTGATTTGTAGTTTTGTCGATCTGTCTGTGGTCTATTGTTTGTTTGTTATTCTGCTTGTTTTATCTGTCATATTCCCCTTTTTTATTTTAGTTTTTATTATTTTGACTGCTTGTTTTGGTGGTTGCTCCCCCCCTTCTCTTCCATTTGGTTTTATTTTTGTGTAGGTGTTTGGGACGGTGACAGGAGAAAGGTACAGGAAGAACCACTGGAAGATGCAGGAAGTCAGTGACACAGTCTAAGACACAGTTCCAGGTGGACTAAGTCAGTCTAAGACACAGTTCCAGGCGGACAGAGTAGAAGGCTGCAAGGGGAGTTTACTAAATAGAGGTGGAGGCAGAGAGACAGAGGGAGGTGGACATTGACGGATCCAGAACTGAGATGCCCAGAGGAAAACTGAGGGAAGTGCTTGGAACTGAAGGGAGGAAGTGAGAGAGAAAAGAGAGAGTTTTGTTCTCTCTCCCCTCTTTCCTCCTTTTCTCCTTGTTGTAACTCCTGGACTTTAAACTGGAATAGTTGATTGCTTTCTTTGATTGAAGTATAATATATAATATTTACTGATTTGCCTAACTATTCACTTGGCTTGTATTTGGATAGTTTGTCAGTGGCTATTTTGGAAGAGGGACTATATGATTTGACTCGATTGATTGCTTTCATTGATCTGATTGACGTGGCCTGATTTGACTTGACTTGAAGTACTAATTGATATCTGGGTAGGATATTGGGTAGCCTGATATTGATGGAAAGGGTCTCTTTTTGAGTATTTGATGGTTGGATATTAGGGTGTTATTGGAACCTCACTAATTTAATCTGACTCTCATAATTATTGGATTATATAATATAGTCATTATACAATCACTACATAGTTCTCATAACTACTGTAACTTAGAATATTGAATCCCAAATTTTGAATTCTGAATATTGAATATTCAATATCGAACTCTGAACATTGATGGTGTGGTAAAGTTTTGACCTGATATATATATATATATATATATATATATATAATTTGACCTTTGTAATTATTGGATCTTATATCAGATTCATTATATATTCATTATATAATTTCTATGACTACTGTAACTTAGAATCTTGAATCTTGAATCTTGAATTTTGAATATTGAATATCACACATTGAACATTGATGGTGTGGTAAAGCTTTGATCTGATATATATATCATAAACTGCTATAATAATAATGGTATAATTTTATTGCTTGAATCAAAAAGAAAAGAAAGGAGGAGAAGGAAAATTGAAATACCAAAACTGAGATTTGAAATTTGAAATAGTTTGTACACGCCATCACTGGAGAGAAGTTGAATAAGAATCAGATTGTAGAATTGATATATTGAACACGTAAAAGTTGATTGTAGATTTGATATATAGAATATTAAATTTAACTGATATGTGATAGTTATATTATACATCTGATAGTGTGGTAATATAGGCTAATATAGAATACAAATTGAATAATCTAATTCTATAATAGTATAAAGAGAGATAATAAAGAAAAGAAGAAAAGAAAGAAGAAAAGAAAAGAATTTATTGCTAATTCTCTCAGAATGAGGAAAACAACTCAAACAACTTTGCAAGCCACAAGAAGACCATCGGATCAAGCATCGATATTAGAAGAAATAAGACTGGTGAGAGGGGAACTTCAGGAAATGAAGGCAGATCTAAAACAGGAAATGAGAAGAGAGTTTAAGAGTATTAAAGAATCCATTGATAAAGTGACAGAAGACTCAAAGAAATTGAAAGAAAAGGTAAACGTGTTGGAATCCAGGGTAGAAGATCTTAAGAAAAAGGCAGAATTTGTGGAAGCAAGCAAGGAGCGAGAATTGGATGAACAAGCTCTCCAGGAGTTAAAAATGGATGGCCCAAGCCATCAATAGATTAGCTGTGCCATTTTTTTGCTGGCAAATCCAGCGTATGTAACCTCACATCTTTTTTTCCATGTATTTATGGGTGAGATCATGACATCCAGGTAGGTAACATAGTTACCGTGCTCTCCGGTCCTCTGGGAGGAATTTGTTGCAGCCACAAAGACCTAGGCTGGCAACCACCTCCCAGAGGGCTTTCTCAGCTGTTGCCCCCAAATTGTGGGATGGCCTGCCAGATGAGATCTGCCTATTGACATCATTAGACAGCTTTAAAAAGGCTGTCAAGACGGTTCTCTTCAGGCAGGCTTTTCCAGAATAGCTAACCCCGGCCTCAGGAACCCACTCTGGAGGTTGCTTCTGGACCTCCAAACTGATGCTGCTTGCTTGAAAGGGTTTTTAATAAACTGTATTATATATTGATTTTAATTTGTATTAATTTAATAATGTTTTAAGGGGGGAAGGGATTTGAGCTGTTTTATATTGTGTATTATATTATTGTTGTAAGCCGGCCCGATTGCTCGCAGAGGGGCAGGATATAAATATTATTATTATTATTATTACCCTCCCTGGTTTACTTGGGAGTTTTTAATTGTGTGCATGTGCTTGATGTAACTTTTAATGTTTTTTTTAATTTTTAAATTTCACGCACAATGAAGTCTCGTGGGATTTCAAAGGAAGAAGTGAATGGGGCTTCATTCACTTCCTCTTCATTACTGAGAAAGCCTTAGTAGGTAGGTAAGTACCTACAAGAGAAAGTAAGTGTGGTGGGGGCATTCTTTTGCTGGCATAAAAAATAGATTTTTATGCCAGCAAAAGAATGTTTAAAGGGGCTTGTCTGATAAAGTCCCAAGTCTCTAGCAAAGCTAGACAAGCAAAGCTATCTATAGCCACTGCCTTGCCTGGCCTTTGAAAGTGCTGAAAGTGGAGCCTCATACATTATTGATAGAGATAAACTACAAAAATGGAGCCAGTGTAGTGTAGTGGTTTGAGTATTGGACTATGACTCTGGAGACCCGGGTTCAATTCTCTAATCAGCCATGAAAACCCAATGGGTGACTTTGGGCAAATCACACACTGAGCCTCAGGAAACCCTGTGATAGGATCACCATAAATTAGAACTGAATTGAAGGCACACAACAAAAAGCTACAGAGATACAATAGAATTAGCCAAGAACCACTGTCTTTCAGTATGAGTCTCTAGTTTCTTGAGCCAATGTTACAAATCTGCAAAAATGTCTAACATTTCAAGGAAAGTTGATAAGAAGTCTGTTTTACACAGAAAGCAATGGAGCCACTGGAGTGAAGGAGGAGGGATACAATAAAGCAAGGTAAACCTAGAATATAATGATCAGTAAAATAACATTCCAGTGAAGAGGAATAAACTGACTCTGACTCCACAATACATTTTACTAGTAGTATTAAAACTTGTCTAGCTGGGGTCTGTTGTTTAGCTGCGTCTATTGTTTTTTATTCCTTATTTCATGTAGTAAACAACAACAACAACAACAACAATAATTCTTACCTGATTATCTCCATGGATCAAGGCAAGGAACAACAGATTAACATACAACATATATATTCAATAGTATACATTTTTATTAGATGTTCGGGGGGGGGATCAAGTTCCATTTTATGAGAGGCAATTAGAGTCTTCCCACTACCTACGAGTAAGAGCCTGAACTGAATGGGCTAGAATACAATATTCATGAGAGAGATAAATTCCAAAGGAATTGGATCTGTTGCACATAGTAGAGAACAATATTTTGAAACTGGAACATTTCAAATGTTATGCTTTTATTTATCCCTTAATGTTCAGAACCATCTAGAACAGGATAAAATGACCTCTATACCACCAATCTCTGGGTAGGCCATGCCCACCAGATTTACCATTTTCCCAAGACTGGTGAATGCCAGGTATGCAAATTCAAAAGGAACCATTTTCTCATACCATTCCAGGCAAAATATTTAGATTCCAGAAAATGGCCTGGAACTCCAACTTTTCAGGGAGATTTGCCCACCAAATTTGCCACCTGCATAGGAGTTATTAGGAGAGATGCCATAAGCCATAAAAATTCTGCAGGATCTCCTTTGTCATTTACATTCTGGACAAGACATCATATTGCAGAAAATGGCCTGAAAAGCCAACTTTCCAGGTATCTATCCCCATCAAATTCTGCAGTTGCATCAGACTATATGGGAGTGGTGCCAGAAACTGGGGGAGGGGGAATTCAGAGAGACCACTTAATACTTATTCCAGCAAAAATAAATAAATAAATAAATTCTGGAAAATGGACTGGAATGCCAGTATCTCTTTTTTTTAAAAAAAAAAAATCCTCTCCTGGTCTAGACTCATAGAATCATAGAATTACAGAGTTGGAAGAAACCACAAGGGCCATCTAGTCCAACAGCCTGCTACGCAGGGATACACAATCAAAGCTGTCCTGACAGATGGCCAACCAGTTTAAAAACCTCCAAAGAAGGAGACCCCACCATACTCTGTGCCAGTGCATTCCACTGCCAAACAGCTCTTACTGTCAGGACATTCTTTCTAATGTTTAGGTGAAATCTCTTTTCCTTTAGTTTGAGTCCATTGCTTTGTGGCCTAGTCTCTGGATCAGCATAAAACAAGCTTGCTCCATCCTCAGTATGATGTCCCTTCAAATATTTAAACATGGCTATCATATCACCTCTTAACCTTCTCTTCTCCAGGCTAAACATACCCAGCTCCCTAAGCTACTCCTCATATGTCATGGCTTCCAGACCTCCCACCATTTTGGCTGGCCCTCTAGACACATTCCAGCTTGTCAACATCCTTCTTGAAGTGTCATACCCAGAACTGAACACAGTATTCAAGGTGAGGTCTGACCAAAACAGAATAGAGGGCACTATTACTTCCCTTGCTCTAGACACTACAGTTGTCCCTTCGTATTTGCTGGGGTTTGGTTCCAGGACCCCCCGTGTGGATACCAAAATCCGTGAATACTCAAGTCCCACTATATTCAGTGGCATAGCAAAAAGTTGTCCCTTATGGCAAAATCAAGGTTTGCTTTTTAGATTATTATTTTTTAAAGAATATTTTCAAGCCGTTAATACTTAAATCCATGGATACCAAATCCGTGGATACGGAGGGACAACTGTATATTCCTATTAATGCAGCCTAGATTCGCATTGGCTTTTTTAGCTGCTGCATCACACTGATGACTCATGTTCAGCTTGTGGTCCACTAAGACTCCTAGATCCCTTTCACATGTACTGCCATCAAACCAGGTATCACCCATCTTATATCTGTGCATTTCATTTTTACTGCCCAAGTGTAGTATCCTACATTTCT
This sequence comes from Gambelia wislizenii, assembly GCA_030847615.1. Lineage (NCBI taxonomy): Eukaryota > Metazoa > Chordata > Lepidosauria > Squamata > Crotaphytidae > Gambelia > Gambelia wislizenii. The sequence goes on from JAUMIR010000003.1 coordinate 287,286,889, forward strand.
CCCTGTTGAAATTCAGGGTCTATTAGGTTCAGACTTTTAGCCACTCCTAGAGCCAACACTATTATCATCATGTTCTCTCCATGTCACCTTGCTTCTTTCTCCATATCTGCTCTTGTTACCAACTCTCCTCACCTTGCCTATGCTTCTGTTTTTTTGTTTGTTTTTTTTTTTTTGCAGCAGTGGTGGCTGCTTTCCTGCTGCCTGTTTAAGGAAGCATAAAGTGAAGCAGGGTGTGGGGGAGGAAGAGAGGTTTAGAGGTGCAATTGTGGCTGTCATTGCAATGGCAGGAAGCATGGCAGAGCTGAGGTGATGGGACAGAGGGAGGGAGGATGGGGAGGGTTCCAATAGGTGAGCACCAAGTGTAAGAGAAAAGAGGTATACAGAACAAAAACAGGGGGAAAGGAGGGGAAGGAGGTAAAGGAAAGTGAGACATATAGGCGTAGGTTGCAGGAAGCAAGAGAGGGAGGCATGATGTGAGGCAAGGGAGGGAGGGAGGAGTGCAATGGAAAGGTGCAAGAAATAAGAGACATAGGCCTGTGCTTGAAAATGCAAGAGGGAAAGGAATTATGGCCCAAGAAGGGAAGGGAAGGTGGAAGATGCAAGCATTGAGCAATGAAGAGGAACATGGCAAAGGTGCAAGGTGGGATTATTGTGCTGTTTTCATAGATGCATGCCTTTTTTGCCATCAGTAAGAAAATTGATACAAAAATAAATACTGTGCTGTACTGATCTGATGAGAATACAATAGCATTCGAAGTGCCTGTGGTTGACAAAAAGTTGTCATTTAACACACCCAGGAAATACATATCTACTTCACATGGTTCCACTTCTGCTATTAACCCGCCAACAACCATGTAAGGTAGATTTGCTGTGAGGCATTGATAGCCCAAGTTCACATGTAAATTCCAAGACCAAACAAGGATCTAAAGTTGTGTCTCCCTGTTCCAAGTCCAGCATTATAAATATGACTCTGTTAGTTCATTCAGAAGAGTAGTTACCAATGCTAAAACCTAGTGGCACAAAAAAAAATTGCAACATTTAATGCAGAATGTTAACCAGAATGCAGATTAATAATAGGTATAATTGTAGTAATTTGCAAAATATGCAGATTAGCTGCCCAGGTTTAAAGGGTGGATTATAGCAATCCTAGGGTTGCCTTCCCATATTCCCTATGGCTTTGCACAAAAATATGCATCAATAGAAGTATAGTGTCTAGATCAAGGGAAGTAATAGCGCCACTCTATTCTGCCTTGGTCAGACCTCACCTAGAATACTGTGTCCAGTTCTGGGCACCACAATTCAAAAAGGATATTGACAAATTGGAGCATGTCTAGAGGAGGGTGACTAAAATGGTGAAAGGTCTGGAAACCATGCCTTATAAAGAAAGACTTAGGGAGCTCGGTCTGTTTAGCCTGGAAAAAAGACAGTTAAGGGGCAATATGGTAGCCCTGTTTAAGTATTTGAAGGGGTGTCACATTGAGGATGGAGCAAGTTTATTTTCTGCTGCTCCAGAGACTAGAACACGGAGCAATGGATGCAAGCTCCAGGAACAGAGATTCCACCTCAACATTAGGAGGAACTTTCTGATAGTAAGAGCTGTTCAGCAGTGGAACACACTCCCTCGGAGCGTGGTGTGGTCTCCTTCCTTGGAGGTCTTTAAGCCAAGGCTGGATAGCTTGGAATGCTTTGATCATGATTTCCTGCATCGCAGGGGGTTGGACTGGATGGCCCTTGTGGTCTCTTCAAACTCTACAGTTCTATGATTCTATGATTCTTTGCTTGAATTTTGTTGGTCAGTCTTAGCTATAGTAGCACCACTGTATCAGTTGTTGAATGATGAGTCAATATGTAGATAAATCCAGTTGACTCAATGGGTTTATCTTTTAGCAACCTCCATTTAGGTCAAGCAGATGCTGTTACCTCAGATAACTTCCACTGAGGAAAGCATCAGTTCCTTCTTCAAGAATGCCTCAAGGTCCTCTTTTGACTTGCAGATCGTCTCCATCACTTGGTTTGACAGATTTCAGCCACAGGTTGGTTTTTATGCCATCCTGGTGACACTAGTCACTCAGGTCTGGACTGTTTCCAATGGACTGACACCTTATATAACCACTAGGAAATCTATTTCTTTCTCCTTTTTTTTTTTTTTTTTTGCATGGAATTCCATCTTGCAGCCCCAACTGGTCACTAAAGGTGTGTCTTTATAGTGGGATCTGGATCTGTGGGTGTTTGGTTCTGGGACCTCCACAGATGGCAAAAAATGCGGATGGGATGGTTGCCCTTATTAATGCTCGTGTCCACATCAGTGCGTTCGTGTGCATGTCACCGCCATTTTAGGTATGGGATGTGATGATCCATGGGTGGTTGAAACCACAGATTGGGGGACCATGGATCAGGGGGGCTCACTGTACTACCCAATCATAGCTATTGATAAGTACTGGTAGGATACCATAGCTCCAGCTTACAGAATTCTGGAATTTGTAGTTTGGTGACCTACTTAAAATTCTCTGTCCTTCCTTGAACTATAGCACCAGACCCCTCTAGTGGGAATTCTTAAGTATCTCACTAAACTACAAATCTCAGATTCTGTAGGATGAAGTTATAGCAGTTAAAGTAGCATCAAACTATCACTGTAGTGTAGTGTAGATACATTTTAACAATGAACCATTAGATTTAAATGTTATGTACATGCTTCAAATAATTATAAATGACCATATACTTGTAGTTCTCTCACACCAATATAAAAATCCAGATGGCTCATTTCACCTAACCACCTTCTTGATAGCAATAGCAGTTTAACTGTCAGACAGACAGCATAACAATTAAACTTTGTGATGTTTTCTAACCTTAGGCAAGAGGAAGAGATGTGTTTCCCTTCAAAATTAACCCTTCATATATCAGTATCTGTTCCAAAACAAAACACATACCTTACATACAATCAGTTTCTTCACTGAGCCTTAGGAGAGCAATTTCATATTAACCAGGCCGAACTTTTGTCTGGCATTTTAAACATTTTCCTTAAATTGCAGGCTAACCATAAAGGAATTTTGAATGGCTACATGATAAATATCCATGTAATTGAGCATATATAGCTAATGCCTCCTTGATAAATATCCAAAAGTTATAAGAACAGAACACTTCACTCACTAAATCATCCTGCTGTGAAGCACATTATTTGTGTACAGTAAAGGAAATATGTGCCAGGTTTTTTAAAGTCATATCTCCCAGATGCCTTCATTAGCTAAGATCCTTCCTGCCTGGGAGGGTGTTTCCAGTCAAGGAAATCTGGCTTTGTAATTGCTGTGAGCTGATACAGTACAGGGACCCTTAATAATGTTCCATCTTTTATTAATGAAAATATGCTTTTGTTCTGGAACAGTGATCAACAGCAACAGAATAATTAATTTCCCCCCTTAATTCTTGATTAGGTAATTTTATTTGCAATAAGTATTTTCAGTAGTTCACTCAAACCTCAGTTTTAATAAAAATGCCTCAGGATTAATTACTGGAGAATATAGCTCTGAGGAGTTGTCAGATAATTGGTTCCTTTAAAAAGATGAGAGAACAATGAATATTTTAGAACTGAAATTACCCTAAGCTTGACCAAAGTCTCCCTGAAAATTTTACTCAACTATCTACTTGTATTTATATAAATAGTATCTGCTCCATGGAAAAAAAAATTTAAGGGTATTCCAAGTAGAGATGGAAGATCCCTTGGAACAGGGGCCCTTTCACACTCCACATTTATAGCACTACTAGCTATAACTGGTGTAACACACCTTCAATCGTGACCCTTCCCACTCTCTCCCTGCCATCAGGTGCATGCCCCCACCCCCCCCGATGCAAGGCACAAATGCCCCCACCCCTGATGCCAGGCATGCACCCCCGCCCCACCCCCTGCTGCCATACATGTGCCCCCCGCCACCAGGCACACATACCCTGCTGCCAGGCATGTGCCCCCCTGACACTAGGCATTCACCCCCACCCTTCTGATGACAGGCACATGCCCCCACCCTACCCACCGCCACCAGGCATGCGCCCCACCCCCCAAAATGCTAGGCATGTTCCCACACCCCCAATGCCAGGTGTGTGCCCCACGACCACCAGGCACGCGCCTCCACCCCTATGCCAGGCGCCCGGGCATTGCCCCCACCAGGATCACACATCCCCATACTCCTGTGCACTCAGGCACACACTACACACACCACATCCCCCTATGCTACTCATACCCCCTCTGCACTGCCATGTTTAGAAAGTACTGAAACTTACACATGTTCTCACCCCCAGTGTGCTGTTTGGCTGCCCAACAGAGCTTTGATTGGTTGGTTAGTTTCCTAAGTGGCCAATCAGCACACTTGAAATGTCAACACACCTAAGAGCAATATATTTTTATATATAGATGGTTCCATTTAACTGCCATAGTTCCATCTTATGGAATCCTGGGAGTAGCAGTTTAGGGAGGGGTGTTTAAAATGTTTAGCCAGAGAGCAATAGTGCCTCACCAAATTACAAATCCCCAAATTCCACAAGATGCAGCGATGGAAGTTACAATGGAATTATAGTGCTATAATGCTGTTTTGTGAAAGGGCCCCAGTATTGGGTAAAGTAGGAACATTCAAAGGGCATAACTAAGTTGCAGGCCTTGTCTAAGGATTGGCAAGAATCTCATTAAAAACAACTGGCAAATTTAGATTCTTCATGTTGCATGGTGGATCTGCCTGGGACTTTACCACCATTCCTTTTACTGCTCTGTTCTGAGTTGAATAGCAGCTCTCCTCAGGCTGAACTCTGTTTAAATCTTTCACTAATTTTAACCTATGCTCACTTGCTGAGACCCTCACTATGGCCTATAGTGGTCTGGTGAGTGTTAAATGGGGCAGGAATGGCTTCAGGACCCCATACAGTTGCACATTCCTATTGTCCCCTAACTTTCTCTCTGATATTATCATTTCTGTGTGTAGGAATTTCCATGTGAAAGACCACTCCATCCTAAGAACCCTAGCATGCAGTCTGAAGTTTAGCAGTGATTATACAGATGGAGAGGATGAGAGAACTAAGCTAGAGCTATGAACTTTAACCTCTTACTCCCATTTCCCTTGGTTCATGTATTGAAGTGAATATCTGACACTCATAAAGGGAGAAACCTTACAGAACTTCTGTTTTTGTCCATATTGAGAGAAGATTAAAAGGGTCTGTGTTTTGGCCTAAACACAGGCAGGGAGAAAAGTGTGTATTCATAATAAGGGGAAACCTTTGACATTCAGAGGGAACATAATAGATATTAGAGATAAGATCAAGCTTCAAGACCAAATGCCAGCTGCCAGTTGTCTGTAATTTTCCCCCTGAATATTAATAGGGGGGTCAGGATTAGCATTACTTTTTCAAAAAGTGTATACAAATTATTTTGGTTCCATTTGTATTGGCAGAGTGCAAGCTACCTCTGATTCAATTATTCACATTGGGTCCCAAATGAATATGCAGAAACTCACACTCAGGGGCTTATCACATGAGGGAAGGGAAGTGGAAGTTTTGCCCAAGAGTGGTGCGTCCCTCCTTGCCTTATCACACTGTGTCAGCATGCTTCCGGTGAGCTCCTATTCCAGTCCTGAGGGAGATGGGGGTAAAGGCGAGGTTTTTTGCTAATGAATTTTTTCCAGTTAGCAAAAAGACTTGCTTTTACCACCATGTTCCATGGGCCTGGAACAGAAGAACAGCTGAAGCATGCAGACATCATGTGATAAGTACTATTCGCAGACGTAAAGCCTCTTCCCTTCCCTCATGCCATAGGACTCTCAGTCAGACCTAATGCATACCAAAATGCAAACTAAAATTCAGAAGTACAAATTTTTGTACTTCCCATTGACTTGCTTTGAGAAATCAAAATGGCCAGAAAATTTTGTTGGTTTTTTCCCCTCATACAACTGAACAAATTTTAAAGGCCTATTACAGAAGATTAGTCCTAGCAAATTGCAGAAAGATAAGGTAAAGGAGCTTTTGAGTGAGGCACCTTTAAAATTTTTCTTTAACAGTTTGTTCAGATGTGTTTTTTGGATTCTGTCAATTTGTTTACACAGTTCCATTTTTTAAAAAATCACGGATAATATTTTGCTTTTAAAGATACATAAGCACACATACATATTACATATATACATTTTTAAAATATACATTTTAAAACTGATGATTTTTTGGACCAGCAAAGAGTTGGACTAGTTCTGTAAAAAGGATGGGAAGAAAATGCAAGGAGTCAGAGAAATGCAACAAAATCTGAGAGAGTTTTGCTTCCCTCCCCTCCCTTCCTCATTGCCTAATTGAACTATTGTTTATAAATGAGAAGAAACAAGTTCATCCCATTCAAAGTCTCCTGTCAAATAGAATTTTATATTCTTTACCATAGCACAAATTTGAGTCAAACCTGGTTTCACCTTGAAGTGCTGCTGAGAGAATTTTATGTTTGGAGATCATTCAGCTGCCTTTTCTGTCTTTAAAAATAAGAAAGGCTTTGGCCTTGGCTGTACATCTGAATTAAGGAGTCTGAGGAACAGCTGCTCAAACAAACAACTATGACATCATATAATCTGGGGTGTAAAAAAGGGGCAAAGGAATTGCTGTAAGGCATTCTGGGAACATGGATCCATCTTGAATGCTGAAATTTTAAACAAATAATAAATGTGTAGCTAATCCTAAACAACTGTTTTACAGAACAATTTCAACAACAAATAATTGTGTGAACTGTTTATTCCCCCCCCCCATTTTTGTAATATTATAGGCATATTCTGTAATAGTGAAGCACTGGCAAAATATATATTTAATTCATTTTTTTTAAATCTCATATTTGAAAATACATATAAAAAGTGAATATTCCTTACAGGGTAAGCTTAGGCCATGAATACAAAGTAAGTAAAATTGTAGGCTATGGACTTTTTCGGATGCATGAAATATACCGCAAACAGCCTCGTCGCGTTGCGAGGCTGCTGCGCTGCAGAGCGTCCGTTTCATATGACGCTTGCCCCTGGCGGTACTGTTGCGGTACCGCGGGGAGAGTTGAGCATCATATTTCCTCGATTTTTAAGCACGAAAGTTGATTTCCAGGCACAATTCCAAAGGGTTAGTTATAATCTCAACAGGTCACATTCACACTGTCTTGAAAGAACACTGTCTGTGAGCCTGTCCAAGGGCTTGACTACACTGGCCAGAATACTCTGTCTTCCGGTTGGCCCAGCTCTCCCATTACTGTGATGAAAAGACAAATGCCCCCTCCCCACACACCAGCTGGTATTGGTGAGTGCAGTCACACATCACACTCTCTGAAGCTGGGAAGGAGCCTCTCAGCGTATAGTCAAGGCTGGTCATTTGCAGGGGGCCTTGATCATGTGCTGGGGGCCTCCTTCCTGGCTTCAGAGAAACACCAGTGGTAGTGGCAGAGACATCTGGTGATACGGGCTGGCATGCAGATACAGGAGATTATCAGACGGGGACAAAAAAGTGTCCTCGTCTCGCTATATTCTCTCCTACCCCCTCCCGTCCCCGTCCTGGCACAATCACCCCATGTTTCAAACCTACCTTTTTGCATGACCACTCCCTCCCCTCAGCAGCCCAGGAGTAAATAGAGCTCAAACAGAGCTCCATTTACTTCCTGGTTTGAATTCCCAGCCATTCTTGCGAGAGAATGAGCATGCGGGAAATTCAAAAATAAAAAGCAAAAGAAACTTCAAAAAGTGACACCAAGCACAAAAATACAGTTAAAAAAAATGCAAGTAACCCAGGGATGGTGTGTCACTTACCTCCTTTTCCTGATTGCACATGGAAGCATTTGGCACAGACCTTCCAGCATAATGGGGCACTTTTTCACTCACCTGTCATTCTGTGACAGAAACAGGTCAGGCGATTTATTCACAGCTTAGGCCATGAATACAAAGAAGTGTGGGCAGCATGGAACAAGCATGGGGGCATAACAGGATGGGAATGACATCGTCTGAAATTAAAGCGCTTTTGCGATCTCCATGCATCCTTGTCACGCCATATTTAGGACATCTGAAAATGTCCTCAGACTCCTGCACTCCCACGCTGGACCCATCTGGATTTTCCCACATGATGTGGGTTTTCCTGGAGATTATTTTGAAATGTTTTAAAAGATTTTATGCTAGCTTTATCTCCAGCTTCTCCTCAGATGTCATTAGGACTGTCTGGAGGTGAATTGGGCAAGAGTGTGCATTGCTTGGGCAGCAGGGCTCCAACACAGGAGGAAGCTGGGGTGAATTGCCCATTTAGACAAGCCCCAAGTCTTATTATCAGAAGGTTGAAAAGGCCATCATAGGAATATTTGGTAAGGACATAAGAGAAGGCCTCCTTTGTGACTGCTCCCAGGCTGTGAAATTCTCTCCCATAGGAAACTAGGTTGCCCCTCTCTCTTCTATACTTTTACTGGCAGGCAAAGACTGGCTTTGGACATTAGCAGAAGGGTTTTTAATGGAGTGGGGGTTGTATTTTTAATCATCTGTTACATTTTTAAAACTTTCAAACTCTTTTGAATTTACTGTAGTATGATTTGAATATGATAATAAGGTTTGTTTGTTTGTTCTACTGTTGTGAATGATTTTAGCTGTATTCTGTTTTAATCTATATTGTATGGTACCTTGGTATCACACTGGGAGAAAGCTGGACCAACAAATAAACAAATAAATCCAATCTTTCTATGGACACATTTGTCATGTGTTAGCATTTTCAGAGGTATTTTACAGGAAGCATTGCTGGTATTTGCCACTGAGCTGTAGAGGGAGATATTTAAAAGAGAGTGGGGTGAGAGGGAGAAAAAACTAGGTCTACAATTTCCTTTCAGCACATTTACAGCTACTTTTTCAAGCTCAGCATGTGTTTTTTGGAGGTAGTCAACTTAGATTGTTGTCTTAAATAAAATTTCAACCATTAAAAAAAACCCAACTCTCTAGACAGCCATTAACTTGCAGGTGTGCAAATCCACTAAACATGAAACTTGGTTAAACAAATGAAATCAGGCTATGAGTAAAATGTTGTGACATCTCTTTCAACAAAAACAGAGGCCTAAAATGAGAGACAACATGAAGGAAAAAACAGTTAAGTTTCTGTCACCAGTGGTGTGGGATTTTTAACATGTTCCATTCTTATGTGAAAAAGCATTTATGGTGACAACTGTAGAAGATACTGAAGACAAGAGAATGCATCCAAAGTTAATTATACTTAGTGCAACCTCTGCTAGCAAAGGGACTTAATGGTCATCTAAATTCTCCTGTTGATTTCAGAATATAAGTGGCTCTGGCTCCATCCCAGTGAAAAAAGCTGTCTGTTTATGAATAGCTTAAGAAGGTATGGGATGATGTATTATTGGCAATGAGGCAAGCTATTTAACAGTGAAGGAAAAGAGAAAGAATAAATGTGTGTGTTACAAACTGGACATGCGTATCCATGGCATTTACATATACAGTGAATTTAATCCAGATCTGCCCTTCTGTGACAGTTTCTTCTCCATGTGGATAGACCTCTAATGCAATTGAAAATCTGCTTGTGTGTGTGTGTGTGAATTTTCCCATTTTTACTTTTACCTCTGCATCCTTCCCCCTTTATGCTATCTTTCACACTGTTGTGATGGCCCTCCCAGATTCCTAGACCAGTTTACTGGAAAGAATAGGTACTGCAGGGAAGAAGGAGGAATGGATAAAAATGCCCTCAGTGAGAGTGTTCTGTGAGTGGCATCACAATGACTAGAACTTTAAATTAGGAATGTAAACATTTGCTGAGCTCATCCTTGCACACAAGAATGAAAAATTTCAGAGGTTTTCTCCTCATTGGATTTTTGTGCATTTCACAAGGATTTTTCATATTTCAAGACTTTTGGGATAAATTCATGATGTGTGTGTGTGTGTAGAAAAATGTTCTTGCACAAAAGCCTTTATTTACACCACATGTATTTCTTACACAGATATGGCACAAAGCCCAACATTTTGCCATAGAGAAAAACAGAGTTATTGCTGTTGCAAACAAAAAAAAGTGCTGGTGCTTTTGCTCACAGGACAGAAAACTGTATGATACAGTGCAGTACAGTAGTTCCATGTGAAGCAATACAGTACAGCTTGCCATTCAACATCACTAGAGGCACTGCAGTCCTCCCATGGCTATTTTGTGGCTGGAAGAGAGCGGAAGAATTGGAGAAGTATTGGCTATGTCCATGTGGCCAGACACAAAATGATTACATTGTGAAAACTCATGTTTGGCTGTGCACCCATCTCTGATTGCCATTGGGGGCTATAGCAAATCAATTGTATGCCAGAGGTGGGTGCTTTGGTCATTGCAGCAGGAGGATGGAAATACCAAACTGCAGGGACCAAAAAAAAGGCATATGCAGATGTTAAATGAACCTATGTCTGCATATGCCACTGACAGGATGCTAGATAATAATTGACAAAAAATATTGCTGTGGGTAACAATTTTCTTTTTCTTTTTTAAATTTTTTATCAAAACAACATAAATCATTTCCATCATTACTTTGTTTGCAACACATAATCATTTTTCAAGTACATAAATAGAATAACAAAAATAAAAACAAATCTTTATCCTTCCCTCTCTCCTTCCCTTTATTGCTTATCCAGCCCAACCATATAGTCCTCCTAACCTTGTTTTTACATCCTCTTCTCATCATACTTAATTAATATTTCCTGACTGTTACTAGAAATCTTAATCATACCAGGTAAGCATTTTCTTCATACAGTTTCTCAGCATTTCAAGACAGTCTTTCTTGTGGAGGATGAGAAAAACTGAAAATATTCTTTACATCCTTATTTAGGATCAATACGGTGTTTGGGTCAGTTATAGAGAGCCTATAATGCTTGTCCTGAATCTTCGTTTGCGAAGAAAAGCCAGAGATAATGCCCTTGTTAAAACAGCTTCAATAGCTGGTTCATTTCTGGGTACAATTCAAAGTGCTGGTCATTCAAAGCCTTATACAGCTTAGGTTGGGGTTTTTGCCCCATTCTTCCCCTGGGCAGTCCTCATGACCCCCAGGGCAAAGACAGGGCTAAGACAGGGGAAAGGAGGGGTAGGGCTCAATAAAACTTTTAAAGAAAATACCTATTTTAATCCATTCCCACTAGCAAAAAATGGATCAGACCCCAAGTAACTGCAGGATCCTTCCCTTGCAGGCCAGCCCGTTGCTGCAGCTGCTGCTCTGCTGTCACTCTTCTGCAGCAGGAAGGAATCCCACAGCATGTGGCCAAGGCAGGGGGTCAAATGCAGAGGACCTTGGTCACATGTTGCAGGCCATCTTCCTAGCTTCTGGGAGAGCGAGGGAGCCTGTGGCAGTGGTGGCCACAGTGATGGGCTGGTGTTTCTGTCTAGACTTCCTGCTGTTTCATGGAGGGAGTGGGGGAGAAAAAGACTTGATCAGTAGGCAGGATATGCTGACATGGAGCCAGCATGCCCTGTCCTGTGTAGATAAGCCCATAGTCTTCCCATACAAACTGGCAAGAGTTATAAGATCTACAGGGGAAGGATTTCTCTCAGTTTCACCACCATCACAGGCTTGCTTGGTGAGGACATGAGAGAGAGTCATCTCAGGACTTATCAGACCATTCAAATACAGGATGATCAGGAAAGGTCACATGTACCAGACATCGATCATGTCCAGTTTTTTAAAAAATAATATCCAGTTTTGCGATCATGTCCAGTTTAAAAACCATACATTTTAATTGATGTCCCAAAGCCATCAATAGATCTCCCATTGCACTTTTGTGCTGGCATTGCTAGCATTTGAATCCATGTGCCATTGTACTCATGTGAATGCGGTGTCAATGGCCGGTTCAGCGAGAATACTTCTGGGTGAGATTGTGACATCTAGGTAGGTGACACACTTTTTATGACCCTCCCCAGTTTACTTGGGACTTTTATAGTGTGTTTCTTTGCTTTTTAAAACTTTTACTTTGTTATTTTAGTTTTTATTTTTTAATTTCCTGCACTAGGTATTCTTGTGAGAATCTGTGGAGTTTCAATAGAGGAAGTGAACAGAGCTCCATTCACTCTCATTCATTGCCAGGGAAGCCTTTAGCTCAGATGCAAGGTAAGTGTGGCATGGGGAGTACTTTTGTCGGCATAAAAATGGCAGAAGTTAGGCCGGCAAAAGAACGGGATTTGGAATTTTATTGCATTTTTAAAAAAATTGACTCTCTCTGAGAACTGTCTTGGGTCCCATTTTGGGAGAAAGGCAGCATACAAATGAAAATAAATGAATACATTTATTATATAAATTATTATAATGGTGAGTTCATCTTTTTGTTCCTTAGCTGCTTTGCTTCTACCATTCTATAATATATTTGTTCATATTTAAGGCAACATAGAACCTATTTTCCTTTCTTTGCTGCCACAGACTAATACAGACTACCCCTTGGATATCATATTTGATTCTCATGATTAATAGTACACCATACTCAGTCCTCTGACCTACTTTTTAAAAAGCCTTTTATAAAAACCAAAATACATATGCAATCATTTTATTCAATTCTTTTGCCTTGGAGGCTGGACAATTCCCCAAGGAATTTGCCTTCTGCTCAACTCACTCACAAGTGTTGACTGAGCAAACAGACTCTTTAGTGTTAGAACCAACAGGACCTTTGAAAGTATGCTGTGGGAATGCCACCAGATTAAGCCTCCCTTTGAGTAACTCCAACCACTTCCTCTACATAAATCTTGCCAGAGAGCACTGGGGATTTTTTTTCAACTATGAAATGGGAAAAGTTCAACAATGAAAACAGGTTTTAAAACTACAAGAAATACTAACAAAAGGGGCTGTTATGTAGGAAGAAAACAGATATGTTCATTTATATGTGGCAGGGTTGGCCAACTTTGTGGTTATGGGTAGCTGAGCATTGCCACTGCTGTAGTAGCTAATGTAGTGGCTCTGTGCTACAGGAGAGTGTCTATCAGAACATTTAGGGGGTTGGATTAGATGGTCCTTGTGGAACCTTCCAACTGTAGTATTCTATGATTCTATAATTCTCCTATACTATGGGCCCCAATGAGACCACAGGACAGTGCATCTCTCATTGCTTGCCCCAATGAGCAGAAATGCATATCCCCCCCCCATTGTTTAAAAACTCTGGGAAAAGCCAAAAAGGCTTTTCCTGTGAAGTATCCATATATATATATATGTACACACACACACACACACACACACACACACATATATATATATATATATTCTCTTGGGTATGTTCCCTTTTTCACTGTGCTGATTGGCTGCTTAGGTGTCAGGATCTGCCTCTCCTAGGAGGACTAGGCCCCTGGCTGCAGCAGCTGGCACAGCCTCTTTGCAGACTCAGGCCCTGGCTGTGGGAATCTTGGAAGAACCAGGGCCAAGCTATCAGATGCAGCTGACTGCAATCATGCAGTACAGCTGAAGCAGCCAGGGGAACTGCTATTTAAGAGCAGCATTTGGCCCTCAGTCCTGGCCACCACAGCATGGTTTTCTGGGCTGTTTGTAGCTACTCCTTGCTTTTGTGTTGGGGCTTTTGGACCTTATGTGCTATCTTCTGTAGCTGGGCCTTGGCCCTTTTGTGCTGTGTATAGCTGGGCCTTGGGCCTGCTATGCTGCCTGTAGCTTCTCCTTGGGTCTTTTGTGCTGTCTGTAGCTGATCCTTGCTCTTGGGCCTTGGGGTAGAAACATGTGGAAAGCTTCAAGTCCTTTCTGAACATGGTGGTGGAGGGGTCTTGTATCCTGGTGCATGTGGGATGTGTGTGTAGCATGGGGGTGTGTATAGTGTGGTGGTGTTGCAGCATGGGGTGTGTGTTGCATGGGTGTGTGTGCACACATTGTTGCATGGTGGCAATGGAGGGGCTTATGTCCTGGCGCACATGGGGTGTGTGTAGTGTGAGATGTGTGTAGCATGATATGTGTGTGTGTACACATGGTTGCATGGCAGTGGCAGAGGGACTCGTGCATCCTGGCACATGTGGTGTTACTATGTCTAGTATTGTGTGTGTGTGTGGTCTGTGTGTACATGTGGTTGCATGGCAGCGGTGGAGGGGCTCTCGGCATGAAACTAGCCATTACAGTTGATTCAAAAAGTTATATATTAATGTATCAAATGATTGATTGTACTCTCAACATGTTTCCTAAGTGGCCAATCAGCAGAGTGGGAATGGAAGCATACCAAAGTGTTTTATATATATAGATAACAGTGTATGTTGCACTAGGTATAGCTAGTATGGTGTATTTAGCACCCCTCCTTCTGAATACAGCAATATGATGTGAGATGCCATTAAGATGTGCCATATTCTCCCCACATTCTGTGAGGTTTTTTGCCATTTAGGCAACCCCTTAGTGTTCTGTTGCTAAGGGAGATGAAAGGGAACCACAGAAGTGTCTGGGGTAGAAGAATAATAGAATTGTAGAGTTGGAAGGCACTCCTTCAGCCTGCTCAATGCAGAAAATCCAACTAAAGCATCCCAGGCAAGCAACTGTCTAGCCTCTTTTTGAAGATGTCTAGAGAAGGGGGCCAGTTCCATGACAGGAAAAAGTTCGCAAGATTCTGGATTACCGTTCTTTCGCATCAGGAGTGCATAAATCACACGACTCCTGGCATTTTCAGAAGATGCAGCCAGATCCAGACACTTTCTCTTTTTCTCACTTCACACAGGCAAAGGTGTGTGTGGGGGATTGCCTCCAGATGATTAAAGCCAGGCAGGAGGCGGGGAGGGAGCAAGGAGGGGTTTATGGGGACCATAAATAATGAGAGGAAAGGAAAAGGACAAACAAACAAGAGATCGACAGAGCGATCTGTCAACTACCCCCGTCTTCCCCAGTCCCAAAAGGCTTCTATAAAGAAAGGAGTCAATGAAAGCACGAACAAGCAAAAGCATGGTGGAGAGATCTCCTTCCCTTCCCTTCATGCATGCACACACAAACGCACACCACAGAAGCCAGGGGCTTGCCTCATTCCTGATTGTTTTCCCTCCCTCTGAAGCCTTGAATAAAGGTAAGTGAATGGAAGGACAAACAAACAAAAGAACGAACATGCGATCGGCTGTTTCCCCGCACACACGAATGCACACACACACACACACACACACACACTCACACCAGTGAAGCAGGGGCTCATCCCTGATCATCTTCCCAACCCCCAAAGCCTTCCTTTGAAACAGACAGGAAGGGCTCAGAGCAGATTTTCCAAAGTGGGCTGCAAGCAGAAGGAGGGTGAATTTCTTCTCTCCAACCCCTCAGTCTATTCGGATAAAGCAGAATGGTCACTCCAACCAATCAGGATTCAGCTCTGCTCATAGTAATTCGAAAAGGTAGATGCCAGTTTACACGATGGTTAGTTCCCATGACAAATTATGCGCATTTTTGCGAACTTAATCAAAAAAGTGTGGAAAACTAGCGAAAGCTGATACTGCGCAGCTTATGGGTTTTTGCACCCCCTCCTTCTAAAAAGGGCGCTGTTGCTTCGAAATGCATGGGAACTATCAGGCTTCTTGTTGCATTCTTTGAGGATTTATTTTGCCATGTAAATGACCCCAAGTAGACTCCACCACCTCTTTAGGTAAATGGTTCCACCGCTGAACAGCTCTTACTGGCAAGAATTTCCTTCTAGTGTTAAATCTGTGTTCCTTTAGGTGCAAATGATGGGCTTGCCTACATGAAGGAAAAAAAAACCCTCCCATTTTTAAACTTGCCACTGCCAAACTTTTTTTAAAAAAACAACTATTCCTATGGTACACACAAGCAATATTCCACCTTCAAAAAAAAAAAAGAGTGAAAGAGAGACCTCCATTTTATCGCTTTAGAGATCACTTGCTAAGACGAAAATCCAACATGGCAGCAGAGACTCTTGCCCTGTAACCCAGCCTCACCCCCTGTAGTCATCCAGCCAATCAGGTTTGCACTTTGTCTTGTATGGGGAAGCGATTCATGCCAAATCCCTTGTCTTAATGAGCGAAAATGCACATATCACTGGAGCCTTTTTTAAAAGTCAGGAAAAGCTTGAATGCTTTTCTCATGTAGTTTTTCCTCTTTTTGCTCCCCTTCCTTCACAATACAAGAAGACAATGTGGGATCATATTAAGTGAGCTCGTTTTCTGAGCAAATTCTGTGAGGGGTATTTTCACTGTGTGGATGACCCCTGTTAAAATTTGTCCTACTCTTGGGTAGTAGAGAACAAACTTGCTTGCTCCTCCTTGTGCCATTCCTTTAGATATTTAAAGAGTGCAATCATGTCACACTGTAGTCTTCTCATCACCAGGCTGAACATGCCCAACTCCCTCAAACTTTTTTTATGTTTTGTTCTCATATCTCTGGCATTGGTCAATTTAGCCATGAGGGAATAAGAAGGTGATTGAAAAAGTTAAGTTAAAGGATCACCACCTCATATGTGGTCAGATGAATATGTATGAAGAAACCTTAATGCAGACTTAGGAATGTAAATAATACTTGCCATTTCTTTTGTCCTGGATATAAAAGGATGTATTGATTGTGACACCTGCTCAACTAGTGTGACATTTTTCACATGGGGGGGGGTTCTGTGAAATATTCATAAAAACAAAACCTGTTGTTTATTCTGTAAACAACTCACAACCTTTTTTTAAAAAAATGAGGAAAGGGTGGTATTTTCTGTAAAAACAGTGAGGTTTTGCACAAATGAGTTTTTCACAGAAAAGTCCCCAAATGTGAAAAGTCATCCAGCAATATACAACCCCCTTTTCATATTCATGTCTAGTGGGGTGAAATTTTCAAATGTATTCATTATCGCATGAGGGAATGTAATAAGTGATAATTTGCATCCCTATGCAAAACTAGTAAGGACCAGTAGTAGGACATGAGTAAGTAAAACTGACAATCACTCATGGAAACATAAATGCTAGAACCCTTCTGCAGGTATATAGAACACAGTGATGGTAAATACATGAGGAGGAGGAGTGCATTAACATTCTTCATGCATTTCTGCTCCCTTTTACTTGAAGTCAGGAGAACCTTTTCTGTGGAGCCTCTCCACACATTTTGGAAGCCTGGCTTTGCCTTGTGTGTTACAGGCAGATGCTCAGTTACCGAACAGTATGCACATTCAATTCATGCAAATTACTTTCACTGATTCGTCACATGAACTGATTGTGGGGTGTAGCATATAACCTCCTGAATAAACTTCTCATTGAGGAACTCTAAATTATTTTCTGATTAATCTCAAGGGTTTTCCAGAATGCAATTTGAAAAACACAACTATCAGATATGTTTTTTACACTGAACATATAAATCTAACCTATCTCAACCTGGTCACTCCAGCTATACTGGGTTGCAATTCAGCCAGCATGAGTGAGAATGATGAAGGTTGTAGTCTAAAACATCTGGTGGAATGAGGCTGTAACAAGGCTTTATTAAGCACCCGGTAAGTGAGATTCTGGCTTATGGATTCTCAGGAAATTAGTATTTGTGTTCCAGAATTCAAATCAACATATAGGCTTAAGAAATAAAACATTCAGTTTTGAAGAAGCCATTCTAAACAGGTATTTCTGAATGATTTTTTTTCTTGTAAATTCCACTCCTGATTTTTAGTGACACAAACAAACATACCAACACCTGTCCTAGTAAAGAAGGAGCACTGCACACCAGATCTGTTCAATCAGGAAGCATGGCTGGCAACCTTGATATAGGGCTTCTGTATCGCAGTAAACTGATTTTAAATACATCAGCACCATTTCCATATAATTTGTGCAGTCCATTTCCTGTATGGTTAGAAGGTCTAGTGTATGGGTGGCCTTTAGAACAGTATGGAAGGAAGGGCCATAATGAAAACATTATTGGCTTTTCATTTAAGCAGCTGAGAGATGAAACCAATGTACTTTAGATTTTGGAAAATACTGTAAGACTATTCCTGACTGGCCTGACTGAAGTTCATGGGAAAGTCTGCTTTGTATTTTACAGAACTCTGTGCTAACTTTTTCCAGCCCCTCCACCAATGAGTGTCATAGCCCAGCTGGCTTGGCTGACATGATGGGGTGGGAAAGAAAAAATAATCACCAGAGTCACAAAACCATTATGCTGGCACCAAGCTCATATTGGTGAACAAATATGGTATCTAATTCACAATTCATTCACTGAGCACAGAACATAAACTCAACAGTAACTGAAATGAGATTGTCCCAAAAGAATTTGCAACCTTGCTGTGTGATTTTCAAAAATTACCTAATAGGGGAGAACCATGGAAACAATTCTTATGAACACAGATTTGGATGACCCTCTACCAAACAATCAGCCAGTTGAGTTATTTTAAACAAACAATAATCAGTGTTATGAATAATTTAAGGATGTTTAAAGTGCTTCACAAACAAGTCTTGTAAGTTCAGTAACAGTTTACAACAGCCCCATAGTACAGTCCAATATTAATGTCACTAGAATGCAAACAGGAACATTTGCATAATGGAAATGAGAGCTCCTAGTAGGGTTTCAGTTCACAATGAAGATGAGATTCCATGCTTAATGTGGAAGCAAGGATGCTTGAGGTATATATTTGCTACACTCCTGTGCACACTGACCTAGGGCCTATTCACACTATACAATGATAGTACTATTATTTTAACTACCATGGTTCTATGCTATGGCATCCTGAGGTCTGTAGTTTGGTGAGTCACCAGAGCTCCCTGGCTGAGAATTCTAAATGCCCCTCCCTAAACTGCCAATCTCATTGTGCATTAGTTCTCAAAGGATTCACAATTCTTTTCAACATTGCCACTTTTGCCCCCCTTTTGCTATTGAATAGAGTTTGCAAAAATGAAGAGCAAACCACAATGCATCAGTTAAGGTGTTGTTGTTTTTTTAAAGAGTATTGCTTCATACAGTTTTGTCTTTGCATACTCAGACCCTTGGTTTTGTGTCTCACTCTTGTGGCTTTGAACTTAGTGTGGTTTGGAAAGACACATGGTTCAGTCTTTGTTTGGGCAGAAGCCTCTCCAAAACAGACTACAATTTTCATAACACTTAAAAGAACAAAACAAAACAGCAGTGACTCATTCTTTGTATTAATTAAAAGAATTATACAGAAGCTTTTGATGAATCTGGTAAAGGAGACCTTGCAGTACAGCTTAAGGTGTAGAGCTCTTCACACAAATTTTTGTACATCAGCTGCATTGATTTGCAAATGTTTTAAAAGCAAACTCAGATTAGAAAAGTGCTATTTAAAAACAAAATTCACATTGCTGTTTGTACGACCATTTCATGTGGATTTTAGGACAAAGAACCTTTATGGTGTCCCCTTGTAAAGATTATGATTGTGTTTGAATCATCTCTCCCACTTCTCCAAGCTTAGATATGCAAGGGTCTTTTGCTTACACATTTTGCTCTTTCTGTCCTTCCTTTGCAGCATACCTAAAGGAAAAATATAAGTCTCCAATTAACCATAGTTTCCCATTCATCAAAACCAGAAAACAATGGCCACCAGTTTGAGAACAAACCAAGATGGCAAATCAGCTTCAAACCATAGGTTGTTGTTTTTTTAAATCAGCTTCAAACATGGCTTGTTTTGCACTACACAGTAGATTATGAAAGGTAATATTTTTCTATGGTATCTCTCTGCGTTGGTCAGACTGGGCCAAAAAAGAGGCTGTAGTGGGAAGGAGTAAGGGAGTGGAGAGAGGAGAATAACTCATGTCAGTTGAGTTATCCAGACAGAACAAATGTTGCTGTAGGCTGCTGTATTTGTTGCTCTAAGTTTTTTTGGGGGGAGGGGAAGTAAAATAACTAGGCAATACTTCTGTTGTCCTGGAGCATTCAGAGGCAATTCCCAACACCAGAAGGAACACCAGAGGGTGTTCTTTTTAAAAAATAATAGTCCAGGATATGTTGTAATAAAGAAAAAAAAACTTAAAAGAACTAATGTGGTTCAATACTTGCTGTTCATACTGGGTTTCTTGGCAATTCCTCTACAGTGGATAGGGAGGGAAGCACAGAAGGTCCTTTATAGCACTTAAGATTTTTGGAACACTGTTTCTTTACAAAAGAAAGCATGCCCCTGTGGGTCCCATAATATTCAGAGTCTATAGTGAGCAAAGGCGGTAAAGAGATCTGAATGATAATTGTCTAGAATTGCCTACAGTGGCATGATATCTGAATGAAGGCTGCCCAAGTGGGTGCAAAACCAGCATCAAGGGATACAAACCGGTAATAAGAACACCCTCTGTTGCAAGAATTTCACTTCTTTGCAGTAGTCTGGAAGAGCCCCATGGATGAATGAGACTTGGGACTTTATCTGACATGGGGAAATGTGGCAAACAACCACATTCCAAACTGCATCAGAAGAATGCGATGCTAACAGAAAGGCTGACATTATCAGATGCCTTTGTCGCCAGCCATTCCTGGGGCATAGTGCTGGTGCAGGCAAGGTTTCAATTTTTATTAACAGGGCTCAGCTGTCTATAAAAAGGGAGGCCTTTTCATGTCCACACGATGTCCCCAGAATGCTGAACTATGATGTCATCTGATAATGTTGTCTGTTTCTGTTATAATTACATTCTTTTGATGTGGTTTTTGCCACATTTGATAATCTCCTTGATTGATCTTCTTCACCCAGTCAGCTCAGCAGCTGTCTCCTATGAACCAAGGCATGGATATTTTCCCAAACACTCTAATACTTTATGACTGAATTGACACAGGTATCTTCATATATTCCACACTGGCTGCCCCTTTGGTCTGCCAGCCCATACATTCCATGAGCACTAGGGCATCTAATCTTACACATTTGTTTTGTTGAAATAGACATCCAGGACATTATCAGACTATCCCTTTAAAGCATTCTTTAGCTGGCATAAAAAATGATTTTTTTATGCCAGCAAAAGAATGCTCTCCTTGCACTTCTAATCCTGGCAAAGGCAGCTCTGGCAATGGAAGAGGAAGTGAACAGAGCTCTGATCACTTCCTCCTTTGAAATCCCACAAAATATAATGAGGTATGAGAAATTCTAAAAACAAAACAAAAAAACACACACAAAGGTTTTTAGAAACACACTTTAAAACTTGTAAGTAACCCAAGGATGGACATAAAAAGTGCATCACTTACCTGGATGTCATGATCTCACCTGGAAATGTTCACACTGGACCAGCCATTGATGGGATAAGTACAGTAAAAAAAAGATGCAAGGTTTCACACTCTGGCTATACTGGCAAAAAATGGCAGTGGGATAAATTGATGGCTTAATCCATCAATTAAAAACTACGGGTTTTGGCAGGGACATAACCATGAAAGGGCGATGTTATCTTATCTGTGTGCGGTTTTGCGGTTATATGGCATTGTTATGATACCGTATTTGATGTGTCTGATAAAGTCCCCAGTGTCAACGCATCTGATGTCAGATTTCTACAGTATCCCTAATCATAAACACATACCCCTGCTTCTTGTACTCCATTATTGCACTGGGGCTTAGCATAACCTAGACTACATAATGCTATTAAACAACCCTATGAGTATCTTTTTTAATGGAAAATGGATGTGTTTCTTCAGTCCAATGACTAAAACTACAAATCTCTGCAGAATTACGTAATATCCGTGAAGTTATTCAATGAAGTGATATTGATTTATATCATTTCATGATCACCAAGAGTGATTTTATGTATTTCTAGTAACTGGACAAAACCATGCACTCCATTATTTTATGGAGGAGTTAGATCATTTATTTTCAGATATGTAGGGCCAGGGGATTGCTAGTTGCTGGCATGTGACCCAGATATGTGTTACGACAACCAAACACATTGATTTTAACCCTTTAGAGCATCTGCCTGTCTGAGCAGTGGCAATAGCTACATGGGCAAATTGACCCCCCCCCAAAAAAAAAGTATATCAGAAGCTGTTAGTTGAGAATACTCAAGAGCAGCAAGCAATTGAAGGAATTATTTCTAAATGACCAGTAACTCCATGACCAAACTTGGAGAAGTTATTTTTGGAGTACAACTTCCAGATTCCCCCAGTCAGTACTACAGCAGAGAGTTGAAGTCCAAAAAGGAACGTTGCTCCCCACCACTGCCCAATTCCCCAGGGCCCATTGTCACTCACTGTGGCTGCCTCCCTGGCAGCAGTTGGGGCTTGAGTCCTTCAGTGTTGGGGGGGGGGTAGCCCGGCAACACCAACGCAGCGGATGGCTCCCCACTCCTGGGGGTGTTCCGTGCCTCCTCTTCCTGGAGGGGCCGCGTGGTGGCCTCCTCCCAGTCGGCTCCTAGCCCATCCAGGTGGAGCAGGACTGGGGTGCTGACGGTGGCTGCCGAGGCGGGTGTCTTCTCACCCTTTTTTGGCTTCTTCTTACTGCCTCCGTTCTTGCTGCTGCTGACTTTGCTGCTGTACTATTGCTGCTGCTGTTGCTCATACTGCCTCCCTCCCTTCCATGGCCGCAAATGCTGTTGTTGCTATTATTATTATTGGATTTCCTTTTTTTTTCTTTTAAAGACACAACAAAGGGATCCAAGATGGCTCCGGCCATGTGGAGGGAGATCGGTCAGGAGAAACAAAACCACACGTCCTACCAGGAGCGTAGGCAGGAAACAGACTGGCTAGCCGGGGGTCGTCCATCCCAGATGACCTCACCAGTAGGCAGTCCTAAAAAAGTTGTTCCCTGCCTACTAGGAGCAAATGGGGAGGAACTAGCCAAGCAAGCTGGATGCTCTGAAGTCCTCCCCACTGGGAAATATAATGTTTCTAAGCTTTGGTTAATGGACATTTATTAACAATAAACTATGAGCCAAATTGGCTTCTGAGGGTTAAAACCCATTGGTAGTCCCAACTACAATAGATTCATTTAATTAATGGGCTTTATATAAATGTTGACTAGTCTCAATTATAGTAGACCCATTGACTATACTGTTGAATGGTGAATCAACACACACTGTGTAAATCCCATTGATTCAATGGCTCTCCTCTAGTTTGAACTACCAAAACAATTCTGGTTTATATTCCGTACTTCTTTCTAAATCTGACCTGAGATTGCCATACAGCTATCTGTTTTGTATGAATTACTTGCCACATGTAAAGTTGGTACTTACAGAAGCTGTGATTGTAGGCAGGGAAGGTTGTGGAGAATTGTTCTCTGTTTTGAAGTCAAAGAACCCATTAAACTTGAAAACCAAACTCCCCCATGGTGTCAGTGTGGGTGGGTATACAAGTATTAAACAATAATTTAGTTAAACTATAATTTAGTAAGATAGATCACTCATCTTGACAAATTGGAGTTATGACATAATATACATTAGAAAAGAGAAACCAGCTACCGCTATTATGTCATTTATTCTGAATTTTTCCTCCCTTCAGTAGAGTACTTGAGGAAATTCACGAGAAAAGAAAGGATAAAATACAGCAATTAAAATCACTCAGAAACAAAACAGACAATATGTACACTCCAATAAAATAGGAGGGTTTTCTTAAATCGATGAAAGCTTTATTTTTATGAGTTGTCTAAAGGAGCCAGCCTAAGCTTCCTGGGCAGGAAGTTCCAAAATCAAGATGCTACTATACAGAAGTTCCTGTCTGAAGTCCTCACCTACCCCACTCTTCTAGGAGATGGGATACACAGGAGAGCCTCAGGCTCTAGGTAAATTTGTATGGGAGAAAATAGTCTTTCTGTTATCCTGGTGGTAGTGCCTTATAGAAACAAAACAGTAACTTGGATTGGCCTCACAGAAACAAATAGGAAGCTGGTGAGGCTCTTTCAAGATGGCTATTATGTGGTCTATAAAATATGTAACAGTTTGGTTTCCATAGCATGCACTATGTGGTCTCCATGGTCCAAGACAACTAGGCACAGATTTTACTGCAACATTACATCTCTCGGAGAAATAAAATCCATTTCTTCTCTTTTGCCAGCACTTTTATTTACTCTCTTAAACTTGGGTCAGGCTTGTGCTCCTAGGCTGATGATGAAAAACACAAATGAAAAAAAAAAAGATTTTGAGGAATATGTAGCTAAAACATGATGACAAGCAATAAAAATGAAAACTGCATCAGAGAGAGAACATCACCAACAGAAACATCCATAGCATTAGACAGAAAATGTGTAAAAACAATGTTAAAGGAGAGTAGAGTGTCTGTAGAAAAACCAAACACCTTTTTTCTTTCATCATTGTGAAAGATCTTGGGCAGATACCAATGCCTGAAGCAGTTCTGGAAGGGCCATCTGAAGAACAAAGTCAATTATAGGAAACAAGAAGTAAAGATTTGGGTGGGCTAACTGACAAATTACAAATCACTGCATGCATTCTGTTGCAGTTCATAAGGATCCACTTTCACATATGCACATGTATCATTTGATCTATCTTCCTTGGAGAAAATGAGGTTACTGAATGTCATTTTTTTTTAAAAAAAAATCCAACTCCACTGAAAACACTTTGTGTCTGATGTGATGTAATGGGATAAAAATATTCAACCTAAAATTTTCTATCTTTGGTGACCCATTCACAGACTTGGTATTACAGTAATGAAGTAATGATCAACATGATGGCATCAACAAATCTTCAGGTGTGATGAAAACATAGAACCATAGAGGTGGAAGAGACCACAAGGGCCATCCAGTCAACCCCCCTGCCATGCAGGAATACACAATCAAAGCATTCCCTACAGATGTCCATCCAGCCTCTGCTTCAAAATTTCCAAAGAAGGAGAGTCCACCACACTCCGAGGTAATGCATTCCACTGCTGAACAGCTCCTACTGTCAGGAGGTTCTTCCTAATGTTTAGATGGAATCCCTTTTCCTGTAGTTTGAACCCATTGCTCCATGTCCTAGTCTCTGGAGCCTCAGAAAACAAGCTTGCTCCATCCTCAGTATGACATCCCTTCAAATATTTAAACATGGCTATCATGTCAACTATCAACCTTCTCTTCTCCAGACTAAACTTGCCCAGCTCCCTAAGCCACTCCTCATAGGGCATGGCTTCCAGACTTCCCACCATCCTGGTCGCCCTCCTCTGGACACATTCCAGCTTCTCAATTTCTTTTCTGAATTGTGGTTCCCAGAACTGCACACAGTATTCCAGGTGAGGTATGACCAAAGCAGAATAGAGTGGCACCATTATATCCCTTGATCTAGACACTTCCACCCCATTAACCAGATCATCTCTGGTGGTGAGGATCAGATCTAAAATAGCTGATCTCCTTGTTGCCTCTTCCACCTTCTGGACTATGAAATTGTCAGCAATCCCACCATCCTGCTTCAAAAGGTGGTGGAGCTCCCAACATGCTGCAAAGGCTACATTTTCCATTATCTTCAAACAGGGAAATAGCAATTCATGAAGCCATCAGTGATAGACACATCCTAGTCAGACACATGGAAATATGAGCTCTGTTCTTTGGCTCTAGACCAGAGTATTTAAGAATACCTAGCTGAATCCCGATTAGGCATGCAAGTGGAACTGGGCTTGCAGAAGTAGGGTTCTTCATGTTGTCATTCCCACCATGGTCACTCCACAATCTTGAGTATTTAGGGAATGTATTGAGCTACGGTATGGGTGCGAGGGGGAATCTTTCAAAAACAGGCAGAAATGCTTTTCATGAATTGAGGTCTTTTGTCCATAGAAAAGGATGTAACCCATATGTTGCATTAGAATGATCTTGTAAGTGCATTTTATCAGTGTTTTTACCTTCAGTTGGAAGTATAAATCCTGAAGACTTCAGTCCTAGGGCATTTCCATACAGGCCATTTACCCCATCTTGCCCCTATCTTGGAGCCCTACAAAATTGATAGTGCAGGGCTTTTGTACAGTTTGTCCCCAGGTGGTCCTCACAACCAGTGTTAACATGGGGGTAAGTTGGGGATAACACAGGGGAAGATGGGGTAAGGCTCGATCTCTGGCTTTTCTTCGCAAACGAAGATTCAGGAAGGACTCATCCCATGCTTTCTGCAAGCGCGCTGATGACTAAAAAGGCCAATGCGTGATAAACAAGTCCGGTTGCAAAAAGCACAGCAGAAGGTCTCCTTGGGTGATGTTTTTGGGTTGTGATTCTTTCTGCGTTGTCATTTCTCTTCAAGACTTGTTCGTCGTGAGTTCTCAAATAAGGCTGCAGCATTGTGGATAGTGCATCTCCATGCCTCCCGATGTGAGGCCAGGGCAGACCACTGTTGGTGATCAATTTGGCCGAGCCTGAGATGTTGTTTCAGGGAGTCTTTGTATCACTTTTTTGGAGCGCCCCTCTTACGCTGACCTGTGGCGAGTTCACCGTAGAGTAGTATTTTTGGGAGGCGATGGTCCTCCATCCTAGAAACGTGCCCTGCCCAGCGCAGTTGTGTTCTCAATATCATGGCCTCAATGCTGGTGATCCCTGCTTGCTCAAGGACAGCAACATTCGTCACATAGTCAGTCCAGTGTATATTTAGGATTGTGCATAGACAGCACTGATGAAAGCGCTCGAGGAGTCGTAGGTGGTGGCGATAGGTGACCCATGTTTCAGATCCATAACACATTGTAAAATAATACCTGCTTTAATCTGTTATCTCTGGGAAAAAACAGATTGGGCCCCATGTGATGTCAGGAACCCATCCCAGCAGACTGGCCCTCACTGTAGCTGCTGGTCTTCTGTTGCTCTGCTGCAGCAGGAAGGAGTCCCACAGCATGTGACCAAGGCTGGTCACATGAAAGGGGACTTGGCCACATGTTTGCGGGCCATCTTCCTAACTTCTGGGAGAGCAAGGGAGACTGCATTGGCAGCTGCAGTGATCAGCCAGCGTGCCCATCTGGACTTGCTCCCATTTCATGAAGAGATCAGGGAGGAACGGGCCTGATCCACAGCCAGGAAGCTAGCATATCCTGGCTTCTGTAGATTAGATCATTCTGTAGATGATATAAAATACAAATTTTATATTTGATTTGTACTTTCTATCATGAGTAAACCCTCTTGGAATCCTTTTAGGATAAAATCTAGAGCAACATCTATCCATTGGTCCTACACAACATTAAACCTAGATAAAATGACTCCTGCCTCTTTTGAATATAAAGTTTGATGTTCAATTAAAGAAAAAAGTTAAGAGCGGAGCAGTGTATCTATTTTTTGCATGCCCAACAGGAAAGCTTTTGAACTCTGCATATGTTATGGTCCTGTGCTGTGAATCACCGGAACAATAAACAGCGGAAGCAATGTTGCCCTTTAATTGGGGAATAAGCCATTCTAATTGTGAAATCTGAATCAAAGAGAAGATGAATGGCATTATTATCCATGGTTCCTATTGAACAACTTCCAGTGTGAAGATTACATGGAAGTTCAGGAAACAAAAGTACTCTGAGAGATAAAGCATACATTGTTAGGTCCACTGACATAATCTGTTCACTCCAATAATAGTCAAGTGGCCACCTCTTTGTAAAGAAAAAAGAGCAGCTTGTGGTTATTAAGTGAAGCATTCTTTTCCCTTTCCGCTCCAAAGACAAAGAAAGGGTCTAAATTCTTAAAAGCCACACATTATGCACAGATGAAGATGACTGTCAAAACCCCTGGTTAAATCATGATTACCTACAGAAATCTGTGTGTTGCCATCTTGGGACCTTGACAAATGATGACATCTTGGAAACCATGTGAATGGTCATGTGCCATTAATTCATAATGTCCAGAGGAGAGAGCAAACTAAGGTGGACTGATTAAAAAGATCTTTTTTATCTGTTCATTATGACCACTGTTTCTGACACTACGGAAAGACTAAGGGCCATTTTCATGGTAAAAAAAAAGGCCCATTTATACAAGCACTGTTACAAATCCCCATTGGGTTTGCACAGGCCTGCCCCATCAACATTGGAAGATTATAAAAAACAATGTGTGAAGAGAATTGACTTCCTGTTTACTTATAGTTTGGAGGGGATTTTTTTTTTAACTGTAGCTGTCCAAATTCCCCAGCTACTATCCGTGCTGCTTGGAAGACTATGGGATTTACAGCCCCCCAAAGTAATATTTCCAAGTTCTGCACTTAATAATTTATGAACACCTAGCACCAATGACCAGCACACAGCATGCCTGCTGTCTGAGATATAAAGGTGTCATTTGACTAGTGAAGGTAGGGCAGTGAGGGCCTGCCAAGCATCTCACTCATTAACCATGGATGGCAGTAAGAAGAGGTTAGAAATAAAAGGCACCTGTTTGGCAATTGACCAATGTTAGTATAGCACATTTGCATTGGATTAAAGAGGACAGATATTCATTAAATTTGCATCTGCTAATTTATAGATGCAAATTTAGGTGGGGAAATACTATAACTTAAATAGAAAGTGTTATATGCCCTTACACCCCCTCCTGTACAATAATTTATTATTTGGCAATAATTCATAAGATTGGGATTACTGATAGTTCAAGTAGGTCTGGTAGACCGGGCTATCCATATAAGGGTTCATGCAAAGGTCACCAGAGAACTAAATGAAAATGTCTGGAAAATTCCCCAAAATACAGACATGCTCAGGACTGGTTATGCAGAGCCCCCTTAGACGGGTCATTAGGGAGGAAATGTGCTAATCCACCCTGGACTTACCTGGAAATGAGTAATACTCCAACACAAACAAGTGATCGGAGCACCCATTACTCTGGAAAGGGCTCCCTTCACATCTCTCCTATCCAACAATACAAGGTCACCTCCAACACATCAGTCTTAATGTTCCAATCATTAACAATAATTAATGAAGTTGGTGCTTCCATTGTTTCACTCTTTTCATTTACATTTACTCAAACATTGTTTTCTACTCAAAACACCCCTTAAGGGTACACTATGGATATAAATATTGCCCCAAAACACAGTCAAAGTGTGCTTAGTTTTCCAGATGCCATTACTCTGTTGGTTTGCTGTGTCACCCAGCAAGCATAGCTGTATTTCTTTGTTGCATGAACTTCTGCTCTTTGGACAGGTATAGTATAGTCCATCATCCCCTGAATATTTTCCTCTATCCCAGTATTTCCTCCTTTCTTCACTAGCCCTGTGTGATTGCTTGAAACATGAGTGCACATGTGAATGGTTCCATGAGTGTTTTCCAATAAAATCCATTTTATTTTACTGTTTGGCTTAGAGTTTCATCAGTGAGTACTGGTATACACAGGCATAAAGATCCCGTAGCTATCCAGCTTCTCACAGCTGAATTTGAGCTAATTAAAATCCTCATATTAATATCTTAATTTGAGTGACACAAGTGGGCCCCCATGGACCCCACACAATTCGGGTAACAAAAGAAATATATGACCCCACGGTGGGGAAGAGATTGTGACTTCATTGGAGAACTTGTGTGCTTGTTCAGTCTGCTCTTCCAGTGCTAATTACTGAGGGAGAGCTTCAAGGACAGATCTTTAAACCACACTTACAACTTGCAGGCCTTCCATTATAAGACACCTTCATAGAAGACTATACTGTGTAAAGTCAGGGGAAATGGATACCTTAGTAAGTACTGAAACTGAGTTGAGTTATGGATCAAGCCACTTTTTTGGCAACATGTTAAACTTTACTGAAAAGTTTAATGTGCAGATAAAATAGATTTTATAAAGCATCCCAAAAAGAAAGTTATTCACTTCTTCCAAAGTTCAAAATGCCCCATATACACATTATAGCAGAAGAGCTCTGCAAAAGCTATGGGAGGATTCTATGAGCAAAGGAAACAGTGCAAGTATTGGTTCATGAATAGTAAGTTAATCCAGAGGCAGCTACAGTAAAGGAAGCAGAAGTTCATAGCCACCCTCAGATGACCCTATCTTGAGTGTTGTGGTGCAGCCAGTTCATATTTGTATTTCATCTGTGGTTTCCGCTCATACTGGAGTCTGGGAATCTTATGCTTGTGCTGACATCAGCAGGTCCTTTTTCCACAGTCAAAATGTGAAATGAAGTGGAGGAATAAATAGAGGGGAGACTGTAGTACAATTTGTTAGCTGAAACAGAACAGGTATAAAGGAACATGTGCTATAGTGACAGAACAAAAAAGTTGTATTGGGAATAGGGATGAGAGGAACTGCCCAGTTCTATTTTTCAGAATTTGGGTGCAGATCGAAGTTAACACTGGTCCCTATTGTATTGGAGGGCTTTGGTTCACAGATCAGATACAGAGTTCTCACTCTGTCTCATTCCCAAATCTAAGCCCACTGAGTGAGGGATGCATTTGTTTTGGAGTATGTCTGAGTTGAAGTCTCCTACAGTCTGGAAGCAATGGTTTCTGGAATGGATCTGGAAACCATGGAAAAACCATGCTATCTGGGCTCATGTTCCTAGTTTACTGTAAACTGTGGTTAGGAGGAATTTGCACCGTTGAAGTTGTTTGTTTTCCCAAATTTACCTAACCCATATCTCTTGGAACCAAGCATGGGCCAGTATGTGATGAATTTCACAGAACAAAAAAAGCAAAACTCTCAGCCAATGTGTGCACCTTTTAGAAGCGTGCACAAACATGATTTAGTCAATGGGCACATGAAGCCTGATATATGCATAATTAGGGAAAATTCACACAAAAATGTGCATGGGTTTTTTTTGCGGGGGGGGGGAATCTGCATGGATTTAATTTAAAAGGAACTTGCCATTAAAATGCATCAATGCCACCCACCCCAATCCACCCCATAAGATGGAAGAAGTTTGGTGAGGCAAAGAATTTTCAATGCCCCTCCCTAAACTTCAAGTCTGAGGGTTCCATAGGATACTGTCATGACAGTTAAAGTGGGGTCATAGTGCTGTAAACATGTAGTTTCAAAGGGCCCAGTAAACTTAGCTTTCTTTTAAACTACACTTGAAAATATTTCTGATCTCTGGATTTAAATACTTTCCCCCAGCAAATCCAATGGGCAAAACCTAGAATTTAGCCAATGTATACACTTGAAATTCAGAAGGAAATGGGAGCTTGCTAAGGGGATGCCTCAGGAACTACTGCTCACTGTGAACAAAGGCATGGGACAAACATCTAATTGGACCATTGCTTCCAAAGAACCCCAAAGGAAGTTTATGGGATTTATTAAGATAATAAGGTCTGAAGAAAGGTTACATGCCTTGGGATAATTCATGATTTATTTGTGTACAATAAGATTGTAAGCTGGGACATGTTACTATAGTACCTGTCAGCAGCAACAATGCAAGGCTTTCTCAAGGGCTGTTAGGGAGTAGTTTACCAATGGAAAAGTTGATGCATATGCTTTGCAATTCAAGAGTGATAGTGCAATTGGGCATTAAACATTTCTACTGTTTTTGACTTTTAAAGATTTTCCAAAAAGGCCCTCTTCAGGATGCTGCACATCAGAGAAGAGGAGTGTCATGATAATAAATTTTTCTGATAGTTGCCATGAGGCTTCCAGGAAAGAGCATGCTTGCATATCATTACTGTTTTTAAAGAGAATCATTCAAAGCAGTCCTATTTCTATTCATCTATTGAAGAGGATCACTAAGGTCTTATCTACATGAGCTAAATATCCCATCTTGCCCCCATCTTAGAGCCCTGCAGTCCATATTCTGCAGGGAATTTGCCCTGTTCTACCCCGGACAGTCCTCACCACCCCTAGGCAGATAAGAGGCTGCGATGGAGAGAAGGCAGGGTAGAGCCCAATAAAGTGTTATACAAAAACACCCAGCTTACTCTATTAGCACTATTTATGTTATTCTCTTTCATGGTGTAGAATACATGTGGGCAGCATGCAGTCAAGTCACATGTGACCTCAACCCACTTGTCATTGCAGTTGCAAAGAGGAGAAAGGAGCTGAGCAGGTCAAGAGAGCTGGGAAACAGATTTGGTGGAGGACCAACCTTGATTCAAGGCAGCTCAGGGTTGAATCTGAAGGGCTCTGCATCCACCTCGTTTTGGGATGAGGCTTTTCAAACTTATGGCAGTTCTTGGGCTTGGGCTTTCAGTTTTGGATTTCCTCCCATCATATTGTATATTAACTCCCTAAGGAAGAATATATATTTTAATGGCTCATATAATTGAACTAAGGTCCTTAATCTTTTGCTAAGAAAAAACTCTGCATTTTATTAGAATTCCAACATTTCCATTCAAAAACTTTTTTTGTGTGAAATCATCAGATACAGGGATGAGTATCTGGGAGCTGAAGGGGCCACATTACCACACTCAGTGTATCAGGGGCCATCATGCTGCTGAAATTCAACAATGGCAAACAAGTCATGCTTTGCCTTTAACAAAGCATTTCTACATTAAAATAAAACACACAAAACCATCACCTTGTTCTGGAGCCAATTAGTGCTTCTGGAAAGGTTCTTGATGCACTAATTGGCTACCAAACCAGGTGTTTGCTCTCTTCATGTCTTGCTTCATGTCTTGCTACAGTGCCTTATTTAAAGGCAAAAACTGAAGTTGGGGTTGCCATTGACAGCTGCTCTCCCCCTTGGGGATGAGAGAAAGCCACAAACATGACTATGGGGGCACATATTATCCACCCTCGAGCATGGCGATCCTAAAAGATAAAGGCATTTCCATAGCTTTTTTTAAAAAAAATAAACGAGAGCAATGTTGATTCCTTAGGTTACTGCTACCCTTTTAGAAGAGATTTGAGGAAAGGATGTAATGCCTAAGATAGGTTTCAGGTATGGCAGCTTTCCAATTTGTCCAGGTAGGCTCAATTTCCACAGGAAAGCATTTAAAAAATAACTTAGTTTTTAACTATATATGTACGTTCAATAAAGGTGAAAATGGCATATCCCATTAGGCCTATTTAAACTAGCATGCATACAGTATGTAGCTATCTAACATAATTCAATTTAAGTAAGAATGAACACTGGGTGGAAATACTGTAGAAACGGATATTCCAAATGGAGAAAAATGTTAAGTGCTCAGTAAAATATAGGTTTCAGATTGTCCTGATTACTGGGTGCCTTTTCGAGTCCCAGTTGATTCTCCACATAAAAAGCACATTTTTAGTGAGCAATCTTGATAAATATTAGAATGAAAACTAGCCCCTCATACTTCAGCAGAACACCTAACCTTTTCCTGCAGAAGCCCAGCCATACTAAATATCTGAACATGGCTACATTATGCTCAGAACTAGTTCTGGGTTATGTGGGCCATCAGTGTACCTCCATACCATGGCTTCACTTCAAAAGAAACCCAAGGTTGTTGGGGAGACAGGACATGGAATACCCTTTGAAAGTCATCTGCTGTAATATATTTTAACTACCTTTCCCAGTGCATTAAATTAACATTGCACAACTGGTGTATGGACATGTTTCTCAAACACAGCTAAAGTTCCCAAGTAATACTAATCCCACAACTGGGAGAACAGAAGATGCATATAACGAACAAAGACAATCCACTATTATGTTGTGTGCTTGTAATATGGAATACATGCCACAATTCACCAATAAGGTGTTCCAAAGACTGTTGGTATTTCACTAGACTTTTTAAAAAAACTTCAGTGATATGCATTTTTTTCGCTGATTAAGACTAGCAATTTGACATGAATTGCTCCCCTATACAAGACATAGTGCAAACTTGATTGGTTGGACAAGCACAGGGAGTGGGGCTGGGTTACAGGGCACCTGCTGCTGCCATGTTGGATTTTCATCTTAGCAAGTGATCCCTAAGGCAATAAAACAGGGATTTGTGCTATCTCTCTCTCTCAATCTCTCTCTCTCTCTCTCTCTGAAAGAGGGAATATCACTTGTGTGCACCATAGAAATAGTTTTTTAAAACTATTTCTGTACAAGCAATGCTGAAGTTTCAGACTAATTCTGCACAAAATTAACATATAGCATTTCATTGTGCAAAAAAGTAAGAATTTTGTGCAGAATAGATGATAAACTGTGAAGGTTCCCATCAGTGTAGAAGTTCCATCATTGGCATTTCCCAAGACTTCAGAAACATGTTTTTCAATCATTTTTTGCATATTTTCAAATGCTGTTTCTCTCCCCGCCCCCGCCCCCATTAGCTAGGAATATTTTATAACATTTTGTTCAGTGCTCCAACACACAAATCTGAAATAAAATCACACCGTCATGATGTGCTTTGCCACTCTTTCTCCTCTGTCTCTTCAGGTGAGAAGTTGTTGAATCAGGTGAGAAGCTGTTGAAGCAGTTCAATCAGTGGCATTAATATAAAGGGCTGGAAAAGTGCCTGCCTAAAACCCTGGAGAGCTTCTGTCAGTGAGTGTCAAGAAAACTGAACTAGATAGACCAAGATTCTGCCAAAGTATAAGACAGTTTTCTTTGTTCCTAAGATAACTGGTGAATCAAGAATAAAAAAAAAAATCAAAACTCATTAGCTTTTTGCATATTAAGTTTATATGAGGTGAAAGAAATAATAGTAACAACTATTGTCACTAGCATCACCACTGAGAATGTTTACAACCAAATGAGGAAGCAGGGTGAAGGAACCTTTGGCTTGGTTACACGATGACCATGAAGAATTCGTCAAGATTCCTAATTGTGTACATGCATTGCGCCACAAAGTTGCCTCTTTCAAAAGGAGGGGGGCACAAAACCCCATTAGTAATGCAAGAAAGGATTTCGAGACTTTTCCCGACTTTTTTGAAAAGTAGCGCATTTTCGACAGTGTGAACAACCATTACACTAAGTGCTGTGTGAATTACCAGCAATCTTTCCAATACATTCACAGCAGAGCTTTGCCATGATTGATTGAACTCACCAGGGAGGGGGTTGGACAAGGAGGGGATGGAGGAAAGATCCATCCACTGTTGTTTCCAGCCACGGAAAACACTGAGTGAGTGCTAGCCTTGTGTGTGTGTGTGTGTGTGTGTGTGTGTGTGTCTTTCCTTCCCTCCCTCCCTCCTTGGTATCTTTGTGCTTAGTTGCTGCCATCTGAAAAGTTCCAAGCTAGCCTTTTCCAGTCTGTGTGTGTGAATGTATGTTCGTTTGTCTCCCCTCCTGAGATCCCTTTTCTTTCCCTTCCCTCCCTCCCTCCTTGGTATCTTTGTGCTTGGCTGCAGCCAGCTGAAGAATCCCAAACTAACCTCTGTGTGTGTGTGTGTTAGGCTGACACTCCATGCTATAGGAGTAGAAATTTGGCATTCCTGTGGTAATCAGAGGATATGCTTGGGAGGCCACGCCCCTGCCTCAGTCTGTGTGTGAATATAAAAGCAAAAAAAAGCTGAAAACTAAATTGATAGACCAATTAAGCAATAATTCATGTGAAAGATACAGCGCAAATTACCACAATAAAAACTGTTGTGTAACTGAAGCCATGATAAGATTCTCCATTTGAGAGGAGCTACAAATGACAAACATGGATGTATCTTTCCCCCCTGAAACCTTTCATAGGTGGCAGTTGTAAACCTGTTTACTAGACAACAAGCTCCACTGACTGCACCAGGACTTACTTCTGAGTAAGCATGCACAGGCTTGCTCCATCAGTTAGATATTATGATAAAGGCTATTTAAGAAATCCCAGTCTCAGAGTCACTAAGGGAAAATAAAATTGCCTCATAAGTGAACCCATGATCAGCTTGGGAAAGTATTTTGAAACCTTTGTTATTGTTAGCAAATTGAGGTTAACAACAGGGGATGAATCACTCTTTGACTGAGTTGTCTAGTCTTTAGTTTCTTCTTCAGGAATGGAAAACAGCTCCCCTGAGGTCAAATTATGTCAAGTTATAAATCTTAGCCAGGACATTGGCCTAATTTTTGTTAAGGTATAGCACTAGCACCAGTGGTTAATAAACATCTGTTGATGTGAAATGCATTATACAGTGGGCCCTCGACATCTGCTGGGGTTTGGTTCCAGGACCCCTCCCCCATGGATACCAAAATCTGGG
The DNA here is from genome assembly GCA_030847615.1 of Gambelia wislizenii. Lineage (NCBI taxonomy): Eukaryota > Metazoa > Chordata > Lepidosauria > Squamata > Crotaphytidae > Gambelia > Gambelia wislizenii. Next base: position 287,322,570 of record JAUMIR010000003.1, read on the forward strand.
GATGCTCAAGTTCTATTATATACAATGGCGTAGTAAATGGTGTCCCTAATGTAAAAGGATGAACAATAAGTTATGCTTGTTGGCTCCCCATCCCTGAATATTTTTGAGCTCTGGTTGCTTGAATCCATCAATGCAGAACCTGTGGGTATGGAGGGCTCACTGTAAATTGAGTTACCCTGCAGGCCTGCTGTAAACTTTACTGTTGACTTACTATTCAGCTATTGAGCCAATGAATCTACTATAGTAGGGATTAGCCAACAGGATTCTGGCCAGAGTATATTCTGTAGCATATAATAATAATAATAATAATAATAATAATAATAATAATAATATTTATTTATACCCCGCCCCTCTGTTAAAACAATCAGGGTGGCTTACAAAAATTAAAATACAATATAGATAAAAATCCCTAAACACCCCCCACCCCCACCCTCCCCCATAAAAAAAATATTAGACAAATATAAATTAAAAGCAACTGTCTAAAATCACCTTTAAAAACAATAAATACAATAAATAGCCAGCGGACTAAAAGAGGCCAGGATCCCCTGAGGCCGGGATCTAATTAGGAAAGGCCTGCCGAAAGAGATCCGTCTTTAGTGCTTTTTAAAAGCTACTCAGGCTTGTCATCTGACAGATCTCGTTCAGCTTCCAGTACTCAGAAATTATTTTGTGGTGGAGTCCATACCACTGTATTGTGGTAAATGAAGAGTTAATATCTATAGGGAGGACCATCTGCCCACACAGGTTTTAATAGGAAAAGAAATATTATGTTGCTGCTGCTGCTTTTACTATTATGATGGCTGGATTGTATAGACTGTAGGCCTCAGCTGTGTTTTATACTAAAATAAATAGTTTCAAATTCATTCATAAAAAGTTTTTGTCTTCTCACAGCTGAAACTAGAGAAATCCACGGAATCTCAGTTAGAACCTACTATTGTAAGCCCTGTGCAGGCTTTCCTTACCGATGTTACCCAAATGTGTGATAGCACTCTAGTTCTGATTGCTTGTCACATTGTTGTGTCATTCTAACATGGACTGTGACTTTAGTCTTATTTAGGCATTATATACTTGATTTGACTCAACAAGCAAAGAGGGGAATGCCTAACTTGCTCCATCCACCATTACTTTCTTCACATGGAAAGTGACAAGTCCGAAGAACAGAAGCATCTGTTCACATGGAGAGTCCACACAAACAAAACCTGGAGTTTTCAGCATCCCTGACCACATGTGGAGACTCCATGTGAACAAGAATTTCTATGCAGACTAGTTGCTTTCCACATGAAGAAGCAATGATGGGATGGGATGGGATGGACACTCCCCTATTCACATGTTAATTTCAGTGAGGTGAGTAATGCCTTAAATTTTGTAATGGCTTTTGTAATGAGGAGAAACTTCTCTATTCATGGAGGCCCTCCTCTTTAAAAAGTCACCCTTTTCTTTAGAAAGTCAAGACACCTAGAAGAACCAGCATGGTAGTACTATTCTATTTTGGCACACCTCTTAAACTTAACTTATCATTGCATTTGTATCATCAATGACTTCTTATGCATTGTTATGTGTAAATGAAATAAGAGCCTCCCTGACTCTTGGTTTATGTTTGAAAGTACACAAGCTGATGTTTGTTTGTTTTGGAGTCAGGGGAGGATCAAGATTCAGGTTATATAGATTTTTATGACATAGTATTCATTTTGGATGTTGACATCTTTACTCAAGTCAGCTTGTATGATCTATTAATTAATATGCTCTGAGTCTCCTGGACTAATCTGAAGTTTGGAATGCATTTATCCAGCACATTTCACATGTCTGTGAATGTTGCAACATGTCAAAATGCATTTTAAAGCCTGCATGTTGAAAGATGCATGTTAAAATTTGCATTTTGCTTTTTGAAAAATTTAAAGTAGCAGAGCTTAATGCAGTAATGGGACAGAACCAAGTTATAAGTGACCACATGTAAAAGTAACAGAGACAAGAAATATACTGATTTATGCTTTGTTATAGTGGGCACAGGAAGGGAAAGAGCTGTACAGGCAGGCAGACTTTTACATAACTGAAATACCATGCTTTCCCAATGCAAATTTTAGAAGTAAGGCTCAATTCTGCAGCTGTTGTAATGAGATTAGCTCTATTTAAACCAGCTGAGTTTATTTTACCCCATTATGGTCTCCACCCTAACTGCACATTTTCTTGAACTCCATTAAAAGATTATATGAAATCCTGTTTCTTAAGCCCAACAGCCAAAAGTAAAAGTTCAGTTCAGCCAATGAGATAAATGAAGTGGCACATGCTGATGATTTGAATCTTATGCTTATCAAAACAAAAACAAAGAAGAAGAAAAAACATAAATCTCACCCCTTCTCATAAAGCAAAAGTGCCAGTTTGATTGTCAGCTGGTACAGTTTGATGAAAATAACGACACAGGGCGAATGTGCCAGATTTGGAGTTCTTCTAGCTGTATCCCCTGTGTGGGTGAAAATATTATGAAGGTGAAGCATGTCGACGCCACCTGTCATCTTGACATATTTCATTAATTCCTTGCAGCACTGGGCAGGTTGTTGATTAGACATGACTGAAATATGATACAAAATCAGAATTTCCAAAGGTAGAGCACATTACAGTAGTCCAAACAGGATGTAATCAAGGCATGTGTCGCCATAGCCATATCCGACTTGTCAAGGAACAGGTGCAGCTGGCACATTAGTTTTAACTGTGCAAAAGCACTCCTGGCCATAGCTGAAACACGGGCACCCAGGCTCAGATCCAAGTCCAGGAGCACAACCAATTTGTGAGCCTGAGATTTCAGGGGGAGTGTGACCCATCCAGCACAGACTGAATCCCTATTCCTTGATCTGTCTTTCTATTGACCATGAGCATTAATGCAGGCTTGTTTGGATTAAGTTTCAATTTGTTTACCCTCATCCAGTCCATTACTGACAGCAGACACTGGTTTAGTACAGAAACAGCTACCCTGGAGAAAGGAGAGATAGATTTGTGTGTCATCAGCATACTGATGACACTGTACCCCAAAACTCTGGTTGACGTCTCCCAGTAGTTTCATGTAGATAAACAGCATGGGGAACAGAACTGAGCCCTGAAGGACACCACAGGTTAGTGGCCATGGTGTTGGACAGGTGTACCCCAGCACCACCTTCTGGGTCCTCCCTCTCCAAGAAGGACTGGAGCCACTGTAAAACAGTTCCCCTAAGCCCCATCCCAGTGAGGTGACTGAGAAGGATACCATGGTGGATGGTATTGAAGCCACTGAGACATCCCGCAGAACCAACGGGAACACGCTCTCCCTGTCTAGTTCTCTGTGTAGGTCATCCATCAAGATCACCAAAGCTGTCTCTGTTCAATACCCAGGCCTGAAGCCAGATCAAAATGGATCTAGATAATCTGCTTCTTCCAGGAACACCTCAAGCTGGGAGGCTACCATATACTCCAACACCTTGCCCAAAAAGTGGACATTGGAGACTGCCCAATAGTTCTCCGGTCTGGTGGGATCCAGGAAGGATTTTTTCAATAGTGGCCTCACTAAAGCTTATTTTAGGCAAGCTGGAATCCTGCCTTGCTGTAGCAAAGCATTCACTACTCTTCTTACCCAATTTGCCAGTCCCCTACAGGCTGCATTCAACAGTCAGCATGGGTTAAATATGCATGTGGTGGTTCGCACCTCTCCAAGGATCCAATCCACATTCTCAGGTTGCACAAATTGAAATGTATCCAATAACACTGGACAACAGGAATCAAGATTAAATCCACTGGACCTGTATCAACTACAGTATCCAAGTAAGAGTGGATCCAATAATTTTATCTGCAAAGTGCTGTGCAAGCTCTTCACAATGAGCTGTTAAGTGGTTTATATACTGCTCTTGTGGGGCAGAAGCAAAAGGCCCCTAACTACTCAAAACAGCTCTTCTGGATGACACTGTGCAGTTGCAATGGTGGCATTGGAAAAAATTCTTTGCTACCACCATCACCATGGCGTAGGTTTTAGAATCATAGAATTGCAGAGTTGGAAGAGACCACGAGGGCCATCCAGTCCAACCCCCCTGCCACGCAAGAAATCTTGATCAAAGCATCCCCGACAGATGGCCATCCAGCCTCTGTTTAAAGACCTCTAAGGAAGGAGACCCCACCACGCTCCGAGGGAGTGTGTTCCACTGCCGAACAGCTCTTACTGTCAAAAAGTTCCTCCTCATGTTGAGGTGGAATCTCTGTTCCTGGAGCTTGCACCCATTGCTCCGTGTTCCAGTCTCTGGAGCAGCAGAAAACAAGCTTGCTCCATCCTCAGCGTGACATCCCTTCAAATACTTAAACAGGGCTATCATATCGCCTCTTAACCGTCTTTTTTCCAGGCTAAACATACCCAGCTTCCTAAGTCTCTCCTCATAAGGCATGGTTTCCAGACCTTTCACCATTTTAGTTGCCCTTCTCTGGACACGCTCCAATTTGTCAATATCCTTTCTGAATTGTGGTGCCCAGAACTGGACACAGTATTCTAAGTGAGGTCTGACCAAGGCAGAATAGAGTGGCACTATTACTTCCCTTGATCTAGACACTATACTTCTATTGATACAGCCCAAAGTCGCATTGGCCTTTTTAGCTGCCACATCACACTGTTGGCTCATGTTCAACTTGTGGTCTACTAGGACTCCTAGATCCCTTTCGCACGTAGTCTCATTCAGCCAGGTCTCTCCCATCCTATATTTATGCATTTCATTTTTCCGCCCTAAATGCAGTACTTTACATTTCTCCGTATTGAATTTCATTTTGTTAGCTTTGGCCCAGCTCTCCAGTCTATCCAGGTCGTTCTGAATTTTGATCCTGTCCTCTAGGGTATTAGCTACTCCTCCCAATTTGGTGTCATCTGCAAATTTAATAAGTATGCCCCTAATTCCCTCATCCAAGTCATTGCTAAAAATGTTGAATAGCACTGGGCCCAGGACAGAACCCTGTGGCACCCCACTGGTCACATCTTTCCAAGACGAAAAGGAGCCACTGCTGAGCACCCTTTGGGTTCGGCCGGTCAACCAATTACAAATCCATTGAACAGTTAACTTGTCTAGCCCACATTTTACAAGCTTGTTTGCAAGAATGTCATGGGGAACATTGTCAAAGGCCTTACTGAAATCAAGGTATGCGATGTCCACAGCATTCCCTTCATCTACCAAGCTGGTAACTTTATCAAAAAAAGAGATCAGATTAGTCTGGCATGACTTGTTTCTCTGAAACCCATGTTGACTTTTTGTGATTATGGCATTGCCTTCTAAATGTTCACAGACTCTCTGTTTAATGATCTGCTCTAGAATCTTCCCTGGTATTGATGTCAGACTAACTGGACGATAATTGTTGGGATCCTCTTTTTTCCCCTTTTTGAAGATGGGAACTACGTTTGCCCTTTTCTAATGAGCTCAGCCCATGTTTGGTTGGATTTACTCTGAGTCTTCTGCCATTGTTCCTCTAGTCTCTGTCCCACTTACTTCATCACTGTCAGCTCCCTGGTGGGAGGCTCCACTCCATGAGAGTGAACATTTAGGGGAAATCGTGTCCACCACCCTGGCCATTTCCCTGTTCCAGAGATCAGCCAAGGCTTTGACAGGATCTCCTGCCAAGGCAACAGGAAACTACCCAAAAGCCATCAGGAATCTATCCAGATCCATAAGCCTCCTGGGGTGGACCATTTTAATTTCCCCGCCACCCCTGCAGAGGCTCTGAGTTCCAGTTAGTCTAAAACCCACCAGGTAGTGATCTGTCCATGACAACAGAACTGTTGAAAGTTCCTCCACATCCAGATCACCATCATCCTGCCCAGTACAGAAAACTAGGTCCAGAGCATGCCCTGAAGCATGGGTGGCACCAAATACTACTTGGGACTACATGGTTGTCATGGAGGTCATGAAGTCCTGAACCAATCCTGACAGAGAGGTCTCCACATGGATGTCAGAGTACCCCAGCACAACTAATCGAGGGGACTCCAACACCACCACTGAGAAAAACTCAGCCAGCTCAGGAAGGGAGAGTGGGTGGTACACTAACAGAATCCCTATTCTGTCCCTACCACCCACCTTTAAATAGACACACTCAAACCCAGCGGACTGTGGGACAAAGCACCTGGTGAGGGAGATGGAATCCCGATAGACAACTGCAACTCTTCCTTTCCTCCACAGAAAACCCAGCTGGACAAAGCTGGGAGAGATTCACACACACACACACACACACACACACACCATCTTCATCCAGCCAGGTCTCCGTAATACAAGCCAGGTCAGCATGCTCATCCAGGATCAAATCCTAGATCAAGGATATTTTTCCATTTACCAAACTAGTGTTACTCACATTCCTAATGTGATATGGTTTGGATGGAAATAATTTGAACAGAGCCTTCCTAAAACCATTATATGTGCGGCAGAAAAGACCTAGACATTGGATAATCTAACCCATGATCACAGCCGAGCATAACCAGGCCAGAGTGGCTGCAAAGGATTCATTATCACTTAATCACTACTTATCCATGAAGGGAGTTGTGGCCCAGCTAGACACCAAATTCTGGAGTCTGGCTGCATCCAGAATGCAATAATTTTTCCATCCAATGCTGACAAACAATTGCAATGGTATCCTACCCTTAGGTTTCAAACCCAAATAAAAAGTTCATCACTCCCATCACCAACTTTGTTACAATTTGGAATTCTTCATTCAAACAAGTTTGAACAATCATTAGTTCAAAATTATTATTGTCAAACATGTGTGAGATTTTAAAATAAAATGAAGGCTAAAAATAAAATGAAAGCAAAGAAGAAAGAGAAACTATGAGGAGGAGGGTGCAAATAAAACGTAGTGTGCAAGAAGAAAGAAAAAGGCAATTAAACCTTTGGTAAACTTCCAGGTGAAATCACCAGCTCCATACATGTTTTGCCAACAAATCCAAGTTGTTCATAAACAATGCACAGTATAAAATATAATGGATATTCTAGAAATAGCTCTCTTCTTTAGCATTGTTATATATTTATAGCCAACTAGATATTGGCAAGGCATGTTCATTTGAGCACAATCATTTCCAGATGAGCAAAGAATGTCAATGCAGGGCTTTGGTTCACTTTCAATACAGGACCAATGCTTTAAAAATATTTCATATAATAAACATAGTGCACAATTTAGCTCTTTTAATGGTAAATGTTTAGTTGTTAAAGATTAATTTGGAGGATAAATAACTGAACAATCACATACACGATAGAAGAAATACCTGATATAATTTGGTCATTTTGATCTCCCTACGTGCTGTGCTCTAACATCCAGGAGGAGGCCGTGTGTATATTAGGCAACCCAGCAAAACAAACAGCAGGTTTCTGTGTGACTGCTATGTGGTTAGCAGTCATGTGAATCCACCTTGATAGGTGGTCTCAGGGCAATGGCATGGTTACCAGCTACCCCATGCTTCCCTGTGCTGGAAAGTCAAGATTTAACATGTTGTACCCAACATGTATAAGAAACTCGTCCTTTAGATTGTGGCTGTAGCCATATTCAGTCATTATTTCTTTGTGTTTAGTCAACCTATAAGGAAGGGGAGTGTGCTTGGTATACCCCCTTCCATTCTGAGTTCCATGCCTCTTCTAAGTATAGGTGACAGTGTGAAGTGGGGAGCCTCCACTATTTGTGGAGCCCCTTCATCAGACTCCTGATTTCCAGGGTTGATCCTGTTCTGTCCTGCATCCATCCTGCTCCCATGACTGTTCTGGAACAATGTAATCAAGATTTTTCATCAAGAATAGACCTCCCGTTCCGTTGCTATCACACAATCATGGGTGTGGTTGGGGATGAGGGGATGAATGAGTGTTACATTGTGGATGAGGTGCTGAGGGGATGAGGGGAGGAATCCTGGGGAGGAAGGATCGATCAGTGGCTAAACCCTGTGCTTTCCTTTAGAAATGAAAGAACACCATTTAAAGCCAGCTAAACTGGGGAGGAATGAGCCATCAGTTGGTGCTGGGGACTGTGAGAGAGATCAAAAGCAGAGCGGACTGGAGCCCATGCATGCACACACACAAGCCCAAGCCAGTACGCTTTCAGCTGAGTGCAGGGGAGCAGAGGCTTGTTGTTGTCCTGTCTCTTTAAAATGTTAACCCTTTAAGCAGGGGCAGCTGTGGAGTGAAGGTTTCAAGCCAGTGCAGGGATCATAAGGGGAGGACACACAAGGCATTTTGAAAGACCCAGATGCTGGCACTTTTTACTGTGCCTTGTGGGGGGTATGAATGAATGTGCGATCATCTGCTCAGATGCTGGCATTTTTTACTGTGCCTTGGGGGGGTGGATGAATGTTTGATTATCTGTTCAGACCCAGGGAGGGGATCCAGGCAGGGGATGAATGTGCGATCCTCTGGCCACAATTTCTTTATAATTTACTCTCTCTTTAAAATTTAAACCCAGCATGCAGGAGAGGAAAAGATTAAAGCTGAAGGGTTTGCAGTGTAGAAATCTATTGAACAGGGTGATTTTGTACATGCACACATACACAAACCTTTGTGCAGCTGGAAGGGATGCCTTTGTTTTCAGCTGGTGAGGCTGAATCTGTTGAACGGGTGACTGACCCCTCCTTTTCTGGTCGCTGATCTCTGAACCCGCCCCCAGTCACCATTTCCGGTCATCACCTAGAACTGAGATATCTTGTCCCTGGTTGTTTACATTTCTGATTTTCCAAATCCTCCAGTGACTTTTTTAAAAACCGCCATAAACCACAGGACTGGAAATCCCGCAGGTTGTGGGATAAAAGGTAGTCCCCCTTCTGAAAATTGCGTGCCCGACCCGATGTACGTGTAAACAACCAGGGTTCGACACAAATTCTTCCCACTACATTTTCATCATGTAAACGGCACCCAAGTTTGCTTTCATAGAATTGTAGCATCAAACAAGTCGCAATACACCTCCATATTTTAAATTTCCCATTTTTAATTTTATTTTTGTCATAGATGTTCCCCTCAACACTTTGAAAGATTACTCATTTACATTGTAAATTAAACTATAATGTTTGTATTAACACAAATAAAATCTAGTGAACACAATGCACCTGAGGACAAATCACACACTTTGATCCCACAGCAAATATAGGGAATTATCTCATTTTGGCTACTATAGTATCAAAGTTATGACACTCATATGAATCATGGCTCTGGGATTACAAGGAAGGAAGGTATACAAGGAACAGCAGAGAGCCATTCTGGCACACAGGCATGCCACAGGCTTGCACAGCATTTTGTGAGTTGCAGTAGGGCCAGCTAAACAGACAGCTGGCCAGCAGCCAACTGGCGGGTGCTCTTCAAAGGCAGAGGTGGAGATGAGAGTCTTCTTTCAGGCCTGCACAGGGGACATAAAAGCATTCCTTCTAAGGGGGTTTTGGCTCTTGCTGCCTCCCATCTTCATTCCCTCAGTTATAAGGCTTGCTTGCATGCTCTGATGTACTCAGAGGTTTTCCTCCCTATTTTGTTAACTGTGTCTTCATTGTTGTTACAACTTGTGGTCATGAAACATGGGGCCAGATCTCATTTGGTAAAACAAAAGGCCTGCTTGCTTATCATCCTCCCTTTGGGGTCCCATTAAATGGCATTGGTATGCAGACTACCAGGGTGGGGCCAGTTTTGGGGCTGTTGAGAGTCTCGCAGTAGCTTACCCCCAAGTTAATTCCATGGATGACACTGCTTTGGTGTCCTTCTACATGCAGGCTGGGGTGGCTGGTGCCCATCTGATGACAGGTGGGTTGTCTGATATCTGGATCTGCTGCCTCATGCAATGCCAAGTCTACACAACTACAACAAATATAACCATGGCCTTTTGTTCTCCAATCATGTTGTGCCCAAGTTTTCTGTTCTCCTGTGCTGATGCTTGCCACTGATCACTAAGTCTGGAAATAGGAAATCCGTTACTTTAAACCTAGGCACTTAAGCTTAAACAACCTTTTAAAAAAACTAAATCTGATAATATCCTATCTTGATTGTTCATGATCCATCACCCTAGCTGCTCCTCATTCAAACTGATGACATGCCCCTTGCCAATGTGAGCTCATATGATGAGGAATGGAGAGTAAATTGTGTAAAAGCTGGGAATAAATAACTAGTGCTGTTGTTGCTGTTAAGGTATTTTGGTTTCTGGATTTTTCTAATTCCGTCTAGGAGGCCTGTCCTTATCTGCCATTTTTCATCTTTCTAGTTTTTAGAGAGCATACTTTAAAATGGGTGTTTAAAAGTATATTGAGAAAAGTGCTTCACACTTATACACCAGCTTCTTTTCTTTTATTTTTTTTAAAAAATTGCATCGAATGAGTTGGGGCATTTTGCAACCCTTATTAGATTTCCAGTGTATTGAGTGTGTGGGTTACTGTTATATTTAGAATCAAAGCTGGAGTTCAGATATAGTGTACACTTCTTGAATTCCTTATCCCAATGAAAATTGCAGTGCTAGTGAATTCACTAAGAGAAGCAAAGTATATCATATTTGATTTACTGGATCCTGGATCCTTAAAAATGGCACAGGGCATTTGTTGTCTCAGTACGCTACAGTGGCTCAGACAGAGAAAAGTCCCCCTTATGGCAAAAAAAAAAAAAAAGAAAAGAAAAAAAAAGCAGCAATGGATTTGTCGAAACATTTGTTATTTTTTTTTAAACAAATTTTGAAAGTGACTGAAATTTTGGGAAACTCTGCAAGTGACAATACTATAGAAAACCACATTTATATCTAGTTGTTGGTCTGTGTAGATTTTTCAACAAAACATAACTCCTTAGAACTAGAACGTCTGGCCCTGTGCATACTGGTTGAGAATGCCATGTAAGGCACACCAACAGTAGTTATTAACATACAAGGAAACAAATACTCTGATCATAGTAATGTGATAAAGATTTTGGATTCCAATGGAGAAAGATAGGTCTGTCATCAGAGGAGGAGAATCAAACTCACTACCCCAGCTGTTATGGAAATATCTTCAGTTCTTGCCTCTCTGAGATCAGAGCTCCAGAATGAAGAGGCAAATAGGGAAAGGACCGAGGGTGTGGCAGGCATGAATTCATTGTCAACTTAACCTGAGGTGGACATTGTGGACATTACTCAACAACAAGAAAGAAATTGTTAAAAGGAGAGAAAGGCCAATGAGGAAGTGGAAGAAACACAGACACATCTCTCTTCCAGCCTACTGGTTGTTGCAAGCAGGGCTTTGGATGTCTCCAAGGCTCAAATATCAGAGCTCTTTCCAATAGTAGAAATAATTTCCCTGACAACTCTCTTGGAAGGAAAATGGTGGGAAATCAGTCAAGCATTCAATGTTCCTGTTATTTGTGTTACAAATTTCCACTTCCCATAGAGTCCTTCAATTCCACACTGGGATAGGTTATTATTGTGCTATTAGGCCTTCCAGTGTATTTCACATTTGCCTTATGATTTGTTTTCCTACAGATCCTTAGATGTTAATAAAGTTCTGTGTGCTCATAGAGGAACCTCTGCTCAAGGAACTTACATGCCTTTAGGCATGCCTTAGAGTTCATTAAGGTTACCCTGCAAAGTGAACTCATAATAAATTCAACCGAGATAATGCTCTACAAAATATTAATGTATCTATAAGCCAAAGAAAGAACAATTTTAGTTTTCCCATTTTATCTCCTTCTAGATCACATTTTTACTCAACCAGTGAAATAGATAGCACTGTGGACTTATAGAAGACCCACTCAGTACCGAATCTTCCCCCCAAAACAGGATATATTGCAGAAACTAAAATGTGTACTGTTGTACAGTCAAAGAATTTTGAACACCTATAACATCCCAAATTTGAAACATTGCTTACAAATTAGTTAGTTTTGTTTCCAAAGTGCAACTTTTTTGAAGTTTCATAATGTTTTACTTCCATGTTTCTTGAAAGCAAATAAAAATAATTGCTTTTTATTTATACTTTTAATAATATAAATGCTATAAGTTGCTGGCATATGGTACAAAATATACCACCCACCACCTCACTATTGCTTCTACATCCACAACAGGGCATGAAGTAGCAGTAGAACACACAGACAAGTCAGTGCATGAACTGAGTGATATTCCTCCTCCATGCCTGTAATTATAAAAATAACTTAAAATGTTGCAGTAGTTGTCCCTTGTTAAACTGCAATAGTAATCTGTAATAGTAACTAATTATATCTTGGGCTCTGGGACTGTAAGAATAACTAGTTTGTTTTTAAAGTAGCTTCCCATATTTTGCCTCCTCTCATATGAACATGCCTATGCTTACAATCTTCCACAAAGTTCCTAACATATGTTTTATCACCAAAAGAGGTCTCACTAGTGGGGAAATGGAAGGGGGCTCTTTCTATGGCAGAATCCTGTTTTGGGGACTCCCTAAGAAAGTCAGATTAGCTCTTTGCATAGCTTTAATGGGGAAGAAAATCTGGCCTGCTCAAGCTGGCTTTTGAAAGGTTTTCAACAGATTGTTGCTCCTTTCATCTGGAAGTTTTAGAGATGGTTGGTGTTATTTTTGCTCTGTTTTTTTTTTAATTAGATATTTTTAAAAGTTTTATGTTGTCTTGAGGTGGTCTTTTAGGAAAGGTAATTCACAGATATTTTAATTAATAAATAAAACACTCTTTCTGCTACTATCCTCCTTGATATAAACATGCCAAGTCTGCTCCTAGATTCTTGAAATTATAAACCAGTAGAAATTTATATGGAAACTTTTGTATAGAATTTGAATGTAATAAGTGGCTCTGAAATAGGTATACCTAACACCCCCTTTTTTGTCCTACTAACAGTAGCCTGCTCTCAAAATGTAGATGTCCTTTCATTAGTCTTCACCAATCACATAGCTGAACACTTCTAAGCCCTGTTGAGTTCTGATGCAATGCTTTTGAGCATTTCATAATTATTTTTAACAGTTGAAAAGAAAAGAGCATTAATGCAATCCAGACGGGAGGAGGGACAAGGGAAGCCAATTGGGGAAAATGGAAGTTGATAAAGAAATGTCAAAGATTGGGGTGGTATGTGAGAGGGTACGATTAGGTATATAAGTGGGAGGAAGTGAGTGAGAAATGGAGAAAGGTTGAAAGTGTATAGAAGTGGGCGGAAAGAGTGAGATGAAAGGATGGAAGGATGGGAAGATGGGAAGGGAAGGAATGTGTTATTTGATGAGTGAAGATAGGGTTTTATGAATGAATGCAATATATTAGAATGAATGTATAAATTAGATAAAAATCACAAGGTACAAGGTACAAATTACAAGGTTACATAAAATATGTAACAAAAAGTATAATAATTGCAATTTATGGAAATTGATAGAGATGCTACAGAAATATGCTTGTATGATAAATGAAGAACTGGTGCACAATAAACATACACACACACACACACACATATATGTTTGTGTTTCAACTGTTAAACATAATTGTTATTTTTTAATTTTAAATATATAATTAAAATTAAAAAATAACAATTATGTTTAACAGTTGAAACACTTTCCAGATATACTTACTGGATATTGTCTTTCCACAGGAATGTTTTAAGTAACCTTTAAATTTCTCAGAACTCTACAGATTTGCAAGCCACATTTAAAAATAATCTTACAGAACAGGTTAGAATCAAAGGACATTTTGAAGCAATCATTCAAAGCTTCATTAATCAGTGATTATATATATGTATATGTGTGTGTGTATGTATGTATGTGTGTATATATATATATATTCATATATATTTGATAAGCCTTCAAACAATTGGTATATTTTTAAAAAAAAATTAGTCGTAAAAACTAGGCTGATAAAGGACTTGTCTAGATGGAAAATATACCCCATCTTGCCCCTGTCTCAGAGCTCTGAAGTTCTGACAATTCATGGCATTTGCCCCATTCTGCCCCTGGGCAGTCATTATGACAACCAGAGCAGGTATGGGGCTGGGGGGGGGGGTAAAGGCAGGGTAGGTCCTGATACAGTGTTATAAGATAATACCTGTTTAACTCTGTTTCCATCAGGAGGAAACAGATTGGTTCCTGCAAGACTGCAGGAGCCCATTCCAGCAGGCTGACCCTCTCAGAAGCTGTCGGTCTGCCACACTCTCCCAGAAGGCAGGAAGGAGTCCTTCAGCATGTAACCAAGTCTCTTCACATACAGGGGGTCTTGGTCACAAGTTGTGGGCCAGCTTACTGCCTTTGAGACAATGAGAAAATGGAGGTGGCAGCTGCAGTGGTAGGCTTTCAGGACTTCCTCCCACTCTGTGGAGGGGAACAGGGAAACAATGAGCCTGATCCATGGCCAGAGTATACCAGCAGGGAGTTGGCATATCCTGGCTTGTGTAGATGAGCCCCAAATGACATTAGACAGAAGGAACATATGAAAGTTAATAATAGCATGTTATAAAATATTATAAACTTGCCTCTGGGGAAAGTTGTTTGCAAATACACTACTCCCACTATCTTGGCTGATGTCCCTAACTATCAACCAAGCACACAGTGATTTTAGTGTCTGCCATCAAAAGGTGGATGTATTATTCCTCTTCCATAATATTCTTCCTAAGGTGACAGCCTCAGTCTATCTAATGATAGAGACAACCCTGTTATATGGCCTGCTTATTTCAATGAGGCTTTTGAAGAATGAGTTTATTGACCTCCTAAAGGGCATGTAACAAAGCAGAACCAGCCAGGTTTTTAAACTCCATAGCTTTGGCCCAGGAGGAATGTAAATGAAAGATAATATATCTAAATCTTTAGTGAAATGAATGAGTGGGATGAATACATTTGTATTTCATTGATTAGATGAACTGTAGATACCAAGAAAATTCTGTGGTAGGTTCACCTTAGGTTTATTATACATCAAAAATGCCTTGAAGGCACACAACAACAAAAACAACAAATAGCTAGAATACAAGCAACATCTACAGCCAAATGGCAAAATGTGTCCCTTTAAGAGTGAATAATCAATCCAAACATAGGGTTCAGGGGTTGCTCGTAATCCTTACTGTTGTCCAAGCTAATCAAGACAAAGCATTCCGAATTTGGGCTGTAACTGAACTGAAATATTTGACTTCTGTCCTTTATTAGATCCAGCAGGCCTTCATAATAGCAGTAATAAACTCTCTTTAACACATGATATCCCACCAAAAGAAATGCATAACACCCATGACAAAGAGTTCTTTTAAGGGCTTTTGTCAGGACAAGGCAGTACGTACTTCTAATGAAAAGCAAGAGCATGTTTCCTTTAATAAGGGAAAGTGGTTACTTTGGTCACCAGGTACAAATGAATCGTTTATTATAGTAGCTAAAAGAATGGAACAAAAGAAAGAAAAAAAGCGGCAAAGGTTTTGAGCCCTTGAGCATAATCTCTTTGTATCTCTTGAAGCAACATGAATGACATTTATGAATACTGTTTAGAAAAGTAGTCATGCTTAGTGGTGCTTTTGAATGCTGATATCAGTGAGTAATACTATACCATTAACTCGTAACTGCCATTAGTGGTTTTAAGGATTCATAGACATTTTATTATTTCTAACACACTCACAATACAGTTCATATTTGCTGCATACTGCAAACTGAAGCAATAATCCTAATGTTTCCATATCTTAACCACAAATAGGTCAGCTTTATGGAATGTATCAGCTAGTTCACTAATATAAATCTCTGACAGGTTCAAGCTTGCATGTTGAGAAATATCAGTGAAGTTAGATGTAGTGTTAGAAAAACAGATATAGCATCAACAGCCTGTCTCCTGTTCACAGAAAGGAAACAGACTATAAACTGGTCAGTGGTGGCTAGTAGCTCCTGTGTCATTTAGGTGATCCACTCTGAGTTTCATGCCAGAATTTAAAGAACTAAAATGGTGGTCATCACTGCTTTGTCAGTAAGGATGCTTTTGTGAGCTCAGAAAATGGCACGAGGGGTCTCATACCTACAAGAAGCCACAGGTAGGGGTAATCCAAAGGAATGTGTATTAAGGTTACAACATATGGACATTTACTCAGACATAAGTTTATACTACTAGTAGAAAACAACAAAGACTTGAAGCAACTACTAAAGAGAGTCAAAGACAAAAGCAAAAATGCAGGCTTAATGCTGAACAAAAATAATTGCCACAGAGGATGTACACAAATTCAAAATAGACATTGAGGATATTGAAATAGCGAAAGAATTCCCATTCCTTGGATCAGTCATAGCCTAGAATGGAGACTGCATCCAGGAAATTGGAAAAAAATTATTTGCCTGTCTCCAATATCTGCTTTTGGGGCAAGGTTCTGGAGCACATTTTAGCCCCTCCCTGTTGGTTTTGCTGGACTTCTCAGCAGCTTTCAGTTCCATCAACCATACTATCCATCTTTCTGGGATGGGAGACAGTGGTTTACACTGGTTTCGTTCCTTCATGGGGAAGGGGTCAATCCAGAAGGTGATTCTGGGAGACTACTATTCACTATCCTGGCCAGTGGTCTGAGGTGACCCTCAGGGTTCTGTCTTGTCCCCCATGCAGTTTAACATATACATGAAAATGCTGGGAAGGGTTATCCAGAGATTTTGGTTTGGTATCACTAGTATGCAGATGGCACTCAACTTTGTCTCTTCTTTCCAACTAACTCCAAGGAATCTGTCTCAGTACTAAACTGATGTCTGTTGTCAATAATGGACTGGATGAGAGCAAGCAAATTGAAGTTTAATCCAAACAAGACAGACATGCTCCTGGCCAGTTGGAACTCAAATCAAGGAATAGAGATTCAACCTCTGCTGACGGAGTTACACTCCCATTGAAATCTCAGGTTTGTAGCATGGGCATACTCTTGGACTCATATTTGAACCTTGAGGCTCAGGTTTAAGTGGTGGCCATTTGCACATTTAAAAAATAGTGTTTTAATTTGATTGATGGTCTAATGCTTTTTAAACATTGGTGCTTCATATTGTTTTAGCTGTTCTATTTTAAACATATTGTAAGCTTCTTTGGGTCCCTCCATTTGGGAGAAAGGAGGGATATACATTAAGTAAATAAATAAAAGAAATAAATATCTTCCACTCCATAGGCCTAATCTGGTCCATTTGTAGTCAGACTCTGGGCCAATGAAGGTTACAATTCAAACCATCAAAGTTTTTATGTCTCCCCTCAAGCTTTGTCTCTAGAGAGGAGGGGAATACTCCAGCTATTTAGCTCAGTGATTAGAGATTCTCCTCCATATTGCTCTTCTGTATAGTCACTGTCTGGTATCACCTGGCCCATGGAGGGTGGCAGGCTGTGGAATCCCCATGTCTCCATATGAGCCTGCTTGGGCTGTAAGATCTTCAAAGGAGGGCCTTCTTTCCATCCCATCACCTTTTCAAGTTCATTTGGTGACAACACAGGAAGAGGGCCTTCTCATTGGCTGCTCCCAAGTTTTGGAACTCCCTCCTTTGAGGAGGCTAAGATGGCTCCCTCCTTGTTGCCATTCCATCAGCAAGTGAAAACTTTTCTGTTCTGTTTTAGGAATCAACTGCAAAGGCTTTTAATATGTGTTATTTTATGCTGTGTTGTTCTGCTTATTTTTATCTTTTGTCTTTTAATTGATTTATTTTAAAGGATTTTAGTTCTATATATTAACTGGTGTTTAATAATAATGTTTTATATGATTTTACCTCTCTTTTCTAATTGTTTTTAATTGTATTTGGGGTTGTCCAAATGGTGAAAAAAAACTCCTCACAAAATCATAGGAGAATCCTACCGTCCTAATGGCATCCTGTGTGATTTCGCCCTATTGTGAGGGGGGGGGGAGAGGCCAAAAAAACAAAAACAAAAAAAAACCTTCACAGCTTTTCTCATCTTTTTTTTTTAAAAAAAAAAAACAATGAGGTGGGACAAATTTCTGCTCATTCGGACAAGCAAATCAATCTGATCCACTTGCTCAAACAAGATGAAGTGCACCCCTGATTGGCTAGACAAGCACAAGAGGAGGGGCTTGCTAGCAAGGCAAGCATCTGCACCCCCCCCCAGTGATCAGGGATGGGGAAGGGTGGCTGTCATTCCCCCCCAAACACACACCACCACCACCACCAGGGTGGAGAAGGGGGAGGGCTTTCTCCTCCTCTTTTTCCTTCCCCAGTTCCCTGGCCCCCCATCACTCTGCTACCACCTGCCCGGTTTCTCCACAGCCCACCTGTGGGGCAAGGAAGGGGAAAGAGAATGAAAGAGCCCTCTCCCCTCTACTTGGTTTCTCCACTGCCTGCCCACCCACCCAACCATGGAGCTGAGGAAGGGGGAAGGGGGCAAAAGAGTCCTCTTCCCCAGTTTCTCTGCCACCTGCCCACTTGCCTCCCATGGGGCTGAGGAAGGGAGAAGTGGCCTCTGTTGCCCTCTTCTCCCTTCCTCAGCCACAAGCCCTTTGCTTTGACTTTTGTAAGCCACCATGGGTCCCATTTTGGGGGAAATGCAGGATATAAATGAATAAATAATAATTATATAATAATGAGGCAACTGAGTACATTCTGTTTATATAAAATCAATAACTGTATATAGTCCAACCCATATCTCAATACCATTCATCTCCAGAAAAACTTATTTTGGTACCATTTGTTCTTGTTCATAATGGAAGCTTAATAAATAAGTCACTGAAACACTTTTAAGGGAACTAAAAACAAGGGAAAGTCAGATGATATGTTCTTACTGCCAGTAGAGGGAGTGGCAAAGAGAAACAAGATTATTTGGTCTTTAGAAAGAAGAGACAGAGTTTCGGCAAGAAAGAAGATAGCTTTGTTTATCAGTTATTAGCCATTTCTAACAGTTGCTTAGGTGCTAAGAAGTGTTATTCCAAATGTTTTCCTTCTGAAGACAGATGTAATGAAAAGGGGAAAACCCTTTCACATAATGCCAGTCTACAGTCAATGTTTTATGGCAATCTTTAAACACTGGAGTTTCAAAAACAGATCAGTTGTCATGTGAGTTCTTAAAGTTCCCTCATTGTGCATGCACTTAAAGAAAACAATTAAACCAAATCCTGTTTTGGAAAGTCTTTCTGGTTAAAACTAATCAGATTCTCTCTTCTGTTTCAGCCCTATCACAAGGCAGAGTGAGGCAGCTGGGATCAGGAGCAGCTTCCTGTCAGCTCCTGAGATCCACCTACTTGAGGTCCATTACTGGAAGAAAGAACTGTGTGTCATGCAGTGTACCCACCTGTAGCATTATTGCAACTTGACACCACTTTTAATTGCCATAGCTCCCTTCTACAGCATCCTGGAATATGTAGTTTGGTGATGCACCAGCACTCTTTGACAAAGAATGCTAAAGACCTTGTAAAACTACAAATCCCAGGATTCCATAGGATGGACCTATGGCACTTAAAGTGGCATCAAACTGCTTTAATTCTTCAGTTTGGATACACTCACAGACTATCCTGTACCTTACACACTAGCTTGATCTAACTAACTCATCTGCCATCTTTCACAAAAGTTACCATTCCTGACAGAGAAGACCAAGCACCCATCCAGTCCCCCAAAGTTAATACTCCTCTTAGGAGTACCTGTTAGGGTAGAAGCAACGTGTGGCTCTCTGAAGTTGTTAGACTACAACTTCCACTACTTTCACCACTGATTCTATTGATTTGGGCTAGTGGGAGATTCAGTACTGCAACATCTGAAGAGCCACAACTTTCCTACACCTGTTGTTAGCCATCATAAGTTCAGGTATGGTACTGATACATCAGTTTTGGATATGTAGATATCCCAAGCCACTTCTCCTTTGTATTAGAGAGTGGAGGTGTGGAGGGGCTTATAATCATATAAGTAAGGTAGATGATGAGTATTTGGGGAGTAAGAGCCTCTTTTATATGTATTAGCCTATTTATGAGGTGAAGAGGTACATTGTCTTGTCTTGCTAAAGTGGGGGAGAAATGGCTTCTGACCAGCTTTTTGGGAAGACGATGCCTCAAATAGCATTGGGGAGAATAGTGGCCAGGAAGTGGTATTGACCATGTAATGGAGTAGAGGAGTGGAAGAGGTCTTGATGTCTGCACAAGCATGAGAAGTCATGAAGAACTGTTGTGCACCCTTAATGGGACAGAAACAGAATTGATTGTGATGGGTGAATCCACATAAGTGCGTAAGCTTAATTTTCCTTGCACAGGGAACGTAGGTCAATGAAGGGGTGGGACGAGAGCAAGACAAGGGGGCTCACTGCTTGCCGGTGGACCTGTTTGCAGCCCGGCCAGTGCCCCGTGTGTGATCCTCCGGGGGCGCCCTGCTTCCTGGCGACCACATAGCCGGTCTCTGGGGGGGCCACCATCTTTTCCCCATCTTCTTCCCAGCATGCTCAGCGGCCGGGAGGGGTGGGGGAAGTAGGGTCCAATCAGGGTGGGCCTACTCTGCCCAAATTGGCTCCCGCTAGCAGAGAAGTGGGACATCTGTCCGTGCTTCTGGCATGGCCAGATGACATTGGGGGAGCTGCAACGGAGTTGGCTTGTGATGAGTCAAAGACCCGCCCACCCTCCCCTTGTTGATTTATGTATATCCTTTGTCACAATTTGTAGGGCGGATGGCATGGGTAATGATCAAGGCTTAAGGGAGGGGGTCTCTGTCAAGTTCAAGTTCAAGGCAATCACATTCCCCCCAATTGTTAATAGTTACCTTGTTTGCAGGGAGGAGAGAGTGTCAGGCAGGACAACTTGGCCATCACCTCTCTCCTCCGTGAGAATAGGAAGTGTCTGACAAGCGGCCATTGACCAACATGGGTTGGGTCAATGATGAGATCAGTGCCCATGCATACTTGCCAACCATTTTGCAGCCATCTGCAAGTTGCAGCCATTTTATTGCCAATAATGATTATCTACTAACCTGTACTTAACCAATTTTCTGAATACGTACTCAATACAATTTGTTACTCTCCTTGGAGCGTATGTGTCTTCTTTAAAGGATGGGAGCGGGGGTTGTACGGTCTGGGTTTGCAAACAGGAGACAATAGCAAAATGCTGTAATCTAAGCAAACCATATAGAAATTAGAGCAGTTTGTCAGTTCACTTTTACGCACCACTATTTATCATATTTTGATCACTGGCGTATATATCCCATCCTATTATCTTTGTTTATTGTTAAGTTTTTCTGTGTAGCTATTGTTTTTTAAAAATCTTTTTTGTTTGTTTTGCTTGTTTTGTTGTTTTGTGTATTTGATTTAGTTGTTTTTTGTGACTGATTGCTTGAAATTATTTTCTATATAAATATAAATAAAAAAGATTTTTTTAAAAAAAATAGATAATCACATCAATATGACAGTACTATAACATATTGCTGCCCTTGAGCACCAGCATTGAGGCCACAGTGATCACCAGCATTGAGGCCATGATATTGAGAACACAGCTGCACTGGGCAGGGCATGTTTCTAGGATGGAGGACCATCACCTCCCAAAAATACTACTCTACGGTGAACTCCCACGGGTCAGCGCAAGAGGGGCACTCCAAAAAAGCGATATAAGGACTCTCGGAAACAACATCTCAGGCTTGGCCAAATTGATCACCAACAATGGTCCGCCCTGGCCTCACATTGGGAGGCATGGAGATGCACTATCCACAATGCTGCAGCCTTATTTGAGAACTCACGCTGAACAAGTCTTGAAGAGAAATGACAACGCAGAAAGAATCACAACCCAGAAACATCACCGAAGGAGACCTTCTGCTGCGCTTTCTGCAACCAGACTTGTTTATCTTGGATTGGCCTTTTTAGCCATCAGCGCGCTTGCAGAAAGCGCGGGGTGAGTCTTTCCTGAATCTTCATTTGCGAAGAAAAGCCAGAGATAACATATTGTGATTTTAGCTGTATCTGTTTCAATTCATGTTGTGAGCTGCCAGGGCCCCCAGTGGTGGGAGAAAAGTGGGATATAAATAGAGAAATAATGAACCATTGGATCTATTTCATCTCTGAAGATAGACTAAAAAGCCCCTTCTATCATCTAACACATCAACTTCTTACCATTTCAGAAATGTATATTTACTCACACCAAAGACAGACATACACCTAGCTCTCCATATCCATGGATTTTTCATCCATGGATTGAACCATCCATGGCATGAAAATATTCCACCCCTCCCCCCCCAAAAAAATCCAAGAAACAAACCTTGATTTTGCCATTTTATATAAAGGACACCATTTTACTACCCCATTATATATATGATGGAATTTGCACATCCACGGATTTTGGTATCCACAGGGGGTCCTGGAACCAAACCCCAGCAGATACCAAGTGCCCAGTGTAAAATGAAAACAAAGCAAGGTGTATTTTATTCTTATCTTTTACGTTGCCCTGAAAATTTAAAATGCAAAATCACAACAAATCCAAAACAGGGCAGAGACAAGTAGCCAGAACAGAGACAAGTGGAACTCCTTAAGGGTAGATCTCCTGTAGTTGGAGGTGTAGAAGCAGCTTTTCTATTAGCATTTACTAAAAAGGGCTATAAGATATGTTTCATACCCTCCAACTGTCCTGATTTGGTAGGGACAGTACCAATTAATCCTCGGTCATTCCACTTTTCAAGCTGCTTTTAAAATATCCCAGTGGTTGTCTAGACACTGAAAATTCTCCTCATGGAATTCACAGAGAATACATTTTGTCCCAATGAGATCCAAACAAGATTCGCAGTATTCAGAAGGGGGAGGCAAAGATGCCATATATTGCATGGGAAGAGCCATTGCAGATTTTTTTGCAAAGTTTTTTTTTTAAAAAATAATGCATGGATATCGCTCATTTGGACAGCCAGTTTGAAACACTGAACATTCTTGGCAAAGGTGGAAGTTGATAGCAGTTTGGTTGGCCATGTGGAAGGGGGCAGGCTTTCTGGCAAGAAAGGGGCCAGAAATACCATTTTCACATTTTGTATTATCAAGTGTTGTTTTTGTTTTTGTTTTTGCTGCACTGAAGTGACTAAAAAGCTGTTTATACGCAGAAGATTGCACCTGTGCACCTTTGATTTACAAGTTAAAAAAATACACTGTGCATTGGTGATAACACATGTGAAGAAGACTAATGCTATATTCTTGGCCACTGCCTTGACTCCCAGGAATGGCTCCATGTGCACTTTAAACACAGATAGTTTTGCATAGATTTGATTTTGCAAAACACAAAACAAAACAAAAAACCCAACAAAAAAACTATGGAGGATCTGGAAGAGCAAGGCAGCTGGCAGCTACAGCAATGGGCCAGCATGCCAGAATGGGCTTCTGTAGTCACGTGGGGCCCAATCCATTTTATTTTGGCTATAATGTTTTTTCCAGATGTTTTCTTTAACTACCCTGTCCTACTTTAAATACCCTGTCTTACCTTGTCTTCCCCCATCTTAGCCGTGTCTTTGCCCAGGGGCAAAATGAGCCTTGTATCATCAGGACTACAGGGCTCCAAGATGAGGATAAGATGTGGTAAACTGCCCTTGTAGATAAGCCCTCAGACAAAAGCAAATTGCTGCAAACTTTCCTACCTCTACTTTTCTTCCTCAATAATAATTTTCCATCTTTACCACACTCTGCTGTTGTTTGGCCATATATGTCTTGGTGTTCACCTTTGGAGGGTATGGTGGTTGTTTGAGGAGATTATCAGACGTTGCCAAAACTATGACAAGAGAATGCGACGAGAACAGAAATGGGTGACATTATCAGATGACATCAACCTTCAGCGTTCTGAGGGCATAGTGCGGGCATGAAGGTGTCCTTTTGTATTGGTGGTTTAGCCTCATCTATAAAAAAGTGACGCCTCATCCATGCCAGTGCTACACCCAAGGACACGGGTGTCTGATATGTTGCCCTTTCTGTTCTCCTCACTTTCTTCTGATACATTTTGGGAAATGGTTTTTTTGTCACATTTTCCCACATCTAATAATTTACTGAGTCTGATTTAAATGAAACTGTTATTAGTAGATTGATGATTGAGGTTGACTTCTATGTCCTTTTGGAAAAAAGGCCTTTACTTGGCCTAAAATGGCCCAGGAAGCGGGCGGGGGACCCAAGAAGGTGCCCCTAAACTCTAACTAAAACTTCCCACCTTGTGGTCTTAGTTACTGGCTTATACCAGACTGCTGCTATAGTTCAATGTTATGACCTTAAAAAAAAACAAAAAAAAAAACCAGAGACATGCTTAATGAAGTAGTTGTAGAATATTTGAGGTAAGGTTATGAAACTGTAGTACTTGTAAGTACATTTCCACTTGATAGAACCTGATTTCTAAAAGCCCACACATTTGAGCTCTGACCCACATTACACATCTCTCATGACTATTTTGACATTGATTTCATAACCATCTTATGTCTCCCCACATGCTCTTTAATGTTCCTTTTTGAGGCTTTGTATTTTAAAGCCATATAGAACTTTTAAACATTCCTGCCAAGAGCTCAATTCTGACTAATTAGGCCACCAACAGTTTACAATGAAACAAATGATTTTCCAATAACATACTCCTGTGACTGATGTTTCAGCAGATTTATTCTGGATTTTTTTAAAAAAAGAAACAAGGGAAACTTGCAATTTTCTGAACCTCCAAGGAAAATGAACCAATTTGTAGTTGTGGAATTGATTCTTAAACAGTAGTTTCTCAGAAATAAAATAATCCCTTGACTTCCAGGGCAATTAAATATAAATACAAGTTATTAAGATTTAATAATAATTTTATCTATCCCTAAACATGCTACCTACCCACATTTTAAATAAACATTATTGTATGTACATTTGCCTGCAGTAATGCAATAATAACAATAATGAACCAGCCATTAAAAAATGGGTCTGTTATTGGTCAATGACAATTCAACAGGCTCTTAAGAACTCATATCCTGATTCAACATAGATGCATATTTTGATAAAAGCAGCTCAAGTAAGTTATTTTTGAAGAGATTTCTTCTAGTTTTCACATTATTCAGAATAATGGGTAAAACTTGGAGTTCTCTTTTGTGGACTTTATCAGATGTGGGAAAACATGGGGGGGAAACATGTCCAAAATCACATCATAAGGATGGGATGATAGCCCAAAGGGCAAAATTATCAAACACCTGCATCCTCACCTGTTCCTACTGCATGGTACGAGTGTGAATAAGGCGTCACTTTTCTATTGACGGGAAAAGCCATCATAAAAAGTGATGCCTTATTCATACTTGCACCACACAATGGGAAGAGATGAGTAATGACATCATCTGATAATTTTAGCCCTTTGGGCTATCGTTGCATTTTTATGACACATTTTTTGACACATCTTATAAAGTCCTATGTTTTGTGCCCTGCTCCTTCTAGATATATAAAACAAATATGACTAGGGTAGTAATTTTCATTTTTCCATATCCTATTATACTCTGATCCCACACCCACAACCTTATAACTACTATTCCTGTGGCTTCAATATTAACTCTATCAGTGTAATCTGTCAATTGAAATAAACATGAAGTAAATTGAAATCCATAAAATCTCATGTTAAAACGTACCTGTTAGCCTTAAGGTGCTGTTAAATTCCTTCTCCTCTCCCCCTTTCCTTTGTATGCTGAAATGTTATTTATTTGCTAATTCCATTTACAGTAGGCCTTCTGGATCCACCAGGGCTTGGTTCTGGAACACCCCCCCCCACAGACGGCCAAAAAACAACAACAACAACACACACAAATGGTCACACCCATATTATTAAATATGAGTGACGTGTGTGCAGACACATCAGTGCATCCACATGCAATTGCACCTGTGAAGGTGGTGGGACTTAGGACTTTATCAAACTAGTGTCTAAAACTCTGTAATTCCACAATTGAGGAAAGCAGAAACTTAGTGGCATGATTGCAGTAATTATCACACATCACTGTAATTGCATGATACTATGCCATAATTGCACAATACTACCACCACAGAATCATCACACAACCACAACTAGCAGTTTAAGAACAGGATTTTACTTCCATGATTTTGCATGGGGGAGATTTCAACTGTTCTCTCAAGAAGACGCGACTTTGTTTAAACACACCAGAAACACATAATGAAATAAATTAAGAAATAAACCCTTAAACAAATATAAAACATGTACAAAGAAAAGCTGACAGTTCATTAAAACAGTATCCTGTGTGCCCTGTGTTCTCATTGGGAAAGGGAAGGGGGGGGGGAAAGAATTGCCCCTTCACACTGTAGTCACACAGTTACAGTGGGACATGTTTTCGCAGGCTCGTCAATACTGCAAAAAGAGCAATGGATTTTTGGATTTTCCCATCAATAAAAAGCGATGAACCATTAGTAGGTGGCGCACACATTGACCATGGGAGGACAAAAACATTGTGTGATAATGGAAACTCATTTGCAGTACTGTCACACTGTAATTCTGCAATTACAGTCCCATCTGATAAAGTCCTTAGAGAAAGTCCTCCAATGAAGATATTAGAACTAATGCTGGCTGGTATGGGGAGATGTGTGTGTGTGTGTGTGTGTTTAACTATTCTAGATCTCAACCATGTAGCCATGAAAATGTCATAACTAGCACTTTGAATTCTGGACTGGCAGCCAGTGAACAGGGGAGTTACATGATCCTGGAAACACACTATGGAGATTATCACACTACACTGTTATAGCACTATGATTCCACTTTTTCAGCTATGGCTGCCTGCTTTGGAAACCTTGGATGTGCAGTTTAGGGAGGAGCATTTAGAGCCAGAGAGCTCTTAGGCCTCACTAAACTACAAACCCCAGAATTCCACAGGAGGCAGCCATAGCAGATAGTGGAATCATAGTGCTATAACAATGTAGTGTGATAAAGTCCTCAGATGATTATCTCTTTGATTTAAAAAAAAAAAGAGAGAGAGAGAGAGAAAAAAACCAGATATGCTGCCTGAAAATTGACTTTCTGCTATGAGCAAAACACTCTCTAACCAATTGGGGAAAAAACCCAACATTAGTGGTAATATCTCTGTATCTCTGGCTTTTCTTCGTAAACGAAGTTTCAGGAAGGACTCATCCCGCGCTTTCTGCAAGCGCGCTGATGACTGAAAAGGCCAATCCGAGATAAACAAGTCCGGTTGCAGAAAGCACAGCAGAAGGTCTCCTTGGGTGATGTTTTTGGGTTGTGATTCTTTCTGCGTTGTCATTTCTCTTCAATACTTTTTCGGCGTGAGTTCTAAAATAAGGCTGCAGCATTGTGGATAGTGCGTCTCCATGCCTCCCGATGTGTGGGGTAAACAGCATCATCACCACTGCCAGTTACTGCTGCAGCATAATGACAGGCTGCCTAGAACTTGTCAGGGCATTGCCAGAAGTCTTCATCCAGTTCACTAGCTATTTCTGGGAGTCAGGTTTCATTTCTTAGTACCAGCAATGTGAAACAGAAGATGTAGAAATTATTCACTCTGCTTTTCCCTCCTCCTATATATGTCACAGTTTCTGGTTTTGGTGACTGGAGCAATTCATTTTTCTTTTCTCCAGTATGTAGATTGAGGGTGTCTCTAACCTATCAGTATCAGTGGAAGCACAGAATGGCAGTGGTGGCTAGGAATGCTTTCTACCAACCTAGGTTGATAGGTTAGCTGCACCTCTTTTAGAGGTAACTGACTTATGCCCTGGTTACATCCAGACTAGGACATCATAAGATGTCCTCCATGATGCTGTTGTTGTCAACTGCCATCAATAGCAGAAATGAAGCAGTAGCCTGGATCTTTGCAAGGGACAAGTATTTGGAGCACATTAGATTGAGTCTATGGCCCTAGTTATATGCAAATACATAGGACTTAGATCACTTGCAAACTGGACTCCTGTAATGAGATGGCATTACAAGCCTATGATTCTTAGGGGCCAGTTTACACAGCAGATTTATTGTGGCAACTTGCAGTTTAATTATTTTCCGCAGCTGTGCCAGTCAGGTTTTTTTTCTAATTATGTCACTTTGAAGTTCAGACTTGAATAAGTGTGGGGGGTGTGGCTCTGTGTGTCTCTGTAAATCTGCCTGTAAATGAACTCACTCCATAAAGCAGAGGGAGAGTAATCTCTCTGCTAAAAGACCATGCCGTGGATCGCAAGTTTTTCCAGATGCTCTCTCTCTCTGTCTCTCTATCTCCCCCTCCCTCCCTCCCCCAAGCAGAGAGAGAGAGAGAGAGGGAAAATAGCAGTTCATCTTGCTACAGCCCTTTGTGAAATGGTTTCTCTCCCTCCTCCGTGCACAGGATAAAAGTGACGAACGAGCTTTACATACTTTCAAAACAGCAGAGGATGAGAAGGAATGCTCCAGGAATGAATGAAAGAAGTTGGGAATCCTTTTTTTTTTTTTTTTTGCAAACTGGCTTGCAAAATAGCAGACAGGATTTTTGCAAGTTTCTTCTCTAATGGCTACTGTCTTTGCCTCCTCCCTGCCCCTCTTTTAAGCCCACCCCTGCATCATCAACCAATCACAATGCAGCTGTGCTTTAAACCTTAGCGGAATGCTAGTTTACACTGCCAATAAAGCACTACATTGCAAATATTCCTGCAAAAATAGTGACATGCCCTGCCACACTATATTTGGGTGTTTTACCTTCCCCCCTTCTGAATGAGGCGATGCTGTGCTGCGATCCGTGGGAACTATGAGCTATCTTAGCGGTATATTTAGGGGAATATTTGCCCGTGTAAACTACCCCTTAGATCAGTTACCTTATATACAAGTAAGAAGGCCTTCTTAATAGTTGCCCCGAACTGTGGAAGCCCTTCTTGAAGGTGATATGTTTGGCTTTCCCATTCCCTGCTTAGCAGCTGCCATTAAAAAACTTCCTACTTCAACTTGCTTAAAAAAATGATGAATTTGACTTTTAGTGTCATTCCTCTCTGCTGTTAATAGTTTTATGCTTTTTATTGGTCTATTGAAATTGATTGATGCTGTTGCTTTTAGTTAAATGAGTTTGTGATATTAACATCTTGAGTTTAATTGTATTATGAAATTAACAGCAAACTACCTCAGGAAAGCTTTTGTTTTAAAAGCCAGTTTACAAACTCTTCAATAAATAAAGAACATGCCCATGAAATTCTAATCATTGCCATTCAAGACATTGCTGTTCCCCAAAACATAACCTTTTGATGTGTTTTGTGCATCTTGCACTCAATTTTGATTAGCATTGTGATACAGAAGAGAAGTAGAGGAACAGCAAAATTTCATATTGATTCTTTTGCTACACTTTTGTTTAAATCCAATTGCTAGTCCCAGTTGGTAGGTCAAATGAATCACTGAGCGGTTGCTTCAATGTATCTATGCTAGCTAGGATTAGCAACTGGATTTAGACCTATGACTTGAAAACTGAAATATGCAAAACATAAACTCAGCTCTACCTGCCAAAGATTAGAAAGGTAGCCAGATTGGAAGATTCTGGGATGGAGGAAGAGGAGGCTTTTCTAAACTCTTAGCAGGCTAATATGCTAAATAACAAAGGTCATATACATCCAATTGCCAGCTGCTGGTTCCTTCTAAAATGCACACACTAACATTATCTGTGCTAGCTGTATGGCCCTATATATACATTACCCCCTCTGTAGTAGTGGAACTGTGTGATATAACAGGGCACATCTTTCTCTTTCAATGGCTATCTATATTTTAGATCTCACACTCAGAAACACAAAGCATTTCAGTCCCCACCCCTCAATTAATAGGTTAGCTAATAACGAACATGCGACTTCCCATACTAGCAGAAAAGGAAGGAAGCTTCTCATCTAACAGACGTCAATTGGGCTGAACCACAGCTGAATAAATGTGTATATGGAATGGGAAAATGTTCTTTCTGGTTGCCAAGATATGGTTAGGAATTGATCTTCCCTTCAAGACAGCAGTCTAAAGGTCAAATGTATGAAAGGCAACATATGGTGACACTAACAACTGGTTGGTTGATTTTGATCATAGGACAGGAAATGCCTAGGGGTATCTGGGAGTATATTTTTTGCGCTCACATCTGTGTGTTTTTTTAATGTGCCTATAGCACATTATTATGCCACAAATTATGTTTCAATAAGATCAGTGATGAAATGAGTTTAAAATAATGGCCTAGTGGAATTCTGGAAAGTTCCACATACAGCAAAATGTGTCAAATTACAGAATATTAATTATTTTAAAGAAAATGCATATAGATGATATATTTGCTATAACCTCTTATTTCTATTATAGCCTAAGCACAGGAATTCATTTGCAAATATTTACATTTATACTTATTATTAAGCATTTATGAAATAGATATTGGAAAGCAATTATTTCAGAGGACTTTAGAGACTATTGGAATGTAAGCTCTATAGTTTTCAAAATGACTCTGTGGCCTGACCATACATCTACCAAGTGAGCAAGTAGAAATGCAACTTTTGAAAATTATTTGTTGTATATATTAAAACATGCTGGTTTTCCAGCAAAAATCCAAGAGAATTGGGCTTTGGATATAGAACCATTTGGATAATGTAAAATTTATTGGCTATTTAGCACTGTGGTTCATTAATACCTTAATTCTAGAGCAACATTTATGCTGAAATAGTATTACAGTAGGACCACCATATCTACTGATTCATTATCCACTGATTCAATTACCCACAGGACACAAAACAGCACACCTACCATAGAGTCTTCCTAGAAAATGTTTCCTCTCTGGCTATTTTCTAGGTCCTCCAAGGCAACTCTATGGTATTTTAAACCAGAATTCCCATTATTTTCAATGGAATTCACTATTATTCATGGTTTTCAGTATCCATGGGGGCCCCCAGAACCAATCCCCCATGGATATGGGGGTCCTACTGTATATTTGACTGTTTTATTTATAATCTACCCTTTCCCCAAAGCTGGGAGTCAAGGTGGCTTACAGGATTTTAAAAAAAACATATTTATTTATTTATCCATCCATTTAATTTATATCCCACCTTTTTCCTAATATGGGACCCAAGGTAGCCCATTTCAACTTAATACGATCAATTCAGTTCAAACAATATTTAAGTTGTTCTTTTTTATTGGCAAATTTCCAAATTAATTGGTAATATAGCTTATTTTAATTAGTTTGTATCACTGGAAAAGCAGCAGTTACTCCCACCCCCATGAGGGGGCAATATACTAGCAGCATCAGTATATTGGAAAGAGTACCATGTAATGCTTGTTGTCAACTGTCATGAAGTAGAGCTCAGCGTATGGTGACCCTATTAATGAGAGACCTCCAAGTCACCCTGTAATCAACAGCCCTGCTCAGGTCTTACAAACTCAGGGTTGTGGCTTCCTTGACTGAGGGCTCATCTGTATGAGCCAGGATAAGCTGGTTCCCTACTGGCATATCTTGACTGCAGAGCTGACCTGTTATTTCCCCATTGCACAATGAAATTGGCTGGAGTCCAAACAGGCATGCCAGCCCATCCCTGAAGCCACCACTGCTGCCATTTTCTTTGTTAACTCAGAAGGCAGGAAGGAGGCCTGCAACATGTGACTGAAGGCCCCCTGCATGTGATCAGCCTTGGTCACATGCTGAGGGACTCCTTCCTTGCTTCCAGGAGAGTCAGGGAGATCACAGCGGCAGTGAGGCATGGGGTCCATTCTGTTTTTTGCCGGTGGTAACAGAGTAAACTGGGTATTTTTTAACAAAATGTTTTATCAGGCCCTACCCCACCTTCCCCATGTCTCAGCCCCATATCTGCCTGGGGTGGTGAGGACTGCCTGAGGGCAGAACAGGGCAAATGCCCTGCATCGTATGGACTGAAGGGTTCTGAGACAGGGTGTGTAGCCTGTGTAGACAAGCCCTGAATCTTGCAAAGTATCTAAGGTAAATATTTTAAAATCTCTTTCTGTCTAACCCCAGGTACTAGAAGCAACCTGAGCAGCAGATGCAAGACATTCCAATGAGCATGAGGCAGTTGAACAGCCAGTTGTGCATATCAAGGATCCCGATTTATCTTGTGAGTCAACACCTGGGCATGGTGTTGGTGTTCCTGCAGCTCATTTTTCAGTTGAAGGCTCAACTGATTTCTCATCAGTTGGGAAATGAGAGTGATAGTACTGGGTTTCTCAAGCAAAGTAATTAAATTATCAGGGGAGAAGCTAAACAATAACCAGTCCCACACCCACCTACCGACAAAGTGTCTAGCAGAAAAAGAAGAAAGCTTAGCCTTCTTTGTAAAACATATAAAAGTACTTACAAAAACTTGTGAACATTAAAAGATATGGTCTAAAAGAGGAGACAGGTGGCCAGACCCCTCTTGAGAGGATGTCTCAGATGGCTCAACCCCACCATGTTTGCTGGACTTTTAATAGCAATGGCTGCAGCACCCAATGCCCTTGAATGTTCAGGCATTCTTCTGCAATCTCTACAGGGGCCCATCCTAGCACATCATATTGTCAGACAAGGCAGGCAGCACAGACAGGGAAGACCTGGTCTGTTTTTAACTTCTCCTCAGTGTCAGTTGGACTGAGGACTTTACAGGATTTGCTTGGCAGGGTGGTAGCAAGTTTTTTGTTGCTCATTTTGGATCCCTCACCATGGAGGTTGTGTAGCATTTCAAGCACAATATCTGATCTCTATAATTGTCTTGGAGGAAGTGAATTTCAACTAAAATATAGGAAGAAACTGATGCCAGTAGACTGGCATGTCTTTTGCATCACCATCTGAAACTGAGCTCACAACTTAAGTTTTTTCCTGGTATTATGTTTAAGAGGGCACACAATAAGTACAGCCAGATCCATTATTTCTTGTATTTTAGGGGGCCTTTAGCCAATCTCTCTCTCTCTCTGGCTTTTCTTTTCAAACGAAGATTCAGGAAGGACTCATCCCGCGCTTTCTGCAAGTGCGCTGATGACTGAAAAGGTCAATCTGAGATAAACAAGTCCGGTTGCAGAAAGCACAACAGAAGGTTTCCTTTGGTGATGTTTCTGGGTTGTGGTTCTTTCTGCGTTGTCATTTCTCTTCAAGACTAGTTCGGCGTGAGTTCTCAAATAAGTCTGCAGCAATGTGGATAGTGCGTCTCCATGCCTCCCGATGTGAGGCCAGGGCGGACCATTGTTGGTGATCAATTTGGCCAAGCCTGAGATGTTGTTTCAGGGAGTTCTTGTATCGTTTTTTTTTTTTTTTTTTTTTGGAGTGCCCCTCTTACGCTGACCCGTGGCGAGTTCACTGTAGAGTACTATTTTGGGAAGGCGATGGTCCTCCATCCTAGAAATGTGCCCTGCCCAGTGCAGCTGTGCTCTCAATATAATGGCCTCAATGCTGGTGGTCCCTGCTTGCTCAAGGACAGCAACATTTGTCACATAGTCAGTCCAGTGTATATTTAGGATTGTGCATATACAGCACTGATGAAAGTGTTCGGGGAGTCGTAGGCGGTGGCGATAGGTGATCCATGTTTCAGATCCATAAAGGAGATTGTGCTTCGCCTCAGGTGTTTATTACTCCAGACTCTTTTGTGAAGTCTTCCAAATGCGCTATATGCCTTTGCTAATCTGTGATCGATCTCTTTGTCAATCTTGGCATCTGAGGAGATGAAGCTTCCGAGGTAGGTGAACTGTGTACGGACTTGAGCACAGATTTACCGACAGCAATGTGGGTGAATGTACCGGGCACAGTACAAGGTGTTGGTTTTGACCTGTAAAGCGCAACATGGCTTGGGTCCAACTTATCTCCAGGACCGCCTCCTTCCGTATGACCCTCCCTGCGCACTTCAGTCCTCTGGGAGGAATCTGTTACAGCCTATGAAAACAAGGCTGTCGGTGACCTCCCAGAGGGCCTTCTCTGCTGCCGCTCCTAGATTATAGAATAGCCTGCCGGACGAGATCCATCTTATTACCACCTTAGACAGCTTTGAAAAAGCTGTCAAGACAGATCTTTTCCGGCAGGCCTTTCCTGAATAACTATCCCGGCCCAAGACTCGGCTGTCCTTTCTGAGCTTCAATCAGATTTTTTTTAACTATTGTATGTTTTAATTTTTTTTCTTTCTAATTTATATATTTTAATTACTGTATGTTTTAATCTTTTATAATTTAATATTATTTTAATGGGTAGGTGGGCTAGGGCACTGTGTCTCTGGAGTTTTTATATTGTAAGCTGCCCCGATTGCGTTGCAGAGGGGTGGGATAGAAATAACATATTATTATTATTATTATTATTATTATTATGGTGGTGGTGTTCGTCCTGTGGTGCAGGCTGGTAAAGAACTTCTGTTTTCTTCAGGTTGACTTCCAGCCCAAACAGCTCTGCAGCTGTTGCGAGCTTTAGCCAATGAAAGGACTTCATTGTATGCTTTAGCATACTGAAAGCACTTTCCTCATTCAGTATACTTCATTTGACAAGGCAACTACAGTTGCTATGAGATACAGTGCCTCCATTTTGTATGAATGCAATATCAAGTCAATATTTCGTCTATTTCCAGTTCCAGTATCTAATTTTATTGAGTGGGTTTATGGCATTCTACACTTCATTATTTAGATGACTTCATGTTTGTTGACTGGCTGGGTCTGAGGAGTGCCAGTATCTCATGCATAGTTTTGAACAGTTAGTGGCTTACTGCTGTGTTTCCCTAACTGTTGAAAAGATTGAAGATCCCTCAGTGTGTCTGACATTTCTTGAGACTGAGCTTGATACCATTGGTCAGGCATATAGGTTGTCCATGGATAAGTTAGGTGTTCTTAGGGTCAAGCTTCTGTTAGAGCTAAGGAGGTTACATATGTGGAGCTGCAGGTATTTAGTGGTATATTTAAATTTTTCCTGTAGAGTTACTGCCTCAGGTACAGTGTTTCTCAGATACCTACATGATGACACTGTTGATGTGAGAAAGGATCATCTGGCAAGATGAGGGCTGATCTAATAACTGTGGCCTGATTTTTCTTCAAGGTTTAATGGTGTGTCCTTTTGGAAGCTTGGGGGAGGCTGAGCTCCAAGTAGGAGCTAGTGGTGTGGGCTCTGATGTCTATTTCAGGAAACAGTGGTATTTGAAGTACTGGCTTGAGGGTTGTATTCTAGTGTGAATAATTCATAAGTTTACATTTTCAGAATGTTTCCTTGCCTTCAGATGTGTCACTTCCAGAAACTAGCTTCATCTACTAGGGCATATCCATGCCATCTTGACTTGGGAGCCTCAGCAAACAGAAACCTAGGGGGGCAGTTCTATAGCCCCAGTACTATCAACTCAAGACCATCACATCAGGCATTTTGGGGAATTCTGAGAGTTTAGTACATCAGGTTTGGCCTATACCTATAGAGCATTTATTACATTTCTTAGGTATCTCAGGTTGGTTTTAGGTATGCTGGCCTTTAAATATAGTGTTTCTAGTTTGCCTGATTCTGTCACTAACTTCTGAATCTGGAAGCTGTTAGAGGGCTGGAACAGGGTTTCCTCTTCATTCCCTGATTAGCACAATCCTATCATACCCAATTTACTCACCATTTTGAACAGCAAATATATTTCTTTTTGAATTTTTCTTGTTCAAATGTACTCTTATGGGGAATCTTTGAGTTAGTAAGCTCTTAGCCTATTCCAAGAGAGATAAATCCAGCCTGCCCAGATCATGGCTCAGGTTAGTTGGGTCACCATTTAAATGTCTAAGACTAAGTGGTCTGTAGAAATATGAAAGTTGCATTTCTGCTGGGGTTTGCCCTGAGATGTGTCCCGTTGTTGCTTTAGTTTCATTTTTGTGAATTCATGAGGCCCACAGCAGCATGCTTTGATGCCACAAAGTTGATTTCAACATTACACAATCCCAGTTTTTACTATGGTGGAAATAGTTTTTGTGGCTGAGGGTTTTGGTCCTGATTTATTTCGCTCCCAGTCTTCCTAAATTGGTGACATCATGTTGAAAAGTAGGGATGTGGGGGGGGGTTTGTTTGTTTTGTTTTGCTACTTCTGTTCTCAATGGAAGCAAGGAGTAATTTTAGCAAGTAATATTACTACTACAAAATAGGATTAAAAACATAGTAGGGAAATCAAAATACACAAAAAGGATCTCAAAGTAAATGACAAACAAAACAGGTACAATATGAATAAGTTTATAACAATATACAAACATACCAAGTCTAATCAAATAAACTCCACCTGTGGGCAAAACAGAATAGCTGCTGTAAAGGTACTGGCTTCAATGGAACAGAGGTGAATAAGGGAGGACATCCATAGATATGAGGTTTATAGCTGTATACATCCATACCAGGGACTTTTCTTTGGTTCTATTTCTGAGCCAGGAGAAGAATTTGGGAGCTTGTAAATCTTGCCACTTCTTTGAGGTGGGCTTTTATGAGTCCCCAAAGTTCCTTTCTACGTCTGGCTCTAGAGAACTTTGCCAGCACCTCTAGAAAAAAAACAACAAATCATAATGAAGTCAATATTTCCTTCAGTCACTTATCATGGGTGAACATTTCACAGCCTCCCTATGACCACTCCCAGCTTTGCTGAAATGGGAGGGAGTTGCAATTCATAGCTGGAGCGAAAGCTGTTGCCCATTTTGGCTCAGGTGCTCAGCTGCTCTGTTCAGGTCACTATACTTCATAATCTACCAGGAAAATATATTTCATGGTAAAACTGCTTAGCAGCAGCTCTTTTGTATTTCATTGTAATTTCAGAATGCTGTTAGCATGCCTTGTGGGTGGTTTTAGGTTGGAATTAAAGGGGAGTTTGTTATGCAACTTCCTTAAAGCTCCATGTGTTTAGATTTTATGTTTGGTTTACAAGAGATGTGAGCTGAGGTTGGTTGGGATGTTAATATTGGCTCAGTTGATATTTTGGTTGAATTTTAGTGATTTCACTGACAGGAAATGCTCTTGAGCAACCTAAACTTTAATATTGTTTAATGTGGGTTTAATGAGAAGTCTGGGAGAAGAAATCTGTTTTGCATAGTGTCTTAATTCTCACAAAACATGGATACTGGCAAGCAGAGAGTGGATAGATGTTTACTGTTGCTTATTTCAACTTCTCACAGTTTCTAACACCACATCTGGAATAAACCAACAGATACAGACAGAATTACACCAGAAAGGGCACACAAATTATACTATGATCCTCCTCCTCCATGAAAGAAAATGTGTACAACAGTGGATAATAATGACCTTGACTTCACTGTATTTTATATATGAAAGGTCTTATAAGCCAGTATCAATAATGTACACAGCTAAATTTGGTATTTTTTTTTATAAAATGCTGACAAAAATTCTTTAATCAATAGGAAAAACATGTTAAATTTTGGATATATTTGGAAAAGTGTGTACCAAAATATACAGTTGGCCCTCCTTATCCATGAATTATTTGTCCATGGATTCAACTAACCATGGCTTGAATTTTTTTTCAAGTATTCAGAAAACCAAACCCTTTTACACCATTTTATATAAGGGACATAAAGTTATCTAAAGTTACAACCCCGTTCTATATAACAAGACTTCAGTATCCACAGATTTTTGAATCCATGGGGAGTGCTGGAACCAAACCCCAGCAGATACCAAGGGCCCACTGTACAAAATGTTCTACACACCTGCTGTAGAGGTGTGTGTGGGGGGGTGTTGGTCACTGTACAGAAAGGAAGGGAATACCATCCTGTGCAGCAACAAAAAACAGACTGATGCAGGCAGAAGATTAACTGTGTATGTCACTATCATACCAGCCAATGAATGTACGCATCCTATTCAAGGGTAATAAGCAATTTTTGTCTTAATTTCAAATTAATGTGCATGTTTTCATACTTGTCAAATTTTACTATATATTTTATTTTGATGTAAAGGCTGTTGGGTTTAGGCGTCAGAAACTGGGAGGCCAGATACTAAAATCTGGATTTCGATGGACTTTATCAGATGAGACCAATATCGCTAAAAAACCACATAGGACATGGTGATAGCAATTATCAGATTTTCTCATCGCTTACCTGTTCCCACTGTGTCATGCTGGTGCAAATGAGGTGTCACTTTTTATTGACAAGCTAAGCCGTCAGTAAAAAGCAATGCCTCATTCATGCCAGCACGACACAGCAGGAATGGGTAAGCGACATCGTCATCTGATAATTTCAGCCATTTCTGCTATTGTCCCATCTTAATGATGCAGTTTTTGCCGTGTCTGATAAAGTCTTATGTCCCAGCGTAAGAGGGGCGCTCCAAAAAAGCGATACAAAGACTCCCTGAAACAACATCTCAGGCTTGGCCGAATTGATCACCAACAGTGGTCCGCCCTGGCCTCACATCGGGAGGCATGGAGACGCACTATCCACAATGCTGCAGCCTTATTTGAGAACTCACGACGAACAAGTCTTGAAGAGAAACGACAACGCAGAAAGAATCACAACCCAAAAACATCACCCAAGGAGACCTTCTGCTGTGCTTTTTGCAACCGGACTTGTTTATCTCGGATTGGCCTTTTTAGTCATCAGCGCGCTTGCAGAAAGCGCGGGATGAGTCCTTCCTGAATCTTCGTTTGCGAAGAAAAGCCAGAGAGAGATGTCCCATGATGATCTGTAAACTATTGTCACTGAATTGATATTTGTAAATGCATGAAACACATGAGTTGCTTTCTACTGTAACAATATCCTCTTGTGACTGACAAATGTTACTTTCTTTGGGCTACAACTCCCATAAGTTTCAGACAGCACAGACCAGCCCCATGTAGGCACAATGCTGATACCAGTTAGGATCCGCATGGTCTCCACGACATTTAACAGAGCTGGGTGGGGGTACATTTTAGGCAACAACTTCTACAATCTCTTGATCAATTTAGCTATGGGATTCTGGGAGATGTAGTGCAAAACAGTAACTTTTCCTAGCTCTGTTGAATATGCTGGGCTATCTTACCTTGCACCAGAATTATGCCAGGAGCTGATTTGTGTCCTAAACATTTGAAAATTCATTTATGTTTTGAATTAGACATATTATGTCAAAGTGTGATTATTACAATGATATGGAGATCAAAGCCCTATATGGTTTCAGTCCTGCTATCTTAACTTTCTTCGGTCCTATATGAGCCCTATTATGAACTTGCCAGGTTCTTAAGATCCTTGAGAGAGGACTTTTGCTTAGTCCTGCCACCATCACAGGCCCATATGGTGAGGATAAAAGGAAAGAGCCTTCTCAGTGGCTGCTCCCAGACCATGAAGCTAAACTGGGCTCCATTTTGCTCTCCTTTCATGGCATTCAAAGAGGCTTTTTTATGCAAACCGGCTTTTAATTGTGTGTTTGTGTGTGTGTGTTATATTCTTAAATGTCATCATTAAAAAAAAATAATTTTATATTATTTTTTTCAAAATTGGATGATGCTTTAATGTGATAATTATTTAAATGTGTTTTAACTTTCTGTTATTTATTATTTTTATATTTTTTTGCCAAACTTTGTAAGCCAGCTTGGGTTTTGTGTTAGAAGAAAGGTTGCAGGGCATGTTTCTAGGATGGAGGACCATCGCCTCCCAAAAATACTACTCTACAGTGAACTCACCATGGATCAGCGTAAGAGGGGCACTCCAAAAAAGTGATACAAGGACTCCCTGAAACAACATCTCAGCCTCGGCCAAATTGATCACCAACAATGGTCCGCCCTGGCCTCACATCGGGAGGCATGGAGATGCACTATCCACAATGCTGCAGTTTTATTTGAGAACTCATGCTGAACAAGTCTTGAAGAGAAACGACAATGCAGAAAGAATCATAACCCGGAAACATCACCCAAGGAGACCTTCTGCTGTGCTTTCTGCAACCGGACTTGTTTATCTCGGATTGGCCTTTTTAGTCATCAGCATGCTTGCAGAAAGCGCAGGATGAGTCCTTCCTGAATCTCCCTTTGAGAAGAAAAGCCAGAGAGAGATTTATTTATTTTATTTTTTTGCCAAACTTGTTTTTACCCTTTGTAAGCCAACTTGGGTTTTGTGTTGGAAGAAAGGCAGCATATAAATAAAATAATAAAGAACATAAATAATAAATAAATTGCAGAACTCAAAAGTCTTATCAATTGCATCACAGAGCCTTACCGTACTCCAAAGAAATGTGGTAACTGCCTTACTGCATGACATTGTCATTCTTCCAGTTTTATGCCCTTTTGGTCCCATGGGAGACTGAGGTAAAACTGTGTCTTTTTGGTAATGGGTGATTTTGGCTAGCAAAAAAAAAAAAAAAAGTTTTACCCATAGGACCAGAACAAAGAAATGTGGTAAGGCAGTACAAAAAATGGAACATTTCTGCTCCCTTGCTACTTTTCTTCAGAGTGTGGCAAGGTCCATAGTGTCTTGGTTCACTCCAGTTGTTTAGTTCAAGTGCAACATAAAAGATCAGAATTACCAGCATTTCATTTTGCTTCAGCTGGTGAGTTCATTCCTTGTGACACTTATGATAACCTTCTTTTCTCCACAACCAACCATACCATACCAATGGTGATGTTAGTTTGGTAACAGTACAGACAGTTAGGAAGGAGTGGACACCGAGATATTTTTACTGCGACTTTTTATACCAGGAAAGAATCTTGGATGCCATTTTCTACTTTGCCGCCAGAATGTGGGAAGTCAAAATGTTCTTACAACTCAAAGAAAAAGAGACTCCTACACATACATACATTTTGAAAGCAAGTTTAAATCAGCCCACTGCCTGCATTTTTAACACTGCAAATGAGTTTGTAATGAGATGATATCATTCCCAACAGATTTTTCAGCTGAAATGTAACAGGCTGTGGTATTCCACAGAAGTCTGGATGAATGAGCCACAGATAAAGGCTCTGACCCTATATTTGTAACTGGCAGGCAATATAAGATTGCTTTGTTGAGACATCTACATGAAAAAAGAGAGAGAAAGAGAGCGAAAAGAAAAGAAGCACCATGACTAAGGGTTGAAAGAATATTTTAAAATATTCAAAAAAATGATCAAACAGGTTTCTTAGGTGTCAGGAAACTGATGACAAAAATCGTAGACTAAAGGAATCTTCACAATTTGACACGTATTCTGTGTAAAATTTGCCCTTTTTGTGCAGAAAGCAGTGTTTTGGCAGAGGAAACAAGCTCCCTGGGTAAAAAACAGTAATTTGGGGAAAGAAAACATTTCTGAACAGAAAACAGCCTTTATTATAGATTAATTTATTATACATTATTAGGGATAAGATATCATTTCTGCACAGAAAGCAAATTTCCTGCACAGAAAACAGGATTTTTTGCACAGAATTCTAGGACCTACCATCCAAAAAAACCTTAACATTTCCAAGTTCTGTGGAATTCTGGATTTTTGGATGATGCACTTGAGGGTGAGGATACGGAAAAAACAAAAGAGCAACACACTCTTTAAAGTGTCCCCCACTGAACCCAGAAAAAGTGGACATGGCTTTGAGGGCACCTTGTCATGTACTTGCATTCTCAGATGCAGTGACCAACAGTTTCAGAGTTAAACAGAAAACTTTATTGGCACAGTAATCCAGAAAGCATATCCTGCAAGGTTGTTGCTCAGAAGTGAAACTTAGGACTTTTTCGGACACGAAGAAAGTAATGCAAGCAGCCTCGGCAGCTTGCGAGGCTGCTGTGCTGTAGAGCGTCCCTTTTGTATGATGCTCGCCCCTGCCGGTACTGTTGCGGTACCGCAGGGAGAGTTGAGTTTCATATTTCGTCGTTTTTTACTCACGATCAACTTTCGTTATCGCTCTGCAGCGCAGCAGCCTCGCAATCTGACGAGGCTGCTTGCGTTACTTTCTTCGCATCCGAAAAAGTCCTTAGAAAACAGACAGTATATTAAAAACATATTACAATCTATGAAATCTGGTGGGCGTCAATACTGTTGGTTAACCATTATCCCATGATCCTGCTCTTCAGATGTAACGTCCATCCACCCATTTTCCCCAG
The DNA here is from genome assembly GCA_030847615.1 of Gambelia wislizenii. Lineage (NCBI taxonomy): Eukaryota > Metazoa > Chordata > Lepidosauria > Squamata > Crotaphytidae > Gambelia > Gambelia wislizenii. The sequence continues at coordinate 287,364,219 of JAUMIR010000003.1, forward strand.
GTGATTGTGCTGCTGCGGTTTATCTCTCCATTCTCACTACCGACCATTATACTCCCCTTCTACAGGCACCACAACACTATCATTAGCAAGCACTAAGAAATGATGACATAATTAACAGCAAGGTTTATTTATTTTATTTATTTTAGGTATTTATACCCTGCTCTTCAGCCACAAAGGCTCTCAGAGCTGCTTACAAATTGTTAAGCAATAGCACTTTACACATCTACACTGCTTTATAGGCACTAAGCGGTTTCTAATATGTGTTAGCTAATTGCTCCCACAAACTGGGTACCATACTCATTTTACCAACCTACAAAAGGATGGAAGACTGAGTGAACCTTGGAGCCCTTGGGATGGAACTTGCAACATTGGGGCTGCAGTACTGGCATTTAACCACTGCACCACCTGGTTACAAAGAAACACTGAAATTGGCAGGAATAGGTCACATCCAGGACTGATCCTGGCACACCTTAAGGGACATATCCTCCCCTCTACTAGTCTGTTATGTGCAGATAGATGACTGCAAAACTTGAGGGTGGTAGCAGAAGCTGACAGCTACAGTGTGAGGTCATGGCTTTTCAGGTAGAACATTCCTATCATAATGGGCAATCCTTCAAGGCAATGTTAAACTATCAGGTCACTACATAATATTTGTTGTTGTGTGCCTTCAAGTCATTTCTTACTTATGGGGATCTTACCTCATGGTTTTCTTGGCAGGATTTGTTCAGAGCAGGCTGGCCATTGCTTTCCTCTTAGGCTGAGAGAGTGTGACTTGCCAAATTCACCCAGTTGCTTTTCATGTCCAAGCAGTGATTTGAACCCTGGTCTCCTGAGTCATAATCCAATGCTCAAACTACCATACCATGCTGTCTCTCTAACAGATATTATGTAATGTTGAGTGTCCTATTGTTCTATCCAGATGCTATATGTTTTAAATAGGGGTAAGCAACTGATACTGCTGGACTGCAACTCTCATCATGTATAGCCAGCATAGCCAGTGGAGAGAGATACTGGGAATTACCGTCCAATTATATCTGGAGAATTATCCAACCACTTTTTGAAGTATATGTATTTGTGCTTTTTACTCCCACATATTTCTGTGCTATGCTACAGGCCTGATACATGGTACTATAGCAGAGTAGCCAAACAATCAACAAAAGGGAGATAGCGTCTGGCATGTAAAGCAGACCAGCAAAAACAAAAGACTCCTCCAACAAGGACTGCAAAATGAAACAAACTAACAAATAAAACTGCACCAAATAAGCAACTAGCAAATTAAAAACTTTGGAACCAAAAATATAAAATAAAACCTCGTTAGAAGATAAGAAAACGCTGAGCTCTTCAGATCACTCACTATCCTGCCCCCGCCATCATGGAACCTCTGCTACAGGCCTAATATATTGCACAATCCATCAGTTATAATTAACACTTAATGCCAAGTGGGGAGGAACTGACTAGCTCAGTTCCAGAGAGTGAATTATTTACCATTCTGAAAGGTGTTGAAATCAGAAAATTGCACAGACCCTTTACAGCCTGTTCTCAGAAAGATGAGGGCAAAGCCAGTCTATAATTAAGAGTACTGTAACTGGTGATAAAAATGAAGAGGAAATACTTAAGAGCCCCTGGTTTCAATTGGGAGTGGATTAGTAAGATTATCATAGCCTCAGTTAATCATTCCATTCTTACAATCGGAAATGTGAATGCCACTTAAAATATACTGTAGATATAAATTACACCAGTTGAAAATTACAGATGTTACATTCTCAGCTCAGTGATTCACAAGAAGAGTCTCTCCCACTTACCACAACGGCACCTGCTATAATACAACCATTATTGAAAGCCCATATGAAAGGAATCATCTTTACAACCATATTTACCCATCATATTTTCCACTTATCTTTTTAGTTTTAAAATTGCTGCTTCCTTCCCCATGCATTATTTCTTTTTATCTCAGATTCACCACTGTCCAGATATATTTTTTTCTGTCTTAAAGTCGAATGTAAAACAGATCAATGACAGAAACAGGCAATAAGATCAGTGTTGTTCTAATAATAAGATCAGTGTTGTTCTACTAATAATGTCCTCGACTCTTTAGTCACCTAGTGCATGAAGGAGGGCAGGGCTAAGCCGAGTAACCATAACCCTAATGCCATGTATGTGGCCCATCCCCACAATCTTATGTCCAAACAAAGTGCAAACATCTACAGGGACAGAGCACTTCTGAGTGTGGCTGTAAGCACAAAGCCTACCATGAGATATGGAATACCAGTTGAGCATGTAGAATGGTTGAATCTGAAGGGTAAGTCGTTCAAATAACCAGCAGTCCAAACAAATATCAATGTGTTTGAATTAAGAAAAAGGGATTTTTACCAAAAGAACTTCACACATACACTTATTGGGTCTGTGTTGGCAGTGAGTGACCATAAAAGGGAACTTTGGTTTATAAAGAAGACGAAGAAGAAGTTGTCAGAGTCATAGTCAAAATCTATGTTGAGGATCATTAGAAAAGGAAAATAAAATAAAAGAACCTGTAGCATGCAGCCCTTGTACAACCACATCTAGAATACTATGTACCATTCTAGTCACCACACCTGGAAATGGATATATAGAGCTGGAAAAGGTGCATAAAAGGGGAAGTGAATGATCTAAAGTCTTGAACAATTTCCTTGTGAGACAAGGTTGCAACATTTGCAGTTATTTCACACAGGGGGGAAAAAAGGCAAATAAGGGGAGACATGATAGAGGTGCCTATAATGTGGAGAGGTAGACAGGGAGAACTTTTTCTCTGGACTTGTCTAGATGTGCTGCTTACTCTGTCTTGCCCCCATCTTGAAGCCCTGCAGTCCATATGACACAGGGCTCTTGCCCCATTTTCCCCCTGGCCAGTCCTCATGATGCTCAGGGCAAAGACCAGCGGGGATAAATTGGGTAAAGCCCCTTAAACTGTTTCAGCAAAATACATGGGGAAAAACCACCTCATTGAGGAAGAAATGGTTTGGGCCCTGTGGGACTGCAGGAGGTCATGCTGGCACACCAACCTGTCTCTGCAGCTATCACCCATGTTGCACTCCCCAAAACCAGGAAGGAGGTCTGCAGCATGTGACCAAGTCTTGATCACACGCTGTGCGACCACTTCCTGTCTTTGGAAACTGCAACGTGGATTACAGTGGTGGCAGTGGTGGTGACAGAAATGGGCTGGCGTGTCCATGTGGACTCCATCCTGTTTCTTGTAGGTAATAGGGGAGCAACGGTCCTGATCGAGGGCCAGAATATGCTGGCAGATTCTGGGGTATTCTGGCCCATGTAGATGAGCCCTCTGTCTCTCATGATACCAACATCCAGGGTTATTCACTGAAGCTAAAAGATGAATTGTGATAGACTCAGTAATTCACACACACTCTTAAACTAAGGAATTTGGTGCTACAAGGTGTAATGAAGGTTATCAACTTAGATGGCTTTAAAGGAGGATTCGACAAATTCATGGAGGTATCGTCATCAAAGACTGCTGACCAGGATGGCTATATATCACTCCTGTCAAAGCAGTATGCCTTTTAAGGCAGTATATCAGTAGCAGTGGAACACAAGATGGATGCCAGCTTCCCATAAGTAACAGGAATGGCTGTAGTGGGAACATGAACTTCTTCCTGAAAGCCAATGTGGCTTCAAAGCCAATAGGAGTACTACAGACATGGTATTTGCCCTTAGACAACTGCAAGAAAAATGTAGAGAGCAGAACACGGGTCTCTATGTAACATTTGTCGACCTCAACAAAGCCTTCAACACTGTGAGTAGAAAAGGTCTGTGGCAGATCCTAGAAAGACTAGGATGTCCCCCCAAATTCCTTAAAATGGTTATCTTGCTACACGAGGGCCAGCGTTGTCAATTCAGATATGGCGGTGCTCTTTCAGACCCCTTTCTAATAATTAATGGAGTGAAGCAAGGTTGTGTTCTTGCACCAACTTTATTTACAATCTTCTTTAGCATGATGCTCCAAAGGGCTATGGCAGAGCTTGAAGAAGACAACGGCATCTATATACGTTACCGTACTGAGGGTAGCTTGTTTAACTTAAGCCGCCTGAGGGCTCACACTAAGACTCTAAACTATCTAGTCCGTGAGCTGCTCTTCACCGATGATGCTGCCCTTGTGGCCCACACAGAAGCAGCTCTGCAGGGCCTAACATCCTGCTTTGCAACAGCTGCAGAGCTGTTTGGGCTGGAAGTCAACCTGAAGAAAACAGAAGTTCTTTACCAGCCTGCACCACAGGACGAACACCACCATCCCCACATTGCTGTCGGCAAATCTGTGCTCAAGTCCGTTCAGCAGTTCACCTACCTGGGAAGCATCATCTCCTCAGATGCCAAGATTGACAAAGAGATTGATCACAGATTAGCAAAGGCATAGAGTGCATTTGGAAGACTTCACAAAAGAGTCTGGAGCAATAAACACCTGAGGCAAAGCACAAAAATCAGTGTGTATAGAGCCATTGTACTGTCTATCCTCCTTTATGGATCTGAAACATGGGTCACCTATCGCCACCACCTACGACTCCTCGAACGCTTTCATCAGCGCTGTCTACACACAATCCTAAATATACACTGGACTGACTATGTGACGAATGTTGCTGTCCTTGAGCAAGCAGGGATCACCAGCATTGAGGCCATGATATTGAGAACACAGCTGTGCTGGGCAGGGCATGTTTCTAGGATGGAGGACCATCGCCTCCCCAAAATAGTACTCTACGGTGAACTTACCATGGGTCAGCGTAAGAGGGGTGCTCCAAAAAAGCGATAGAAGGACTCCCTGAAACAACATCTCAGGCTCGGCCAAATTGATCACCAACAGTGGTCCGCCCTGGCCTCACATCGGGAGGCATGGAGACGCACTATCCACAATGCTGCAGCCTTATTTGAGAACTCACGCCGAACAAGTCTTGAAGAGAAACGACAACGCAGAAAGAATCACAACCCAAAAACATCACTCAAGGAGACCTTCTGCTGTGCTTTCTGCAACCAGACTTGTTTATCTCGGATTGGCCTTTTTAGTCATCAGCGCGCTTGCAGAAAGTGCGGGATGAGTCCTTCCTGAATCTTCATTTGCAATGAAAACCCAGGGGGGGGGGACACAAGATGGATGTCAGCTTCCCGTAAGTAACAGGAGTGGCTGTAGTGTGAACATGCTTCTCACTCCCATCCCAATTAGGATTTCTTCACTTCTATAAAGATGTTTTTGACTCAAGTGACTCTATACCATGAAGTTTATATCAGGAAAAATAGCACTGAGCACCTGAAAAGGAAACTGCCACAACATAAGCCACTTAAGATTGGTTGCTCTATTGGTTGCTCCCTGTGATCTGCAAAGATAGCTGTGCAGTAGCTGTTGAGAAATATGAGTGATAGTAGTGCTGTTCAGAAACCGAACAACAACCATTCCCACACCTACCCACATAGGGTGTAGCAGAGAAAGACTCAAGCTTAGTCTTTGTAAAACATGTGAAAGCAGCTTTATGTACAATATTTGTCCATAATCAAATACTGTACATGATACAATTGAGAAGAGAGAGAGAGAGAAGAGAAAATGGTTGCAGTTAGAGTGATGCAGGAAGAGAGTAGGCATGGAAAGGCAAACAATCAGGAAGTCAGCAAACAAGCAAACTAGCAATTACTAAGTATAGAAATGCAAAGGTGTTATTGTTGTGGGTTCACCATGGTGAGCAGCTAGAGACAGCGGTACAAAACACACAAACAAGTGAAAGCTTATTAAGACACATATAATTAATATATTAACCATGTGAGCTGCTATGGGTCCCACCTTGGGAGAAAGGTGGCACATAAATTAATTAAATAAAAATAAAGGTTGATAACTCTAAAAGTATCTGGTCATGTAGATGAAATGACCCCTTTCTTGAACCCCCATATCAAAGCACTGAGACATTTGTATGAATCCAACATTTGGTGGTCACATGTCTTGTTACTAGGGCTGGAGCCTCTCTGTTTCATGTGCTTATTATTTCTATTGGTTGAAAGCCTTGCTAAGTCACTGTTGTGCCACTGACAGAAGAATAGACTGAAGAGAAATTCACAGCACACTATCGCTTTATAGAATTTATTCTCTCTCCTCAGGCTGACTTTTTCTCTGGTCTTTTGCCTCTGAAAGCTCATTACCAACACACCAGCTTGTCAGAGTCTGTTATACAGAGCAGCTGGAATGTGATCTCATGGCCTTTGGAAGATAAGCAGAAAAGTAAAGCTGTTCTGAGTCCCCTATGTCATCTCGATTAAATATTTTATTCACAGATAACAGTCTCACTGGGACATGGGAAAAATTATAGCCAAGAGGCCTATTAGGCCTGCTATAAAGCAGCACTAAGTCTGCCAGTTTATGTAGTTCATGCTTTATACGCAAACTATTTTTGGTGCTTCAATTTAAATTAAAGAAAACAACCACTTTTATGGTAAAAGAATAATGAATCTGAAGGACCAGGTAAGAGTTGGGAGTAGTTTTTATAATTGAAACTTCTCAGTTATGTTAATGCTCCTAATGAGCCCCACCTCCAGAAACCCCCAAAATTGGCTTATTAATAATTTGGCTTATTAATGTGGTCTTCCACTGGGAAGAGCAGTAAGGTTTCAGGGACTCGCTGTACGGATCCCAATAAGCAAGTGCTAAAAGCAGTGCATCACCCAAAGGAAGGAATACTGACAAATTACAAAATATAAAGAAATATAAGGTCAAAAGGACATTGTTTCCACCACACACCCAGGTGACAGACAATGATCCATTAAGCAGATGGAGTATTCCTTTATTTGAAGGTATCGAGCTTCCCTTCCCTAATCACCTAGCCATCAAAGAGGCAACTCAAGCTTTTGTAAATCTAATCACTAAGACATTTAAGGCAGTTGCAAACACATTAGCATCTTTGGATACCTGTTGTCAAGACCAGGAGCTTTCCTGGAACACGTAGAATCATAGAATCATAGAGTTGGAAGAGACCACAAGAGCCATCCAGTCCAACCCCCTGCCATTCAGGAATACACTATCAAATCATTCCCAACAGATGGCCATCCAGCCTCTGTTTAAAGACCTCCAAAGAAGGAGACTCCACCATACTCCGAGCCTGTGCATTCCACTTCTGAACAGCTCTTACTATCAGGAAGTTCTTCCTAATATTTAGGTGGAATCTATTTTCCTGTAGTTTGAGAACCCATTGCTCTGTGTCCTAGTCTCTGGAGCAGCAAAAAACAAGCTTGCTCCATCCTCAGTACGACATCCCTTCAAATATTTAAACATGGCTATCATGTCACCTGTTAACCTTCTTTTTTCCAGACTAAACATGCCCAGCTCCCTAGCTGCTCCTCATACGGCATGGCTTCCAGAGCACCCACCATCCTGGTCACCCTCCTCTGGACACATTCCAGCTTCTCAATATCCTTCCTGAATTGTGGTGTACAGAACTGGACACAGTATTCCAGGTGAGGTCTGACCAAAGCAGAATACAGTGGCACTATTACTTCCCTTGATCTAGACACTATATTTCTATAAATGCAGCCTAGAATCTCATTGGCTTTTTTAGTTGCTGTATCACACTGCTGACTCATGTTCAGCTTGTGGTCCACTAAGACTCCTAGATCCCTTTCTCATGTACTGCCATCAAGCCAGGTGTCACCCATCCTATATCTCTGCTTTTCATTTTTACTGCCCAAGTGTCATAGCCTAAATTTCTCCTTGTGCAATCTTTACAGCTATTGTTTCAACCCATGAAACTTCCCCACCTCGGGGCATATTTTTGGTATAAGTATTGGCTAAAAATCATGCCTCATAGTGCATAGAACCTTCTGCTTGGGGACAGTCTGTCACTCTGTGTTAGCCACTTCAGATTCATCCATCTATGCTGCAAGTCTGCTTGACGACTTCGGACTACAAGACAGGTGGTGTATCACCCCAGAAGTCTCCCTATCTATCCCTCTGGCAATCTCTTGCTCCTCTTTCATTCCTAGTGGTCTTCTGTGAGTGCTTTTTGTATGAATGTGTGCGTGCTTGGTGTTATTATTTTTTTGTCTTTAATAAATACCATTGTTAATTTTTCATTTTGCGTTTGTGTGCATCTGTTCAGAGTTAGTAGGGTAAAGTTGGCATACAGATCCCTTTCTCTGTTGCCCCCTTTCACATTGCTAAGGTCAAATTGCTGCTAATTTCCCCAACATATCAGAGGTACTGTCTAAACAGCAATAAAATAAAATAAAATAGAATAGAATAAAAAAGAATGGCATGCAAATGAACATCGATCTGTTCAGATGGCCATTCACAAAAATACGTGTCGTTCGGAAGGGAGAGTGGCAAAACCCACTTTGCGCTACGTCTGGGGCTTCATCTGGATTTTTCCAAAAGTTTCATACTATGTGAGAATATGCAACCATTTGAACACTCACATTCACACACATATGAACAGGCAGCATAATCTGATTGTCTAGATGAGGCAGGGGGTGGGGCTCGGAAAGAGGGAAAGTAGCAGTGGCCGCCATGTTGGATTTTCAACTGAGTGAGGGTCCGGTAAGTCGATCAAATGGCTATTTTATACTCTTTTTAAAAAAATTATTTTTGTTGTAAACATGAAATAATGCCTGTATGCACCATGGGAAACTTTAAAAAACAAAAACAAAATTGGCAGTGGCAGATTTAAAATCACGAGTAGATTACTTGCAGCGGCCAGATGTCTAGGGGGCCATGCGGAGTTTAAGGGGGAGTTTTGGCCATGTAGGCAGATTGCATCACTGCAAATGCCTGACTTTTTGGACATGTCCGTATTATTTCCCCCTCGTATAGAGAGGCTGAGAGACTCTATATTTTCTTGGGATTTCCAAGAGCTCTTTGGGTAACTGTTAAATGTCCCAGAGGGTGTTGCTCGGGGACAGCTGCTCCAGCAGAAAGGAGCTTACTTGTGGCATTCCGCAGGGCGCCATCCTGTCCCCGATGCTGTTTAACATCTATATGAAGCCATTGGGTGAGACTATTCGGAGTTATGGGGCTGGGTGTTATCAGTACGTGGATGACACCCAGATCTATTTCTCCTTGTCCCGATCATCAGCCTCAAATTCTGATGGCATCACTCCTCTTAATAATTGTCTTAGAGCAGTAGTGGGCTGGATGAGGAAAAACAGATTGAGATTAAATCTAGACAAAACGGAAGTGCTCACAGTAGCGGCCCCCAAACCAGGAGTTGGGTTGCAACCTCCAGTCCTGGACGGGGTCGCACTCTCCATTAAGGACTGTGTTCGCAGTCTGGGGGTGCTCCTTGATTCATCGCTTCAGATGACTAATCAGGTGAATGCGACACTCAGGAGCGCCTGTTATCACCTTCGGCTGATACGCCAGCTGCGCCCTATCCTGGAAGTAAGGGACCTCGAGACTGTGGTGCACGCTCTGGTAACCTCTCATCTAGATTTCTGCAATGCGCTCTACATGGGGCTACCCTCATGCTTGGTCTGGAAACTTCAGTTGGTACAAAATATGGCAGCCAGAGTGGTCTTGGGAACATCTCGGAGAGATCATATAACTCCAGTATTAAAATCTCTCCACTGGCTGCCTATCAGTTTCCAGGCCCAGTATAAGGTGTTGGTTATTACCTTTAAAGCCCTAAATGGTTTGGGTCCAACTTATCTCCGGAACCGCCTCCTCCCATACAATCCTCCCCGTGACACTCCGGTCCTCTGAGAGGAATTTGCTTCAGCCACAAAAATCTAGGCTGTCTGCAACCTTCCAGAGGGCCTTTTCATTAATCGCCCCCAAATTGTGGAATGACCTGCCAAACGAGATCCATCAGATGACAAGCCTGAGTAGCTTTAAAAAAGCACTAAAGACGGATCTCTTTCAGCAGGCCTTTCCTAATTAGATCCCGGCCTCAGGAGCTCCTGGCCTCTTTTAGTCTGTTGGCTATTTATTGTATTTATTGTTTTTAAATGTGATTTTAGATTAGTTGCTTTTTAATTTATATTTGTTTAATATCTTTTTATGGGGGAGGGTGGGGGTGGGTGGTGTTTTGGGATTTTTATCTGTATTGTATTTTAATTTTTGTAAGCTGCCCCAATTGTTTTAACAGAGGGGCGGGGTATAAATAAATATTATTATTATTATTATTATTAAATACAACTGCAATGCTAACAATCCTTAATATGGTGATGTTACTAGAAGGAATTTGGCAGGATGTAAATCTAATTGGACACACAGTCTGGTTGCTGGTTTGGCAGTCTTAATATAATAGATGTTAAGACTAAAAATTCTTTTTATGCTATGACTTCCCCCCCCCCTTTTTTTTTTCTTCCCCAAACATATATTCTGGATTGGCATACCTTTGGATTGACAAATGTCCTGGTGACAGAATTTTTTTGATGTCCTACTTTGATAGATGACAAGAGGCAAAGTGGCAGAAATAAATTAAGGTAATATTTCCAGTCTACCAGAACATAGTTTTCCAGTCATTTACAGAGAAATGTTGACTTGCTTTCCACTTTTGGGTGTTAAGCAATAGGTTGATTGCAGGTATTTTGAAACATCCTGGAAAGGAAAGGACGAACTTATTAACGATGTCTAAATAAATCCATGCAACTGCTCTCTGTCTAAAATCCAAGTTGGTTTTCACTCAAAATGGTCAAAAGAAACAACCAGACCAGAAATAAAATTAGTTCATCCATCCTTCCATGACATGGATGATGAAAAAATACCAGAACATCTCTTGTCTTTCTAGAATTATTGCTGTCATAGAGATACGTTTCCAAACAAGTTGATGCTTTCACCAACAGACCAAAATTATCTTCCTCATCATTCTTCTCTCCAATCTGTACTAGCCACAATTTCTTGCAGTCTCTAAACAGGACTTTCAGTCAAGTTTATTTTTATTGCTACTTTTTAAAAGCACAGGTAAACTGTGTGGGATTTTGAGGTTTATTTTGAGGTTTAGGATTGATACACCCTTAAAGAGATCAACATCACTTGACTACTTTCTATTGTCATGATTGCTCAAGAAACACATCTTTGTACACATCTGAAACCTTCTCTGTGCGTGCATGCGTGTGTGTGTTGTAACAACAATACTAAAAGCTATTGGCTTGAGTGCTACAAGCTGCTGGCCTATGTTCCTTTCCACCTCAGCACCCATAACAGAGCATGAAGCAGCAGCACAAGACAGCAGCACTATGCAGCACTTGAACCATGTGCTATTCCTTCTCTGCAATTTAGTGAAGCCAACTCGTACAGTTTGCAATCAGGAAACTTTCTCTCTTTATCTATACACACATATGCTTATGATCCAATTCTCTGTGATCCCCTCCAGCTTTCAAAATAAAAATTGGCTTGAAAAATACACAGGGAAAATATTTATATTTTAAAATGTGTGCAAACTTGCTAGAATTCATTGATTAGAAGATGCACTCTGTGTCTTTTTTTTAAAAAAAAATTGCATGGAAGTAAATACATTCAGAAAAATAGCATGGAAAATGCTACTGCTAAGCCACCTTGAGTCCCAGCCTAGGAGAATAAAGTGATGGAGGATGGATGGATGGAAAAAGTATCAATTTCTTTGTGAGGGGAAAACTTGCCACTCAAATCAGATGGAGCAAAATTAAGGTGAAAGCAAAGAACTTTTATGAGCTCAAATTTTGCTCCAGGGCCCAAACATAGTGATAACTTATCAACTACCATAGATTTTTTTTTTTCATGTTACTCTTTCCTGGAATCAGCAGGACAATTACAGTTGAGCCTGGAACTGTTCAGGTATAATATATATCAGTGAAATAGCTTTAAGATACTGTCTCAGAAATATCTTTTATTTAAAAAAAAACTATTTAAAAACCTTATCCAGCTGTCTTGAGTTTTGGAAGACAGTATGTTTGCAGGGTGTTGAGGCTTAAAGCCATTGCTCATAAAATGGAATAGCTAATGGAAAATCAAACTTGTGGCTGTGAAGGAAGCTAAATAATGTCTGAACATATATTTTTATTTATTAAGTTGGAGCACAGTATGTTCTTTTCAATTTACTGCTTATAAGTTTGACTGGACAAGGCAGTGGCCAATCAAGATTATTTTTTTTTCAAGAAAGAAACTTTTTTTCAAGAAACTAAGAGTTTGATCACATAACAAATGTGCTATGTCCTTTTTCTGAAAGTATCTTCATATGTACAGTAAACAACACTGAGGTTTTTTGGCATCACATTCAGACAAAATAATAAAGCAAAGTACTTTAAAATTTTACAAAATTTTACAAAATACACTTTAATTTCCCTTCACTAAACAGTGGATATGCATATTATTCCATTATTTCATTCCCCCTCCCCTTAGTGATCTTGAACAATTGTTAAGTAGAAACAAACTCTAAGATAATAACTTTCTTAAGTTTTTGAAATGTTTCTTATGGTCAACAGGGCCACCTCTGCTTATTCTAAATCAAGGTGGGCAACACAGGGCCAATGAATTGCATGCACCCCTACTCATTTTCTTCACCCCCACTTCCATTTCTACAACTGAATTATATATAGCCTACTTTGATGGGACAGAATCTTGTAATGGATAAAAAGCCCCTCTCCCCCCCAAAAAAACTCACACAGGAATGTCTGTGTCATGTTGGGGGGTATTTCTGGGTTTATAGGAGGTGTCACTGTTCTCCAGAACACCAGTAAAGGGCAGAATGTGGGGAGCTTTCAGAGCATCTTCATTCTTGCTGGGGCGCTTATGATACTATGACTTTCCATTTATCCTGAGAAGAGTGAGAATAAAATATCTTGAGGAATCACATTTCTTATCCCTACAAGATTTGAATGAGGTCATCAGTTCAGCTGGGTAGGTAGCACAAGTAGGTCTCATCTGTTTGATGGTGGAGCAAAGATGAAGCATCACATTCTATGGCCTAGCTAAGCTGTCTCAAAAATGAGATAAGTACCAGGACATTGTGGGGAAATGGTGCAGGAGCCTGAAGAGGACAGCAAGGCAAGGAGATGCTGGATTGATTCATCATTTCAGTCTCTCATCTGTGGATGGCACCACGAACCAGTTCAGCACTCAACCACCAGCTCTGGAGGAATGCGAGCTCACCTGACATCCCTTCCAATGCATAGGGGCCATCAAGCTTATATGGAAGCTACATTAAATTGGCACCCACTGGTGCACACAATGGCCCTTTTTCAATGGGCCATTTTTACAGAAACTGAGTGCTGCTTTCACATACGGCACCCTTCCTATCTTATTAGGATCTCCCCTCATTTTGGACAAATTTGTTGATGTGGAGCCCTTTCCAGCCTAAAAGTTTTGTTGCATCCTTGCTTGCTGGTTGGAAAACCCTCCTCCTTGTGTCCTGATTGCCAGCTAAACATACTTCCTTCACAGGAGCCAGCTGGCAGCTGTTAAGGTGGACTGCATGGGGCACTTACATAGTTTACAGTAAGGCTTACTGAATACAGAGCAATTACAGATCTGTAACTCTAGGTACTACAATACTGAATGCTAGTTGTTATTCATATATAAAGTACATCTGTTGTTGTTGTTTTAAAAAACATTAATGGAAAGGATGGATTCCAATCGCACCAACTACACATATCAGTTTGGAGTAAAAACCAGTCCTTAGGAACACTCTTGTCTAAAATATCATGGATTATATGTTGCATTTGCTTGATACATGAAAGCAGGTGATGTTTAAAATAAATGTGCTTTTTGGTATTACGAAATATCAGACTTCACACTTTTTCTTTAAAGAGAATGAACCAATATGTGAGGCAAAATCTCTATGGAATGGGCAACAGAAAGAAAATCCAAATATAGTTTGGTCTGGATTTGATTACATTCAAAAAATATGCCAGTCTGGAGAAGTATTTTGCTTGTGTTAAATAATTAAATACCATAGAAAGAGTGATTATTTGGCAACATGGTCATTCTGCTCCATGCCAAAGATAGCAATCCACCTGTTTATAGAGAACAAAATAACTTGAACAACTTGAAAGCATTCTGTGAAGGTTTTGTGAAAGCTATAGTTTACAGTCAGCCTGGCAGAGAATAAATGAGGTTACATTTCAGAAAATGTTAGAAACTGAACATAAATACAAATTTTATAGTGCTTGCAGATCCAAGGGGTATCACTGCTCCTCTGAGTCCACAAAGCACACCAGGAGTAAGCAAGGCCAAAACATTTTAATAGTTTTGCACATAAGGCTGGCATTGCCATGAGACCAGATCCATGCATCACCATGGGACCAGATCCAGGCATCCGCCAAACACCTCTCCTGAGCTGGGTGTAACATTTGCCATCCACAACTCCAAAGCCCTTAAAAGGGAACCCCTCCAATTCACTGCTGGGCCTCCCAGCTTACAAATGTCTCTTTCCTGATCCAGATCAATTGTCTAACCACTACAAAAGTTGTGACAATAAAATACATGCACAGCAAATTTAAAACTTGGGGGGAGGGGATGAAGCTCCAAGCCAAACTAAAACCAGCATGCTAGGAAGCTGATTTTTATCCCCCAATGCTGGACCTGAGGAAAAGCCTCCTCCCTTTCGCTTGGGTCCCAATCACCAACCAATGGCTTCAGTTCTACTGGCTGGTGGTTCCTGCCTTTCCAGAACTCACGCAAAGGACACATGGGCTTCTGGGAAGAAGACACAAGCCTGCCACCATGACAAAGTGGCACCGCTCACCTGCTGCAGCACCTCCCACACCACAAACTCATCTCCTGGTAAGTCGGGAGGCATGCTTCACTTCCATTAATGGTTGTGTCAACAAAGTTTCAAATAAAAGAAGTAAATTTCTTCTCAAGAACTGACACTTATTAGGGTTTCTACTGAACCACACTAGTTTACCTACAGCAGTAATAACAACAAAATGTGATTCAAAAGTTTTGTTTGATCAGTGCTCTTTTCTCCCTTTGTGTTTATATTTGTTCATGTGTACTAAAGAATACTGTGAGTATTCAATGTGTATAATGTATATAACTATGGAAAGAATTCAGAGACATCATGAATGCATTTCCACGCAGAATATTCCTGCTGGAGGAAAGGGTGCAGCCTCCTCTCTCTCCCCAAAGCATTGGAGTAACTCTCTGAATAGTGTGGGAGGTGTCCTGGGGGGGGATTATATTTTTAAAGAAACCCTTCCCATCCCTCATTCCTATACTGCAGAAGAGGGAATCATGCAGTTGTTGAACTGCAACTCTCAGCAGTCCTAACCAGCAAAACCAATTGTAAGAAATGGTGGGATCTGCAGTTCAACAACACCTGGAGGCCCCATGATTTCCACTCCTGCTATAGTGAGACCTTCAGTCAAGCTTGTTTGGTTAGTCAAATTTACATAAGCTGAAGTGCCTGTAAGGGAAATGGGCATTAATTAAGTGAGATTCCGTCTTCATTCATGTGTTATAAATTGCATCTTGTTGATTGGTGTGGTTTCTCCAGGGATACCACATCTGTTCTCTACATCGTCATAGTTAGCTGGTAGCATGTCTTACTACCCCTCCCCATGATATCTCATAATTGGAAATATTGGACATTTTTCAGGGTCAGATTGGCTGAGACAAACCAAAAGGGTCAGCTGGAGGTCACAATGACCTGGGATGTGTCTTAGAAATATTTTGGCAAACAAGACCATATTAGGATTGTATGGAAGCCCCTTAGTAAACACAAACTTTAAGGAGGTATGTGCTAATCCCTTCTTGGGTACCTCAGCAATGAGTCATTCCGCCAAAAAATTCAGTGACCATTCCCAAACCTAGTCCTAAGGAAATCTCACCTCACAATCATCTCCTGTCCAGGAGGTTGTTGTAAGGTTGTTGTAAACCCATCAATTCCTATCACCCAGCCATTAATGCAATCAGTTAACTTTCAGTTTCCTTTGTCTATCTTGTGGGAAAGCCATCCAGGCTTTGTCCTAGCCAAAGTACCCCTTCAGGATACAAAACAGAGTATAAATATTAGTCCCCTGACAATAGAAAGGTGTGCCACATGGATGAACCAGACCATTCTCTTTCTCATCACGCCCTGGATTGGAACCTGTTGTGCCACCCTCAAATGCCTGTCAGAGTATCTTCGCTATATGAAACTCTACTATTCAAGACTGGCAACTATCCCCCTGTATCCTTGAATCTCTCCCCTATCCATTCTTTCTACCTTACTCCTCATTAGCCTTTTATTGTTCTTAGGAAAGTGTGTTGCATATGTGAGTTCACTTTGTGTTATTTCCAATAAAAATACTTTATTTCACTTTAAATTGGAACGCTCTACAAGTATTACTGGTATACATAGGTGAAAAGATCCTGAAGTTACCTCCCTCTCGCAGGCTTCCATTTGAGCTAATAATTCCCCCAAATAATAACACAGATTTTGGCATTATGGGTGGGTCTCTAAATCACCCCCACCTCATAGGGTAACAAGATTATGCTTTGTCTACCAGGTTTTGTTGGGGGCAGTTGTCTGTCAATTTATATCTATTGTTCTTTCCCTTATGTTAATTGTATTTCTTGACATGTATCTTTCATAAAATTAAATCAATGTAATTTTCTTTATATTATTTCTGCCTTTTCTGAAAGAGATTTATGGGAGCTCCGTGTGGATACTGGAAACTAGGGAAGGGAGTCAACAGTAAGGAAAAATGAATCAGCAAGTGAGTGCTCTAAATGTACATTCCCATGCAAGCCCTCAGGAAAGTGCACTATATAAATCTTTGCAGTTCACATTTTACTCCAGCCCTCCTTTTCCCCAGTGTCAAGAATGAATAGTTTCACATATGGGTTTGTTATTGTTTTGAGACCTACTTCTCACCTTTAACAAAACTTTTCCACTTCCTGCTGTACCAAGACACACCTTCTGAAATAATATGAGGAAGCTGGTGGTATTTAATGTCATTTTGTTACTTGCCGAAATGGTTCTCACATGCTCAAAGAAAGTAAACAAACACTTAATATGCCCAATTTGACAAACTGAAAGAATGCAGAAAAGCCAAGCTGAACAACTCACAGAGAGCCATACCAATATTTTCTGTAAAACAGAATCCAGAAAGTACTGCATGACAATGGCAGCCAGAGAGGTTGATGGGAACCACTCCTCATGGTTTTTGAAAGAAGAGGCAAACCTGCCTCTACTGATATCAGTTCAGAAGGTACCAGTGGAGAAGTGGGACACCTCAATCCGCTCTCTGCTAGTGCTGACAAGCAGTTTGCACTGCCATAAGAATTTACCCACATAGAAAAATGGCTATCTAGTCAGCAGACTTGCACTTGTATGGTGGTATGACCTCTGCACCTTCACTATGATTTCCCAGCAGTTGCCACTAAGCACATGTTTTGCACTCCATTGCTGAGTACCACATAGCACAATGGGTGGTTCCCACCAAAGAATCACCTTACTACCCTTTCTGCTGCAAGATATAACAAGACATTCCCTTCCTTTTCCAAATTCCATTTGTCTATGGGAAAGCATATGATGTCACTAGGTAATCATTCTTCTTGCTCTTGTTTGGGATCAATTATATGAAGGACTGAAGGGTTCCCTTTATGTTTCTAAAATGTCGACCCCAGTCTGCAGATTCTGCCCCCTATGTGACCAGTTCAAAAGATTCTTTTGTGTGGTTATTTTTTCACATTGGGACCATACGGGGACTATTTACTGTGTGGATTCACACAGCACTGCATGAAATGTCCCCATATCAGCACCACATATTCTTGCTAGTAACTTATGCTGCTGTAAAGGCTGTTCATAGAATGAGGATAGTAAGAAATACTATAGGTGATGGCTGTCTGAATGGAGAGGTCACTTCAAGAAATCCTTTTTAATCACCATTCACATAGGAGTCATAAATTGGAAAGGACTGCGTGGGCTGGAAGGCATAATTTGTGGAAATCCCTGTAACTGGAGAATCAAGTGGAGGAATAGTTAGAAGAAGGGACTAGAATAGAATGGGGCTGTGGTAGACATTGAGTTCAGTGGCCCAGGATTAAGAAGCAGAAATGACCCACTGAGCTACTTGCTGCCAATACCACACTTCATCCCAGGATGACCTTTTAAAACTTTAAAGAGCAGATGTTATGGCTGCTCTTCATTGCTAGCATCCCACTACAAATATGCATACACCTCGGTCTATGCCCTTCCTACCATGGTAGATGGAATAAGGAATGCAGCAGTGGTAGTGGGTCTCACATACTGCCAAGAAAGAAGGAGATGGCAAAAACAATTTTCTGGTCCTGTATCACACAGAGCTTTTGCTCCAGCAGGCATTCAGAACAAAAGCTGGACTGCTAGTCATCCCCCATCTCCTTCTCTTTTGACACCATGACCACTGTATTCCCCATTCTTCTATCTTCCTCCCCATGGCAAGGACTGAGGGTGGAGGGAATGTGGCAGCCCTATTTGACTGGAAGCCTAGGGACTTTGCATTCCCCAGACCACTCTAAGGACTTTATCAGATGCATGAAGAAATGTGTCAGAAGAACGTGATGAGAACACAAATGGGCAAAATTATCAGATGACATTGTCCTTCAGCCATTCCAGGGCATAGTATGGGTGTGAATAAAGCATCACTTTTTATTTATGGCTTAGACTGTCAATAAAAAGTGACACCTCATCCATGCCAGCGCTATGCCCTGGGAACAGCTGAGGACACAGGTGACTGATAATGTCACCCTTTGTGCTCTTGTCCCATCCTTATGACGCAATTTGGGACACGGTTTTGTGTGCATTTCCCCATTTCTGATACAGTCC
This sequence comes from Gambelia wislizenii, assembly GCA_030847615.1. Lineage (NCBI taxonomy): Eukaryota > Metazoa > Chordata > Lepidosauria > Squamata > Crotaphytidae > Gambelia > Gambelia wislizenii. Next base: position 287,382,941 of record JAUMIR010000003.1, read on the forward strand.
TAGGTCTTCCCCTGGAATGATGGCTGGAGTTAAGGCTCCATCCTATGGAATTCTGGGATTTGTAGTTTGTTGTGGCACCAGAGCTCACTAAATCTGTCACAAAACTACACATCCCAGAATCCCATAGCATGGAGCCATAGCAGTTAAAGCGACATCAAACTGCATTATTTCTGCAGTGTGTCAACAAGCCTCAGGTGAAGGTGTAGGTGGACAGTGACAGTTTGGCTCTCCAGAGGTTTTGGACTTCCATTCCCAGAATCCCTGATGACTGTCCATGGGGGTTGAGTTTCTGGAAGCTGATATCCAAAACATTTGGAGACCAAAGGTTGAGAAACTCTAGTTTAGAAGATGGTTGAGTTAAATATGTAAATTAATAGGATTAGCTTGACAGGTGACATAGAAAAATATTAGTGAGATCAGATATGTTTGTTTAGATTGCTAGAACTATTGGCCAGACTCCTGGATGGGAGTTGCATCTTTCTAAGTGGACTTTGATGTGCAGAAATTAGAACTATGAAGATGTGCAACATCCATATCCAGTAGAGGAATGCTGTTACATAACTACATAGCAGAGCTGGCAAAGGGAAAAGGGAGCAATGTACAATAGGAACAATGCACAATGAAACCAATGTTTATCCCATCAGTCCCAATGCACATTAGGCACTCTTGCTGGTGTCCTGTTATACATCTTTGCAATTCACTAACAGGGTTTCTTAGTGCTTCTGCTACATAGTTAAGAGCATACAAATTTATATTGAGTTAAGGGTCATATAGGATTCTGGCAATTATTGACTATTACTTATCCAGTGACCATTTGCTTTACAGAAACCTGACTGGGAGATGATAGTGGCCTGACATGGGTCCAGGGTCTCCCAACAGGTTATTGTGTTAGTGAGCAGCTGAGGGAAAGTTGGCCGGGGGGAGGAGTAGTAGCTGTGATCTACAAAAACATATTAACCAGACCAGATTACCTATTAGGGAGGTGAATCATATTGAGTGTGTATACCTGAGCCTGAAAACCAGGGATAGACTGGGGATTCTGTTAGTGTACCACCCACCCCATTGCTTATCAGCTCCATGGCCGAGGTCATGGAGGTTGTCTTGGACTTGGTGTTGGAGTTTTGATCTTGAGTGACTTAAACATCTCATTTGAGAGCAGTTTGTCAGGTGCAGGTTAGGAGTTCATGGCATTCATGACAAACATGGGCCTATTCCAATCGGTTTCAGGAGCTATATATTCAGCAGGTCACATTCTTGATGATTTCTCCAGCACAGAACATATGGATCTATGGGCAGAGGTGATTAATACTTTGAGTTGTCATGGATATATCATTTTCTGGTCAGAGTTAACATTACAGCTACTATTTGTCCCTACAGGGTTGCTGGACCTAGTAAAATGGTCCACACTCGATGGCTAATGGATCCTTTAGGATTCCAGAAAACCTTAGAGGGTTTCATGGCCGGTACCACCAACAATCCAGTTGAAGCCCTGGTGAATAGATGAAATCAAGATCTGACTAGGGTCATTGCCACAATTGCTCCCAAACGTCCTCTTCAACCCATTACTAATTGGGCTCCTTGGTATACAGGGAACCTCACAGAGCTAAAATGGGAAGGATGATGACTAGAGTGCAGATGGCAGAAAAACTGACTTATATCCAGCAAGACACAACATAGAGAACATATTTGTTCCTATAAGGTTCCTATACATGCAGTGAAGAAAGTCTTCTCTCATCAGGCAAAAGATGTTTAAAAAATAAGGAAAGAAAAGTGACAGTGTTGGAGTGACAGGTGTACATGTTGTCTTAGATGTTGCTTGTGTTCTTCTGAGGGATCTCATGCAGGCAGAAGCCATTCCTATTCTTTGGCCATGTGAGAACTGAGTAAGTAATGGGCTGGATGTCTGTCAGAAACTGCACCAAATTGAGAAGGGGAGAACCAAATGTAACTATGTAACTAGTGTCAAAAATTATTATATTATCTATATATCAATATGCAATGATTCACAAAAAAATTAACAAATCACCAGTGTCCAAGTTAATTATATACAATGGAAAAAAATATATTCAAACAATTCTCACATGAAGGTCTCTGGCTTTTCTTCGCGAACAAAGATTCAGGAAGGACTCATCCCGCGTTTTCTGCAAGCACGCTGATGACTAAAAAATGGTAAGTATATGAAAAATAGAGGTAAGTATATGAAATATATATATGTATATACATATATATATATATATATAGAGAGAGAGAGAGAGAGAGAGGGAGGGAATTAAATCCTGTTTTACATGAGTAAATATATGAAATAAACATACAGTTATCAAAATTCTATTTGTTGCACAAGAATGGAAAGGAAAATATACAGTAATACAATGTGGTCAATCAACTTTGATATACAATATAATGCAATATATGAAATTAAACTGATACACAAACAACTTTGCTCTGGAGATTCTCTACGTTGTTTCATGGTCACTTCTTCAGTGTGTATCTAAAATAAATATATTGTTTCAATTGAACCATGTATCCTACTAATTATTGTTACCAACTTGCCTTGTGAAATTTTAAAGTTTTTCTCAGAAGCACCATCTTTAAGGGGAACCACCCCATTCCAATCTCCCAAAAGACACAAATTTCCAGATAAAAAATCCAACAACCTTTCCATAAGATCCTTACAAAATACTGCTATTACCTTCATTTGTGCAGTAAATCCTCACTACCAAACTCTTCACCCTCTGCATGTTAGTCTTCATTAACATATCTACCATGTTAATCAGTCAGTATCAATTTTGGACATAGTTGAGGGTTTATAGACAAAACAACTCCATTTCCTTTTTAAATCCTGCTGAAATAAATACTTAACCTAAGCATTTATAAGTCAAATATTTTGTATCCTTTTTCTGATATGTGTTTCTTGTAGACAAATCACATCCTATTTAAGTTTTTTTTTTAATAATGAAATACACTTTCTCTTTGGAGGAGCATTTGTCCCATTTATATTCTATGATATACATTTGTAATCCATAATTAAGTCTGCAGTTCAGAAGAATTCATATGTGCAACACCCAGTATAGAAAGATCCCCTTCCCTTTACTTTGTGTCTGTTGCAGTTCTACTGTAGTTTTATCTGTCATTTCTGTTTGCACTTCATCCATGTTTTTTCATAATTTTATTCTTTATTGAATATTTTACAAACCATTACATAATAGTTCATTTTTAATTTGCTCCATCCCCCAACCTCTGTCCTCCCTCACTCTTTCACTCCCACCCTTCCTCTTAACAGATTTAAAGAGTATGTATTTTCCATGATATGCTCAATAATTGTAATCATATTGGTTATTTCTTTATGCTCCCCTTGTTTATTAATTTTTGAATCACCATTTATCATTTATTGTCCCAGGTTTCCTCCTTCTTCCTTCTCCTTCCTCTAAAAAAGTCAAACAATAGAAATTCTGCTACATATTTTTCCAGATTATATTAACACCACTTGGATTTTTCCTTCTAATCCAGAGAAATAACTGCATGTGCTGCTTTTAATATTTGCTTTGTCACATAGTATTCATTCTTATTCAGACCCATTTTTCTCAAATTAATTGTCATACTATTTTCTTTACTGAGCTGTATATCTTTCCCTAGTATCCCATTCATTTCTTTTTTTATTAATTTTATAAACATACATTATATTATCTAATCCATACTTAGTTATTATAACACATAAAATTACTATAAAATCACAATTTTTCTATTAACTAGTTTCAAAAGTTAACATAGATTCTTTATTATAATTCTATTCAAAAATATTAATTCCCCCCCTCAGTGCTCCCCTTCACCGGAGCCATTATCCCTTACCTAATCTTTCCAGAATCTCATTTCTTCTCGTGGAGGTAACCTCCCATCTTTTGTCTGTAATACTTTTTTAACAAATACATTCCAAATTTTATCAAAATCACTTTCTTTCCAACTTCCTCTTCTTACTTTGAGTCTACATGTTAACTTATCATTTAGTCTGCCATCTTCCAGACTTCTTTATACCACTCCTCCACTTGTACATTTATTTGCATTTTCCAATGTCTTGCTATAATTAATCATGCTGCCGTTAATAAATTTGTTATTCAATCCTTTTCTGCTTGGTTCCCATTCTCTTCATTATAAATTGACATCAATGCTATGCTCGGCTTCCTTTCTATATTTCTATTCAGAATATTCTCTATTTCTATAAAAAACATTTCCCAAAACTCCTGTACAAATTTACAATTCCACCACATATGCATATATGTACCTATTTCTTGACACCCTCTCCAACAATATTTAGAGTTATTCTTATCTATATTATGCAATCTTGCTGGTGTCAAATACCATCTCCATATTATTTTATAATAATTTTCTTTTATCCGTATCGACATATTTTTTAGATGTCTTTGTTTCCATATCTTATCCCATTCATGATCTCCAATTTTTTGTTTCAAATCTTCCTCCCATATTCTCCTTAAATATTCCCCTTTGTCTTTTTTCCCTTATTTTTTATCAATATTTTATATAATTCACTTGTAATACCTTTCATACTTTCATTATCATCCCTCTTTACACCTTTTTTCACCAAATTTTCAAATTTTGTAAATTCCCTTATTTCTTCATGATTCTTTTTCCAATTTTTAATCCATTGTTCTAACTGTATGCAATTAAACCATGACATTTTCATTCCACATAATTTTTCTCTTATATTCCCTTTCTCATTCATCCATCCTATCCATCCCTCTATTTTTTCTAGTCCTCTTTTCTTTAATTCCTTTCCCATTTTTTCCTTCAAATTATTTGGGAATTTTTTTCCCATTATAACCGGTGTTAATACTGAATCAATAGGCAAAAATTCTCTCTTATATTTATACCATATTTCCCATATATTTTGCAAAAATGGGTTCTCAATTCCTTTAATTTCCTTCCCATTCATTTCTTTATTTATTTACTCCAAAATTTTTGAATGAAAGAACAACCCCACCACATATGGATATAAGATCCTTTAATACCACAACCATGCCAACAGGTTGATAAACAATTACCATTTGTAAAAGATGGTTGGTGTGGTGTTTTATGCTATCACCCCATCAGTTTCATTTATTGTTCTTTTACTTTTGTATTGTTATTATTTACTATTTCTTGAATCCATGCTTTAATTATTAAATCTTTATCCCAACAGACTTTCAAACACTCTTCAATATTAAATTTTATCTCTATATATTTTGTCAATTAAACCTTTTTCCCGGTTTCTTTTCGTTGTTCCCTCTAATGGTGTAATATATTCTTAAACATTTATTCTTAATTCTTGCAATTTTTAAATAATTATTCTTATCTGAAGCCAATATTGAGTTCCAATTAACTCATTCTCCTCTATAGGTTTTCCATCATACAAATCTCCTATATTTGTAACCTTTTTCTTTTATTCTTTTAAATATTCCCCCATTTCTTCAATATTATTTCTAGTCAGAAATTCAATTGGGAGCCATTTCTGATTTCCTCTTAATAAACTCTTATGTCATTTATCACAAATCTGATTTCCATGCATGTCACCTTTGAATCTTTCCAAAAATTCTCTTTCTGTCTGTACAGAATTCAATCAAAATCTGTGTTGTTTGTGAAGCTAAAAAATCACTCCTTCAAGTTTGTCCCATCTCAATGGAATCCTTTTCTGTTTAAATTTCTCTCTGAGGAAGAAATATACTTTTATTTTACACAATATCCTGGTAGGAATTTCCTTAAGCACTATAATATCCTTGTTGCCAATCTTCAGTCTGGTCTCAGACTGTAGGACTTGATCTCTAGTAATTTTCCTCACAAAATGGACAAGTACATCCCATTGGACATTCCTTAATCTTCAAAACTAGGTGCTAATCCTATAAACTTTATCACTCTGTAGCTCCATTTCATTTTCATCTCTTTCCAAAAAGTTTGCTAGACATTTAAACCAAGGTCAAATCTACACTACAAAAAGAATCCAGTTTGAAACTAGATTTTTTTTACCATGGCTCCTTCCTATATTATCCTGGGATTTGTAGTTTGGTGAGGCGCCTCCACTATTTGGCAGAGAAGGCAAAAGACCTTGTAAAACTACAACTGTCAGGATTCCATGGGAAGGAACCATGGCAAATAATCTAGTTTCAAACTGGATTATTTGAGTAGTGCAGATTTGGTCCATTTTTCCTCTAATGTCTTTTCCAGGATCCTCCAAAATTGTTCTAAATCTGAAACAAAATTCTTTCCCCATCAATTGTAGCAGTGCTAAATTGTCTAAATCATTTTCCATTTCTTTATTTATATTCTCAGTTTTACTTTCCAAAATGTCCACTTCATAATTAATTAGTTTTAACTCCGAAGCCATTTGTATTACTGTTTCTTTGGTTTCTTTGACCTACTTTTTCAAAAATAAATAAATAAATCAATAAATTCCTATTTCATGTTTGTCATATCATTTGTCATTGATCTAATCTCATCCATCACCTTGTATAATATTTCTGGAGAATCTGCCTTTTCTACAGGCTGGTATGCATAGCTCCTCTTCATTTCCAATTTTTTGTTTTTTTTTTTTAAATGGTTGACATAGTCAGTAACTCCAAAATAGAGATATAGCAATTACAAGACTATTTACCAAAGCTAGCCTCTCATCCCCCACCCCCCAGGTGCATTTCCATTAAGTTGTCAATTTAGTCCCAATGCAGTCTCCATAGTTCCAAAAAGCACAGTCTGGCTAGTCTTAGTTTTATAGTATTGCTTTATTATTTCCACCAATTGGCCTTTAAAATAAGCAATATGCGTTCCTGTGGAGGTCTGCTTTTTTTTTACCTAGCCAGCTTCAATATTCACAAGATACATTCATCAAAAACAAAATACAAAATCTTCTCTCTTTTTAAAATTACTGTCCCATTTATCCATCTATAAGTTTGTTGAGCCACAATCTTGTCAAGCTTTTTGCTTTTAAACTAAAATCTTATAAATAGTCTTTATTTTCTCCCTTCCTGCTTCTAAAACGAAAGCAATTCACCAAGGCTTTAATCTCACTGCCAGTCAGAAGATATCTCTTTAATTATAAATTAGGTCATTAAGATGTTCTTAAGAAAGTAAGGATTTTTGCAGGTCCAGTGGAAAAAACAACATTTCAGAGTATGTGTAAGAAACCATATCCTCTCTTCATATCTGGACTGAGTTTTTGCTAGCTGGAATATGCCTCCTAGCCAGGTATTTTTGCTGCCTGAGCTTTCCTTGCCATGGATCTCAAGCAGGAACATCAATCCAACATCAGTCTTCACCAGGAAACCAAGAAATGATATCATAGAATCATAGAATCTCTCTGGCTTTTATTCACAAACAAAGATTCAGGAAGGACTCATCCCGCGCTTTCTGCAAGTGCACTTATGACTAAAAAGGCCAATCCGAGATAAACAAGTCCAGTTGCAGAAAGCACAGCAGAAGGTCTCCTTGGGTGATGTTTCCGGGTTATGATTTTTTCTGCATTGTCATTTCTCTTCAAGACTTGTTTGGCGTGAGTTCTCAAATAAAGCTGCAGCATTGTGGATAGTGCATCTCCATGCCTCCCGATGTGAGGCCAGGGCGGACCATTGTTGGTGATCAATTTAGCTGAGCCTGAGATGTTGTTTCAGGGAGTCCTTGTATTGCATTTTTGGAGCGCCCCTCTTGCACTGGCCCGTGGCGAGTTCACTGTAGAGTACTATTTTTGGGAGGCGATGGTCCTCCATCATATAAACGTGCCCTGCTCATCACAGCTGTGATCTCAATATCATGGCCTCAATGCTGGTGATCCCTGCTTGCGCAAGGACAGCAACATTCATCACATAGTCTGTCCACTGTGTATTTAGGATTGTGTCTATACAGCACTGATGAAAGCGTTCGAGGAGTCATAGGTGGTGGAGATAGGGGACCCATGTTTCAGATCCATAAAGGAGAATAGATAGTACAATGGCTGTATACACACTGATTTTTTTGCTTTGCCTCAGGTGTTTGTTACTCCAGACTCTTTTGTGAAGTCTCCCAAATGCACTATATGCCTTTGCTAATCTGTGATTAATCTCTTTATCAATCTTGGCATCTGAGGAGATGATGCTTCCCAGGTAGGTGAACTGCTGAACAGACTTAAGCACAGATTTGCTGACAGCAATGTGGGGATGGTGGTGTTCATCCTGTGGTGCAAGCTGGTAAAGAACTTCTGTTTTCTTCAGGTTGACTTCCAGCTCAAACAGCTCTGCATCTGTTGTGAAGCAGGATGTTAGGGGCTGCAGAGCTGGTTCTGTGTGGGCAACAAGGGCACACAGCGAAGAGCAGCTCACGGACTAGATAGTTTAGAGTCTTAGTGCGAGCCCTCAGACGGCTTAAGTTAAACAAGCTACCATCTGTACAGTAACGTATATAGATGCCATATTCTTCTTCAAGCTCTGCCATAGCCCTTTGGAGCATCATGCTGAAGAAGATTGTAAATAAAGTTGGAGCAAGAACACAACCTTGCTTCACTCCATTAGTTATTAGAAAGGGCTCTGAAAGAGCATCGCCATGTCTGACTTGACCCTCGTCCATGATACTCGAGTGATGCCCAGTGCAGAATGCCAAACAGATCATCGGCTTGTAAGATGCAAACTAACTCTTCATCTTAAGTTCAAACCCAAGACGGGTGGCATCTTAAAGAGAAGACTCCAAGTCAGCAATCTTCAACAAGCTACCATGAGAGACAACCTCCAGGCAAATCTGCAAACAAAACTTGAAGACCATCCAACAGATCCTTCTCCTACAGTGCTTTGGCAACATCAAAAACAGTATCTTTGTCTGCGGAAGAATCCCTTGGGTTCTTCCACAAGAAAAATCAAGACTGGTTTGATGAAAACAACCAAGAGATCCAGGAGCTATTGGCAAAGAAGAGAACTGCTCACCAGGCATACCTTGCCCAGCCAACTTGCCATGTAAGAAAAGCAGCTTTCTGCCTCACATGTAGTAAACTTCAACAAAAACTCTGAAGCATGCAGAACAAGTGGTGGATCAATATAGCAGAAAAGACACAATGCTGTGCAGATCTTGGTGATCTTAGAGGATTTTATGAAGCTCTTAAAGCAGTGTTTGGACCTACTTATCAGGTCCAAAGCTCCTTATACAGTACAGATGGTCAAACATTAATTACCGATAAAGCCTCCATCCTGAATCAATGGGCTGAACATTTTCAAAGTCTCTTTAGTGCCAACCGAGTAGTCCAAGGCTCAGCTATCCAACATATGATACGAAAACCGATGAAAAATGAATTGGACGTAGCTCCCACTTTGGAAGAAACCCTTAAGGCCATACAGCAGATGAAAAAACAGCAAGGCAGCTGGGATTGGTGGAATCCCACCTGAAGTTTGGAAACACGGAGGTCATGCACTCCACGATAAATTCCACAAACTCCTTGTGAATTGCTGGGGAAAAGGGGATCATAGAATCATAGAGTTGGAAAAGACCTCAAGGGCCATCCAGTCCATCCCCCTGTCATGCAGGAATACACAATCAAATCATTCCTGAAAGTATAAACAAGAATTAGTTTCTACCATGAGTTTCTATATGATTAGTTCCAAGAAATATATTCAAGATGCATAGCACAATTCTGTTCAGTTATATAAGGAGAAACAAATGCCAGTGTTATCATTATTTTTACTCCTCTATTAGTAATATGGGTGTTGTATGTAGCTCAACAAAAAAAGGGTGCTGAGGACTAGGTTTTGACTGACTTGAGGGGACCATGGTGGTTTAGAGGAAATATTACCCTGCTTCAAATAATATTAGATTGAACTTTTAATCTCTGATCCTCCTTGTGCCCCAAATATGGATCTGCTTTCACATAACACATTTTAGGTTTATGAAAAAATAATCCTTGCTTCTCTCACAGGAAAAAAAGATAAATCAAAACATCAGAGTTTGATGTGAGGAAAATGGCTTGAAAATTGTTATTGTTATTTTTATTTTTGAGCCACTGATGTGTAATTTAGAGGTGAAGTTTCAAGTTGACACAATTCAGATAACCACATGCTACATACAAACATGGTTTTGTGTTGGGTTTTTTTGTTTTTGTTTTTTGGCTTATCTACACAGGCCATACTGTTATACCTCTGTGAAATGGGTTGGGATCCAGATGAGCACACCAGCTCATCCCTGAAGCTGCCGCCTCTGCCTCTGCATTACAATCCCTGACTTCAGGGAGCCAACCCAGAATATGTGACCAAGGCCCCCTGAATGCGACCAGCCTTGGTCACATGTGTTGGGACTCCTTCCTGCTTTAGAGAAAGTGAGGCAGACTCACAGCTGCAGCAATGGGCCAGCATGCCAGAACAGGCTCCTGTAGTCTCACAGGGCCTGATCCATTTTTTTCCTGGTGGGAGGGGTCTTCCCCAGGTATTATTTTAGAATGTTTTATCAGGCCCTACCTTATCTTTTCCCCGTCTTAGTGCCAGGGGTCTTGAGGTCTGCCCTGGGGAAGAACGGGGTAAATGCCCTGCCTCATCAGGACTGCAGGGTTTTAAGATGAGGCAAGAAAGTGTAAATTGCCCATGTTGACAAACCCTTGAAGTCACCATATTGTGAATAAGGAAGAGATTTGAAAGGATCCAATTTAAGATGCTTCTCCTGTGCAAACTATTTGTAACCGCTTGTTCTTCAAGTTGTGACTCCAGTGTCTATTATAAATGGTTCTACTAAATCCAGCACCCAAACCTGCCAACCCCAAATCAGTTTGAAGCAGGACTGCAGGTCAGGGCAGGAGGGATAACCTACTTTCTCTCTGAAGGAGTCCCTGATATAAATTGATGCAATAAAGTTGACATGTTTCTCAGGGCAAAACATACATTTGTCTATATCTATATTTTCAAGTCAGGATGACCAGTTAGACTAGTTGGGGGTGATAAGCTAGACTGAGTACATTGCTCCGTCTTACTTTTCTAGCAGTTCCTAGGACGGCCATCCATTTTGACATCTATTTTGTAAATTAACAGAGTATCATAAAATATTAATACTTGTAGCATGAGAAACATTTGCTGCTATTCAGCCTCTCTGTTATATCTGAGCCAAGAGATTTAGCAATCTGTAATGATAAACAGCAAAGTTATTTTCTAGTCACATTTTGTCCACATTGGTTCTTGTTTCACCATCTCCTCACTAAATTACTTTAATAGAAGGGAAAACAGATTTTTGAGTTGCTTCATCATAGAAGAGACGATTCCTAAGAAGATAAATAATATTTTTATATTTGACCATAGTAACTAAAGAATGAACATGACAAAAAACAAGTACTGGTATGTTCTTGTTCTCAAAACAAAACTGTATATTACTTACTGCTGAGTATTCAGGGTTTTTAATATATAAAATAGGAAACAGCAACTTTCCTCACATGCTCACATGCTACTTGAGAGAATTTGTTTTAGTGGAAAATCACATGAAACAGTGAGTAAACTAAATTTATGACATTGGTAATAAAAAGTAATTGATGTTTTGATAAAAAGTGAAAGAGGAACATTTTACACTGAGAAATAAGAAGGACTCACTTTTGGACTGCAAGCACAGTATTAATTATTAATTAATATATAGATTTGTGCATGCTACTGACAACAGAACAGTGACATGTGGGCATGCTGAAAAAGAAATTCATTTTATTATTTAGTAGAACTACTGGTCAAAATTGGAAGCTAGATTCAGAAATTTGCTGGGCCATGTTCAGATAAATCAGCATTCATTTAAGATTATAATGCTAGCTAATGGAAGGAAAAATTAACAGATTAGTGTTAGGACGTGATCATAGTGCAAACTCATACACGCTACTGCAAGAGATAAATGTTTGGATTTCCATTGCAAGTCAACCCATTTTAAGCATAGCTTACCAGTCAGCTTTTTAAAGGCTTGTCTGGAATTACATTATCTAGTACATCTGGCAGAACAAGAAAAGGCTATTGGTTGATATATGAGTTAACCACACTGTATGCTGCAATACTGTCTGCATAAGCATAAGTGTGCAAATGGGGGTCTGTGGGAATAGAGACCATTTTAATGTACTGTAATGCCGATTATGTCTTCCAGTTTAAAGTATTTATGAAGAGGACAATGATAATTGCTGCCATTTCCTATGATCCATTCAGTGTACCCCTGAGTTCTAGAGTCTTTAAATACAGCTTCCGAACTGCAGACAATAGCTAAGGTACACAGAGATATTAGTATGAAACAGGATGGATGTCCATAAAACATTGAAGTGGGATGTTGGGAGAAGGTACAGCAATTAACATGTGGTACATATCTCTCTGACACTCATTTCTGAGATCTGCAGGTATATTTGAGGTCTTTTTATTTACATGTAGGGTCTGCAGAGCGTAGATGTGTATAGGTTTCACTTTCTAAAACAGAATGAGGGTTAGCAATAGCACTTGCATTTCTCTCCTGCTTTATAGTGCTAAGCACTCTCTAAGCAGCTTACAATGTGTTAGCTAATTGCTCCCAAAAAGCTGGGTACTCATTTTACCAACCTATGGAAGGATGGAAGGCTGAGTCAACCTGGAGCCCTGCAGGACTGAACTTACAATGTTGTGGCTACAGTACTGGTATTTAACCACTGTACCACCAGGGCTCCATTTCTACCCCCACCATATGTTCCTGATTTTTTGCTTCCTGGTAGAAATTAGGTCTTCATCATTTCAGGCCCAAGTTCTGCTGTAGCTTTATAATAGAATAAATACCATTATGTATAAAGCTGCAGTTTCTCAGAGGTTGTGCAAGAATGGTACCTTTTTGCAGGATTACACAAGCTCTATTGTGCCAATATAAATGGTTGCATGACAGTTGAACTGTCTAGGAGGTTCTGTAAGGGTGGTCAATCACTTGTACAATTGTGCGACCCAATAATTCCAGCATAGCTAAGCCACTCTACAGAACTGGTGAACAGAATATTGGCCTTAAGAGTCCTTCAGAGCAATAGACAATAACATATTGCTGCATGAACATTAAAAATAATGGGAGGAGCTACAACTAGCAGAGTTTCCTCTTTGAAGGAACTCCTGTGGCTATGGGAAGCTAGCAACAAAGCGTATTTTCCCCTCATTTTAACAGTAAAATTAAAACTCTTTGGGCTTGTTTGCTTATTTTAATCTTCACTACAAAGAAGATAGTTAAATTTCAAAACTGTGTTAAGTTTTTCCAAGTGCTTATGGGATGATCACTTCACCAACATTTAGTGGTTTTCTGAATATTTCAGTATTAACAGTTGAGATGATTAGATTTTCCCTTTAGGGATTACATCATACATAACAATGTAGTCACATTTAATTACCACTCTAATAGAAATATATGATAAATATATGCCATTTGTAAAAACATGTCTGATTTCAATTTTCCTGTGGTTATGGTTATGCCATAAAATAGTTGGAGATTTTAAAACATCATGCAAATATTTGGTTGTAATTTTATTTTCCACCCAAATAAAAACAGAAGCTGACAAAAAAACATTCCATTTTGTCCTCCCAACACAAAATGTATTTGTACAAATGTAATGCTAGCCTCAGTTGACATAAGAAAGTTTATCTTCTCTTTTAAAGGAAAGTTACATTGTCAAACCAAGTGATGGCATCTCTGTTGTTGCTGTTGTTGTTGTTGCTGCTGCTGCTGTTGCCGCTGTGTGCCTTCAAAGTAATCCCTATGCTAGGGTTTTCTTGGCAAGGTTTATTCAGAGGAGATTTATCATTTCTTTCTTCTTTAGCTGAGAGACTGTGGCTTGTCCAAGGCCACTCAATGGATTTCCATTGCAGACCAGTGATCTGAATACTTGTCTCCTAGAATCCTAGTCCAACACACAAATCACTGTGCATAGCAAGCCTAAAATGGACATTTTCCTGTTTAGCTTTCACCTTCAATCTGATTTAGTACAACTCTTCTTATGAACATTTTCCAATGTACTCAATAATGTATATATGCATCAATGTATGAAAAGGGATCTTGCAGCATCTTTGAGTTGATCTCAAAGGTGCTACAAGATCCCTTTGCATACTGATCCAGACTAACATGGCTATGTCTTTGAATCAATGTATGAATTTTTCCCACTGTGCACAATTTTGGAAGCAGTGCCCTCTTACAGAATACATTTTTGCAAATTATTATCATCAGTAAAATGTATATTTTTGTGTGCATTTTTCCTAATGTTCAGTATACATTTTTGTGACCATATTTTTTTAACTGGAGAAGACAACAATCCAGTAAAATGTGAATGTGGGTGTTCAAGTGCATTTCAGCTTGTGTGCAGGCTTCAGAAGGTTATGCATTATGTACAGTCATACAAAAAACTGGACTGAACAAATTTCTCTACTGCTGTTAATTGTAAGCAGAAGAAGACTCTTGTGCTAGGTAAATTTAGGATGTGTGCTGCTGCTTCTTTTCTTTCTCTTCTATTCTTTTCTGTTCTTTTATTTTATTTGAGACCACAATGGGGCATTTAAATATTATTTGTATGGCAGACTTACTTAATTTTTTGTAAGACATGGCTGCAAGCCTCATAGTTGGAATTAATGTGCATTGTAGAGGCAAGGATGCTGTAACACTCCTTTGGGGACTTGGGGTACTTAATGTCTGATCAGGAAAGTTTATAAGGTGTATTACAAAACAACTCTGAACCAAAGCAATGGTGTCCTTCAGTCAGAATGCTGTTGGCTTTAAACTGCCAGCTACCTTGTGAGGAAAGGAAATGATGACATTTCACCACCTGTAACTACTTTACCATAAACTCAAAACTGGGTGGTGACAAGTTTAGTGAACATTTAACAGGTTGACTCTGATTCCAAACCTTTCTGGAGTTTTGGTAGGAAAAAGGAAAAGAGAGAGGAAATTGTTTAGATGGAAGCATAAAAATATGTATTAAACACTTGGGGTACTGGGAGTTGTCAGATTCCTGAAACAATTTTTGAAACCTTATAAAGTACACAGATATTCAGACAACATCGTCTGTGTTTGTGTTTTTGAGAAGGTGGCTAGGAACTGCCCTTGACAACAAATGACACACAGATTATTGCTTTTCTCTGAAAATGTGAAACATAAATCATACTAATGAAGGCTAAACACAGGTATATTTAACACTGAAACATACACACACAGGTTCCTTTGCTTCCATCAAAGAGAAAAAGGGGATTTGGGAGCAATGAGAGCAAGAAAAGATGAGCAAAATGTAATTTTCTTAGATGATTACCATACAAAACCTACACATATCAGTCAAACTGTTGAGCAGTTACCCAGAGTTACACACACATGACTGTTTCATATTCATGATCCCTACATAGAGGAGGGGATACATAGGGACTGTGAAAGTCCCCCAGTCTCCAGTTACCAGACAGCAGCTGCTATGTTCACCTGTCAATCAGGAAGAAGCTGGCTGATATCCCCACCCACCCTTTCTCACATGCAATCTCTGGTCCCAGAGGGAATCTACATGCAGGCAGCTGCTTATGGGGTAATATTTTCCAGCAGCAAGGCTGGCCACCTCCTTGTAATTGCAAGAACACTGTTGACATGAATAGTTCATTTAAAAACTGCTTCAGCAAAGCTAGAATGGTTCGTGCAGATTTAAATAGATTCACACTAGAATAATGATGTGTATCCTTTAGTTTCAATCAGTCCAAACTGAAATAAGATGTAATACCTGCAAAGAGGAACGATGCTTTGGAACATAACAATGGCAATTGTAACAGGTCCAGGGACCATGTAGCACTAGGGAGTTCAAAGCAAACAGCTGTAAAGATATGAATTCTTTGACTATTTCAATCCGACATGGAACTTTGCCTTACATATGCAGCTTTCTCTCCTATCACAAGCTGTTCAAAGTTACATTCTGTGATTTCTAAGTTATATTTGGCCTCAAAATGCTGACATTTAAAATTTGATGCCCTAAATGGCTTGTACTCCAGTTACTTGAAGGATCAAATCTCTCTAAATATACCCACTATGCTGTGGCATCACTAAGGTCGGTGTCATCCCTCCTCCAATGGTGTCACCTGGTGTGGTTCTGCCTCTCCGCACCTCCTAGTGCTGCCACTGCTACTATGGTTGTTGCTGTTGTTGTTGTTGCTGCTGCTGTTGCTGCTGCTATGTGTTTTCAAGTCATTTCTGGCAACCCTATCATGGGGTTTTCTTAGCAAGATGTGTTCAGAAGGGATGGGCCACTGACTTCTCTGAGACTGAGGGAGTATGACTCTGTGAATCCATGGCCCTAAGATGATCTCCTGAGACGCTAACAGTCTAGGTACGATTTGCATCCCAAACAGGTTGGCCTGGTGCTTTCATTATGTTTTGTTGCAGCACCATGTAAAGTCTCCTTATTTTCCAAGGCCTGCCAAGCCTTAAATGCTGCCCGGAATCCTGTATGGGAGTTACATCTTCGTAAGTGGACTTAGGTATGTGGGAATTAGAATTGCAAAGATGTGCAATGTCCATATCAAGTACAGGGCTGCTGTTACATAACTATGTAGAAGGCTGGCAAAGGAGCAATGCACAACAGGACTGAAGCACAATGGGACAAATGTGCACCAGTCCCAATGAGCATAGGACACTCTTGCTAGTGTTCTATTATGAATCTTCTTGAGTTACTAACAAAATTTCTTAGCACCTCTGCTACCTAGTTAAGTATTCATGAATTTATGTTGAGTGAAAGGTCATAGAGGACTCCAGCAATCACTTAGTACCCTTTTAACGTCAGCACAACAGCTGTTTTCTGCTTCTGGTTTTATTCTAGTGTTGATTTCATTCTGTTTCATATATTTTTTAATGTTTACCTTTATTGTTGGATAATATATAAACAGTATAAATAGAAAATAAAAATAAAAGTCAGATCCCTAAAGTGAGCTTGATATACTTCTGATGTGATTTTTAAAAACCCAACTCTGCCAGAGAATCTGTGAAAATTGGATTTTATTTTATAATATTTGCTTCTGGACTCAAGATTCTTATCTGCTTTAACATCTACCACTAGCGGGAATCTAACTCATAATAATTCAACAGCAATGGTTGTTTTGGAGTTATTTTGGATATGCTTTATACATTGTCTTATGCACACCATGAAGTATGACAATTGTGGCTGTCCGTGGAGGGTTGTTTTGGAGTTATTTTGTTTTTTTTTGGTGGATTTGAAGAAACGAATGCAGTATGATGGTTTTCTGTTTATGAAAGTGTACATAGCTATACACTTCCCCACTATGATGTTGTACATTTATATAGGAGACAAAAAATTATGTGTAACTGACACGTTCAACACTCCTATAAGAAAAAAAAATAGCACCAAAGACATTATTCACATATTCCCTACAAGCCTGTTTTTGTAAGGGCCAGTGCTGCCATTAGGCGGTATAACACAATTTCCCTGGCAACAGACAGTGAAGCAATGACACCCATCTGGTTGTTCTTCCATGCATGGTAGAGCCTTCTGTTCCTTCCTGTTGGATTATAGTGATGTGTCCCACTTGGCCTGACCTGCTAAAGTAGCCTACTGCCCTCAGGTGTGAAGTATGCTATCCCAACTCTAGTACTGCAGAAAGATTTGACCAGCAGTCCAGTCAGCTTCCGTACATATGTGGAATAAGGGAGGAGGCCATGCTATCCCTTGCTCTAGGCAGCAAAATCATTTGGGCCAGCACTGATTCTTAGAAGTTTTCAACAACTGAGGAAGTCTGAACTTTACTATAGTCTGGCCTTTAGAAGTGTTTTAGGAAAAAATTCACAATGTGTTTCATGGGACTCCTTAAAATGACTTAAACATTTGCTTACCTATGTCGGTTCCAGATGCATTCAGAGAACATATTGTATTGTGGATGTAGTTAGTTTTTCACTGCTGTACCATTTTCTACACAATATACTATGCCTGCCAAAATGTGATGGGAAGAGGGGGGGAAATCTATGGCAGAGTATGAAGTGTATTGCATTTTAAAAAAAAAACATTTTGCTATTTTGCTTAGGGTCATAAGTTTTACCTTACTTAAATGAATAACTTGCCATCACAAAATTATTGGTTGTGAAAGTGATTTGCAGAGAAGATTTCCTGGTGGTGCAGTGCTTAAATGCCACTACTGCAAGTCACTATGTTGCAAGTTCGATTCCAGAGGGCTCCAAAGTTTACTCAGCCTTCCATCCTTTCATAGGTCGGTAAAATGAGTACCCAGCTTCTGGGGGCAATTAGCTAACACACATTGGAAGCTGCATATCGCAGTGTAGATGTGTAAATTGCTATTGCTTAAACCAATTTGTAAGCCACTCTGATAATAACTAACTAAATAAAAATAATTTCTACTTAAGGTTCAAATTCTGGCAATTAAACCAGTCTCAAAAGTGCTGATCTTTCCCAAATAAAACAAACAGAAACTGAAACATGGCTTCTAAACTGTGATACTGAGCAAAAGGAAGATTTCCAAGTCCTATAATAAGGAGAGCCAAGGTATGCCCATAATGTCATCACAGCATCGTCATTATCTTCAAATTTTGCTTCAGAATACCTTCACTTCTCTTTTTGATTGAGCTCCCTCCTGCTCAACCAACATCATAAATGCAAAGAGACATGGCCTCCCTGAGTGAAAACAGATTTTGCTTTATCTCTTCCCTCTCAAAGGGAATGTCAAATTTTGAGATGTCAGACCTGGCCACAGTGGTACATGGTTTAGTTACATCCCAGTTGGATTACTGTAGTGCAATTTGTGAAGGGCTGCCTTTGAAGAGTGCTTGGTCCAAAGAGCTGCAGCCAGATTGCTAATGGCGCTGGCTATAGGGAACACACAACTCCTTTGCTGAAAACAGCACCACTGGCTTCTGGTCTGTTTCTCAGCATGATCCAATGTGTTGGTTTTGACCTATAAAGCCCTATATGGCTCTGGGTATTTGAAGGACCATATGAAGCTTTATGAACCTGCCTATGCTTTGAGATATGTTGGGGAGGCCCTTCTCTCTGTCCTACCACTTTCACAGGTATATCTGGTGGGAACACAGGAGAGGGCCTTCTCAGAAGCTGCCCCCAGGCTCTGAAACTTCTTCCAAGAGAAGGTAGACTGGCACCCTCCTTACTTTCTTTTTTTATACATGTAAAGTCTTTTCTGTTCCAACAGATGTTTGGTAAGTGAGTATATATAAGGCTCAACTTACCTGAATAGTGCTCTGGATCTTGCTCATTGGTGTGTGTGTGTGTGTTTAATGATGTATGTTTTAATATGCTTTTAAAATATTTGAGAGTTTAATCTCATTTTAACTTCTGTATCTCATGAATTATTAACAATGTGTTTTTTAATTCATTGTAAGGCTCTTTGACTAAGCTGGGGAAAAGGCAGGATAGAAATAAATATAATAATAATAATAATAATAATAATAATTATTATTATTATTATTCAAAGAGTTAGACATAATCTGCAGAGTCTTTAACTCAAGTTTTCTTTCTTTTTCTCCTACTAGACATCTAAGACAAATCAAGAGAAGTGCTCTTTTCAATCTGCTCTTGATATATAACAAATGATATCCCATGTTAAGTCCCTGCGCGATGAATTCCAGCCAATTTACCCACCCAAACTCAGGACATTATCTGACCTGGCAAATACGGCATTATAATGTCAAACCGAGACTACAAAATGGCTTCCTTATCACATGACATCGTGTTCCAGTTTTCTGCTGCTGTCAAGAGGGCATCCTTTTATATTAATCGGCAGAAACCACCAATTGACCTCCCATAGTGTTGGTTTTCATCTTTGCTTGTGTGTGAAAATGTGCCCCGTTCTTCTGGCATGATTCCAGCATCAATGGGCAGTCTCTGCCAGAACACTTCCAGATGAGATCAGGAAAACTAGGTAATGTACTTTTTTTTTAACCTCCCCATCTTGTTTGCAAGTTTCCAAGTGTTTTTCAGTACTTGTGTGTTCATTTTGTTTAGGTGTTTTTGGGCTTTTAAGCGTGCTTCCATCTTCTCATGAGAACTGCTGAAATCTCGCCCATGGAAAAATGCAGAAGTAAGCAGTATGAGTGGCTGTACTGCCAAATTTCAGGGGCATCTTTGTCTCGTTAGTACAGCAGCATGTGAAAAGAAGTGTTATTATGCCAGGATACTTATGCTGTAAAATACAGTAGCACCCCCACATCTTCTGATTCACCATCTGTGGTTTCACAGGGTGGGTGGGAGGGGGAAGGGGGTAGGAGGTGAACTTGCAGGGGGTGGGTGGGTTCTGGTGCAATGGGAGGGTGGGCAGGGGAGGGAGGGGTCGAGCCTACCCCCCTCCTTTCTCTGGGGTGGGTTCTGGCATGGCAGGTGGGCAGGTGGGGGAGGGGGGTCAAGCTCACCTCTGGGTGGGGGATAGATTCCAATGGGGTGTGTGGGAGGAGGGTTCCTGTACGGCGGGTGGCCAGGGCAGGGAGGTCAAGCTTGGCTCCCCCGTCCCTTCTCCAGGCTGGGTTCCAATAGAGCAGGAAAAGGGGTCTCGCATGGTGTGCAGGCAGGCGGGAAAAGGAGGAAGGGGTCGAGGTCGGCTGTCCTCTCCCTTCTCTGGGGTGGGTTCTGGCATGGCAGGAGGACGGGGGATGGAGGGGTTGAGATCACCTCCCCTTCCCTTCTCTCTGGTGGGGCAAGCGGGAGGAGAGTTCCAGCACAGCGGGTGGGCTGGTGGGTGGGGAGGGAGGGAGGTGTCAAGCTCATTTCCCCCTCCCTTCTCCAGGGTTGGGGAGTGGGTTCCAATGGGGCAGGAAGAGTGCTCCAGTGCAGTCGAGCTGGTGGGTGGGGGAGGGAGGGACAGGGTGACCTTCCCTCCTTTGTCCCTCTTCCGTGTTTGGGGGGTTCTAGTGGCACAGCATGGCTGGTGGGGGGATAGAGGGAAAAGGTGGGAGTTTGCTATTATCCATGGAATTCACTATCCGCAGTGGGCCAGGAACCGATCCCCTGTGGATACTGGGTCCTACTGTATAGTGCCAAAATAACATTTTTAGACCCTCATCTGAAATCTCCTCAGTAAGCTCAGTGGGTTTCCCTTATGGTATTCTCTAGAAAATTTCTTTAAATTTTCAGATTCCCCAAACCTACAGGTGCTCCCCTCTTGCATGTGAAGTTGACATTTTGGATACATAAACAATGTTATCCAGGTTTTTCACATGCCAAATAATAAAAATAGAATGGACATGTTCTATCCTTCTGTCTTATCAAGCATTGAATCAATTGTTGAATGGTGAGTCAACATACAGGTAGATCCAGCTTATACAAGGGATCTAGTTTAGATAGGAGTAATAATAAGATTCTGGTTAAGACTCTAGTGCAGCACAGGCCATTAAAAATGCCAGCCTTCACTAGGGAATGCAAAGGAACTTCAAGACTGATGCCTGGCAGCTCAATCACTCATGGAAGTTGCCCATGGTTGAAATATGATGCAGCTGCTTCCAAAGCTTCACGTACGTGCCACGAATGGTCACGGAAGAGGGATGGCGGCATCTGAAAAGGACCCCCTGCCACGCAGCAGCCTCGTTACTGCTCCGGAGGCTGCTTGCGCCGTAAGGGCCGTCTGAAAATGTCCTTAGTCTCTGGAGCAGCAGAAAACAAGCTTGCTCCATCCTTATCCAAGTCATTGATAAAGATGATGAATAGCCCTATGCCCAGGGCAGAACCCTGTGGCACCCCACTAATCGCTTCTCTCCAGGATGAAGCAGATCCATTGGTGACCACCCTTTGGGTAATGTCTACACACATTAGGTTGTACATGAATCAACATGCTGATTCCCATAGTTATGTCTTGAAATGTAGGGCAAAAATGGACAAACACAAATCAAGCACAGTTCCTTTGTGTCATATTTTCATCTATATTGGAAGCAGAAAGTTTTTTCCACACTTCCATTTTAGTGTTGATATTATATACTCCTATCTTAAGGATATCAAATTCCATATCCTTTTTGTTTCACTGTGGTTGTTATCATCATTATTATTACCCTCATCTAGGGGAAAACATGCAGAAAAGCACAACTGTAAGAGGAGTTACAAAACTGCATCCCTGATAGCCTTTGATATATGCTTTCAAATACACATTTATTGTGATGGGAAGTTGGTGAGGAAAATAAATGCATGATATCCAGCTTACCATAGATGTCTTGTTCTTTTTGAGCAGTATGGAATTACTGTTCTGATTGGAGGGGAATGTCTTTAGGAAAACACAGACTACCAAATACTTGTAGATGCATTTTTTTTCCTATCCATTTTTGGCGAGTGGGGAGGGAGGCTAATTTGGGTGTGTAGAGCAGCACACTCCAGCAAAATATTGAACAGTATCAGCTCTTTAAAAAATATGAAAGCATTTAGACCATGCTTTTTAAATAAAGGAGCTACACAAAGTTCTCTTTCATTCCACATAAAAAGCAAGGGAGTGAGAAAGATGATGAAAGGGGTTAGGGCTCAGTTAATCTTCATCCATTCTTTTAAGTCTTGATTAGACTCATTATGTTTTTTGTATACTCTTTGTCTCCCAGTTCAGTGTGACATGCTTGCTCACTTCAATATCTGCTCCTAAAGGAAAGGACACAGAATTCTGCCATCTTTTCAGATCAGTCCAATCAAGCAGCAGTTCAGGGGAAATTGTTAGAATCCAAGAACTTTTTCAATTCTACCTTTTCTTTTTACCTTTTATCTTTTCTAGACTTTTCCTTTTTAAGGATAAAGTACCCTTAACACTTTTACTGTGTTCTCCAAACTTTAAAAAAATTAAAGTGGAAATGGATAGGGACCCCAGAACTGTTTTTATGTAAGGAGGAGGGGATCTATATTAGCAGGAAGGTTGTTATTAATTTTAACTGCTTGCAAATATGTTTTTACACAATGAAAACACAATACGTTACATTAAAACAAATCATCATCATCATCCAGCTGAAGGGGTAATAATTTGAGTACCATAAAAACAATAGAACAGTAATGATAATTCAGTACAATTCTGATCGATAATTTCTGAGAGGGCTCAACTACATAAGTGTCTTAGTGGTCCAGTTTGGCCCAATCCTTTTTGCGGGAGGCTCAGATCTCTGCTTAGTATCGAGAGGGGGGGTTGAACCCCCACATTACAGGGGCAATGGCAATGGAAAACTACAATTTAGAGTAGGCAACTGAGCTATAGAAAGGAAGAGTTTCTAGTCCTGTTGTAGATGAAGTAATTTTGGAAATAAATAGGAAGCTTTTTGAAGAACAGTTGGCAGGAGTGGGAATTGTGGGATTTTTATGAGAGGCAACAACCTGCAAAGATTTGAACAGATGTGTCCACCACACCATCTTCTACTCCACATTGTAGTTTTCCACAAGTACTTTGGGACATTATTTGCATGCTGAGGTGTGATAGGGTCCCCTCCCCTCGCCCTAGCCTCCCCGCTAAATAATCACAGATGCAAGTGTACTTACAGAAAATATATTGGATACAAAGGAGATATAAGACGAATGTTGGCAATAACTGGCCACAACTTTCTTTGATGACAGTTGCCCTGGTTGGCATATGGGCATGGGTTCAGATCCCAACATCGACCAATCCCTCCTGCCTGGTTGATGAGTCCTCTGTTGGCCCACCTGCCAACAGTCATCCACCCCAAGGGGGAGTCTATGCAGGCCTCTGGCTGGCCCACCCACCTTCATCCCCCCCTTGGGTAACCAGAACACATGATACAAAACCTTCTGAAAGGGGGAGGGGTTCCCAGGCAATGTGCCCGAAGGTGGCATGTGTTCACCAGACCTCCCTCCCCTGGGTCTCTGTGACCTTGGCCTTGAACTTGCCCTTCACAGAGACCCCATGACCCCTGAGTTTGGATCAGAACCGATGCCAACAACCAACCCCCTGAAAGTTGTGACAATACAAAACACATAAGGAGTAACACAGCAGTTAAACACACATAATACAGTAGCATTAAAAAAAAGAAAAAACAAGGGAGGTTGGGCGGGTCATCGGCTCGCAGCAAGCCAAATGACTGGTCCAGCAGGGCAGTCAGGGCTATATACCCAACCGCTGGACCAGAGGGAAAACCTGCCGCCTGAAGTGGCAGGTCCTGCCTCCCAGCCAATCAGAGGCCCAGGGACACCCTAACCCCTGATTGGCTGGGAGATATACAAAATCAGCCAATGGGGGAGATTTCAGTAAGGCCTTTGACAAGGTTCCCCATGACATTCTTGTAAACAAGCTTGTAAAACGTGGTCTAGACAACTTAACTGTTAAATGGATTTGTAATTGGTTGACCAGCCGAACCCAAAGGGTGCTCATCAGTGGCTCCTCTTCATCTTGGAAAGATGTGACCAGTGGGGTGCCAAAGAGTTCTGTCCTGGGCCCAGTGCTATTCAATATCTTTATCAATGACTTCGATGATGGAAATAGGGGCATACTTATCAAATTTGCAGATGACACCAAATTAGGAGGAATAGCTAATACCCTAGAGGACAGGATCAAAATTCAAAATGACCTGGATAGACTGGAGAGCTGGGCCAAAGCTAACAAAATGAAATTCAATATGGAGAAATGTAAGGTACTGCACTTAGGGCAGAAAAACGAAATGCATAGATACAGGATGGGGAACATCTGGCTGAACGAGACTATGTGCGAAAGAGATCTAGGAGTCCTAGTAGACAACAAGTTGAGCATGAGTCAACAGTGTGATGTGGCAGCTAGGAAGGCCAATGTGATTTTGGGCTGCATCAATAGAAGTATAGTGTCTAGATCTAGGGAAATAATAGTGCCGCTCTGTTCTGCCTTGGTCAGACCTCACTTAGAATACTGTGTCCAGTTCTGGGCACCACAATTCAAAAAGGATATTGACAAATTGGAGTGTGTCCAGAGGAGGGCAACTAAAATGGTGAAAGGTCTGGAAACGATGCCTTATGAGGAAAGACTTAGGGAGCTGGGTATGTTTAGCCTGGAATAAAGACGGTTAAAGGGTGATATGATAGCCCTGTTTAAGTATTTGAAGGGGTGTCACATTGAGGATGGAGCAAGCTTGTTTTCTGCTGCTCCAGAGACTAGAACACGGAGCAATGGATGCAAGCTCCAGGAACAGAGATTCCACCTCAACATTAAGAACTGTTTGGCAGTGGAACACACTCCCTCGGAGCATGGTGGGGTCTCCTTCCTTGGAGGTCTTTAAACAGAGTCTGGATGGCCATCTGTCAGGGATGCTTTGATCGTGATTCCTGCGTGGAAGGGGGTTGGACTGGATGGCCCTTGTGGTCTCTTCCAACTCTACAATTCTATGATTCTATGATTCAAAATGTTAGGTGAAATCAAAGTACAGTTGTCCCTTCACATTCGCAGGGGTTAGGTTCCATAGACCCCCGCGAATGTGAAAATTCCGCGAATAATGACAGCCCTCCCCCGCCCTCCCCAAGAGACCCCGAGGCCTCCGGAGGCCTCGCGGTCGCTCTTCCTGGCCGCCCATCACCCTCCCCAAGTGACCCCGAGGCCTCCGGAGGCCTCGCGGTCGCTCTTCCCGGCTGCCCCTCGCCCTCCCCAAGTGACCCCGAGGCCTCCAGAGGCCTCGTGGACGCTCTTCCTGGCCTCCCTCAGCCCTCCCCAAGCGACCCCCGAGGCCTCCGGAGGCCCCGTTGTCGCTCCCCTCGCCTCCTTCCCGAAAGTGGCGATGGGGCCTCAGAGGCCCCATCGCCACTTTCCCTGGACTCCCCTCGCGGCAAACCGTGAATATGCGGAACCGCGAGTGTGGAGTCCACGAATGTGGAGGGAGGAGTGTATTTCCATTGAATATCCAGATTACTTCTTTGTTCATAAATCTGTCCAGCTTCTTTTTCATGTTAATCTTCGAGGCTAGAGCCAGTATGCACAAGACATTGTGACAGGGTCAGCACTTGTGGTCCCATATCCCTTATCTATCTCATCTATCATTTTCAGAGAAAATACCTGATAGGAATATTAAGATTTTATAATACCCATTGGCAATCAGTTCAAAGCAGCATGTTTGTCTTCTCTCTTCCTTCACAATAATGAGCATAGAACTTACTATAGCCTGTACTACTTCCTATATACACTTTACGTGGTGCGCTACAAATTGTATACCCATATTATTTATCTCCAAATTGCTGTAGTTGGCATATTTGGGTTGGGCAAAATAAATCACTTTACAAGTGGTAACTTCCTACACCACTTGCTTCGAGCCCTGTGGGAAGCTGGTTTTCTGTAATATCATTCCACGAGTGCATAGCCTCTAACTAGGCCAAAAAGAAAAGATTAGCTTTTTAATGTTCCATTTAATAAACTGGCACATACACACATTGATTCATTATCACAGAAACATGCTTTGAAAATAATCTGCCGTATAAATTCTAATAAAGTGCATTAGAAAACTAAAAACTGTTTCAGTCAACTCTTATCCCCCCTCATACAGAAAAACAATCATTCTGGGAACAAAAAGGGACTTAAACCATTTAAGGATAATCTTAATGGAATGCTGTAGTATCATAAACTACTGATTTTATCCATCTGGTAGCTTTAGTTTGGGAAGTATAAAATGTACATTTATCAGCTAGGAACATAATCTTGAATTGGCATGAATTGCACAGTGCCATAGGTTTAAATGGGGGTGCTGAGTGATAACAAATGACACCTGAATCCATAGCAAAATTTTATAATAATCCATTTTCAAAGTATGACAAACATTTATGAAGCAATACTTGTTTACTTTATTGTAATTGAAAGACATTGGATGGGAGATTTGATAGAACAAGTTTGGAACAGTCAGAAAGTTTAGAAAGGCTCTCAAGCAAATAAGTGCTTTGCAGGAAGAAAACTAATCTTCCGTGAAATGTAGAGATAACATTCAGTTCTGTAAAGCCAGGATCTGAAATCTGTGAGACCATAGTCATCAGATTTGGGAGGAGAATATTCATAGAATCAGCAGTGTTTGAATAATAAATTATTTTGTGTTTGAAAGAAACAGAAAAAGATATAGCTAGGAGCATTGGAATGGCATGGATCCAGACACTGAAGATTTCCCCATTAGCAGTTTCACTATACTCATTCCATTCTATCCCACCACCACCCCCAAAACAAGTACCAGCTAAACATGTAGTCATATAGTTTGTGTTTTAGTTATGGAAATGTTTAGGTCTTGACTTTTTTCCAGCACTGAAGTCTCCTGACAAAAGCAAATATATCTGGCATGTAGAAAGTACATGAAGCCAAGAATAATGTGGGATTTTGAATTAATGGAAATGTTCTCAGTGATAAACTTTAAGTAAGAGGCACCAATCCAAGTCAAGTTGTGTGAAACTAGTCACACATGACAACAATTAATACTGGAAAGGGATGAATATTCCTATTAATATCAAGAGGTGCAGTCTTGCTATTTCAGTGGGGTCATGTGACTACCATGATGCTGATCTGGATAAATGTTTATCCACACGTGGGATATGTATATTTTGTTCTATGTCTGCCATGCTGACTTGGGGATGATATATTTCATTGTTTATAGAACAATGTTTTCAGAAGCACCTATACTGAAACAATTCATCTGAACATCTGGGTACCCAAAGCAAGATACCATTTGCTCAAGCTTTTTTTCTTTTTCTTTTTAAGCGTTAGTGATTTGAGAATGGGTAGAATCATACAGGTGAAGATGTTTCTTTAGTTAATCTGGATCCAAACTGACCACTCGTCAACTACAGATAGTTTCACAGTGCCATTATATTAATACAGTATTCACAGAGAAAGAGAGAGGGAGGGAGGGAGAAGGAGAACTTTTCCAAGCTCTAAAGTGGCCTTTAGGAGATCCAGGCAGCTACCTTGCCTGGTTCTTTTTTGTTTGATTTAGGGTTCATCTACACTGACAGGAAAATCCAGTTTACCTTCAGGTTACCCTGGTCCACAGTGACAATGGGCTTGTCCACACGATTACCACACACACCAAGGTGAACTCTTCTGGCCACCCACTGAAACTCGTCCCCCTAGCCCCACAGTGACATTGCAATGGTGTGCAGTCCACACACACACAAGCATACACACACACACACACACACACAGAGAGAGAGAGAGAGAGAGAGAGAGAGAGAGAGAGAGAGAGAGAGAGAGAGAGAGATCTCCGTTTTCTCCTCAGAACCAGAGTAAATCCAGAGTAAACTCCCAGCTCTGGGGTGTTATTAGGTTGCCTACCATTTTGTTTGTATTCTTCCATCATATTTATAAATTTTTTTCCTGTTAAAAGTATTATTTACTTCTACTTTGTTTTAACTTGTTGTAAGCCATCTTGAACCCTGTGATGGGAGAAAGGTGGAAAGAAATACAGCTAGATAGATAGGTAGACAGATAGAAACATAGATTAGATAGATAGATAGATAGATAGATAGATAGATAGATAGACAGACAGATAGACAGACTTTTTGTCCACTGTGGCCTACAAAGCAACATAAAATTATATATATAGACTCTAAAAACAGATTTAAAATATTCATTCATTTTCTATCATGCCTTTCTTCCACTATGGAACCCTGGGTGGCTCACAGGGCAGGTTAAAAACAACTCCCACTTTTTCTTTCTGGGTTACATCATACATTATGTGAGTCTGGGGAGACAAGCAAGTTTGCCCTGGATCACTGTCATAGCTACAGTTATAGAGAGTTATTTTCCACCAGCGTAACTATTGAATCTTTGGATTCTTTAGACTTTAGACTCTTGGCACCACAGCAGAAAGAGTACTGATGTATATCATTCCACCTACCCATTAGTCCAACATATTAACCCTTGAACATTGAAACTTGAACAATCTAGGGAGATTATCAGACTGGAATGAAAAAAAAATGTTCCTGTCCCACAATCTCCACTCCCGCCCCTGTTCCGTCCCACTCCTGCCACAATCACCCTCCCCACCGCACTTTCTTCTCTCCCATCGACAGGGCAGCCCAGGAGTGAAAGGAGATCTAATGGAGCTTCGTTCACTTCCTTGATTGAAATCCCATGGATTCTCGTGAGAAGACATGAGCGCGGGAAATTAAAAATAAAAGTAATATTAAAAAGTGACAGAAAGGACAAAAAGACACTTTAAAATGTTCAAGTAATCTAGGGATGGTCATAAAAAGGGTGTCACTTAGCTGGATGTCCCAGTCTCACATGGAAGTGTTCTGACAGGGACCTCCCATTGATGCTGGGGTCTCGCCAGCATAATGGGGCACCTTGTCGCATACAGGCAAATCCAGAACACAAACGGAACAGGGGATCTATTGATGGCTTCTCACATCAATAGAAAGCAGCGCTGGTGGAATGGCAGCATAACAAGGGGGAATGACGTTGTCTGATAAGGAAGCCCTTTTACAATTGCCTGGCATTGCTGTAATGCCACTTTTGACATGTCTGATAATCTCCAAAAACTAACTTTTCTATGCTACATAATTATAGCACTATGTTACATTTTAATTGGCACATCATCGTCCTGTGGAATCCTGGGCTTTGTAATTTGGTGAAAAACTACAGTTCTTTGGCTGAGAATTCTAAATACCCATCTCTAAACTGAAAATACCAGGATTCCATAGGAAGTTGCCATGGCTGTTAAAGTGGAATCATACTACCATAAATGTATAATGTGAAAAGATCCCTAGCTGGACAAAGGATTGAGGATAGTAGCTCTGCTGAAGCTGGCATGCTTTTGTCTTCCTAGCAGAGTGAATTCTAAGAAGCAGATATATGTATCTCTAAAGAAGACATGTCCATTTGAGGCAATCATTATGGTAGCCTTTTTCAGGCCACAAAATCTAGGACAAATTGATGTCTGTGCTAAATCCAATTGGGCTAAATCTAGTTAATCCCAGCTAGAGTAAACTCACTAAATCATGTAATGCTGTTTACATAAGTGCTGATTCTTCAAGTTCCCATTCTTTGAATGCATGTACTCTAATGAGGAATATTAGGATGAGGAATATTATGAGGATTTAGCTTATTATTATTGAGTCATCAATACGTTCAGGCAACTCTGTTAAACTCTTGGTAATATGACTAACACAATGCTGCATTTACAAATGATCCTCCCCAATATCCTATATATAACAAATCCCTCAGAAATTCCTGGGCTGATTAACCACAAGGTAATTGTTATCCATAAAGTAATGGTTCCTTTTTAAAAACTAACCAAACTGGTAATCTTTGACAATTTATTACTTCATAGAATTTATGGGACTGAGCTCAGAAAGCATGCAACGTCTCCCCCATAACTATAGTCATTACAATTCAAACACCTTGTTGCTTATCACACAATTGCTTGCAAGTCTTCAAGTGATTCAAGTGATATGGAGTAATGTAATGAGTTCTAAGCAGGCAACATTCTTTCATATTTGGAGATGGGGATAATCTAAGCCCATACTCTAAGGATAACAAAGTCTTTACTATATCTGATATTAATTCAGAACAACTTAAATCATTCATAAATTTTAATCTGCTTCCCTGCAGCTGCTATTAATGAAGCATAAACATATACACAATTATTCTAAAGAGCTCCATACTATCAATTTAAATGATGAAAAATGAATTCATAATAAAGGGTTCTCTGGGTATCAAATCTTTTGTAATAAATAGTTCCTTAGCTATTGTGCATAGCCAATGAAAACATATATAGTAAAATACCTTGGTCAAAAGTAGTTTTGCTGCAGGAAACTGGACAACTGCTGAAGAAAATGTGTAACATTAGATTTCATTCATTGGTCTGCTCCTTCTTACCACATATTTTTTATCACTAAATAGTGATTTCTGTCCTTGGAACATGTAACCTTATATGAAAACTTTGGGACTGAACATATAAGCCTTGCATCTTATACATCCCACTTTTGAATGCCACATTCATTGGTAATGTTTCCCATTTCTATCTTGACAACTGAACATTCATACAACACCATTCTTTATCAATAGTGGCAGAAACATGCAAATCATGTGACATTCTAAACTGCCCACACATCTTAAATAATGAAAACAAACCAAAAGAATGGGTTAGCCCTATTTGCTTGGATTTAGGTTGATAGTACCAAGACAAATTATGTTACATGATATTAATGACACCATCAGTCTCTGAGAAAAATAGACTTGAGTCATAGTTAATTATGAGAGATATATTCAGCTCAGCTCAAGGCCTGAAACAATCACACAGGATTCAGTGATGGATATTGGCTATTTTAAGGCATTGATAAAAATGTGAAATGGAAGTGGGCATGAGAATAATGAAGACAAACATTTCACATGGCAGCATTGATTCATTTGCATTTCCTTGCCTGGGAAGTTTTTAATGTGTTCTGGAAGGGCCCATAGGATGACTAAATATCCTGAGACAATAGAGAGTAGATTTGAAGCAACAAAGAAACTAGAGCTGATATAAGCAATATGTCACCCAGAAAGACTGAGCCAATAAGGGGCACATTGTTAAAATTTCAGCAGTCAAAATGTGCTTTCTTTCAGTGACTATTAGGAGACTGTATTGAAAGACAGAATTAGTTATGTACCAGTCCAAGAAGCATTATCTTCACTCCTGGTAATTTTCATTTGCCTAGAGTAAGATTATCATGTGACCAAATCTAATCAGTTATATATTGTTTGGTTTAGTGATGTGAGAAAACTTCACCAAAGTTTCATTTATGATCAAGACATTTCATCTCAGCTTGGAAGATTATCACACTACACTGTTATAGGGCTATTATTCCACTTTATTTGCTCTGGCTGCCTCCTGTGTAATCCTGGGATTTGCAATTTGGGGGGGGGGCATTTAGAACTCTCAGTCAGAAAGCTCTTAGGCCTCACTAAACTACAAACCCCAGAAATCCACAGGAGGCAGCCATAGCAGTTAAAGTGGAATAATAGCACTATAACAGTACAGTGTGATAAAGTTCACAATGAGATTTTCAAGAGATCTCACTGGCATCTTGAGAGGAGAGAATAAGTGTTTTTCCCCTTCCCTCATTGCACATTACAACATTTGTAGAAATAAGTCCCTACCATCCTTTCCCTTTGTACTCACACACAGCAAACAAAACAGAACAGACTAATTACTCAAAAAGATGGGAAGATCATATCCCAATGCTTCTACTTTTTAATAGCCCATTCATTAAGGCAGCAGTTACCATCGTTTTAAATTACAGTACACACATTTACAGAAATGCACAATCAGTCTTACAAATGGGAAAATTTTCTCTGAGACTGATGATATGTATATAGCTTCATTGTTTATAGCTATATGCCATTACAGTTAACTGATGAAACAAATTTTGTCATCTTGAGATGAAAGGAAAAATACACTTTTTTTAGCAGATGACGATGAACATGGCCACAGTTTTGATGTCGTTATTCTCACTATATAATTCTTGATTGGCTGGGATCACTCTAGATAAGAAACCCTAATCAGAATGAGATGAAACTGATGAAGGACTAGAGAAGGAAAATAAACCACTGCAAATAGTGTTGTTGTTGCTGTTGTTGTTTGAAAAAAATCAATTGATGTTTGTCTCATGCCCAATTTATTATTCCAAAGCAATTTTACCTGAACTTTGAGAAACATTAAATGAAGCCTTCATTTCAGAATTTGTTGTGGAGTTGCAGTCAAATTCTGCTTAATTCTGGTAGCAGATCTGGGGACTTGCTTGAGAGAGTCTTCTGATCCAAGATTTGGGACAATCTCTGAAATGTAGAATGCTTTCAAGGACTTTGATTCAGATGCTACTGTAATCCTTAAACTTGAAAGTGCAGACTGTAATCCTTGAATTAACCTTGAGAGTCAATTTCTGTGGTTGTAGCCATCCAGGAATGTAAATAGATGTTCATAATGATATACACCAGCCTTGAGGATGATTCAACTATATTTAAACTTCTACTTAAACTTTTCCATGCTTACAACACCAGCTCCATTTTCCTGCCATATTTCAAAAGTAGATGTCTATTGTAATATGGGCAACATCTGGCATTGGGAGATGTATTGTAAAGTTCAGCTATGGTTGAACTACAAAATGTCTCCCCACAACAAGATGAATCACTTTCCTCCTGCAGGCAACTTTTTCCATGCCCATGTAGCAGCTGGTGGAGAGCAGAGAGTTGAGAGGCATCTGGCTATGTGAATATAACAACATCTCACAGGACTACCACAGATCTCATATGTGCCTAACTACAGTCACGTAGCATTTTAATTACCTGTGGAGGCCAGTTCCACGTCACACAGTGGCTTATCACATCATCCTCATCCTCATCATGCTTAATAATAATAATAGTGTCCATACTCCAGCAGTTATGCTTTCCCACAGGAAATATTTTTAAACACACACTGGTATAACTGTTGAATTTTAACAGCCATATTTTACTTCCTACATCAAAATAAAAGAGCTAAGTAATTTCCCTGGTGTTTTGAGACACCAAGGTATAAGAAACCCAGTGGTACTAATGTCATGCTGTATTTTCTGACAATACATTTAGAAAATTTCTTGTGATTTTGATGCCTTTGTTAGAATGTATGAACTATCCAACTCACTTAGGTCATTATCAGATGCAGCAAAAATTGTGGGATTATGATGTCATACTAGCGCAAATGGGCCCCACTATCACACGTTGTCATAATCTTCACATGTTTACTTCATGCTCCAGCTGCAAAAAAAACCTGTTATTTCTAATTCATGGGACAAGCCGTCAATAGATCACCAATAGTGCTTTTTTGCACTATGGATGATGTGCAGAAACTCGTTCCATTGTAATAGTGAAATTACAGTGCGAATGGGCAGTCCTTAGTGAGAAAAATTCTGGGTGAGAATGCAAAAATGAAGCACAGGATGCTCTTTTTATGAACTGTCCCATTTAGTTTCAGTGCTTTTATGTTTGTATCAGTGCTTGTGTGTTCATTTCCTTTGTTAATTAAGGTGTTTGAGAGTTTTAAGCGTCCTTGTTTCTTCTCGCAAGAACGGCCAAAGCTCGTCCATGCTAAATCATGGAAGTAAATTCATGTTCTTAACGCACTAGTGGTTGGCATGCGATAATTCTGTGGTGGTTCTTTTGCACAATTACAGTGGCATGCAATAAGTGTTATAATGCCATGATGTTTCAGCTCTCCTCATTTGCGGAATTACAGCGTTTTTAGATTTTCATCTGATAATGTCCTTAGGCTTATTCAATCATCATCTGTTTAGAGATGGCCCTACTTTGTGGAATTAATTGTTAAGAAGTGGGATATGTGACACAATGAACCAAGGTGGAGTGCTCTTGTTCAATATTCCAACTAGTCAGCCATAACTTCTTCCAGGATACTGTGGCTGGCATCCTGTCAGTGGCATACACAGGTGGAAGTTAACCCTACACCCAAGTATGTCTAGTTTTGGTCCCTGCAGAGGTTCAAATTCCTTCCTCCTTCTGCACCAAGCATAGTCTCTGACCAGTCCTACCATAAAATCACTGAACACCCACCAACTCATGGCCATTTGTACCTAGATGAGAGGAGGGGGATCACAGAAGCATATGGCTATGTCCACATACCCAGGAGCAGCCTGGAACCTGTTTCAGCTAGAAGTAGGAGGAATTTCTTCCTTTGTTCCCACAACCAGACCACTTCACTTGGTGGCTGTAGTAGTGATGGAGTCCAGTTGCATTCCAATGTTAAGTTTAAAAAGCATACAAAAGTGCTGGGTGCATCTTCTAAAGGCCAGGAATGAGGCTCCTGGCTGTGGTCACAAGGCTGGGCACTTTGTGGTGACCTCAGCCAATGTGATGCATATGCAACATGGCCAGAAAATGGCTGCACTGGACACCATGCATGCCCTTTGCAGAAACACAACTCACAATTTTCTCCAGAACTGGAGCAAATAGTGAGTTTTTAAAACATGTTTCCATGTCATTTTAAGGGGTATTTGCTTGGATGTCATCTGGACAATTCAGATAAGGACTGGGGTGAAACCCCTGCATCATCTGGACTGCTGGACACAGCAACAGGGAGAGGCAGTTTCATTTGGCCGATCTAGATAAGCCCATAGTTCATAGAATCATAGTATCATAGAGTTGGAAGAGACCACAAGGGCCATCCAGTCCAACCCCCTGCCATACAGGAATACAGTATCAAATCATTCCCAACAGATGGCCATCCAGCTTCTGTTTAAAAACCTCCAAAGAAGGAGACTCCACCCCACTACGAGGCAGTGTATTCCACTTCCAAACAGCTCTTACTATTAGGAGGTTCTTCCTAATGTTTAAGTGAAATCTCTTTTCCTGCACTTTGAAGCCATTGCTCCATATCCTAGTCTCTGGAGCAGCAGAAAACAAGCTTGCCCCATCCTCAGTATGATATTCCTTCACATATTTAAACATGGCCATCATGTCACCTCTCAACCCTCTCTTTTCCAGACTAAACATGCCCAGCTCCCCATGCTGCTTCTCATAGGGCATGGCTTCCAGACCTCCCACCATCCTGGTCAGTCTCCTCTGGACACATTCCAGCTTCTCAATATCCTTCCTGAATTGTGACATGGACTGTAAGAAAAAATAATGAAATAATTTAATTTACCCATTTATGGAATGCCACATAGTGTGGTTACATTATGACTTTGTGTCACAGCACATCGATATTGTATAAAGCAGGGTAGGAGGAAGTCAGTGGCCCCCATGAGAAATCCCAGAGGCCTGCCCCTTGACAAAGCAGAGAGGAAAAGGTATATTTCTGGAGAGTTGTGAAGTGTGAAGTAACATGATTTGGCAAAAGATTGAATATAGAGAACAAAGTGGAGAGGGGTGAATGATAATGCCATGGCTGTGTGTATGCTCAACAGGGTGGGTAGTAATACTGTCAAGCAAATGAAAGAGTACAGGGAGTGGTTGAAGAACACTTACAGCAGAACATTAGAGGCAGAAGAAAATTCCCAGCATTGGTATTAACATTAGAGGAACCTATTGGATTAGACCAATACGTCAGCATTCTGTTTTCATGATGGCCAACTAGATGTTAATGGGAATCCCACAAGCAGGTACAACAGTACAACAATTTCTCTCTTTTTATATACCCCAGCAACAAGTATTCAGAGAACTGATGTCTCTGCTGTATGTACGTGCCATCAGGTCATCTTTTGACATGATGAACTCATGAATTTCATAGAATTTTCTTTGGCAAGCACTACTCCTTAGTGGTTTGTCATCGTCTTCTTCTAAAATTTAGCATTCAGTACCTCATATTCCTTGGTCATCCCCCATCCAAATATGAATCAGGACTGATCCTGCTCAGCTTCCAAAATCAGATGGGATCTAGTGCCTTCAGGGTGTTTATGTGGCTACTAATACCTCAGCTACTGAAAGTAATATATAGGGCTTGTCTAGACCTGCTTATTTATGGCAGTTTCCAGCTGGTGTATTCTGGGCCCAGATCTGCCCCATGCTTCCCCCACTTTGTTACATATATGAAATGGGCAGGAGCAGCCCGTGCCACTGCCAGTGTCTCTCTGAAGCCAGTAAGGATGCCCTCAACATGTGATCAAGACCCCCTACATGTGACCAGGCTTGATCTCATGCTGAGGGCCTAATTTCTGGCTTCAGAGAGATTTCTGTGGTGTCGGCAGCAGCTGCAAGTAAGGGCCAGCATGCAAGTAGGGACTCCTGCGTTCTCAGACTCCTGTGATCTGGGTTTCTAAAAATGACACAGATTTTCCTGTTTTTGTTTTGTTTTGTTTTTTAAATTAATGGTGCAAAGGGCTTTACCTCAGCTTCTCTGCATCTTTGCCTCAGGCATTGTGGGGACTTCCCAGAGGCAAAATGGGGCTAAAGCTGTGTATCATATCAACTTCAGGGCTTCAGGACAGGGGGAATCCAGGGTAAATAGCCCATGTAGACAAGCCCATAGTTGTCATGACCAATAACCATTGAGAGCCTTAACCCCATGAGTTTGCTTAATCTCCAGTGAAAGCTGTTCAAGTTGGTGTCTTTCACTGCATGTAATAGTGAATTCCATGGTTTAATTATGTGCTGCATGAGGAATAGTACTTGGAAAAGTTCTTTTGAACTACAGCTCAAGAATCCCCAAGCCACAAGGGCCAGTTGGATATCAACTGCTCCACTTCTTTCATTTAAAGAGGTATGATACACAAATATTTCTCCATGCCACAGCATGGTGGTCTTAAGCTGGGGGTTCCTTGCTGATGGTCATTGATGTCCTGTGTTTAGTGTGCAACTGGGCCAGCTGCCAGGCCAATGTTAAGATTGTGGAGCTGCATTTTATCAGAGATTGTATTTATGGGAGTTTTACCAATTTCTCTAACAGCACCAAGATTCATAGGAGATGACTGCAACCAAACCTTTCTGACCCTACCCACTAGGCAAAAATCTATACATTGGGAACATATAATTAGGGATATGAGTCTTTCCTGTGACTGAACTGTTGCCACATATTGTGCATCAACTAATGTTTTTCAGTGTCACATCCTCCTGAGTAAATTCATGTAAGACTGATTTTTTTTAACACGTTCCAGATAACTACAGTAAACCATCCTCACTTTCAGACATAAAATGTTAGTGGTTTTACATTTATATTACACAAACAGATGTCATTGTTGAGATAAGTACATTCTTTATTGCCAGCCCATTTAGATTGTGAGAGAAAGTTATTTTTTTCAGAAAGTCTTCTTGACTAGTAGGATTCTGAAATAAATTATATGTGGCTCATACAGAGGGCCCAAACCATATATCTATTTTCCTCAAGAGTAGTGAGAAAGGGCTGCTTTTGTGAGCAGAGATTCATTGGGGGATTTTGGTTAGCATTAATGATGTTCTTGATCTGCTCATTAGAATGAAATGGTTAAAGGTCAGGGAAGAAATCTCTAACACAGGGTGAGAATGGAATGGAAGGTCACAGACTTGAAGAGGGCATGGAGGCATGCTAAAATATCTTGTGCACCAATTCCCCTGTCCATCCAGAAAATGCAAGGTCATCTTGACAAAATGAGCCTTTGTCATCTTTTCCTTATCAGATTTTTTTTTAAGAAAGAAAGAAAATTCAGATCCACATTTGCTCAGTTATAGCTTCCCTATCTCAAATGGCAGCATTTGACGGAAATGGACAATTTACAATGGTCATCTTTGTCTTTAATGTGTAAAAAGATCTCCAAGGCTAACTAGAGCACTGTTACTAGGATGTTGAAACCGACAAAGTCCTTTTTATGTTTGTTCAGCAGACTGAAAAGATTGATGAAGATAATTTTATTATTTGTCTTTTTCCCCATTAAAAATAGCATATTTTATGTACTGAAAGGAAATTTAACATCCCCTATAAGAAGGAAAGGGATGTGAAATATGCTAAATATACTAAAGCTCCCATTGCAAATTTAGTAAGTTTGTTTCAATGTAATTGTGCTTTTAAGAATACCCTAATTCAAAACCAATCATAGTTATCTTTACAGTATAATGCAATACACAACTCTTAGCCAAATGCTAAACCACCCCCACCCCCCAAAAAATAATGACTGTTTTTAACCCCCACACATACACCATGATTTGCATGAGAAGGAAAGAAGGCTAAAATGGTGTGATACGGTCCCCTCCCACCCCCAAAAAAGTGTCTTGGTGTGTGTTTGCAAGGAAAAGAGACATGGTGCTGAAATCTTACTGTGGTGTGTGTGCGCGTGCGTGTGTGTGTGTTTTAAATACCCTACAGCTTTGTAGTAGCAATGATGTGTTTTGGCTTGTCCCTGAATCCCTGGAATTTTTGGTGTGTGCCAATAATTTTTAAAAACACTACCTTCTAACAGAAACATGCTTTCTTCTCAAATATGAAGTATTTAGGTCATTGAATATTGCTCACTTCTGTCTAGCCCTTGGATTACATGAGGTTCTAATAATTACATCCGGTTCATAAAAGACCTATCTGTTTCTAGAACAACTACTAGATGGAATATGGCAGGAAAGTTCATGACTCAGTTGATGAAGGCAAGATCTCTCCATGTTTTTGACAGCAAATAACTTACTTGACATGAACACAAATGGCTTACATGAATGCAAGTTGCAGAATATGAAGTGAATACTGTATATACTTAAAAAATACTATGTAGAAACATTGTTCTAGGAATCATCTGAAATTCTACACAGATAGCTAAATTTATGTAATCACCATTTATTTCAGTACATTAAGAACAAAGTCTAAAATAGTTGTAGTAGCCAGTGTGGCATAGTGGCTTGAGTGTTGGAGACCAGGGGGCCATTTACATGGCAAAATAAATCCTCTAAGAATTCGCAAAGAGTCCTAATAATTCCCACATCTTTCGGATCAAAGTCACAATTTTCAGAAGGAGGGGAGCAAAAAAACCCGTAAGTCATGCAGTACCAGCTTTCGCTATTTCCCCATCTTTTTTTTAAAATTAGAGCAAGTTAGAGCACTATCGGCTATGTGAACGACCATTTCGCTTACTGCAGTGGGAACTGTCAGCAGCCTTTTCAAAATTGGCACAGCAGAGCTTATCCATGATTGGTTGAATTGACCAAAAAGGAGGGAGGGGTGCACTTGCAAGAGATGAGGCTTGGAAAGATCCACCCAGCTGGCTTGCCT
The DNA here is from genome assembly GCA_030847615.1 of Gambelia wislizenii. Classification (NCBI taxonomy): domain Eukaryota; kingdom Metazoa; phylum Chordata; class Lepidosauria; order Squamata; family Crotaphytidae; genus Gambelia; species Gambelia wislizenii. The sequence goes on from JAUMIR010000003.1 coordinate 287,422,448, forward strand.
TCTTGCATAATTACTGTTCCTCTCACCCTCTCTCTCTCTTTCTCTCTCTTCTTTGTGTGTGTATGAGAGAGAGAGAGAGATTGCTGGAGAGAGGGAGAGAGAGAGAGAGAGAAAAGCAATCTGCTCAGCTGTCAGGGATTGCAGAGCGAACGGAATCTCAGCTGTGTTGTTCTTTTGAGTCTCTCTCTGTGTGTGTGTGCTAGAGAGAGAGAGAGAGACTGAGAGAGAAGCAGTCTGCTCAGCTGGCAGGGATCTCGGCTGCTTTCCTTCCCTCCTTTGTCATTATTTCTCTCCTCCTCCATGGTCTCCCTCCTTATTTGTTGCTTTAAATACAGATGAAGCTACGAACTTACAGTCTCTTTCACCCTCGCACTGCCCCCCTCCTCACTTCCTCCCCACCTACTGCCTTTAATGATAGTGATCTGGAGGCCATGCCCCCCACACCTTTGTCTGTGTAAACTTAGAAAGGCGAAACTCACTGGATCTTCCAATTTAGCAATAAATCGTGTGAACTATGCACCACTGGTGCGAAAGGATGGAAATCCAGAATTTCACACACTTTGTTCTGCTGTGTAACTGGCCCCCAGGGTTCGAATTCCCATTTGGCCATGAAAACCCACTGGATGACTTTGGGCAAGCCACACACTCTCAGTCTCAGAAAACCCCATGATAGGTTCACCTTAGGGTTGCCATAAGTCACAAACAACTTGAAGGCAACAACAATAAAACTAAAATAGTAAATCATATGAAAGAAGAATGGGCATGATACTTCTTCACTTAATTAATAAGTTGGGATAAAAGTTTATATTTAACCCCCTCTACAACAGTCAGGGCTATCACCTGAAAGTTTTACCAGAATATTTTTCAATAGTTTTTTCAATGTGCTTGAAATGACTACACTCAAAATTCATACTGAAACATTCCCACCAGGTTATGGAGATTCTCAGATGCAGCAAAAAACCACATCAGAAGATCATGAACAGCACAGGAATGGGTGAGAGAAGAAGGCTGCTTTCTAAATGGAAAGGATTTCTAATTCCTGGTCAGTTAGAGTTCTTGTCCCTATAGAAGAAATGGGATGAAGACGAGTGTGCCCATCACAAATAGCTAGAGGAAATTATCTCTTGCCCTTTCATGCTTTGAAACAGAATGCCTAAAGAGGATTCCTGGGACAAGCGGAGCCAATAGTTCCAGGTGCAGCATGTTCTCAGAACTCTACCATAATTTCCATCTTGGCTTTATCTCTGCCCTGAATGCTAGGTGTTGCTATGGTGGTGTGATTATAAGATCTGAAGCTTATGCTTGCTAAGCTGCAAACATTTGTCTGGCCTTACATTTGTTCTCATCTCTGTAAGATCACTTTGAAAAGGCATTACATTTTAAAAAGCTCGGCACCTGACAAGGAGTTTGTCTTTCAGCACATTCATGTGCATAAGCAAAACTGGAGGGATAAAATCAATAGCACCTTCTTTATTTTCAGCATGCATAAATAAACTTAAGCACCATAGATCCAAGCAAAAGAGCTTCCTTTCTAGCTAGGAGCATTCACTGACAGCAGCAAACCAAAGTCATCATATGGATTTAAATTGCTGGATTTGCAATATGCTCAGTGGCCATTGCTGAATGCGAATGTATTCTTACTTTAATTTGACCTCAGTAGATCACTATAATGTGCAACAAGAAATGGCAGTAATTAATATGTCATTAAAATAGTCTGATGAGTATCACTAATCTTACTAAGGCCACTGTGCATGGTTTATGGAATTATAATTCGTAGGCCTCAGTCCAGTTGCTGAGTCCTAGAGTAGATCCACTGAATCAATTGGAGATACATAAATGTTTACTTGCCATTCAAGTGGGTCTATTAATGGGCCTAGTCTTGTTTCAATTAGCAATTGAATGTAGGCCTTTAACGCCATATGAAAAATGACGTATAAAAACTCAGAAATTCTAGGTATAGCAGAAGGCTAGATAGACACTATCAAGCATTTGGATAGTATCCTTTCCCTTTATTTCATTTCATTTGGATTCAAGGCCACTTTAACTCCCTTAAAGGTTTGGTAATTCAACTCAAATGAACTTGTGTGTATATGTATATGACTTTCCACATTCTCCTCTCACATCTAGGGCCAGCCAGAAAGTAATAACAATAGTATTGTTGATTGCTGCAGTAAGCGAGATCTTATTATAAGGCATCAGACAAAGAAAATGTGAGGTCCCCAGGCTTCTGGTTTAATTTCTTTTCATGTTATCCCCCCACTCTTCTATCTGTGACAGATAGCACAGGATTTTCTATGGCAATTTCCCCGCACATTAGCAATCCACAAAAATATGAAAGATTTCTTAGGAAGTGCTTAAAAAAATTATTCCTCCCTCCTCTAGAACTCTATAATCCCCCACCCAGAATTGGGGGATTCTGGGAGCTGTCACCCCCCCCAAAAAAAAACCTTTCTAAGCTTTGCTGCCTGAATCCACCATTAGAAACAGCAAAGTGAGGAAATTAATGAGGCTGATTCAAACAGCAGGCTACAGCACCTAAAAGTGCCAAAAAAGTATAGTCTTGTAAATAGAATCCCCAAATCTAGATTCCTGTATTAGATTTCCACCTTTACAAGGCTAACTCAAAGGATGCAGAACAGCATCTAAGCTTTGGAGCTTTGGTTGGTTTAATAAGATATTTAAGATATTACTCCAATATCACGTTCTATTTTTTTTTCCATATGGGCAATATGAATATTCTTGCCTTTTCACATACAGAGATGTATCCTATATGAATGTAAATCCCCAGTTATCTTATTCTCACAGGAGGGGATAATTTTTAAAAAAAAAAAATCATTGGGCAAGATAGCAAGAGGTTTATGAGCATGTAGCAGAGGTATCTGTGTTTTCTGAGGCAAGTGCTCAAATGACTTCAACCCAAATTATGATGGCTGCTGCCTTGTTGTACAGGTAAACATATGCATTGTTTCCACCAATAATCCTCTCCTTCTGTGCTAGGTGTGTGTATGAACTGCACTTAACAAAAGAGGAAGATTGTCATTTTGTCCAGAGGCTTATTGACAAATTGTAAGGAAATAGGAAGGAGGACAGTGCTCACCATTGCTGCAGTTGCCATTTTTTTAAAAAAAAGTCTCAATGCTAAAGAAAAACTTTAGTGACTATTCTTTACATCTCTTGTTTCCCAAGTAGCAAGGTCAAGTATTAAGCCTGAAGGGTGCAATGACTTTGTACAGTGTGTCTGCAGATATCAAAAGGAATACTTAGGGGAAATCAGAACCTCTTTAAGCAGTCACTGATGAACAAAACCTGCAAGTGAGCTCTGGACTACGCCTAGGATTGGGGACGAAATGCACCAACATTCCTTACCTGCTAAGTCAGTGCTGGGAATTACTTGGCCTACTATGGCCACATGGACCAAATGTCTATTTGTGAAGTCCCAGGCTCTTCCTGTCCATGGTAAAAAAATGAAAATAAGTGATCCTGCATGCCTCCAAGAGAAGATATTCTATTCTAGAGAAAGTGTGTCACATGCTGTTCTAGAAGAAAATAGTGGGGGTTTTCCCCCAACTGAAAATGACCTTTTGGGCACTTCTATGCTCAAGTGAAGGAGTGAGTGCAGCCCCCAGAGCTTGTCTACCCCTGCTGTAACGTATTCACACAATATTGCACCGATGCATTCACCAAACATAGGAAGGGGGTCAGGATCAAGCCCATTACTGATATCACAGGAATTAATATTTCTACATTGAAATATTATTTTCCATGCAGAAAATGTTTCCTGTGCAGAAAATGCCATTTTCTCTGCAAAACAACCACATTCCAATTTTGTACAGAATAAGCTCTGAACTGCAAAGAGTCTTGACAGTTCAGGATTCTTTTCAGTAATAGGGCTTCTCAACATTCAAAAAACGTGGTTTTTTAAAAAAAAATGTTTTTCAAATATTTTTTATTATTCTTCCCACCCCTATCCAGGCCTACTCAACCACTCATGTACAAGAGCATCTCTCTTTTTACCTCTGCACTGCATTCATTCTCTTTAGAATGTTCCATTTAGGCTGCCATCCTATGGTTTCCTGGTCGGGCATCCCAGGAGCTATAGGTTACGGGACACCTCCTTCTCCAGGGGTAAAAAAGACATCCCAGGAGCAAAAAGGACAAGTGTTGGTGAGGATTCGGAAGACAGCCTTCTCCATGGCAGATTGTAGAATTCCCCTCCACTAGAGGTCTGGTTGGCCTCCTCCCACTCTATTTTCATCAGCAAGTGAAGATTTTTTTTATTTATGCAGGTATTTGAAACATAATTTTAATTGGTGTGCTGCTTTTAATGTTGGTTTTTTTTTGTATTTTTTATCAATATTATGTTTTAATCCATATTGTGTTTTTAACTATCATATTTTAATATTGGTAACAAACTTTTTAACTTTTGTAACTTGTAATGCTTTACTTGTGTTTTTTAAATTATTGTAAGCCACCTTGAATCCCATTTTGAGAGAAAGGCAGGATACAAATCCAATAAATAAATAATTGCCTCCTGCAGAAAGGTCCACTGCTTTTGGCTCCCCTGATATCCATGCTCCAAAGATAGTAAGGTCCCAAATAAGACATTCTGTGGGGGAAGGGCAGCAGGCAGTAGCTCCACAAAATATGTACATATTTTCTGTCTCATTGGAACCAACGAGAGGGAAAATAAGGAAAGCTTTTCCCATTTCACTCTGTTGGTGCCAACTCAGAAAGGCCTTGGATTTGGTGGCTCCTCTACCACAGTTTTTCTGTGCCCCCTAATAATGCTGACAGGCTTTCAAGGCAGCAACAAGGGACAGATGAAATTTATGATACATGACTTCCGGTCAGCGGTGGAGTTGCAGGCGGCTGCAGGTAGCTCAATGGGAGACCTTGCAGTCACTAACTAGGGGTATTCTGGCATGTTTTTTTCCCAACAAACCAGAAGTCTTTTTTCTTGTGTAAGGAAAATCAGAGTGGGCTTGTGTTAGACTGTGGGCCAGTATCACTGTCTGCTCAGTTCCCTCCTCCTTACAAGGGGGAAGAGGAGATACATGGTGCCATGCAGGTCAAAGAGCCTTCAACACCCCTAGCTGCAACCTCCTCAGTTTTGAAGGGGGGAAGCAACTCTACTGACTTTTAAAAATAATTCATTTAAGCAGTAAATAAGTAAACCACTGGGTCTGAGCTGATAAGACCTTTCATGTTTTTTTCTATAGAGTTAAAAAAAAAGAGGACTAAAGTTTAGCAAACAAACCTTTAAAGAGAAGATACGGAAACGAGGAGGTGAGAGGAGGAGCAGAGGTTCCCCAGGGGTACGGTGCAAAGAGGCAGTCGCAACAAAGACGGGCATCCGGAGGAGGCAAAGGAGGAGCCGCCAGTGAGTGAGTATGGGAAAGAGACAATACACAGAACAAGCGAAGTGAAGACCAGGAGCCTAGGAGTGGAAATTGTGGAGTGGAGAAGAGTGGAGTGGAGTGTAAAGCTAGAAAAAATGGAGGGGAGTTATGGAATCTGGCAGATAGTCTGAGGGAAGGAGGTGTACAGGCGGACTAGTTGAAAGAATGAATGAATAAAATCTGGCTAGAAGACTGGTAAGAATCAACGAGATAGTGGAGCGTGGAAAGAAAGAAAAAGAAGAATTGAAACAAGGAGTTAAAAGGAACAGCGGAGTTACAGAAAGGAACAATAGAATTGTTTGGGAAGAATAGAAAAGGAAAAGAAGCAAGTAAGGAAGAGGTGAAGAAGCAACAGAACAACATCATAAAAGGACAGCTTGGAGAGGAAAGAGTCAAAGAAAGTTTAACTATGGGTATATAAATAAAAAGGTGGGCAAGGTGAGAGTGTTATATATTAAAAATTGTTTAGGATTTGAGATTTGTGATTGATATAACTCTGATATATACTCTTATGAATAGTGGTAATAGTGTAAAGATTGTGAATATATGTTTTTGGGTGGGTTAGGGAGTGAATATTGAGTAATTTTGAAATTGAGCTTGAAGAAGACGAAGAAATTGATTTCAACCATTGTTATTCAAAATTGTTTAACACTAAATATTAAGGCTATCAGAGTTATTAAAATATTAAGAGAGAAATTGATAAAAGTAATTAAAAAGTAATTAAAAGTCTTATATAGAGAGAAATGAGAAGCACCTAAACATGTAATTATAGCGAGTAAAGATTGGCATATTGAAATATTGAAATATTGAAATATTGAATATTGAATGAGTTGAAGTATTGAAATATTGAAACAGATTGAAGTATTGAAATATTTGATATCATCTTTATATTGGATATTGGATTTTGGACTCCATTCTTATATACTGAGAAGACAGAATTTGAGTTGAGAGGGGGAACATTCAAATTAATCTGTGGGAGTCAGATTATCTCAAGGAAATAAATTCATACAGAGGAATAGTGGTGATAGAGAAGATTGTAAATAAAGGCAAAATGCCAGTTAAAAGAAATACGCAAATCCAAACATTAACAATTAGAAGACAATCGACAGAAATAGCAGATACACAACAATTACTACTACAGGAATTTAGGTGATTTAGAGAGGAGATTACTCTTGAAGTGAAAGAAATCAGGAAAGATATTAAGAGGGAAATGGATGATTTTGGGGAAAAATTAACCAAAAAACAGAAGATGTAAAACATTTACGTAAACAAGTGGAAAATTTAGATTGTAAAACAAAAAGTTTAGAAAAAAACAACAGATTACTTAAGAAAGGAGCAAGAATAGGGTGAGCTGAGAGATTTGGAAGTGCATATGAGATTGAGAGAGAAATGGTTAAAATTGAGGGGGTTGATGGAAACGGAAGAAGAAAGTTTATATCAAAGATTAATCCCAGGTTTAGCAAAATATATTGAAATGCCCCTAGAGAGGATGGAAATGGAAATTGATAAAATTTTTAGAATAAATTCAAGAGTTGCCACACAAAAGAAGTTACCACTGGATATTGTAATATATTTCATAAGAGGAAAAATTAGAGATCAAATCTTGGAAAAAAAAATATGATACCAAGCTAACTATTGATGATAATTAAGTAACAATTTACAAATATGTTCCAACACAAATATTAAGAAAAAGAAAAGAGTATCAATTTATTACACATAAATTACAGAAGAAAGGTATACAATATTGGTGGGAAAAAATAGAAGGAATCTCTTTCGCTTATCACCAAAGAAGATAAAGAATAAATATTATTTAAAAAAGCAAAAGAATTCCTAGCGAAATTTGGCAAGGACTTAGATGGTAAAGAAAGTGGAGAAAATGGGAAATAAGGAGTGGCAAACAAGGATTATTAAAAGGAGTGGGGGAAAATTCGATTAAGGAACAAGAAAAACAGAAAGACGAAGATGTGCAAGAAGAAACAGAGGATGAAATTGAAAAAATGAGAGGTAGTAGGGAGGAAGCATTAGAGGAGGAAATTGAAAAACTGAGAGGTAGTAGGGAGGAAATAATGGACAAAGATGAAGAGGAAGAAACAGAAGGGGAGGTAGAGGAAGAGATAGATGGAGAATTAGAAGAAGGAGGAGAAGAAACACAGTCTTTGGGATTGGAGGGAGAAAATGGAAAAGAAGATGAGGAGAAAGGAAAAGAACAACTAGCAGGATTAGAACAAGAGAGTTAGCAGATAACTACAAATTAAATAAATTTAATAAATTAAACTTGAAATATGGATCTCAATTTTGTGTCATGGAAGGTAAGAGGGATGAATTCCCCACATAAAAGGAAACAGGTATTTCATTATTTAGAAAAAACCAAGGCAGATGTAGTCTGTATTCAAGAGACACATGTAAAGGAAAACATAAAAAATTGTTAAAGAACAGGAAACTAGGACAAGAATCTATAACTCAATAGAGAAGAAAAAAGAGGAATTGTGATTTATGTTAAAAGAAATTTAAAAGCGAAAGAAATAATAAAGGATGCTAAAAGGAGATATATTGGAATAGAGTTACATATTATGGACAAAAAAACTTTAGTACTGGGAATTTATGCCCCATCGGAGTATAGAGACAAATTTTATAAAGGACTAATGAGTTCAATACTGGAGAAAGATTATGACAGTATAATTTGCCTAGGTGATTGGAATGGGGTTGTGGACCCACTGAAAGATAGAGCATTGAGAAAAGGAATAAAAAAGACACAAGGTAAATTACCTAACTCTTTTTTTGAGTTAATGGAAAATTTATCCTTGATAGATATATGGAGATACTTGTACAATGACATTAGACAATATACTTTCTTTCTGACAGACACCACTCGCTCTCTCGCATTGATATGTTCTTAGATTCAAGTAATATGGCTGGTCAGGTAGCATCAATGGAAATATATCCAAGGACAATCTCTGATCACAATATGATAAAATTGAAGTTAAAAAATAGAAAAAGAAGCTACAATTGGAGGCTTAAAGAAACATTACTACAAGAAGAATCTATACAGGAAAGAATAAGAATTGCTGTGAGAAATTACTTTAAAGAGAGCAAGGAAGGAGAAGTTTCAATTCAGACTGTATGGGACATGAGTAAAACTGTAATTTGAGGAGTGTTAATGCAAATAAATTGTGAAAAAATTAAGAGAACACGGGAAAAATGCAAAAATTGCAAGATGTTCTAAAACAAAAGGAAAGGAACTGGGACAGGATCCAACAAACACAAAAGTGATACAAGAATTAAAAATCTTAGAAAAGCAAATGGAAATGGACACAACTAAAGAAATTGAAAAGAAATTAAGATTTATGAAACAAAGATATTATGAACAAAGTAATAGAACAGGAAAGTGGCTAGCATATAAAGTCAAGAAAACCCAAGAAAAACAACAAATTTTGAAAATAAAAGACAAGGGTAAAATAATGATGAGTGAAAGAGAAATTAGAAGAAGTTTTGAAACTTTCTATACAAATCTCTTTAAAGAAATAAAATCGAAACAATCAATGAAAGATCAGATAAGAAGCTACCTAGACGAACAAAACATTTGCAAAATAAACTTACAGCAGAGAGAAGATTTAAACAAAAGAATTACTATAGCAGAGGTAGAGCAAGCAATCAAAACCTTGAAAAATGCACAACACCGGGACTGGATGGCTTCTCAGCTTGTTATTACAAGACCTTTGGCAAACAATTAAAGATACCATTATGCAAGTTGTTCAGTAAAATAATGTTAGGAGAGGATATACCACTATCTTGGACAAACACAAATATTGTTTTAATTCCAAAGGAAAATAAAGATCCTGAGGAGATGAAAAACTACAGATCAATTTCTCTGCTGAACATAGATTACAATTTTTTTGTGACAATTTTGGCAGAGAGGTTGAACAATAACTTAAAGGACTGGATAAATCAAGACCAATCTCATTTTTTACCAGAAAGATATATAAGAAACAACATTAGGAGAATATTGAATATTATAGAATATGGAGAGATGAATCCTGGGAAGAAACTGGCTCTGATTCTGTTGGACGCTGAAAAAGCATTCTACAGCGTGAGATGGCAATATATGATAGCAGTCATGGAGAGAATTCAATTAGGAGAGAATTTTATACAAGTTGTTAAAGAAATCTATAAGAGACAATCGGCTCAAATTATAATTAATGGATAAAAACACCTGAGATAAAAATAGAAAGGGGAGTAAGGCAAGAGCGTCCATTATCTCCGCTACTTTTTATAGTGAGCTTGGAGGTTTTATGCAGAAACATCAGAGAGGATAAAGACATAGTAGGAGTTAAAATAAAAAAAAACAAGAATATAAAATAGCAGCATTTGCAGATGACATAGCATTAACTTTGTAGGATCCTATAAAGTCACTTGGAAAGCTGCAGGAAAAGTTGCGGGTATTCAGGGCGCTCTCAGGAATAAAAGTTAATAAAGAAAAGACGGTATTAACAAAAAAATTACTAAAAAAGAAGACGAAGAGCTTAAGAGAATATCAAACTATAAAATTCAAAAGAAAGCGAGATACTTGGGTATAATGGTAACAAACAATAACCTCGATTTATTGGAAAACAACTATAATAAAATATGGAGAGAGATAAAGAAAGATTTAGACAAATGGGAAAAATTAAACTTATCAATTATGAGGAAAATTGCGGTGGTAAAAATGATGGTTTTACCAAAGTTGCTGTTCCTATTTCAAAATCTCCCAATTTTGTATAATGGTAAATTATTTAAAATATGGGATAGAAATATATCAAAGTTTATATGGGCAAATAGAAAACCAAGAGTAAGATGGAAGGTATTACAAGAGGAAAAGGATAAAGGGGGTCTGGGTGTTCCAAACTTGAGAGTGTATTATAACTCATCTGTTTTAATGCGGTTACATGATTGGTTCCTATTAAATAATTAGAGGATATTAACTTTAGAAGAGGTAAATATGAGATTTGGTTTTCATGCATACCTATGGTACAATAAGGATAAAATTGATAAGAACTTCAAAAATCACATCTTCAGGAGGTCAATGCTGAATGTTTGGAACGAGATTTAAAAAAAGGTTATACTCAAGGCTTCCATTATGGACATCCCCTCAAGAAGCTTTTAGAAGAACGGAGATGTTGAATAAAGGAGGGTGGTGGACTTATAAAGATCTGTTGAAAATAGAATGAAATAAAAGTAGGTTAAAAACAATAGAGGAATTAAAGGAAGATGAATAGAATGTAATTGGTTCCAACATAGACAGATGTTGGAGAGGCATAAGATAGATAATAATCTTCTGGTAATAGAATACAAACAGAGGGATCTAGACAAGATGTTGATAGATCAAAAAGCAATGAAAATCTCGAAAATATATAAAGTATTATTGAGCTTGGAATTAGAGTCAGAAACTATTAAGGAGTATATGGTTAAGTGGGTGCAGAACATTGGGTATAATATACATTTAGAAGATTGGGAAAGGCTGTGGAAAAGAAAAGTTAAATTTATGCCATGTATGGAACTGAGGGAGAACTGCTATGAGATAATGCTCTGTTGTTACATGACACCACAAAGATTAGATAAAATTTATAAGAACAAAGAATCCAAATGTTGGAAATGTGGAAGTGAAGTAGGATCTTTTTACCATATGTGGTGGTCATGCAGTACTGTAAAAAAATTCTGGATAAACATTTATAAGTGGATTAAGAAAATATTAAAAATAGAATTTAGATTTAAACTAGAGATCTTGTTATTAAATTTAGTTGACAATGAAGTTCCAAAGGAAAGGTGAAAATTAATGCTCTTCATGACCACCTCATCTAGAATTGTTCTAGCCAGATATTGGAAACAAAAAGAGCTACCAAATATAGAGGAATGGATTTTGAAATTAGAGGAAATTGCGAGAATGGAGAAATTCACTTTGTGGATCAAATACAAAACAATGAATACATTTAGGAAGGATTGGGAGAAATGGATTGATTTCCTGAGGTCAGAATGGAGTGATTGTATAGTTATTTAGCTCACCGATTAGATGAATATTTGTTAAACGTATAATGTATAAGAATTTAGCTTAATAGTAGGAGGCTAGAATAGAATGATGGATGAATGGAATACAGGGTTCAAGAAAACGTAATTAGAAATTGAATTAACTCTGTATGTACATAGATACTGTGTAGAAACAATACACATGGGTAAATGAACTTAGGTTTGTGTATTTAAGAAAGGTTATATGAGCAGTAGTAGCAAGTTCTGATCCAGGATGGCAAGGAAGTAAGTAGATATTTTTTAGAGATTTATGTGTTTGTTTGTTATTTTAATTATTTACTGATAATTGTATTGTAACATCAGTGTGTTGTATGGTATATGTTTGTGTTTGTATAGTATTTATATTGTGTTGTATTTTGTTTTATGGGTTTTTTGTTTTCTTTTTTAATAAAGAAAATAATTTAAAAAAAGAATTTTTTGATACACAGGGTTCACAGCTGGGAAGTAGCTACAGTAATTTACCTAAATGTCTACCTGTTTCTACATATATACCAAATGAAAGTATAAATTTCAATTCACCTGGTCATGTATTTCTCTGCAAAATTAACATATTGTCCACATTCGTAAATTACATAATGCACAGATTTCTGTCTTTATACAGTCCCATACCACAAAATATGTGGGGGCATCTCACTCAGTCTATATAAAAGGAAAAGCTTTCCAACCCTCAAATAGGAGGCATCCCTTATAATAAAGGACACCTGCCAGCTGTATAAAAGACAAACTTTATGACCTCAAATAAGGGATACTCCTTATAATAAAGGATACCTGGCAATCCTACCCACTAACTTAAGAGTGATAATTTTCTATAAGAACATTCTCAAGCCACTATTGGAGCTACATTTAGTGGCTGCTCCCAGGGTATGGAACTCATTTCTACATGAAGATAGGTTCATTTCCTCCCTGTTGTCCTTCCATAAGCAAGCAAATATGTGATGCTTTAAAAAAAAATCAAGAGTCTTTGGCATCTTAAGTTGGGTTGTTCCTTTGCGGGTCTTTGCCTGATTGATTCAGTGGTGTTTTCTTTTTATTGGACATCTCACTTCTTAAAAAATCAAGTTCATTTTAAATCTGTTCACCAGCCTCCCACTCCTAGCCATTTTGAGTTGTTTTGCCACCCATAAAATCTTCAGTTTCTCCAGTCCTTTCAGTTTTTGCTGAGCTTGTTGTTCCTGCATTCCTTGATGACTCACATTTAGAACATGCCAGCATGAGAACTTCCTGTACTTCTGGTTTAGTTCTTTCATGGAAAATTGAAAGAGGAGGAGGCAGACCCAAGCAAAAAGGTCCCAGGTTAAATAGGCATTTGTGTATCTTTTTCCTGTGTGAACTGCCATAGACATCATTTTAAATGTAATATCGAGTAATAAATGTTCCTCAATTTTACAAGAACTGAGCACAACAAAATCTGTAGGTTTCCAATTGGCAAAATAAACTGTAATTAAACCAGCAGGTCTTCTTATTTCAGATATACTGTTTATATAAAGCAGTACTATGAACTATGAACTTTTAAAAAAATAGATCAGTCAGTAAATTTTTATGCATATCACCAAAATTTCATTATAGATCTTCCGCTAGTTTGTAAATATAAAATAAAAGGGCTTTTGCCCATGTCAAAAAGCTTTGAAATCAAATGGGGGACACATGGAGCCCCACAGAGCTGCAAAACACACTTACCATTTAGGACACACTCAGTTTTAATTTCATTAAACAGGATTCACTCTCACTGGAAGTCACCAAAAGCAAAGGCAGCCATGTTGGTCCATAAGAAAAATCCCCAAATCTACCATCATGCATTTTTTTAACCAAATCAAATGTCCCATAGTGACTTCTTTGCCCAGAAATATTTCATGAGCTAAAGATGAAAAGGCTTGTGCCACACAGCAGTGACTGAGGAAGCCTCATAGAAAGCACAGCTTTAATGAGATGGTAGAGGTGAGGCCAGGCATTTTGCTGCTGCATGGAGGACAAGCTAGAGGGGGACTGGCTGCATAGGTAGAGGAAGTGGTTAGTGGCTCATTAAAACAAAGCAGAGTTCCATTTTGCCTGCAGGAAGCCATATAAAACCATTACTTTAAAAAAGCCCTCCTTGGATCCTACCATTCAGGATAATTATCAGCCAGTCTCTAATATTCCATTTTTAGACAAGGTCCTGGAGTATGTGGGGGCCTCCCAGCTCCACGGGTTTCTAGATGAGACAGATTATCTATATCCATTTCAATCTGGTTTCTGGCCTGATTACGGGACAGAGACATCTTTGGTTGCCTTGGTGGATGACCCATGCCAGGAACTAGACATGGGAAATATGCCCATGTTGGATCTGTTTGACCTATTGACAGCTTTCAATACTATAAATTATGGTGTCCTTTCAGGTCACCTTAGTGGGATGGGACTTGAGTGCACTGTTTTTCAGTGGCTTTGCTCCTTCTTGGAGGGGTAAACCCAGAAGATGGTGCTGGGGGGCTGCCTGTTGGCCTGATGAGTTCTCCAGAGTTCAGACCTGTCCCTCATGCTATTTAAGATATGCATGAAACCACTGGAAGAGTAGTCTGGAGTTTGGGGGTTTGATGCCATCAATATTTACTAATAACAGAACTGAGCAGAATTAACAACACTTTCACTCAAAAATCAAGGGAACCAATGGGAAGGAAAATGACAGATAGTTCTGACACATAATTCAAATGGGGAAGCCTCTGCTAACATAAGGACTCTATATGTGCTTAGGTGCAAGGTCTGCATCTAGACAGAATCAATCTGAAGGGTTGCAAGAAAAGAATTATTAGGCCATTGATCTACTAACTACAAATATTATTAAACAGCCAGCTGGGACTTCTATTTCAGCTGCTATATATAGTGTACTAATATGTTTTCTTTGTGCCAGAATAGTTTCAGACATGCCAGGAGGATGAAAAACATTTTTATGAAAACCATATTTAAAACACACAAGCGGTTGTATTTAACTACATGTTTTTACAAGGCTATTAAATTTAATGTCTGCAGAAGAGCATGTACCATGTTCATTTCCTACATTGTTTCTAAAGTTTGTTACAATAGTTGGTGCATAAATACCTATAGATTGGGGTGGGCAACTATGGCTCTCTGAATGTTTTTTGCCTACAACCGTCACCAGCTATGCCCAGGATAGTCAATGGTGAGGATTATGGGTGTTCCATGAACATTGAGGACTTCTGTATATTAGCCAGAATATGCCCTGTTCTGACCGGTATATTTGAGCCCCAGGCCAGCAGCCTTTCCCCCCTGTTAGCTGCCCCTTCATTGTGGCAAAAGAGAGGTGTCCACACACCCATGGCCCATAGGTGAACCATCACTTCTCTTCCCCATGCTGGTTGCATCTTCCAAGCTAGGAATGAGGTACACAGTTGTTGTCACATGTCTGGGCACCTCGCAGTAGCATCAGTAGATGCAACATATGCAACCTGCCCAGGAAATGGCTGTGCAAGGCACTTTGTGGGCCATGAGAGCAGAAACACACACACCATTGCGGTAATGGGACTCACCATTTTCTCTGGAAAAAATACAGAAATTGGTGAGTTTTCCCCCCACATGTCCACTCTGTTTTAAAGGGTATTTGCCCCATATTCTCATCAGTGTTACCTAACCTTACAGCCCCATCCTATGCTGTTAATTTGTGCTATTTATGTCAATTACCTTTTATAATAGGGGCCAGGGAGCCTTTCACCTTCCAGATGTTTTGGACTACAGTTCATACCATGGTGAGTGGGTCTGATGGGAGGGTTTTTGTTTGTTTGTTTTAAGCCAAGCATCTGAGAGAGCCCAGGTTCATTGCTTGCCTCTTTTTGCTCATTCTATGAAGATTAGCTCTGAGCTACAATCCCTTTTGAATATTTGATACTTCTGTGATTTCTGTATTGCATGGTAGTAGCTCAAAGGTGTGTTTTTTTAAATTGTGTATGTTAGTTTTATGTTTGGTGTAATGTCACAAATTTATTCTATGGACATTTTCAGATGGGGCCAAATACCCCATTCCTGCCCCACCAACTCCAATCCTGTTCCTGCCATGGAATAGAAGAAAAATGTTTGCACGCTTACCTTCATTCCGTGGCAGGAACATCCTCTCCCTCCCCTCACTGGCTGGTCATAAATGCAGCCATCATAAGGCTGCATTTACGACCAGCAAATGAAATCCTGCCTGTTCCTGCAAGAGAATGGGCGTATTGCATTTAAAAAAAAAACACACACACAAATGTCAAAACTGAAAACAAAGCACAAAAACACAGGGGAAAAAATACAAGTAACCTGGGGAGGGGGGGTGCCACTTACCTGGATGTCCTGATCGTGCCTGGAAGTGCTGAGAATGGACCTCCCCTCTGCAGCTGTCGTCTCGCAACAGGAATGGGGCTCCTTTTCCCACACCCCTTATTCCATGACAGACACAGAACGGGTGGTCTGTTCATGATGTTTTATCATGAATAGAATACTCTGGGAGCAGCACGGGGGCAGGACGGGAGCAGGACGGAACGGGGCGACGTTGTTTGAAATGGAGACCCTTTCTCGATCCTGTTCCATGCCTGCCACAGACTATTGAGCCCATCTGAAAATCTCCTACGTTACAGATTCTGAGTAACAAAAATAGGTTTGTGGGGAAGTTCTTCTGGTTAAGATATTCAAGTTGGTTAATAATAGCTATGTGTGTTGCCTTGTCATTTTTGTATACCACAAGAAAGTTTTGTTGAACTTCAGTGAAACATTTTGTATGCTTCTCATATTATACTCTTTTACAAGATAATGAGTGTTATAAGAGAAGTCTGAATATTTGGCTGCCTTCCCTTGAGGACTCATATGTTTGATTTTTAAGAATATTTTGTACTCGCTTCATCTCATTTTTGATGCATTGATGACCATTAGAATGAAATAAGAAGATTTTTTTTTCATAGTTCACATTTAGTACAGGTTCCCCATTCCTAGTGAACTTTTATTCAATTTTGTATTATTGCATTGCCATCTTTTGTTAACACATGCTGGCCTTCCACTTGTGGGTTCCTTTCCCTCAGTCTTGACTTCTGGAAAAATCCCTGATAGCCATGCACATCCATTAATAGCCATTAGGGAGCCCTGGTGCAGCAGTGGTTAAAATGCCAGTACTGCAGCCACAATGTTACAATTTTGATCCTAGAGGGCTTCAAGATTCACTCAGCCTTCCGTCCTTCCATAGGTCAGTAAAATGAGTACCGAGCTTGTTGAGGCAATTAGTTAACATGTTGTAAACTGCTTAGGGAGTACATTGGCACTGATAAGCAGTATAGAAATAGAAGTTTTCATCAGCACTGTATATGCACAATCCTAAATATACACTGGACTGACTATGTGACGAATGTAGCTGTCCTTGAGCAAGCAGGGATCACCAGCATTGAGGCCATGATATTGAGAACACAGCTGCACTGGGCAGGTCACGTTTCTAGGATGGAGGACCATCACCTCCCCAAAATAATACTCTACGGTGAGCTCGCCACGAGTCAGCGTAAGAGGGGCACTCCAAAAACGCGATGCAAGGACTCCCTGAAACAACATCTCAGGCTTGGCCAAATCGATCACCAACAATGGTCCACCCTGGCTTCACATCAGGAGGCATGGAGACACACTATCCACAATGCTGCAGCCTTATTTGAGAACTCATGCCGAATAAGTCTTGAAGAGAAACAACAACGCAAAAAGAATCACAACCCGGAAACATCACCCAAGGAGACCCTCTGCTGTGCTTTCTGCAACCGGACTTGTTTATCTCGTATTGGCCTATTCAGTCATCAGTGCACTTGCATAAGGCGCGGGATGAGTCCTTCCTGAATCTTCATTTGAGAAGAAAAGCCAGAGGGGGGGGGTATTGCTATTGCTATGTGCTTTCAGGATTCAAGTAGCTATTCAGTCATGAAAAATATGTTCAGATGAATTGATTATTATGCCTTTTTAAAAATTATAACAAGGCTCAATAATGCAGGCATTTTTTAAAAAAGAGCAGGAAAGCTAAGAACACTATACAAAATATGTCATTAACTCATTAATTGACTATTGCTCACTATTTGGAAGGTCAGGATTTATATATTCCTACTCTATACCAGATAACATATTTTAAGAAAATCACATATTGTGAGAGGACTTGCTGATGTTCCTCATCTAGAGATTGCTGATGTATTAAAATGTATTTATTTATTTATCTAGGTATTTATACCCCACTCTTCAACCACAGAGGCTCTCACAGCAGATTACAAATATTTAAGTGACAGCACTTTACACAATCTACACTGCATTAAGCAGTTTCCAATGTGTCTTAGCTAATCTTTATACACTGCCTTTCCTTTACAACAACAGACACATATACTCATGCTAGCTCACAACACATATTAGAAATGAAATGTAAGAGGAGAGCAAGCAGTACTTGTATAGTCATTCCATCAAGAGACACCAAAATGAGGTCTGAGTACAAATGCTGTTGCCCCTGTTCACCCCAAATTGCCACTACATTCACTGCCTGGTGGGAATAGCAGGAATTTTAACTGATTTTTTTTTTTGGGGGGGGGGAGATACAATCCTGTTAACATTTCCAGATACTCATAAGCAAAACTTCGAAGAAGTACTTTTTGGGCTACATCAGCAGTGGCCATGCTGGTTAGAAGAGTCTGCTCCTACTCTGAAAAGTCATTCAAAAAGTAACTTCTCCAAGTTCTGCTCTGCTCATAATTTACTAAGTGGCCCACCTCTTTCTCTCTGCATTTTCTTGTGAAGAATAACTCTAAGAGGGCAGTCCTATACATACGGTGACTGGTTGCTCCACTGGTGGGGGCAGGCAGGGAACACACAGTGGGTTCTAGCATGAAATTTAAGGGAGATATGCAAGGTGGTGAAATTGTCTTGTGGATAGGGTTCAGCCCACTGAACAGCACTTTTAAACTTCACAATAAAATCTTGTGTGGATTCATTGCCTCACTGAGAGTGGAAGCACCACCCACTGATATCTACCCTTCAAAAAGCTCCAGTGAGTTCAGAGGGTCTCTGGTAGTTGTCTATACTTGAGGCAAATATGTTACAACTAGGATAGCTGTACCCAGCATAACATATGCTGTTATAGGAGATTGTAAAGTTTATAAATTAATAACTCATTTTATATATTTGTTCATATGTTGTTGTTTTTTCTCAGAATTCTTTCACACGGTTCAGCTACATGATATTATTTTGGGGGAAAATATTGCATCGTTTTACATGTTGGTGGTGAGTGGCTGGGAGAGTGAGAGAAGGGGGGCTTTGTGAGGCTGGGGCTGTAGATGCAGCTTGAGTGTCAGGAGTGGATTGTGAGGTGGAGAGGGAATTTGCATGTGGGTGGTAATTGGCTGAAGGAATGAGAGGAGGAAGGGGATTGTTTGGGTATGTTTCCTAAGTGGCCAATCAGCATACTGAGAAAGGAAATATGCCCAAGAGTTTTTTGTATATAGATTCCAACAGAGTAACCTATACATTATGTACTCAGAATCAAAGTCTACATTACGAGTGGGAATTGTATGGTCTTCCAGTTGTTGTTGAACTGCAGTTCCCAGCATTCTACATCGTTGACCATGCTGATAAGAGCTACTGGGAGGTGATGTCCAGGGGTATGTCAAGGGCCACAATATTCCTACCCTAGCCTGCACAGTTTGGTGGGGCTAATGCCCGAGTAAGTGAATAGAGGCCGTAATTATATCTGTCTATTTGACTGAAATTCTTGTCTCTTTATACCTGTTTCAAAACCACAACTTTTTCTCATGCCCAGAATGCATTCAAATAAACAAATGAAAGAACAACAAAAATCTTTGTCCCAGCCTGACCCAGAGTAGCTACACACTGGCTTTCAGCAGCAACTGGAAAGCAGTAGAAGAGGTCATGCCACAAGAATCAACAAATCCAGCTTGATGACGACAAGGGTTAGCCGTAGTGCAAGTACAATCACTTTGTTCTGATTACAATCAGTGCTTGCAATCAGAACATCAGAGAGGAACTCCAGATTGAGGAATGAAGGAAGCCACAACAAAATATCACAGCTGTAGGTTTTCCTTGAGGTATTCTATGAAATTACTTGTAGTTTGTGGGGATGTGCAACTTTTCAGGCATTTCTCCTTCCCTCTCTCCCTTCTGAAGCTCTGAACATGTCCTTGGATTATTTCTGTAGCTACTCACATTGTGATTGTGTGCATCTATTTATTTATTTATTTATTTATAACCCGCTCTTCAGCCACAAGGCTATCAAAGCGGCTTACAAACTGTTTTAAGCAATAGCAATTTACACTGCATTAAGCAGCTTCCAGTGTGTGTTAGCTAATTGCCCCCACAAGCCGGGTACTCATTTTACCGACCTATGAAAGGATGGAAGGCTGAGTGAACCTTGGAGCCCGCTGGAATTGAACTTGCAATGTGGTGACTTGCAGTACTGGCATTTAACCACTGTGCCACCAGGGCTCCCTCGCCACCAGGCGAGGGATATATGCGTGCATGCATGTGTGTATACATAAACTGATGCCTTGCACATCTAATTCACATTTTCCTTTCTTCCTCTAAGAAGAAGAAAGATAAGAAGGAGAGGAAGCATACTCCTTTTCAGACAGTACAGCCATTAAAGATGTTGACTACTGCTTTTGATTTCTTGATGGTGGGCAAATAGTTCCATGTAGAACCTTTAAATCAGGTATGGCTGCTATGGGTATATCTTGGTCAACCAGCCAACTCCCTCCTCCCCTGATTACCTACTGATTTTATACAGATTGTTATTTCCCTCCTCCTCCTCCTCCTCCTCCTCCTCCTCCTCCTCCTCCTCCTCCTCCCAGTGAAGAAAAAATGATCTGTTATGAGGATTTCTGAAAGAAGGAAAGGGGGAAGGAAAGGACAGCCTTTTCTTCACTGTGTCCCCCAGAAATCTTCATATTGTTAACCTTTTCTGTACTGGGGGAAGGACAAGATATACGCCTTCTCCACTTCTCTTAATGAAGGAAAAAGAAAACTGGTCCACGCAGGTATGTGCCTGCCACGACCCTTGAACCAATATGTATGGACCATGGGACTGAAAAGGTTATGCAGTTAGAAATGGGAAAATCTGTCATATTCTCAATCTTCTGCACTTAAACTCTTTAAACCTCAGGTTCTTGCCATCCTGAATGTGTGTTTTATAAATGTTGGTAAGTTTTCAAAAATGGATTGAAATTTTCACCCAGCTGCCCTGACCAAATTCAATATGTACAGCTATTCTCATCATGGAGAGGACCATGTTGAACCTGCTTGCCAGGCACAGAGGTGTTGGAGATGGATAACAGGATAACATATTGATATTGAAACTCTCCTTGTCTGATTTTAAGTACTGATCTAAACATCATGCATGTATGAGCTATGGTCAAGAAAAGTCAAGTCAGTTACTGGGAGCCCAGAAATGCTGTAAGGAGAAGGGGTGAAGAGCCTGTGTCAACAATAGTCCAAAGTCAAGAGCCAGGCAGTAAATCAAGATTTAAAAAAATCCAAAGGATATGGCTGCAAACAGAGTCCTAACCAGTCCAGGGGGTGTAAACAGCAGCTGAAGATTATAGACAGAGATGAGACAAGACAGTGGTGTTTCTAACACTCTTCAGAGCTACTGCCCTGCTCAGGCTCCTGAAGGCTCCTACCCTCATCCATCTTTCCAGCTGTTACTTGTGCACTGCTCCAAAGGAAACCTTGATTATAGCCACATACTGTGTCTCAGAGAGGAGAGTGGAGGAGAGCCACTTTTGACTATGAGTCTTTTGGACTCTGGGGTTCCTCAGACTGCTTGTACTCAAGGTACCTTTCCCAACAGAAGAGGAGTCTGGCTGGTCTTCTGCTGTCTCACTGGATGGCTGCTAGGTCTTCTTTTCATACTGGCAATGTAAGGCTTGTTTTACATCTGATGAGGAGTCTTCAGGGGCGGGGGAATAACACAGACCTAAACTTTTAGGAGTTAAGTACTCAAAGCCCCCAACCCTGAATAAATGAATCTCTAAGTTTCCCCCCCCCAACATTTCTAATATCTTTACATTCAAGTTCTTTCCACTCTAAATATGAAGAAATTTGTGGATTTTGAAAAAAAAATGTTATAAAAACAAAAGTGGAATTCTCCTCCATTCCTACTATGCATTTCTCCCCTAAATGTTAAAATGTTGTAAACCTTTGTTCCCTGTAAGTAGTGGGCTGGATGTCTGTCAGAAACTGTAGCAAATTGAGAAGGGGAGAACCAAATGTATGTAACTAGTGTCCAAAATTATTATCTATATATCAAAATCCAATGATTCACATAAAAAAATTAACAAATCACCAATGTCCAAGTTAATTATATACAATGAAAAAATATATTCAAACAATTCTCACAAGAAGGTAAGTATATGAAAAGAGTGTACACTGCTAATTAAACTCGATATTTTTAGTAAATACACAATTCTCACAAAGAGGTAAGTATATGAAATATATATATATATATATATATATATATATATATATATAATTAAATCCTGTTTATACAGTTATCAAAATTATATTTGTTGCACAAGAATCCAGAGCAGTGGGTTCAAATTACAGGACAAGAGATTCCACCTAAACATTAGGAAGAACTTCCTGACAGTAAGAGCTGTTCGGAAGTGGAATACACTGCCTTGTAGTGTGGTGGAGTCTCCTTCTTTGGAGGTTTTTAAACAGAGGCTGGATGGCCATCTGTCAGGAATGCTTTGTGTATTCCAGCATGGCAGGGGGTTGGACTGGATGGCCCTTGAGGTCTCTTCCAACTCTATGATTCTATGATTCTTGGAGCAGACAGTCCCACTATCATAGCAAGTTTGGTATGTTTTACTCCAGCTCCCTATATTCCTCAGCCAGCTTGGCCAATGGCCATCTGGCCATATTGGCCAGGGCAGTGTGGAAGTTAGTGATACCAGCCTTAGTGATGCCACAGATATGAAATAATTACTAACATGAAAATTGTTCCAAATTCTAATGTTAGTCTAGACTAAAGTAGAGCCATTGAATCAATGGATTTATCTACAAGTTATCTCACCATTCAGCAATTGGGTATAATACAGGTTGAAACTAACCAGCAGGATTCCATCCCATGTGTCATGACTAAATTATTATTCTACTATTGTAACTTTTTAAATAAAAAGAATCATTTAAAAGGTGAAACTTGAACATTCCACTCAACAAAATCTGCTCACTCTTACATCCTTACAACACCTCTTGCTGGAATAAAATGGCCAAAGACAATCTGGGTTAAAAAAATAAAAAAATAAAAACAGGTTTTCAATAACAGGGTTCACAGACCTGGTATGTAATAGCAATTAGCTATTTTAGCTTAATAGAAATGCACACTTGTTTATAAAGTTTTGGTAACATTGTTCACCAAGACCTCCAGAGACTTGGATATCATTTGCTATTGAATTTAGGAGGAATTAATTTATCAACCAACAATATGGCCCTGCAAGATGTCTTGAGCTGAGATGATTTCCGTGGAGATTAAAAGGTCATGAATGACCTTTATCATGACTAAGAGACAGCTGTGAAGTATTTCTTGGCAACAAATATCCATCAGAACAGATCAGTTTGCACCAGTTCCGTCTTAAGATATCTCTTCTTCATAATTGCCATAGAATTCCCACAAATCTACAGTTGTGACAGTATAGAATGAGAAGGTTTCAACATGTCTTCTCAAATCTTAAATATATTTTAATATTTTAAAGCACTTATGTTTCAAAGCACTGATGGTTAGACTTGGCTACCTCAAAGGGACATTGTGTTCTGGAAAATAACAGCTTCCTCTTACAGCCTCCTGACTAAGAAGTTGCATTAGTGATCAATCTTATTTTTATTTTTTTTATTCATTTGAATTTTATGCCGTCTTTCTCCCAGAGAGGGACCCAAGACAGCTCAAAAAAGAAAACTTAAGATGGTAGAGATAAATACATAGATAAAGGGCCCCACACAAGCCTCAATTGTTTTGATACTGGTGGAGAGTTCACTAAAGAGTAGACCATTCCCTGCTCATCTTGCCCAGTGACTGAGCTTTTGGAAGCACTTGAAAATAAACTGGATTTCCTCCTCTCCTTTTGAAGAATGCTCCTGGGAAAACAGTTTTTGAAGTGTAAAACCCCACTTCTGGCAGGAGGTCTTATTCCTAGGTTGGGGTGGGTCCCATTGCCCTCCAACTGCAGTTTTCACATGAGAAATGCTTCAGAGGGGACTGATATAGATGCAGACAGCATTGGCATACAAGCTGTTCTGATGGCCTACACATAGCTAGAGGAAGTGAGTAGAACTGAGTTGAGGCAAAGACTGAGATGTTACTTTTTAAAATAATTCATTAGAGGGAAAGTATCTAGATCTATCAATAGTAATCAGTTACTATTATACCTAGAAATTTACGACTTTATCACACCCCCTCCCCCCAAAAAAACCCATTCTTTTGCCAGCATACCTTTGACATTTTTATGTTGGCAAAAGAACTCCCCATGCCACACTTACCTCTAATCCCAGCAAAAGGCTTCATGGCAATCAATGAGGAGTGAAAAGAACTCCGTTCACTTCCTTGTTTGAAATCCCATGTATTCTTGCAAGAATACATAGTGCAGGAAATTAAAAAATAAAAACATAAATAACAGAGAAAAAGTTTTTAAAAGCACATAAACACACTTAAAAACCTCCAAGTAAACCGGGGAGGGTCATAAAAAGTTTGTCACCTACCTGGATGTCATGATCTCGCCCGTAAGTGGTCTCACTGGACTGGCCATTGAATCTGCATTCACGTGAGTACAATGATGCGAAGTTTCAAATGCCAGCAATGCCAGCACAAAAGTGCCACAGGGATCAATTGCCAGCTTGAGCCATCAATAAAAAAGTACATTTTTTGACCAGACATGATTGTGAAAGGGCAACGTCATCTGGTACATGCGCCCTTTCATGATCATTAGGCATCATTATGACGCCTTACTTGCCTTGTCTGATAACATCCTTAAAAAAATAATTATTTTCCAATTTCTCAGTGAAATTGGATAAAATGAAAAAAAAAATGAAAGCTACCAGCAGCTTACCTATTTTTTTCTTTTGCCATCTGTCTTTTCATTGCCTGAACAAAGAAGTTGCACATGGCAAAGCATGAGTCAGCACTTGAAATACACGAGGTTCCTCCTCCACCAGTTAGTATACCACTACTTCATCTGAAAAAGTAACTAAAATGTACACTTCAGAAGAAATGAAGCTACTCCTCATTGAATTACCATTAAAATGTAATTTAGAATACCTTTGCTATTTGAAAAGGCAACTAATTGCAAATTACTAAATACTGTAACTAGTTATTTCCTTCAGAGTGAGGGAGGCTGCTTAAGGTGTGCTGTGATTTTTTTTTTTAGTTCTTCTTGTTAACAGTTCAAGCCAGTGCTCCATAGTTGAACAATTCTTGTTCATGTTTTCACCCATGTTTTAGGACCCTAAAAGAGTCCTTTAAAAAATATCATAAAGGAGTGGCAAGAAACAACTTTTCTGTTCCTTCAGCCCCTCAATAGAAAAAAAAGCCCCCTTCTTTATCCATTATGAACAGCAAACCAAACATCTAAGCAGGGTTGGTTCTGCCTCAATAAGGCAGTCACCTCAGATGACAAGTCATGCAAGGTAGAGTAGTAGAGGTATTGCTCCTCTCCTCTATCAATGGGAAGAGCAGCCAGCTGGAGATTGAACAAGACAGTTTATTTGCTGCCTAAAACTGGAGTCATGTGCTATGCACATCAGTTCCTTTCATTTCAAGTGCTGAGGGAGCTGGAAATAAAGTTATCAGACCCTCAGCAAGGTCTATTGGCCACCCTCCTCCTCTCCCCTCCAGTCTTTGCCTTCTTCATATTCAAGCCCTCTCTTCCACCTTCTTCTCTTTCTTTCATGCCTTTCCTTGGGAGTCTTTCTGGGTGTGTTTGGGTTGCCAGATAGTCTCCAGAAACCACCAAACCACATTTCTGCTGTTGTATCCATTACAATCTGCCCACCTTCCCCAAGCACCAGAGACCACAGGAAGCAGGAGGGAAGGATGCAGAGAAGACTGCTTCAGCTCAGAGCTTCTTTGGTTACCAAACTCCAGCACAACACTGTCACCTTCCTCCCTCCCTTTCTGCATCCAGCAGATGCTGAGCTACAACCAGAGCAACCCCTGCCTGATTAGACACAGTATGAAACTTAGGAGATTTTCAGACCTGCAAAATGCCGGTTTGCCGCGCGAGCAGCCTCCCAAAACTGCTGCGCGGCAAGGGTCTACTTCGGATGACGCTGTGCCTCTCGCGAAACCGTCCGTGTCACTTCCGTGAAGCTTGGGACGGCTCAGCGCCATATTTCAATCACGGAGGTTGCCCGTGATTGAAATATGGCGCTGAGCCGTCCCAAGCTTCACGGAAGTGACACGGACGGTTTCGCAAGAGGCACAGCGTCGTCCGAAGTAGACCCTTGCCGCGCAGCAGTTTCGGGAGGCTGCTCGCGCGGCAAACCGGCATTTTGCAGGTCTGAAAATCTCCTTACTTTCAATTAAACCTATGCTGGATTGAACTGATATCTAGAATTGTAATTTTAAAATTGCAAATTTCATTTGGGTGTGTGTGTATCTGAACTGAACTTCTCATCCATATCCAATATGATGTCTGTCTGTTAAATAATGAGACTGTGTTTCTACCTTTCAGACAAATCAGGGAGAACTGATTGTGAATGCTCGAGTGATGACCTTGAACATGTCTGAACCTGCATGACAAACATCAACACTCTCAGCAGTTCAGTTAATTGTCAGTTGTCATTGAAAGCAGCTGTATTGTCTGTTGTGTGCCAGAAAAATGCTAAGTTTAAAAGTTGAGCAATGTTTCAGTTTGAATTTTTTTGGAAAGTTGAACAAAACACCAATGAAATATTTTCAAATGCTTACTGAGGCCTATGGGGAAAACTGCGTGTCTCATGCATATGTGTTTGAGTGGCACAAATGATTCAGAGAAGGACATGAGTATGTGGAAGACAATGAATGCCATGGATGACCTTCCACTTCAAGAACTGAAGAAATTGTGTAAAAAATCAGCCATATTGTTTGAGGAGACCACCGACTCAGTGTCTGAATGATAGCTGAAGCCGTGAACATTGACAAGGACACTGTGTGGAAAATTTTGCATGAGGATCTCAACATGTGCCAAGATGGTCCCCAGGGTTCTCACACCAGAGCAAAAAGAGTGCCGCAAGGAAATTTGTGCTGCCATTATGTATCAACTTGAGGTGGACCCAAACCTTTTTTTTTTTAAAAAAAAAATAATCATTTGTGATGAAACATGGATCTTCCAGTATGATCCTGAGACAAAACGACCATCAGTACACTGGAAAAACACCATTATCACCAAGAATGAAAAAAGCACATCAAAACAAGTTCACATTCAAAGTCGTGCTCATTGTTTGTTTTAACATTAAGGGCGTACTTTTGGCAGAATGGGTTCCAGAAGGTAGAACAGTGAACCAGCATTATTATAAGGAAGTTTTGACAAAGCTGAGAGAAAGAGTCAGAATAAAAGGTCCAGAACTGTGGGGAAATGGTTTCATTCTTCACCAAGGGGTCATTTACACGGGCAAATATTCCTCTAAATATACCGCTAAGATAGCTCATAGTTCACATGGGTCGAGGCACAGCATCGCCTCATTCAGAAGGGGGGAAGGTGAAACACCCAAATATAGCGTGGCAAGGGATGTCACTACTTTTGCCGGTATATTTTCAATGTAGCACATTATTGGCAGTGTAAACAACCATTCCGCTAAGGGCTACAGCAGAGCTTCACTGTGATTGGTTGATGCAGGGGTGATGATGCAAGGGTGGGCTCAAAAGAGGGGGAGGGAGGGAGGGAGGGAGGGAGAGACTGTAGCAATTAGAGGAAACTTTAAAAAATCCTCTGCTATTTTGCAAGCCAGTTTGCAAACAAAAAGGATTCCCATCAATTTTCAGTCAGGGAGAATTCCTTCTCATCCTCTCTGCTGTTTTGCAAGTATGTAAAAGCTCCGTTCATCAGCAGTGATCCTGTGCATGGGGGAGGGAGAGAAACCATTTCAAGAAGGGCTGCAGCAGGGCTGCACTGCTATTTTGACAGTCTGTTTCTCTCTCTCTCTCTGGCTTTCCTGTATTTGGCAGAAAATGCTGTTAAGCAAGGAGGAAAACCTTCCATTTGATTTGTGGCCAGGAAGCGGGGGGGGGGAGAGTGACTGCCTCTAAGCTGTTAAGCACACGGACCTTCCGTTTGATTTGTGGCCAGGGAGCTGGGGGGGAAGAGGCAAAGAGTGACTGCCTCTAAGCTGTTAAGCACGGAGTCGGGGCCAGGGCAGACATTCCTATGGCATCCCTTTGTCTCCTCACAATGTTTGGCCATGCCCCTAGCACATTTGGCTGTGTGAACCTCAAAGCGGAAAAAATCAAAGAGCCACAAAATATAGCTGTGTAAACATATACCGTGTAAACTACCCACCACTGATGCGGGAAAGCACTAAAGTGCAACTTAATCCAATAAAACCTGCCGTGTAAACCAGCCCCAAGACAATGTGCCTGCTCACGTAGCACTTTCTGTGAAGCAGTTTTTTGCCAATAACACATTACTACACATGAGCATCCTCCATATTCACCAGTCACATGGCACCATGTGACTTTTTTCTTTTCCGTAAAGTTAAATTGGTGCTTAAAGGAATATGTTTTGAGTCAACTGATGTAGTAAAGAAGAAAATAGCAGATGTGTTGAAACAGCTGACAGAAACTGATATTGCTCATGCCTTCGACCAGTGGAAGACAAGGCTGCATAGGTGTGTGAGTGTGAATAGGGAGTATATTGAAGGGGACAAGCATTCAAATTATAATACAGATAAATAATGTTGGGCTATTATATCAGTCTCGTTATTTAATAGACAGACCTCGTACCTTTACATACTTTGGAGGCAGTCCACAAAAGCATATGCTAAGAGCTAAGTTCTTTTAAAAAGGAATTAGTACCATTGTGCATGGCAATATTTGAAAACAGCTCTTAACATTTGTTCTTTGCAATAAAAAGCCTCATTACTACAGTTATTACAGTTTAGAAATGTGAGTGGTAATAGTAGATCTTTCAAGCAGAGTAATCAGATTGGCAAGGCAGAAGCTGAAAACAACCGGCCACATGCCCACAGGCAGGGAAAAGAACAGAACAGAAAAGAACAGGGGGGGGGGACAGAGAAAGAAGCAAGCTTAGTCTTCTTTGTAATACATATAAAAATAGCTTACCTCATTAAAACTTGTTCATAATAAAATATGTAGACTAATGGAGGATAGAAAAAGGAGAGAAGATGGATAGGGTGATGTAAAAAGAGAGAAGGTGTGGAAAAGCAAACAAATAGGAAGTCTGAAAACATGCAAACTAGCAGTTAGTGAATACAGACATGCAAAGATTACTAATTCTAACAGTTACATTACCTATTATTTCCTTTTTCAAAAGCCATTAAAGAATAAGGAAATAAACTTAAAATACACTCAAGTTACCCTGCTCCCAAAAGTAATTCTTTCCTTGTTAATCTTTGAAGTCCCTCAGACATTTTTTTAAATAATATACTTTGAGTTTTTCATGGTATAAAGTAGGTCTAGAAAGACTCCACACATGCCTGGAGAATTCTTTCATTTTTATTGCGCAATTTTGATTTTGCACAACATGGAGGGTCTGAAGAAAACAGCATATGCCTGAAGATGCCAGTACGTGATGTTATGGTTGAGATATTTCTAGAACCCTTAAATTATATAGAATACTTTTAGGTAGCCAAGATGCTTGGTTTGCTGAATGCCTGATCCCATTGAATATGCCTTTGTTGAAATCACAATCCAGAGGTGATTCGCACTGAAACCAGAGCTTAGGGGTTCAGCACTTTGCCCTGCACCACATCCCTTTGTAAATACTCACTTATATTTGTTGGAGAGGGAAGCCATTTGTTGGAGAGGGAAGCCAACCTACATCCTCCATACCTCCAGTAGCAGAAACAAAGGGGCAAGATTTTGTGGCAAGCAAAAAGGAGCCTTGCATGTTGTGTTCTCATCCTGTTTGTCTCTGTGACTGTTCTTTAACAACCAAACACACATACTAACCTCACAGAGATATTAATGGTAACTGTGCATTTATCATAATATGGCACTAGAACCCTTTTATGACCTGAAGGCAAAGGATCTTTGAGACTCTATCATTAACATAATATGGAGCTCTACAAATCGAATGACTTGTTTTCCTTTCCTGAAATGATCCCCATCTTGGGCCTTATTTACCCCATATGAATATTCTGTAAGCTATTCTCTGTCTTCTGTGTGACTTCATGACATTGCTTAGATTCCTTTCCCATGAAAAAATAAGATGTTTTTCATAATTACCATTCATGTGTGGCTGAACAACTCATGAGGTAATGTGGTACACATGCCAATACAATTCTCATTTTTTGGTAAATGTATCCTAACAGTTGACTGTTTTCTTCCAGGAAATCATCCACACTTAGCTCCCATCAGGGTGTAACACAAATTCAGAATGTGTAAATAAAATAAAATAAAATAAAACAGTTAGAAAATCCACAAGCTACATTTTGTGTGAGACTATCAGGAAAGCTTTTAGCTGTCCCTCATACTTCCAGAAAAACCAATGGTATTGGCTCTTTGTTTCTGCTACTCATCATTTTCAGGATAGAAGAACCAAGTGCCTCCATTCAGAACCATCCCCTGCTGACCACCACCCCATAACCATTTAGTGGCCTGGACACAGCAGGAGGTGGCCAGACAGCATACAGCCATATTTCTTCACTGGACACAAGAAGCAGCAAGTATCTTTGACTTCCCAGGCATCCTCAGCAGACCCCCTCCTCAGGAGGTCCAGAAACATGTTATGCACATGGATCCAGGAACATGACGTCCTGCATGCAGTTTCAGGAACATAGCCAGATAGTTCCTGGTCCCTCCCTGACTACCCTGGCCACTAAATGGCAACAGGGGGACTACCAGCAGGTGGGGAAGAAGAGGAGAGAGAGCTCAAATATGTCTGACAAAAATTTATAGTTAGCCAGGTTGAAATAGGATTTTGGCCATAATGTTATGGAGTTTGTCTTGCTTTTTCGTTTCTCAAAGATTCTCAGAGTGACAGGATGACTTCATCTGGTTGTTGAGGCATCAACAGTTGTATGAGTAATCACTGAATGAGGGCAGTCTAGATAATTTACCTTTCTGTATCTTTCTTTGGTCTACATATTCAAGCCTTTGGCTTCCTTCTTACTTGCAGACATCACTTGTCCCTTCTCTCAAGAAGTTAGTCTCTTTGTTTCCTTTGTCTAGACCAGTGGTTCTCAACCGGTGGGTCCCCAGATGCTGTTGGGCTACAGTTCCCAGGAGCCCTCTGAGTCTCACCTTGACAGCCAGGTGGTCCTCCCAGTCATTAGTGCGGCTGTAGGATTGAACTCACTGCTGGGAGGACCACCTGGCTATCAAGGTGAGACCCCAGAGGACTCCTGGGAACTGTAATCCAACAACATCCGGCGACCCACCAGTTGAGAATCACTGGTCTAGAAGGAGCATCCATGAAGCTCCATCCCCAAGAATGGATGCCAGCTTATGCTCATACATGATAGTCAGCTTTTAGGTGCTCTTATAACCAAGTATAAGTCAACTTCTTTTGCCTAAGATGGATTTCCTGAGACAATACATTTGAAAGAGAAAGTGCACCTATTTGAATTCTATGGTTTTATATATCAGGACATAATAACAATCATCTGTTCCTTAGCAGTTCTTAAAATTAGGTAAATACAACCTCAGATGAACAACGACACATGATTACACCTTGTCATGATTTATTTAACAAAAATAAAGCCAAAATGGAGAAACCATGTGTGAAAAACTAAGTACACCTTACGATTCAATATCTTGTAGCACCACTTTTACCAGAAATAACTTGGAGTAATCATTTTCTGTATCTCTCACATCATTATGGAGGAATTTTGGCCCACTTTTCTTTACAACATTGAGGTTTGCGGGCATTTGTTTATGCACAGCTCTCTTAAGGTCCCTCCATAGCATTTCAATTGTGTTGACATCTGGACTGTGACTGAGCCACTGCAACACCTTGATTCTTTTCTTTTTCACCCATTCTGTTGTAGATTTGCTGGTGTGCTTAGGATCATTGTCCTGTTGCACAACCCAATTTTGGCCGAGCTTTAGCTGTCGGACAGATGGCCTTACATTTGACTTTAGAATACTTTAGTATACAGAAGAATTCATGGTCGACTCAGTGACTGCAAGGATCCCAGTTCCTGTGGCTGCAAAACAAGCCCAAATCATCACACCTCCACCACCGTGATTGACAGTTGATATGAGGCATTTGTGCTGATATGCTGTGTTTGGTTTTTGCCAAACATGTCACTGTGCATTATGGCCTAACATTTCCACTTTGGTCTTGTCTGACTTGTTCCAGAAATCTTGTGGTTTATTCAGATGTAACGTTGCAAACCTAAGCCATGCTGCCATATCCTTTTTAGAGAGAAGAGGCTTTCTCCTGGCAACCCTTCCAAACAAACCATAAATGTTCAGCCTTTTTCTAATTTTACTGTCATGAACTAACAATAATAATTAATAATAACCCCACCCCTCTGTTAAAACAATCGGGGCAGTTTACAAAAATTAAAATACAAATACAGATTAAAATCCCTAAACACCACTCACCCCCACCCTCCCCCATCAAAAAATATTAAACCAATATAAATTAAAAACAACTAATCTAAAACCACATTAACAAAAATAATAAATAGCTAGCAGACTAAAAGAGGCCAGGAGCGACTGAGGCCGGGATCTAATTAGAAAAGGCCTGCTGAAAGAGATCCATCTTTTTTAAAGCCACTCAGGCTCATCATCTGATGGATCTCGTTCAGCAGGCCATTCCATAATTTGGGGGCGATTACCAAAAAGGCCCTCTGGGAGGTTGCAGACAGCCTAGATTTTTGTGGCTGAAGCAAATTCCTCCCAGAGGACCGGAGTGCACGGGGAGGATGGTATGGGAGGAGGCAGTTCCGAAGATAAGTTGGGCCCAAGCCATTTAGGGCTTTAAAGGTAATAACCAAAACCTTATACTGGGCCCGGCAACTGATAGGCAGCCAGTGGAGAGATTTTAATACTGGAATTATATGGTCTCTCCAAGATGTTCCCGAGACCACTCTGGCTGCCATATTTTGTACCAACTGAAGTTTCCGGACCAAGCATGAGGGTAGCCCCATGTAGAGTGCATTGCAGAAATCTAGACGAGAGGTTACCAGCGCGTGCACCACAGTCTGGAGGTCCCTTACTTCCAGGAAAGGGCACAGCTGGCGTATCAGCCAAAGCTGACAGCAGGTGCTCCTGACCATCACATTCACTTGACTAGTCATCTGAAGCGATGAATCAAGGAGCACCCCCAGACTGTGAACACAGTCCTTAACGGAGAGCATGACCTGGTCCAGGACTGGAGGTTGCAACCTAACTCCTGGTTTTGGGGCCTCTACCGTGAGCACGTCCGTTTTGTCTGGATTTAGTCTCAATCTGTTTTTCCTCATCCAGCCCATTACTGCTTTAAGACAATCATTAAGAGGAGAGACGCCATCGGAATTTGAGGCCGATGATCGGGACAAGGAGAAATAGATCTGGGTGTCATCAGCATACTGATAATACCCAGCCCCATAACTCCGAATAATCTCATCCAGCGGCTTCATATAGATGTTAAACAGTATCGGGGACAGGATGGCACCTTGTGGAATGCCACAAGTAAGCTCCTTTCTGCTGGAGCAGCTGTCCCAGAGCAGCACCCTCTGGGACCTGCCCGAGAGGAAGGATCGGAACCACTGGAGCACAGTGCCTCCGATTCCTAACCCACTTAGGCGATCCAAGAGGATGCTATGATCTATTGTATTGAAAGCCACTGAGAGGTCTCAAAGCACCAACAGGGGCACACTACCCCTGTCGATGCTTAGACGCAGGTCATCGGTCAAGGCAACCATGGCAGGCTCAACTCCAAATCCCGTCCTAAAGCCAGTTTGAAATGGGTCTAGATAATCAGTTTCATCCAAGACCACTTGGAGTTGAAGAGCAACTGCCCTCTCAATCACTTTGCTCAAGAATGGTAACATAGAAACTGGCTTATAGTTGTTCATGTCCAGGGGGTCCAGGGAAGGTTTTTTCAGGAGCTGCCTAACAGCCACTTCCTTTAAACAGAATGGAACACACCCTTCTCTGAGGGATGCATTGATGATGTCCTCAAGGAACAGCATCAAGGCACCCCCCCCCCGATGGCCAGCCATGAAGGGCAAGGATTGACAGGGCAGGTCGTATACTATAGCATTTAACATGCTAACTGAGTCTGAGATGTACCTCTTGGCTTTTTTGCAATTTCTCTGAGCATTGCACAGTCTGATCTTTGGGTAAATTTGCTGGGACAGCCACACCTGGGAAGACTAGTCAGACACGCATTCTTGACTTTAGGAGAGCTGATTTCAATAAACTCAGGGAAATACTGGGGGTGATCCCATGGTCAGGAATACTAAAAGAGAAGAGACCTCAAGACGGATGGGACTTGCTCAAAAAAGAGATACCGAAGGGACAATTTCAAACAGTACCATTGAGGAAGAAAAATGGGAGGTGTCTCAAGAAACCAGGATGGATGACTAAAGAACTTTCAATGGAGCTAAGTTTTAAACGGAACATGTATAGGAAATGGAAAGGGGGGGAAATCACCAAAGAAGAATTCAAACAGATAGCGAACACGTGTAGGAGTAAAGTCAGAAAAGCTAAAGCGCAGAATGAGCTCAGGCTTGCTAGGGAGGTTAAGAACAATAAAAAGGTTTTTTTTTTGGTATGTCCGCAGCAAAAGGAGGAAGAAGGAAATGATAGGGCCGCTACGTGGAGAAGATGGCAAAATGCTAACAGGGGACAGAGAAAAGGCAGAATTACTCAACACCTTCTTTGCCTCAGTGTTTTCAGAAAGGGAAAAGGAGGACCAACCTGAGGATAATGGAACAGAGGACACAATAGGTGAAATCCAGCTCAAAATAAGTAAAGAGGTAGTACAGGAATACCTTCTTAATCTAAATGAATTTTTTTTTTTATCATCATATATTTAAATCTCCAGGACCAGATAAACTACATCCAAGAGTATTAAAAGAGCTGGCAAATATAATCTCAGAGCCATTGGCAATAATATTTGAGAACTCCTGGAGAACAGGAGAAGTCCCAGCAGACTGGAGGAGGACAAACGTAGTTCCCATCTTCAAAAAAGGGGAAAAAGAGGATCCCAACAATTATCGTCCAGTTAGTCTGACATCAATACCAGGGAAGATTCTAGAGCAGATCATTAAACAGAGAGTCTGTGAACATTTAGAAGGCAATGCCATAATCACAAAAAGTCAACATGGGTTTCAGAGAAACAAGTCATGCCAGACTAATCTGATCTCTTTTTTTGATAAAGTTACCAGCTTGGTAGATGAAGGGAATGCTGTGGACATCGCATACCTTGATTTCAGTAAGGCCTTTGACAAGGTTCCCCATGACATTCTTGCAAACAAGCTTGTAAAATGTGGGCTAGACAAGTTAACTGTTCAATGGATTTGTAATTGGTTGACTGGCTGAACCCAAAGGGTGCTCAGCAGTGGCTCCTTTTCGTCTTGGAAAGATGTGACCAGTGGGGTGCCACAGGGTTCTGTCCTGGGCCCAGTGCTATTCAACATCTTTATCAATGACTTGGATGAGGGAATTAGGGGCATACTTATTAAATTTGCAGATGACACCAAATTGGGAGGAGTAGCTAATACCCTAGAGGACAGGATCAAAATTCAGAATGACCTGGATAGACTGGAGAGCTGGGCCAAAGCTAACAAAATGAAATTCAATACGGAGAAATGTAAAGTACTGCATTTAGGGCGGAAAAATAAACTGCATAAATATAGGATGGGAGAGACCTGGCTGAATGAGACTACGTGCGAAAGGGATCTAGGAGTCCTAGTAGACCACAAGTTGAACATGAGCCAACAGTGTGATGCGGCAGCTAAAAAGGCCAATGCGTTTTTGGGCTGTATCAATAGAAGTATAATGTCTAGATCAAGGGAAGTAATAGTGCCACTCTATTCTGCCTTGGTCAGACCTCACTTAGAATACTGTGTCCAGTTCTGGGCACCACAATTCAGAAAGGATATTGACAAATTGGAGCATGTCCAGAGAAGGGCAACTAAAATGGTGAAAGGTCTGGAAACCATGCCTTATGAGGAGAGACTTAGGGAGCTGGGTATGTTTAGCCTGGAAAAAAGATGGTTAAGAGGCGATATGATAGCCCTGTTTAAGTATTTGAAGGGATGTCACGCTGAGGATGGAGCAGGCTTGTTTTCTGCTGCTCCAGAGACTGGAACACGGAGCAATGGGTGCAAGCTCCAGGAACAGAGATTCCACCTCAACATGAGGAGGAACTTTTTGACAGTAAGAGCTGTTCGGCAGTGGAACACACTCCCTCGGAGCGTGGTGGGGTCTCCTTCCTTGGAGGTCTTTAAACAGAGGCTGGATGGCCATCTGTCGGGGATGCTTTGATCAAGATTTCCTGCGTGGCAGGGGGGTTGGACTGGATGGCCCTCGTGGTCTCTTCCAACTCTGCATTTCTATGATTCTATGACTGGCAACTATCTTGAATGTTTTCCACTTTTGAATAATCTTTCTCACTGAAGAATGATGGATTTTAAATTGTTTGGAAATGGTTTTATAACCCTTCCCAGATTGATGGGCAGCAACAATTTCATCTCTAAGATCATTGCTGATGTCTTTCCTCCTTGGCATTGAGTTAACACACACCTGAATGCTCCAGACCAGCAAACTGCTAAAACTTTGGTTTTTATGGAGGTGGTCACACTTGCTAATGATCAGCAGATCAAGGACATTTGATTAGCAGCACCTATCTGCTACTTAGCATCTTAATTTCTATGGAAGCAGTAAGGATGTACTTAGTTTTTCACACATGGCTTCTCCATTTTGGCTTTATTTTTGTTGAATAAATCATGACACAGTGTAAATAGATATGTCATGTGTTGTTGTTCATCTGAGGTTGCATTCACCTAATTCTAAGACCTGCTAAGGAACAGGTGATTGTTATTATGTCCTGATAAGTAAAACCATAGAATTCAAAGGGGGGAGGGGGAAAAAGAGGACCACCCATTAACTCTGTAATCTCATGATTACAGCTGAATGTGATTTCTCTCACTCTTCAATATGGTGAAGACCGCAATATTGGAGCAATTCACAGCTCAACCTGTGAATTAACAGTGACACCTGATTGATTGCTGGAGCACACAACGTGCATGGGATGATGACTACATCGTGCAATATCAGGAATCCATTCGTGCTACTATGATGTTGTAATCATGCAATTTTAGCCTTTTCTGAAAAAGTCCTATGCAACTTTGGTCTTGAGGGCCTGTTTTGTAAGGTTCATGCTTTTGGAATATATTAGTGTTACGTTGGATATGTTTGCCTGATGTATTTATTTCTGAATGTTTTTCTGTTTCTTCTATATATTATTTCCTAATTAAGTGCTCTTGTATATAAATCTATTTCCTTGTATTTGGCTTGTGTGCATGCATTAAAAGGAATAGCTGCAGTTCTAAATCTGGCACCTTTTTGCTTGGTTATGAGGTACTGAGTATTGCTCCCTTTTCCACTGAGGACCTCCTATCCTCAACATTTCAGAGACCTGTCCAACTGGGACATGTGTGGCCAAGCAACATCAGAATTTGGTTAAGATTATGAAAGCTATTAATCTGGAAGAATGCACAAGCTAAGGGAGGCTGAAGCAGTCTGCTTCTGCCTGAGTCTATAAGGAAGGGCAAGATTCGGCTCCCTCCTCTCCTCTCCCCTCCCCTCTGCTGAGTTAATTAAGTGCAAGCTGCTTTTGCACTTTGAACTCAATTGGCAGCAACTGAAGGAAGCTGAAGACAAAGGGGAAAGTGGGAGGACAAGAGAGGAACTGGGATATCGTAAAAGCTGCTGAAAACGTGGGATGACCAAGGAATACCTTGTAGCATGGTGGAATCTCCTTCTTTGGAGGTGTTTAAACAGAGGCTGGATGGCCATCTGTCAGGAGTGCTTTGATTATGTATTCCTACAGGGCAGGGGGTTGGACTGGGTGGCCCTAGTGGTCTCTTCCAACTCTATGATTCTATGACTCTAATGATGACTATTCCCACATCAGGATAGTTGGAAAGCATGAGACCTCTAAGGACATTCCATAAGGTATGGGATCTCCTGATCCTGAGGGCATGTATACACGATTTAAAAAAATCTGTTTGGGTGGTAAAAAAAATCTGAAAAGGCAGCCATTTGTATGCATACGATCCACCTACATGATTTTTTACCCCCCCAACTCCGTATGACCCCCCCTTGCCCAGCTGGCTGGAGCGAGCAATCCAAGCAGCATTTTAAATCTCCCGCTGCTATTTTTTTTTTAATTTAAAAAGGTTCCTGTTATGTGGACAGTCGGTTTTCCATATTTACAAAATAAAATTAAATTAAATTAAAATTCATGGACTTACTGGACTCTCGCTTAGCCGGGAATCCAACATGGTGGTCGCTCCTAATTCCCCTCTTGCTAGCCCCACCCCTGTGCTCGGCCAGCCAATCAGATTACACAGCCTGTTCATATGTGTGTGAACGGGGTGCACAGACCATCAACAATATGAACAGCTATACGGATGTTAGCTCAAGATTCGCTAATCCTCCCAAATGCTGAATCCATGGAGTTTACAGGGGATTCGCTAGCCCTCCCCCCCTTCCGAATGACATGTATGCATCTGCACAGCTGTGTGTATGGATGATCGATCTGAATGCTGTACTTTTTTTTTTTTTTACTGTATAGACAGGCCCTGATTGAGTTGGACAGAATATCTTCCTTGTAGTTTGCTCTCTAAATCCCAGTTATTTTGGCTATATCCTGAACTATAGCTCCCTCATCATCATTATCACTACCACCAGTAGCCATTCATAATAACACTAATGGAGCTGAAACAAGTGTCATCTCACCGTATACATTAATGTAAATCCAGTTGCTAGTTTCAAGAAGACTGGGCCCAGTGAATCAATGGGAACTTGGTAAGTCAACACTTACCTAAGTTCCATTGATTCAATAGATCTCGGGGAGAGAGGCTAACAATTCAGTTTAAGATCATATGTGAAAAAAGGGAATTTTTTCCAAGGTTGTTGCTGCTGTTCTTGTTGTTGTTGTTGTTGTGTGACTTCAAGTCATTTCCAACTTATGGAAACCCAAAGGCGAACTTATCACAGGGTTTTCTTGGCAAGATTTGTTTAGAGGAAGTTTGTTTTTCCCTTCAACTGGGCCTGAGAGATTGTGACTTGCCCAAGGTCATCCACAGGGTTTCCAGGGCCAAGCAGGGATTCAAACCCTTGTCTCCAGAGTTGTAATCCAACACTCAAACCACTACACCACACCGGCTCTTTTTTCCCAAGTTTGTTCTTCACCCCCTTGAATGTGATGGATGTTGTGTGTTTGTCTTTTCAGTCTTTGATTCCAAGTTCTTTTGCAACTGTAAAGACCCAGAGAGTGCATCTCAGATTGGGGGAGTAACTTGCTTTTCTAATTAGTTACTTTGGTAACTAGCTACTTTGTATGGTAATATAATGGGTTGCACTTTTTTGGGGGGGTCCTGTAAAGGCCATGGCTATTATTCACTGTTTTTCAGTGCAAAAAGAACAGGTTGACTGCCTGCTACTTATTACTGAATGTGCATGCTGACTCAGGACATTTTCAGACGGGGCCTTTTGCCCCATTCCTCCCTCGCTATCCCCAGTCCCATTCCTGCCATGGAATCAAGGAAAATCTTTCAGATGCTTACCTTGATCCCACAGCAGGAACGTCCTCACCTGTCCAGAAAAGCAGCTCAAAATGCCAGCAGGATAAATACGGGCTGCAAAAGCAGCCAAGCCCTAGTGATAGTTAATTAAGGAGAGCCAGGCAAAGTTCAGAACAAGCAAGGTTCCATTTCTTGGAGAAGCAGCAATACAGGCAAGAAGGCACACAGAGAAGAGTCCAGAATACAGTACAGTCCAAAGGTCAAGGTTTACAGAAGGCAGCATTGTCCAGAAGTTGGTCCATGGGTCAGCAGGATCAGGCAACAGGGTGGTCAGGAACAGTCCAAGGTCAAGGGATGAGTCAAGGCAGCAAGGATTCAGGCACTGAAGCCAGCAGGAAGCTTTCTCCAGGGAGATCAGTTGATCTCTGACAAAGCCTCCATTGCCTCTTCCAGCCTATATAAAGCAAGTAAGGCTTTGCCAAGTGTTTCTTAATGAACAAGTTCTTCTCATAAATTCTAAGAGACCTCCTTTGAGCCTCCTTTTGAGCTCGCTGCTGGGTATGCAATGGTGGAGATAAGTCCCTCTCCTCTTCTTCAACCTTATCTGAGTGGTCAGGACTCTCTGCTGGAACTGATGCCAGCCAACTTAGACAAGGCTCTTCCTCTGCTCAAGCCTCTAGGTTGGCAGGGTTCCCTGCTGGCACAGGTATAAATAAATCTGTGCCAGGATCCCTAGGAGCATTCCCTGCCATGTCCTCCTCCTCCTCTGACTCTACAGCCTCATCAGGCTCACAAGGCATGACATCCCCCTCTCCTTGCTGGCCAGGAGTAAATGCAGCCATCGTGAGGCTGTATTTACGACCCAGAAATGAAATCCTGCTTGTTCTTGTGAGAGAATGATCGTGTGGGAAATTTAAATACAAAAACTAAACAAAACATCAAAATTAAAAACCAAGCCCCAAAACAAATAATAATAATAAAAAACACCAACAAGTAACCTGGGGAGGGGGGGAAGGATGCCACTTACTTCCTCATCGCGATCTCCACAGGAAGTGTTCTGAATGGATCTTCCCCCCATCTATGGT
This sequence comes from Gambelia wislizenii, assembly GCA_030847615.1. Taxonomy (NCBI): domain Eukaryota; kingdom Metazoa; phylum Chordata; class Lepidosauria; order Squamata; family Crotaphytidae; genus Gambelia; species Gambelia wislizenii. The sequence goes on from JAUMIR010000003.1 coordinate 287,462,865, forward strand.
GGCATTGCGGGACAGGAATGGGGCTCCTTTTCCCACACATTTGATTCCATAACAGACACGGAACAGGTGTTCTATTCACAATGTTTCATCATGAATACTATATTCCAGGAGCAGAACGGGGGCAGCACGGGACAGGTTGACATTGTCTGAAATGGAGACCCTTTTTTGACCCTGTTCTGTGCCTGAATATAGAGCCCATCTGAAAATCTCCTCAGTCTGACATGTAGGACAGGGAGGAGGAAGGTTCCCATGGTGGCTGCCTCATAGTGCAGTTCAGAAAGATTACTTTATGATGTGTTTTGCATTTTTTTCCGAATTTCAAAGGGCCAATATCGGAGAGACTTTTCACACAAGGGAAGTGAAAGTGCAGCCAGATAATAGCGCCTTCCATTCTGTCTTACCGCATGTTGTCATATTTCTCTAGTAGTTCTTCAGTTCTGGTCCCATGGGAGATGGTTGTAAAAACACGTTTGTTTTTTTTCTAATTGAAAAATTCAGTTAGAAAAAAGACTTGCATTTACAACTATCTTTCACAGGATCAGAACTGAAGAACTACTGAAGAAATACAATGTCATGGAATAAAGTTGAATGGGAGGTACTATTATTGGGGTACACTTCCACTTCCCTTCCCTTGTGCAATAAGCCTCTGAATTTTTTCACTTGGGGAAATCAAAGAACATTTCCCTATGTTTTCCAATGACACACTATTAACAGTAGCTTGTTATAACTGACTTAGTGAGTTTCCTTTCTGGATGGATGTAACTCTCATAAGGAATGACCTGTTGGGTGATCAGAGTAATGAATCAAGTTAACTAGTTCCTTTTAAAAAGTTAGATTTCAAGCTTAATTTATTTATGGTGTCCCAGTGATAGGACTTTATCAGATGGGCCCTTAAAACCCGTTCCTGTTCCATTACCCACCCACCCACCCTCCCCCCATCCCTGTAACTGAATAAAAAAAATGTTCAGACACTTAGCTTAATCACGGGACAGAAACTGCTCCCCCCTCCTCCGGCCATTCAGGAAGGGGATGGAGCCCCCTCCCCTTCCTGGAGACCAAAACCCCCTCCCCTTCCTGGAGACCAAATCGCGTGGGGAATTTAAAAATAAAAAATCCCCCAAACCTCAAAGAAGTGTTCCAAGCACCTAAACACCCTTTAAAAAACCCAAGTAACCCGGGAGGGAACAAAAAAAGCTGTCACTTACCTCTTTGTCCCAATCGAAGTAGGAAGTATTTTGCAGGGACTTCCCAGGACCTTACAGGGAGCCCTGCATTGTGCAGGGAATTTAAAAAAACAAACAAACCCAGACAACAAAAAATTAAAGCAATCACCTAAACAGCCTTAAAAGAAACAAGTAAACAGGGGAGGGTACAAAAAAGTCTGTTACCTGGATGTTCAGATCACCACCAGAAGTGTTCTCTACTTACCTTCCAGGACCTTACAGAGGCTGGCAGTCAGGGGAAAATTTAAAAATAAAAATACAGGCAGACTTCTAAAAATTAAAAAAAAAAAGCACCAAAACACTTTTAAGGCTTTAAAAGCAAGATGGGGAGGGTACAGAAAAGGCTGTCACTCACCTGGATGTCATGATCATACCCGGAAGTTTTTTAACATCGTGCCAGCATAACGGCAAACCAGTTCACACACCCATGTTTCCATTACAAAAATGGAACGGGAGATCTACTGATGACTTTTCCCTGTGAATAAAACAAAACGGAAAGCACACGGGGTCAGAACAGGGTCAGAGGACATTGTCTGGAAAAAAAAACTCTTTAGCAATCCTGTGGCATTTCTGTTCCATTTCATTAAGCCCGTTTGATAAAATCCTTAGACTCTGCATTGAGATAAGAGAGGACGAAGTGAGGGCGGCAGGGCTTAAATAGCCTCTGCCCCCACCCCTTGCTTTTCATCGCCAGTGCGAGTGCCAGAAACAATCAAAGGGGTCTCAATTCCCCCCATTGCATCCAGCATATGCAGCTCCCTCTCTACAGCTGTGCCGAACAGAGGGGAGCCATGTTCTTTTCCCTACAATATGTTCCAACTTGGTTCTTTCAAATTCTCTATTTTGTACAGTATTTCTTTGGAAGTAATCCTGAATCCAAGCTTTATGTGTGTTTTTGTGCACCTGTGAAGCAATCACGCGGGCACATATTCTCATTTACTTTTTTGAATGCTGTATATGAGTCAGCACCAATTGGACAGACTTCTATACAAACATCTTAATACACAAATATACAAATGCAAGAAATCAAATTTCAGAATTCATAGAATCTCAGGGTTTTTTTCCACCAAGGTAATGCTGCTGGTTATATGCACTTCAGTGCCAACACCATACAGCACAGATAGTTTGGGGCTTTCCCACTATACATTTATTGATGCTTCTAGAGCCAGATAGGTGAAGTGGTTATGCTGGTTAGGGCTGAGAGGAGTTGCAGTACAGAAGCATCAGGAGGGCCACCATTTTCCTACTCCTGTTCCTTGAAGGATACGATCACCCTTTCCACCTTTTCTCTTTAATACCTGAAACAGAAGCCAAAGGAGATCTTGGGTAGAACAATTGCAATACAACCACTCTTCCAGTGCTATAGCAGCCATAAGATACAGCCACTCCTGGAAGACCCTTCATTGTCACTTTCATAGAATCATAGAATTGTAGAGTTGGAAGAGACCACCAGGTCCATCCAGTCCAACCCGCTGCCACACAGTAAATCATGATCAAAGCATCCCTGACAAATGGCCATCCAGCCTCTGTTTAAAGACCTCCAAGGAAGGAGACCCCACCACGCTCCGAGGGAGTGTGTTCCACTGCTGAACAGCTCTTACTGTCAAAAAGTTCCTCCTAATGTTGAGGTGGAATCTCTGTTCCTGGAGCTTGCATCCATTGCTCCGTGTACCAGTCTCTGGAGCAGCAGAAAACAAGCCTGCTTCATGCTCAATGTGACACCCCTTCAAATACTTAAACAGGGCTATCATATTGCCTCTTAACCATCTTTTTTCCAGGCTAAACATACCCAGCTCCCTAAGTCTCTCCTCATAAGGCATGGTTTCCAGACCTTTTACCATTTTAGTTGCCCTTCTCTGGACACGCTCCAATTTGTCAATATCCTTTTTGAATTGTGGTGCCCATTATTACTTACATTGACAAACTTTTCAACCTTAATACATATACATAGGCTTTCTTTAAAAAAAAATCTGTCTCTAGTTATAATCTCATTCTACAGTGGAACTTATCCAATAAAAATATTCTACTGCCTCATTCCATTGAAAAGCATGCCTATTTAACATCTATTTTGCTAACAAATTTTCATCAGATGTTTAGCTGACTACCAGTTGCCACCAAAATATACAGACATTTGCCTTTCCAGGACCACCGGGTAGGATGAAATTAATATTTTACTTCAGAAGTATTTACTTATTATTTTTTTTACATTTTGAAAAAAAAAATACTATCATTCTGGGTAGATTCTTGGGGGAGAAAGTTAAACAATGAAGTGACATTTATAAGAGTTGCATTAAAAAATAAAACTCATTATGTTCTTATTTTTTGGGGAGGGGGTATTATACTAAATATCCTATTCAGTTTTTATCACTTGGTGAGAACTAAAGATACTTGAAAGAAATCTTATATGCCTGCTCATAAGAAAAGTCAATCGAATTCAATGAAGTTTACTTCAAGGTAAATGAATAAAGGATTGCAGACTTAGAAAATAAAAGGCCCAATCTGGCCATCCTTTTATGCACACTGTTAGATATGTGTAGTTGTGCCATTAAGCATGAGTCCAATGGAGAAAGAGAACTGAGGGCATTAAGATATCCCACACTGGACAATTTGGGAAGGAGGGAGGGAAGGAAGGAAGGAAGGTTCTCCAATATAACTCATCATGGAGGTCTAATACACAGTCACCTCAAAATCAGAGTGGTACCAAGTTAATGTCAGCCACCCACCTAGGACTTTGTGGTCTATTTGGTCGTCAAAGCGCATAGTTATTTAACATTTATCAAGATGTGTAATTCTATCACCTGTAGCCTAAATAAATATTACAGGTTTTTATCACACTGATAGCATAACTTAACTTTTGAATACATGGATGTTTACCATCACTATTTTGTAAATGATCAGTATACATACCTCTGTGCTTTCATATAAATCTCTCTTTCTGTATTACATGGATTGCATTCTTCTCTAGCCTCTCTGTTTTGTTCTTCTTCCTGCATCCATGTATATGCATATATATCAGAAGTGGGTGTTATGCAGCTGGAGCCTGGATGTTGTCAGACTGCATTCCCCAACATTCCTTGCCATTGGCTATGCTAGCTTGGGCTTCTGGGAAATGCTGAGAAAATACTGGGAAACTGACATGATTCCCAACCTGATAAACATTTAATTTAGTTTATGTATTCTTTAGCCATCTTTCAAGACAGCAGTCCTCCCAATTTAGAATGCCATTCCATATATTGAATCAATCTTGTTATCTTCTTTATTTTCACATCAGATTCCATTAATCTGATGAATAGGGTTCTGGACAATGAAAACTTTTGAACGGGTGGAGACAATATGGCCTCTGGATCATGAAATTCAAAAGTGAAGAAGGATAAAAATAATAATGTATACAGAGCCGTTTAAGATGACCCTCTGGATTCTGCAGCACAGTCCTTCCATTGCTCAGCTATACATAGCTTGAGCATGTTACTCTTTTAATTCTTCTTAAAAATAACATTCTGTGTTATTCTTTTCATTCTTCTTCAAATATATTTTATAAGCTCTGCTTCAGATCTTGGGATCTCAGCTGCCTATCCAGCTGTTGATCTCACACTCTTCTCCAGATACAGTTAATAGGCCTATCAAGCATAGTTAACAACCAAGACCAAGAGTATCCAGAAGGCCATGTGGTCTTCAAGGGATCTAAATAACCAAAAGGCACAAGATCCCATCTGATCTTGGAAACTAAGCAGGTTCAGCTCTGGTTAGCACTTGGATGGGATGCAGCCAATGAATTCCAGGTGCTGTTGACTATAGTTTAGAGGAAGGAACTGGCAAAACCACCTCTAAGTATTCTTTGCCTAAGAAAAGCCTATGAAATCCTTGGGATTGCCATAAATAGACAGGTGACTTGAAGGCACATGCACATGCACACATGCACACATATGCATGTTTCCCATCCTTGTCATAATCCATTTGTTAGTCATTTTAATGCCACAAAACCCTGTTGCAGACCCAGACCATACACCCCGCTCCCCTCCCTTAATGAAGACACATACCACTACAAACTGTGTTAACAAATGTATTGACTACAAGATAAACATAAGGATTAAGTATAGGTTAGTATGAAGATAAATTGGCAATAAAAGGCTACAACTTGCTAATGGGTGCAAATGGTTGGCACTATTGCATGGGTCCAGATTGCTTCATTGCCCAACCCTGTGTTGGCCAATGGGCATTTTTTCCTGCTCCCTCCCAGCCACAGAGGTGACCGGGAAGGAGAATGAACACAATGGCGGCCCCCATGCCGGCCATGTGGTCATGGGTACCACTCCCAGAGGCAGATGTGGGGGGCACCATCCAGGCCACAAAAAGGCCCCACCAGCAAGCCAGTAAACCCCCTTGTTTTTGCTGCAACAGACCTACATACCAATTCCTTGACATGATGGGGAGCTTTTCTACATTGACTCACCTGGACAGCTATTTAATACTGAGACAAGATAAGGAGACCATTCAACTTTCACTGTCTTGCTTTTTCATGGTGAATCATGAAACACATGAAATCATTCCCTGTATAGGAAAACTATCCCCTTTCCAATAATCTCTGCTACTGGTACACATAAGACAGTGTATACATGCAGGAGTCCAGCTGTCTCTCCGTCCTCATTTCTTCAAGTAGAATCCAGGTGGCCTCAAGGACTGAATAAAATGAAGTTCCCACAGTTTCCTTTAATCCCTTTCGTTTGGTTTTTGTGGTTCCAGCTGCCTGCCAAGGGTCTTTACACCACCCAGTGATCATTTGGTATGTATATTCTAGGCAGTACACCACCAACTGAAAGGATATAAATATTTCTGACCACAAAGGGGCACAGTCAAGTACAATTTGGCCTACACGGAAAATTCTGTTGCTTCATGAGGAATGCCCTGAGTATCCTCTCATTCTTGATATCAGTTTTATTTCTTTTGCAATGAGAGGAAGGAAAAAAGATGGCCCTTTGACTTAATATTAAACTATGAATTTGCTTTATTTCACTCCTGGTACTGAATAAATACAACATGGTTCCACTCCCTAGAAACATCAGTGGACAAAAGGACAGAAACATTCCTCTAGGCAACAAAAAAGAGACACCAGTGGTGGCAAGAAAAAGGAAAATCATACATATTTTGTATTCCATTAATTCAGAACAGAGTAGGAAGAGACCACTGAGACTAGGAATGAATGAACTAGGAGAAGGGTTGTAATACCTCCGTGACAAGCCACATGCTTTGTATGCATGCTCCCAGTTTCAGTCACCTTAATCTTCAGATAGGACTTGGAAAATGTGGCAATGCATACTCACCGTGTGTGGGAAATACTGAAATAACAAAGGTCTGACTTATTTATTTATTTGAGTATTTATACCCTGCTCTTCAGCCACAAAGGCTCCCAGAGTGGCTTACAAACTATTTAGCAATAAATAGCACTTACACATCTATACCATTGTATAGCATGCTAGGCAGTTTACAATGTGTGTTAGTTAATTGCCCCCATAAGCCAGGACTTGTGTAATGCAGCTTCCCATGTTCTTATGAACATACCTTATTCAGATTCAGAACAGCAAAACGATTTCCCCCTGCCACACCAAAAAAAAAAAAAAAAAAAACCCTTGGGGGGGAAAAATTTTTTTAACACAATCCAGAGAGGATTTTGGATCCCACTGGGCCCACAGCAAAGTCAATAGAAGAATGATAAGGATGACCTACAAAGGAGCATCCAACACCCCTTCATCTCCCTCCCCAAACCTCCTTCATCTTTTGTTGATCTTTATGGCTCTCTGCTAAGCAGCAAGCAAATGGAGAGGGATCTGTATAGTTGTGTGCTAGATGTAACTAGTACTGGAGAAATGTAGTTTTTCCAGCACTATTGACCTAGATCAGTAGTGTTGGGAAGATGGCATTTTTCATTTATTGACAAGTATGCATTTCTGATACAGCCATAGCAGCAAGCCAGTCATGGAGAAAGGAAGGGAGGGAGAGTTCATCCTCCTTTACTCTCAGTGGCAGAGTGGCAAAAGGAAGGGGGAATGGGGATGCCCAGTTATTTCTTTTTCTGGTAAAATGTTGGTAAACTACTAATTGAGTACTAGAAATTGTGTTGCATTTAAAAAGACATGTACTGTATTTTATTGAACTATATACATATGATTTTAGATTTACCACTAGGCCAAGAATTACGAGTCTGTTATGCACAGCAAGGACAGCTCTGCATATACCGGTAACATTCCTACAGTGCAAGGAGAAGGCAGAGGATTTTACCACACAAGCCTTTTTAAATCAGAATTAAACCAGAATAGTGCCTTTAGCAATATTTATCACATGACATCACCTCCAAATCATTGCTGTTGTGCCTCCAAAGCATGGTTTGTATGCCCCTTGCCATTAACACGGAACACCCATCAATAAGACACCCATTTCACAGCCTCCTCCTCTCTCCCTCTCCCCAAAACATGAAAGGCATGCTGAGCAGGGCAATAGGGCAGGGAGGTGGGGTTAAGGGGAAGTCTGGAACAGAGCCCTAGTTGCACTATTGAAGGGACATGCAATACTGAGATCTCCCAAATGGCTATGTATCCATTTACTTTTGCTAATGCAATTGTAGTGAGAATGTGGCTTGTGTGATAATGTCCAGTCTTCCATGCAACAACAGATACAGGATTTGCAAGATTTTTCTCTCTACCTGAATTGCCTATTTATAAATGTGAAAGCCAGATGTGCCCCTTGCTAGAGGAGGTGGAATTGGCCACACTGAACCTGCTTTAACTACTTCTCCGTTAGCCTGCTGTAATGCATTATATATAACTGCCCTCAAAAAGTGTTTGAAAGCTACAAATGCATACAACTAGACAGATTTCCAATGTGTGCTTTACATACCATATATCAAAATGCTTCTATTGGCAGTGCTGTCTTCTAATTTGCTTCCAAGCACAGTTCAAGATGCTCAGTTTGATCTACAAATCTCTACACAGCTTGTGAACACAATAGAGCAATTCTTTCAAGAATATGAGATGCTCAGCAGAGACCCTGTTACCTGTCCCATCACCTGAAAAGGTAGATTGGTGAGCACAAGGCTTTCTTACCTCAGTTGTGGAACTCCCTCCCATAGGAAGTGAGTTTGGTTCCAGTCCTCTTGAGTTCCTGATAGATGGGTAAGACTAGACTGTGCTGAAGACCTGTGATCCTTAATACCATTTCTTAATCTGTTGTATTAAATTGTACATAAAATATTATGTTTTTCCCCACAAAATTGTTTATTTAAAATACTTCTAATCTGTTTGTAAGGATTTTTAAAAAATCAGTTATGCATTGCTTTGTCAGTTATGTATTTCCTTGTGGGACCTGACAGGCTGAGGCATAAAGTAAGTAATTTTAATGAATAATACAAAGATTAGCACACACTTGTTATAGGACCTCAGAGGGCATGTGGACATGTAACACTTTATGCCTGTGGCTCCTGAACCATTAAGCTAAATTAATACAAAAGCAGAAGACTGGAAGACTTAGCTGAAGCTGGACAGATTCCTTCAACTTTGTATAAACAATCTACTTTATATTGGAAGAATACATTATACGAGGATGAGATGTCTAAACCATCTTAATTTCTGTTTAGCTTATAATACCTAATCATGGAAGATAATGGCTTTCCATCAGATACCATAGACTATGGCTTTTTGGCTTTCCACATTACTGGGAAAATGGACTAACAAAACAACTCAACCTTAATGTTGGAAGAACAGCCAATATTCTTTAACCACAGTGTCAATCAGCTTCTTCTGAGCAGTAAATATTTGACTTACTGCTCCAGGGTATTTTCCAAACTTGGAAGAAAATCAGATGTTAAATTTGGAATTAGCACACTTCCTTTTGATATTTCTTAATCTCCAAACACATTTTTAATTAAAGGGGTATGATGAAAAGAGTACATCAACTTGGCCAACAGTCTCAGGGTCAGGGCATTTCTTGCTAAATGACATGTATTTTACTCAGCATCTAAGACCAATAACAAAATATTGTTACTATTAATCCTCCATGATAAAATAAAAAACAGATGTTCTTATTCCCCAGTTAACAGAAACGTCAAATTATCTATCAAGAAAAATATTGCTCCATATTCCTGTTAGAACTTGGATAAAAGATGGAACAGATGGTGTAGTGTCCTCCATTATTCTTGAACCACTTCCTTTCAACCTGTCTACTTGCAAGGACAGGTTTCTTTTTGAACAAACATACCTGTGAGGTATAGGATGGAAGATCTGATCAAGTAATGTGCCAAAGATTCCGGAAGGAATCCCATATGACCTTGGAGGAGTGAAGGAAACATGGCAAAATCACTACAATGTGATTACTACAAAATCACTACAATGTTTTTTTTTTCTCACTCTCTCTCTCCCCCCCACCCTCCCCCCCTTTTTAATCTGTTGTATGCCTTCAAGTCATTTTCCAACTTATGGTGACCCTAACATGAACCAACCACAGGATTTTCTTGGTGAGGTTTGTTTGAGGGGGCTAGTCATTGCCTTCCTCTAAGGCTAAGAGAGTATGATTTGCCCTAGGATATCCAGTGGGTTTTGAACCCTGGCCTCCTGGAATCCTGTTTCAACACTCAAACCACTACATCATGCTAGATCTTTGACTGATCAGATATTTATCATGTTGATCTTCCTAACATAAGGCAGGCTGCAATAGTGACTGATGCAGTTCATCAATAGAACTGGAAGGCATGCCATTAACACTGAAAATATAGCATGGAAGTGGACCAATAATCTATGCTTTCTCAAAATTTGCAATTATAAACTCTTTGAGAAGAGAAACCTGTCCTTGTAAGCACCATGCATATTCAGAGGGCTATATGAACAATAACATAGTAATAAAAATGGTGAACCAAGGACTGAAAAGCTGCAGTGTAGCCTATCATTCCAGACAATGGACAGTAATGAAGTGCTTTGTTCATTGCCATGACTGCAAATAGATCATTATTGTTTTAGGGTTCTTCTGCTAATGCTGATCATGGCATACAGTGCTAAATCATGCTGTTGCACCAGATCCACCATTTAGAACCCCCTACTAGGTGCTTGGAAATCTTACTTTTTTGGACTACAATTCCCAGAAACCTTCAGTCAATATGGCTATTGGTGATGCTTGCTGGTTGCTCTGGAGGCTGTAGTGCCAAAAAAATAATAATTTCCCCAAGCTCTTTTAAAATGAAGCCAAAGGAAAGTAAATACAATACACAAAAACATGAGAGAAAGAAAAGTGAGAGAATTCCTTCTACCCCTTCCACTGACCCAAGAACAAACGTTTCTTTAGGATTTATTTTTATTTCTGTCCCCAAACATCAGACCACAGAAAAGCAAATCACTCACACGAAGCAACAGCAGGAAATTGTGAGTTTTGTACTGAGCATTTTTGGTGGCCAGTGCTGTAATTGGCACATTCATCATCCTTCCATTTCCTTTTGGAAAGTATGCCTTTATATCTCTGAGCCAGCAGGAATGCCTGCAGCCATAACACCTTGGGCTGCAAGTTTAATAAGATCTTACTGCTGTGCAGAGTCAGATGAGGTTAGTGTAGTATTTGGTTTGCAGTTTTCCAAGGAAATCCAGATGCTGTGGGAAGTTAGGCTGGTGGTGGCATAAGAGAAGAAGGAGACAATTTCTTCATGTTCTGCAGAATGGAATGGGATTTATATCAGGCATCATGGTAGTAACCAGACATCAAAATAATCCCTGAATACTCAAAGTTCTCTTCTGGCTTACAAATGCCTCCAAGTCCCAGTCCTTGTAAGGACTAATATTGAACGAAACAGAAAACTAAAACTGAGAGAATGGAGAGAATTTTAGTACAGAGGCATACATACCTCAGTTAACAAACCCTCTATCAAAGAACTTCCCTCTACAAAGTCTTGTAAGGTTGCAGCATCATATCTGCAGTAAACAGTAAAGCTTGAGCTGAGAAAGATTGGGGGCCTGACTAGATGGGAGGAAGAAGTGTGTGGGGATGCACATTAACTCACCTTCACAGCAGCTCCTTTTGTTTCGATGATTTTTTCCCTGCAAAAAAAGTTGTCCGCAGGGCCGGTTTAACCTGTCTGCCAAATCAGCATTGGCAGGGGGCCCCGAGGTCAAGAGGGGGCCCCGAGGTCAAAAGAGGGCCCTGTGTTGGCCTCCTTAATCTGAAGAAGGAGACAGCCAGGAGACTGCCAGGAGGAGTCCCCTCTTACCCTCCTCCTCCAAAAACCTCCTGCTGGCTTTTTTTAAAAAACAAACAAAACAGCCTCTCCAAAACTAAAGAGAAAGAGAAAGAGAAAGAAACAGCAGCCCTCTGTGGCAGAAGCTGGAGGGAGAAGCACGTGGGAGAGGGTAAGTGTGTGTGTGAGAGAGAGGGAATTTGAGGGTTGTCTCCCTCAGAAAGGGCTTCTTTCTTTCTTTCTTTCTTTCTTTCTTTCTTTCTTTCTTTCTTTCCTTTCTTCCTTGCACATAGGTCCCCTCCAGCCCATCTTTCCAGCTGCTTTTAACATGTCTTGGTTCCTCTCCCCTCCTTTTCCCCCTTGGTCTTCTTCAGCTTCCTCCCCTTGCAGCCAACTAAGTTCAGCCTGCAAAAGAAATTTGTGTGTGTTTGCCCATGTGAGGACATTGCGGACCCCAAGTTAAGAACCACTGGGCTAGAGAATGCTGGAAAAGGAACAATGCAACCAGACCTTGAGAAGGGTGCTGGCAGGAGGATTCTGGGAGGTGTAATCCAATAGTAACTTCCCAGGCTCTAAATGCAGCCTAGAATCATAGAATCATAGGGCTGGAAGGGACCCCAACAGTGATCCGATTTTTTAAACCTATGTTTAAAAAAAACCCAAAGAAGGAGACTCCACCACACTCCAAGGCAGTGTATTCCACTTCTAAATAGCTCTTACTGTCAGGAAGTTCTTCCTAATGTTTAGGTGGATTCTCATTTCCTGTAGTCTGAGTTGATTGCTCCATGTCCTTGTCTCTGGAGCAGCAGAAAACAAGCTTGCTCCATCCTCAGTATGACATCCCTTCAAATACTTAAACATGGCTATCATGTCCCCTCTCAACCTTCTCTTCTCCAGGCTAAGCATACCCAGCTCCCTAAGCCGTTCCTCATAGGGCGTAATGGCTTCCAGACCTCGCACCATCCTTCTCAGTATCTTTCTTGAATTGTTGTGCCCAGAATTGGAAACAGTATTCCAGGTGAGGTCTGACCAAAGCAGAATGGAGTGATATTATTACTTCCCTTGATCTAGACACTACTCCTATTAATGCAGCCTAGAATTGCATTGGCATTTTTTGCTGCTGCATCACACTGCTAACTCATGTTTAGCTTGTAGTCTACTCTTTATTTTCTTTGAGGAAATCTACACCATTACATTAAATGCTAATAAAAAATATTATGTTAGTGCCTATAATATAGTTTTTAAACTAAATTATTGGTGGCAAATTATGTAATATAGTGGGCCCCTCTTATCCACTGGCATTGATTTGGGGGGGGCGTGGATTCTGAAAACCATGAATAATAGTGAACGCCATTGAAAATAATGGGACTTCTGGTTTAAAATACCATAGAGTTGCCTTGGAGGGCCTAGAAAAGGGCTAGGGAAGACACATTTTCTAGGAAGACTCTATGGTAGGTGTGCTGTTTTGTGTCCCATGGATAATGAATCTATGGATACAGGGGTCCTACTATAATCTGAACATCCTGTATGATGAATAGGTTAGGTTACATTGATCTGAGAAAAACATATGGGGCCCCCAAAGTAAAGCATTGCAGGGGTCCCCCCAATTCCTTAAACCGGCCCTGGTTGTCTGTGCAGCGATGCACGTTGAGATTCACACAGAGCCCCTTTCCGTGAATCAAGATGGTGAAGAATAGGGTACTTTATTGTTCCACCCAACTTTATCATTGCTCTACATTAAAAAAACAAAAAACAAAAAAACTCCTGGTTTAAAAGGGCAAACGAGAGATGTTCCGCTTGTAAAAAAAAAAAAAAAACATCATTTCAGTGCAGCAAAATAGCATACCCTCACTGGTCCAGAAAGCCATCTGGAGGAAAGCCTGCCCCTGCTTGCACAAAAGACCAATCAGCTGACAAGTTCCTCCTGGCCCAGAATGCACAGCACTGCGAATTGGTCATCCAAATGACCAGCGATGTGCATCTCCCCACAGTTTATTAAAAACTTCACAGAAAACCACAAAGTCTCTTAGGGTGCAGTTTATGGAATGTTTTGCCCCCTCCTACCGAATACAGCAAATCTCCTGTGTGGCTTTTTGGGACAAAAGATATTTGTCATGAATTCTTTGAGGCATAATTTCACCATTTAGACAACCCCTGGGATTCTGTTCTAGCCAGTCCAACTATAGTTGTGTGTGCCTGCCTACAATAGGTAAGGCAAACAACAGCTGCCTTCAGAATCCCTTTCTGAGCAAGTGGGAATGGCAAAACCGAAATAAAAATATGTAACTCTGTCTCACCAACTATGTCCAGCATGTTAAAAAAGCATATATCTATCAATTTGGCCACCAAAATGGAAATCATAAGAAAAGCAGAGGCTGGTGAAAGAAAATTCATCCCTGGATGCCTTTCAAAAAGAAACTGTCAAGTGGTCTCTAGAAGTTTCAACAGGTTTTGTTTATGTATGCAAAGCTAACCTAGGGCTTGTCTATACAGTGCAAATAGTCCTCATAGAATTCAAGAAGAATATATTTTATCCCAATGGGATCCCATATAATTTCTCTGTATTTGGAAGGAGGGGAGGCAAACCTCCAAAAACTTCACAGCTTTTCCCATATTTTTACCCACTTTAGAGTATTCCCACACTCTAAAGGAAAAGTGTATTCCCATTCATTGGGACAACCGATTGGCTTTGCTGTGCATTCCCAATAAGAGAGGAAGTGGAAAGCTGACTGATCAGATGTGCACTGTAGTAATCATGTGCTGAGGCGATGAAACAGCCTTCCTCCTTCCCCCACCCCCCCACCCCGTTTAAGCAGAAGATCACACTTCTGCACTTTGGATTTGCTTTTTAAAAAACAAAACAAAAACAAACAAATACTGTTCAGCACAGCAACCAGTGACAATAAAAATGTGAGTAATTCATTTCTGCCCACCATCTTGATTCACATGCCTGTTTGAACAACAAACGTGTATGGCTTTGCATACCTGCGATCTTGAAAAAAAATGGAGACAAATGAAAGCTGCTGTGAATTGGTGTTAGTGCACATCAATCCACACTTTATTGCCTTGTATAGACAAGCCCTTGGTTTGGCTGTTTCATTTCACATGTGCATATTGTTGGTTCTGAATAAAATGTTTTGTGAAACATGTTGAAGTGCTTTCTTTTCTTTTCTTTTTTGTGTTTGTTGCATTTTATTTTATTGTGGTGTAGGAATACTTTCTTACTCTTTCCATGTTATTTCTGCTTCTGGTGTGATTTTTTTCTGTTCAAGAAAGAATGCCCAGGAACACATCTACCATGTTTTAATGGAGGTATATCGTCATTTTGCTTTGTGTTTTTACAGACAAGTTCAGCTAGCTACTGCTGTTCATTTTACAACTATCTTCATCTTCATCTGATTTAGTACTCCCATAAGAGGTAGATATTTGGTTATGAAGAACCATGGTGGACAGACTCCACAAAATAGAACATGAGGAGGAAGTGGAGTAACCTGCTACCCTTCCTGATGTGTTTGCTCAGTTCTTAAAGGCCACATATGGCTTTAGTCCTTACATGTTCAGGCAACTACACACAAGTCAAGGGATTTTATAAAAGGCTCACCATGAAAAAAACACTTTCCCACAAACTCTCAGAGTTTCTGTGTCGTGTTTAAAGCAGCCCTTCTGTGTTTACTTCAAATAGACCAAGGCAGCAGAAATTTTGCAGGATTACACCCCTGAGGTGCCGCAGGAGTCTTTGACTTTTCATATTATAACTTTCTGGTATAACCACTAACTCAGATCCATATACGACAGTGGTAGGCAGCTGTGGCCATTCTGATGATGTTGAACTAGATTTTACCAGTCCTAGGAGGTTATCAGACACATCAAAAATGGTGTTATAATGACACCATGAGATCACAAGAGGGCTTCCTTATCAGGCAATGTCATGCCCCAGTGTTCTGCAAGCATTCTGATGCCATTACGAGGCAGTTCTTTTTTTATTGTCAGAGAGAAGTTGACAATTGATCTTTCATAGCGTTTGTGTTCCAGATTTCCATGTGTGTGAGAAGGTGCCCTGTTCTGCTGCACAATTCCAGCATCAAGGGGTGGTTCCGCCAGAACACTTCTGGGTGCAAATGGGAAAACTAGGTACTGTACGCTCTTTTTATGAACCTCCCTGTTTTGCTTGCAAGTTTCTAATTGTGTATCTGTGCTTTTCTGAATGTTTTATTTTTTAATTTTGGTGCTTTAGGGCTTTTTAGCACACTTGTATCTTCTCGCGAGATGCGCCAAAATCACTTTCACAGAGAAACATGGAAGTAAGTGCCACGAGTGCTGGTATTGCCTGATTCTTGGGGCGATTATGAATCGTTATCACAGCAGCATGCGACAACATGTGGTATTGTGCCAGAACATGAACGCTGTAAAATATAGTGCCATAATCACATTTTTAGGCACTCATCTGATGATCTCCCTAGTAAATCTGTGAAGCAGAAGGAGGTTGATATTACTGGTGCATGGTGGAAACATATTTGCACCTATTGATTACCATGCACACATTGGGTTGCATTTGGTGGAAAGAGCTTTCTCCAGAGGAAAGGGTCTACATCTAGTGGAAACTCCTTTCTTCAGCAGAAGGGAACTTTCAGATGTAGCTTGCTTTCTTTCTTTCTTTCTTTCTTTCTTTCTTTCTTTCTTTCTTTCCCTCCCTTTTTCCCAATAAGGCACCCAAAGTAGATCACAATAAGTAATGACACAGAGGGCCCAAAAGTCAATGGTGTACATAGTTTACCAAATCAGGATGTCCCTTCCTTTCCTATCTCTTGCTACAGCCCTCTGTGGTGACAAAACTTGCCCCAGTGGGTTTTCCAGGCTTCTAAATGAGTTTCTTAGATACATAGAGCCTGTAGGAGGGAGGGGAGTGGTTCTGGTGGAAGGATCGGATTCCAGCAAAAGTACACCATTGGATCTCAGCCACCATCTCTATCATAGACAATTCAATTTATTCAGCTAGTGAGTAAAAAAAACATAAAAATCACACTGTATATCAAAAGCAAAACAAAGTTTCTGGCCAGTACATATGCAGAAAAAAATCTTCTTGGCTTCAAATATGAAAATCAGCTCTTTCCCAAAGGAATCTTTTATTATATTAGCTTGTAAGGCTACTCGATCCATTACCTTACCTTTAAGTGGAGCAGAGAAAAGCTTCAGGTGTGGAAGTCCATAAGATCATGCATGGAAAATATGCCACACAGGGAACTTAGACAAAGGCTATGTTTGTTTTCCTTTTTTACTTTGGAGTAAGTCTTAGTGAACTTGGTTAGAACTACCTTTGAGTAAGCAGGCATGTGATTGGGCTGCTCAGCTAATAAAAACAGCTTTTTAAAAGCACTATAAACTTACTCCTGTGAGCTAAAACCAATATGCAAGTCAGCTCTCAAAATAGAATTCCTGCCTATTGTTATTGACACAGAGTTACAATTCTGTCCTTGCTTTCTCCAACTAAAGTGTGGAAATTAGGCAGCACCACTTCTTGGCTTACAGTTTTTCTATTTACTCCCTGAAGGACTAAGTCAAGAAAGAAAGTCAATATTATTGACTAGCATCCTGAACCACAGCAAATGAATGAGGAAGTAAAGGGCATCAATTTTAATAGAAGTTTGTTCCATATAAGTAAGCTTAGGTTTGCAGCTGAAATAGACACTTGGATTCCAAGAGGAGGAGGTAAGCACAGCATATCCTTCGATCAACATATCCAAATAGGTCGGTCTTGTTAACAGTCTCTTGAGCATGTTGTCCCAGTGAGATGAGACTTTCTATTTAAAACTCATGTTTTGGTATGTTTTCTTCTAGAAGTTGGCTCAAGGGTTTTCTCACAGTGTTTGAATACCAGCCTTACCACTTTTCCTTGTAGTTCTTACAATATTTTTATACAGCTTGCAACATGGACTGTGGTAAAAGTACATGATGAACATCATGGATTGTACTAAGGACAATTGTGAAAAAGTATTGCCCATGAAAACATAGGGACTGCAATAATATTTTCTATTTCTGATTTTTCATCATGAGTGCCCTTGCTTTTGGAGCCAAAATGTCAGACTGGACCTACCATTAGGCAGAGTGAGACAGCTCCTCTGGCAGTAGATGCTGGAGAGTGGCCAGTGGGAAAGAAGCGATCCCCCTGCTCCCCCCCAACACACACACACTTACTAGTACATTTATGCAAATATAATAACAATAATCATTTTGTCCATCAAAAATTTAAATAAGGAACTGTAACCGTAGACCTTCAGTGAAGAGAGTGGCAACACAAGAAAAATATGAGGGGAGAAGCACTAAGATGATAATGCAGGTTTTGGGGAGTGTGACTTCCCTCACATGTTAATTTTCTGAATGAGATATAATGGCATAGTTCACATCTTCCATATATTGTCTCTGAGGCAGGTCCTGCTGGTTTTGATGGAGTTAACTTTCATATTACTGCTTAATATCCCACCCTTCCTTTCATGTTCAGTGCATGATTTAGTTACTGTTTGCACGTTTTCTTCAAGGAACCACAGGCATGGGGGTTGGGGAGCTAAGTATGAGTCTGAAGCTATTAGTTCTCCATGGTGTACCTTCTGAGTAAAAAAAAAATAGAACATTGACCTACAGTGACATCATCATCATTACTTATTTGTAAAATCCCTAAAATACACAAGGTACCGTATGGGGATAAATATATGGAAGACCCTTCTTGCAGGCTCATAGTTGTGTTACAGTATTGCTCTGCAGCAACCTTTTTTTTTTTTCAGTGAAAAAATCCCACTCCACTATCATAACAGGGCTTTGTTATCCATAAAAACAACTTACCACACTTTCTTTTAAAAGAACGCTGATTAAATAGATTGACATATTCAGCCATGTAGCCTGTAAGAGCTTTGCAATGTAAACAAACACATCTCCATGTGTTAGCCATGGAACCAGATAGAAACTGACCTTCATAAAGGACCTGAAATGCAGATGTGATACTGTATGTGGGGAAGGCATATACTGTCATCTGTTTATCCAGAGGGAATTCATTTGAGCAACTTTGGAGTCTGTTGTTGAAAGAACCTATTAAAACACAGCTTGTATCTGCTAGGCTTGATATAATTATCTATAAATTAAATCCTATGACAAGAGATTGCTGTAGCCTCAAATTCTGTAGTCAGCTAAATCAACAGTTTGGAAATATCTGTTTGTTGATGTAGTCT
Source organism: Gambelia wislizenii (assembly GCA_030847615.1). Classification (NCBI taxonomy): domain Eukaryota; kingdom Metazoa; phylum Chordata; class Lepidosauria; order Squamata; family Crotaphytidae; genus Gambelia; species Gambelia wislizenii. The sequence continues at coordinate 287,481,506 of JAUMIR010000003.1, forward strand.
TTGGTTTCCTCCCCAGCATATTTCTTGACTTGTTCATTACTGATTTGGTAGTTGGGACTTGTCCATTATTTATTTAAATGTAAAAAGGAACAGTAACCTTGAAATATTTCAGATTGCAGAAGTGCCACACTATGTCATGAATGGGGCCCTACAACAAAATTTTGCAGTACTTAATAGGAATGTTTAGTGCAGAACTAGGAAGCTTGAATAGAAGTCTTGCAGTGCTATTTGGGACTTGTGGCAGGACATTCAGGAGAGATTCCACTGTTCTATAATACTGTATTATATTGGGCTAAACACTCAGTTTGAAACTGGCTGTGTTTTATGGTTATAGTGTAGGGGTGGACAGCTGTGAAAGAAGTAATAGCATTTTTTGCCATCACATCCCTTGGTAGCAGTGGCGGCATTAGAGGGGTGCAGAGAGGCTGAACCACACCAGATGACACCATCAGTGGGAGGGGTGACACCAGCCTTGTAGGCCACACTTTCATGCCTGACTCAACCAGAACTGGTATGACATCACTTCTGGTTTCACTTTTGATTGGCTTTTAGAGATTTTTTTCTTTTCATAAAAGTCATAGGGTATGTGGGAGGGTTGTAGGGTTGTGGGGACAAAACTATTCCATTTTGCTGTGGGTTTCACTCATTTTGAGTGGGGTGGGGTCTAGGGCATTTGGAGGGTCTCAGGGTGGCCTCAGAGGCTGCAATTTAAGGATACTGCAAGGCACAGCTTTCCCAAGATCAGAAGAGATTATGAGGTCCTGGGGAGGAAGCTGAAAGAAATGGACGCACAGGTTGTCATCTCGTCTCTTCTGCCCGTCGAAGGGCATGGTCCAAGAAGGGAGAGGAAAATAGCTGATGTAAACAACTGGCTCCGTAGATGGTGTCGCCGAGAACAAATTGGATTCTTGGATCATGGACTGCGCTTCCATGAGGGGGGACTTCTGGCAAGAGATGGGGTGCATCTTACAACAGTTGGAAGAAATATTTTTGCCAACAGTCTCAAGAATTTGATCAGGAGGGCTTTAAACTGAGTCAAATGGGGGAGGGAGACAGTATTCTGGAAGGCCAAAGGGCTGGAGAAAATAGTCAAACTGTCACAGAGGGAACAAGGCAAACAGCGCAAGGACCCAACAGTGGGAGGCAAAAATACTTGCACAGGCAGCAAGTAAAGGGAACACATGGTCTTAAATGTCTCTACACTAATGCACAGATCATGGGAAATAAACAAGATGAACTTGAACTCCTCACACTACAAAAGAAATATGATATAATAGGCATTACTGAAACCTGGTGGGACGAGTCTCATGATTGGAATGTAGGAATAGAGGGGTATAACCTTTATAGGAGAAACAGACCAAACAGGAAAGGAGGAGGAATAGCATTATATGTCAGGGATATTTACACCAGTGAAGTGATCCATGACATCAATACTGGAAGCCAGGTGGAGAGCATCTGGATAAAAATTAAAGGGGAGGGAAACAACACGGATGTTATTGTGGGACTCTACTACAGACCCTGAAATCAGATGGAGGAATTGGATGATGCCTTTCTAGAACAGATGAACACACATGCAGAAAGGAGAGATGTAGTAGCGATGGGTGACTTCAACTATCCTGATATTTGCTGGGAATCTAACTCAGCCAAAACTTCAAGGTCTAGCAAATTCCTTACATGCCTGGAAGACAATTTCATGGTCCAAAAGGTGGAAGAGGCAACAAGGGGGTCAGCTATTTTAGATCTGATCCTAACCAACAGAGATGACCTGGTTAATGGGGTGCAAGTGGTGGGATCCTTAGGTCAGAGTGATCTTGTTCTCCTGGAGTTTGTTATACAATGGAAAGGAGAAGCCAGGCATAGTCAGACACGCATTCTTGACTTTAGGAGAGCTGATTTCAATAAACTCAGGGAAATACTGGGGGTGATCCCATGGTCAGGAATACTAAAAGAGAAGAGACCTCAAGACGGATGGGACTTTCTCAAAAGGGTGATACTGAAGGCACAATTTCAAACAGTACCATTGAGGAAGAAAAATGGGAGGTGTCTCAAGGAACCAGGATGGATGACTAATGAACTTTCAATGGAGCTAATTTTAAATGGAACATGTATAGGAAATGGAAAAGGGGGGAAATCACCAAAGAAGAATTCAAACAGATAGCGAACACGTGTAGAAGTAAAGTCAGAAAAGCTAAAGCACAGAATGAGCTCAGGCTTGCTAGGGAGGTTAAGAACAATAAAAAGGTTTTTTTTTGGTATGTCCACAGCAAAAGGAGGAAGAAGGAAATGATAGGGCCGCTACGTGGAGAAGATGGCAAAATGCTAACAGGGGACAGAGAAAAGGCAGAATTACTCAACACCTTCTTTGCCTCAGTGTTTTCAGAAAAGGAAAAGGAGGACCAACCTGAGGAGAATGGAACAGAGGACACAATAGGGGAAATCCAGCTCAAAATAAGTAAAGAGGTAGAACAGGAATACCTTCTTAATCTAAATGAATTTAAATCTCCAGGACAAGATGAACTACATCCAAGAGTATTAAAAGAGCTGGCAAATATAATCTCAGAGCCATTGGCAATAATATTTGAGAACTCCTGGAGAACAGGAGAAGTCCCAGCAGACTGGAGGAGGGCAAACATTGTTCCCATCTTCAAAAAGGGGAAAAAAGAGGATCCCAACAATTATCGTCCAGTTAGTCTGACATCAATACCAAGGAAGATTCTAGAGCAGATCATTAAACAGAGAGTCTGTGAACATTTAGAAGGCAATGCCATAATCACAAAAAGTCAGCATGGGTTTCAGAGAAACAAGTCATGCCAGAGTAATCTGATCTTTCTTTCTTTTCTTTTTTTTTTTGGATAAAATTACCAGCTTGGTAGATGAAGGGAACACTGTGGATACTGCATACCTTGATTTCAGTAAGGCATTTGACAAGGTTCCTCATGACATTCTTGCAAACAAGCTTGTAAAATGTGGGCTAGACAAGTTAACTGTTCAATGGATTTGTAATTGGTTGACCGGCCAAACCCAAAGGGTGCTCAGCAGTGGCTGCTCTTCGTCTTGGAAAGATGTGACCAGTGGGGTGCCACAGGGTTCTGTCCTGGGCCCAGTGCTATTCAACATCTTTATCAATGACTTGGATGAGGGAATTAGGGGCATACGTATCAAATTTGCAGATGACACCAAATTAGAAGGAGTAGCTAATACCCTGGAGGACAGGATCAAAATTCAGAATGACCTGGATAGACTGGAGAGCTGGGCCAAAGCTAACAAAATGAAATTCAATATGGAGAAATGTAAAGTACTGCATTTAGGGCGGAAAAATGAAATGCATAAATATAGGATGGGAGAGACCTGGCTGAATGAGACCACGTGCGAAAGGGATCTAGGAGTCCTAGTAGACCACAAGTTGAACATGAGCCAACAGTGCGATGCAGCAGCTAAAAAGGCCAATGTGATTTTGGGCTGTATCAATAGAAGTATAGTGTCTAGATCAAGGGAAGTCATAGTGCCACTCTATTCTGCCTTGGTCAGACCTCACTTAGAATACTGTGTCCAGTTCTGGGCACCACAATTAAAAAAGGATATTGACAAATTGGAGCGTGTCCAGAGAAGGGCAACTAAAATGGTGAAAGGTCTGGAAATGATGCCTTATGAGGAGAGACTTAGGGAGCTGGGTATGTTTAGCCTGGAAAAAAGATGGTTAAGAGGCGCTTTGATAGCCCTGTTTAAGTATTTGAAGGGATGTCACGCTGAGGATGGAGCAGGCTTGTTTTCTGCTGCTCCAGAGACTGGAACACGGAGCAATGGGTGCAAGCTCCAGGAACAGAGATTCCACCTCAACATTAGGAGGAACTTTTTGACAGTAAGAGCTGTTCAGCAGTGGAACACACTCCCTCGGAGTGTGGTGGGGTCTCCTTCCTTGGAGGTCTTTAAACAGAGGCTGGATGGCCATCTGTCGGGGATGCTTTGATCGTGATTTCCTGCATAGGAGGGGGTTGGACTGGATGGCCCTCATGGTCTCTTCCAACTCTGCAATTCTATGATTCTATGATTCGGGGACATCAAGCATCCTGTGGGTTACACTTTGCTCCCCCATGCTAGAAGTAGCTGTATGTTGCCTAGAATGCCAGTGTCAGATTCAGGGTGCGTCCTCCCCCCTTTTTTCTCCCACCCCCCCCATTTTTTTTCCTAGTATAGACAAGCCCTGGAATAAAGGAGTGGTGCTGCTTTCACTATTTTCCCCCTCCTTTTATAACCAGGTGAAAAAAGCAATTTTTATCTACAGTCAGTCCATGCTGAAGAATATTAAAGGCAAAATATTCTAGTGCAGAGAACTGCACTGTTAACTTTTACTGCTAGGCATCATCATTAGGAAAAAACCTTAGAGATCTTATAATCCAACCTCCTTCTACTAATGCAGAAAATCCAGTACTATAGCATCTCTGATAGGTGGATTAGCAGAATCTTCTAAAGAAAGCCAATGCACCTCCTCTCTGTCAAGACATAACCTCTGGCAGCCTGTCATGGGAACTTAAAGGAAGCAGCAGTGTCCTAGACAGGAACCATATTGTCTCTGTCCATGAAGCATAGAAAAGGAATAGGAAACTCCTGGTTCCACCTAGATAAAGCTGTAAGTCCAATGAAGCACCTCAGCTCACCTAGTGACTCAAGTTCAGTTACAACTACTGGCACTGTCCTTGAATGTGGCTTGCATTTCAATCCCAGGCTTTCCTTCAACCTAACAGCCCATGCATATACATGCAGATAAGCCATCCCCCACCCATGTAGATTTCATTATGAACTGGTTCCATTTACCTGAAGGCTTTACTAAATTCTGCTGTTATTTGCTGGTGCATAGAACATTCAGGCTAGAACAAAACCTTGAACCTTGAAGGTGAAACAGACTACAATTAAGTAGTATTCTTTTCAGAATTATCAGTGAGTGAGAGTTTTGGCCTTCCTATTTCCCCCAGCTTGTTTCAGTTTTAATCAAATCAGTCCCCCTTTGTTTTTTGACCAAAGGAAATATTGTAATTTATGTAAAACTTTTTACATTTTTCTTCTGACATTCAGATTGACTTTATATGGGCAGTTTGCATGCAAAGACTACCATTAAGCTCTAGTAAGGCAGAAACTCAGGATCCAGTGCCAAGCTAAACTTGGCTTCATATTCCCAAACAAAAAGGGAGCCATTGGAGCTGACTGTACATATATGAAAGGAAAATAAGAGATAAACATTCAGGAGATTAGAGTGACCATCAGGAATAAAACCAGAACATGCTTTCTGGTCTGGCTGCTCCTGAAATCTACATTTATTGAAATTGCTTTCCAATGTGTCCTCTCCCAAGGCTATCCAACCAAACTCTGGAAAAACAAGCCTGAATGAATCAACTGTTGTATTATATACAGCATAATGTGTACTGTGGTTTAATGTACCAGGGTTCCTATGCTATCCATGCCTATGAGCAAAGAGTTGGAAATGGAACATCCAAAGTCTGTGTGTCTTTTCTCCTCATGCTGCATCCATCAATACAGGACTATTGCGTTTTTCTAGTTCAGTTCCTTCTGTGCCTCATAAAAGGCATGTTAGGAAACATTTTGCTACCTAAGCTAAAAAAAACAACATAAAGCCTTTCCCCATAGAGCTCCCACCCCAAGTTGTTGATTTCAAGAATTCCTATGTTGACCCACTAGTAAAAGCATAAGAACCTTGCTAGGTCACACCCAAAGCGTATCTTCTCCAATATTCTTGCCCCTATACAGGCTAGCCAGATGCCTCTGGGAAGCCCACAAGCCAGAGTATAGATACAGGGAGGGAGGACAAGGGCATTGCACCCAAATAAGAATTCTGCCCCCCCCATAAAATTTTCCTTCAGTTCCCAAATTTCTAGCATTACAGAAAATTGAGACATGGGAAATCATTCATGTGTAGAACTCTTACATTTGCTATGTTCACATTCCCTTGGTAACTTTGCCTGCATCTCCCATTCCTCTTCAGATGCCTGAACTGTACTTCTACAGGTTCAACTGATATTTTTATTTACTGCAATGCTAAAAATTTGGGGATGGGGGGAATTTCATTTGGGAGAACAGAATTCAATATTGGGGATGTAATGCCCTCATTTCATCCAACTCCCATAGCTATACTACTGCCACAAGGAGGATATGAATACAATAGTAAGCCCACAGTATGGCACCCAGCCAGATGCTTCTGTGAAGGAAAAGAAGAGGAATGGGAGGGAGGCTGAAGAGGAAACATTTTTCTTAGGTCATCTGATCATAATTAGACATGGATTGGTGTCCTATCAGCAACACAGTTGTACCACCAAAAGAACTTTCACTCATGATGGTGATTAAGAAATTAATTACCATACAATCTTGACATCATTTAGGGACACCTCTCTGTCCAGTTTTTTTTTTCCCTCCAAGGAGAATTGATCTATTTGTGAGCATCCTGTACCACATCCTTCACTACTGCCAAGAATACCAATGTGCCCATTATAACCTGATCAGCACACTATGGTTTTCTGGGGTTTGTGGCATATTATTTAACACCATAAGGGAAAAGAATATCAATTTCTTTAATCTACACATATTTTGCTCTTACCCAGAAATAATTATGTCTAGTGGATTCTGGGAGTTATAGTCCAACAGCATTTTCTGAGTACTTTTTTTTTGTGATTTATACTGAATGCTATTCTTTGTGTTCCAAAAGCACTTTCTAGCATTGAAATAAAATAAAAGGTATACAGAAAGTCCAGGCCATTCCCCAGTGTGTGAACCTTTGCATGCGTCTCCCCAATATTTACAGTCTGGTATGCATTTAAAGCATATTTGATGTATGCCCTTTTCTATGCATATCTGCTAATGTACACATTTTTGTATTGTTTATTTATTAGTTTTAACATAGATAGAATAGTTCACAACCAAAGTAGAGAAAAGAACAAAAAGACCGAGGGAAGGGGGTAGAAGATAAAAGATATATGTATATGGAGATACACACGCATGTAACTAAGACTAAACTAAAACTCAAACACAATAACAAAACACTAAACTGATGTCAATTTACCATGGAAGAAGACTCGTAACACTCGCAAGGCTGCTGTGTGGCAGGGGGCCCATTTTGTATGACACCACCCCCCTGCCAAAATCAACTGTTTCCGTTCTGGGAGAGATCGGAGGCAACTTCCATGAGTAAAAAATGGCCAAATATGGCACGGCTGCCTCCAATCTCTCGTGGCAGGGGGACGGCATCATACGAAATGAGCCCCCTGCCGTGCAGCAGCCTTGCAAGTGTTACGAGCCTTCTTCCGCTATAAATCGATGTCTGGAAAAGTCCTAACTTACAAAAATACCAAACACTAACTAAAACACCAAAAGGTTCTGACCCTCCCCCAATCCTAACTGTAATGAAAAGGGGGGTGAACAAAAGAGAAAATATATTATTTTATCATTACAGATCCAACAACAACTTACTAGTAACCACAACCACAAATTATTGCATTGTTAGATTTCTAATTGCTCAAAAAGTCCATAAATAGTTTCCAGTCTTTTTTTTTTTTAAAAAAAAAAAACTTCCATTGGTTTTTCCTTTAAAAGCCATGTTAGCCTGGCAATTTGAGCTAACTCAGCAACCTTAACAATCCATTCTTCCATTGTTGGTGCTTCGGTCCGTTTCCAGGTTTGAGCAAACAGTGTTCCTGCTGCGGTTATCAAATATCAAAGAAGTAGTCCGTATTTGCCATCCAGTTCTTTGTCCATAATATCCAACAAAAACTCTTCTGGTGACATTGCAAGCTCTAGCTTTATTTATTTATTTATTTATTGAATTAGCATATAAATCTTAGAAAATAATGTTTCACTTTCTTACAAGTCTACCACATATGAAAAAATGAGCCCTCCTTATCTTGATAGCCCCAACATTAGTTTCAAGCATTCGTAGACATTTTGACAACGTATTTGGGGTTAAATATCACCTATACATTCTCTTATACATGTTTTATTTTAGGTTACTACACAAAGTGAATTTAACCTCCTTGGTCCACATTTTCCCCAAGCATTGATTTGGACGTTATGCCCAAAATTTTGGGCCCACCTTATCATTTAATTTTCAAAAATTTCATCTGTTTATATTTATTCCTTTTTAAATTTAAAGATATTTATTCCTTTTTAAATTACATGATCATCTTTGCACTGTTTTAAATAAAACCTATTTTCTCCAACCTCTATGGCAAGATCTCTCTTATCTTGATTAAATCTCTTCTGATGCTGCATCTCTCTTGATTTAAACTCCCAACTGCCTTGTTCCAAATACAAAAGATCATCATAGAACAGCTGTCTCCTGTTTTTAACCCATTCTTTCCTGAAAAAGGCTTTCTGCAGTAAAGTGGCTAATATTAGCTTAGGGGAAAGGTTGCTTCTATTTATACCGTACTTGCAAAAGAGCCTTTCTAATCAAAAAATAATAATTCATCATTTGCCTTGACTTTATCATACCAAAGATACCTATGCCACTCAAATCTTAAATCATGACCTTCAAATTCCAAAAGTCTCTTGTCTCTGAGCAAAATTAATTCCTTCAGCCACAGAAAACAACAGGCCTCATAATACAATTTAATATCAGGAAATCCCAGACCACTCTTTTATTTAGCATCATGTAACATTTTAAGTTTTATTCTGGGTTTCTTTGCCTGTCAAACAAATCTGGAAATTTCTTTCTGCCATTGCACAAAGGGTATTCTATTTTGCATTATAGAGATCATTTGAAAATAAAACAGAAGTCTTGGCAAAACATTTGCTTTTATTGCTGTGATAAATGTAACTTACCCCATTTTTCTAAACCCCTTTTAATTTATTTTTGGATATTTCAATAGTTATTTTGAAATAATAAACTGATGTTCTTTGTAATTATATCTTCTAAATATTTAACCCCTTTCTGTCATCTAGGCTGTGGAATGGCCACAGATTCTGTCATCTGTGGAATGGCCGGCCAGGAGATTTGACAGCTAAACATGCTGTCGGAATTTAAAATGTTACTAAAGACTTATTTCTCCCTGCAGGCCTACCTAGTTGATTTTAATCTATGAATTTTAAATTTGTATAGATGATTTTTATGTAATGTTTATTTTAATCTTGTGTGTTTTTACTTTTTTTAAAAAAAATGGTTTTATGTTATATTTCAATTCATATTGTAACCCACCTAGAGCCATAGGGAGAGGGGGGATTAGAAATAATAAATAGTTGTTATCTGATATCGCTCAATAAATTCCCCAGTGCCAGAATAAAAAACAAAGGTGAAAGGAGACATCCTTGTCTATTTCAGTTTTGTATCTCAATTGGTGCCAGGAATGGCAGATTTCAATAGGGACCCTGTTTCTGCCTGTCACAATGGGGATTGCTTGTGGACATGATTTGAAATGGCAGCCAGCTGCTTCCTGAGTGACAAGAGAATAGATTCCCATCAATCATAGTAGCTGCTGCCTGGTAAGTAAGGATTGGGAGGGCTGGGCAGGGATTCAGTGTGTAGCACCGTAACTATGACATAACTATAATTATTATTAATACCCCGCTCTTCAGCCACAAAGGCTCTCAGAACAGCTTACAAATGGTTAATTTAATAGTTCTCTTCCCTCAGGCTTACAATCTAAATAAGACATGACATATAAGGAAAAGGGAATGGCAGTGAGGGCAGGGATTAAATCAAGCAGATACTGCTGGTTCTTTCTCCTACTGAGGCCAGAGCAGTGGCAGTTGCGGTGGAGGGAGGGCCTTTATTCTGCTTCTGAGCCTTGGTCTGATGGAGTTCTGCCTCCCTCTTCCTCTCCCCCCCCCAAGATCATAAAGGATTCCCGTCATTCCAATTTGCATTAGTTCTGAAACTGCAAAATAAGTTGCTTTTAATTAAAACACAAACCGAACTAATTTCTCCATCTCTCTAGAGCACACACAAGACCACAAAATTCATAATATCTAAGCAAATATGAGTGTTCATTTTGTAGCATTTATGATTTCTACTAAAGACTGGTGTTTGGAAAGAATGAATGTACAATGGCTGATTTTCAACAGCTGATCTTGAAAAACCTTGCACTTCCCACAACCTGAACTCAGAAAAGATTGATTCATCATGGAGCTGTACAAGTTCAAAGTTCTGTTTAGGCCCGCTTGCTTTTTGTATATGCAGCACATACAATGCCCAAATTACATGCAACTATGGCACTCTTTTCATGAGAAAACATGATTGGAATGCACTTCTTTGCATCACCACTATTCAGCATGAATTTGTCTTGTAGTAGATGGTATTTTCTCTTTTCTTTGACAAAACTCCACAATAAAAGGCATATAGAAGGGTGGAGCAAAACTTTAACATTTAGATCATATCGAGGACAAATGTTGAAGTGTTTTCAAATATCAAGCTGTAAATGCAGAAAGAATATGCTCAGCACATACATTTGCTAGTACTCCTACATCATACATGGACATAGAAAAGATAAAGTTCTAAGCCTGAACAAAAATATAAACTTAATATACTTTGTCATTAAATGTGGTTGTGTGTTGGTTCCAGGCAACCAGGTTTACCAACAAATAGCTCCAGAAATAGTTATGCCTCTAAACATACATATAGCTTCAGAAATACATACATATATATATATATATATATATATATATGAATACTTATACATTCATGAGTATATGTAAATACATATATGATAGCCAACATGATGTAGTGGTCTGAATGTTCGAGTAGTACTCTGGGAGATAGGATCTGAATCACTGCTCAGCTATGGAAACCCACCGGGTGACTTTGGGCAAATCATATTCTCTGAGCCTAAAAGGAAGGCACGGGCAGACTTCTGAATAAATCTTACCAAGAAAATTCTATGATAAGGTTGTCATATGTCAACGTTGATTTAAAGGCATGTAACAAAACATTAAATGTATTTATTCATTTTTAAATACAAAGCTTGAAATACTCCAGCTCAGGGTATAAGAACTGGGTGTCAGTATCTGTAGAATTCTAGAAATCTAAGTGTAGACCTAGGACTTTATCAGACACACTAAATACAGTGTTATAATGATGCCATATAAATGCGAAAGGGCATGCATATCAGACGATGTCACCCTTTTGCGTTTATGTCCTGGCCAAAACCCATCCTATTTTATTGACATTTTAAGCCATCAATTGATCCCCCATGGCACTTTAGTGCAGGCATTGCTGGCATGTGAAACCGTGTGCCATTGTACTCACGTGAATGCAGTGTCAATGGCTGGTCTGGCACAAACACTTCTGGGTAAGATTGCAACATTCAGGTAAGTGACACGGTTTTTTATGAACTTCCCCAGGTTACTTGGAAGTTTTTAAGTGTGTGTATGTGCTTTTAAAAACTTGTTGTGTGTTTTTTGTTTGTTTGTTTCTTTTTTGAATTTCCCATGTGAGCATCTTCTTGTGAGAATCTGCAAGATTTTGAATGAGGAAGTGAATGGAGCTCTTCATTGCCAGGGAAGACAAAGGCAAGTGTGGTGGGAGGTGTTCTTTTGCCGACATAGAAATTGCTTTAATTATGCCAGCAAAAGAACATTTTTAGAGGCTAGTCTGATAAAGTCCCTAGACTCTATAGTTAAGAGGGGCTTGAAACATGTCTATGAATGTTCCTACATTTTTTAAAAAAAATAAATCAACTACATTCATTACTTTCCAAGGAGATTTTCAGACCTGCCAAAATGCCTGTTTGCCGCGCGAGCAGCCTCCCGACACTGCTGCGCGGCAAGGGTCTACTTCGGATGACGCTGTGCCTCTCGCGAAACCGTCCGTGTCACTTCCGTGAAGCTTCGGACGGCTCAGCGCCATATTTCAATCACGGAGGTTGCCCGAGATTGAAATATGGCGCTGAGTCGTCCGAAGCTTCACGGAAGTGACACGGACGGTTTCGCGAGAGGCACAGCGTCGTCCGAAGTAGACCCTTGCCGCGCAGCAGTGTCGGGAGGCTGCTTGCGCGGCAAACAGGCATTTTGGCAGGTCTGAAAATCTCCCAATTCAGGAATAATATTTTCAGATCATTCAAAATTCATTCTAACCATCTCTGATATGAACACATTTGTATTCCTTTGGTTTTATTCCAGTGGTTGTTTCACCACTGCTAGGACACGTCTGAAGAAAAAGTCAGGCCAAGAAAAGGTCAGAATGCTTCAGAAACCTATTTTAGAACTAGCTGTGTAGAGCCACATTGGCCCTTTCTACATCTGGCACAGAGCCTTCCTGGCTTCTGGTGATGGAGGGCACCAACATGTTATGGGGGTAGCAGCACCACTTGCTTTCCACCTCAGGTGGCAAGAGAGCTCCAGTTGCCCTATTGTGTCCCTGCTTAACCTTGGGCTTGTCTATACGAACCCCACAGAAATTGATTGCTCCACAGTAGTAGCAAATTGCAGTATCTGTGATTTGTCTTAATGGTTTTTTGCCCCCCCAACAGTCAAAATGGCAGCCATGAGTGATTTCCCCCTTTTTTACCTACCTTTTTTGCTGCCATAGAACTTTTTTTAAAAAAAAAAATCTACTCTGTATGTTCGCTGGATTGATACTTGGTTATTTCGTCATTACAAAAAAAAGTAGAAAAACAACCCCATTTTATCACCTTAGCGATCACTCGTTAAGGCAAAAAACAACAAGATGGCAGCTCCAGGTGCTTGCCCTATTAGAAAGACCCACCCTCTTCACTCATCCAGCCAATGAGGGTTGTGCTTCTTGTACTATGGAACAGCGATTCATACCAAATCGCTGTCCTAACAAGGGGTGTTGCAGAAATCATGGAACAGCAGACCCACGTATTGGAAAGTGAGTTTTATTACACCGATGGGCCTGACTGCAATATCTTCCAAAGAGTCACAACCCAGAGCTGTGATTACAGAATACCTTTATACAGTAATTTCGGTTTGCAAAAAACAACTCCCTCCTCCTTCTCTTTGGTGTCAGCAATTTCTCTTGAGACAATTTGTTGATAGTTCAAGGCAAGATAATTTAGGAACATTTAGGTACAGTTCGACTGTTATTAGAGAAAGAATTTGTTTACATCAGCATATCGTATGTTTCTGGAACATAGAGTTGATTAGTAAGGAACATTGACTAGGCCTGAGAGTTAAAGGAAAAAGACTTTGCAGAGTCCCAGAGTCTCATGGACTATCTAGTCTGACCCCAAATAGTAACTGTAAGATTACAGCATTCAGCAAATAGACATTACAGTCGAAATGGCTACTACAGGGGGGATATGCATTCCCCCCACCCTTTATTTTTCAAAAATTCTGGGAATAGCTGCAAAGGCTTTTCCTGCAGAGTTTTTGACATTTTGGGGCCCCCTCCCTCACAAAACTGCAGAACAACATGGGGTGCCATTGGGACATTCTGCGAGGAGTATTTTCACCATTAAGACAAACCCCTTGCTTTCTCTCTGCTTCCTCTACTATCCCTTCCATGTTGACTCTTAGGCTGAGAGCCTGTTAGTGACTTAGGCAAGGCTAAGTGCAAGTAATGCACGTGCAAGTCCCTTTTTGGACAGAGCACACAGGGCTTATCTCTTGCCTTGCCCTACACCCAAATACCTCCTACTGCCTGGCAAATCTCAAGCCCTCAGAAGGGCCCTTTCTGTTGTCTCTTACCAGTGGGAGCTGGGGGAGCCAATTCAAACCACGATGATCTGGTGGCTCTAGGCTCCCAGGGAAAAGAAAAGGTTTGAAAATGCACCCTCATTTGTTTCCCCTCAACTGAACTGAGGCCAGCTGTTTCTCATGGTCTAAATTACTTCCCTCCCTTTCCCCCAGTAAGTGACAGCACAGGGGCCACTCTCAGGGCTTGGCAGCCACCAGGCAATAAGAGGATGTAGAACTGTGTATGTGGAGCTATATTTGAATGTAGGATCTCAGCCTTAAACTATAAATTCATCAGGGCAGAGACCTAGCCTCTTATATCCTGTAAAACCACCATCCACACTAATCATATAAATACAGAGTATGGATAGACAAGCAGATAATATTAAGCAAACATAAACATACTGCTACTTGACCCTATACTTATAAGGGAATGGATCTGCTTCTATTCCTCCTGAGTAGAGCTCTCTATACAACCAATTTTCACACTTCTTGTAGATATAATTCAGGAGATGGCAAACTGTGGCACTCCAGATGTTGTTGGACTGCAACTCCCATGTGATCTAGCCAGCATAACCAATAGTAAGAAACAGTGAGAGTTCTAACGTAATAACATCTGGGGGGGGGGGTTGCACATTGCTTAGTCCTAATGTAAGTCATGAATAGTCAATTTCAAGTCCAGCATATAAAGTTAGGTAACAAGTTTTAGATGCAAAGTATTTATGGTAATTATAATTATATAGCTACTAAATTTTGGACATAAAACATGTCACCAGTATTGGTATAGTACAGAGAAAGTAAAACCAGGAAAGGTACTATACCTTTAGGACTACATGTACCTACAGCATGGGAATTTTTTAAAAAAATGAAATTAGTTATAGTTCAAATGCCTCAAAAGTAGTTAACTATGCCTTTAATTTCCCAATTCTCAAAAATAACTAAATAGTGAGTTTTAGTTAATCTTTAAATCCTCTAAATGCCATAAGCTGTTGATACAGAAGCTACTACCTTTCCATCTTCCATTTAGAAGGCAATGCCATAATCGCAAAAAGTCAACATGGGTTTCAGAGAAACAAGTCATGCCAGACTAATCTGATCTTTTTTTTTGATAAAGTTACCAGCTTGGTAGATGAAGGGAACACTGTGGATATTGCATACCTTGATTTCAGTAAGACCTTTGACAAGGTTCCCCATGACATTCTTGCAAACAAGCTTGTAAAATGTGGGCTAGACAAGTTAACTGTTCAATGGATTTCTAACTGGTTGACCGGCCGAACCCAATGGGTGCTCAGCAGTGGCTGCTCTTCGTCTTGGAAAGATGTGACCAGTGGGGTGCCACAAGGTTCGGTCCTGGGCCCAGTGCTATTCAACATCTTTATCAATGACTTGGATGAGGGAATTAGGGGCATACTTATTAAATTTGCAGATGACACCAAATTAGGAGGAGTAGCCAATACCCTAGAGGACAGGATCAAAATTCAAAATAACCTGGATAGACTGGAGAGCTGGACCAAAGCTAACAAAATGAAATTCAATACGGAGAAGTGTAAGGTACTGCACTTAGGGCGAAAAAATGAAATGCATCAATATAGGATGGGGGAGACCTGACTGATTGAGACTACATGCGAAAGGGATCTAGGAGTCCTAGTAGACCACAAGTTGAACATGAGTCAACAGTGTGATGCGGCAGCTAAAAAGGCCAATGCGATTTTGGGCTGCATCAATAGAAGTATTGTGTCTAGGTCAAGGGAAGTAATAGTGCTGCTCTATTCTGCCTTGGTCAGACCTCACCTAGAATACTGTGTCCAGTTCTGGGCACCACAATTAAAAAAGGATATTGACAAATTGGAGTGTGTGCAAAGAAGGGCGACTAAAATGGTGAAAGGTCTGGAAATGATGCCTTATGAGGAGAGACTTAGGGAGCTGGGTATGTTTAGCCTGGAAAAAAGATGGTTAAGAGGCGATATGATAGCCCTGTTTAAGTATTTGAAAGGGTGTCACATTGAGGATGGAGCAGGCTTGTTTTCTGCTGCTCCAGAGACTGGAACACGGACCAATGGATGCAAGCTCCAGGAACAGAGATTCCACCTCAACATTAGGAGGTACTTTTTGACAGTAAGAGCTGTTCGGCAGTAGAACACACTCCCTCGTAGCATTGTGGGGTCTCCTTCCTTGGAGGTCTTTAAACAGAGGCTGGATGGCCATCTGTCAGGGATGCTTTGATCGTGATTTCCTTCGTGGCAGGGGGTTGGACTGGATGGCCCTGGTGGTCTCTTCCAACTCTGCAATTAAATGATTCTATGATTCTATTATTCCTGATCACCCCCCTTGAGGCCCACAACAGATGATGAGCTACTACAAGACCATTTTGTGAAGCCAGCATAACTTTAAAAGTAACAAAAACATACAGGTTCACCACAAGAATAATGTTCTTATCTCTAGTTACAGTTGTAATTTAGTAATACCTTTGTTATTGGAAAAATGAACTAATTACAAGCAATAAGTAATTATTAATGATTACTGTACTTCCAAATGAAACACAGGAGATCAGTGGGTTCAGTCACTGAAACCCACTGCTTGGGTAATGTCAAACATCTTCTGAGTAAATCTTAACAAGAAAATCCTATCATAGGGTCACCATAAGTCAGAGTTGACTTCAAGACACAACAAGAACAACAACAACAACAACAACAACATGAGCCTTTCATTAATGAATTTGCATGCTACTTGAGCACCCAAGTTGTTTCTATCATTTAGAAATTTAAATGAAATTGAGCTATTAATTCTATAGAGATTACAGCATGACAAACAATGCATATATTTTTTCATAACAATGTGATTCCCTTCTCACTCCTCAAATGTAATGATTGAGCTTCCACTTTGTGTAAGATTTTGTTTCCCCCCTCCAAACTTTGATCCACAAAGAGGTAGTCCTGAGATATTTGGTTGAGCAGTGACATTGTTTGGTCTGGAGTTCAGTTTTCGCTCACAAATGTCCTTCTATTGACTGGAAACTGCTGAGGGTACACAGCACACATTTGGTTGAGACAACTGCTTTTATCTTGTGTTTTTTTGAGACAACTGTAATAGTTATTCAATGGGAACAGCAGAAGGCCAAGTAAATGGTCAAAGCATCCAAGGCTGTCTACAAAAAGCCAGACTAAAAGGTCCAGATGTCAACTCTCTATTCTAAATACCATTATTGTATCAAAAGAGTAAGCAAGTATGTTAAAGAAGAGGTCACAATGCAGGGATTCATGAATTTTACCATACCAAGTAAAGACACAATTGATTGAATCACCTGGATTGTAGCTAAGAGAAACCATTAACAATCAGTGAGGTGGTAGAACTTCTTGTATCTCACAAAGCCAACTGCCTATATTGATATAGCAAGGTTTGTGATAAGTATTGACAATGCTTTCTAGGGGAAACAGAATGGTTTGAGAACTTCTCACACCCAGCACATGACCATTCAGCAAGGAGACAATCACACTTTAACTGTACTTCATTTATCCAAATTCTCAAGAGGTCAAAGCCACTTTGACCAAAAAGCTAGACTTTCCCACATTCATATCAGATGCTGGTGGCCGTAATGTCACAGGATAATGTGTGGAGCTATCCAAAGTGCTGAACCTATTTTGGGGGTAGGGTTTAGAGTTTTATATAACTCCTTTACATTTTGGACTAAAATCCAGTGGCCTCAGCCTCCAGTTCTGTTTTACCTGTTAAGTCTAACATCAAAATTCATTAGAAAGAAGAAAAGGGGGGAAAAACCCTCCTAAAATATTTCAGATGTCCATAGTATTCTGGAAAAAATATCTCAAATTGAAACATGAGATGACTAGTAACATTTTTATGCAATTCCATATACTCTCAGGTGACTCATTTCATGGGGTACACTGTGCCCTGAAGGTTCAATTTGAGGACATCTCTCTCTTTCTCTCACTTTCTTGCTCTTTTATGCACAGCCATAGACAATAAAAGCAGTTTCTATAGAAAGCTTCTATGAGGCCAACCACCACACACTTATTTGATACTACCAGACTAGTCTTCACATGCATATAGCACAGAGTACAGAGACTGGGTTTTTGAGTAAAACACTTAATGGAAGGGACTTCTGTGAATGAATTGTGGGTTGATCATGTACAAGGAGCACTGAAAGTGAAGCAGGTTCATAAGAGCAACAGGGTGGGGCCTTTCAAATTTGGGGAGGCATCAGTAACCACTGTTCTTTCCTCTCCTACTGAAACCTCAGCTATTGTTAAAATTATAGTAACCTTTCCCATCTTGGGTCCCCAGAGGTTGTTGACCTGCAAGTACCTTCATCCAAATCACCAGCTACACTCTCTTTGAGTGATGGTCATTGTAGCCCAACAACCTCTGGGAACTCAAAGTAGGGAAAACATGAATTATAACCCTAAATCATTCTTTAAAATAAGCATAGTTCATCTCATGGTTGTTGTTTTTTTTTAAACTCACGGATGGTTGCAAAAAATTGGAAATGTGAACAGGTCAGGACAAAATCTCTCTGGAGTAGGTGATGCCTGTCATGACCAGCCAGGCTGAGAACTCTGAGGACTCAGAAGATGAACTTGAGCCAGCAGAGCTGGCTGAGTCTGAATCTAGCCCTGCTTTGCCATGTCTCAGCAGCCTAGCCTCCCCCCAGCACAGGGTCCAAGCCTGGGAGAAGTAGTTGGGCAACAGCAAGAGGAGGAGCAGGTACCTACCTTTTGCCAGAGAAGAGCAGAAAGGGAGAGGTTACGATGCTCTTGCAGGCTAAAAGAAAGACACTCATTAATCACCAAGCAGCTGTGATTGGGAGCTGGACCAACTTAAGCAGCTGGGATATGCTGGATTCCTGGTCAAAGGCTATCTGCATTCCCTGGTGAAAACATCTGCCTCTGACTCTCTTGGCTTTTGGAACCTTGCTTCTTGAACTTTGGATTATCCTGGAACCCTCGACCTTGGACTGTATTCATTGACCCATCTGCTGGAATCCTTGACCTTGGACTGCTTGCATTGATCTTCGACTTCTGACCCACTGGCTTGGTACTGACTACGCTTTAGGTACTGCGCCTCAGGAGTTGTTGTTATTATTGCAGCCCTGCTTGTTATCGGCTGCTTGCCTTGGCAGCTTTCCCGGACAATGCCCAGAAATTGAGGTGGGAGGGGTGGGCACAGTGTTCAGAGAAGAAGAGGTCAGCGACCCTTTTTCAAATGATTTTGAAATTGCCAACTTCAGCAGCCATTGTTTTCCTACACCTTCACCTGAGAGGACTGTGCTATAGATGCCGAAAATGGTTCATGAGCAAGGAAAGTTGGCTATGGTATCCTATGCGGAGACAATAGACTTGCTTGCTATTTGGGGTGAACAGAAGATACAGCAACAGCTGAGAGAATGCCACAGAAATATAGACCTTTTTGAAAAAATAGCTGCAGAGATGAGGCGCAAGGGGCATGATCGAACTGCTGAAGAATGCTGGGGGCTTCCATTATTGGCCCCCAGTGCCTAATAGACTAGCCCTTCAAGTTTTTGAACTTGGACTGACACTGGAGGCCTGTCCTTATGAAGACCCTTTCCTGGAGGAACCGCACCACCTCCAAAAAGAAGTTGTGGTTCCTCCAGTTAGAGGAACACATGAGGCAGTCCATCGCACCAACCTGCTGGGAGAGACTCTCCAGAAGGACGTTGTTCTCACAGGTCTCCCAGTAGGTGATGCATCAGGCCACCCTATTACGTCCTCTAACCCCCTCGGCCATCATAATGCCATGAGGCAACTCAAGTTTTTATATTTCCGTAAAGATCATTAGAATCTGTCCTTACTGATAGGATCCCGCAACTTACCTTTTTACATTTTAAAAATCCGTGTCCTGTAAACAATTGAAGTTCTGGTGGAGTTAGCTACTTTCCTGCACTTCACCACCTCAAGGACCCTTTTTTTGGGGGGGGGTCGTTAAAAGTACCCTTTCTGTTAATTACAATCATCAATTCAACAATGTAGCTGATTAGATTTTCATAAACTGTATCGGTTCAAACAACGTTATGAATATGAGCTGTGCTCCTTCTCATCTCATCATCTGGCTTTTCTTCGCAAACGAAGATTCAGGAAGGACTCATCCCGCGCTTTCTGCAAGCGCGCTGATGACTAAAAAGGCCAATCCGAGATAAACAAGTCCGGTTGCAAAAAGCACAGCAGAAAAGCACTCCTTGGGTGATGTTTTTGGGTTGTGATTCTTTCTGCGTTGTCGTTTCTCTTCAAGACTTGTTCGGCGTGAGTTCTCAAATAAGGCTGCAGCATTGTGGATAGTGCGTCTCCATGCCTCCCGATGTGAGGCCAGGGTGGACCACTGTTGGTGATCAATTTGGCCGAGCCTGAGATGTTGTTTCAGGGAGTCTTTGTATCACTTTTTTGGAGCGCCCCTCTTACGCTGACCCGTGGCGAGTTCACCGTAGAGTAGTATTTTTGGGAGGCGATGGTCCTCCATCCTAGAAACGTGCCCTGCCCAGCGCAGCTGTGTTCTCAGTATCATGGCCTCAATGCTGGTGATCCCGGCTTGCTCAAGGACAGCAACATTCGTCACATAGTCAGTCCAGTGTATATTTAGGATTGTGCGTAGACAGCGCTGATGAAAGCGCTCGACATGTAAAAGCAGTCACAACACTTCATAATTCAATAGTAAACACAACGGTAGAATCGTAATATACTTTTTATTTTGTGATTTTACATATTTTCACAACTAGAATACGTTTTTAAAAAATCATAGCTATATTAATGTACATGTTAAGTTAATGCATATTGTTAATGTGTAATGTTAATGTTAATGCATTACCATAATGCTATGTTCATACATAAAGGGTAAAAGATTGATACAGCATAGGTGTATTAATTGTATTGATTCCACATAACACCCTTCTTCGTAAGTTGGAGGAGTACTGTCGCATCTGTTGCATGAGAAGAAGGAGATATAACAGTCTGACACGCTGCCAACATCTCCTTCTGGCAAGCATTTTCATGGTACCTTGAATGAGGACAGCAATAGCCATACAGCATGCTATTGAACTTTCCATGATTAAATCTGTACAAAAGTTATAGCAGATCACAGTCACTATCAACCTGGCAAATGTTCACTGACCAATGCAGAAGTTTGAGCAAACATTTGTTGCCGGCAATAGCATCGTTCGTGGAGGGAAACTCCACAGGAAGTATGTCACTAAGGTTGTGAAAAAGTGAGTAATCACATCATTGACTGACAGAACCTTTTCCCATGTAAACAAAAAAGGTATGGGATACTATGTCTCAGGCTCTTGCTTTTGTCATGGAAAAGGTTGATGTATAAACAACAATCTCGGGATAATGTCCATCCCGGGAGAAATTGTGTAAACAATAAGAGACGAACTCGGGATGAGGATATCTCGCTTCTCCCAGGGATAAAAATTGCCATGTAACTGAGCCCCGGCTGTGTACATGTGATGCAAGAGGATTTTAGTATCATAGGTTCTGCAAAATAAAGTACTGCTTCAAGCATTGATATTGTTTATATGATACCTACACTAGAGGGAGAATATAATGACCTTGGATCTTGGGCTCTAAGATCACCATGTACGTATGACCTTGCCTGAATTATGCTATGCTATTTTATTAAATCCAATGTTAGTTCCAGCTAGAATAAGTGCACTGAAACCAATGGAGCTTACATAAGCACTGGCTAACAAAACTCATTCTTTCAGGCTATAATTGGCTTAGTTTTACTATACAGTACCTGAAAGTTTTTTTTTCAGATAGACCTATCAGGAAATGACATGGATGTGACCACAAGATGGAGCTGTAAGCTTAGAAATGAAAGTATTTAAGCTCCAGTGGCAGGTGTGTGTTAGCATTTGAGAGTATGCACATCTGAGATGCCTGACGTAACAGGCATTGTTTAACTGCCTATAAAAAGGAGATGGGAATTATCTCCAGTGTGGGTTTGTTGTGGATGGTGGTTGGCAAAGCACTTTGTTGGGGTGAAGGAATTTTTCCTTCTCAGCCTGAAGTCTTTTTGCAGACATCTCTCCAGAAACCTTCTCCTTGGTGTCCTGTCAATGTGGAACAACTCTGCAGGTGGTTGTGGTGGGCACAGCGCTTCTTTCTATGCCCCAACAAGGGTTATAGGCCCAGTGTCCGCATGGACAATGCTTGAGAAGCTGTGGGGATATAGTTCTGCAATTGGTGAGCTGTTTTGAGTTCCTGGAGGGGTGAAGAGAGAAGTCCTTGAAAGGAGTGAGTTAAGTGTGTCTACTCACGGACTCTGCTCTTATCTGTTTGCTTTGGAAAGCTAATTGTTTTTGGCAGCCTGCCTGGACTGTTTGTTTGCATCTGTTTAAAGTCACAGACTCGGTGCAAACAGGTTTGAAAAGCTGTCTGAGAAGAACTATGCTTCCTGGAAAATTTACATGCAGGCTTTACTAATAAAGCAGGACTTATGGGACTATGCAAAGAAACAACCTGACCCTGCTAATGAGGATGAATTAATAGGTGATGAGAAAGCTACAGCTACCATTATTCTAGCTGAAGAACTGAATCGGCTGAATAATATTAGAGATAAAAAGTCAGCGTTTGAAGTCTGGAAAGCTCTTGAGAATGTCAAACCAACCAGCTGGAGTCTTGTCAAAACTGGTGTGCAGCAGAAAGCTGTATTGTTGTAAACAGCAGGAAGGTGAATCTGTGCTTGTGCATTTAAAAAGGATGCAGGATAATTTTGCAGAGTGCAGCCGGCGTGGCATCTGAATAGAAGAAACCCAAAAAGCTTTTATACTCCTGAGTAATCTAAACAGTGAATGGGAGTTTCTAATGTACAATCTCCAAGGAGTAGCCGAAGCTGATTTAAATGTCGACCTCATGGCATCCAGAATATTGGAAGAGGCACAGAGGAGAGACTCAGAGGAGAGCTTCAAGGGAGTGACCAGCTGGAGGAGACAACCAACCAACCAATCCATGTCCTTGTCTGAGGAAGGGAGTGCTGCTGTCTGCAGAACACAGAGATGTTTTTCCTGTGGAGAGACCGGACATTTGATAAAGAACTGTCCTAAGGTCTCCGCAGCAAAGAAAGGACAGAACTCACAAAGAAAAAGAAAAGACAAGCCCCAAGATGGGAGGGGGTTTGCTACTACTGTAGAGGGAGTTGTAAATGAGAAAAAGGGCCAGTCTGTCTGGATTTTGGACAGTGGGTGTTCTCACCATATGACCCCTGATAAAGAAAAACTACAGAGCTCAAAGCCAGCACCCGTGGACACTGTGGTATTTGCAGATGGTGAATCTGGCAGTGTATAGATTCAAGGGTCTGTATTAATTCCTGGTTTAAATAAGGTATTTCATAATGTACTGTGTGCACCAAAACTACAAAATAGCCTCGTAAGTGTGGCATCCCTAACCAGTGATGGACATGAAATCCTTTTCAAAGGAGATGAGGGGATCGTGTCCAAGGAGGGAGTAGTATGTGGTAAAGCCATAAAGAAAAATCACATTTATCAAATGGTAGCACAGGTGCAGTGTGGGAATGTAACAAATAAGCCACTGCATGATGGGTGTGCTCATTACCTTCATAGAGTTATGGGCCATATAAGCTTCAAAGGTTTGAGAAACCTAGAGGAGGTTTGCCCAGAGTTCAAGGTAGAGAACTGTAAAAGTTACCTGGACTGTGCTATTTGCAAAAAAGTAAAGGTCAAGTCTTACCCTGTAGCGAAGTGAGCAAATGCATAACCCAGAGGCCTTTTCAGGTTGTACATGCAGATTTATCAGGGCCACATCAAGTAAAGAGTAAAGGGGGTAGCAGGTTTACCCTATTGATAGTAGATAGGCATACCAGATTTACCTATGTGGCAATGCTCAAAACCAAAAGTGAGGCTGCTGATATGATCCAAAAATGGTCAATTCTGTTGAAAGGGAATTTCCTTACAAGGTTGGCACTGTTGTGACTGACAGAGGTGGGGAGTTCTTAAGTACTAATTTGCAGCAGTGGTTTGGGATCCAACATAAAACTTCAAATCCCAGATGTCCAGCTGAGGATGGTTTGGCTGAACGTAGGATTGGGATGATAACCCAAATAAGGGATTGTATGTTAGAGGATTCTGGAGCACCAGCTAATCTGTGGGGAGAAGCAACAAGAACCGCTTGTCATATTGTAAATAGGTCATGGTGTAGTGCGATAAACCAAACACCATACTACTTATTGTATAGAAGAGCACCAAACCTAAAGTACTTAAGAGTGTTTGGACAATTTGCATCAGTGTACATTCCCCCTCAGTTCAGGAAAAAGAATCAGCCCAAAAGCCAAAGGTTGCATTTTGTGGGCTATGAGGGGAACAAGTACAGGTTCCTGATGGATGGGAATGGGATTTTGTATTCAAGGAGTGCTAAGTTTGAGACTCATGCTGGGTGGAAGAGAGTATACCGTGACCAAAATGTTGATGTAAAACAGAAAGCCAGTGTGGTAGATAAGAACAACGGAAATGGAGGGGTACATGCTTCCAGGGATGTCTTAGATGAGAAACCAGGTGTGTCACAACAGCCTGGAATTTTGAGTAAACAGGGCACTGTGAAGGTGCCTGGTACTCCAGAAGAGCCTAGCACTTCATTAGACTTGCAACCAAAGCCAGAGATAGTGACTGTGAAACAAGAACAAGTTGAGACTCATGGGCAAGACACTCAGGCCTGTGTTAATAGCAATGACATTGAGGGTGGTCAAGGTACATTCCTGATTCCCATGAGGTCTCAGAAAGGAAAGTTCTTCATAGTAAATCAGGGACAAGCCTCTTCTGTGGCAGCAGTAAAAAGAACTGAAAACACTCCAGAAAGAGCCAGGAGAACATGCACTAAGCTGGAGGGGTGGAAGAAAACCAAAACTCTGGCGTGTGTGGCAGAGTATAGCCAGGATATGTTTGGTGGGATGGTCAGGCCTGTAAGTAAAAGGAAATTGACAAATGATAGCACCAGGGAAGCCAGAGCTGGGTGGGTCTGTAGCATGGGCTATCAAGGTCTAGGAAAACACTGTGGCATTGTAAAGAATGGGAAAGGAGTCGCAGACTCTAGAAATATCAGCGAGTAAGGTCACAGTATATAAAAGGATAGGTGTAAATGACACATGGGACACACCACATGTCATTTGGAGGGGAATGTCAGGAAATGACATGGATGTGACCACAAGATGGAGATGTAAGCTTAGAAATGAAAGTGGTTGAGCTCCAGTGGCAGGTGTGTGTGAGAGTTAGCATTTGAGAGTATGCACACCTGAGATGCCTGATGTAGCAGGCATTGTTTAACTGCCTATAAAAAGGAGATGGGAATTATCTCCAGTGTGAGTTGTTGTGGATGGTGGTTGGTGAAGCAGTTTGTTGGTTTAAGAGAGATTGTCCTATACTCTGTATATTTATTGTAAATATACTGCAAACAAAGATTAAAGCCCTCAAGTTGAGTGAAAGCTGGCCTTGTTGCTGTCTTTATTTGGCAAGCCAGAGCTCAAGGCAGTGTGCTGGGGTGAAGGAATTTTTCCTTCTCAGTCTGAAGTCTTTTTGCAGAAGTCTCTCCAGAAACCTTCTCCTTGGCGTCCTGTCAATGTGGAACAACTCTGCGGGTGGTCATGGTGGACACGGCGCTTCTTTCTATGCCCCAACAAGACCAATGAGCTGTGCCAAACAAAGGAGCCCTGGCTTCACAAAGGGTAGAGACATCCTGGATACCAAAAAAGATTGCCTTGCTTCTGCAGTAGTTATTTTTTACTGTCATTTGTTTCAGCCCCACATGGACAAGAAGCAGGGAGTGGAGTCTGCCTTCATGAGATCCCTCACCTGAACAACACAAGCAACATCTGAGACAACATTTAGGCCTGTGAGTTTATCACAATTACTTTTATTTCTTTATTTTTTAACATCTTTTACCTGATGAAGAAGCCAGTAGAGCTTCAAAAGCTTGCATCATGTGTTTTGCAGTTTGGTTTGCCAATAAAGGTGTCACTTTTTCTATGGATTCTGGATTTTCTTTTCCTATCCATGTCAGTAAATCAACTCCAGCTGTAATTCACATTGTCTTTGGCCTTTCATCTATTATCTTGTTACTGGAGACATGTGCATACCCAGATACAGTGACATGTCATATGGGAAATGCTATTCTCTATGCTATAATATAGTAATGAGAGATTACTACCACATTCTTGTCATTAGCAATTATTGGATGGGCATGAACTAGTGTAAATTACTTCAGGCAAACAGAATGGAGGATGGCACGCACCAATCCAAAATCCCTCTGTATCTTAGTCTAGGGCTGGTTGGGTTCCTCCACGCCAGTCTTTATCAAAAAATAATAGCTTTGACAAATCTGCTAAGAAAAGTAGTCCTTTATGCATCAAGGCTATAATCCACACTGCTAAATTTGACAAACATGATAAATAAGGATTATAGATAGTTGCAGTTGTCTTACATTTATGAGCTGATATGCTAGTTGGTAGGATTAAAAGAGGGAAAGTACAAAATTAAGAAATCGATAACATTACTGCAAAACTGAGAGCCAAAGCTTGAGTGTTGGACTTTGACTGGAGACCAGGGTTCAGATACTCACTCAGCCATGGAATTGGGTGATCTTAGGCAAATCACACTCTCTCAGCATCAGAGGAGGGCAAAGGCAAATCACCTCTGAACAAATCTTGCCAAGAAAATCCCATGATAGATTCACCTTCAGGTCTCCTTAAGGACTCCGTAAATCAGAAACAACCTGAAGGCACACAGCAAGTGCAAAACTAGAAGTCACCCTCATTGATGGTCTAGATTTTTGTTATTATTGTGTGCCCTCATGTCATTTCTGACTTATGGCAACCATAAGGTGAACCTAGCACAGGGTTTCCTTGGCAAGGTTTGATCAGAGGTAGTTTGCCATTAGGCCCACTGAAATCAATGAGATTATGTAAGTGATGACTAACAGGTTTCATTTAAAAAAATGTGTTGATCAGTTTACACAGAAGGCTTGTCTATACAAGGGGTAAAAATGTGGAGTGATGCACACTAATGCCAATTCGCAGCAGCTTTAATTTGTCTCCACAACTTTTTGGCAAGATTGCAGGCATGCAAAGCCATACACATTTGTTGTTCAAGTGGGCATGCCTGCGAATCGAGATGGAGGGTGTGAGTGAATTACTCACGGTTTTATTGTTACCAGTTGCCACAGCGAAACTGCAATATTCCACTTAAATTAATAGAAAAGAAAGGGGAAAGGTTGTTTCGTTGCCTTAGCACACACAATCACTATGGTGAAAATCCAACATGGCAGTTTCAGACGCTTGTCTTGTTAACAAGCTCCTTGCACACATCAGCTTCCACTTCCACTCTTATTAGGAATGCAAAGCAAAGTGAATTGGTTATCCCAATGACCAAGAATGCACATGCCCTGCAGAGCTTTCTTAAAAAAAATATAGGAAAAACCATCCTGCATAGTTTTTGGTGTTTTTGTTCCCCCTCTTTCCAAATAAGGTGGATTGGTGCATGATGCCATTTACAATAAAAATCGTATTCTTCTTGAATTCTATGAGGAGTATTTTTGCTGTTTAGACAAGCCCAGAGTATCCCTGTGAAGCTCTGCAGGTTTCCTGCTCTTGTTGCTGACAGTCAATGAAGCCATGCTTCCTTTCTCATAGCACCTGCAAAAAGTGCTTCCTCCCTGATATGTATTTGGCCATTGTGTGGAAATGACTCTACAACCACTCTGATGTATCTGCATAGAACTTCTCAACACCAGTGGGTGGGCTAATGGCAGTTGGGGGATGACCATAATATGCATCAATTGTGGGGTGAGGAAATGTATCCATAGCTGGCCCACATTTCTATCTACACATAGGTGCATCTCCATTTTTTCCTACAAATTCTCTCAGTGGTAGCTTTCATGTCAGGGGAGGATGAATCTCCTCTGAGTTTTAATGTGAAGACATCATCCAAGGGGCAGACCCCTATCTCCCAAATAGGCTGTGCACCTTGGAGATCTTTAAAATTCAATCTAAGACTTGAAGGGATGTCATATTGAGGATAGAGCAAGCTTGTTTTCAGCTGCTACAGAGACTAAGACGTGGAGAAATGGACTCAAACTACAGGAAAAGAGATCCCACCTTAACATTAGGAAGAACTTCCTAAAAGTAAAAGTAAGAGCTGTTCGGCAGTGGAATGCACTGCCTCACAGTGTGGTGGAGTCTCCTTCTTTGGAGGTTTTTAAACAGAGGCTGGATGGCCATCTGTTGGGAGTGCTTTGATTGGGTTTTCCTGCATGGCACGGGTTTGGACTGGATGGCTCTTGTGGTCTCTTCCAACTCTATGATTCTAGTGCAGATTCACCATCCCACTGACACAGTAGCAACCACTTGCCACTGCCTTCTGCACTCGTTCTGTGTATTGGGCTTGCTCTCTTTATAAAAATACTTCAGACTGGAGGATCACTCCCTGCCTCCAACCTTAAACTTTAAATTCAGATACTCCAATTCAGTTAGATCACCCCATGCATTGTTTACATTCCCAGTAATCATTAAATTATTTGTGTTTAACAAAGACATACCCATCTATAGCAACACAAATCCAAGGGCCGTACATTGGCGGAAACCAAGGTCCCCTCCCCCATTCTCCAATAGCATTCCTTTCCCAGCAGCTTATCAGCTTTATTGCACATAAAAAACTAGATTCAGCTTTTCTCTAAACTAATGTAATCCTATTGTGAAAAGGTTTGTAGGAGTGCAGCAGTTAAAGAGAACAACCACTAACTCTGTTACTAAGGGGGTTAAGGGCACTTAAATATCTGAGTTTGAATCAATTCTTCTGCAAAGTACATAGAAGAAGATCTTTAGAAACTACTGCACAATATTTACTTAGTAATAAGTGATACTCCACCACATGTACAATCTCAGTGGTTTATATGAGAAGCTTAGGAAAGAGAGTGTTTAAACCGGTCCATCATTTCAACAGTGTGACAGCTGAGCCAACACAAACAAGGATAGTCAGGAATCTTGTATATAAATTTCAGCAGCAGGTTTGAAGAGTAATAATTTCAAAATGAAGTACATTATTGAGTGAAAAACCTGCTGGTTATAAAAAAATAATATTGGTTGACTTGTCTTGATAAGAGGCCATTCTTTGTAAGACTATGTAACTGTAGTCTGCTTTCCTACTTTAATCCTTAAACTCTGAGTGTCATTCACATTATACATGTATGAGAGAACAAGGACATTCATTTCCATTATTATTTATCAGCTTTGTTGTTCGTTGAGCTACATAATTATGCTGTCAAGTGGTGTTATCTCAAGGGCATAAGGCAGATGAAGAAGTGTTAATACTATTCAGGCAAATCTGGTTCCATTACACAAGAACGGACACAATTTGAAAGGGAAAAAGCATAAACTATGACAATAATAACAGCAAGGCTTAGGTTTCTTCTATGGGCAATGGAGCTCAACTAAAGTATACAAAAGTGTGTGTATATATATAAACACATACATACATACTGGTATATACTGATACCATGCCTACAGTCCCTCCCACTAATATTTCATAATTCTTCAACATTTCTTTTAAATAAAATACTTTATTTCAGTATTACCAAATAAACAAACATGGATACCATTCAACACAAAATAGAAATGTGGAGAAAGCAATAACCATTCATCTACTCTTACATTGCTATTTTGCACCACTTGAAATGACCTTATTCCAGAAATTCAGCTGACAGGATGGCTAATCTAAATGTTGTATGATATCATTTATATATTCAATAACAAGGGTCCAATTTTCTATAAAGAGTCTTTGAATATCAGTAGAATGATTAATTTTTGAAGCTGTGGATATATTTTCCATCAACAAGATGGAGATGATCAGACGTGTTAAAAGTGGCATTACACAAACACCAGGAGATCACAAAAGGGCACACTTTTCAGACGATGTTGTTCCCCCTTTGTTATGCACCTGTTGTGCTGCCATTCCAGCGGTGCTGCTTTTTATTGATGGGATAAGCCATCAATAGATTCCCCCATTCTGTTTTTGTCATAGATGTTCCTGTGAGTGAAAAGGTGCCCCGTTATGCTGGTGAGATCCCATCATCGATGGGAGGTCCCTGGCAGAACACTTCCAGGTGAGATTGGGACATCCAGGTAAGTGACACACTTTTTATGACCCTTCCCGGGTTACTTCTACCTTTTAAAGTGTTTTTTGTGCTTGTTTTGTGGGGGGTTTTTTTGTGTTCTTTTCATTTTTATTTTTTAATTTCCCACACTCGCATCTTCTTGCGAGAATCCATGGGATTTTGATCCATTAGAGCTCCATTCACTCCTGGGTTGCCAAAATAATATGAGAGGAGGTATATGCAGTGGGGAGGGTGATTGTGGCATGTCAGGGACAGGACAGGTGTGGGAGTGGAGATTCTGGGACAGGAACACTTTTTTCGTTCCTGTCTGAAAATCTCCAGTATCCCAAACCCAACGCCACCAGTCCTCCAATGAAAAATTTCTCGTCTTCCATTTTTTTTGCAATTTCCAATCTAGTTGCAGCAATCAAGTAACAAATTAGTGTTTTGTGCTGTAAATCCTTGTTCTTAACACGTAAATATTGAGAGCAATGCAAGGGTGGGATATAATACAATATTTTGTTTTGTAATGCCCAAAATTATAGAAATTACCATATTTAAATTGAGTTCCCATCCCTTTTTATGAAATAGTCCATTGCCATAAATTTCTTTTCTAATCCAACTATATATTTTTTCAGAAGTACCTTTAACATATTGAGTATCAAGAAGACAAAGATGCTCAAATGTTGTTAATGGGCATGGGCTTTCCCCATCTCAAACCAGACTAACACAAAATTAGTAATTTGATGGAGCTGAAACCAAGAGGGTTGAATGGAGGTTAACTTTACAGCTAGGTCTTCTTTTGTTTTGTGCTTTCCTTTAGAAAATAGGTCTTGTATTGTGTATAACCCTTTATCTTTCCAAAGTTTAAACTGGGAGAATTTATCACTATGTTGAAACTGAAGAATGTAAATATCTAATGGGAGATGGGTCAAGGGCCAACAAAAATCTCCATTTCCTCCAAAATGGAAGGGAAGTTTTAAGGAAGGGATTTACAATTTATCTGACTCCTTTAGAGTGGTATGAGAAAACAGTAAACTCATTTTAGGAGTTGTTTAATCTCTGATTTCTAAGTATACCTATTTATTAAAATTATCTCTTCTTATTAGTTGTAAAACTTAAGTTAGCTGGGATACTATAAAATAAAATTCAACATTGGGTATGGCCAACCCCCCATGTTGTGCCTTGACAAACCTTGCTTGTTTAGAAAACCTAGGTTTCTCTTGATTGAAAATGAAAGAATTGATCATTGATTGCCACTTTCTGAAATACAAAGAGGAAGGGGCCATGGGTAGTGCTTGGAATAAAAAAATGTTTTTGGTAAAAGAAACATATTTACCAAAGCTATCCTTCCCAACAGGGACCACTTTAAATTTTTTCACTCTTATCTTAACTTTTATCCATTTAGTAATTTGTTTATAGTTATGAGGGATTGTATAATTCGGCAATATTGAGACACTCCACAAGGTCTATTAGATTGAGGAGGACCATAAGTGAGGTCAAACAGAAGTCACCAGGACCTAACGGAGGTGTCATGGAAAAGTACTGGCATCCACGCCCAAGACAGGATTATGCAGATTCCCCTAGTAAACAAAGCTATCACTGAGGTATGTGCTAATCCCCACTTGGATGCATTGGCAATGAATCATCTATCACAAAAAACAGTGACTGGAACCTCCATTATCCCCAGAAATGTCTTTCCTGACACCTTTCCTTCCCCACAATAAGTAAGTTGTCATAAACCCATCGACTTTAATTTCTTGGCCATTAACAACAATTAACAAAATTGTGGTTTCCTTTATTTAAGCATTGTTTTACACTCAAACACCCCTTCAGGATATGAAGTTGGGTATAAATATTAGTCCCCAGGCAATAGCAAAGCATGCACAGTGCTACTGACACCGTCACTCTGCCAGATTGCTGTGTCAACCTCAGCTCCAAGTCTGAGTCTTCTTTGCTACATGAAACTTTGCTCTTCAGGACTGGTAAATATTGCCCATACTTCCCAGAATCTATTCTTCTATCCCACCTTTCTGCCTCTCTGTTAGCCTTGTGTGATTCTTGTGAGCATGAGTGCATGTGTGAATGCTCCCATGATTATTTTCCAATTAAAAATATTTTATTTCACTTTAACTTGGAGTCTCTGCAGTTAGTACCAGTATGCACAGCTGCAAAGGTCCTGCAAGTTACCTGACGTCTAACAGCTATGCCTTTGAGTTAATATTAATTTCCCCAATTAATATCATAATTTTAGTGTCACAGACCCCATCAATTCAAATAACAACACACACACACACACACATACACACACATCCATCTTGTGAATTACAACAGATACAAGGGCTGAGTACTGCACTGTGGATTGGCATATGAACTGAACCCCACAGCTCACTGTTAAACTGATGGTTTGCATGCAGAGCATCCTAGGTTCAATCAGTGGCACTCCTCTTAGCAGAGTCTAAGGTAGCATTTTGGAAATATTGCTGCCCAAGACTGGACTTTGCAGTAGGGATGTAATTCTTTGCTAATTTTCTTCTCAAAGGAAGCACTGAGTATTCTGAGCAATTTTCTTCTGGCTGCAAGGTGGTCATTGGAAAATGTGAAGTTTACACATGATATTTTTGCTTAGAAACTGCAGAAAATGCTGTTTTTATGCTCAAAACAATAATGTGCAAATCAGCCATCATTCTTTCCAGCTGATTGTAGCTGATTCCAGTGTATGCAGATATGTTTTTTGAAAATACGGTATCAATTCAGAAACCTTAAGGCTGAGCTAGGATTGAGGGCATGGGGAAATAAGCAGACAAGAGAAAAGCCAGTTGATGACAGAGACCTAATAGCAAAATACAGTAGAAACCCTGTATCTGCTGATTCATTATCTGCTGATTCAGTTATCCACAGGACGCAAAACAACACACCTATCATAGAGTCTTTCTAGAAAATGCCTAAAGAGGCATCCTCTCTAAATGTTTTCTAGGTCCTCCAAGGCAACTCTATGGCATTTTAAACCAAAAGTCCCATTATTTTCATTGGCTTTCACTGTTATCCATGGTTTCTGGTATCCACACACACCCAGGAACCAATCCCCCACAGATATGGGGGTCTTACTGTATTGTAATGTAAAGGTGGTATTGATGCCTTTCTTCCCACATTTATGTTTTTGACATAGCGATTGGTTGCTCTGCCCCAAGACACAAACAACTAGGGTACTTGGAAGCTCATCTGAATTTAATATGTCTCCTGGTCCAATTTTGAAGGTGAAATCCAACATCACATGAATAAGACTTCTACTGCCATGCCATGGGCCCTTTCCTCTTCTCTTTACCTTCTTGCAGCCTCCTACATAACCCCACTCAGAATATCTACTCTAGAAGATCTGGCAACCCTCCCAAGATGATTTTGGGGTGCACTGGGCAGAGAAAGAATCACCTGATTCCCTTTCTGCAGATAGAAGCTGTTCTGTTGGCAGGAAGGTTTCACGAGATACAAAAATAAAGTAAACAAGAGGATTTCCTGGTTCAAAACACTACCAAATGTAGATAGATATTTCTGGACACATCAAATAGGTATTTGAAGCTAAGCATGTGTTTATTTTCACTAGAACTAATTTTTGTGGTTATCCGTATAATTCTATTTTTAAAAAAAACCTGTTGTATCCCATGGACATTGGCCTTGAAGTTGTTTAAACTTTGCTTAGAGGTACAAAAGGGGAGTAAATCTTTTGGGGAATAAATCATTTATAACTCTTCAGGAATTTGGAACCTCATCTAATGTGTCTGGATTATATCACTGTTAGAATGCTGTAACCCATCCTGGGTAGGAATTGTGGCTTCCTTGCTAAACAGAACTCTGCCAAGCAGGCTATCCACACCCAATAAAAAATAAAAATAAGAAAATGTTTAATAAGGGGAACAGTATTTAGTTGGAGTTATATTGGACTTCATTTCTATCAAAATAAGGTCCATAGAACACTGAGGATAGTACATAGTGCATTTTTATTGCAGTGTGCACATTCCATAGCTTGAACATGATGGGTGCTTGAGTTTTGTTTTTTAAAAAGAGAGTTAATGCATTTTCTTTATTTAAAAATAATAGTTTTGATATTATATAAAGAATCAACAAATGAAAACAAATGCAAAAAAAGCTTGGGTTAAATTGACATGGGGTGTAATTGGACATCCTCCCTCCCCAATATCAAGTGGTTACTACAAAAGACTACGTAGTAGACTACATTCTACTACATTCATAATTGTATTTGTAGCTAATGCTAGCACAATGGGAGGAAGAGAGAATCATAGAAACAAAATGTGATGGTTTGCTTCCAGCATTTTCTTTATTAGTGAGGGGACTCCATAAGCAGTTTTGGTCAGCAGGAGGGTTAAGATGTCATTTACAATTTCTTTTCCCCTTCCACTACAAGCAATACCTTTCATGTTGTTACCATGACTCTTAACCAACAGAGGCAAATTTAGGTGAGGGGACTTTTAGAGGGTGAAGAAGTTGGCAACGATCATTACTTTCCCTGCTCTACCAAGAGAAATGTTCCACTGGATCATGTGAAGGTAGATCAGAAGATTTCTGTGGCTATAAGGAGGTCTTCTGTCCATGGAAGGCAGATCCTAGCTGAAACCATGCATAGTAACACTATCCAAGGTTGGCTCTACCATTCAGCAAAATGAAGCAACTGTGTTAGGTGCTCAGGGGCACCAGTCCCTTATACTCCCTAAACTAGCATTCTGTCCTCAGATTTGGTGGGAAATTGACTTATTACCAGTAGAGATGCAATTCTTCACTAATTCCATTCTCAAATAAAGCATCAAGTAATTTTTGTCATTTTCTTCCTGCTGCAAGAAAGTCTTCAAAAGATGTTGGGCAGCAGTTCATAACTTATTCTGTGCAAAATTCGCACATGGATTTTTCCCCACACAGAAAATATCAATTTCTACACAGAACACAGCATTTCTGTACAGAAAACAATATTTCTTGGACAAAAAAAAATGTCTTGGACAAGGCCTAACATCAACAATCCAATCCAAAGCAACCTTAACAACACCACTCAATTATGTGACAGTAGCCCACCCACCTGCACATTAACCATACAAACAAAGCTTCAATCATGAGGGCCACAATGTCATGATGACCCTGCCCTTGAGAAAGATAAAATTCACAAACAAAAGGTTAAGGAGAACCTGGACCAGCTTCTCTCTCAAAAACAAATTATGACTCAACAATTATGAGAGAACAACTAATGGCAGAACGCAATCATTACACGTTCAAAGGCTGGTTATTAACCATATGCCAAGCAAGCAGTCTACACATCCTTTTGGCAGGGAAAATTCCAAGGCCACCCAGGAAAAGAAGGGGTACCATTGAAAATCACAGTATTTGGCCATTTCCATACAGAAATGCTTGGTTGTAAACTTGCTAGTCAAACCTATACATCATGGATTCCTGAGTAGAAGTGTAGATTCATGAGTGTTTTGCTACAAGACCAAGAAATGTGATCTTCACAACTCAAAGCCTACATTTTAGATGTTTGTATTGGTAACAATAAGTTTGAACGGAAACAGCAAGAAATGATATTTGAACACATATTTTCTGGTCTACACAGATAGAAAAACTTAAGAATTTTTTCCCCCACAAAGCAAGCTTTTGTG
Organism: Gambelia wislizenii; assembly: GCA_030847615.1. Taxonomy (NCBI): domain Eukaryota; kingdom Metazoa; phylum Chordata; class Lepidosauria; order Squamata; family Crotaphytidae; genus Gambelia; species Gambelia wislizenii. The sequence continues at coordinate 287,516,913 of JAUMIR010000003.1, forward strand.
TTGCCTCTCCAAACCCAGCCAAATAACCCAGTAGAGAACAGTCCATAAATAAGATTTTACAGGACACAGGAAGTGACTTTGCCCTGAATACTACTGTTTGTTCTAACTAGAGTGGACTCATTGAATCCATGAGATTGACATAGGTGTTGACTTTCCATTCAGCAATTCATTCTAGTCAGGCTATCAGTGGGAATCAAGCCTTTGTAAACTTTCCATTTTAAGGTGCAGTGTGATCACTATTGCCCTGATGTTGGGAAGCAATCTTATTTGATGGAAGAAGGCTGATATTTTTGTTATGTTCTTTGACTTGTGATTGTTTTAAGTATTATGTATTTTATATAATATCTGGAAAAGCATTTTGGGTGGGATGTCTTTCTATCTGTGTGTGTGCATGTGGGTGTACATGCACACATGATTTCTGAGCTATGTAAATTTTAAAATAACATTTTGAGGATCTCAAATGCCCTTTAAATCTGTGTGACTGAGACACATGTGCTTTAAAGTTAAATATAAGCAATAGGGTTGTAAAGCAGATATTAAAAAACCAGAAAGCCATTTTTATAAACCACGACATAAGAAAAAATAAGTGTTTATTAGAAGGGGGGTCTTTTCCTTGTTATTTGTAAAATGAAAACAATGATTTTTTTGTTATGTATCAGAGAAACCATATGGTGATGGGTATATAGTTAAACAACCTAGATTTTACCATTTTTATGCATTCCAGAAAACAAATTCACAAGCAATAAATATCAATATTGCAATGAAAAGTTACTGAACAGTTCCAGAGCTTAGAAAAATTACTTTTTGGACTACAGCTGCCACAATCCACTGGCAAGCAGGAACAAAAAAAAAAAGGAGCTCAGGTCAAATCAGAGCAGGAAATCCTAAGCCAGCTGAACAAAACCCGGCTACAGTAGTACAAATTAGCTGTGAAAAAGTTACTTTTCTGGTCTTATCTGGCCATTTTACTCCAAAAAAATGTTCCCAAATTCTTGGAAGCAACCCAGACCTATGCTCTATCTAGCCTACTACTATGACTGAACTCTATTATCCAAGACTAAATGGAAATGCCAAGGAGTGGATTCACCCTGGATACCTAGTTCACTCATTATTATTATTATTATTATTATTTCTATCCCACCCCTCTACAACACAATTGGGGCAGCTTAAAGCATAAAAATTCCATAATTACAACAGTAATCTAAGCCACCCACTCCTTAAAACTATATTAAATTAGAAAGGATTAAAAACATACAATAATTAAAAGGAGAGGGGAAAATGGAATGATTCAATGGCAGCTCAAGGGAAAAGACAGCCGAATCTTTGGGCCAGGATAGCTATTCAGGAAAGGCCTGCTGTAAAAGATCCGTCTTGACAGCTTTTTAAAAGTTGTCTAAGGTGGTAATACGACAGATCTTGTCCAGCAGGCAATTCCATAATCTGGGAGCGGTAGCAGAGAAGGCCCTCTGGGAGGTCACCGACAGCCTTGTTTTCATAGGTTGTAACAGATTCCTCCCAGAGGACTGAAGTGCACAGGGAGGATCGTACAGGAGGAGGCAGTCCTGGAGGTAAGTTGGACCCAAGCCATGTAGGGCTTTAAAGGTCATAACCAACACCTTGTACTGTGCCCGGAAACTAATAGGCAGCCAGTGGAAAGCTTTTAACACAGGTGTTATATGCTCTCTTCTGGAAACGCCAGAAATCAAGCTGGCTGCCATGTTCTGAACAAGTTGATATTTCCGAGTCAAGCACAAGGATAGCCCCATGTAGAGTGCATTACAGAAGCTGATAACAAGCACTCCTGACCGTTGCATTTGCCTGATTACACATCTGAAGTGACGGGTCCAGGAGCACCCCCAGACTGCGGACACAGTCCTTGGAGGAGAGTGTGATTCCATCCAGTATTGGAAGTTGTATTCCCAGGCCTGGTTTCGGGCCCGTAACTGTTAGTACCTCCGTTTTGTCTGGATTCAGTCTCAATTTGTTTTTCCTCATCCAGACCATTACTGCTTTAAGACAATCATTGAGAGGAGAGACACCATCTGAAGTCAAAGCCAATGACCAAGATGTGGAGATATATATCTTGGTGTCATCAGCATACTGATGACACCGCACTCCATGCCTCTGAATGATCTCTCCAAAACAACAAGGAAGTGTGATAATAATAAAAAAAAATTAACTAGTTTGTTAATACAATGCTATTGTATTAACTCTATGTATGTATTAACTATGGCAGTCTAAGCAGGGAGTACTATAAGTAAGTATAAGTAAAACAAGACACTGTCCCTTTAAATACAATGTGAGTTATAGGCTTAGAAGCTTCACAGTTCATCATAAAAATGGGGTTAGCAGTCACTATGGTACTGCATCATTGAAAGAAAAATACTCAGGGCAGTCAAGGTAAGCCTAACTTCCATTACATATAAAATACATAAGAAGCAAATTTCTTTAGAGCATTATAACTAACAATTTTTTTTTTAAATGAACAGACTGTAAAAATCAAGGTCCATGCTGCAGAAGTGGGGAAAGGGCTCACAGCAGTTTAAAAACAGTGGTAAGCACAGCTGAAATACTTATGGTTATATACTTAATACAGCTAAATGGTTTAACCAGTTAACATAATTCATTTAATATTAATGTAGGAAGGAATACTACAGTCATTAAATATCCTGGTGATAAAGACACTGATGAAGATCCAAGTAGGATCGAAACAACTGGATAAAGAATCCGGATAAAAGTTGTTTGTTTGTATTAAACCAATTGTGGGTGTAAAAATATTGTCAAACTTTCATACTGGTATTGTTAATATTTACTGTAAAAGAGTTATTTTTGGTTATAATATATCAAGCCAATTGTGGATGTAAAAATATTTGTCAAACTTTATGTTGGTATTGTCAACAATTGCTGAAAAAGAGCTGTCTTTGGTTATAATTATTCTGTATTAAGTTAGTGAGGATCATTATGCTGCATTAAGCTATTTGTGTATGTAAAAATTGTAAGCTTTATGCTGGCATAGTGGGTTTTGCATGCTGAAAAAAAGCCTTTTGTGGTTGCATTGCTTTAAATTGAATTCATCATATTGAAAAATCTTTAAAATAGCATTGTATTAACAAACTAGTTAAAAAAATGTTTTATTATCACACTTCCTTGTTGTTTTGAAGTGCCATATCAGACACCCTCCGTCAGAGTTATTTGGTCTGAATGATCTCTCCCAGCGGCTTCATATAGATGGTAAATAGCATCGGGGACAGTATGGCACCCTGAGGGATGCCACAATTAAGCTCTATTTTAGTAGAGCAACTGTCCCCGAGCCTCACCCTCTGGGATCTGCCCGAGAGGAAGGAACGGAACCACTGGAAGGCAGTGTCTCCAATTCCTAACCCTCTCAGGCGATCCAAGAGGATGGAATGATCTAATGTATCAAAGGCCGCTGAGAGGTCAAGGAGCACCAACAGGGTCACACTACCCCTGTCAATGCCCAGGCAAAGGTCATCAGCCAAGGCAACCATAGCAGTCTCAAATCCATATCTCGTCCTAAAGCTAGTTAGAAATGGCTCTAGATAATCAGTTTCATCCAAGACAGCTTGGAGTTGGGAAGCAAACACCCTCTTGATCACCTTGTTTAAAAAAGGGAGCAAGGAGACTGGTCTATAGTTATTCCTATCCAAGGGGTCCAGGGAAGGCTTTTTCAGGAGCGGCTTAATCGCTGCTTCCTTCAGACAGGATGGAACAACCCCCTCCCTGAAAGATGCATTGATAATGTATCTAAGGAGGATTCTCAATGCATTGCCCCCTCAGTAACACCTTACTGAGTCTCTTGAACCAGTTTTGAAGCCATCAATGTACACATCTTCATTTCAGTAAATAATTATGTTAAGCAAATATGGTTAATTAGCTATCTTTGTGCCCTCTCAAATGGCTGTGCTCATTTGCCTGACTCACATCAGGGCTTGCCTAAATGGGCTATTTACCTTGGCTTCCTCCCATCTTGGAGACTTGCAGTCCAAATTATGCTGGGCTCTTGCCCCGTTTCACCTCCTGACAACACCCAAGGGCAAAGCTGGAGGGGAAGTCAGGCTAAAGCCCTTTAAAACTTAAAAAAAAAAACACCCAGGAAAACCTGCTCTTGGTGTTTTTCTTGGAGGGAAAGCCCGGATCAGGCTGGCATGGGAATACAGGATATGCACCTGCACGCTGGTCTATATCACCAGACACCTCCACCACTGGTGCCGCTCTGAAGCTGAGAAAGAGGCCCCCAACACATTATCAATGACTGTGTCCATGGATAGCAGCAGAGGTACCCACCAGTCTAGGCTGGTGTGTGCATGTGGACTTCCTCCTATTTTGTCTAGGTAATAGGGGCAATGGGGGAAAACAAGCCAAATTTGGTGCTAGAATACACTGGCTAGATGGCGGCATATTCTGGCTGGTCTAGACAAGCTCTCAGTTTTCTATGAAAAATACCATACATTGGGGGAAAAACTAAACAAGTAAAATTACTTAAGAAATGGACTCCCATGTGGTAAAACTAAGTTACAACCATGTCATGAGAAATATTAATTCATATGGCCATTTTCTAGGGATAAGAGGAATATTTAAAAAATATTTGAAAATGGTTGAAAAGAAGGCTTCTCAAGCAAAGTTTCTCAGGAAACTTTGAAAAGGGGAAACCTCAGTCGATGAAAATGGTAAAATTATTTAGACTTGCCTAGAATTAAATTTTCAAAGATTTACATCCCTACAATTTTTTCCATACAAATGCTGAAAGAGAAAGTCACTTAATGATTTCACCTAACAATGGACAAGAAACTTGTTCTAACCAGGATTTTTTAAAATGAATTTATTAAATTATGCTCTGTGACAGTGATTTTCCACCTTTCATACCTTACATCCCTCGTTAGGCTTAATAATAAAATGCTGCTTATCCCAAGAAGTACGTGCTGGCAGGAATACTGTTATATTTATCATTTACAGTAAGCTTTAAGGAAATCAGAAAATTGCAGAAGTATTGTAAGTAAGCACAAACAAATGGAAACAATAATTCCTTTAGCAGTGGGCAATTGTAATACACAAGTATACAGTTTTACCACTATGGTAACTGTAATACACTAAAATCCATTTGTTGTTGTTGTTGTTGTTGTTGTTGTTGTGTGCCTTCAAGTCATTCCTGACTTATGACGACTGTAAGGCGAACCTATCATGGGGTTTTCTGAAGCTGAGAGTTTGTGACTTGCCCAAGGTAACCCAGTGGGTTTTCATGACTGAGCAGGGATTTGAACCCTGGTCTCCAGAGTTGTAGTTCAGCACTCCAGGCCCTACACCATACTGGTTTTACCTGGGACAATTTTGGGACTAAAATGCTTGCATCCCACATAGGCCACCCTGTGTCCTGCAAATGGTAGATGTACTTCAGGTGGAGGACCACTGTTCTGTGAGACTATTACTGTGTCTTCAGGTAGAAACCATAAGCATCAGACATTTTTCTGGATCCATATTAAACCCCAAGGAATATGAATTACTAGAAATGTGTATATATCTAAAAGAAAGAGTGTGACACACATTTTAGTCAATGGGAAAATACAAAAAATGTGTATATTAAGAATTCATATGGAGACACATTAGGAAAAGTATGTGCCAAAATAAGCATGGATTTCCATCTGGGAAGGGAAAAAAGGTCTTGCTCCTCAATAAACAGAAATTGGGCAGGAAAAGCCTATTGGTGAGATCTTGAAAAGTGAAACTTAAATGAAACTGACAGATTTTCACAACCCTCTTTCCACCTCACTTGCTGTGGGGATCGGCTTAATGGTTTGAGTAATAAGGATTAAATCCAGAATGCTAAGGATATGTATAAAATTTAGCATACAAGCGATGTTTTATTCATCCAAAAACTAGAGTTTTGAGTGTTTGCATTCTGAATGAGCTCTTCCTTCTTGAAATGCCAACTTGCATGCTTATACCTGTTGAAATTTTAGTTTTATCAGCAATCCAATATACAGAAATAATCATCAGGAACAAAAGCAAAGCAAAGTCGGAGGGGGGGATAATAGTATGAATTACTCGGTCAAGTATCAAATGGGAAAAAAATGAAAAGTTGTTTTTAAATATGCTTTAGCAGAAGAGTCCATTAGAAGTGAATAATTTCCAGCTGTTTAAAACACAGACTTCACTATTTTTTTTAAAGTCCTAAAAATAAATTCCTCCTTGGCCTATTTTGGGAAACTGCACACATAATTCAGAGACAATTTCCTCATAGATGTCCAATTAGTGAAACAGCTGAATATGAGACATAAAGCAAAAGGGGAAAATGCTTTTAAAATATGGCTTTTCTGAAGTTTATTTCCAGTTGTCTTTTTCTAGGAGCCAATCATACCTCAGTAAATTTAATGCAAAGAAAATGTTTCATGTCATTTCATTTCTATTTTGTCAGAAAAGATAGTAGTATTGTGTGTACTTTCTCAAGCATAGAATTATCTTTTCCTGTGGGCCCTGAGATCAGATAGAGCAGGTTATGTCCATTATGAGGCAATTCAGACATGGTTGTATTAGAGCTCCAAGCATTTCGCACCATTGGTTATGCTAGCTAAGGCTATTGGAAATTGATGTCAAACCGCTTCTGAAGTGCCATGCAATTCCCATCCCTGAGAAAGAGAAATGTGCCATTGGTCAATCCACTTCTAGGATACATACAATGCTGCACCAATTTTCATCAGGATCCACAGTAGACATCTAAGATAAGCTGTTATCAAAGATAAGCTGTCATTCAAGTACCACACCCTATCCTCTCATTCCCAATATGTTCAGTTACATGCTTGGTGGTTATGAATTTCAGCAACATGTTAAATTGTAGCAATTGAGTCTTGTTTATTTTAGGAAAGTTGGTGAGAACTGAGTTTTGAAGTTCAGTGGTAGGAAGTACACCTGTTGGCACATTATAACCTTGCTATCTTGATTGAAAACATTTCAGTTTCTTTTTCATGAGGGACCATAACTCACTCTAGGAGCAATGTTTTGCATATAGAAGATCTTAAGTTCAGTCCCTTCCATAGAATTAAGTATTGGATGATGTGCTAGACTTTACTAGACTTTAAGTTAGTTTACAAGAGTTGCCTTTTGGACAAGAATTCCAAGAATTCCCCTAACCACCAAGTCATTTTTCCAAGCTATGAATTAGCTTCTTACATTTCCTTTGAATCTGCTTAATCCTTTGTACATTATCTGACTTAGCAGTAACTGTACTATATATGCACAACAAATGCACAGTTGAGAAGTAGGTGGTTTTTAGAAAGTCCATATTTTAAAACTGGGTACATTTTTAAATAAGGGTGACTCATGGAGATTAAAGTGACCCTTGAAATACTAGATAGCAGAAGGTGCCACACCCTTGAAATCTCAACACAGAAATAGTTCCCATAGGAAAGTTATCTGTACACATTAAGTGGTTAGGAAATTCAGGAAGAACGAGATTAGATTTCAGTGGGTGGTTTGTGGGTAGGAGAGAAATGTATAGAAAATTACATAGAAAAATGGTAAAGAGGCATTCTAGATTTTAAAAAAACACATCTGTTGTCACCACACACAGAGAAATGGTCACATGAATGTCCCATAAGATCATCCTGGAGCATTCTGGGAAGAGCTTGTTTAGCACCAAACTGAAAGGAAGACTTAAAAAAAAAATAATAATGGGCAAACTCTATCCTCTCTGTGTCTCACACAGATACACTTGACTCTTCCCCAGTTTCAAGGAGCCCAATTTCCCATCCACCTCATTTCAACAGGCAAACAGATAAAGTGTTCGCTCAGCTGTATTCAAGGCTGCTTAATTTTAAGAGGAAAAGACAAGATTTATCTACCTGGAAAAAAGGTTTGTTAAATTTTCTGATTCTATAATATTCATTCATCTTTCTTTCCATGTCAATGCATAAATTAAGGATGAAGTGTGATCTTCTTTTCTGGTGTGCTAGGCCTATGTTCCCCTTGTTATTTCAAAATTCTCCCAAAATTTTACTTTTCAGAATACCAAAATTCAGTTCCATTCAACTTAGAATAAACTGGAATCCATGAGGCTGATCCAAAGTATGTAAGACAATCTGATTTCACTTTCTGAGAATTATTTTTCCTTAACTCCTGTACAAAACTAACAAGTAAAGAACTGATACTCTTAGGAATAATCTAGTGAAAATTAAACTGCAGTTGCAATGAATTGTGTTTGTATAGTGTGGTTTTTTTTAATGAGTTGGAGACCTTCTTTTACACTCAGCATGCTTATGTAAGTTTTAGTCATGAGCAGTGCTATGGTGGTAAAAGCTGAAGTGCAGGGCCACATCTTGCCAGCCCCTACACTCACAAGAATCCTTAATCATATCCAAAGTAGGGCAGAAGAAGTAGGTAGTGTGAGAGAGAAATAAATCCGGGGCTTTAGCTATGAGGACTGTGACAGTCAGTCAGTCAGACAGTCAGTCAGACAGACAGTACCATAATAATTATAGAGATTACCTCTCTAGGCATTTTCCAGGATAAATCTATGGTATGTGTCCCTATTTTGTGTCCCATGGATAACTGAAACCACAGATACTGGTTCCACAGATGGGGGGGGGCAGCCTATAATTGCACATTGAATTGATGTCACTCATTCAATATCACTATATTTCTGTGTAGCCTAATTCCTACATTTCTTACATAAATATTATTCACTGGTCAATCATAGAGCCATAACGTATGATAGGTAGCTGTTCTTTTAGCTGTAAGCTCTTAGAAGCCACCATGAGGATGTCCATGCTCAATCTTATGAAGAAGCATTTTGATATACATAATTGTGAGCATACTCTGATCCCATTTTAGCCAGGTTCAGAAATTATTCTTCTGTCCATGGGTTTCCTCTCCCTTTGTGCAGTGAAGTAAATCAGAAAAGGAAATCTAGATATGTTTGGCTAAAAACATATAGGATCTTGCATGTAACTAGGAACCTGATCATGCAGGGTTCTTCATCACACTGAGGAGTCTAAGCATATTCACCCAAACTCATCTAATTTCTCCATCATTTTAGCCAAATTCACCAAACTCATCTAAATTCTCCTTTGCTCAACAAATGAAAGTTAAGAGTGGGTCTGGCGGGGGGGGGGGACAAGGAAGTAGCGGACAGGCTAATGTGCACATTGTTGTTCCCTTTCACCTGTCCTCAGGCCTGAAAAAAAACATTTTTAAGGAGGATTTGTCATTGAGAGATTGTAAGGCTATTGAGGTTAGTAGTCAAGAGGGACAAATGGTAGTAACAACAATTATTTCAGGGTTTATATATCACCTTTGAAGGATTCTCAAAGACGTTTTCAATAGATGATGATGATAATGATGATGATCTGCACATATGCAACACACACAACCACAAATATACAAAACCTAGCAGAGTGGGCCCCCCTTCTACTCTGCAATTTAAAGGCAACTGATTAATGACTACTGGTGATTTCTAATTAATTTAGATGGTCAATCCACTCTGGGATTCAATCTGAAGTTTAAGGAGCTATCCACGGTGCTGAAGCTATTCTGAAGTACCATTGTCCCTCCATATCCACGGATTTAAGTATTCACGGCTTGAAAATATTCTTTAAAAAAAAAAATCCAAAAAGCAAACCTTGATTTTGCCATCTTATATAAGGGACACCATTTTATTATGTCATTGCATGTAATGGGACTTGAGTATTCACGGATTTTGGTATCCACGGGGGGTCCTGGAACCAAACCCCAGTGAATATGAAGGGACAACTGTATAGGGTTCAGCATTCTGAGTTTAGACAAAAACCTAGGGTGGATTCACCATCCAACTGACATGGGAACTGCCAACTGATGGTCAGAATTTTTGAGTATTCTCTCTGACATGGGATGGTGTGACCAAGCTTATTGTGTCTCCTCCTTCTTGGGCTAATGGATGTTTCCAGGTTTTTCCTTCAGAGATTAGGAGCATATAACCTGCCAGACATTTTTGGTCTCCTAGCTGATGGGAAAGGCCAAACTGTGCAGCAGTTTAGACTCACAGTCCCAAGGCAGCTTCATGAACACAGAGAGAACAGATGCAGTGATATTTTATTCTTATAATGGCATGAAAAGGATTTCTGCATTTTATTCCTTACACAGTCCATTTTGTCTTTTGCTTCCTCACGCCTGAATCCATCAATCCAAGTAGTTGAAAAGCTTTACAAAGCCAAAGAAAACTTGCAACAGGTGGTAGCACATGTGTAAGTCTAATTTCAGCCTCAAGATATTCACCCACCCACCAGGACTCCATTTCTGGAAAATTAGAATTCCAAAGTGGATTAGATCAAAAGCAATATTCAAAGGGTGTGAAGGATTTGCAGCCTTCTACATCCTCCATCTGTGTTATTTGTAGCTGGCTCTGTCCATTGTTATTCCTTAAATGTGCAGAAGTTAAGACTAGATTAAGCTTTGCCTGTGTTTTCTGGTGCTATAATGTATGGATAGAATGGTGAACAATTCCTCTTGAAAAATCTACAGAATTCACAACTATATATTCCCAGTGGGAATGGAGGGAATTAATATATGGATTCTTTTCATAGACTTTTACCATTTACATTGACATAAGATAAATTCTGTTCTTATATTATTGTATCACCTCCAATAAGTTTGACATTGCCTAAAATGAATTGTGCATCTCCCATATGTTCCTATTCACTAATATAGAGAGGGGGACATAGTTATCCTTGTGTATGTTATTGAATATATTCAAAACTACTCATAGAATCACAGAGTTGTAGAACTGTGGAATTAGAAGGGACATCAAAGGTCTAGTCAAATTCCCAACAGATTTAGAAAATCCTCTATTACAACATTTTCCAAAGATTGAAAATGTTACTTTTTTTGTATTACAGCTCCAAACCACCAAATCTCCTCATCAGCCCAGCTAGTGGTGGTGGAAAATTCTGGGAGCTTTTGTCCAAAAATTAACTTTCCCTGGCCATGACATTTCCAATACGTCATCATCCAGATGTGGTTTAGAAAACTCTAATGAGGGAAAGTCCACCACCTTACAAGGTAATCCAGGATTTTTTTTAAAAAAAATGTTTATTTGCAATTTCTTTTCTTGTTATGGTCAATAGATCAATAGTTTGTGTTAATAAGCCCCTGTCCTTGGAGCCCATTGGCTCAAGGCCTATCTTCAGGATAATCTATTCTACATGACAATCCTTTAAATATTTGACAATGGCTCTCCTATTGTCACTTAATCGTTGCTGTGCCAGGCAAACATGCCCAACTCCTTCAGCCTTTCTCTGGTCCTACTCAGCCTTTCCTCCTTCATCTATATATTTTTAAACTGCAGTACCAGAATAGGCTCATTAATTTTAAATTTTCCAGACTTCTTTCCCATAGAAAATATAAAAAGAAGCATACAATAAAAAAAAGCAAACACACTAGTGGACAGTCCCAGGTAAAAGACTGAAAAATAGACAAGCAACACACAAAAAAGGACCAAAAAAAAATCAAAATCGGTATAAGCTGTCAGGGATGATGGGAGTTGTAGCTCTTCACCTCTGGCTCAAACTCACCACCTTGTTATGCAGCAGAGCCAACCAGCTTAGATCAGTGGTTAATGCTTTCCTCCAAAGCAGCAGAGTTTCAGAGAATAGGCTGAAGATCCTGACAAACCTCCAAGCCTTCTCACTCTTCTCCAGGTGTCTCCAAAACGTCTCCAGGATTCACTCAGGCAACTCAGTAGTTTTATATAAAACCTACTTTATTCTTCTATATAAATATACTATATGGTCAACAAATCACAATCTCTACACACTACTCCACAATATCTCCAAACTACTCCAACTCTACTCAACCACAAAAATACATTGGCAAACATTGCAATTTTATAGCCATTGTTTATCACCACCCACTAATTAGTTTCCACCCAGTGGGTGTGTACTTCCATTCAGATTGGTCCACATAGTTCCATCCATGCTTAAGACCAACCCATGTATTTCAACATTTCACCTTGTACACTTAATGATTCTCAGGTGTTTCCAATCTGCATTCAGTACCTCTGTCCTTGGCTCTCAGGCCTTCTAGATTACATTAGCAGTTTCACCTGTGTAGCCCCATAATTGCTCTTGCTTAGTCATTGTGACTTTCACATACATATTTTATTTCTTTCACTGTATGTCCCATGTTGCATTTTCCTTAACAATCCCCTCCGAAATAAAATATTGTATGTGTCTTACAATGTCATTCCAACCATTTGTGTCAGCCTTTCATGTTTTTCTGCTGTCAATGCTTTTGTGAACAAATCTGCTATGTTGTGTTGTGTTTCTATATATCTCAATTCTATTTCACCCTTCTGAACCATGTCTCGCACATTTTGATATCTTACACCAACATATTTTGTTCTGTTCTTCAAACTTTCAGTTTCAGCCATCGCTATGCATGACTGTGAATCTTCCAGAATTTCCACTGGTATCTTGTAACTTTCATTTAAATCATTTAACAATTGCTTAATCCACTGTACCTCATTTACTATCTCATTCAAAGCAGCGAATTCTGCTTCCGTTGTGCTTATCGCTACATTAGTTTGTTTTCTACTTCTCCAAACTATTGGACTTTCACTATATTTAATTATCATTCCTGTAACTGACTTCTTGTCTCCTAATTCTGATGCAAATGAACTGTCTACATAACAATCTAGATCTGGACTACTGCTTCTTATTATCAATTTCCTATCTAAGGTTCCTTTCAAATATCTCAATAAATGTTTTACCGCTGTCCAGTCTTCAATTTTTGGATCATTAACCCTTCTAGACAATACATTTACAGCATAAGAAATGTCTGGTCTGGTGTGGCAAGATATGAATTGTAAGGATCCTATTATACTTCTGAAGAGACTCTTGTCCTCAAACGCTCTAGTTGTTTCCTCAGACACAAAACCAGTTGTCATTGGAGCTCTTACTATTTTTGCATTCTGTAATCCACACTTTTCAATCAATCTTTCAATTTTATTTCTCTGACTTAATAAACAATGTCCTTCTTCTGTCCATTCAACACAAATACCTAAATAAGACTTCAATACACCTAAGTCCTTCAAAACAAACTTCTTAGACAATTCTCTTTTTACTGACTCAATTTCCTGTTTTGACTTTGCTGCTACGCACAAATCATCTACATAAATCACTAATACTATGTCTCCTTTTGTATAAACACAAGCATCTGCAATGCTCCTCTTGTAACCTAGCTTAACTAGCTCATCATTGATGCACAGATTCCACGCTCTGGCACTTTGTTTTAAACCATACAACGCTTTCTTTAATTTATATACTCTCTGACTACCATTTTCTTCGAAACCTTGTGGCTGTTCCATAAATATTTCTTCATCCAGAACCGCATTCAAGTAAGCTGTCTCAAAATCAAAATGTTCTACAACTAAATTCCTTTTTACTGCTACAGCTAGAACCATTCTCAGACTTTCTGGCTTTGCAGTTGGAGAATATGTCTTATCATAGTTCTCATACTGTTGTTGTGCAAAACCCTTAGCCACTAACCTAGCTTTATATTTGATACTTCCATCTGGCATTTCTTTCCTTTTGTATACCCATTTACAACCAATTACTTTCTTGTCTTTGGGTCTGTCAACAATTTCAAAAACATCTTTATTTACCAGGCAACCAAACTCATTATCCATTGCATCAAACCATCTTTCCTGTTCTTCGCTAGAATAACTTTCCAATTCTTCAAAACTTTCAGGCTCTTCTACTGCTAAACAAGCTCTTGCCTTTGTCACAACAAACCTATCTGGAGGCTTTCTAACTCTATGACTACGCCTGGGAATAAAATCTGCTGTTCTGTCTCTTTCATCCTCACTTTCTCTACTGGGAGTTGTAGTTCTATGACTAAATCTCTTGTCTTCAGTCATTCGAGTAGTAGTAGGCCTAGATGCTATCTCATCATCAGAAGAACTACCACTGCTGCTAGGTGATGCTTCCTGCTTAACTGAAACCCCTCCGTTTCCTGAGGTTGGTTCAGTTTGTGCTTCTGGCTCATTTGAACTCCCTAACCTCAAAAACACTTCTTTATTGGCATGCAGTTTGTCCCAACCAGCATGTCTCTCAAAATTTGCAGACCTAGAATACTGCACTTGTTTTCCTCCCAAATGAAACTTGTAGCTATTTCCGGAGTACCCCAAAAACCTAAGCCTTTTGCTTTTGGGTTCTCCTTTCCTCCTGAAACAAGCAGGTGTGTAAACATGAGCAAATTGTCCAAAAACCCTTAAGTACTTGTAATTTGGCATTCTCCCATACAATACCCTGTAGGGAATGTCTTCATTTTCTGAATGATACAATCTGTTACTGATATGTATTGCAGTCAAAGTTGCTTCTGCCCAAAAACTATCTTTCACCCCTGCATCTGCCATCATACAAGCAGTAATTCTTTTTATATCTTGTATTTTCTTTTCTGCTAACCCATCCTCACTAGGACAAGCAGGGTTTGTAGTTTCATGCCTTATTCCCACCTTTTGAAACCAGTTAAACAATTGTTTATTTAAGAATTCTCCTCCTCTATCAGTAATGATGGTGCCTACTCTGCTATCAAATTGTCTTTCCACCATTCTTACCCATGCTTTTAAACTTTGCCCAGCGTCAGATTTGTTTTTCATTATTCTCACAAATGCAAACCTTGTATACCTATCAACAATTACTAGGAAATACTTGCTTCCCCCTAAGGACAAGCAGTTAGCTTGGGCGACATCTGCATGTACATATTGAAATGGTCTTTGAGCAATTCTTTTTGTTTTCTTAGCTACTGGAAAAGCTCTGACCTTTACCTGTTGACATACTGTACAATCTAAGTGGTTTTTGCATTCAGTAACTTTTAAATCTGGACACATACTGATTAAATTCTTTAAACATTTGAAGCTCGCATGGCCGAATTTTCTGTGAAGCTCATGTATGCAGTCTTTGTGGATTGGAATATTTTCTATGTTATTAGCTTCTTCAACCCTGTAGCTATCAATATTGTCCTCCAAATAATAAAGTTTGTCCTTTTTCAAACCTATGCCACGCAATTCCCCATTCAGTTTTATCTTACACATGTTCTTTTCAAAGATGACTGTGTAGTCTCTTTCTGTTAATCTGCTTACTGATAACAAATTATTTTCTAACTCCTTTACATGTAAGACATCATTAAAATTCTCTTTTAGCCCTGGAATGTACACAGTACCCATTTGATTTACAGTACTTAGCTCTTTCCCGTCAGCCAAAACTACAGTATTTACATTAGCTGATTTTCTATTACTTATTAAATTTATATCATTACACATTGAAGATGAGGCTCCTGAATCAACTAGCCATTTAGAATTTGCATTTTGTTTTTCCTTAATCATGGTTGCAACCCCCTTTTTATTACCACTGTCCCTCAAAAATGGAGGTCTGGACTGTTTTTGATACTGCCGCGGCTGCCATCTGCTCTCTGCTTGCTTGCGTCTCTCAGCTGCAAAATGTTTACAATGTCTCTGCAGATGACCAATCTTCTTACAATAAAAGCACCTCCGTTGCTCCCTTGTAGAGGCTGCTTCCTCCTGCGTTCGCCAGTCAGGAGTTGTTTGTTGTTTTGGCACAGTCTTTAAACTTGCTGAGTCACCCTGCTCAGACTTTCTTCTCTGGTTCTCTTCCAGTATTCTGGCCACAATTAAGTCTCTATTAAGCTCAGCTTCTGGCAAGTTCTGTAAGCTGTTCGTTATGTTGTCCCACGAAGAGTCTAGCGATTCTACTAAAATGTAGCATTGCTGCTCTTTGCTAATCTGCACTCCCCTCAGTTCAGCTTGCACAAACAAATCTTGCATTATTTTTAAATGTTCTATCACACACTGCCCTTTAGCCATCTTTTGCCTGTATATTCTTTTAGACCATAGCATTTTTGCAAAAGCAGTTGAAGGAGTGTGTAATCTCTGCAAGGTATCCCACACATCCTTGGCAGACGTTTTATCTCTGACGTCATTAATTAAGTCTTCTTCAAGCATGAGATAAAGACAGGCTTTTGCTTTACTATCTCTCCCTTGAGTGGCTGCATCAGCATCAGCTGCCAGCCCTGTTTCAACTGTTGACCACAGACCTTCCTTTACTAGTAGAGATTGGGCATAAATCTTCCAGGTAGAGTAGTTGTTTCTATTCAATTTACTAAACTTTAGAAATTCCATCTTGATTTGTGCAGTGACTCAATTTGACACAGTCCTTCTGAGTATGCACAGCCGACCCGTCTGGGCTCAAGCAAAACACAAAATGATTTACTCACGAGGCTTATCAGTGCAGCACAAACAACTTGCTCTGATCTGTCGTCCACAAAGCTTTCTTCCACTTTCTGGAACTTTCAGCTTCTGTGGATGCTGGGTGCTCTAGTAACTGGGCCCATAACCCTTGTCAGGGATGATGGGAGTTGTAGCTCTTCACCTCTGGCTCAAACTCACCACCTTGTTATGCAGCAGAGCCAACCAGCTTAGATCAGTGGTTAATGCTTTCCTCCAAAGCAGCAGAGTTTCAGAGAATAGGCTGAAGATCCTGACAAACCTCCAAGCCTTCTCACTCTTCTCCAGGTGTCTCCAAAACGTCTCCAGGATTCACTCAGGCAACTCAGTAGTTTTATATAAAACCTACTTTATTCTTCTATATAAATATACTATATGGTCAACAAATCACAATCTCTACACACTACTCCACAATATCTCCAAACTACTCCAACTCTACTCAACCACAAAAATACATTGGCAAACATTGCAATTTTATAGCCATTGTTTATCACCACCCACTAATTAGTTTCCACCCAGTGGGTGTGTACTTCCATTCAGATTGGTCCACATAGTTCCATCCATGCTTAAGACCAACCCATGTATTTCAACATTTCACCTTGTACACTTAATGATTCTCAGGTGTTTCCAATCTGCATTCAGTACCTCTGTCCTTGGCTCTCAGGCCTTCTAGATTACATTAGCAGTTTCACCTGTGTAGCCCCATAATTGCTCTTGCTTAGTCATTGTGACTTTCACATACATATTTTATTTCTTTCACTGTATGTCCCATGTTGCATTTTCCTTAACATAAGCAATCATATGCATAGCACATTTATATTTAAAAGAATACAGCTCCTAAAACAAAACACAAGAAGTGAACTAAGCACTCAAAAGGTGGCAGAATAATTTTCTATCTGAAATTGCATGGGAAACAGCCTGGCAGATCATCAGAAGGACAGAAAGCCACAGGTTTGTTTGTTTGTTTGTTTGTTTGTGCCACCATTGAAAGGGTTGGAATTGGGTTAACTGGAATTCCCATGGAGGTTATGGTGGTGGTTCTTATGCTTGGACCCTTCTTATTTCCATGAGAAAAGACTCAAGGCAGGGATCAGGAAAAATTAGTAATATGAAGCTAATGCTAATGACTAGCTCCATCTCAACTCAATCCACAGAGTCAATGGAACTTTCATAAGTGTTGGCTTACAACGTCCTATTGGTTCTGTGCATCTATTCTAGTTGGGACTAGCAACTTGATTTAACATATGCAACCTTCCAGATCTTCCTGGATCACAAGTCCCAGAAGCCCCAGCCAGCATAGCCTATGGAAAGAAATGCTGGCAACTGCAGTCCAATAACTTCTGGAGGGGAGGGCATGATTCCCAACCCTGTAGCCAAACTAATAAACGGTAAGAAGAATGGTCTCAGCTAGATGGGAGAATTAATTGTGGAAAATAGCACATCAACTCACCATTGCAGCAGCATTTAATTGTCTCCATGATGCATTCACAAGATTGCTGGCTGGGTAGCTATCTGTGTTTGAAGTTCACACAGAGCATGCCCACCAGTAAAGATGGTGGCCATGAGTGAATTGCCTGTTATTATTCCCCAAAGCTCCTTGCGTTTCCCTTCCTTCCCCTTGTTAAATCATTGATGTGGAAGATCAATCTTATGGTTTAAAAATATCATCATCATCATCATCATCATCATCGCTCTGCTGCTCAAAAATAGCACACAAGCACTTCCATGAAAATCAACAATGGCGACTCCAGCCACTTCATTGCTGGCAAGCTCACGCCTACACATGTCCAACCAATCACATTTTGACTTTCAGGATGTACCCCAGTTAGAATCAATTGTTCAAATGGGATGGAATGTGCATTAAAAACTTTGCGATAAATAGCAAAGGCTGTTATCACAAAGCACTTGGAGGTTCAAACATGGTGAATTGCTGCAGGAGCTCTTCTGGACAAAATGTATTCCTCTCACATTCCAAGAAGACTTTTTTCACTTTCTAGATAATACCAATGTGTAAGGACAGCAGTTAATAATAAAGGCTAAAATATACACACAAGGTCTATTACTTCTAACCCAGGGATGGGGAAATTGGCATTTGGCCACAGGCCAAATGCAGCCCCAGGACCCTAATTTTGCAGCTCCTAAACACCATGCTATGCTGCCAAAAAACCATATTTCTCAGAGTGATTTTCACTTGAAAAGCACACTGATGTGTGAAAGCATACTCAAAGCCTTCCCACACCCACACCTGCCCCAAAGCACCCTCTACCTCCTTTTTGGCTATATCTGAATTTGGGCCAGGATACAGCTGAAAATGTAGGTATGTTCTGGTGCTGTTGGGGGCTGTAGCCCACAGATTAGCTTGTGGGGGGAGGGAAGGATTGGATACCAATTTCCATGCAATTGCTCACTCTTGTTCTAACCAGAGATATACCTAAAGAGACCAGCCAGAATCCTGTATGACACCAGGGAGCACCATAACTACAGTGTTATGTAGTGAATCCTGGCCCAGCCTCCCCATCCCCTCTTACCATGCATCAGATGCTGTGACCGATAGGGGTCTGTTCCCCTCTAACTCAGGAAGTGGAGGGCTGCCATTTACACCCCGTCTTGAGAACAGCACAACAGGCAGAAACAGGACAACTGTTGCAATTCTCCCTTGGGCCAGAGATTGTTTGCAGAAGAGGGGGTGGTAATAGCATCCACCTGCTACCTGAGCAACAGGGGAATAGAATCCCAGCAATTGCAGTGGTAAGTCCTGGTAAGTGAAGACTGTGGGACTTTCATGGTCCCTACATAGCACCTAAAGGAGGAGCTACATTGGATCATGAATACATAAAAGTCATGAGTGCATAACTCCTGTTTATGCACAACTGTCTCTCATCCCAAATAATCTAGATAGCCATGACAGCAGCCCCCCTGGGCTGAAAATGCTACTGCTTAAGGCCAGGTTGGGGAGTAGTAAAACAGCTGGCATTCAGACCTTGATCCTGGATTAACATGCAGACCTGGTATGTATTACAGACACCTGGTGGGATAGGACTGTTGTCTGTGTTAATCTTTCTCAGCTTTACCCACCATGATTCTTTGTGCAGCAGCAAGCAAGACCTGGGGGGTGGGGAAATGGAGTTGCAATGGGCTACTGGGATAATATCCCCCTGACCAGGCATCACATCCCTCAGTCTGCAGGGTTTGAGTGTGTTTATTTAAAGGTAGGTAATTGGAACATCTTAGGGATCCACCATCCACCCCGGCCCAGTTTAAGGCACCGGCAGCATCCGCGTCCACAGGGGGCTCCATCATTGTGGAGGCCCCTGTTGTAATCCTCCTCCTGCAAAAACATGATTAGTAATAATCTGAATATCCTGTACTGTAAATAGCTTAGGTCGAGTTAGGTTATATTGACTTGAGATAAACATATGGGGCCCCCAAAATAAAGCATTGCAGGGAGCCCTAAAATAACTTAAACCTGTCCTGCATCCACCCCACTGCTCAACAGTCTCCCTTCTTGAGCAGCTTTTGATGCAGTTAGACTTCAACATCCATACTGAGGCTACTGTGTCGGGAGTGGCTCAGGTCTTCATGTCCACCATGACAACTATGAGTCTGTTTCAAGTGGTATCTGGCCCCATTCATGCTGTTGGGCATATTCCAGACCTTGCTTTCTGTACAAGGAGAGATGGTGGTGATCTGGGAATGAACCACACTTTCTGCTGTTCCATTGGCATGGCCAGATCATTTCTTGGTCAGGTTTAGATTTGCTGGGACTCAGAGCCTCTGCAGGGGTAGAGGGCATTACGATGGTCTGTCCAAGGAGGCTTATGGATCCAGATGGATTCCAAATGGCTCTTGCAGAGTTTCCTGCTGCCTTGACAAGTGATCCTGCCAAAGTCCTGGGTGATCTCTGGAATGGGGAAATGACTAGGGTGGTGGACATGATAATTCTTAAGCATCCTGTTCTGGCTCAGTTAACACACATGTGCCAACCACCCAGAGGACTAACCCAATTAGCTGAGTGTAGCAGATAGTACACAAGGGCAATAAATCAACTGTACTCAGAGAGTGTCCTCACCTGCGAGAGTCAGAAAAACCATCAATCAGTGTGGTCAAACCAGTCCAAGGGTAGAGAAATCCAGGAAAAGTCATCAGGAGTCTGAGGTCTGAAAAGCAAGAGTCTGGAGACAGAAATGCTGGCCCTAAAGAAGATACACTGCTTCCCGTGCCCATCCAAAGCATACTTAGCTCTTAAATGTGTTGACACCAGCTGGCTCTAATCAAAACCTCTCCTTTACAGCTTGGTGAGGAGCCTGCTTGAGCATCATTGTTCTGCTCTCTGCTCCATGTGCTGAGTCCACAGACTTGGTGCCCATACTGCATCCCCAGCTGTGTCCTCTGCCAAATCAGCTGCAGGTGAGTCCTGCCTTTGATCCTTCTCTGGCTGAGGTTGCTCTTCAGCAGGGAAAGCTACCTGCTCTTCAGGATGCTCTTGGCCTGGGAAAGCTGTTGGCATCTCTTCTTCAGCTTCCTCTTCTGACTCCTCATCTAGGTCCAGATCCTGGCCCATGACACATCCCTTCTCATGGAATGGAGTTAAACCAGCCTCCTGGTTTTCTAAAGAGCTGGCAGCAATGAAATAGTGAGATGGAGACTAGAGTGACAGTGGCAGAAAATTCAGAGTGAGTCTGACCAACAACAGGCTAAAATCTACCTGAAGCCCCATGGTGGGGCAGTAAGGGTAGAAAAGGGGTTTTCTGGCTAACACTATTGCATCCATACAGAATCATTCAGTGGAGCTGTTTTGAGTGGTCAGGGATCTGTTACAATCTGACCCAAAGGAGAATTTAAGCCACTCAACAACCCACTGTGAAGAATTTGCCCACCATTTTGCAGATAAAATTGATAAAATTCACTCTGACTCAGACACTAGAGTTGATACAGTCCCAAGGGATGCAGCCTTGTCACCTGCTTATCCAGTGTTGATGGATACTTTCCAATTTGTGCAGCCTGAAGATGTGGACAGGATCTTTGGAGAGGTGAGAGCCACTACATGTATAGTAGACCCTTTCCCTTCCTGGCTAATTAAACAGGCCAGAAAAGGACTGACTAAGGGGAGGGAAGTGATTAATGCCTCTTTGCAACAATGCAGGGTCCCAACATGCCTGAAAGAGGTGGTGGTAAGACCTCATCTGAAAAAAAAAAAAAAAAAACACCCTTCCCTGGATCCTCCTATACTGGATAATTATAGGCCAGCCTCCAACCTTTCACTTTTGGGCAAGGTACTAGACTGTGTGGTGGCTTCACAACTCCAGGGGTTCCTGGATAAGATGGATTATCCAAATCCATTTCTGTCGGGTTTCTGGTTATGGGATGGAGACAGCTTTGGTCACCTTGGTGGATGACCTACACAGGAACTAGACAAGGGGAAGTGTGTCCCTGTTTGTTCAGCTGGACTTTTCAGAGGCTTTTGATACCATCAACCATGTTATCATTCTGAGTCACCTCTCTGGAATGGGGCTTTGAGGTACTGTTCTACAATAACTCCATTCTTTCCTGGATAGCTGCTCTTAGAGGGTGGTGCTGAGAGATTCCTGCTCAGCTCCTTGGCTATTGACCTGAAGAGACCCTCAGGGTTCAGTTTTGTCTCCTGTGTTATTTAATATTTACATGAGAACCTGGAGTTTTGGGGTTATGTGCCACCAGTTTGCTGAAGATACCTAGCTCTATTATTCCTTTCTACCTAATTCAGTCAAATTTTATTGCTTTTGGCCAATGGCCTTTGACTAAAACAAAATCACAATAACAACACAATACATACATACATATAATATTTACAACATCTCTACCTAATTCCAAGGAAGCTGTTCCTAGGCTAAACCGGCGCCCGGCAGCTCTAATTGACTGGATGAGTGCAAACAAATGGAAGGTTAATCCAGCAAAGACAGAGCTACCACTGGTCAGTGGAAAGACAGATCTGCAAATAGGGATTCAGACTGTGTTGTGTGGGGTTGCACTTCCCCTGAAAACACAGGTTTGCAATTTGAGGGTACAGTAGGCCCCATATCTGCTTGGGATTGGTTCGGGGGGGGTGTATACTGAAAACTGTGGATAATAGCAAACATCATTGAAAATAATGGGACTTCCAGTTTAAAATACCATAGAGTTTCCTTGGAGGACCTAGAAAATGGCTAGAGAGAACACATTTTCTAGGAAGACTCTATGGTAGATGTGCTGTTTTGTGTCCCATGGATAACTGAATCAGTGGATAATGAATAAGTGGATACGGGGGTCCTACTGTATTCCTGGATTCACTTGGAGGCCGAGGTTTCAGCTTTGACCAGGAATGCTTTCACACAGTTAAAGCTAGTGAGCCAAGTGTGTCCATTCCTGGAGAAGTTGGATCTGGCCATGACAGTACATGCCTTGGTTATATCACATTTGGATGATTGTAATGCGCCTGTGCGGGACTGCCTTTGAAAAGTGCTCAGAAACTTCAGTTAGCCAAAGAGCTGAAGCCAGGTTGTTAACTGGGGCTGACTACAGGAAGCACACAACTCCCTTATTACAACAGCTACACTGGCCACTGGTCCATTTCCAGACACAATTCAAAATGTTGGTTTTGATCTATAAAGCCCTAATCATCTTGTGTCCAGGTTATCTAAAGAACTGTATCTCCCTTTATGAGCACATTAGAGGTCTAAGATAAACTAAGTAGCCCTTCTCTCTGTCTCACTACCTTCTCAGGCTCATTTGGTGGGAACAATGAAGAGGGTCTTCTCAGTGGCTGCTCCCAGACTTTGGAACTCCCTCCCTAGAGAGGCCAGGATGGCCCTGTCCTTGCTCTCCTTCTCTCGGGAGGTCAAAACATTTTTGTGCCATCAGGCTTTCACAAACTGAACAAAGTTGGGATTTTAATGCTGTGCAGTACTGTTTTTAAGCTTTGTATATAGTCTTTTAATGAATTTTAATATTTTAATATTTAATGTTTCAACTTTATAAATTATTTGTTAAATCTGATATTTATACCTCTTGTAGCATGAATCTGAAGGACCTGAAACAGTTCCCAAGGCATCTGAGACAGGACGGACTAATGGACAGAGGAGCTGTTACAATATCTTCCTCAGACTCAAAAGAAGGCTTTTTACCATCAGAGGTGTGTCATACTGGAAAAGTCTCCCTGGATCAGTTATGATTGTCCGTTGTCCATTCTTTTACTGGTCCAACCATTTAAATCACATTCTTCTGGCAGGAAACCAAACCTGATGTCTGGAAAATCAGTAAATGTCAGGCCAGACAAAGCAGACCAGACAAAGGTGTATTTTTTTTCCTACTCACCCTATCCTCAAACCTGCCATTGTAACTCTTATGTATTATTTTATTATATTTTATTTTTTGCTTTTGGCAGTGGTCGTCCAGTGCAAAAGCATGATTAGCTGCTACAAGGAGTCCCAGGGGAGAAAATATTCCATTACATAGTAAAAGTATTTATTGCTACAGTATTTGAATACCATATATTTAAGTACAGGAAAAAAGTAATCACAATCATTTTAAATCAGAAAAGCAGAGGAAGCAAAGCCCATTGAATATGTTAAATGGACAAACTCATACTTTTTACACGTCTAAATTACCCATAACAGTTTGAGATTTTCTTTATCATTTTTTTATTCTGGATGAGTAATGCTCATAGATCTTAGTGGTTCTTGGTCACAAAGTGATCTTTTGCAAACAAAATGGGTCACTTGCCTAGTTTCAGGCATATAGAAGCATAGGAATTTGGAAGCATATAAGCAGTATATAATGTTGCTTTTTTCAGTGGAGCAGAATTATGGATATAATTAGACATTTAGTGTAAATGTACAGTTTACACATACATTTAAAATCCACTTCATATAGTCAAATTCATAGAACCCCATTATGTTTCTCTTTCTTAAAATAAACGATTTTAGTGCAATCATATTTCTAAACTTTGCCCATTCTCTGGAAATTCACAACAGTGGACCCTGGCAGCTTCCATGTCAGAGGGGTGAAGAATACATTTTGGTTTTTAGTCTAAACACTGCCCAGGGGGGATAACCTATGCGGTAAACCAATTTTCAGTGTAGAGTTCAGCATCTTGGTTATTTCCTTTAACATTTGGATTAAACCCTAGGGTGGATTTACCACACCACTGATGTGGAAGCCACCAGCTAATTTGGGGGGTAGGTTGGAAACAATGCCTTTTAGGACTACAATTCCTAGAACCACCCAACCAGCATGCCCAGAGGCATGGAGAGTCTGAGGATTCTGGTACCTTGACAGAAGACCTGTCAACCTGTGTGCTACAAATCCAAACAAAAGAGGGAAGCTAGATAATTTCTGAAAAACAGTGCAGGAAGTGTGAACTAGGCTGCCTGTAACCAGATCTAGTTAGCAATCTAGCTACAATTCTTTGAGTCAACAGAAGTTGCTGAGCGCTTTTCAGACTAAAAGTTGAAGTTATGCATTGAAGGCCATGTTGGCCATTTGGGACATTGACATTTCAGATTTCAAAATAAATGTTTGTTTATGATAGCTAAGGGTGTTTATAGTTTGTATATCATTTTAAAGTAACCAACAAAGGCCTATTTATGTTCACTTGATAAACAAAAGTATAATTATGTTTCCTTTTTAAATATTGCTCTTTTGAGAGCTTCAACCCAATGTAGTTGTTGATGTCCTTCACAATGCTGAAGCAATAACTACATCCTTAATTCAGGGCCTTTCACATTCTTATGCAAGATGGGCCAAACCCCACTAACGTAAACTGAGAAGCTTCCTGTTGATTTCAATATGACCTTTTTCCTTCTTAGCAAAAGGGGTCATATTATACTAAGTTTGGCCACTTTGAGTGCTATGAATGAAAGGCTAGGAAACCAAAAAGGAACTTTAATATTTCTTTGTTTTTGTAACTGGTTTCCTCAGGAGGCAATTTACATTTAAGTGAGTAGTCTGAGATCAGTGTTTTGTCTGTGTGGGAGAGAAAGAAATAGGCAGTTTGCAATTTTTGATTTGGAAAGAGTTCATAAAGAAATAGCATGCATAACATCTGAACAGTTTTTAAGGGCTAGATCCAAACTCAGGGCCAGTCTACATGAGGGATTATGTATCCTGATCCAAGCGCATTATTGCAAATGTGCAGCAGAGCTCAAGTGTCTCAATGGTATTTTGGACCGCTCATGGGAAATCAAGGCAACCCATCTGTTTTTTATCTAAACAAAGTGGGGCGTGAATCAAGATGAAGTCAAAGGGTAAGGTGTGCTCTTCGCACTATTCTTTTTTAAAAAAACTGTCAATCAACTTTGTACATGTGTGATCTACTGCCTCTGTTGTCATGTATTTCCTGTGGTGCTCTATCTGGGAATGTGATTCAATGTGATCAGTTGTCCCAATGGGTAGAGATATACATTTCCATTTAAAAAAAAAAAAAAACTTCAGGAAAAGCCACAAAAGCTTTTCCCACATAGTTTCCCCAAATTTTGATTCCTGTCCCTCCGAAAATGATGGGCTGCTGTAGGACACATGTGATTCCCCCCGGATTCTAAGAGGATTTATTTCACCATCTAGAATGGCCCTCAGTGAAGCTTAGGGTAGACCTAATGAATGAGACTTTTGGTCATGAACCCCACTGATTTCTGTGGGCCTCCTCTAGGCATGACCTGGTCAAGAGCCATTATTTTGCAGAATAGAGTTTTTCCCAATTTGTTCTCATCACTTAGGTATCCGGAATAGTTAACAAATTTCTCAGTACATTAGAAATACCATATGTTCCCCTCATATATTTTTTTATTTTTTATACAAGCAACATTAAAGCACCCACAGTTGCTTTTTAACCTTCCATTTCTAGCTGGCCATATGACAGGTGCTGAAAAAGTGCTAAACAGTTCAGATTTTGGAATTATCTCACCCGTTTATGTCATCAGGAAAAGGAGTTAAAAGAGTCTCATAGGAGTCTAGTTTGGCAACTTGTCTATTGATGGATGCAATAAGTAAATTGATTTATAGTGCCAGTAGGCAGGTGAAGGGGTTGAAGGGAATTAGACTCAAAATGAATAGTAGCATGCAAAGGCATACCTGAAAGTTTGTTATGCCGACTCCATTAAAAAAAAAAAAGTTAACTTGAGGGTTGCATTGGTAAACAAATATACTTGATCCTTTGGGAGATATGTCAGTTATTTGTAAAGATATTAGGTTGGATCCTGGATTGGGGGCTCTGAATGGAGGGTATCAGTGAATGAGTCCTACTGAACTCAGTAGGAATTTGTTCCTAGACATATATGGGCTTGTGTTGCAAATGATCTACCCTTACTGGCTTCTGTAGGAATTCTTCTAAACCAAAATTGTAGGCTTAAAGCACCTATATTAGCCAGCATTTTTCTAGTTCTGTTTTTTATGTCTGTAACACAGAGTGTGAATAATTTGTCTTACAGATAATATAATATGTAACCTTTGGGTTATCAGTATGGCCTTGGACACTCAGACCCTCATTGGTACCACAAAACCCATGGTTTCTCTCACACAAAAAAAAACCCTCCCTGAGTCCAGATTACACTTTAAAATTCTGTTTGTAGATCCCTCCCTACTCTGAAAAATCGAGAAGAAGACACCAAATGCCCCCCTAAAGTGACTAGGTATGATGGGATATCACTTTAGGTTGATCAAAATGGTGGCTGTGGTAGCAAAGTGCAGCTCTCTCAGGTCTTGGAGGAGCTGAAAAGCAGGTGTACCCTGCTTTAACCTAAACCTCAGTTCAAGAAATAGAGCATTTAAGTCTTCTAATTCTTGCTGTCACTCTAATAGGAGAGGATCAGCACCTGCTTAATTTCTGAATGTTAGGGCATTCTGAATAATAGTGTATGTGGGGGGACCAATGACCTACATTTAAAATATTTAAATGATTCATATTTTATTTTTTTTTCTTGCCAAGTCTCATTACAATAACTTCTATATGGCATATCCATCTTGTAAGAGTAGTTAAAATTAACACATTTCCATGCAGGATTTATAATACATTTCTGTGCATGTCTACTCAGATGTTGTCTACTCGTGCACAATTCTGTGCATGTCTACTCAGTTTTCAAAGGTGCTTGGGAATTTCATCACTTATACAAGGGAAAAGGAAAAAGAGACCAGTGAAAGATTATGTAGAATTTACATACACACACACACACACAGAGAGAGAAAGAGTTTCTTCATACAGTTAATCAAAGTTATTTGTAACAGGCAGTTTCTAATAAAAAGGGAATCTCCTGGCATAAAAGTACCTGGTCAGCAATGAACTTTGCTTTCCCCTTTCAGTCCACATGCCATATCTTCCATTTTCCCAGGAGCCATTTGCTGGCTTTTTTCATAATCCTGAGGGATATCACATTCAACTCAGGCCACATTTTTACATTTAAGAAGTTATGTCAATCTGGTTTCTGCCTCTTATGAGTGATCCTTTGGTATTCATTCCTTATGTAAGGCTCACGTGTTGCCTTTCTCAGACCACTAAATGTTAACGTGAGGGATGTAATTTTTCAAATATTCCACATGTGGTGCAGCCCTGGGTAAAGGGAGAATCCTGCTATTTTCCTCTCTGTCTGACTTGTAAATACAGATTATATTGTTGATCTTGGAAGAAGAGTCCTCCACTTCCTTGAAATTGATTAGATATCTCCTCTTTTTTTGGACTGGCCTCAAAATTTTAAAGTGAAATCTATCTGCTTCTTTGTTATCTATCTATCTATCTATCTATCTATCTGTCTGTCTATCTATTTACCTATCCATCCATCTATCATCTACCTACCTACCTGCCTACATATTTTATTATTGTTTTTCTTTTTTAGCAACCAAATTATTGTCAGATAAAGGAATGACATTAATTTCCCCCCTCTTTCCTCTGATCATCTAGCCATAGGTTTTTCTTGTTGTTAACTGCTGCCACACTGACTTTGACTTGTGGCAACCCTATGAATGAAAAACCTCCAAGTCACCATATCATTAGTTCTTTCAGACTCAGAGACATGGCTTCCTTGATTGAGTCTATTCATCTGTAATGCAGCCTTCTCATGATGTGTCCAAAGTATGACAATGTCAATTTAGTCATCTTGGCTTCTAGGGAGAGTACAGACTTTATTTGCTCCAGGACCCATTTATTGGTCTTTTTAGCAGTCCACAGTATCCATAGAACTCTTCTCCAGCACCACATTTCAAATGAGTTGATTTTCTGCCTATCAGCTTTCTTCACTGTCCAGCTTTCACAACCATACATAGAAATTGGAAATGCAATGGCATGGACAATTCTAACTTCAGTATTCAATGATATAGCTCTACACTTCAGGATCTTGTCTATTTCCTTCATAGCTGCCCTAACGAATCCTCATCTTTTTCTGATTTCTTGACAGCAGTCTCCATTCTGTTGCTTCTCCTGTTTCATTTCTTGATCCTACACCAATAAATGGCCGCAACCTGCGGTAGCTATAAAATGGTTGGCAATTAGGCATGGGTCATGATCCCACCATTGACCCCACCCATGTGGGACAATGGCCGCTCATCAGACCCTTCTGACTCTCATGGAGGAGAGAGGTGATGGCCACGTCGATCCACCTGACACTCTCTCCTCCCCTGTAAACAAGTAACCATTAGCAACTGAAAAGGGGGGTTCTCCATGAACTTGAACTTGGAGCTGGCATTGAACTTGATGGATACCTCCTTTCCTAAGCCATGATCATGATCATGACCCATGTCAACTGTCCCACTAATTGTGACAAGGTAGAAATTAAGCCAAGGGAGGGTGGGCGGGTCTTTGGCTCGGTGGTGAGCCAACTGAGGAGGGGCTGCGATGGAGCTGCCTTTTAATAGCTCCGTCACAGGCCCTCCTACATTATCCGGCTGCACTGGAAGCGCAACCGGATGACCCCCCCTTGCTGTTGGAGGGCAGCCAATCGGGGCCAGGCAGGCCCACCCCGATTGGTTCCCCCTCGCTCCTCCCCTTCCCACCCACAATGCAGGCTAGGAAAGAGATGGGCAAAGATGGTGGCCCCCTCACAACCGCACATGGTTGCTGGCCGGGGGGGGCGCCTTTTGGGGGGTCAGTCCCGGGGGCACTGGCCAGGCCACAAAAAGGCCCACCGGCAAACGGCAAGCCCCCTTCTGTTAGTAGTATGGTGTCAACTGCATATATTAAATTGTTGATGTTCCTTCCTTCTTCCATGCCTTCTTCCTCTGAATCTAATCCACTTTTACATATGTGTTCAGCGTACACTTGCTCTCCTGTTTCATTTCTTGATCCTAGACCAAATTTTCCTACAATCTTTGATTTTGCTCTGTTTCCTACTTTTGCATTCCAATCAACTATGATTAACACCAAGACCTGTTTGGGTGTGTGACCAATCTCCTCGTGGACTCCAGCACACGATCTTTTGATTACTTCTGCCTCTGAAGTTGGAGTGTAAACTTGAATTATGGTTATACTGATGGATTTTTCCTGAAGTTTTATTGATATTATTCAGCCAGACTTTACATTATACCCTTTGATTGCTTTTGCTACATTTGTCCTCATTATTAATGCTACCCCATTTCTTCTTAGATTTTCATTTCCTGAGTACAATACTGTGCAATTATTTGAAAAAAATTGTCCCATCCCTGTCCCCTTTAGCCCATTCACCCCAAGGATTGCAATTCTTAAACATTCCATTTCTTGTTTTGCTATGTCTAGCTTCTCCTAATTCATGCTTCTTGCATTTCATGTTCCTATAATACATGGTGTGGAGCTTCATACTATCTTTTCACCTCTGAGAACATCAACAGCTGAGCATCGTTTTGGCTTGGATCTTGTTGTGTCATTAGCCACAGTGCTACTCACAGCTGTTTTCTGCTTTACCCGAGTAGCTTGTTGAGTGCCTTCTGAACTGGGAGTGTCATCTTCTGGCACTATCTCTTGTTTTGTTTTAGAATGACTCATTGTAGTGTTTTCATTGTAAAAGGCATTCAAGACATGTTTACCATGCCTCTGTCTGTGCAGTAGTAGCACACATTAGCTATGATGCCACTGCTTTATTTCTGAGAGATCCTCTGACAGTGTCACTCCCTGCTACTGCTTCTGCCCAGGAGCCATTTGGCACAGTTACTCTGGCTCCTCAGTAAAAGCCTATCTGACATGGGAGATCCTACTAGGAGCACTGCTATCATAAGCATAGATAGCCTCTTGCCTCACAAGAGCATGCAATCCTACCATTGCAGAAAGATAGTAGCCTCCATAAAGAAGTGGAAGAAGAAGAATCTGTGTAATGTGTTGATTAGAGTGCTAGATTCTCATCCCCACTGAGCTGTTTACTTGTGCGGGGGCAGGGGGACTTCAAGAGCAGTTAGGTTGGTGAGAATACAGGGTAGGGCCAATTATGTGGCAGTACCCTGGCTGTGGAATTACATTCTTAGGTTGGACCCATGTACCTTTCTTCTAGCTTTCCACAAAGGCTCTCCATATAATCCATAACACTGAATTTCCAACATTCTGGATCACAGAGTAGCAGCTCATCTTTAGGAAGCTGCTTTTCATGAAAGCAGAGCAGGAACACCCGGGGTGAGATATGGCACATTCTCACTACTAGTTTATTATCTTCCATTTAAAGCACATTAATAGGGTTACAATCCATGTTTCTGTACTCATCTGAATTGTCCAATTTCTGATTCATTAGATTCATCATCTTGATTTCCTTTCACTTTCCTCTCAGTGCAAGTAGTTGTTTTCCACAATTTTACTTAAACTGAGTCATGAAGTTCAACAACCAGCATTCACATGCCTTTCGTGCACCCTCTCCTTCCCAGATGCAAAGTACAAATTTCCAAATAATGAAATCTGCAGCACAATGTTAAAGCAAGGTGTGTAACTGTAGGAAGAGATTGTAATCTGAATTCTCCTGTGGTGGATTCCACAGATTTGTGGAGTCCAATATTGAATATTTGTTTGATTTTACAATAACATTTGCAGGTTGCGTGGGATATATTTATCAAGGCCTTGGTCCAAAGTTCAGTATGATCAATGGAAACTTTCAGTTGAATAAATAGCTTTAACACCCTGCTGACTTTTAAGGCAATTAATATTTTCTAATATATATGATTTCAGGGAGGAAGGAGGGTCAAATGGAAGAAAATGAATATTTCATGGCTTTTTTGAACATGTAAGAATGCCACTCAGTCTGGCATCTATTTTGAAAGCAAATTAATTGAATTTGGTGCCAACAAGAGTGAAAGCATCATATACCTACTTTTTTACAAATCCAAACCTTTTTCTAGTGCACCTCTGCCCTTTTTAAAGCAGGCAGTGGAATATTTTCATGTCTAGCAGGTGTGGTACTCTTTTTGATTTGGATGTTTACTTTAGTTGAAGTCTAACTTTTATTGAAAATAGGATGGTGCTGAGTTCAAAAGGCAAAATCATTCATCATGTTACTAAAATACCAAGGATGTATTTTTCTGAACTTGGGTTTAAAGTTTTTTGGTGGGGAGGGGGAGAAGTAAGTGTTTTTAATGGATGGGGAAAAAACTGGCATGCATCCTTCATTTTTGATCATGAACATATGCTGCAGATTTAGTAAGACAGGAATGTATGCATGTTCTTTTACTTCATTGTATCTTTCCAAATAAGCATTTTTCCCCAGGCCAAAAGAAATAGTTTGGAAGCAAGCAATCATGCACTGTATAAAGGCCCAGTGGAATGTTGGACTACGGCATTTAGACTGGCCATGCTGGCTGTGGGATTCTGGGAGCTACAGTTGAAAAATAACTTTTCAAAGCTTTGCCAATTATACACTGTGGGATATATCCAGACAGCAACTGAGTACTATAGCCAGGGTCCAATTTAAGAAACCACATGGATTAGTCCAAGGGTATATCTCTTCCAGAATCATGCCCACACGGTAACCAATTCGTTATCTGTGGCAAGCACAACTGTGGGACATGAGTCCAAGGAGAGGTGGGGAGAGGTTATGATTTAGTGGAAGTGCCAGTACAATGGCAGATATACACTGATAGAAATTGTGTGTGTGCTTGTGTGCATGTGTGTGCATGTGTGCACGCACAGTGGCAACCTGTAATGTTTATGTATCAATAACATCAAAGTTTATTATAGGAACTCCATTAGGCATGCAAAAGCTGTCTAAGGACTCATCTACACTAGCCAGGATATGTCGGTTCCCTGCTGGCATATCCTGGCTGCAGAAGTGGCCTGTTTTTCCTCCCCCGACTTATCTGCAGAAAATGGACTGGAGTCCAAATAGGAAACCATCCCATTGCTGAAGCTGCCACCGCTGCCACCACCATTTTCTCGCTAACATGCCAGGCAGGGTCCTGCAACATGTGACTGCAGGCCCCCTGCATATGACCACACTTGCCTGGCTTCTGGTAGAGTCAGAGGGCTGGCAGCAGCAGTGGGAAGCGACATTCTAGGTCAGGCTCTCATGGACATGCAGGCCCCGAACTGGCAGAAATGGAATAAACTGGGTATTATCTTAAAATGAAGTAAAGGGCCCTATCCCAGCTTGCCCCCGTTCCAACCCCGTATCTGCCCTGGGGGTCATTTAGACTGCCTGGGGATAGATCAGGGTAAATGCCCTGCATCATTTGAACTACAGGGATCTGGAATGGGGGTCAAGCCAAGGTATTTGGCCAGTGTAGATAGGCCCTAAGTGTGCTAAGCTAGGCTAGGCTATGTAAGTAGTGATAAGAGAGGCAGGACTAAAGCTAGTTTCACTGTTGTAACAGTGCGATAATAAGGAAGAGACATAAAAAGTAGTGGGGTGATCCCTAAGAATATCAGTCTACATGTCAATGAGGTTAGGATAGGTAGATAAGACATGTGAAAACTTGTGTTGTTGAAACACTATTTAACCGTATCACCACCACTCTTCTTAAGACACATTTAACTCTTTCAATGCTAGACCTTGGCTGCTGACACACTGCAGAAATAATGCAGTTTGACACAAATTATGCCATAAGTAACTAGAACACTCTCTTTTCATAGAATCATAGAATTGTAGAGTTGGAAGAGACCACAAGGACCATCCAGTCCAACTCCCTGCCACGCAGGAAATCTTGATCAAAGCATCGCCGACACTATTTTAATGATCATGGCTCTCTCCTATGGAATCCCGGGATTTGTACTTTGTTGTGGCACCAGAGCTCTCTGACAGAGAAGGCTAAATACCTCACAAAACTACAAATCCCAGAATTCCACAGCATTGAGCCATGGCAGATAAAGTGGTGTCAAACTGCAGTGTGTCAGCAGTCCTAACATTTCATTTGTTTCATTTCTAACATATAGCACAGCAGAGATCAATAGAGTCCAAGGAGATCACTATGAATCTATCTCCAGCAGACTTTCTGCCAGTGATAGGTGATGGGCAGGCCCCTCCTGAGATGTTATGTGGACAAGACAGTAGCTGAATAAGAAAACATTTGTCTTTGTGGGCTCTAGAGCATTTCTGTTTTAGTGAGATGTCATATTAGGCCTCTCACCTATATCAGACTGGAGCTAACCTAAGAATTTTACCCCTTTTACTGTAACAAGCAAGAGGGGCAAAACACAATACTATGGTGGGGGGAGCATACCCACTTTCATCCCTGACCAGTATGAGCCAGCAGAGCTTATGGTGAAATGATAGATTGGCTACTTCACGCTTCCTCTGCTCCTTCAAGACCCACTTTGGGTTGCACTGTTAGGTCAAATTAACTTATTCCCATTAAAACTATTGGGTTTTAAGTCATAACTAACCAATTGCATCAGTTTCAGTGGGACCCAATGAACTCAGCCTTATGACGACTGTGCTAGAACTAGCTAGATCTAAACAATATTTCCAAGTAACAAAAGAAGGGAAGTTCAACATTCACAGCAATCATTTCTTTCTTTCTGTATTCATTTTGAGAAATACATCCACTATATATTTTTTTAAAAAAACAGTACAGTAATACAATAACATAAAGCCATGCTGAAATTTCAGTGGTTTCAATTCAGTATTTTTATTTATTTATTTATTTATTTATTTATTTTAAAAAAGAAACCTCAGGTGAACCATCTCCAGAGAGTAGTCTCCACAATGGACACAATGGCCTATCAACCTTAAATCCCAAGCAGATGGGAGACAGATACTATATTGATTAGGAATAGGCAAAGGCAATTTGAGGTGGGTTTTTTAAAATAATAATAATAATGTGGTTGTGCTCTTGTTCACACTTCCTGGACTGGATGCAGACTGGACACAGTTTGTGTTTTAAAATCTACACATTTGAGGACAGCTACAAATGTATCTGTTATAATGCACACCTGGAAAATGTAGGTAGCAAAATATGACCATACCAGTGTGTACAAATTGTGCACTAATTTTGTACAGCATAAGGTGAGATTTCATACAGTTATACACCCCAGGAAGGAAGTGAGCTCAGATGTACAAGAAAGTAAGAAAAGTAAGAATTCTGGGGGAAAGTTACTTTTTAGTAAAAGCCCCACAATCCACTAGCATACAAGCTGGGAGATCATCATGGGAATTGTTGTCTAAAAAGCCCAAAGTCTATCTTTTGGATTGAACCTTAACTTTTTATCATCATGTATTAAATGTGTTTCTGTGCTAGAATGTCCTTCTCACCTCTCAACAATTGCATCTGCTGTCCATAAAAGCTTATGTCAAATGAATCTTGAGCCTTTGAGGTACCAGAAATCACTCAAAGGGTAGAGGGGGATCAAATCAAGAGCAAAACATGTGTTTACAGATGAAGTTGGAAAGGAAATATGTTTTTTCAGTATAAAAAGCAAACAACTAAACCACCACATTTGTGAAAAATAAAACAAACTCATGCTGACTTTGCTGTGTACTGCTGTTGCAACCAGCACCTGTGCTTCTTCTATCTGGGTTAACTTGTTATATAAGTCTTTCTTTCTGGCCTCCAAATGTTAAGGTCAAGATGAGGTGAGGCTCAGGTGGCTGGCCCATGTGACACCGACAAGAATGGCTCAGCAGTATGAATAAAATACATGCAGCCTGCACAGTTGGTTTGCCTTCCTTTTCTGCACAGGGGAGAGGGGAGAGTTGAAGAACTGGGTGTGAAACAGTTTAGTTCCAGATTCAGTCATGGCATAGCTTTGCCACCATTTTCCCCTTGTCCATCTCCTTTGTCTCCAATAGCAGCTGGCCATGCAGAAATACAGTACATGACAATTTCTCACTTTTCATCTCTGTCCAATGGAAAAAGGAGCTTCTCCTCCTTCATTTCTATTTTTCACACTGCTAGGAAAACTAACCATCAAGACAAATAACTGGATCAAAGAGTCAAATTCTCTATTGTGGAGATCAGTGGATCTCTCCTGGGGAAGGTCTCCAAATTTCAGAAACTCCAACAAGCATGGCTAACAGTCAGGAATTTTAAGAACTGAGGTCTAACTACATCTGGAGCCTCATGCATGGCCAGAGAAGCAACACCCCAAATTTTCAAACCAACTTTTCTTTTTTTATCTTTGGAAAATAAAATATGGTCTGTACTGTTTTGAACCTATCTCTTACAGCATTTGCCACCAGAATCTGATCAGTAAATGTTGCTCTGACTCCACACAAGTATTGTTTTCTGGTCTGAGCATTCTTGATGTGTACTCATTTCATTACTGAAAAATTAGGGATGTGCTGTTGGTCATTCTCAAGAATTCTGCCCCTTCCCATGGTCATGAGTGAGGAATAGGCTCATCTTGTCTCAATGATGGTTTGCAGCTTCCATGTCACTGGTGCTGTGAATCAGCTCTTGGCTTCAGTCAAAACATTAAAGGAGTTGGTCAAGATGTTAAACTCTATCCTCCAGGTAGTTTAAGTACATTGAGTGGCTCCTTTAAAATGTAGACTAAAACCTGGAATGGATTCACAACCCCACTGACAGGAAAGCCACCAGTGCACATCAGGCAAAACACATATTCTTCAATACTGAGGCACCATTAGAAATGGAAAGAATAGTTGAAAATGCTGCGGAAATGATAGGAAAGCATGTTTCTCGGGTGTTGGGAAAGCATGATGAGAAGAATCCTGGACTGATGAGAATCTTTGCAACTTGGGACTTATTCTGTGTAAAATTTGTGTGTGTTTTGTTTCTGCAGAAAACAGAATCTTATGTGCAATAAACAGAATTTTATGCACAGATATTTTTTTCCTGCAGAAAAAAACTGTTTCCAGCACAGAAAATGTTGGGTTTTTAATACAAAAATCCCATGTGCAAATATTGTGGAGGAAAAGTCCTGAACTGTGAATAGCTTTTAAAGGCTACACCATTTTCAGAGACTTCCTTGAGGCAGCAAGAAAATTGCTAAAATTGCTTCCTCTTCCTTCAAAAATAAAATTAATAAAGAATTACATCCTTAGGCACTATACAGACCAACATGGTTCTCTCCATGCCGGGAACTGCAAATGGAGGAGCATGTTGTTTTAATTTAGTTTTGAAGAATTTACCCAAATTTGCAAAGCTCTTCCAAACCAGAAGGGAATTCAAAGTTTGAGTATGCTGTCCCACCAAAAAATGTGGGACAAAGTGAACCTGAAACATATTTTTTTCATTACTAGCCCTAGAGAATTAAAATAAGGGCAGAAATATGATTGAGGGGCAATTCTATAATGTTCCTGTTTAGCTCTCTTTGGAGTTGTCTAGACAAGAAGATGTAGTGCTGATTGCTGCACATTAATGCAAATTTGCAACAGCGTTCATTCGCCTCCATGGTCCTTTGGCAAAACCGGTGGTGTGCGAAGCTATCCATGTTTGAAGTGCACACACAGCCATGCCTGCAAATCAAGATGGTGGCTGAGCCCACCCCCATGCATGTCTGACCAATCTGCTCTGCACTTCCACCCTTGCTGAGAATGTACAGCATCCTGAATTTGATATCCAGATGTATGATTATGTACAAGTCCATGCATTATTCAAAAAACTTCAGGAAAAATCACGAAGGCTTTTCCTGTGCGGTTGATGGCATTTTTGGCTCCCCTCCTTCTGATTGCCATAAATCTCATTTGCAGGATGTTGGGACAAACAGTATTCTCCACAAATTCTATTAGTAGTATTTTTCATAGTCTAGATAACCCCTCAGTGTTAACAGCAGTAAAAAGAGTCCCAGCCTCTCAAGAGAAAATGGAAGATCACCCCACATGACCCTGTAATGCTTCTGGGGATAAATCTTATTTTTTGAAGCTAACACACATGGTAGATGATTGTTGTATTGTGTTTCTTTTGGGCTCTTCAGTACTGATGGACAATGGGCATTACTGACTGTGTGGGTCTCAGAGCTGTAGGAGATTTTCAGAGGGGAACAAAAAAAGTGTTCCCCTCTCGCAATCACCTCTCCTGCTCCTCTCCCATCCCTGTAACAAAAGAAAATTTTAAAAAATTCAGACCTACCTTGTTCACCTGTCCTTCCCTTGGCATGGCAGCCCAAGGAGTGAAAGTAGCTTGAACGGAGTGGAGCCCCTTTCACTTCCTGGTTTTAAATCCCGTCCATTCTCACAAGAATATGAGCACACAGGAAATTCAAAAACTAAAAGCAAAATACACAACCAAAAGTTACAGCAAACACAAAAACACACTTAAAACATCCAAAGTAACCCA
Source organism: Gambelia wislizenii (assembly GCA_030847615.1). Lineage (NCBI taxonomy): Eukaryota > Metazoa > Chordata > Lepidosauria > Squamata > Crotaphytidae > Gambelia > Gambelia wislizenii. The sequence continues at coordinate 287,554,813 of JAUMIR010000003.1, forward strand.
GGGAGGGTACAAAAAAATGTGTCACTTATCTGGATGTCCCGATCTCACCCAGAAGTATTATGGCACAGACCTCCCATTGACACTGGCATTGTGCCAGCATAATGGGGCACCATTTCAATCGCACGTCATTCTATTACAGAAATGGAATGGGGGATCAATTCATGGCTTAGCCTGTGAATAGAAAAAAACACTGGCATAACGACAGCTGAACAGAGCATGATGGCACGGGAACAATGTTGTCTGAAAGGGAAGTCCTTTAGCAATCTTCTGGCATTGGTATCGCACCATATTTAGCCCATCAGAAAATCTCTGTAGTCAGCAGTATGATTTTTATTTACAGGGTCTGTAAAACAGTAGCATTTATTTGTATTTATTCAAATATTTATATCCTGCCCTTTCTCACAAAACTTCAGGACAGCATACAAATAAAATTGATTTGAACAGTTTAGGACAATATAGAATTTCAAAACAATAAAGATAATTTAAACACACTAAAACATCTTAAACAATTTAAGAAGTTTAAACAGGGTAACATATTAAAACACTTTAAAAACATGAACATGGGCATTCAGGAAAGAAATCAATAAGGCCCAAGGACTGTAATAACTGGTGTCATGTTTTAGCTTGATGGCAGAATGAAGTCAACACCAGCACCAACTGCGCCTCCAAGAGGAAGACATTTCACAAATAGGGTGCCACAATAGAGTAAGCACTCTGCTTCACTCTTCAGGTGTCCTGCTTCCAGCCAAGTAAAGGATGACTGCACCACAAGCCATGTTTCATCATAGTGGCTTCTGGGGCAGGGCTAATCTCCCACTTCCGGATGGTACATGTGTTGGGGGAAGCAGCAAAAGGGTGTACTCTCCTGCATTCTGTTGCTTCTGCTGCTGCCAGATACCTCTCCCACTGAGAAATGAGAGATTGCCACATCCGTTACTTACTGTGAAGGTGCATTCTGTGGGTTGGTGCTAGGATGAATCCTATAACATAGGTATGTCCTGTCACCGCCCAGAGAGAAGCAGGAAGTTGCATCATGACCTTATGCAAATTTTAAATTTTCTTTGTTTTCTCCTCCTGAGAGTCACCACGAGGCCAGTTAACTGACTAGCAAAGCTGTATAAGAGAAAGGATGTATAGAGAGGGAAAAACAGAAACACACACACACATATATAAAAGACATATTAAATTGAATCATCGCAGTCACAGGAAGTGGTGGATTCATCCTCACACCAACCCCCCAGAATGCACCTTTATGGTAAGTAACCAATGTGACATTCTCTGGTGTTGGTGAGAGGATGACTCCTATAACACATGGGATGTGCCCAAGCTATAAACCACCCTTGAAGGGTGGGTGTGACTGCAAAACAGAATCTTTTTATTCTCTTATCACTTCTTGGAGCAACCTTCTTCCAAGGGTGGCTTCTGCTGATCTGAACTTTTCCACCTTATAACATCTGATGAATGAGGATTAAGGGCCCTACAGGTCGCCGCCCTGCAGATCTCAGCTATGGGGGCGTTGGATGAGAACACCACTGAAGTGGCAGCAGATCGTGTTGAGTTCTCTGTCACGCCTGATGGCCTTGGCATTCTTGATACATCATAGGCCATAAATATGCAAGCTTTTAGCCATGTTGCTATGGTTTGCCTTGTAGCCTTGGCTCCCATGGAGGCCAGGTTGAAAGACACAAAGAGGGAGTCACAACGTTGAAAGGAGCTGGTGCACTTAATGTATATCTTGATGCCTCTTCTAAAATCCAGCTTGTGCCACAGATGTTCCCTTGGGTGTGATGGATTTGAACAAAAAGATGGAAGGATCAACTCCTGTGAGATGTGAAAGTCTGACAGTACCTTCAGCCTGAAAGACTGGCCACAGGACTACAAAATGCTCATTGAAAGAGTAGAGGTGTTCTCTAACTGATAAGGCTGCCAGTTCTGACACCGTCTGAGCCAAGGTAATGGCAATAAGGAAAGCTACCTTCAGGGTGAGTATTCACAATGGTACCTTCCTTAAGGCCTCAAATGGCACCAGCATTAGTTGCTTCAGGACTACTGGGAGACTCCAAGATGGAAACCTATGGCGTACTGGGGGGGGGAGATTATCGTAGTTAAGCACTATCCACAATGCTGCAGCCTTATTTGAGAACTCACGCCGAACAAGTTTTGAAGAGAAATGACAACACAGAAAGAACCACAACCCGGAAATATCACCCAAGGAGACCTTCTGCTGTGCTTTCTGCAACTGGACTTTTTTTTATCTCAGATTGGCCTTTGTAGTCATCAGCATGCTTGCAGAAAGCGCGTGATGAGTCCTTCCTGAATCTTCGTTTGCAAAGAAAAGCCAGAGAGAGAGAGAAGTAGGAGGGCACTAGAAAGCAGCTGAAGAGCAGTTCTAATGCTGTTTTCCCTGCCCAGTTGGTCACTTCGACCCCTCCCCCAATGCTACCCATGGGGCTCAGGGTCACACCTGCTTCCTCCTCCCCTTCGGACTCCTCCCTTCTAATAACAACCATGGGGAAGGGGTGGCAATTAAGTCCCACAGTAGGGAAAAATCCATTGGTAGTGGTCTAGCTATGGGAGGAGGGAGGAGTAAGGGCCCTGGGTGGGAAGTTGGAATGTTCTTGGGCCTGAGTTCCCCCCTCCTGATGCCTCTGCCTGATACCTCTTTGCTGCTCTGCACTACAGGCCAACGCTCCTCCCTCACATGGCAAGCTGGTGATGGTCGCAGCTGAGCTGTTCAAGGTGGCAGCAGCAGCAGCCCCAATTTCGGGCTCCTGCAAAGTTTTGGTGCACTTGCTGGCCACCAGCCATTCTGAATCCCTCCTTGGCTGCACTGCTGTTGCCCCATGTTTGGCCCCAGGCATGCTCCCTGAATGGCTTTGAGGGATCACTATGGTCGCTTAATTCATAGCAGCCCTTGAAGCACTCCCAGAGTGTCTCTGGGCGTCCAATGGTCCCACCTCGTCCTTGGGTGGATGAGTCTTGCTCTGAGAGAGGCTCGTGTATACCCATTTTCCATCCCTTTTCTTCTTGCCATTGCCTCTGTCTCCCTATGGCATCATCCCAAGCAAAGCAGAAGGGAGAAGGTTGAGAGGCTGAGAGAAAGGAGGAGGGGGGAGGAGGGGGAAGCAGAGGACAGGGAGAGAGAGAGATGGGAGAAAAGGCAGGGTTTTTTAAAATGTGACGGGAGGGGAGATTGCTGAGGCAAGATAGAAGAAACTAAGGGGAAGAAGGAAGGAAAAAAGAAATAAAGTGGAGGAGAAGATACCTAGCTCTGCTCTGGACAAAGCAGGAAGTTGAACTGGCCTCATGGTGACTCTCAGAAGGAGAAAACAAAGAAGATTTAAAATTTGTATAAGCCATGATGCAACTTCCTGCTTCTCTCTGGGTGGTGACAGGACATACCCACGTGTTATAGAATTCATCCTCTCACCAACCCCAGAGAATAGCCAATTCTTTCAGGTTGGGGGCAGCCCCCTCCCAGCTATGGATCTCAACTAATATTGTTCAATTCTTAAGTAAAGTTGAAGTGAGGGATATACAAGAAGAGCAGAGAGAGAGAGAGATGCTGGAATAAAGTCAGAATTCTTATTAACTTTGTTATCTGGAAAATGCATCTATTAACTTTTATAATAGCTATTTTTAAATTGGCATGTTATGAGGCTTTTAAAAGAGCCCTATAATTTCAAAGTAACATTCAGCTCTTTTCCATCAAATTATTATTCCATTTGAATTGCTGATTCTATGCACAAGTATCTGACACAATTCAAGGGATTATGTTCCTCAATCCAGTTCATTTCTTCTCAGGATAATATCCTTTTAAGTGCAGAGAGAAAATGTTGGAGCAACAGGCAGTGCCAGGTATCTCTCAGTGAGCCCATACTGAGTGGACAGTTCTGTCTACAAATGCTTTCCCTTGCTTCAAAATGCCATGAATGTGAATTGGACTGTGGTAGTTCATGTGACCTCCTATTGCAGCCATGCCATGGCATGCCAGACCTTTTCTTCTTTGCAACATGCCAGGTCCAGAGATAGGCATCAACGTCAGGTATCAAGTCTGGGCCCACAGACTTATAGAGTGGTGACCAGAATTCCTAAAGTTGCTGTTAGACTTCACCATCACTAACACTGTTGTGCAATGTTGATAGGATGGTCTAACAGGAACTTTTAAACCACATCAGAGAAATGTGGAGGCTATTCCAGTTTTCTTCACTATGGCATTACCTTGGCATCACATGATGACAGGGGGCTGTCTACTGCACAGTTACAGAACTATTATTCCACGTTAACTGCTACAGTTCTGTCCTATGGAATCATGGGTTTTGAAGTTTCGGGACGGGCATTCAAAATTCTCAGCCAGAGAGGTCTAGTGCTTACAAACTACAAACCCCAGGATCCCACAGGATGGAACCATGGAAATTAAAGTGGAATAATAGCACCATAATGCTACCATGTGAAGGAGCCCAGGGACACCAATCAGGGATCGCAATCAGGAGGTGTGGTGTGATGCTGGAAGGCATTTTTAAACAGAAGAGGTGATTGGTCATCTCATTACAGAATCCCTGACCTATATTTTAGGGGTACAAACTACAGTTTTCTAGTAGAGAATTTCAAGCAAATCTCAGGATTCTTGAGGATGGAGCCATGCTGTATCATCACTAAGGCTGGTGTCACCCCTTCTCCCAATGGTGTCACCAAGTGTTTTTTGGCCTCTCCGCCCCCTCCCTAGTGCTGCCACTGGAGCCAGGACAGTCAAAGTGGTGTTAAAGTGATAACACATTCAGATCACATTGTTAATGCAGACAGACGTTAAGAGTAAGCAATTTTGCAGTAGCTACATATATACTGGCCCTGATGCTAGTTATTCTACATACAGCACAGCCCAAAAGGTTACAGAGACTCAGAAACTTAGGGTATTATCAGATGCATTAAAAGTGGTGTTACATTAATGCCAAGAGATCACTAAAGAGCTCCCTTTTCAGATGACATCGTTCCCCCCTCATAATGCACCCATTCTGCTGCCATTCTGCTGGTGCTGCTTTTTATTGACAGGAGAAGCTGGCAATAGATACCCTGTTCCGTTTCTGTCATGGATGTTCCTGCGAGTGAGAAGGTGCCCCATTATGCTGGGGAGATCCCAGCATCAATGGGAGGTTCCTGCCAGAATACTTCTGAGTGAAACCAGGACATCAAAGTAAGTGGCACACTTAAAAAAAAAAAAACAAAAACTTCCCTAGTTTACTTGCAAGTTTTAAAATGTGTGTATGTGCTGTTTGTAACTTTTTGGGGGTTTTATTTTTGAATTTCCCACGCTCACGTCTTCTCACGAGAATCCATGGGATTTCACTCCTGGGCTGCCCTGTTAACGCTACTCATGGTAGGTCTGAATTTTTTTGTTATTGTACCAGGACAGGAATGGAACAGGGACAGGAGTGGAGATTGTGGGATAGGAACTTTTTTTTGCTCCTGTCTGATAATCTCCATTGTCCTTCTGACACTTAGCACTATTGCAAAATAGAACAGGCACAGGAAAGTGAGAGCAAAAGTGAACAAGTTTTGTCATGGGAAAGAAGCATCAACTTCTGCATTATACCTTACCCCTTTTTTCTCCTGGTCATTTAAAGGGGTCTCTTGCCACATGTCCCTAAGATCTGGGGCAACTGCATTTGCAGGAAGTGGGATGGAATCTGTCTCAGGGAGTTGTCTTAATGGTGAAAAAACTCCTCATGGAATAAGAGGAGAACCCTACCTGTCTAAATGGTAAGCTGTGTCGCTTCACCGTTTTGTGAAGGAGGGGTGCCCCAAATGTAAAATAAACTACATGGGAAAAGCCTTCATGGCTTTTCCTGGAGTTTTTTTTTTAAAAAACTGCAGGGGGAATGCACATTCCCACTCATTGGGGCAAGAGATTTCCCATAGGAGAGGGAGTGGAAAGCTGATTGGCCATATAAGCGGGGACAGGGCTTGCTAACAGGGCAAGGGGCCAGCGTCACCATGTTGATTTTTCACCTTAGTGCGTGAGCACTAAGACAAGAAAATGGGGTGGTTTTTTTTTTCTTGGGGTGGGGGAGGCAGGCAAAATATCGCTCCAGCACACAGTTGAATTTTTTTTAAAAAAAAAGTTCAGCAGCAGCAGATTGCAGTAGTTAAAAACACAAATAATTCACTCATGGCTGTCATCTTGACTGGTGGGTATATGAGGCTTTTGGAGGCCAAAAAAATCATAAGACAAGTTACAGCTTCTGCAAAATGTGATTACTGCAGGGCACTCCATTTGGGGGGTCGGGCTCATATTGACTTGCCCTCACTTTCCATCCTTGTGGATTGCAGCTATTATTCAGAATCTAGTCAGTCACCATGGCACCTCTGTGTTACCAATCTGAGGCTGCAAACAACACACACACAATAACTCCTACTGAATTCAGTGGGTCTTTCTTCTTAATGAAGATGTATCAGGTCGAACTATTTCAGCAGTCTCTAGACTGTAATCCTGCACTCAGTTGTTCACCTCCAGTACCATTTCCTACTGCCAGTGAATCCTGGAACTCATAAAAAAACACAGGATTGTTGCTGTAATATATTTTGACTTGAACTGGTTTTTGTTTTTTGTTTTTGTGTGTGTGTGTTTTGTTTGTTTTGTTTTTTGACAGAAGGGAAATATGCATAATTAAAGGCAAATTATTTATTTAGAGGCTTGGGAGAGGAGTAAGGTACATGGTGCATGATTCTTTTTTTTAAATGCCACAGTCCTCTCTGCAAAGGCATACTGTACCTGCAGTTTTAATTCAAGGGCTCTGTCAATGTTCCAACATTCTTGAGCCATTACAAATGGAAGCTGGAGCCCTTGAAACAGATGTGTATAACATGTGACGCAATCAGTTCAAGCCAGGGCCCTTGAATACATGAGTTTATTATTTCCCTGCTTCATAAGAATCAGAGATGCCAGACATGAATTCAATCATGAGCAATTTAAAAGAGGTTGTCACCTTAAAAGTACCCTTTCCAGTCTTGTGATTAATTCTGTTATTCTGGTACTGCTCTGTTTCATAGCCCTGCTCACACTAAATCTAAGCCATTCAGGGACTATTAGCCAGGATTGCTAAATCAAACATTCAGGACTAATCTCAGTTAAAGATGAGAGGATTTCCTCTGTTTTGTGCCTTTGTTGCTCCTCCAGATTATTTTGTCCTATCTTTCACTCCTCCTAAATTCCAATTTAATGGGGAGCATTTTTAAATTGGATCCAGAATTGGAGCACATACAATTTGCTCTAGCTTTGAGTCCTTCCTGTTCATTGGCATCTTTGTCCTCACTTATTCATAACTGCACATACACAATGATAAATACCCATCAAAAAGGCAATGTGTTGATGTGGGCAAAATTAGATTGCTTCACAATTTAGTACAATTCCCTGATTATTTTTTTAAAAGTGTGCAAAATGCATTATATTACAGAGAAATTGCATACAAAAACCTCAGATTTTATATTAATAGAAATTATTTTGCTTTTTGTGTTTTAGTTTTTACTTATTATACTCAAGGGGTTTTATTATGTTTTGTTATTATATTATTATTTATTCTTTTACCAGAAAGATTATCTACAAGTACTCCAAGAAATATTTGTACAAAAATACATTTAAAAATGTGCATATCCAAAAATATATTTAAATTTTCATGCAGACTTTTAAAAAACCTTTTGCATGATGATGTATAAAGAGGATGGGATGAACCTGTGTTGGAAAAATGCAAAACTTGTAGAATGTTCCATGAGTATTACTTTCTTTGGCTGAGATCTGATTTTTTAACTACACCAATGGACGCATTGTTTAGGTGGCAGGAATAAAAAGAACATGGGTGCAGACACCTGTCCTTCATAGGTGATTTTCCAAGGCAGCTGTCCTAGAGGGCTTTTAGGTTTGATGGCAGACTCTGAAGACAGGCTGCTCAGGAACTGCACTTTAGAGACTGGCTGATCAGGAACTGACAGCATCTTTTCACAGTTCCAGTGGTTTTTTCTGCCTCTCCCTGCTACTGTTGTGCAACCCTATGCATAAAGGACCATTACACTGGTGTGAGCCAGCAAGAGGATTCTGGCTTTTAAATCAGCCTTCCCAACTGGGCTCTGTTGGGCCAGTGGTCATTCTAGTTGGGAATGATGAAGGGCACCAGTATGGACAAGTCTAACTTATGAAATAGAGTTTGGAAAGAGGGTCATTTCCCAACACACACACACACACACACACCTGTACTGTTATCATTCTACTCTGACCTAGGCCAACACTGCACTTGCAAAGTGAGACTCTCAGTTCATTTCCAAAGAACAGTTCTGCTAAAATCGAGTTCAGAATGAATGAACACTGTTACCTCTCTCTATCTAGAATTTGACTCCATAGCTTATTACACATGACAAGTGTTCATAAGAACCGACATATGAAGACACATTCATCCATCTACTTTGGCATTATACTTCCAGAGGTGCAAATGCTTTTAGATTAGAGGAATATTTTCAGCTTATAGAAATAACCTTATAATAATAAACCATGTTGAAATTAAGAGTGGTTAAAGGAGCACTAGTGTCCATGGTGATCACAATCACTTTTGTATCATGCATTCACATGTGATAGCAGCTAAATATCCTACATATCTTGTATGCTTAATTATAATGATTTCTAGTGAAGAACAGAACTCTTTGTACAGATTTTCTTTATAGACAGGCCAAGATCATTTAGTGTACCATAGTGTTGTATTGGAGGACCTATAAGATGCCTAGAGAGGACACCTCTCTAGGCATTTTCCAGTGCAACTCTATGGTATGTGTCCCTATTTTGTGTCTTGCAGATAACTGAAACCACAGATATTGGTCCTGCAGATATGGGGGTCTGACTGTATTTTAATCATTGTCCTCCTCCTCCTCCTCCTCCTCCTGTGCCTCTTCCAGTCTACCTTGTGAATGATTGAGTTTAATTCTGCTCTCTCTGTTTTTTAAAATGTTCCTCTTATTCTTCTTTACGTATTGTTATTTATTTATTATGACACTGTTCTATCTATCTATATAATTCTCTTGGGTATGTTGCTGTTTCCAGTGTGCTGATTGGCTGCTTAGGGAACTGACCAACCAATCACAGGTCTGTTGGGCAGCCAATCAGCACACTGGGGGTGGGACCATGTAGATCTCATACACGGCAGCTGGAGCTGGAGAGTGAGTAATATGGGGATGGATGTGGTGTGTGCCTGTGTGTTCTGGAGTGCAGGGGGTGGGGTGGGCAAAACAAGTGGGGGGACAATGAGTGGGGGAGGGGCAAAACAAGTGGAGGGAGGGGCAGAACAAGTCGGGGGCAGAATGAGTGGTGGGTGTAGAACAGGTGGTGGGAGGGTGAATTAAACCCACCAGCCTACCTCAAAGTGTTGTCATGAGGTCTCCTGGGTGTTTTGGGGGGGGGAGTTTTTTAATGGTGTATGGTACGCCGGATCTAGCTAGTATGTTTTAATTTGTTTAACATTTGGAAGCATTTTGATGACCAAAAACAATTATATCAGTCAACATGGAGAGCCAGCATGGTATAGTAGTTTGAGTATTAGACTAGGACACCAAACCATGGTTTGAATCCCTCTGGAAAAACCACTGGGTGACCTTCAGGGGGTCAGACAGACTCAATCTCAGAAGAAGGCAATGGCAATTTTTTTCTGAATAAATCATGCCAAGAAAAACCTGTGTTAGTTAAGGTGACTTAAAGTCACCATAAGTCAAAAATAACTTGAAGGCATACAACAACAATTGCTCCTGAGGGAGAAGAATATTGCTGTTGATTTCCTCCTCACTATCAAAAAAGAGGTTGTATGGTATACATACTTTACTGTTTCTGAAGAAGAGCTGATAGCAAGGAGAAGAACCACAAAGGAAGTCAGAGTGACCGATTCCAAGTAAAGTCTGGACAAGTCTCCGGGAAGCAATATCCAGTGCCCCAGCAAAGCCTGAAGATGCCAACAAAGCATGAAAGTGACAAAATATTAGATATTCTCATTAGACAGTTTTGGTCCCCAGCTTTGCCAAGAGATAGCATACTGTGGGCAATTGTGTGGCTCATTATCAGTATTGTCAGTGTCCCCCCTCAATGCGTGCTTGAAACTCTAATGGAACCACATTGCATACAAACTCTAAATCTCAATGATCACTGGTACAAGAGAAGAAATTTTGTTTCCTTAGCAACCCAATATGAAATGTGTATAAAATGTCATATTCTTTAAATGGAAGGCCACCCCCCAAAATAGATACCATTCATTCAATAATTGTGTGATAATGTATTATTGTGATATTAAGCAAACGTTTGTCGAATGGAGTCTTAATAACATCTCAATGGAAGAAGATGGTTTATTTTTGTTTCTTGACTATCTTTAAATATTTGATTTTATTGAACAGTTATGAATAATGGTTATATATTAATTGCAAAGGAGCCTTGTAGCACTTTTGAGACTGAGAGAAAGACATTGTAACATAAGGTTTTGTAGACTTGGTCTACGTCTGAGGAAGTAGATCCCTTTGCAACTGATATTCTAGACTAAGGACTTTATCAGACCCCCCCCCAAACCTGTTCTTTTTCAAGCATAACTTCTGCCATTTTTATACTGTCAAAAGAACTCCCCATGCCAAACTTACTTCCTATCTGCATGAAAAGGCTTCCGTGGCAATGTAGAGGAGTGAATGGAGCTCTGTTCACTTCCTCTATGGAAATCTCACAGATTCTCCCAAGAAGAAATAGCATGGGAAATTCAAAAATAAAAACAGAATAACCAAGTAAAACTTCACAAAACCACATAAACACACTATAGAAGTCCCAGGTAAATTGGGGAGGGTCATAAAACGTGTTTCACCTACCTGGATGTTGTGATCTCACCCGGAAATGTTCTGGCTGGACCAGCCATTGACTCTGCATTCACGTAAGTACAATGGTTCGTAGGTTCAAAGGCTGGCAATGCTGGCACAAAAGCGCCACATGGGATCAATTGACAGCTTGGGTTGTCAATAAAATAGGATGGGTTTTGGACTGAACATGATCATGAATCGTATGGTATGCACACCCTTTTGCGATCATTAGGCATCCTTATGATGCCGTATTTCCATGGTCCGATAAAGTCCTAACATAGCCACGTCTTTGCATTATATAGACACACATTTGCATTAAGTCAAAACCAAATTCTAATGAACCATCTTTAGTTACAACAACATATAGGTCATTGTCTACTAGAACATAAGGACAGAAGAACATAACAAGAGCCATACTGGAACAAAGGACCATTAGGTCCAGTAATCACTCAGTAGGCAACGTATTGCCTATGGAAGACTGACAAGCAGCGTGTGACAACGCCACACTCCACCTGACTTGTGCTTGATCTACAGAGCCATGCCGCCTATGGTACCTGAGGGGAGGACATGCTGTTTAGCCCCCATTCTACAAAGGAGAAAATGCTTAAGGCTCCTCTGAGGCTGAAGAGAGGGTCTCTCTAGCCAAAATTCCCTTCTCTAATCTCCAATTCTTTATTATTCTAGTAATTGGCTGTAATGTTATTTCACATTCTGGACAGATAAGTGTGTGTCTATATACATATTACATTTCTTATGCATTACAGTTTCCAGATGCCATCCAAAATGTCATTTGCATCTTTTAAATTTAATTTGCACAAGTATGTTAGACAGACTACCAAAGAAACATAATTCATTCTGTCAATACTAAATGTTTCACCAGTGATGAAAGATATATTATGTCCTAGTCATGACAGATAGCAGAGATTTTTCTGGAAAAGAAGGTACTCAGCTCAAAATGTTATAGTGTGTACAATTAAGAAGAAAAATTAGATTTTCATACTGGACCCTACCCTCTGTGGGGGAAAAGCTACATTTCTTCTTCATTTTTCATTCAAAATCACTCCCTTGTTGATTGCAAACAGACAAATCTGATGTCTCTGCAATAATAATGTAATAATGGAGTTGTGCTGGAAATATACAAGAACATCTAAAGGAAAAGAATCTTTCCTATTTGTGTGTTAGCATGAAAACCATACAGGTTGGGGGGAGGAGATAATGTAATAGACCTGTTGCTTTAAATATGACTGCAAAAGATGTCAAAATTTGAATAAATTATACAGGAACTATACTTCCCAAATTATCCTCATCTGAATCTCTCCCTAGATTTGGGGGTTCTTCTGTATGCACAGTGAACATGGCAACTCAGAAGCTACATTGCCTTCCTAGAGCATATATTCAAAATGAAACAGAGAGGCAAGTAAAATGGTCAGACCCACTGAAAACTATCCTATTCTGCTGATTCACATGGGATATTTAAAGTGGGATTTTAAAGACGATGAGGCTCTGACTAAAAAAAGGAAGGAACCCATAGAATTGGAGTATCAGGTGTTATAGCACACACTGGGTACCTAAATAGCTCCAGGCAGCATAAACAAACAGCAGAGTCTTGTTCCTTCAGGCATCAGAATAAAGGCACAGACAGGCTTTTGTCTAAAATAAGCTTCTATTTACTTGAGCTTAATGAAGAGTATTTACAGATATATACAGCGTTCATAAGAAAAAAAAATCTTCCCTCTCTGAAGTCCATCACAGAACTGCTCAGTTCAACTCTATAGGACAAACTAAATACCCAGCTCTACAGAGTTCCTAGCACCTCCCCCAGTCAGCTCTGCACCAGGGCTGACAACTCATCAATATTGATACATCTGCTAGCTTTCAGCAAACTGCCACTAGCTCTGCAGATCTGTGCAGACTGTTTGCTACATCACAGCTCTTTACAGAATAAATCTACTATATGTCCCAATATCCTGACATGGAGCACATATGATAGGAAGGATCGGGGCATTGGTAGGGAAAGCAGTCTACTGAATATAATTGGGCAAAAACCAGTTTCACAGCCCATTGCCTCCAACACCTGATAAGTAGGTCCAAACACTGCTTTAAGAGCTTCATAAAATCCTCTATGATCACCCAGATCTGCACAGCGTTGTGTCTTTTCTGCTATACTGATCCACCACTTGTTCTGCATGTCTCGGAGTTTTTGTTGTAGTTTGCTACATGTGAGGCGGAAAGCTGCTTTTCTTACATGACAGGTTGGCTGGGCGAGGTATGCCTGGTGAGCAGCTCTCTTCCTTGCCAACAGTTCCTGGATCTCTTGGTTGTTTTCATCAAACCAGTCTTGATTTTTCTTGTGGGAGAAGCCAAGGGATTCTTCTGCAGACTGGAGGATACTGTTTTTGATATGTTGCCAAAGCACTGTAGGAGAAGGATCTGTAGGGTGGTCTTCAAGTTTCGTTTGTAGATTTGCCTGGAAGTTGTCTCTCATGGTAGCTTGTTGAAGATTGTTGACTAGGAGTCTCTTCTTTAAGATGCCACCCCTCTTAGGTTTGAACTTAAGATGAAGATTTAGTTTACATCTGACAAGGCGATGATCTGTTTGGCATTCTGCACTGGGCATCACTCGGGTATGACGGACATCACGAATGTCTCTCTGACGGACTAGAACGTAGTCAATGAGGTGCCAATGTTTGGATCGGGGATGCATCCAGGTTGTCTTCAAGCTATCTTTCTGCTGAAAGATTGTGTTTGTAATAGTCAGCTGTTGTTCTGCACAGAACTCTAGCAGGAGGCGTCCGTTATCATTGCAATTTCCAACACCATGCTTGCCTAAGACACCTTTCCAGGCTTCGGAGTTCTTTCCTACTCTGGCGTTGAAGTCACCAAGGATAATAATTTTATCTTCTACAGGGACTTTTTGTATGAGTTGGCGTAGGTCTGTGTAGAATTTGTCTTTCTCTACAGGGTCAGCTTGCATAGTTGGGGCATATATACTAAAGAGAACAACATGTGGGAGGCGTAAGGAAATAATGCTCCTTATACAGTACAGATGGTCAAACATTAATTACTGATAAAGCCTCCATCCTAAATCGTTGGGCTGAACATTTTCAAAGTCTCTTTAGCGCCAACCGAGTAGTCCAAGCCTCAGCTATCCAAGATATGATACAAAAACCAATGAAAAATGAATTGGACATAGCTCCCACTTTGGAAGAGACCTTTAAGGCCATACAGCAGATGAAAAACGGCAAGGCAGCTGGGATTGATGGAATCCCACCTGAAGTTTGGAAACACGGAGGTCATGCACTCCACGAAAAATTCCACGAATTCCTTGTGAATTGCTGGGAAAAAGGGGAACTGCCATCAGACCTCCGAGATGCAGTCATCATCACCCTGTACAAGAAAAAAGGAGCAAAATCCGACTGCTCAAACTATCGAGGCATAACACTGCTCTCTATTGCTGGAAAAATCCTTGCAAGGATACTCCTGAACAGGTTAGTTCCTGCTATTGCAGAAGAACTTCTCCCTGAAAGCCAATGTGGCTTCAGAGCCAATAGGAGTACTACAGACATGGTATTTGCCCTTAGGCAACTGCAAGAAAAATGTAGGGAGCAGAACAAGGGTCTCTATGTAACATTTGTCGACCTCACCAAAGCCTTTGACACTGTAAGTAGAAAAGGTCTGTGGCAGATCCTGGAAAGACTAGGATGCCCCCCCAAATTCCTTAAAATGATTATCTTGCTACACGAGGGCCAGCGTGGTCAAGTCAGATATGGCGATGCTCTTTCAGAGCCCTTTCTAATAACTAATGGAGTGAAGCAAGGTTGTGTTCTTGCACCAACTTTATTTACAATCTTCTTTAGCATGATGCTCCAAAGGGCTATGGCAGAGCTTGAAGAAGACGACGGCATCTATATACGCTACCGTACTGATGGTAGCTTGTTTAACATAAGCCGTCTGAGGGCTCACACTAAGACTCTAAACTATCTAGTCCGTGAGCTGCTCTTCGCCGATGATGCTGCCCTTGTTGCCCACACAGAAGGAGCTCTGCAGCGCCTAACATCCTGCTTTGCAACAGCTGCAGAGCTGTTTGGGCTAGAAGTCAACCTGAAGAAAACAGAAGTTCTTTACCAGCCTGCACCACAGGACGAACACCACCATCCCCACATTGCCGTCGGCAAATCAGTGCTCAAGTCCGTTCAGCAGTTCACCTACCTGGGAAGCATCATCTCCTCAGATGCCAAGATTGACAAAGAGATCGATCACAGATTAGCAAAGGCATATAGTGCATTTGGAAGACTTCACAAAAGAGTCTGGAGCAATAAACACCTGAGGCAAAGCACAAAAATCAGTGTGTATAGAGCCATCGTACTGTCTATCCTCCTTTATGGATCTGAAACATGGGTCACCTATCGCCACCACCTACGACTCCTTGAGCGCTTTCATCAGCGCTGTCTACGCACAATCCTAAATATACACTGGACCTACTATGTGACGAATGTTGCTGTCCTTGAGCAAGCAGGGATCACCAGCATTGAGGCCATGATATTGAGAACACAGCTGCGCTGGGCAGGGCACGTTTCTAGGATGGAGGACCATCGCCTCCCAAAAATACTACTCTACGGTGAACTCGCCACGGGTCAGCGTAAGAGGGGCGCTCCAAAAAAGCGATACAAAGACTCCCTGAAACAACATCTCAGGCTTGGCCAAATTGATCACCAACAGTGGTCCGCCCTGGCCTCACATCGGGAGGCATGGAGACGCACTATCCACAATGCTGCAGCCTTATTTGAGAACTCACGACGAACAAGTCTTGAAGAGAAACGACAACGCAGAAAGAATCACAACCCAAAAACATCACCCAAGGAGACCTTCTGCTGTGCTTTTTGCAACCGGACTTGTTTATCTCGGATTGGCCTTTTTAGTCATCAGCGCGCTTGCAGAAAGCGCGGGATGAGTCCTTCCTGAATCTTCGTTTGCGAAGAAAAGCCAGAGAGAGAGAGAGAGAGCCTCCAACAGCAATTTGAAAACACTCTGCAGAATGTGGAGAATACCTCACAGGGACTGGAAGGAATGTATTTATCAGACTTTGTCAGACAAGTCCCTTTAAACATTCTTTTGGTGGCATTAAAAAAAAAAAAACATTTTTATGCCAGCAAAAGAATGCCCCACCACCACCACCACACTTACCTTCTCTCCTGGCAGAAGGCTTCCCCGGCTATGAAGAGGAAGGGAACGAAGCCCCATTCACTTCCTCCTTTGAAATCTTGCAAGACTTCATCGCACAGGAAATTTTAAAATAAAACAAAAAATAAAACATAAAAAGTTACATCAAGCACATACTTACACTGAAAAACGTCCAAGTAACCCAGGGAGGGTCATAAAAAGTATGTAACCTACCTGCATGTTACCCAGAAGTGTTCTGGCTGGTCCAGTCATTCACAAGGTAAGTACGTGCAGAGGGCAAGTGAGGTTACATATGCCAGCTATGCCAGCAATATATATATATATGTGTGTGTGTGTGTGTGTGTGTGTGTGTGGCACAGCCAATCTATTGATGGCTTGGGCTGTCAATAAAATAGATCGGCTTAATAAGGACAAGACATAAGTGCAAAAGGGTTATGTTGTATGGTATGTGCGCCCTTCCGTGTTTATTTGGCATCATTACAATGCCATATTTAGTGCATCTGATAAAGTCCTTGGAAAACGGATCAACAGAGTTTTAAGCTAACTTCTGTAGAAGAGGTTGGCAAAAGCCCAGGCCTAATTATTGAAAAAGGTTCTGAATGACAAAAGAGGAAAGACAATGAAGATAGAAGCCAATAATTTTTTGGTGAATATTTCAGGGTTAAATGTGAAAGTGCAGTGTCAGTGGACTGTCTATATTTTAGTTTATGGAGTATGGGAAACAAAGAGATTAAACTTGAAATCTGAACAAGTAGCAAGTAGAATCATACTGGTATCAATGAAATTTAGGGGATTACCAGATAGGAATGCAAACAGCATTCTTGTCCCACAATCTCCACTCTCACCCCTGTCCTACCACAGTCACCCTCCCCACCGCACTTACCTCTTCTCCCATTGACAGGGCAGACCAGGAGTGATTGTGATTTACTTCCTGGAGTGAAATCCCATGGATTCTTGTGAGAAGATGCAAGCATGGGAAATTCAAAAATAAAAATAAAAATAAACCAAAAAAAGTAACACCAAGCGCAAAAAAAAAAAAAACACTTTAAAATGTACAAGTAACCCGAGGAAGGTCATTAAAAGGGTGTCACTTACCTGGCTGTCCCGATCTCACTTTGGGAGTGTTCTGGCAGGGACTGCCCATTGATGCTGGGATCTCGCCAACGAAATGGGGCAACTTGTCACACACAAGAAAATCTGTGACAGGAACAGAATGAGGGCTCTGTTGATGGCTTCTCCCATCAATAAAAAGCAGCGCCCGCAGAATGAGTGCATAACAATGGGGGAACGTTGTCTGATAAGCGAGCCCTTTTGTGATCTTCTGGCATAGCTGTAACACTACTTTTGACTCATCTAATAATCTCCGTAATGGGAAGAGATTCATGACTGTAACAGAACAGCTGAAGGTATTCCTTATTCAAAAGGGAGAAATACTTCGAAAGGAATAGATCAAACAGAAAGCAGCCAAGGGGAAACAATGTAAATTTACATATAATGCTTTGAATGTGAGGAAAAAAGCAAGCTAGATGCATTGTAACTTACTGGAAAAGCAGACACAGCCAGAATGACTTGGAAAGCTAGGGATGGGGAGGGAGACTGATAATGATGATGGTGGTGATGATGATCATGATCATGACCACCCTCCTTCCTCAGAGGTAATGACATATAACTTTATGATGACAAAGGGCTTATCTACATGAGCAATTTACTCATGGCTTGCCCCTGTTCCAGAGCCCTGCAGTCCAATCAATACAAGGCATTTACCCTAATCTGCACCCGGGCAGTCCTTACCACCCCTGGGGCAGATATGGGGCTGGAACAGGGGCAAGCCAGGATAGGACCTGATAAACTGCTACAGGAAAAAAACCTGTTTAATCCTGTACCATCAGATCAGGTCCCATGTGTCTGCAGAAGCCCATCCCAACACACTATCCATCACTGCTGCTGCCAACTTCCTGGCTCTCCCAGAAGCTAGGCAGGGATCTTGCAGCTTGTGATCAGGCTGGTCACATGCAGGGGGCCTGCAGTCACAGGTTGCAGACCCCTTTCCTAGCCTCCATGTCAGCAAAGAAAATGGGGGGGGCTGTGGCTGCAGGATGGGCTGTCATCCGATGCCTTCTTTGAAGGCAATTAGCGAATACGGATAGTAACTTCAAATGATATGGAAGTCCTTGGAAAACAGACCACTGTAGTAAATCACCTAGTACATTGGGACACATGTTTGCATAATTGTTCCAGGTATGTAGATACATCTGTGCTTCCCACCAGAGAATGCAAGCATTGTACAACTTCAAAATTCACCTGTGTATGATTATAAATCAGTTTATGATTATGTAAATACTAACAGGATGCTAATCAATGGTAACAAAAAATGAAAATGGTACTGATTTCCTTCATGTCTCACATAAAAGCAGTATTTGTGAAACTACCCACAATTTATCCTTTTCTGTATCCACAAACAGACAAAATGCAAAGACATAGCATCTCATATCTGTCTGTGCAGTCGGTACAGCAGGGAACTTTGAGAAGTCGGATTTGTGTTGTGTGTGTCTTCTGCTCATCCTCACCATGTCTTCAGCAGAAGAAATGCAAAGGTGGCAAGCCCAGAAAGCATTGAAGATGATCGTCTGTGTGTCATTAAAAGGGTAGCTGATCTGCCCTTGGTCAGCTCTACCTATGAGATGGTGTCTGCTACTTATAGTTCGGCCAAGGAGTTCCATCCAGCCATCCAGGCAGTCTGTGATATGGCAGGGGTGGGAGTGAAAACTATTGCTACTACAGCAGCAAGTGGGATACAGCCTCTTCTGGATAAATTTGAATCTCAGATTACTGCCGTGGATACCGTTGCCTGCAAGTCTCTTTATGTTCTACAAGAAAATTTCCCAGTTGTACAGCAGAGAGTGGAAAAGGTTGAATCTGATGCCAGAGGCCTTCTCGCAGAGTCCTTGGCACCTGTTTACACAAGTCACAGAGGTTGCACAGGAGCACAAAGAAATGGCCAGTTCTGCTGTGAAGAATGGCGTGAATACTGTGATGGAGACCAGCATGGGGCAGATGGTGTTTAATGGTGTTGGCAAAATGCTAGACATATCAGAAGAATGGATAGATGAATATCTTCCAATGATGGATTCAGAGCTAGCTGCCACTGCAGCCTCTGCAGTACTGGAAGGACCTGTGATTGTTCCTCTGCCAATACAAGGGAAGGACCAGAGCTACTATGTGTGCCTGGGCTCCTTCTCAGCCAAGCTTCGTAGCCTACTACCACTCCTTAGGAAAGATCCAGCAGGTCAGGCGAACTGTTGATATGACCCTGTTCCAGCTTGAGCAATTCATGTACATGCTGAAGTTTACCAAGCAGACATGGAGATATAAAATTCAACATGGCCAGGAGAAGCTGTGACAGATGTGGCTGAATTGGATCAGAGGACAGCCAGGGCAGAGCCAGCCCAGTGAGCCCAGTCAGATAGAGGGCCTCCCTGATGTTCGAAGAAAAGGCCCAGCAGGCTCATAGCAACATGAAAGATCTGCAAGCTGCCCTCTCCAGTGCCAGAACCTTCCAGGATGTTCCAAGTGGTCTTCTGAGTCAGAGCCCAGAGAAGATTGGTAAGGCCAGGAGGCTGTGCATGAAGTCATGGAATACGTGTCAAGGAAACCTCCCCTCACATGGGTGGTTGGGCCCTTCTCCCCTGCTGGATTTTCTTCAGGGGAGGTAACTGAACAAGAGGAGAAGGTAAAGGTTTTCTGAAGGAGTCTTGCCTCTGAAGAGTTCTGTTCAGGGGACCCTAGGTAATCCTTGTCTACCTCCCTTGGAGCCATATATGTACCTTGTAAATTCTTTGATATAATGGCCTAAGATCTAGATATTCATTGCTAATGGTAAAAGAGATCCAGTGACTAACTCTGAGGGACACATTTGGTGCTGGCTATAGAAGGAGAGAAGGCTCTAAATAAGTCTTTTAGAAAACAACAACCAAAAACTGGCTAACATGATGAAAGGACATGCCGAATGGGTTTATTCCTCTGATCATTATACCAGGCAGAATTGTGTATCTTAATCTAGCAGAGGCTTGACTGTGTCACAGTCCAAGTTCGACCTACAGAAATCTAGGCCTTTTGTATTGGGTACAGATGGAATATGGAATCTATTTGAAGCAGTTGTCCCTCCACATTCACAGATTTGGCATTCACAGATTTAAGTATTCATGGCTTGAAAATATTCTTAAAAAAATAATAATCCAAAAAGCAAACCTTGATTTTGCCATCTTATACAAGGGACACCATTTTGCTATGCCATTGCATATAATGGGACTTGAGTATTCACGGATTTGGGTATTCACAGGGGGTCCTGTAACCAAACCCCAGCGAATGTGAAGGGACAACTGTACAAATAAAAATCTGCAATGAAAAAAAAAATCTATGTAGTCACACACACACACACACTGGGGAATCCACACTACATAAATAACCCAGTTTGAAACTGGATTATTTGCATGACTCTTTCCTATGGAATCCTGGGATTTGTAGTTTTCCAAGGTCTTTAGCCTTCTCTGCCAAAGAGTACTGATGCCTCACTTGACTACAAATCCCAAGATTCCATAGGAAGGAGCCATGCAAATAATCCAGTTTCAAACTGGATTATTTCTCTTGTGTAGGTGCCCCCACCATCCATCTATCCATCCATGCACAGGCAAACTGCATATCTATCAATTCACATGGATAGGCACACACAACTCCCATATCCCTCCATGAAAACAGACACACTTCACATCTATTCATGAGAAGGTACATACACTGAGAGATCTCCCACATTCATCAAGGCATTAACAGAAACACGCATGTACTCCGTATGAATCCATTTTCACACACAGGTGAGATCAATACACAGACACACATGCACGCATGCGCACGCCTGTAAAGCAAGTAAGAACTTGAAAAGCATGATTTTTTTAAAAGATAGAACTTTAAAATCTGCAACACATATCTTTAAAACAGGAAACTCACTCCCTGCAACAATGATTAAAACAAAGCAAATGGAGTTAATCAGCTGTCCAGTCCCACATCAGGAAGCATTGTGAGAATGGGGAATGGGCAGGAACAATTCTCCCTGCTACATAAATTCACTTGCCCAATAACTTCCCAAATTTCTGGCAAAAACATTTTGGACCAGAGCTGGACAACCTCCAGCCTACAAAAGCTGAGTCTAGCAGACAGGAGTCCTCTTCTAAAAAGACTCTTCTATGGGTTGTTTTCTCCAGTGCAGTGCTTATCAATTATCCCTGATTAAGGCTAAGAAAAGGAATTTTCCTTGTCAGTGCTAAAGACAAACAGTGTTTCTTCTCTGTGGTGCTTTGCAGTGCAGGGAACATGTCCAGACTGGTAAGAATTCTATCTGACCATAGCTCCCTAGCTTTGGTTACACCAGCCCTATACTTTTTCCCCACCCACTTTATCTTTCGCCCCACCACTGCTGGACACACACCAACACACACCCCATGATCCTTTTCAAATTGGAATTTGATCCCTGGGGTGAAAAGTTTCCCCATTCCTTTTAGAGAGAAAACTTTTCATATGCAGCCTCACTGAAAAGAAGAGGTCAGCATTTGACCAAAGGAGTTCAGTGATATTTTGTAGATATCTTACATAATTTGTAGACCATTCCAGTAATTTTTTAAGCATACAAAGAGAGAAACACACACACACACACACACATATACACAGAAGGAGCTCAAAATGTTTACCTGGTATACAGTATTTGTATCACTGATACCAATTTATTCAGCATAACCAAAACAGCATTGTCTATGCCAAGTGACACTTTTTGTGACTTGGAAAAAATGATATGTTTCTTTTGTAACATCAAAATCCATTTTACTTTCACACCCCCATAAACAAATGTCAGAAAGGCAAACATTCCTTCACAAAGGCAAACAACTGTGAATAAGCAAGTGTGTATCTTGTTTACCAGCATGAAGTCATGCATACAGTGAATGTATTTACTGGTACAGCTTGAAAGTTACCTTTCAGAAGAAGAATCATCATGGCACCAAGAAGCCATCCATATATGAGCAGTGACAGGATCATATCCTGAATCTCTAAGCATCATCCAACCACTGCTCAGTTACAGGTGGATTAGTGTGCCATTATATTCACCCTCTTTCAAGTTAACTTTCTAGCTCTGTCCACTGCAGGTATAGTCAAAGTGTGGCCCTCAGACAGTTCCTCAAGACAGCCCAACATCCCCGATCCCTCATCTGAAAATAGCCCAAGCCACTGCAAAATGGCTACAAGTGTGGTATAGAATCATAGAATTTCAGAGTTGGAAGAGACCACGAGGGCCATCCAGTCCAACCCCATTCTGCCACGCAGGAAATCTTGATCAAAGCATCCCCGACAGATGGCCATCCAGCCTCTGTTTAAAGACCCCCAAGGAAGGAGATCCCACCATGCTCCGAGGGAGTGCGTTCCACTGCCGAACAGCTCTTACTGTCAAAAAGTCCCTCCTAATGTTGAGGTGGAGTCTCTGTTCCTGGAGCTTGCACCCATTGCTCTGTGTTCCAGTCTCTGGAGCAGCAGAAAACAAGCCTGCTCCATCCTCAATGTGACACCCCTTCAAATACTTAAACAGGGCTATCATATCGCCTCTTAACCATCTTTTTTCTAGGCTAAACATACCCAGCTCCCTAAGTCTCTCCTCATAAGGCATCGTTTCCAGACCTTTCACCATTTTAGTTGCCCTTCTAGTTTGCTTAGATTTGGGGCCCCACTTCCCCAAGTAAAAAATGAAAATGAAAAGGCCTATTTTCAATTAAAAATTAAAATGGAAATCACATGATGCCACTTCCAGGTCACCAGAGATACCAACAGCCCACCAGGGAGCTACAGGGGCAAAAAATTGTCCCCTGCCACAACACAGTTGCCCATCTTTGGACTACTGAGAGGGAGGGAGAAAAGCAAGAGTGCTTATGTACAACACTTTGTACATTCAGCAGTAAACCTATAATAGGCAATCTTCTGAACTAAAAACCCGAGGCTATTCTGAGTTTCACTAAACAGCACATTTAATTTTTTATTTTTGTACTTTTCCTGTATGGGTATTATTTTCTAGTGGTTAATTCTATAAATTAAAGGTGTGTTAATGGTCTGAATAAAAACCAAATCAAACTATTCTGCAGCCAAGAGTGTTACAGACCTTGAATGTGCTTTGTTCATCCCACTCCACCCATATATTGGAATATGAAAAAAGCCACATTAATTTTTCAGTTAGATAGATATGCTCAGGGTCTACCACTTTCAGACTGAATTTGATTCAGTAGGGTAGATGTGTGAATTTGGTTCTTGAGCAGGGAAGGTGGCTTCTTTGTGTGGTAGCAGTGTGGAAAGAACCTGACCAGTTAGTTGTTTCTCCATTAAAATAAAGGGTGGAATTCTGTATCAGTTACTTAGCTAGCTAAGTACACAGTTTCATAGTCATTGGAGTTTGGTTCCAGGACCCCTTGTGGATACCAAAATCTGTGAATACTTAAGTCCCATTATATGCAACGGCATGGCAAAAAGGTGTCCTTTATATAAAATGGCAAAATCAAGGTTTGCTTTTTGGATTATTATTTTTTAAGAACATTTTCAAGCCATGAATACTTAAATCCATGAATACCAAATCTGTGGATATGGGGGGACAACTGTACTTAACTGTTTTGGCTACTTAGTTGAGTATTCTTAACTAGGTAACCTTTCCTGGACTGCCCCCCTCCAAATCTGATGGAAATGTCATTCACCCTCACTCTTATTGCCAACATAATCCATTTTCTTCCCATGCAGCTGATGCCTGGTAAAGTAGGCTGAGGGGAAGTTAAGATCGTAGCAATAGTGTCACAATTGTGACTATGGATTTTATCAGGCGGACAAAATACCATGTGATAATGATGCTACATAACCGTAAAAGGGCACGCATATCAGATGATGCTGCCTGTTTATGTTTATGCCCTGTCAAAATCCCATCATTTTTCATTGATGGCTTAAGCCATCAATAGATCCCCCTGATGCATTTGTGCCGGCATTGCCAGCATGCGAAACCTTGGGTCATTTAAGTCTTGCCACTGTAGCGAGAGTGGCTGGTCCGGTGGGAACATTTCTGGATGGGACTGAGACATCCAGATAAGTTTCACTGTTTTTATGACCGCCCCACCACCAGGTTACCTGAGACATTTAAAGTGTGTCTATGTGCTTGGTGTTACTTTTTATGTGTATATTTTGTTTTTATTTTTAAATTTCCCATGCAATTTAGTCTCACGGGATTTTGAGTGAGGAAGTGAAAGGGACTCCGTTCACTACCTCTTTATTGCTAGGAGCCTTTGCCGGGAGAAGAAGGTGAGTGCAGGGGGAACATTCTTTTGCCAGCATAAAAATGGGTTTTCCTATGCCGTCTTAAACTGGGTCTTCTGATAAAGTCTTAAGTATGTATCATGATGAATATGAAACAGTCATGGATGAGTAAATCTAGGTAACTGTTTTGTATACACCATCACTACTTAGGACTTTATCAGACACACTAAATACGGCATCATAACAATGCCACATAAACGTGAAAGGGCATTTAAGTTCTGCTAATCTCTTACTTTACAAAAGTTAAACAAAGTGATTTAATGGTCTATTAAAAAGCACAGTTATAACAGTTTAAAGCATATTTAAAACATAATTTAAAGGTTAAAAAAAGAAAAATCACAGCATACCACATTAAAAAATAATCTTTTCCCAAATTCATTAGCATTGGTCGTAGTTTTCTATGGTGTATATGGATGCTAGAGCATCTTTCAAACCACAAATTACTGCCAAGGTTCCAGAAGATGATCCCCACCCCTTCTAGTTGCTTTACTACTTTGTTGTTCCACTGCTGCTAAAATTGATGGCACAGTTTGTCAGCAGTGGCCAATGAGGTACAGGGGCTTCCAGAATGATTGACAACAGCCTATAGATAATGTGTTGCCCTTCCCTGTTTGTAATGGTAACTTTCCTCAGCATATTGCCTTCATACGTCTGAAGGAATTCTGGATAAGCAGAGGTATTTTAAAATCAGTCAGAAGCAACACTTGGCTGACCTAGCCAAGACCTGGTGGTTAAGATTCCATTCAAGTACTGGTGATTACTAGATAGTCATCTTTGTATGCAGTTTCCTGTTGCAAGAGCCATGTTAAAAGCATCCTCACATCCAAAGTCTTCAAAAAGCTTGGCTTAAGTGAATGCTTCTGTTTCCAAATGGAGCATTCAACAAGCTTTTACAAATGTCTTTTTTTTAAAAAATACAGAAAAAGAAAGCATGGATATAGCTGAGAATCAATGAAACTAGAATCATGGTTTGAACATACAAACCAATCAAAAAAATTCTGCAGAATGCTTTGGTAGGATGCTAGACTGCACTGAACCACATTCAGACTCAACATATAAGGGTTATATTTTGAATATGGTGCACTGAATCTAAAAGAAAATACATCTCCCTGCATTTATTAATCTAGTATGTCAGAGGGAGTAATATTCTAAATCTTTCTTCTTATTCTTCAGTTACAGTGTTTTGTTCAGGATCTGACCGGCCTTCTTTACAATAAGAACAATATAGCAGGTATCACACTCACTTGTGTATTTTTACATCTGCATGATCTGTATTGATTTCCAGCTTAAATTGTGACAAATGGATGACAGCAGACTTAGCAATTTATACTGATCTGACTAGCCAAAGATCTGTATAAGGATTCTTCGTTCTATCACACTCATAGATTTATGAAACAATGCCTTGTTTCAGAATTATGACAGCTGAGACATGTCTCTGCAAAAGCCTGTGTCCAACAAATAGTCTGATTTAGGGTCCAATTTTTCACTTTAACAATATTTACCCTATTTAATCATTTTTTTCTAAAGTGTTATTTACATAGGTCTTACAACTGAGTGTCAAGAGGTTCAGTTTAGGCTTAGTAAACAGTCCAGAAGATAACTAAATCAGAGGCTCCTTGAGATTTAAGCAGCCTAACTCTAAGGAGGATGGCAAGCCAAACTGCACTGCTGTAAAACTTATTTTAAAATGCAGCTGGTTTGGATAAAATTACGTATACCTCACTTGAATTTGAGGGAGATTTTATATCAATCAGAGTTCAATTTCAAGATGTATTTTAGATTATATTATAATTAAGCCTTTTAGACACACACACAGACTCCAACATGTGTGTGAAAAAGCCAACCAAATAACCTTACTTGCAAAAGATTAAATCTGACACCCCAACACAGCATGTTAGTGATCTTTGTAGTTCAGAATAAATATATTTGATTAGATGAGTTACTGTAAAGTAAGATTATAATTAGACTTTCAGATGTGCATTTTCCAGACACCTTATGTTACTGTTGTTTACATCTCAGATAATAATTGGGAGTCTGTTCCATTATGGAAAATAGGGGAAATCCTACAGACTGCTATAGTTTCCAAGGCACCCAGAGGATTTCAGAGGCTCCACTTTGTTTTCTTCAGGAGTGGTAGTTTGAAGTTCCTAAAGACAGGGGTAATGTGTCTGTGTCTCTGCTTTTGTTGTGTGTTGGCACAATAATTTGGTGAGGAAAAAGAGAGGAATATTGCACAAACAGACTGAAGAATATCAGTAGAGTTCTTCATGTGGCTTAAGGTTATACTTTGTGAGCTGTTTGTCAGATATAAACACCACATTATGAGGTCTGGAATTCTCTATCAGCTAAGTAGCTATATAGTGCCTCCTGGCATAATCCCCTTGATCCCAATTTATTGGGCAGCAGCCATTGTGAGTGATGGGGGTTTGTTGCCCTGTTGATCAGGAAGCAAGTGACTGTCATTTCTGCTCCATTGCAACAGGCAGAAGCAGAGTCCTTACTGCAATTGCCCCACATACCAGAGATCAATTACACAAGTGGGGAGGGAACATCAGTCAGCTTCTTCCTGACTAGTAGTGTTCCTTCCAACAAAGGAACACTACTAGTCATGTAGGATGCATGTAGATTTAAAATGTGGCTTTCCTATACAGTGGGCCTTTGGTATCCACTGGGATTTGGTTCCAGGACCCCCTGTGAGTACCAAAATCCATGGATGTGCAAGTCCCATTATATACAATGGCATAGTATCATGGTGTCCCTTATATAAAATGGCAGGTTTGCTTTTTGGATTTTTAAAATATATTTTAAGCCGTGGATGGTTGAAGCTGTGGATACGGAGGGCCAACTGTACAATATCTAGATGTGGGAGTCCAATACTGAATTGAAAAGAAAAATAATCCATGAAGAGGAGCTTCACCCACTTCTAGCAATTTCAGATTTGATGTAACCAACCAGGTCTGAGCAAGTGAGTTATATTTTTTATTATAAATTAAATTGTTTCATGGATGTGGCTCCATCAATTTACCGTCTTTCTCCGTGCTGTATGGACCATTCTTGAAGTAGATGAGGGTTTGTAGGAAGACACTATCATTGGCCCCATTTCTAGGTTCAAGAGGAACCCCTACTCTCAAACCATCACCCAATGAAATACTCTCTTATGTGCTGACTAGTCCCATCACCACTCTGCTTCAGCATTTAAGTGTCACCTATAAGACACAAGGGGAGAGGTGCTGGCATACTGAAGGGGACATCCAGAACTGAAGCTTTCAGTGTGACCCCCCCTCACATGTATGAGCCCTACACATGAAGAGAAACCAGACCCCCCCCTCCACACACACATATGCATGCTCTGCCTTAAAGCCCTGATGCCATGAGAAAGGAGGACAAGACAGCAGAACCAGCTGTAAAGCTGATCAGTTTGGGCTAAATGGTTGCTGAACCAACACCATTTTCTGCTATGTTCTCTGTGGATAAAAAAGCTGTCAAGACAAATCTTTTCCGGCAGGCCTTTCCTGAATAATTATCCGGGCCCAAGACTCAGCTGTCCTTTCTAGGCTGTGATTGTATGTTTTAATTTTTTTCTTCTAATTTATATATATATATATATAATTATTGTTTTTTTTTAATCCTTCATAATTTAATGTTATTTTAAGGGGTGGGTGGGCTAGGGTATTGTGATTATGGAGTTTTTATATTGTAAGCCGCTCTGATTGCGTTGCAGAGGGGCGGGATAGAAATAAAATATTATTATTATTATTATTATTATTATTATTATATATTTTTTGCTGGACAGCTTTTCTGCTTTTTGCAAAACCTTGATCCTTTATCTTCTGGATAGCTCTGGACCTCTCTAGAAAAGGAAGACTTGAACTAAAGAAGAATAATACGATCAGAGCAGTCATACAACACAATAGTCTGGGTTGTCCAATGTGCTATCACCAGTTTACAGAGTACAGGACACTGAGTTTGCTGTTGCATAATGCCCCTGTTTGATTTGCTGTCACAGATACTTCTGTGGGATTTACATCTGTAGGAAATACAATCTAGCAGTTTCTCAATGTATGTATTCAGCAAGGGGCTGCCATGACATGACATCTTTATCAATGACTTGGATGAGGGAATTAGGGGCATACTTATCAAATTTGCAGATGACACCAAATTAGGAGGAGTAGCTAATACCCTAGAGGACAGGATCAAAATTCAAAATGACCTGGATAGACTGGAGAGCTGGGCCAAAGCTAACAAAATGAAATTCAATACGGAGAAATGTAAGGTACTGCATTTAGGGTGGAAAAATGAAATGCATAGATATAGGATGGGAGAGACCTGGCTCAATCTATAAAAGGCTATTAGACATTAAGGCTATGCACAAACCAGTTGTTAGGCAATATACAGTTCTGCTTATGGGCTCCCCATGAGCTTCTGGAACACGGAGCAATGGATGCAAGCTCCAGGAACAGAGATTCCACCTCAACATTAGGAAGAACTTTTTGACAGTAAGAGCTGTTCGGCAGTGGAACACACTCCCTCGGAGTGTGGCACCGAACTGAAATGCCATTAATTAAGTATGCAGTGTGACAAATAATGGCCTAAATCCTACTGTAAATTCCATCTAAAGAAGAGCCATTGAATCAGTTGGATTAACATATGTGTTGACTCACCATTCAACAACTTATTCAGTGGAAATAGTCTAGTTTGGACTAACCAACAGGATTCAAGTTAATACATCCTTTCTTCCTGTCTGAATCTCCTGCTGTTCTGTTTTATGGACTGACCCCTCAAAGTTCTGATATAAGGAGAAAAGGTGTGGGGGGGATTCTTTAACTGCTCTTTCCAGACCAAGATATAAAACTCTACAATCTCTCCACACACCTTAAGTACCCTTTTTGTAGTGAACCAATAAGCCCTTTTTGTTGCAACCTTTCTTTACATAAAAGGAGTTCCAGTCCCATAATCATGCTGACACCCCTTTCCTGCATGTTTTCTCACCCATATACTTTTTGATTTGTGTTCAGAACTATTGTTTGTCACAAGATTTTAATTTGTAAGGGGGGGGGAGCCACTTTGAGAAGCTCCACAGTTTTCTACAGAGCATAATCTGTGAACATTAGATTACTGAAATGAAACTAGGCATGTACTTTCATGGCACAATTATCTCTCATTTGAAAAGCAGTCTGAACTTCACACCTTTGTTAATGGCAAAAAGGAAAGATAAAATATAGTATCTCCCCTTGGCCCATTAAGATCTTAAGATCACCACATGTGATCAATCCTAGGAGCATTAAGAGATCAGACTGAAGGTGCAGGGTAATATGGTGCCAGTGTGATATAGTGATTTGAACGTTAGACTTGGACAAGTCACATTCTGTCAGCCTAAAAGGAAGGGAGCCAAAATTGCCAAGGACCCCCTATGATAAGTTTTACCATACATTGGAGTGGACTTGAAAGCACATAACAACAGCAACAGCAGCAGTAGGAGCAGCAACAACAACAGCAGCAGCAGCAACAACAACAACAGAGGAATAGCAACTAAGGCAATGCTGAATATATCTGGTACAAAAAGGAATGGATTAGACACATGCACAGGATAATATATAAGACAGACAATGGATACTGTGATAAATTACATTGCAAATGAGAGAGAGAAACACAGGTTTAATTTGGTGAAAAAATGGATGTACATTTTTTTCCAATTTTGATTGCTTTTAAGTGGACACATTTTGCATCTGAATGGATTAAATAAAGCACTGACACAGTAAGTATTTCTTTCTTTAGGCCTTTGAAATCAAGTTAAATATATATCAAAAGAAGTTTCATGGAATTTGATTTTCAAAGCTGCGTCCACATTTCCACACATGGCATCAGATTCAGAATTCACAGTTTATTAAAACTGGCCACAACAAAATCCACTTGTTTTGAAGAGTCAAAATCCTAGAAAGGGATTGTAAAGGTAACTGAGCCAAACCCTCTGCTAATGAAGGAGATATACCTCTTTGTCATCCCTGAGAGGTGGTCATTCAGCCTTGCATAAATACCTCTAACAGATGAGACCCAAGCCCCTTACGAAGATGTTTACACCACTACCAAACACCTCATCTTGTCAGAAAGTTCTTCCCAATGTTTAGTTAAAATCTCTCTTGTTGTTTGAACCTGTCGATTCCAGTACTACTATTTGGAGCAACAGAGAAAAGATCCTCAGCTATTTTAAGATTATGATTATTTGTTGTTTTTACATGCCTTCCAGTTGACTCTGACTAATGATGATCCTCAAGAGAACCTATCATAGGGCTTTCTTGGCAAGATTTATCTGGACGAGGTTTGCCATTACCTTCCTCTAAGGCTGAGAGAGTATAGCTTGGCCAAGGTCATCCAAGTAGGTTTCCATAGCTGAACAGGGATTTGAACTCAGATCGCCTAGAGTTCTAGTCCAACACTCAAACTATTATACCATACTGCCTTTGATCATGATCATATTTTCACTTTTTAAACTTGAATTTGATTTTTTAAAAACATGTAATTGCAAATAAGGCATAATTCAATGTATTTACTTACAAAACCTATTAACTTCACATACCTGATATAATCTGTAAGTTTACACTTTTAATAAATAGGTATTATTTAGTTTGTCATTACCCATTTTAAATTGTAGTGCAGATGGCAGTTCCAGGCAGTCTTTCCTCAAAATCTATAAGATCCCACCTTTAAAAGGTCTAATCACCAGCCAACATCCACTTTACATTTGACCATGAGACATTAAATGGTGATTGCAGCATATTTGTAAGCTAACATGGAAGCCTATATTCTTCGGGTTCCTTGGTCTTGGAAGAAAACCTCAGTATTCAGTAAATTTCTTTCCATTTTAAAAGCTTTCATTAAAGAGTTTGGATCTGTTGATCAAACAGCTAGAAGAAAACACTTTGTTAGAGCAGCCAAAAAGCTAATCCAGCAGAGCTCCAAGTTTCTCAGTATCACCTACCCCATATATTAATATATATTAACCAGATGTCATATGTATCAAGAGAGATGAGACAAGTACATACCATACTTTGAATTCCGCCTTTTTGTTGCATCACATCCCTCCTCATTGCAAAGCAAATGCTAAAAATATGTTCTGGGTGGTACTCTCCATCTGTGCTTCCTTGAGCCAAAAGAATAAGTTGAAATGGAGCAATGGCATGCTCAAAGACTAGCTAAACCCAACAGATGCAAGTTATTAAGTGCTCCTTGTCACAGGCTTGAACTCTGCACGTGTATGGAGCAAACCATGACTGAAAGCCAAGAACATGATGAACTGACCTGTGAATGCTAAACACTGGCCTTTCAGGATGATGTCCTCCCCTTAACCCTATTTTGTGAAGATGTGTAGAAACCACTCTCAATCATTCATTGCTTGGAATGCATTGGATAATTCTGTTCAAAACACAAACAAATCTTGGCTATAAACACAGGCAGAAACTAGAGTACCGGTAAATGGATAAAAGATGCATAAATGCTATGTCATGTATTGTGACTTTTACAGATTTGTATTTGCATATTATCGTAGAACACTAAAATAATGCCATATACTATATCTTCATGATTTTTACAATGCTCTCCACTGTTTCTTACATCTTAAAACCACTCTTTCTCATTTCAGTATAAGCAGAATCAAAATAGTGATGTAACTGGGCTAAAAGATCTTGATCACATGCAAGGATTATCTGTGTCTCGGCATATGTTTGGACACTCACATAACTATACCTCACTAACTCTAGTGTGTGTCTACACTTATTTAAGTTGTGATGGGAATCCAGATGTAGTTGGACTGTAACCTCCAGTATTCTTCACAATTGGCTATGATGACTAGGACTGCTGGGTGTTGATCTGGAATGCCACGTGATTCACATCAGGACCAACAGGGAGAAAGCTGCTACAAAGTACTGGGGCCTGAATATGCTGCATATGTCTCTGTCCTTGGGACAAAGCAGCCCCAAATCCCATATGTTTTGATCAGGTGAAAGAGCAGGTGTAACCTATGCTCATGATAGACTAACACCAAGCATTTAGTATGCAGCAAAAGGGCCTCACATTAAACATCAAACGTTGCTGAGGTCCCTTTATTGCAAGTACACTCTTAGCCTTTCAGGCCCAGGCAACTGAGGTGAGTAGGGTGTGAGTCAGGGATATATAAAACCCACCTCAAGTCTCATGACATGAGGGCCTCTTGCAAGAGTTCTAGACTTCCATGAGATTAGAGGCTTTCTATAAACCTGCCTCATGTTTACCATCCAATCTTGATCTGGCCTTGTAGGAATGAGGGCTGTCTCATATTGCTATTAGAAAAACCTGGCAACCCCAGCTAGGGAGCCAGAAAAAAATAATCAGGGCCCAAACCCAGTTTTGGCAGCCCTAATTTCCATCTCTGACACGGGGTGAACTAAACTGTAGAAATAATGCAGTTTGGTACCACTTTAGGTTCTGTAGCTACATCCTATGGAATCCTGGTATTTGTAGTTTTACAAGGTCTTTCACCTTCTCTGGCAAAGAGTGCTGGTGACTCACAAAATTACGAATCCCAGGATTCTGTACAATGGAGCTATGGCAGTTAAAGTGGTGTTAAGCTGCTTTATTTCTACAGTGTAGATGCACCCTTAAGACTTTTTTGGATGGGGTTTTGCAATGCTAGCAGCCTCGTCCCCGTTGCGAGGCTGCTGCACTGCAGGGCGTCCCTTTCAGATGACGCTCTCCCCTGACAATACTGTTGCCTAACTGCTGGGATGCTGCAGCGTTATATTTGGTGGTTTACTAAACACAAAAGTTGATTGTGATTAGAAAAGTGCCAAATATGGCACTGCAGCATCCCAGTGGTTACGCAACAGTATCGGAAGAGGATCGGCAGGGGAGAGCGTCATCCAAAAGGGATGCCCTGCAGCGCAGCAGCCTCACAACAGGGACAAGGCTGCTAGCATTGCAAAACCCCGTGCGAAAAAGTCCTTAGATAGCCTAATATTTTAACCCCTATAATACAGGGAACAAAAAAAAATAGTGGTTTGTCTAACTCTATTTTGGATTATAACTGAGTTGAGGTTGAACACATAGGTCATTTTCTTAACCATTATCATAACAGAAGTGATTTCAAATAAAACCTAAAATACATGGGCTTAAGGCTAAATGTTAGTCCCAACTAGACTAGGCCAAATGAATCAAAGGTAAGGGAACACTTGTGTGAATTCTGCCCCAATCCTAATCCAAATTGCCCAGATGACATTTGGGCAGTTCTGACAAGAATCTGGGAGCCCAGTAAATAAAATGTACAGTAAATAAAACACTCTTTAAAAAAAAAGACAATTGCAAAACAATTGTAAAAAATTACAATTGTAAAACAATTGTAAAAAATACATGAAAAATAATTAGAAAAACATCATATTTTGAGGACCACAGGCTGTACAGAAAAGGACAGTTCTGGTAGCCGGGGGGGGGGGGCTGGGGCCCAGACTACTTCCCTTGGGCAAGAGTTCCCCAGTTGGGATGTTGCCACAGAGAAAGTGCTATTTTGTATACCTATCAATCCAATTGGTTGGGGCGGCTGGATACTTAAGAGGGCTTTGGTTAGACAGAATGTGCCTGAACTAAATATCTATAATAATTTAATACTAATTTAGCTTCCATGGCTCCATGCAATGAAATCTTGGGATAGATACTTTGGTGAGGTACTTAGACTTCTCTGCTGGAGAGCACTTGTGCACTTCCCTGAACTACCACACTAGAACTCTCCAGCAGAGAATTTTAAGCAGAGAATTCCAAGTTCTTCACTGAACTAGCCATGCCAAGATTCCATAGAATGGAGACCTATCATTTAAAGCAATATCAGACTGTTATAACTGTGGTGGAGATACAGTCACACTGCCAGAGACATGAGGAGCATACACAGGTTCAATGATGCCACTGAGGTAAACTGTTAGTAAGAAACAGTAAATATTTCCCCCAGAATTCCTTGAGGAATCAAAGCAACTACCTACCGATGGCAACTTTCAGCACATCATAAAAAAATAAAAACTGAAGGATAGGTTTCAATAGATGCCTTTTTTAAATGTATGGAATTAAAATGCCCTAGTTATAAAACCAGAAACATCATTTTACTAAAAATCCCTGTGGATATAGGAAAGGTACTAACCTTTATAATAACAAGGGAGGATGAATGAAAGTATTTTTTTTAAATGTATGTATGTGCAATTCTATGCACTAATATATGCTCTAGGTCTCTGAAGTGAATGCCCAGAACATCAGATGTATTTTCAAAGCTGGCTTCATAACACTTCTCTTACACGTAGGGTAGCAAAATATCCTTTGAAAATGATATAGAAATATATGAAATAAAAGAAAAGGTAAGGAAATTTGTATGGATTTGTTTTGTGAATTAATATGAATGTGCAACATATGAAAAATGAGGAGTTGTTCTCTAGAAATGAGGTACTGTAGTCTGGATAAACCAATAGCACAAATGAAGTTCAATCAAACATTTTGGTGCAGTAGAAATCTATCTATCTAGCAACATATGTGCATACCCACCAACATTTCAGATGAAAACTCTCATATCTGCTGTTTTTGCCTTCCTTTGGTAACTTTGGCCGCCCCTTTTCTTTAGCTGCCTAAACTGTATTTATAAATGTTTAACTGATGTTTTAAGTTACTACAATGCTAGTAATTTAGGGAATGAAGGCAAATTTCATTAAGATGCAGAATTCGTATCTAGAGGGTACAGTGCCCTCATTTTGTTCTCCACCTTTCCATCCCTGTCAATACATCTCTGCTTCAGTCTAAAGTGAGAAGTCACAACCTTCCCAAAATGAATCTGCCTTCCAAAGGAAAATGGCTGTGATATGTTCTGACACTGATAGCAGGGAGGGTGTTACTGCTTTGGGTGTTCATCACAACTCGTTTCAAGGGCATAAATTAGCTTCTTCATGTTTCAAACATACAGTGGGAGTCATATTCACTGTATACATCAAATGCTGGGCATAAGAGAAAGGAGAAATTTTGTGTCCTGTTGCCAGTGATGTCAGAGAACTACATATAAGCAGATCTCACAGACTTGCTCGGACTTTCAAAAGAAGTGATGATTTGAAGAATGAAATTTATTTAGAGGAAAATGCATCCCAGCAATATATGATGATCTGAGCTCTGGAAAAAAATGTAGTTCCCCTCACAGGGTGTAGTGAGTTGAGTCACTGCCACCAGGTAGATGGATTTTAGAGTCCTTGCTAGCATCATGGTCATATGTTAACAGCTATCCAATGGTGTGAGAGCTAACTTGTATTAGGATTTTATCAGATGCACTAAATACAGTGTCATAACAATGCCACATAAATGCAAAAGGGCGCACATATCAGACAACGTTGCCCTTTTGTGTTTATGTCCTGTCAAAATCCCGTACCTTTTTATTGATGACTGAAGCAATCAATAGATTCCCCTGTGGCACTTTGGTGCCAGCATTGCCAGTGTGCAAAACCTTGGGCCATTTAAATCTCATCACTGCAGTGAGAATGACCGGTCTGGCCAGAACACTTCTAGGTGAGAGCAGGACATCTAGGTAAGTTTTGCTCCTTTTATGACTCTCCCCGAATTACTTGGGACTTCTAAAGTTTGTGTATGTGCTTTGTGCAACTTTTTATGTATTCCTTTTGTTTTGTTTTTTTAATTCCCCTTATGATAAAGTCTCGCAGGATTTCAAACAAGGAATTGAACAGGGTTCCATTCACTTCCTCTTTATTGCCAGGGCTTTCTTTGCCAGGAGAGGGAGGTTAGTGCGGGGGGAGTGTTCTTTTGCCAGCAGAAAAATTGGGGGGGGGGTGTTATGCCGGCAAAAGAACATTTAAGGGGGCTAGTCTGATAAAAGTCCTTGGTGAGCTTGTTGGATACTTTTTGCAGTCACTTTGCAATTTGAGGCTGGAAGAAGATGTGAAGGCTGAGAAGAGATTGGGAGAGGGATTTTTTTCTCCATTACTGACTTGCTTTGTACTGTTCTCATAGCTATTGTAGGGAGATGGGTCATACTTACACACTTTGATTTTCTTTGTTTGCTTCTGTACTATATAACCCTTGGGAGCCCATCCTCCATGCCCAAGGCTTGCCCATATACTCCAGTGATGGGGAAGTTGATCACCATCTGAGAGAGAGTCTGGGTAGAATTTGTTTGGAAGCCCAGTTCTGCCATTGGCTGTGAGGGATGCCAGAATCTATCAGGAAAAGGGTATGTACCTCTGCTGTGTATCATCTGCTGCATCATTCACCACCAATAAAGCTTATGCTATAGCAGTAATGTACTGTATATCACTGTTGGGCATAGAAAGAACTCTTGGGAAAACCTGGAACTACACCTTGTTCTGGCACTAGACACAGGGAAAGGCTATATTGAATAAAAGTAATCTGGAACAGATTGCTGAGCTGAAATAGTCTTTTACCTGTTGTTTTTCAGCTTGTTGCTATTCTGACTACTCCCACCACTGCATTTGGGGTTATTTTTTTATTGTATTTTATACAATAACAAATCCATCCCTATTTGTTTTACCCCATCTGAGTACTCATACCAGCTTTTTTAGCTTCAGGTGTCAAGTTTAGATTGCATGGGACTTTTTTGTCCTAATACCAAAATAAAATAAAATAAAATAAAATATGGCTAGAACAAACAATTTACCCAAATGGCAAAAAACAAAAAAGATCTTTGGGATCAATTTTCATTTGTCTCAGCAGGGTTTTTTGATTGAAAAAAGCCTGCATATTGCAAGCAGCTGAAATCAGGGAAATTGTTTCAAACTCTTTAGGTGATAGTGATACAAAAATGCCTATGTTGTAGGTCTATTTCTGTGTGGATTCAGCAATATAAGCCTGATCTCCATGTATAAATAGTGAAATAGTAAACAGCTGTACTGATAACAGACATCATCATCATCATGTGCCATAGCTGAATAGGTCCTTTTGCTTACTTACTGCATTTCATAATGGGGGACACTGTGGGAGGGATTCTAAGGAAGAGCTTGGTGGATGGTCATATTGTCATGGATGGCCATGATGATTTAGGAGAAGACATTTCCTCTGTTATCCAATTCTCAGTCTGTGTACAGACTATATACAAGTTGTATGGACAAAAATTCAATGTGAAGGTATTCCAAATTTCCACCAAAAAAATTCCCAACAATAAAAATTAGCAGTATAATAAAGAATAGGTTTAATGATTCAAAATCAGGTATTGTCATAGATACATACATACTTTATTATCCATTCATATCCCAGCTATTTGTACAACTGCACTCTGTTAACCTCCACTATACTGTGTGTGTTTTCTGTGTGCAAATATATTACAATAATGTGTCCAGGTAACCACTCCACAGGGATCTTTATTTCCTAATGAAATTTAATCAATATACTTTATGTCTTTGCAGTTTTATGTTTTATTCATTTTCTATCTCTCCACCATGCCTCTGAATTTTCCTCATTACAAAATGCCATATTTCTTGCCAAAAGACTCATACTGAACCATCCTGTGCCATATGGTTATCATTCTTCACTGTGTGGAGTCAAGCCATAATATCTCTTTTAAACTGGGTGGTGTGTGTGTGTGAATCTCTGTCTTTATCTGTGAGATGTTTAGCTAAAGTGGGGTGTAACAACTTGCCTGCAGATAGCTTATCCCAAAGACAGTGGGGGGGGGGCAGAATACTTAGGACTTTATCAGACTAGCCCCTTTCAATGTTCTTTTGCTGGCATTAAAAAAATCCATTTTTATGCCAGCAAAAGAATGCCCCCCCACTGCATTTACCTTCTCTCCCTTCAGGAGGCTCTCTTTGCAACGAAGAGGAAGTGAATGAAGCCCTGTTCACTACCTCGTACAAAATCCTGCGAGACTCCATCACGTGGAAAACCTAAAAATAAAACAAAAAGTAAAGCAGAAAAAGTTACACCAAGCACCTAAACACACTTTAAAAGTCCCAAGTAACCCAGTGAGGGTCATAAAAAGAGCGAGACTTACCTGGTGGTCACAACCTTACCCAAAAGTGTTTGCACCAGACTGGCCATTGACACTGCATTCACGTGAATTAAATGGCCTTAAGTTTCCTACGCCAGCAATGCTGGCACAAAAGCACCATGGGGGAATCAATTGACGGCTTAAGCCATCAATTAAAAAGTACAGGTTTGGAGCAGAATATAACTGCAAAAGGGAGACGCCGTATGATTTGTGCACCCTTTCGTGGTTATGTGGCATTGTTATGATGCCATATTTTATGC
The DNA here is from genome assembly GCA_030847615.1 of Gambelia wislizenii. NCBI lineage: Eukaryota > Metazoa > Chordata > Lepidosauria > Squamata > Crotaphytidae > Gambelia > Gambelia wislizenii. The sequence goes on from JAUMIR010000003.1 coordinate 287,593,492, forward strand.
GTCTGATAAAGTCCTAAGAAGAATTATCAAGAAATACAGAAGAAATAGGAAAAGCCACCAGTCTTAAAGCTGGTAGGTTTAAAAAGGCATACATTGGCAAGGCTTGTTGTAAGTACAATGTATAATACTCTTCTGAAAAGTCTTTTCAGCCCTTAAACAAATATACAATAATGTCTCTATCTCTCTCTCTTTTTTTTTGCACGTGAAAGAGTTGCAATAGTTATTGATAAAATGTTCTTTCTTTTTGTTATCTTTTTCTGTCTTTCTTTCCTTTTCTTTAACCCCAATTAGTTAAATTAATACAGTACAATTAACTATCACTGTTTTACACATCTTTCATTTTGCATGTTTACATCAAGTTCAGACACAACTCCTGTATCTCCATTCCAAAGATGAATCATTATGTCAATAAGTACTATTCCAGAACTGTAATTGATTTATTGGTGTCCCATGTGTTGAAGTTGTATTGTAGAGGAGAAATGGTGACTAGATTTCTATGAAACCATCTGTCTTTATCTTTCCTCTGAACAGCTGCAAATGATAAGTTAATTTTTCAGATAGGAATATAGACCAGAATCTATCCAGCCAATCCTTTAATGAGAGATTTCGCAAGGTTTTCCCCAAATTTTGTAGTTTCCATCCAGTCAGCTCCAAATAATACAAATGCAAAAGCTTTTCATTGTCATTGTCAATGATGGAAAAGAGTAGTAGTGTATCTATTAACTGAATGTTTGGTTAGACATTAAATCCAACCACTCTATTATGTCTGTCCAAGTTATTATTTTTAACTTAGGACATCATAGCCACATGTATTCCAGTGAATCTGTATCCCTGCATCCTCTCCAGCAGCTCTTTCAAATATCTTTATTAATTTTGGGCACCTTAGTTGGGCATTATTATTCCACCTAGGAAGTACAGTACTTTTAGTACACTTTAAGTACACATTCCTTTAAAGCTGCTGAATCAGATTTAAATGTCAGGGAGAGGACCAAGCGCTGTTCCAATGTTCTTCTGAGATTACTACTGCTATGTGTAAAGACTTTTTCAGATGAGCCAAATGTCCCATTCCTGCCCCGCCACCTGCATTCCTGTTCCTGCTGCAGAATAAGGTAAAAATGTTCGCAACTTACCTTGATTCCGCAGCAGGAACTTCCTCCCCCTTCCCGCATTCTCTGGGAGTAAATGCAGCTGTTGTAAGGCTGCATTTACAACCCAGAAAGCAAATCCCACACATTCTCGTGAGAGAACAATGTGAGGGAAATTCAAAAATAAAACTTCAAAAATACATTTAAAAAGTACACCAAGCACACCAAAAAATCCACAAAAAAAACCCCAAGTAACCCCGGGGGGAGGGTGCTACTTACTTGGATGTCCCAATCCATGCCCAGAAGTGTTCAGAATGGCCTGCCAAATGAGATCTGTCAGATGACGAGTTTAAGTAGCTTCAAAAAAGCACTAAAGATGGATCTCTTTCGATAGACCTTTCCTGATTAGATCCTGGCCTCAGGAACGGTGTCTCCTGGCCTTTTTTACTCTTGTTTATATTTGTTTTTAATGTGATTTTAGCTAGGTGGTTTTAATTTTATATTGTTTAATGTCTTTTTGTGGGGGAGGGTGGGGTGGGTGGTGCTTTTAGTTGGCATTGTAGAGTTTTAATTGTTGGAAGCTGCCCTGATTGTTTTTAGCAGAGGGGAGGGGTATAAATAAATTTATTATTTCTTTTTTTATTATCTCCCCCTGCAGCTGTCATCACAGGAGAGGAACGGGGCACCTTTCAAACCAACCTGATTCCGTGACAGAGACGGAACGGGTGGTCTTTTAATGATGTTTCCCCATGATTAGAATATCATGGGAGAAACCAGAATGAGGACAAGAGAGGCACGGATAGGGGTCAACATCATCTGAAAGGGAGACTTTCTCTCGACCCTGTTCTTTGCCTCCTACGGAATAAATAGCCCATCTGAAAAAGTCCTAAATCTGATTCCCACACTAGCAATGACCCTGTTTGTTTGCCAAAGCATTGTTCATCATAATCAATTTATTTACAGTCATAGACCAAAATATAAACCAAGATATTATTTATACATATATATATATATACACACACACACTATCACTAAAATTCATAATATGTACATACATATCAGAATTATGACTAATACAATTGTGATGCATGGTGCCTTCCTAGTGGCACAGGGGCCTTTCTTATCCACCGCTGCTACCACTTTTGTTTCATCGCACCACCGCGTCATGGCCAAACTACGTCTCCCAGTGCTATAGCACAAGTACTCATGTCTAGATGTGTTTTACTGGCTGTGCCTACTTGTCAGAGAATAACTCATTCCAGGCTGCACGTCTTAAATTAATATAAAGAACATTTATTGGCAAAGAATAAAATATAACTCCATCAACAAGTCATTTGGCCTGCACATACATTCCCTCTATAAGCGTCCTCCTCTCTGACTACTCCCTCCAGTACCCAGCTTAAAAACTGCCTCTCTGTCAGACTACTACTCCAGAACTGTCATTCTCCAATTGTCAACTTAAAAACCTCACTCTTCTTCACTCACGCCCCCTTTATTCCTCCAGAAGTCCCTCCTCCTTCCACCTCCTCACAGAGGGTTGGCTCCTGAGTCCACTGTCCTCATTGGCCCCCTAGCTGTCCGTCACAACAATTATAGCTAATTCACAGGGATTAAGTGTTAAAAATAATTAAAATTTCTTAAATAAGCATTTAAACAACCCATATCTAAAATTCTAAACCAAAGCATTGTTTTATTACCATTTTATATATTTCTGATACTAAAGCCATTGTTCTACTGCTTTCTACCACACATGGGGTATCAAAGGATGTTAATGCTCTTGGAGATCCCAGAGCTCTGAAGAAGTAAGATGAAGAGACTTGCAACAATTGCAACCATGAAACATTCTTGTTCTCAAATCATCTTTGTAGATGCTGTGCTGTTATCGGATTTCTTTGAACAAACAGGTGTCTGCTTCAATACACCCCTGCCAATTTCTTCATAATTAAACTGAACAAATTTATCTTTATTTTTAAATTTTTGATGCTCCAGAAAGGTACTGAGGAGAGGTACAATTGGAACAAATATTTCATATATATATATATATATATATATGAATACCAGATCCTTGGCGTTTCTGCAGCATATGGATTATTTATTTTATTAAACCTTGCCCATACACTTGGAAAAAAATATTACCAATATATTGTTGATATATTGCCTTCTTCCTCCCTTTCTATAGGAACCCAAGTGACATGGCTATGATTATGTACTATAACTATGTTACGTCTCATATTGACATACTGTAGCCACTTTAGCACTATTTTCTTTGTGTGACTAAATGAGTCGCATGCAAACATTTTAGTACTTTTAAAAATATCTGAGGGGAAGTATGATTGTTGTGGTGTTAAGTATTATCCTAAAGGCTTTCCAAGTAATACAATTAATTTGAGATAAAAAGCATAGATTCAGGCAAGAATGGAGCAATATAGACAAACCTGTGCCCTGAAAGAGTGGGGCATTTGACATTGTCATTCATATTTAAACAAGGCTGGCTGCAAATGTGTTCAGGCCAACATGCAAGTGGAGACCTATGGATGTGCATGTTGGCCTGTCCCTTTCATCACAAACTGCCTATGTTGATAGAGAGGTGTAAAGAGAAAATAAGATGTAAATGCATTTGGCAGAATGTAGTTAGTGTTCTAAGTGATTTTCAGACCTTCCTTCCTTCACATGGGGCAGTTGGAGGTTGGACTGGGAGAGAGTGCAGTCAACAAATGCATCTCAGAATACAGTTCTAGAATATTCTGGGGATTCTGTTGCTGTACCAACAAATGAATTTTATGGAAGTCCCTTAGTTGTCAAGGATGAGCAATTTATTTTCTTGGCAGTTTTGAGAAATGAGAAGTCTCCACTATGCACATTTCACTGAAAGGAATTCGAGCTGTAAATTACCTTTTCTGCTAACAATTATTCAGGTAAGAACAAAACCCGAATTTATTTCTCTGACTCCCTTCTGTAAACACTACTTGTGCTTCCTCTCCATACAACAAATTGAAATTTGAGCCTATTTTTCTGATCAGATTAAGTGCACAGTAATAACAAATGCTGAGTACTTTCTAAATTCTCTTTTTTAAAACAATGTGGTTTGTATATTGCCTAAAGCATGATTTAGAATGTGTCTTAGTGCATTATCAGAGAAGTAAGTCACCGTCAAAACAAGCAGAGAAGGAATGATAAAAACATTTGTTATACAGTTCTCCCATTATAATAATCAGGTGGCTGTACTTTTTAAATTTCCAAGCTTTCATGTGTAACTTTTTAAAAACTTGTCTACCTTCAGACTATAAAGGCTCACATTTCATCTAGATTCTTAATGTGCCAAATTCAAGATTTAGCTAAGTGAAATTGAGATAATAAGATATGAAGTAAGTTCGAGTTAAAAATGCAGCTGAACTCTTGAAAGACCTCAAAGATATACTTGTTTGTTTCTTGCAGTTTGATTTCTTCCAGAATATGTTTCGTTTAATCACTTCTGTTGCTTATTTCACGTCTATATCTGATCTGATCTGATCTGATCTGATAAAAGTGGAAATAAATGTCTGCTCACATTTGATCAATTTCTCCCTCTCCCAACAGTTTCCCATGCACCACCGCTTAATGAACAGGAAGTCATCCAAACCTCTGGAAAAGTCTTCTGGGGACACTGGATGCTGCAGGGGTCCCTTCATGATTGCTGAGTTTACTTGTCATAGCAACTAAGCCATAATCTCACTGTGTTTTTATAAAATTTCACAGCAGTATCCCAAGAAGGTTGTCCCAAGAAGAACATATAGCTGAGATTGAATCAGAGCTTGGAAAAGTTACTTGTTTGGACTATAATGCCCAGAACACCCAGGTTAACATGGTCCCAGCCATGCAACTGGAAAATTCTGAAACTCATAGCCATAAAAACAAACTTTTCCAAGCTCTGCATCTGAGAAAAATATTATGTTCATGAATTATCATTGAAAAAGTGAGCACATGAATGCTTCACTGGTATTTTCCCTGGCAGAAGTAGAGCTACAATACTCAACCAAGAGCAAGAACAGATACTGAAAAGCATGTATTAATGAATCAGCAGAAAAAGGAGACTGGGCTCCATGTGCTTATTTGATGGTATGAATTTACTCTTTAAAAAGCCCCAAACCCAAATGATCAAATAAGCACTTGGGAAACCAGTCTCCTTTTTCTGACTATCCTCAACCAAGCCATTTTGTGCAGCAAAACAAATTCTCACTAACACAGGGGATTTTCAGACAGGAACGAAAAAAGCATTCCTGTCCCAGAATCTCCACTCCCGCCCCTGTCCCATCCCTGTCATGTCACAATCACCCTCCCCACTGCACGTACCTCCTCTGCCATCATTCCGACAGCCCAGGAGTGATGGAGCTCTAACAGCTCCCTTCACTTCCTGGATCGAAATTCAGTGGATTCTCACGAGAAGATACGAGTTCAGGAAATTCAAAAATACAAATAAAAGGAACATGAAAAAAAATGACAGCAAGCACAAAAACACACTTTAAAAGGTAGAAGTAACCCAGGGAGGATCATAAAAAGTGTGTCACTTACCTGGATGTCCCAATCTCACCCAGAAGTGTTCTGGCAGGGACCTCCAATTGCTGCTGAGATTTCGCCAGCATAACAGGGCACCTTTTTGCTTGCAGGAACATCCGTGACAGGAACAGAATGGAAGATCTATTGACAGCTTATCCCATCAATAAAAAGTAGTGCCAGCAGAACAGCAGCAGAATGGGTGCATAACGCGGGGGGAACAATGTCATCTGAAAAGGGAGCCCTTTGCGATCTCCTGGCGTTTGTGTAACACCACTTTTAATGCATCTGATAATCTCCATAGATGTGTCTGCTCAAGGTTAACATTAGATAGGATTTTAAAGATCGTGTTCTCAATCTTTGAAGAGGCTAGAGTAATTACAAGGTTAGGGTATGAACCATTAAAAGTAAATTCATTGACCTAGAAATGTAAAGTATGTGACAGATGATATTCTTATGCCATCTCTTTAGTTATTGCTCAGTGCTGAGGGCAACATGGGAGATTATCAGATGTGGTAAATACTGCATCAGAAGATCACGATGAGAGCAGGAACAGGCAAGATTATCATTCCGGGAGTGTAGTGCAGCCGTGAGGAAAGCATCCCTTTTTATTTGTGGCTTGTCCCCATCAATAAGAAAGAGAAGACTTGTCCATGGCAGTGCTATGCTCTGGGGATGGCAGAAGGACGCCCCATCTGATAATGTCGCCCTTCCTGCTCTCATCCCATTCTTCTGGTGCGGTTTGGAACACTTTTTTTTGCCGCATTCCACTACGTCTGATAATCTCCATCATCTGAAGATTGAACTAATGTGCTATACATTGCCTACACTTTTCCCCCATGAGAGAATCAGTTTTGACTGGGAAAACAGTTTAAAAAAGAAAAAAGGATATCCAGTCATGAGTATCCTGCATCAATTTTGCTTTGCCCCCCCCCCTGCCCCTGGCGTCATGGGAACCTAATTTTTTGCTATGGATTATTTAGGCTGCAATCTCATATCCATTACCTGGGAAGTAAGCTCCACTGAACTCAGTTGGCTTGTTTCCAATTAGGTATGCATGGGACTGTATTGGTTCTTATTTATCTGATTGCATTCATGGGAGGTTTTTGCTCACAGAATTTTTATCTTGTGACCAGCCATTTTATTAGAAAAGTGAAACACTTTAAAAGCTAATACATAATCTAGTCATCAGAAATTAGTGGCTAATTCTTTAAACTGAAACTGGTGTCTTGGTTTCCTTTCTTTTCTGTTTAGCTTTGTTTTCCCCCTCAAACTGAATCCTCAACACGACATTCTGGGTTCATAATTTACTTTTTAGTATATAATTGTCCAAATGCTCATTAAAATAACACAGAGGACATTTGTACACAGAGAAACTGCAAGGCGTTCTGGGTCATTCAACAGGGCAAGTGAAGGCTGCCCAGATTCAATTCCACCATTTCGGTTCAAGCCATCAGCTTATAAAATGAGATTCTATCTTGCACCAGCCAAGAAAATAATTTAGGTCACTCCCCTCAAACAAGTCCTTTATTGTACTCGTAACTGAACAAATATATTCATAAACCACATGAAAGAAAGAAAAATAATTATGAATGGGAACTAAGGGGTTTAGGAGGAAAAGGCATTTAAAAGCAAAAAGATATAAAATGGCTAGTTTTAACCATATATCCAAACATCAAAAATGCTGTCAGTTTAAGGCCAGAGTTAAGGCATTCTTATGTTCACTCAAACTCCACAAAGTATAGGAACTGGAAACTTCAGAAAGTTTGAAACAGGAAACTAATGCATTAACCATTGAGCCCCTGGTCAGCAAAAATGTTGTCTGCATCATAAATTATGGCTGTTTTCACCTTATCCTTCTGACACCCCCATGTTCCCTTGGTCTTACAGATCAAAATCCTGGGACTAGAATGATGCTCCATGTTGTCCTGATCCTTGTATTGCCTAATAGAGCCTTATTTTACTGTTATTGGAACATTTAAGTACACTTTAAGTACACATTCCTTTAAAGCTGCTGAAACAGCAGTTAATCCTATGTCTGCTTGTTGTTTTTCATCTGTAGGCTGGATCCAACAGTAGTAGATAGGGTCTCCTCTGAAGCAGTAGTGAGGAAAGTGGTATTGCTGTAAGGGTGTTGTAATGGTTACAGCCCTTGCATGTGTTTGTGTGTGTGTGTGTGTGTGTGTGTGTGTGTATTTTAAACTTTGTTTTGTTTTATTTATTTCTTTTTTGCATTTGATGATCCAGTTATGTGCTAGTAATGAAATCGGTCAAATTTTGAAAATAATCTGACCATTTCATAGATATTTTTTGGAATACCAAGAAGTTCATCACTTTTCTCAGTGTAATAGATCATTTCATATGGAATCAGACAAGGTGCATCACTGAGCTTGCACTGAACATGAAACAGCTACCAAATCCAGCACTGTGACAAATAGCCTCATAGGCTGCATGTATTTTCAAACACATATTTGCATTTTCAAACATTTATATTTCTGGTCATGCACAACCTTCACATCTATATATGTGTTGTGTGAAACACAAGAAGGTTTGAATGGTATAGGCCAAATGAGACCAAGGTGAATGCCTATAGTCCACTTGTATAGCCCAAGTTTCTGCATGTCATGAGAAACTCTATATTGAAAAGCGATGGGCATAGTGAATCCCTGGAAATTTTCCTGTTGTTCACAAGTGCATCTTTTTGCCTCTAAACATTCCCCAGTGGAACCTCAGCTGTTTGTAGAGAAGTCAGCCACTGTTATGGCACCATTGAATCAGGCCAACTATCCAAGTGTCATGACCCCCAAGGTCATTTCTGTTGCAGAAACCACACAGGACTAGACTTATGTTCTGGCTTAGACATTCAGTGGCACTGTTGCAGTTTCAACCAATTGTTTTTTAAACAGAACAAAACAAAACAAAAACAGCCATAGCCCCCACCCCCAAAAAGGTCCTTATATCTTTTTTTTTTCTTTTTTCTTTTTTTGCCATTGGGATACTTTATGGGCCAGCCAATGTAATTTACTGAGGCAAGAAAATGTTCCATGCCATTTCTAGACAATCACAATAAAGTGATGCATTAAGGTTATCAATAGCTGGGCTTATATGGTGGTACACTGGAATTCTTGATAGTATCAGGAACTTCAAACCTGACCCAGATACTGATGCTGACCTTAATATTCAATACACTGGGATTTTCATCTGGGTGAGACAATGGTTTTTGCTTTTGTTAATATTGTTTTTTTCTATATAATGTTAAATACACTTTATATGGTCATATTATCTAATTTTAAAAAAATACACCACACTCACTAAATGCAGTTAAAAAATGGAGCATAGCAGTTATGTCATTTCCAAACATGTAGCCTCTTACAACAAATATTTAAACAACTATTGACACCTAAATACTTAACAGTACAACCCTGTGCTTGTCTACTCAAAAGTAAATGGCAACACTGTGGCATGTGGTACCACAGGAAAGTAGTGGGAAAATCTTTGGAAGACACCCCCATGCATTAAAGGCATCTGAATAGTGGGTTTAAATGGTTAACAGGTTGGAATGGCAGCATTATTGCATTATAACAACAGCAAACCAGTTATGTTTAAACATAGATAAAATCTGAACAGGGTTTCAAGAACACAGACCACAGAAAACACAGCTGTTCTCTTTGGAAGTTTAGTTCTCCCTGCCTAAGCACTGGAAGTAGTCTGAGGTTTTCCTGCTGAAGATTTCCTTGGGAATCCCCAAGAGAAGGACACCCAGATGACACCTACACAGTATCCACTAATCAATTGTTCAATCGATGAAGTGGAATGAGACACCTGAATTCAAACTGGCTACTCATAGCGGGAAAGGGGATCATTAACAGATTATTTTCAGCATAAAAAAAATCACATTCCCAACTACTGTAAAGCACAACAACACTGGGAGAACCTCAACATTGTGCAAGAAGGCTGAGAAAAAAAGCAGGATCAGACCACTGCTATGACAGCAGAATCATAGAATCATAGAGCTGGAACCATCCAAGGGTCATCCAACCCCCTGCCATGCAGGAACACACAATCAAAGCATGCCCAACAGATGGCCATCCAGCCTCTGTTTAAAAACCTCCAAAGGAGAATCCATCATACTCCAAGGCAATGCATTCGCCGAACAGCTCTTATCATCAGGAAGTTCTTTCAATTGTTTAGGTAGACTCTCTTTTCCTGTAGTTTGAATCCATTGCTCTGTGTTCTAGTCTTTGGAGCAGCAGGTGTAATGGCATGGTGTGATAAGGACCAGTCCAGATCCCTTAGATAGGGATCTAAGAAACCACACACACACAAAACATGTCTTTGAAATTGTAGCTTTCCAAAATATGTTTCCTACTGAATTATAGAAATGACCCTTTCCCATGTATACTCTAAATTAATCAGAATTGTATATTTTTTTTAATGCAAGGTAGTCTTACTCTGAATTTTACAATAAAATGCAACACAGTTTTAATCCATTCCAACTCTTCTCAAGTTTACCACAATAACCCTTCCTGAATAGAAGAGCAATTTCCTTCTCCACAAAGGAAAAAAAAATTACTGTCATCTTATGCATGCCTACCAATTACATTCAATTCATATTATGAACTTTATCAGATGCTGCCCTTTGAACATTCTTTTGCCAGCATTTTTTAAAAAAATATATGCCGGCAAAAGAATGTTCCCCCCCACACTTACCTTCTTCTCCTGGAAAAGGCAGCTCCATGAACACAGAGGAAGTGAACAGAGCTCCATTCACTTCCTCGCTCAAAATCCCACAAGACTTCATTGCATGGGAAATTTTAAAATAAAACAAAAATAACACATTTAAAGTTACACCAAGCACCTTATCACACTTTAAAAATTGCAAGTAACCTGGGGAGGGTCATAAAAGGAGCAAAACTTACCTGAATGTCCTGATCTGACCTGGAAGTGTTCTGGCCAGTCCAGCCACTGTCGGGTAAGTACAAGATTTAAATAGCCTGATGTTTTGCACACTGGCAATGCCGGCATAAAAGCAGCATGGGGGATCTATTGACAGCTTAAGTCATCAATTAAAAACTACACGATTTTCACTATACATAAATGCATATACAAATTGGAAAAAAAATATTCTCGCATGCTCTTCTAACCAGTGATTTTCCTGGGCCAGGACAGTGACTGGCAAAATGATACTCCCAAATAAAGGAAAGAAGTGCCGTGATCATGAGATGTACTAGGCTTCCACAGCTTCTTTTCCAAAGGTATAATCCTCTGGGATGGGAACAACAATATAACCAGTGCTGCCACAGGACTGGCAAAGCACCATTGCACCTCCCTTACTTTCTCACTGTTCTGGGCAGAGTTGGCTATATTACAAGGCAAAGTGAGGCAATGACCTCAAGCACCAGATGATGTGGGACAACAGCAGCCCTTGGCTGAACCCCTGACTGTTCCATATGTTGGTGGCTAGAGTTGGCTCAAGACTGCACTCCAGGTCTGTCCTTGGACTTACTAAAGTCCAAGTGCTGCCTCAAGTGCAGTGGATGATCTTTAGTCTATCACCATGTTAGCATGCACTACTACCCCTTCCCCACAATATCTCATAATTGGAAATATTGGACACTTTTTAGAGCCAGGTTGGCTGGAGCAAACCAAAAAGATCAGTTGGAGGTCACAATAACCTGTGAGTGTCTTAGAAATATTATGGTAAGCAAGCCCATATTAGGATTGTGAGGAAGCCCCTCAGCAAACACAATCATTAAGGATGTATGTGCTAATCCTTTCTTCCAGCCCTGGGGGCCTCAGCAATGATTCATTCTAACAAACAATTAAGTGACCATTCCCAAATCTATTACTAGAAAAATGTCTCCTATACCCCCTACCTGACCAACCATTAAGAAGTTGCTGCAGAACCATCAATATTTTGTCTTGCTGGAACCAAAGCAATCAGTTGAGTTTTGTTCTCTTTGTCTGTCCAGTGGGAAAGCCATCCAGGCTTTATCATAACCAGGGTGTCCCTTCAGGATATGAAATAAGGTATAAGTATCACAGCCCAGACCCCAGCTAAGGGTATCACAGATGAACACCGGCACTCTGCTGGATTCTCTATGCCACCCTCATCTGCTAGTCTGAGCCTCTTCTCTTCAAGACTGGTAACTATAACCCTATCTTCCCAAACCTCTCTCTATCCAACCTCCCACCCTTTCTTTCCAATAGCCTTGTATGGTTCTTAAGAGTGCATGTTTTGTATGCTAGTGTCCCTCTGTGTTATATTTTATTTTATATTTTATTCCATTTTAACTGGAGTGCTCTCTACATTTAGTACTGGTATACAGCTGTTTGGGCTGGAAGCCAACCTGGAAAAAAAAAAAAGAAGTTCTTTACCAGCCTGCACCACAGGACGAACACCACCATCCCCACGTTGCCATCAGCAAATCTGTGCCCAAGTCTGTTCAGCAGTTCACCTACCTGGGAAGCATCATCTCCTCAGATGTCAAGATTGACAAAGAGATTGATCACAGATTAGCAAAGGCATATAGCGCATTTGGAAGACTTCACAAAAGAGTCTGGAGTAATAAACACCTGAGGCGAAGCACAAAAATCAGTGTGTATATAGCCATTGTACTGTCCATTCTCCTTTATGGATCTGAAACATGGGTCACCTATCGCCACCACCTACGACTCCTCGAACGCTTTTATCAGCGCTGTCTACACACAATCCTAAATATACACTGGACTGACTATGTGACAAATGTTGCTATCCTTGAGCAAGCAGGGATCACCAGTATTGAGGCCATGATATTGAGAACACAGCTGCGCTGGGCAGGACATGCTTCTAGGATGGAGAGGATGGAGGACCATCGCCTCCCAAAAATAGTACTCTACAGTGAACTTGCCACGGGTCAGCGTAAGAGGGGCGCTCCAAAAAAAAATGATACAAGGACTCCCTGAAACAACATCTCAGGCTCGGCCAAATTGATCACCAACATTGGTCTACCCTGGCCTCACATCGGGAGGCAAGGAGATGCACTATCCACAATGCTGCAGCCTTATTTGAGAACTCACACCGAACAAGTCTTGAGGAGAAACGACAACGCAGAAAGAACCACAACATGGAAACATCACCGAAGGAGACCTTCTGCTGTGCTTTCTACAACCGGACTTGTTTATCTTGGATTGGCTTTTTTAGCCATCAGCGCGCTTGCAAAAGGCACGGGGTGAGTCCTTCCTGAATCTTCATTTGTGAAGAAAAGCCAGAGAGACATAGGTGAAAAGATCCCCGAAGTTGCCATCCTCTCGCAGGCTTCCATCTGAGCTAATAATTCCCCCAAATAATAATAGAGATTTTGGCATCATGGATGAGGTTTTAAAGCACCCCACACTTCTTAGGGTAACAACTATTGAGGTGTTAATCCACTTCTGCTCCAGCTGATTTCAATACAAGGTGAGGGGTCTTTTAAATATGGGAAACAGTGGTATACATGAGGGTTTGTTTTAACACTCAAAATGTATTTATTTTAAAACCTACTAGGACACAGAGCCACAATTTTTATTTTATTTTTTTACCATTCAAAGGAGCAAAGCCTCTTCACTGTGCAATTATTCCCTGGTTGCTAACAAAGCCATATGAGCCCAAAATTGTCCTGCTAGGCTTCCCAGATCTCAAGACCTGTCCCTGAATCTGATAATCTGGACCTGCTTCTCCAGTCCTCAAACTGAAGAGGAGGAATCACAGGGCATGTGTGCAGCTTTGAAGAGTGTGCATATAGTCTCTATTTGTAAGATTTGTTGTTTTCTGTTGGTTGGCATATTCTGTGCAACTGTGGTTGATGATTAATGCATGATATTTAATGACTTCACCAGGTCCATCCCTCTATGGCATCACAAGAGACTGTCTCAAAGTTTCAGCTTTTTGAGCTGAAATCTTGGCCTAGGATAGTCTTGACCTGACAAACCTTGTCCCGGCTTTTGGGGAGGTATGCAGGCTCCAATTCCTCCTACTGCTTTCTGTCCTCCCTTTTATTCCCCCCACCACCACCTCACAAGGCTTAGTGGTCCCCAGGGCTCTTGGGTTTGCCTCTTAGGACATTTTCAGATGGTGCTTACCGCGGGATCAGGTCCTGGGAGAGGAACATCACTCTTGCACGGCAGGGGGTCCTTTTCGGACACCACTGTCCCTCTTCCGGGATCATTCGTGGTACATCCGTGAAGCTTTGGAAGCGGCCGTGCCATATTTTATCCACGGGCAACTTCCGTGATTAACATATGGCGTGGCCGCTTCCAAAGCTTCATGGATGTACCATGAATGATCCCGGAAGAGGGATGGTGGCATCCGAAAAGGACCCCCGCCACACAAGAGTGCCGTTCCTCTCCCGGGACTTGATCCCGCGGTAAGCCCATCTGAAAATGTCCTTAGACTGTAAACAACAGGGACAGTATTCTGTCCTTCATTTTAAAATGTCTTGGGACAGCCCTTGTTCCAAAGCATAACAAGACTATTTGCTACTTTTCCTTCTTTTCATTCAGAAGAACATTGCAATGTAAATATTTAGCCATTCTCAGTGATGTTAATTACTGGTGAATAGGCGGTGAAAAACCAGAGCACCTTTTATTATCTTTCTCAAGGATATTCCAGTGTTTTTGCAGATAAAGCTGCTTGTTGTAGCCAAATTGCTTCCTCAAAGGAGCAAAATGATATTTTTGTCTTTACCAAACATCAGTGATAATAGAAATTTCGCTCCACAGGAGACCTAGAAAGATGATCTTTTTGTCTACCACTTGAGACAGGATTGAGAAATATGTACCTGCAGCTTTGAAAAACTTAATGAAAGAACTTCCTTCCTTCTTCATTCCTTCTTCTTCTTTTTTTTTCTTTTTTCCTCAAACTATCTACATTCCACTTTACCTTTGAGGAGTTCAAGATTACAGCAAGGTCACTAATTCAAGCAGTGGAAATATCCTTCCAATTTATAACATGACACTAAACATGAAGGGCTATATCCACTAATCCCAATCAAAGTAGACAATTGAAAGCAAAGGGGCTTAAGACTGTGGTAAGTCATTTCAGAGGATCTTCTTTAGGAAGGACTGATATCAGATTTTGCTCCAAAACATGAAACTGCAATAGAAAATAAAAATGCATTTTTCACTTACCTGCCTGAGACTTTCAATGCAATTTTCAAAAGGTGTTCCTTCTCCAATTAAAAAGTAATGCTCAGCTTAGATTTATAAACAGGCTTTTGCTATAGTTAATTTTAAAAAAAAAAATTGAATGGATACCAGTGGTCTGTGGGGTGGTGAATCCACTCTGACTTTTAGTTTAAAGTTTAACAGAGCTACTCACGATGCTTGACCTTATCACTAAAATAGGTTCAGAACCTATTTTGAAGTTTTGAAGATGAGATTTGCAAATATATCTATACATCTGACAAACGGTCAATGCATATTTTCTATATTCTCAGAAGCACCTCTGAGACAAAATACCAGTTGATATTTCAAAGTTCATAGCAAGAGTTTACTGGAGAGTTTTTTCTGCCTAAGCTTATGTCTTCGGCTGAAATTTCATTTACCACCAAAGATATTTTTTTCAAGGTAAGATCTTTCTTTACAGACTAAAACTAAGCTATTTTCAAATCTTCAGAAAAAGTTTCACATTGAAAAAGTTCACTTGCAAGGCACAAATCACCTGCAAAATTCTGCTCAGTTGGAAATATCACATTCTACACTTTAATGAGATCCAGTGTGGTATAGTGGTTTGAGCTTTGGACTATGACTCTGGCGACCGGGGTTCAAATCCCCACTGAACCATGGAAACCCACTGGGTTGCACTCCCTCAGCCTCAGAGAAAGGCAATGGCAAACCCCCTCTGAACAAATCTTGCCAAGAAGAGTGATAGGGTTACCATAAGTAGGAAACGGCTTGAAGACAAATGGCAACAAATGCTTTAATGGTGTTGCCTAGCTTCCTAACTGTTTTCATATTAGTTTATGTTTGTGTATAATTTTTTTGTGACACCATCCCTCATTCATTTTTCTCACATGTATAAGCTGCAATAACAGTTTTCCCTTGCTAGATGAAGCAATTCTTTTGGAATCTAGAATCTGTGTCACTGTTGAAAAGATGTGGGAAACAATTCAATAGCTTGTATAGACATGCTTGTTAACCAACCTTATCACAACGAATATATGTTGTGAATTAGCCTGAATACATTTCCAATAAAATTATAGACCTCAGATTCAGTGATCAACAAAGAATTAGATGAAGCATTCAGCATCCTTTGAGAAGCCACTGCATATGCAAAGGGCAGGGAACTTCTTCTAGGCCAAGGGCTGGATTCAGTTTCAGAGAAGTTCTCAAGGCTGCATTCCAATGGTGGGATGGGCCACTATTGGACCAAAAAAATACATTTTGCCTTAAAGCTCTTATTGCAAGTAACTAAGCCTTAAGAGAACTGTTTATATCATGCAGAATGGGGGGGGGGGCATACAAAAGCTGGGAAACCACCATATAAAGGTGTTATGGTGAAGGAGTAAGGCCATTTTTTAAATGGCAATACCAGAATACCTGGAGAGATAGATTCAGCCCCAGAGCCTGAATTTCTTCATCCTCAGTATTTACTTTCTTGTGCTGTTCTCGTTGAATAAATTTTGAGAAGCAATGGAGATGGATAAATGTAGTTTATTAGTATCCAGTAAGGGAAGACCAAATCAGATACATATCTTCAGATAAGCCTTCTTTAGTCAATTACCCCACTCTTTTCCCCCATAAGATTACAACTGCATGAAGGGGAAAGCATGGACAAATTTATTGTTTCTGCTTGCTGCCACATCTCTGCAATCAGACATGTTTAGGGTAGAAAGTATGCAGTGTGGAACTTAGCCTCTTCTGCAGAAATTAACCCCTCACACATTTCAGGGAGATGAAGCTAGCAATAAAACCACAACATAGAATCATAGAATCATAGAGCTAGAAGCAATCACAAGGGACATCCAGTCCAACCCCTTGCCATGCAGGAATACACAATCAAATCATTCCTGACAGATAGCCATCCAGCATCTGTTTAAAAACCTCCAAAGAAGGAGACTCCACCATACTCTGAGGCAGCGTATTCCACTGCTGAATAGCTCTTACTGTCAGGATGTTCTTCCTAATGTTCAGGTGGACTCTCTTTTCCTGTAGTTTGAACCCATTGCTCCATTGTCCTAGTCTCTAGAGCAGCAAAAAACAAGCTTTCTCCATCCTCAGTATGACATCCCTTCAAATATTTAAACATGGCTAGCATGTCCCCTCTCAACCTTCTCTTTTCCAGACTAAACATGCCCAGCTCCCTAAGCCGCTCCTCATAGGGCATGGCTTCAAGACCTTCTGCCATCCTGGTTACCCTCCTGTGGACATGTTCCAGCTTCTCAATATCCTTCCTGAATTGTGATGCCCAGAACTGGACACAGTATTCCAGGTGAGGTCTGACCAAAGCAGAATACAGTGGCACTGTTACTTCCCTTGATCTAGACACTATACTCCTATTAATGCAGCCTAGGTTTGCATTGGCTTTTTTTAGCTGCTGCATCACACTGCTGACTCATGTTCAGCTTGTGGTCCACTAAGACTCCTAGATCCCTTTCACATGTACTGCCATCAAGCCAGGTGTCACCCATCCTGTATCTATGCATTTCATTTTTATTGCTGAAGTGTAGTAACCTACATTTCTCCCTGTTGAAATTCATTTTGTTAGTTTTGACCCAGTAATCCGTTGAGGTCATTTTGGATTCTGATCCTTTCCTCTGGAGTATTAGCTACCCCTCCTAATTTGGTGTAATCTGCAAAATTGATACGCACAGAGAGGACACAGTCAATAGCCCCCTCCCAACAACACCTCCAAGCTTGTAAAGGTTTTTTGGGGGGAGGGGGACTATCAGTAACTGAAGCCAATATGATGATGGCCATGCTGGCTGGGGTATTTTGGAAGCTACAATCCAAAGACTAACATGCCCAAGTGCTGTTGTCTCCCTAAATGAGTCTAATCACATGGCGATGGGGAGAACAACTGAAGGGGTCTTTCCATCACCTTCATTGGTGATGGAAAGAATATTTGAAACTATTGGGGAAATGGCTGGAAAATGTGTTTCTTCAGTATCAGGAAACCCTGACAATTAGAATCTTGGGCTGAAAAGAATCTTCACAGTTCAGGACTTATTCTGCACAAAATTCACATGTAGCCTTTTTGAACAGAAAACAAGGTTTTAATATTTCTGCATTATTTTCTGTGCAGAAAATGCTATTTTCTGTGTTTTAAAAGTGTGAATTTTGTGCAGAAAAAAGTCCCCCGCTAAAGCACCTTCTGTGAAGAAAAAAGAAAAATTTTCTTCACAGTTAATAGTTTTCTTCACAAGATATTTCTGTGCTAAAGTTTTATATTCTTCATAAAAACTGCTGTTTCCTATTTTGCAGACTAAATTCTGATCTGCTGATGATATTCTTTGAAAATGGCAGTTTGTAAAGACTTTCTCACAGAGGAAAGAAAATTGCAAAATTACTTGTAACTTCCTTTATAAATGAAATTATACACAATTATATCCCTAGCTTTCATAAACTACAAAACTAGAGGAGTCTTTTTATAGCAAAAAAAAAAAAAAGGAATGCCTATTCATACTTTAGCAAAAATATATTTATTGTTATAGAGTTCCTCCTCAAACAGTACCAGAAAAGAATCTCATCCCTTCTGATGTTATCAGGTGCTTACTAAGGCAGAATCAACTCACATTCCATACTTATCTAAGGAAGAAAATGTTTTGGGTACTATGTGCCTTATCCACATGCTTCGATAATCCCATACTTCTGAACAAAATGCACAGGTCATTAGAATGTGAAAGAAAATGTTCTACTCAGTTAAACTGAATGTAGAAGTTTTTAAATGCCAGAATACCATATGTCATATATAGGTATACATAATTAATTCCACTTAATGAAGGATGGATTTGAAAAGGTCCCTCCATCCTTAAAATTCTGGTAAGCCATTAATCTGAAAGTGTCATTGGTCCCCAATATATCTTCAAAATCTATACTCACTTATGAGTCAATTGGGATGGCTTTGGTCAGGGATGATTGTTCACCTCAGTCATAACTGGTCCATCTAAAATCTATTATACCCTATACACTAATGAAAATCCTTTCAGATCTGACAGAAATCTTGCTATTTTTCAAACATTAACAGAATAGATACATGCAGCCACATGCAGACAAAAGAATTAAAGAGGACTGAGTATCATCAATATAATTATGGCCCCATAAACCATATTAGTCCACCATCTCTCTCAGACAAATTGCACAGATGGTAAACAAAAGACATAACAGCCCAATCTAATGCAGGACTCAAAGGCTGAGGGCATCTGGGGAGGAAGAGCAATTCAGTAACAGCCTCTGGGATTTGCCTGAAAAACATACATCCCTGCTCTCAGGAGACATTATCCATTCTTACTGGAATTTTCCGTTAAGTCAACCATATCGGATCACTGGTGAAAACCAAAAGGTCAAAGGGAGGTCACACAAAACCATCAAGAGTGCTTGGCTTCTCTCTCCTGCCTTGAGGAGATCACAGACAGATGAGATTAATGCTGTTTCCAAAGCCAAGGCCATGGCTGCTGCTTGTCTGAATGGACTCCCAGCCCTTCCAGGATATTTGGTGTCAAGACACACTCAAATACGCAGCTGGGTGATGACATTGGATGATAGTACTATTTGGAACAAGAGCCAGAGTACAGCTTGACCGAAGGCTGGTCACAGTATCAAATTCATTGAAAGATGCAAAAGATACGAATAAAACAAAACATGAATCTAAAATAATCTGTAAAGGCTCTGACAAAAAACAAACAAACTGCAGCCTCTGCTTTTGACTCAATGAGGATTTCACAGTTGTCTGATCTATTTTTCTATACTCTACCTTAAATTCCAGCCACCAGGAGCTCATGTTTTTTTGGTTTTGCCCACCAACAACAACCTGGGGTTTATTTTCTTTTTCTTGTGGATGACCATATCATTTTGCTGTTAAGATGCTGCATAATGTTATCCTTGTCCTCATCATTATCAGCTATGATCCCTTACTTCAGTCTATTTCACCTGTAATTTGAGAGAAAACAGATGATCCACTTGTGTGGCATTTAACTCCTTTTTAATAGGATCTTTTAACCTTTAAAGCTCAATAGCACCTTTCATATTGGATGTTTATTGAGTCAGTTTATTAGGTGAAATTAGTTGACATTAGTTTGTTTCCCATTTAATAGTAGCATGTACAGCAGGACTACACATTCTTTTTCTTATTAGAGAATAACTGTGTTTTGGAATATAGATTTACAGAGTAAACAGGCTAGGAATGAGCTGTAGACAGGCTTGGGGTGTTTTGGTTGCAAATTATAAAAAAATATCCTTCTCTGATCTTTTAAACCAGTTCACTGTTCCGGGCACAAGGCCTTGGATGCAGCTTATGGAATGACTTTTTTTTATTTTCATGAAGGCCATGTCAGGACAGAAGAGGGTTAAAGTTCCTTTCTCTTTCCCTTGTTATCTAAATGCAGCTCTAGTCCTTCTAAGTTGTCATTTTATTCAGTAATGACAACTAAAAAGCATGTGTGTTAATTGCAT
Source organism: Gambelia wislizenii (assembly GCA_030847615.1). Lineage (NCBI taxonomy): Eukaryota > Metazoa > Chordata > Lepidosauria > Squamata > Crotaphytidae > Gambelia > Gambelia wislizenii. The sequence continues at coordinate 287,613,735 of JAUMIR010000003.1, forward strand.
TTACATTACCATCACATCTGGTTTGGGCCAAAAGTCAGTGGAAGTTCCTACTCAGTAAGCATGAACCCAAATGGTTTGAGTTGCCATATGCTCTAACACAGGAATCTCCTAACACATAGCTGGACGTGTTTTCTGCTATTGCAAACAGACAGACAAACAAATTCAATAAGGAACAAATTTTTGTGCAAACAGTGATATATGGACTTTAAATAAGAACAAGGTTATTTCTTTAAAAAGTAGATGAGAAAAAGGTATAGAAACAGAAAATTTGAAAGACTACTGTTTTCATTCAGTCTCTATAAACTTACATTGATAGTATATTATTGGGAGCAACAACCAGTTAGGCCACAAGGTATACAGAAAACCCCCACACATGGACAGATACCTACACAAGAACTCCAATCATCACCCAGGACAAAAAAGAAGCACAATAAAAACATTGGTAGACCATACAAAAAGGATCTGTGAACCCCACTACCTGGAGGATGAACTGAGGCACCTAACCTGGGCTCTACAGGCTAATGGTTATTCTAGATCAGACATCACAAGAACAGCCAGACCCAGAAAAAACCACAGGAATGAAGAAGAAAAACAGCCACCCAAAGGGAAGGTATTTTTATCATACATCAAAAGAATCACAGACAGAATAGGGAAACTGATGAGGAAACACAACCTCCAAACAATCTACAGACCAACCAAGATAATCCAAGAAATGCTACACTCCGTGAAGGACAAAAGAGACCCTCTCACAGCTGCAGGAGCAGACCGCATACCATGCAGCTGTGGACAAGTTTACATAGGGACCACTAAACGCAGTGTGTAAACAAGAATCAAGGAACATGAGAGACACTGTAGACTGGGCCAACCAGAAAAATCAGCAGTAGCAGAACATGTGATAAACCAACCTGGACACAAAATACTATTTAAAAACACAGACATTCTGGACCAAGCCAACAACTATCATGTCAGAATGCACAGAGAAGTTATTGAAATCCACAAACACCTGGACACCTTCAACAGGAAAGAAGAAACCCTAAAAGTAAACAAAATCTGGCTCCTAATTTTGAAACACAATAGAATCAAAACTCAACACTTACAAAGGAATTACATCCTGGGGCAGGGGGAATTCCAGCAGATAATGGACCATCAACCAACCGTTAGCCAAACAGACACGAATGAGCCTTGCATTTCTATACCCAGAAACTAACCATTCAATTACACAAATTTACATATACTCCCAAACAGGTGTTCACAGTATATAAACTCCACATACACTCTTACCCAACCATTCTCTGAAGATGCTAACCACAGATGCAGGCAAAATGTCAGAAATAAACTATTCCAGAACACGGCTTCATAGCCCAGAAAAAAACCCAAGGAAAATCTATGGATGCCAGCCGTGAAAGCCTTCAACTTCACAATCTTCAGTAGAATGTGTGGTCAGAAGTACAATTTGGAGTGAAAATTCAGAGACAGTAATGTCAACTTAACTTCTTTCAGATACACTAAATTATCCTTTAAAAAGATGTGTAGTCAAACTATATAGAAACTAGGGTAATAAAATAAGTTACCAAAGAAGAAAGCACAACACACTTATGTTCTTTGGGTGACTTACTTGGGGCTTTTAATTTTTTGCCCCAGGCAATGTAGCCTTTTACTACAGCATCTGTCACTGTTTATCTTTAACTACATAACATATGTCACTGTCAAAGGAGGTCATCATCTGTAGACTCTGGCCAGATGGCTACTCCTGCTCCACAGCCCCTCATACCTAAGGATTGGGTTGTTCAGTATTTGTCATCTTAAACCATTGAAGTGCCATGGCTCCTTGGACCATGGAGGCAATGTGAGATCAATTGGGAGAAACCCAGGGCTAATCCAAGCCATTCTGTTGCCTGAGGCAAAGAACAATATGTCACCTTTCACACTCTATGTATAAAAGGCAAATCTTACCTCAACACTAATGCTTGGACAGCATTTTCCAAGCCATCTGAAGACAGCAGGCTAGACCAGGGGGTGCAAGGAAGGCTGTGTAGCATACAGCCCATTTCTCCAAAACCTTCCTTTTGCCTCCCAAAATCTACTGGCTGAGACAACTGCTTCACTTTGCCAATGACAGAGATGGCCCTGAAAAGTCCGTGGAGGAACTCCTCTTTCTGTCAGAGTCAGATGTTCTCCAGAACCTGGTTTAATGCAGTTATAAGGCAGAATGAGAATGTAACTTCTCATAAGTTTTCCAGGACTTCTCATGTTACCATGAGCACCACAATTCAAGGATGACACACATAATTTGAAACACTTTGGATTTTAGTCCATACTTTAATCTGTCAGGGATGCTTTGATCGTGATTTCCTGCATGGCAGGGGGTTGGACTGGATGGCCCTCGTGGTCTCTTCCAACTCTATAATTCTATGATTCTATGATTCTACTTTGGAGTTAGGGTTCAGCACCGTGAATAACTCTTTTAAGGTACAGACTAGAACCTGGAATGTATTCACTGCCCCATTGACATGGGAGCCACCAGCCACCATTGAAAGCTTGTCATGGGGTCATGGAGTTGGAGGGGACCACGGGGGCCGTCTGGTCCAGCTCCCTGCCCTGCGGGAGCACACAATCAAAGAGGTGTTCAGCAGTGGAATGTAGTGCCTTGGAGTATGGTGGAGTCTCCTTCTTTGGAGGTTTTCAAATAGAGGCTGGATGGCCATTTGTCATGAACACTTTGGTTGTGTATTCTTGCATGGCAGGGGGCTGGACTGGATGGCCCTTTTGGTCTCTTCCAACTCTATGATTCTATGAACAATGCTTTGAAGTGTGCCTGGAAATGGACTGGTAGCCAGTGAAGCTGTTACAGCAAGGGACTTAATTACATGTTCCCTATGGCCAGCTCCAGTCAGCAGTCTGGCCTCAGCATTTTGGATCTGCTGCAATTTCCGAACAGTCTCCAAAGGCATTACAGCATTCAATAACCATCATAGTTTGGTGGTTGGTGGCTTCCATGTCAATGAATCTGTTCTGGGTTTTGGTCTGAACTTGAAAGATGCTATCCAAGACGCTGAACCTATGTTGAGAACAGACTAAAACTCAGAGTAGTTTAACCTGCTAGCTGCCACTACATGCCTGTATGCATAGACAGGATTTTTGTATTGCTCCCACAGTGCTTTTCAGTGGAGTCACATTTTTCTCTTTTGGCCGTGAGTCATTAAATGCTAATTAATTAAGAGATGTACAGTTGTAGCAGCTAAAAAGGCCAATGTGATTTTGGGCTGCATCTATAGAAGCATAGTGTCTAGATCAAGGAAAATCATAGTGCCAGTCTGTTCTGCCTTGGTCAGGCCTCACCTAGAATACTGTGTCCAGTTCTGGGCACCACAATTCAAAAAGGATATTGACAAATTGGAGCGTGTCAGAGGAGGGTGACTAAAATGGTGAAAGGTCTGGAAACCATGCCTTATGAGGAAAGACTTAGGGAGCTGGGTATGTTTAGCCTGAAAAAAAAAAGACAGTTAAGGGGCGATATGATAGCCCTGTTTAAGTATTTGAAGGGGTGTCACATTGAGGATGGAGCAAACTTGTTTTCTACTGCTGCAGAGACAAGAACACGAAGCAATGGATGCAAGCTCCAGGAACAGAGATTCCACCTCAACATTAGGAGGAACTTTCTGACAATAGGAGCTGTTTGGCAGTGGAGAACACTCCCTCAGAACATGGTGGGGTCTCCTTCCTTGGAGTCGTTAAACAAAGGCTGGATGCCCATCTGTCAGGGATGCTTTGATCGTGATTTCCTGCATGGCAGGGGGTTGGACTGGATGACCCTTGTGGTCTCTTCTAACTCTACAATTCTATGATTCTATGATTCTTTGTTGACAAGCTGAAGCATGGCTAGAGGAGGGCGAACAAAATGCTTAAAGGTCTGGAAACCATGCCCCATGAGGAGGGGCTTAGGAGCAGCTTATTTAGCCTAGAGAAGAGAAAGTTGAGAGGTGACATGATAGCCATGTTTAAATGTTCAAAGTGATATCATATTCAGGATGGAGCAAGCTTGTTTTCTGCTGTTCCAGAGACTAGGACATGGACCAATAGATTCAAGCTACAGGAAAAGAGATTGCAGCTAAACCTTAGGAAGAACTTCCTAAAAGTAAGAGCTGTTTGGCAGTGGAATGCACTGCCTTGGAGTGTGGTGGAAACCTTCTTTGGAGGTTTTTAAACAGAGGCTGGATGGCCATCCTTTGGCCATGCTTTGATTGTGTGTTCCTACATGGCAGGGATTGGACTGGATGGCCCTTGTGATCTCTTCCAACCCTATCATCCTATAATTCCATGTCATACAGGAAGAAGCAGTGCTGGAGTGGATTTTATACCACCAGAATAACAGCTTAATCACCAACTAGAGTCTTTAGATGTCTACCTTACTCCACATTTTAACCTTTTGCCTGAGATCAATTTATCTGAAGTTTCAATAACTTGACTTCTTAGAAGACTGGATAGTTGGTTTCTTTCATTTTTATATGAATTATGTATTACTGAGTGAACAAGTAGTTGTTTTGTTTTTGTTCAAGGAAACATGAGATTGATTAATAGATTTTTAAGACTACTGGGAAGGATGGTAGGGCTTGAAAATCATGTTTGCCACCTTTATGGTAATTGGATTAATTATTCCTGCTTAAAAAAAACCATACATAAGGATTCTCATGTCACTAGTTCATGCAGGGCTTTTTTCCTGCCCACCCCCACCCCAGGTCTTAATTAAAGTTCTAGTTCCTGTGTATATACTTACAGAATAAGTGGTTCCTCAGCATTCCTGCACATAGCATTTCCAGAAATAGTTCCACCCTAAAATTAGTGGGTTACTAACTGGGCATTCCTCATACAAGAATGTTATGCCAGTTCCACTTGGCTGGGGGGAAAAGCGTTTGACTAAATCAGTGAGAAAAACATGGAGGCAGGCTCTTTTTTCATGTATGCATATGTTTAGCTAGCAGTCTCCCAACCAAATAGGGAAGTTGTGAAGTCGGTGAATAATAGCTGGTTAATAAAAATGACAGATTACTCACAGATATGTGACACATCCCTTTATGTATCTAAATTCATTTTATGTTTCTTTGTTAAACATTACAAAACAAGTAAATGGAAGGTAGCACAATTGGGCATCTATACTGAACAAAGCTGCCTTTTCATGAATGTATGAGAAGCTTGAGTTAAGTTAGGATGTTGCACATCAGTTTCAGAATGTGTGCATTCCAGACTCTTGAATCCAGGTTGTGAAAAGACTGCCTGTTCTGGATAGGATGCTCCTTGATCCACCATTGTCAGTTGGGGTCAAGATTGCTGGGAGTCAGCCAGCTATGGCTTTTCCTGGACAGAGATAATTGAGCCATGTTCTCACAAACTCCAGATTGGACTATTGCATCGCACTTATTGGGGGTGTCCTTGAAAATGGTATGGGAGTTACAGCAGGGAAAAGCAGCCTTGAGCCACAAGGGATGTAGTGTTGAACAGAACTTTATGCAAACATTCAAGACAAATATCATCATTTATAAAATAGTTTAATGCAAGCTCCTTGGGGAAACTGAATACAGCAGGTGGCCATAACTGAACCATTAACTCTCTGACCAAATTAAAATACACTACAAATTAAAATGATGTAGCATTTATAATAACTTGTAATTTTCTATTAACACCTGCAGAGATCAATTAAAATAACTTGATTCTTTCCCTTGGTCAGCACAGCTGCTTCAGAAGAAAAGAAGGTGTGGGACTATAAATAGGGTTGCACAGTTTCTTTCCTGGCAGGGCTGCTATGCCTTTAAGAACTCCAAGACACAGGCAGGTGGAAGTAAAAGAGGTGGAGCTTTTCCCATCTCTTTTATTGGCAAGCTACAATGAATCCAGTACTATCTTCTGTTTGACACACAACTCTTAAAGAAAAACCTTAGCCGAGCCACCTCAAAGAAAGAAAATGAGTTCTTAGGTATGAATGCAATGTTATCTTTCCTTTCTGAAATAGCCACTTGTCTTCTTATTTTTTAAAGTAAATTTTATTTTAAAAAGTGTTTCCAAAATGTTACAATTTAGGGCAGTTATTTTTAACTTCCAGAAGAAATAAAAGTGTGAAGCCAAGAAGGCCACAGCAAGGAAAAACACAGGAAGATATAACAAAGGACAAATGAGATTATATGGATTTGTACTTTCTTAGGTTTTGATTCAGTGTTGAATCAAGACACAGTGTTTAAATGTTACAAAGTCCTGGCCAACAAAAAAATGAGATGTCATCATGCAGGACTCAGATTTTGTCATGAACTAAAAAGATAAGACATACTGTTTATGTTTGGTATTATCATCGTACAGTCCAAAAAAAAAAAAGCATGCGTACGTCCTTCTGAAATTTATTGAACAAAGGTACACATGACCTAGAAAGTACTCTCTAAATGTTTCACCAGGTTGGGCAGTACAGCTTGTTTGTTTCTATATTTTATATTCTGCTTTTCAACCAAAGATAAGTTAACGTTAAGAAAACACAGATTTAAAAGATAGATATGGAATGGCTGGTATCCTGTTAGTGGTATACACATGCATAAATCAATCTTATGCACGTGTATGTCTTTTTTGGGTCTTTGTGGATGTCAGTATTCCCTCCATTCCTCAACACCAACCAAACATACCATATTGCTATTAAAGCACCCCATACAGCCATTCCATGATGGACAGGAGGACATGCCATGATGGACAGGAGGACATCAGAGAAGCATGGCTATGTCCCCATAGCCAGACACAAAATGATTGCATCATCCACCAGGATTGTCTGGAAGTTCTTTCTAGACCCTGAGAGATAATGTAATCATTTTATGTCTGGCTACAGAGACATAGCCACACACTTCTCTGATCCCCTCTCCCCACGCCCAACAGCCATGTAATGTTCAAAGGGGGGCTGAAATGTGTCTACCATACATCTGGAAGGTCATGAATAGCCAGCTATAATGTAGTTCGGCATGAAGAACTACTATGCTACACTAAGACATAGTTCATGATCCCAGCTAATTGAAAACAAAACAAAGCAAAAAGATAAAAACCCAGCTGAAAGCACAACAATAAAAGGCATACCCAGTATCCATTTAGTTATATCCCTTTCAACTGCAGACCAACTTCTCCATCTTCTCTGATGGATATATAGCTGCCATAGTAACAAAGGAGTGTGTATAGGTGCCTTCAAGTCACCTATTCACTTATGGCAACCCCATGAATTTCACAGGATTTTCTTAGGCAAGGACTACTCAGAGGTAGCTTTGTCCTCTGAAATATAGCCTACAGAACCTAATATTCATTGGCGGTCTCCCATCCAAGAATTAACCAGGGCTGACCCTGCTTAATTTCCAGTATCAGACAGAATCAAGTGCCTTTTAGAGTATTTAGGTCCCAAGTAAGGAAGGCTTGCCTAAATTAAAATACCCTGGCCTGCTGGCAGAAGAGCAACAAAGATGAATCAACATAACTCTCACAGTAGAGAGTTCCAGAGTCGACGACGCTGTTGCTACACTGCAGAAATAATGCAGTTTGATACTGCTTTAACTGGCATGGCTCCATCCTATGGAACCTGGGATTTGAAGTTTGTTCTGGCACCAGCGCTCTCTGACAGAGAAGGCTAAATATCCCGCAAAACTACAAATCCCAGAATTCCATAGCATTGAGCTATGGCACTCAAAACAGTGTCAATTGCATTATTTCTGCACTGTATCAGCACCCTCTGAGTGGCCACTGAGAAGATCTTCTTTTGTTTGACATGGACTATATTCATTTCCTGGAAAATTCTCTTAAGAGGACTCATGGGACTGCTGAATTGCTGGTGTGTTGACCAGGTTAGTGGTGACAATGTTCTATTTTTGAAAGTCCCCATAAGCACACTGAGCTCTGGAATCCAAAGCAGTTCACTTTAGACTAAACAATCTTCTGCTGCTAGAAATATCACATGTGAGTTTCATTTTTCTTCTCCCTCTGCTTGAGGTCTGGAGGCTTCATTGCATTTGATTTTGTTGTATGTTGTACAGTAAGTCACACTGCATGGGTTATAACTTAGCTCTCAAATGCAATGTCATTTTAAAATAAGAGATAAAAATGGACACAGCTGTATTCTAGTTCATGCTGTTATTTGAAAGCCCACCTGGCCCTATTTGAGCAATATAAATAGTTTTGTACCTTCTGTCTTTCCTGTCACCGCAGAGAGCCTGTGTCACACTTGGCAATATATCCTGAGACAAAACATAAGCATCCATACACTAAGTGCCATTCACGCTTGACCAGAAATCTGTGCTTTGGAACAGAGGGAAGCCATCTTCATATAAATAGGATGTTTGCACTGGGGTTTTTCAATCAAAACAAAGTAGAAAATAATTTCTGGAATATAGCTTACCATTTGCAGTAAGCAATGTGCAGTCACGGTTATTTTTTAAAAAATGTGGTGCTTACATGCAAAGCCTTCAGTATTAAAGATTCAGCAGTGTTTCTGAGACATTCTGGGATCAACTATGCTAAGGTGTGATTCTCAGCATCTCCTTCTTGTCATAGAGCTGCAGCCTTTTCTTTTCTGATGGATTCATAGCTGGCATAGTAACAAAGGAAGATGCCTTATACTGAGTCACACAGAACATCTAACTATTGTCATTGGGGTAGGAACCTTCAGCTCTCTCCAGATGTCTTGAACTTCAACTCCCAAAAGCCTCAGCCAGCATAGTCAATGTGAGTGTTGCAGCTGAACTCCCATTGTGAGGATACTGGCGCGGTGGGAGGGGGCTTATATGTAATCAGTAGCCATATTATATGCCAATGTGGTGAGAAATCATCTCCAACATTTAGACCAAACTTTAAATGCCCCAAATAGGTTCAGCACCTTCAATAGCTAGCTTTAAAGTTCAAGCTGAAATGCAGAATGGAGTCACTACCCCACTGACATGGAACGTCCTGTTTGATGGTGGAAAGTGGCCGAATGTTGCACTTGTGATGCAAGAGAGCAAGCACTGGAGAAACCAAGTCTGAACAGAGTTAAGCACAGAGGACACATAAAAGCAGAAGCATGGTCAATGCAGCCCAGGGGCTAGGCATGAAAAATACTCCAAGTAGTATCCAATGCCAAGCAGGGAGTCACCAAAGGTAATAGTCGAAGGAATAAGCCAATGGTCAGGAAGTGAGAGAGCAAAGAGTGTCACACAATGCTAAGCAGGAATAGTGCATCTATTGCCTTACAGCTGGCTCATTAACTCAGTGTTTCCTTTGTAAGCACACCAAGGTGTCTTCTGCTCCTTTATTGCGGGCCCAAACCATATTCCCCCTTTCTCTCCCCCTCAAATAACACACAGACACTGTAGTGGCCATGTAGACTCTAATGTCTATTTGCTGGATGCAGTAATCTTGCAATTACTATTTGGGGTCAGACTAGATAGCCCATGAGAATCTGGAAGTCTGCAAAGTTTTTTTTCTTTAACTCTCAGGCCTAGTCAATGTTCGTTACTAATCAACCCTATGTTCCATAAACATATGATATGCTGATGTAAACAAATTCTTTCTCTAATAGCGGTCGAACTGTACCTAAATGTTCCTAAGCTATCTTGCCTTGAACTATCAACAAACGGTCTCAAGGGAAGTGCCAAATATGGACACGGAAACCACAAGATGGGAGGAGGAAAGTGTTCTTGTTTGTATCTCATAACACACACTGTATGCTCTATAAAAAGTTACACTCAATGTGGCTCGTGGCGCCTTGGTCTTTTGGAAATTATTCCACCAAGGGCCCATGCGAATTGGGAATAAAGCTCACTTTCTCAATGTTTCTGTGGTCCTGAGTCTGGTTCCTGCAACAACACAAATTCTTCTACAACTATGTATTGATTACAATTTGGAAAATAAATGTTAGGTACAGGTTAGTAATAAAAGATTGATGATACAATGTTTTGGCAGTAAAAGGCCACAATTTGCTGGTGGCTGCAGATAGTTGGCATTTTGGCATGGGTCTGAATCCCTTCATTGACCAACCCAGTGTTGATCCATGGCTTCCACGTCGGTTGCCACCGACCCCTTCTAAGAGGGGGAGTTCCTGGCCAAGTCATGCCGCTCAACACTCCCCCTCCACCTGTAAACAAGATGTTATGTCCCTAACAGCCAGTACATAGGGGGGTAGGATCTCCATGAACCTGAACTTGACTTTGAACTTGAACTTGACAGAGGTGCCTTGCCCCGCCACCTACCCGGATCAGGGCCCATGCCAACCGCCAGCAAATCATGACAAATTGTAATGCATACTGAAACAACCTAGGGAGGGTGGGTGGGACTTTGGCTCCCAGCACTGGACTGCCGGGGTCCGTGTCGGGAGCCAGCTTATATAGAGGCCCCTGGCACGGACTAGCCGCATCATCTGGCCGTGCCGGAAACGTGGCCGGAAGTTCCTCCCTCCTCCCTTGGCCGACCAATTGGGAGTGAGCACACTCCTCCTGATTGGCCAGGGCATTCGTGCCTCTTCTTCCCGGCCCTGGGGGAGAGCACCCTCCAAAGAGGGGAGGAGGAGCAGGGGCGCCGGCCAGGCCGCAAATTGGCTCACCAATGAGCCGGTAAGCCCCCTTGCTGCTGCTTTAATTGCCAACATTCAGCCGTCAACAGACTCCTGCTCTTCAGGGTCTGGCATGAGATGGTCCATGTTCTGCTTCCAAGGTAGGACTGCCAGTCTTTCTGGCTCTAAGGCAGGTACATCAGCCACCTCTGGCTCTATCTGGAGTCTGTTATCTGGGTTCTCCTTTCACCTTTTCTCATCAGAGGAGGCATTTTCCAGGTAAGACATGAGATGCAAGTCCTCAGCCATGACTTTCAATAGTATCTTCTCTGTGTCACTGCTGCTACAATGTGTGCTGTTGCTCATTATGTGGGGTGGTTTTCAGGAAGAGACACCCAAGACCTGATGCAAAAACTGTTCATGCAGCATGAAAAACCCACCTTATGGGCCAAAGCATTCAGCAAGTATCTACAACACCATTGCTAACAGGGGTCACATGGGGCAAATAGAGAGGTAACATTGTTCCTTTGGGGCAATAGCATAAAGTGGAAGGTGGAAGGAGAGTTTTTTAAAAAAAAAAACCTGAAGGCCCACACTAAGGACTTTATCAGAAGCATAAAATATGGTGTCATAACGATGCCACAAAATTGTGAAAGGGCATGCATATCAGATGACATTGCCCTTTCGCAGTTATGTCAATGCCAAAACCCATAGTTTTTTATTGACAGCTGAAGCTGTCAATAGATCCCCTGTGGCACTTTTGTGCCAGAATTGCTAGTGTGTGAAACTTTGCACCATTGTACTCACGTCAATGCAGCATCTATGTCCGGCCCGGAGCAAACACTTCCAAGTGAGATCACAACAGCCAGGTAAGTGACACACTTTTTATGACCCTCCATGGATTACTTGGGACATTTAAAATGTGTGTGTGTGTGTGTGTGTGTGTGTGCTTTTTACAAGTTTTCTATCTTATTTTTGTTTTTGATTTTTTGTTTTTAATTTCCCATGCAATTAAGTCTCTCAATAATCCATGAGATTTCAAACGAGGAAATGAACAGAGCTCTGTTCATTTCCTCTTTCATTGCTGGGGCAACCTTTGCCAGGATTAGAAGTAAGTGTGGTGGTGGAATGTTCTTTTGCTGGCATAAAAATTGATTTTTTAATGCCAGCAAAAGAATGCTTTTAAGTGGCTCATCTCATAAAGTCCTGGGATCTTCAATTTCAGCAAATTCACATTTCTGAGATAGCAGTGGTATGGTAAAGGTTAATGTTTTTGTTAGGGAAGGAATTTTTTAGGACAGGGGGCCAGAGCCTCCATAGCAGCATAACCAGGAGAGTCACCAAATATAGTTGACTAGACTCATTTTGAAGTAAAATAATATGCATTATCTTTACCCCCACCACTCCATAGGGCCATTCAGGGGTTGTCTACATGGTCAAAATAATCCTCATAGAAATCACATGGAAGGCAATCTGTCTAAAGGGACATTTGCATCAACGTGTCTTATTCAGAAGCAGGGGAGCCAAATCCACTGTAAACGCTGCCAGGGAAGCCTTTGGGACTTTCTCGGAGTTTTTAAAAAGCTCCATAGGGGATGCAAATGTCCAATCATTAAGACAGTCACATTCAAATTCAGTGGCGGCAGATTTAAAAGTGCAAGTAATTCACTCACAGCTGCCATCTTGGCTAGGGAGCATATGAAGTTTATGGGGGCTCTATTAACCATTAAGGACTTTTTCGGACAATGTAAAAATAATGCTAGCAGCGTCACCAGGTTGCAACGCTGCAGCGCTAGAGGGCGTCAGTTTCGTACGCCGCTCCTTCCCAGCGGTACTGTTGCAGTACCGCTGGGATATTTGACCGTGATATTTTTGCTTTCTGTCATCATATTTTACTCGTGATCAATGATGTGAGTAAAATATGACTGTAAAAGCAAAAATATCACAGTCAAATGTCCCAGCGGTACTGCAACAGTACCGCTGGGAAGGAGCGGCGTACGAAACTGACGCCCTCTTGCGCTGCAGCGTCACAACCTGGCAACGCTGCTAGCGTTATTTTTACATTGTCCGAAAAAGTCCTAAGACAGGTTACAGTGCTGCAAATTACCCAAATGGTAGTCACCAATGGCTTCTCTTCATCCTGGAGAGAAGTGACTAGTGGGGTGCCCCAGGGTTCTGTCCTGGGCCCAGTGATACTCAACATCTTTATCAATGACTTGGATGAAGGAATAGAGGGTATGCTTATCAAGTTTGCAGATGACACCAAATTAGGAGGGGTAGCTAATACCACAGAAGACAGGATCAGAATTAAAAATGACCTTAACAGATTAGAAAGCTGGGCCAAAACTAACAAAATCAATTTCAACAGGGAGAAATGTAGGATACTACATTTGGGCAGTAAAAATGAAATGGACAGATATAGGAAGGGGGAAACCTGCCTTGATGGCAGTTCATGCAAAAGGCATCTAGAAGTCTTAGTCAACTGCAAACTGAATATGAGTCAGGAGTGTGATGCAGCAGCTAAAAAAGCCAATGCAATTCTAGGCTACATTAATAGGAGTATAGTGTCTAGATCAAGGGAAGTAACGGTGCCACTCTATTCTGCTTTAGTCAGACCTCACCTGGAATACTGTGTCCAGTTCTGGGCACCACAATTCAGGAAGGATATTGAGAAGCTGGGACATGTCCAGAGGAGGGCGACCAGGATGGCGGGAGGTCTGGAAGCCATGCCCTATGAGGAGTGACTTAGGGAGCTGGGTATGTTTAGTCTGGAGAAGAAAAGGCTAAGAGGTGACATGATAGCCATGTTTAAATATTTGAAGGGATGTCATACTGAGGATGGAGAAAGCTTGTTTCCTGCTGCTCCAGAGTCTAGGACACGGAGCAATGGGTTCAAACTACAGGAAAAGAGATTCCACCTAAACATTAGGAAGAACTTCCTGACAATAAGAGCTATTCAGACATGAAACACACTGCCTCATAGTGTGGTGGAGTCTCCTTCTTTGAAGGGTTTTTTAACAGAGGCTGGATGGCCATCTGTCAGGAATGATTAGATTGTGTATTCCTGCATGGCAGGTGTTGTACTGGATGGCTCTTGTGGCCTCTTCCAACTCTTTGATTCTATGAAATTGTTATTTCTTCAGACCAGATCATTTCCTCCCCCTCGTATAGATAAGCCCTCAGTCTCCAGAGTATAACTACACTATGAGGAGGAGAAAGAAAAAGAGGATGATATTTATACTTATATTCCACTTTTTCCTCAGAACTACAACTCAAGATGATGTTGGCCAAATCCACACTACACAAATAATCCAGTTTGAAATGGAATTATTTGCCATGGCTCCTTCCTATGGAATCCTTGGATTTGTAGTGTTACATGGTCTTTAGCCTTCTCTGCCAAAGAGTGCTGGTGCCTCACCAAACTACAAATCCCAGGATTCCATAAGAAGGAGGTATGGGAAATAACCCAGTTTCAAACTGGATTATTTATGTTGTGTGGATTTGGATCCTGAGAATTACTCCTAGCCATGTCTCCTAAAATCTCCATTCTCATAATTTTGTGGAGCAATATTCCCTTTTTTACATGTTAAAAAACACATTTTTGAGGAATTTCTGAAGTGTTAAAATTCACAAACACCAAGGTGTAGCTATGGGGTTGCAAACTGAGGAGACACCCCCTCCCCGAAATTTTACTTCCTTCCTCAAATTTCTAGCATTGCAATAACTTAAAACTTCACTTGCAAATGTGGGACTTTTTTCAGACGCTCTAACCCTCCTCCCCATGGAGGTCGGGATAAGGATGCCGCTGTCCTGCTTCTGGCAGTCACTTCTTCACACCCCGTCCTCCTCCTGTCCTTCATTCATTCTCCCTCCATCCTGGAGTGATGGAAAATGTGCCACTGTTTATTGATGGAAACTTCCATCAATAAAAAGCAGTGTCTTTTTTGTCCTCCCAGCACAGAGGTAGAACAAACGAAGGCTGGGAGGAGGACGGGGCGTGCAGAAGCGACCTCTGGAAGCGGGACAGCGGTGTCCTCCTCCTGACCTCCACGGGAAGGTTTTTAGAGTGTCTGAAAAAGTCCTTAGAAATACAAATTAGGCATCCAAAGAAAGGGAGCAGGCAAAGTTACCATGGGAATGCAAATACAGTCAATAGAAGAGTTCTATGTGTGAACGATTTTAAAGGTCTCAGTCTCTGTAATGCTAGAAATTTGGAAACTGAAGGAAAATTTCATTTGGGGGGAGAAAATTCTTAAGGGGGACAAAGCCTTAATTTTGCCCCCCCTCCCAGTAGCTGCATCCTGACAAATATGCATAATTATTGTTTTGATTAACAGATCCAGTTAAATGCATTTTCCTGTCTTTTGTATCTTTACCACTGTGTTTCCCCTTCACATATAAATTGTAGAGGAACACAGTAGGATCTCTGTATGCATGGGGGATTGGTTCCAGGCCCCCCGCGGATAATAAAATCCGCAGATAATAGTGAATGCCCCCGGTCACCATTGCCGCCATGGGAGCCATTCCAGGGAGCCAAGGGAAAAGGGAGGTGAGACCTCTCCTTTGCTCCCTTCACCCCCCTTCACCGTTGCCACCATGGGAGCCATCCCAGGGGGCAAAGGGAGGAGAGACCTCTCCTCCTCCCCTCTCTCCCCCACCCAGCCCCCTTGCTGTCACCAACCACAGATAATTGCATCACCAGATGGTGAATCAGCGGATATGGGGGTTTCTACTGTAGTAGGAACTGTAGCATTGTTTTTTTTTCATATTACTCTGAAGCTTGGTATAGTATACTAATGCCATTTGTTCATTGATTGGAGGGGTGGAAGTTACAGTCAAAAATGACTGGGTCAAAAATGGTCTCAACAAAGGCATGGCATTTTGTCCTCTGGGGAACCTTGATGTCCCCAGTCAATGTAATGTATCAGAATGAAAAAATCTTATGCCAGTTTAGCAAGCCATGATGCTAAAGAGCAAAGGCAAAATATTCCAGTTGTCATTAAGTTGGCCCATTAAGGAATTCTCAAGAGGATTCAGGAAATATACAAAGTATACATTAACCCCTATTAATTACTACTACTAACCCTCCCCCACTCTAACAACTGTGCAAATTCTACTTTGTTGTTCTTGTTAGTTGCCATCAAGTTGGTTTCAACCTATGTTGGAAAGAAGTAGGAATAGAGAAAGACCACATTGCAAATGGACTGATTTTATCAAGGAAGAGTTTGCAAGTCTTAAACAGGGCTGTTGACACCTGGGATCCTTGGAAGTCTCTCCTTCATAAGATCCTTTACTGAGCATTAATGTATTTTCCAATGAAGCACATCCTCTCATTTTGTGCCCAAAGTATCATAGCCTCAGTTTAGTCATATTAACTTCTACTGAAAGTTCAGGCATGATTCAATCAGGGGTGCCAGTTACATGACAGGATAAAGTTCGTGAAATTCCAGATTACTGTTCTTTCACATCAGCAGTGCATAATTCACATGAATTATTGCTTATTTGGAAGATGCGGTCAGTTTCGGTTTTCATAGTTTACACAGGCAAAGGGGGGGGGGCATGGCCTCCAAATGATTAAAGCCAGGCAGGAGGTGGGGAGGGAGCAAGGAGGGGGTCGCCCAGGAGGGAAGAAAAGCACAAACAAACAAAAGAACGATGGAGCGATCTGTCAGTGGCAGCATGCTCACACACACACTCACACACCACCCAATTTCCCAATCATCTTCCCTGCCCCCAAAGCCTTAAATAAAGACAAAGGAGTGAAGGAAAGCACAAACAAACAAAAGAATGATGGGGCGATCTGTCGGTTGCAGCACGCTCACACACACACTCACACACCACCCAAGTTCCTGATCATCTTCCCTGCCCCGAAGACTTAAATAAAGACAAAGGAGTGAAGGAAAGCACAAACAAACAAAAGAATGATGGTGCAATCGGCCGGTTGGAGCACGCACACGCACACACACACACCACCCAAGCAGGGGCTAGCCCCATTCCCGATCGTCTTCCCTGCCTCCAAAGCCTTCCTTTGATACAAACAGGAAGGGCTCAGAGTAGATTTCCCAAAGTGGGTTGCAAGCAGAAGACGAGGCAAATGGCAGGCTTGGTGGATTTCTCTCTCCAACACCCCCGTCTCTTTGGAGAAGGCACAATGGTCACTCCAACTAATCAGGATTCAGCGCTGCTCACGCTAATTCGAAAAGGTTGCTGCAAGTTCACACAGACATTTGCGAATGGTTAAGTTCACATGACCAATTGTGCACATTTTTGCAAACTTTATCAAAAAAAGTTGGGAAAACTAGCGAAAGCTGATATTGCGCAACTTATGGGTTTTTCATTCTCTCTCCTTCTGAAAAGGGCGGTGTGGCTTCGAAATGCATGGGAACTATCAGGCTTCTTGTCGCATTCTTTGAGGATTTATTTTGCCGTGTAAACGCCCCCGGGACTCATTTATTTTCATGTATTTGTTTCTTTTTTGTTTTGGTGGTCCATAGTATCCTAAAACTGTTTTTCAGCACCACATTTAAATTGAACTGATTTTATCCCAGTCAGCTTTCTTCTCTGTCTAGCTTTCATAACCATTCATAAAACTGGAAATCCACCCTTAATACATTAGAAGTCCAACAGCTCAGAAAATACTCCGCAGTACATGATGATTAATCTGAGCTTGGTTGGGGACACTTTATTACTTTCACTGAGGCAAGAGAAAAGATGGGCAGCCATTTGCATCTCATTTTGTTTTAATACTTGTAATTACTAAAATGCAGCAAACACAAATTATTACTAGGTCATTAACTGGCTTCAAACACTTTTTACGGCTAGGAAATAATCTAAAAGGTTGCCAGTTCTAATAAATAAATGATATAGAATCCAAACAATAATCTGAAAGGGATTTTAAAAACACCCCAGCAAAGAATGTCACAGTTATCTATGCAGGTTTGTACTATAATTTACACAAAGCATAAAAAGAAAATATCTTCACAATCTTGCATCCATTGATACCTGTCAGATTTTGGGAATAGAGGGAATTTAATGCTAATTGCACTGTGAATTGTAGAATATGTGATTCTGTAGATGCTTTCTCCCACACACACAAATACGTATGTGGTGGTGGAATTATAAAAACTTAGAACATATCAGCATAACATTTTAAGGATTATTAAGAATATAGTCAATTATGAAATACCATGTAATCCCTCAGAAACTTTCTTGGGTTATTAAAAAAATAGTCAAAGCTAAATATTAGCTGGCAGTTTATTTTTAACAGCTAAAGTGATACTAGTAACATTGTGGCAGAAGTGTCTTACTCCTTAGATGAAATGAGAATTGTTGGATTCATGAATTCATTAGAAGTGAAGCCAACTGCTTCCAGGTATATGTTCATAAGTTTTAGACCAGACTCCCTCCACCCAGTGCCCTCCAGATAAGTATAGCTCCCACAATTCCCTGCCAGCATTGCCTTTGGAGATGAAAGACAGGAAGATACATCAACTAGCACTTTTTTCCTGACAATTAGTCTTCTTTTATTATTTATTGCAACAAAGCTAAACCTGAAGTGAATTTGTAGCAAGAAGGATTTGCTATGCTTTAATATTCTTCTCATGAAATTAACATTAATTAGTACTTTGATGTGCTTATAATATTTATAAACACTGTAAAAATAATACTATGGATTGGATCCAGATTTATGATGTATGGGTAAGTCAGGATCCAAGCCAAAGTGATCAGTTAATAAATATTATGGTGCTGTGAAAATTTATCCTCAAAATTAAAGAGTGCAGCCTTCCAGGGAAATGTCAAGATCCTCACAACAGATGTGTATTTCTTGTACAAAAGGAAAAAAACCCAAAAAACATTGGATAAGCTCTTACAAGAATGGGAAGCCACAATCATAATCTTCAGTCAAGCCACAGTGACAGTTGCACATTTCTCTTTTATTTATAACTGTTAATTGGATTGTTCTTGCTAAACTAGAAGAGGTATGCAAATTAGGCCAAAATGTTATCAAGTAGTGAACGAGTTTGGATTCATTTATAAAAGTAAAATTTGGATTGACATTTCCCAAAAGATCAAGGCCTGCATTGAAATAGACCAGTTTTTCAAGTTCCTCTTATTCAGTCATGTTACAAATTTTTTTCCAGTGCCATCTGCTGAGTCTTTTAAAAATGAAATGTGAGGCTCAGCTAGAACCTGTCAAATGTAAAGCAAATATTCATGAGATACCAGAAAGCACCAAAGAGTATTCATGAATCACCAAGGCTGATCACAGCTTGAAGACCACTATAAAGAAACAGAAGACAATAAGACAATAAGGGTCATAAAAATAAAAATGGCCACAGTTTTCCTGATTATTTTGGAAAGTTTGGCTTATTTTTCAGCTGTAGATTTTCCAAGGCCTTAACTGTGACTAGGGATATCTTGGCACATCTCTAATCACCACTACCACAAAATTCTCCCTGTGACAATCTTACTATTGATAAAGGTTCTCTGTCCCTCCCCCAGCAACCCACACATAGATTGGTCTTTTCCTGCAGCAGCTAGCAGGAATGAAAAAGAAATCAATATCAGGATCCCTGGTGTATGTGTGCATGCACATGGGCATGCACACATGGGCATATATACACAGGTGCCTCATGAACCCAATCCATCATCAAATGTAGTTTCTGTGGCCAAAAGTCTTGGGCACCCCTATATTATAGGTACAGGTTGAATATTTCTTATCCAAAATGCTTGGGAGCAGAAGTGTTCCATATTTTAGATTTTTTTCCATATTTTTGGAATATTTGCATATACATAATGGGATACCTTGGGGATGGGACCCAAGTCTAAACACAAAATTTATTTATGTTTCATATACACCTTACATACAAAGCCTGATGGTAATTTTATACACAACTTATTTAAAAAATAATTTTGTGCACAAAGTAAAGTTTTCGTAGAATGAACCATCAGAAAGCAAAGATGTCACTATCTCAGCCACCCATGTGGACAATTTTGGATTTTGGAGTATTTTGGAACTTGGAATTCCAGATGAGGGATACTCAACCTGCATTCCATGTTCATTTCATTTTTTTCTGATAATGTCTCTCAACTAACACACCTAAACCACTTGAAAAAAAATGAATCCAAATGTGGAATAGAGTAGTTCTAGGGATTACATTTGCTATTACAGTATATTTCCCTGGAAGCAGAGCTAGGGCAAAAAATTGCTACTTCCATAGCTTGGGGATTCTGGGAGTTGCCTTCCAAAAAGTAACTTTTCTAACTTTGTCTCTGAGTAAGCCCCAGTGAATTCTATAGACCTTATTTCTGATTAGACATGTGGAGGCCTGCAGTTTTAAAAGAGGGTTAAAATAAAAGATAAGTTAGACAAGTTAACATTTAACTTCTTAACAGGGATGGGGAATGTGTTGCCCTCCAGATATACTGGAGTGATAATCCCATCATCCCTCATCAAGGACTATGGTGGCTAGGACTAATGGGCATTCCACTTTAACAAGACCTAGGAAGGCCATAAGTTCCCCATACCTGTTCTAACCATATTACTATGATTGTTAAGTAACCGCATGACAGAAGCACCCATGGTCTGAACTAAGAGCTTCTCAGAAAATACACTTCTATATTTACTCTGTGGGTAAACTGCTATTATTGCCTTATCACAATGCAAAACTTGTACCTAGAGTACGAGTCACAGAACGAATGTAGTATCTTTCTAATCTCTTAATAGGCACACAATATATGTACAGCACACAAATTATTGTATTTCATACAGAATATGCAAACATAAAAATTCAGCATAAAATGTAGAAGGGAGAGTTGGCTGAAAGTACAACTCCCCCCCAAAAAATAGTCCTCTTAGGGATGGGGGGGGATAATAAATATTAAAAAATATAGTTGAAAAACAGATTAGAAAATCATGGCAAGGACAATCCTAGAAAGTGGGTTAGGGTTTGGGGGGGTGCAGGAAGATAGTTTTGATTTGATTTTGATTTTATAGAAAACAGGATTTCCTTCACAGAAGCAGTATTTTTTGTGAAGAAAACATTTTTGTGAAGAAAATGCGTTCTGTGCATTAAACTTACTTTCTGCTCAGAAATGTTTTCTGCACAAAATGACCTTCCCCCCTGTGTAGGGAACTTGTTTACTGTGCAGAAAATCCCACTTTCTCTGCAAAAACAACCCCGTATGTATTTTTGTTTTCACTGACTAAGTCCTGAAGTACAACTAGCCTTTGAAAACTGCACAGTTTTTAACAACTTTCTCTCAAGAAGAAGCAAAATGGTAAACATATTCATTCTTGCCTTCAGTAACAACATATACAAAGTTTTACTTCATTAAACTCTACTTCTAACAACAATACTCCTTGGAGACAGAGGGTGATTCTGTTCACATTTCTTGGAGAATCATGATAATCAAGCATTCTGAGAATCAGGCATTCTGAGGTTAACTGCATCCAATATTATATCTCTAGAAGAAAGGTTAATCCCATTGCAAACATGGGTTTTGATTCTGGAGATTATCAGACAGGCTAAATATGGCATTACACAAACACCAGGAGATCGCTGAAGGGCTTCCCTTTCACATGACAGCATTCCCAGATCATCATGCACCCGTGCTGCTTCTGTTCTGCTGGTGTTTCTTTCTATTCATGGGCTAAGCCATTAATAGGTTCCCCCCCCCATTCCATTTCTGTAATGGAATGATGTGTGAGTGAAACAGTGCCCCATTATACTGGCATAATGCCAGCATCAGTGGAAGGTCCATGCTAAACACTCCCGGCTGTGATCAGGACATCAAAGTATGTGACATAATTTTTTGTACCCTCCCTGGGTTACTTGGTTTTTTTGTTTTTTAGGTATGTTTTTGTGTTTGCTTTCACTTTTTGTCTTTTATTTGGCTTTTTATTTTTGAATTTCCCAAGCATTCATCTTCCCATGAGAACAGCCAAGATTTCCATTCCAGGAGGTGAATGGGACTCCGTTCAAGCTCCATTCACTCCTGGGCTGCCGGGGGAGAGAACGACACAGCAAAGGTAGGTGTGTGAAACTTTTAGTGATAGTGCTGGGACAGTGATGGGAGAGAGGTGGGAGAGGAGTTTGTGAGACGGGAACAATATTTTTGTTCCCGTCCGAAAATCTCCTCTGTTTTACCTACTTCGCTATGTAAACGTGTTTGTCACAAAACTAAGTTGTGTTTCCCAGTCTGACCCCCCCCCCATCCTCATTTACTGGGCAGCAGCTGCTGTGAGCGACAGTAATCTGTTACCCTGTTAATCCATCCCTTCTCATGAGTGAGCTTGGGTGTGAAAGTCAGAAGCAGGGTCCCTGTCACAGTTCCCCTCACAGCAGATATTTCTCATGGGGATGGAAATGTCAGTCAGCTGCTTCCTGATTGACAGCGAAACAGAACCTTGTTAGTTTAGTGGCTGCTGCCTGGTAAGTGATGACTGGGAGACTTTCATGGTCCCAACATATTCCCTAAACAAGTGAATACGTAGGAATCATGCATACAAACCAGTCACAAATGTGTAACCCTAGTAGGGACTTTATCATATTACACTGTTATAGTGCCATTATTCCACTTAAAGTGCTATGTCTGCCTCCTGTGGAATTCTCCTGTGGAGCCTCTAAGTTTAGTGAGACCTAAGAGTTCTCTGCCTGAGAGTTCAAAATGCCCCTCCCTAAAACTGCAATTCCCAGGATTCCACAAGAGGCAGCCAGAGCAGTTTAAGTAGAATAATAGCTCTATAACAGTGTAGTGTAATAATCTCTTAGGTCATGAATCTGTAACTGCCTTGGTGAATTCCAGCCACAGTTCTTAATACCTAGAAATGGTGAGTATCCAGAGTATACAAAGCACATGTCAAGAACATGAGAAGGAACAAG
Organism: Gambelia wislizenii; assembly: GCA_030847615.1. Classification (NCBI taxonomy): domain Eukaryota; kingdom Metazoa; phylum Chordata; class Lepidosauria; order Squamata; family Crotaphytidae; genus Gambelia; species Gambelia wislizenii. The sequence continues at coordinate 287,636,148 of JAUMIR010000003.1, forward strand.
AAAAAAATGAATAAGCAGATCAACTGAGAATATTCTGGGCTTATCTACATGGGCTAAATACCCTGTCTTGCCCCCATCTCAGAGCCCTGAAGTCCATATGACACAGGGTATTTGCCTCGCTCTACACCCTGGGCAGTCCTCACTACCCCCAGGACAGATACAAGGCTGAGATGACGACAAGCCAGAGTAGAGCCTGATAAAACATTATATCATAATACCCAGTTTAATCCATTCCCATTGGCCAAAACCTGGATCAGGCCCTGTGTGTCCACAGGAGCCCATCCAGCATGCCAGCCCTCACTGCTGCCACCAGCTGCCAGGCAGGGATACCTCAGCATTTGACCAAGGCTGGTCACATGAAGGGGGCCTTCAGTCACATGTTGCAGGCCCCCTTCCTGGCTTCCAAGATAGCAAAGAAAATGGCAGTGACTGCAGGGATGGGATGGGATGGGGTGGGATGGGATTCCTGGGTGGACTCCGACCCATTTCCTCCAGGTAACTGGGGCAGAATGGGCCACCTCCACAGCCAGGGTATACCAGCGGGGAGCTGACATATCCTGGCTGTGTAGATAAGTCCTCTGTCCACATGATAATATGGATCTATTACATTTATTTGAGACAAACTATAGTAAATCCACAGCTTCTTGTGGGAAAGGGTTTTTGCCAGCTCTGCTGATGTTAAGCATGTCTTGATATATTATTTTTACTGTAATTTGAAACAGATTTCATTCCAATTTGTGATTGTTATGTCAGATATTTCCTGGTACAGTGGCTGCTGATGCCCACTGGGACTAATGAGTAGGAGGGCAATTATATCTAGTTACCCAGGACTTTTTTGGACATCTAAAAAGCAACGGAAGCAGCCTCGCCACGTTGTGAGGCTCGCCATCCCTTTCGGATGACGCCCGTCCCTGCCGGTACTGTTGCGGTACTGCAGGGACATTTGAGTGTTATATTTTGGCGATTTTTACTCACAAAAGTTGATCGTGAGTAAAAATCTCCAAAATATAACACTCAAATGTCCCTGCAGTACCGCAACAGTACCAGCAGGGATGGGCGTCATTCGAAAGGGACGCCCTGCAGCGCAGCAGCCTCGCAACGTGGCGAGGCTGCTTCTGTTGCATTTTAGACATCCGAAAAAGTCCCCAAAGAGCCCAAATGGAAAGAAGAAAGATTAAGAATACTACAGAACTTCAAAAGTAAGTCATTGGTTTTAATATGTCAGTAAAAGAAATGCAAGTAAACAAACCTTGCCAAAGAGTAAGGGAAGATGCAGTATGTTTAAAATATTTTGTAAACATTTAATGAATAGTTGATTTAATACAAATAATCACAGATTGTATTTTGATCAATCAAGAAATGTATTACTGTACTTTTAAGTTAAAATTAAAATTCGACAGTGAAATACGCTGCCTCGGAATGTGGTGGAGTCTCCTTCTTTGGCAGTTTTTAAATAGAGGCTGGATGGCCATCTGTTAGGAGTGTTTTGATTGTGTGTTTCACCATGACAGGGGATTGGACCAGATGGCCCTTGTGGTCTACTCCAACTCTATGATTCTATGAAAATTAATCATGAAAAATCTATTATCACTGACCAACAAGCAAGTGTGATTCGTTTTGCTAGAAGAAAGCTTGATTAATTGATTAATTACAACTTCTTGTGCAACACCCATGTCCTTGTTACTATTAATTCCTTATTTCTGGAACACAGATACCAAAATGCAGATGTCCTTTCTTTATTACTCACAAGCCAAGCACCGAGAAGGAAAAACCATAATGTTTCATTTAAAAGTCTGATCCGAAGCCTTCTTGGGGACATAAGTGCAAGCACATTCTTGTATAAACTCTCTGAAGAATAATTCACTAAATGAAACAATTAAGGTCTGTTTTTGAGGAAAATAAGGTTTCAGCATTACAAGAGACCTGCAATCAGTTTCTGGAGCCAACCAGATGGGAATTCCCATCTCAACTGAGAAGAAGCTGGTGACAGAAGAGCTGGGAAGCTCCTTTAAAATATACATACGTACATACATACATACATAACCATCTTCTGTTCTTCCTTCAAGGAGATAATGTCAGTTTATATACAGCTCTCAAGTTATATCCCATCATTCTGGTACTGTTCAGAATGGGTCTGTATCAGAAACTGGTATGTCTCTACCACTGCAAGGTAGGTTGGGCTGCAAGATGCCTTCCCCTTAATTTGACTAAAGGTAAATGCCATTCCCACACACATATGACTAATATTATTTTATGTCTAATAACTCATATACTGAATATGTGAGAGTCCAGGCTTATGGCTTTTGTGTGTGGAGAAGAAAACTCTCCTTCTCTAGATCTTTCTTTAAACCCTTGAACAATCATTTTGGAGCTTTTGCAAAATGCAGCAGCTAATTTACTGACTGATATATGCTAAACACCATTTTAAAAGGACTTGCAGTGTCTGCCAACACACTTCCAGTCTGAATTCATGGGTGCTGGTGGTAATATGCAAAACTAAATGTTTTTCCCAAGAACTGAGGTCTTTTGGAGGGGCTCTCTTCTGTGTTCCACTAGTCATGACAATACACTATGCAGGGTAGATATGGGAGAGGGCCTTCTATCTTGTGACACTCTTGTTATGGAATACATTCATCCCATCTTTTGGCAGCTTGTTTTTCAATGTTTCACTGTTTTGACAGATCTAAATTATAGCCATCTATTGTACTTTTAACCCCTGGTCTGCTCTTTCAACCACTGCTGTTGCTTTTCTGTCTCTCAGTTGACCCAGCACACTGGGTTGTTGGTTTTTTCTTTCAGTCTACTTGATGCACTGTTTTTTGTTCTCTCAGTCAACATGGTGTCATCTAGCATTCAAGTCTTGCATTCGCAAACTAAAAAAAAGACTGGCTTCTACTTTTCAACCAGTTCCACTTTGGGGCACGACCCTGGTCCCTAACCCATCAGATTAGAGGGGGTGTCTGTACTCTCCCTTTAGAGGCCTTATTGGTAGCAATGCTTCTGTCACAGCTTTTTATTAAAACTTGTAGGGTTTTAAGTTTTTAATTTAATTGATTTTATTTCTGCCCATGGGTTCTAAGCGGTTTTGTTTTAAGCGTCAAATGGTTCAATATGCTTTAAGTCTTTTAAAATAAGTCTTACTGTTTTAAACTGTTCTAAAATAATATTGTACACCACCCTGAAATCTTCAAATACAGGATGGAATAAAATTATTTCAATAAATAAATAATGTCTAAATAAACCAGGTTAGAATGTTAGGCAGTCAGCACAGCTCTTCATCTGGCTAGGACGGAGAACCAAATCAGCTCCAGTTGCCAATTCAGTATGCTTATTGTGTGTATGTGCCTTAACCCTCTATTTTAATCCCTCAGAGTTGTATTTGTTTTTAGAATCAATGTAGAACTAGATGTACAATATAAACAATGTCCCTAAGTTTCAGCCACTTGCCATCTGCAGGTTTGGGATCGGGTGGGAATGGGTCTGGATTACCAAGAAAAAGCACCTGGGGACAAAAAAAATGTCCCAACAAATTTATTGATTTTTGCCATTGGCAGTACTTTTATCCCAGCCAATGTAAAACAGTAGCACCCCTCTATCCATGAGGGATTGGTTCTGGGCCCCCAACCCACAGATACTGAAATCTGTGTATAATAGTGAACACTACTCACCACCACCACCCCGCTGCTGCAGGAGACCTCCCGGGGGAAGGGAGAAGGGACACAAGCTCTCCTACTCCTCTCCTTTCCCCTGCTGCCAGTGCAATTGGGGGGGGAGTGAAGCAGAGGAAGTGGGAGAGGCCATCACACCACTGCAACCAGAGCCCTCCTGGGGGGAGGGGGAGGCAAGATCCCTCCTCCCCTCCCCTCCCCTCCCCCCGCCATTGCCAACCACGGATAATTGAATCAGCGGTTATTGAATCAGCATATATGTGGGTGCTACTGTATTGGAACAAAAAGAATGCCCAGTGCTGTTTTTCAGCTAATCATGATCTAGCAAGGCAGAAGTTATATGTTCCAGTTGTCAGCAGGTTAACCTTGTTCAGAGGTAGAGATATCATCTTCACATTCTTCATACTCACAGGCAAGAATGAATAATTCCTTCCAAGTTCTCCCAACTGGATGACAATACCAAAGTTTCTTTGCAGTTCCTAATTTACAGCAGATCCTGTTCGTCCCTTTGGAAGTATCTGCACAGAAATACCTGGGGTTTTTTTTCTATGCAGAAACAAATTCTTGTGCAGAAAACATGCTTGCTGCACAGAAATACACATGATTTTTGCACAAATAATGCTTTCTGTGCAGAAATACACATGATTTTTCTGTACAATTCCATGCATAAATACCATGTGTATTTCTGGAAAGATGAATACTTCTTTGCAAAAATCTGCCCACCAACTTTTGGGTGCCTGTATTCTTTTCAATGTGGTTTCTTGAACTTTGGAAAACTCCTTTCTCAGCTGAGAAACTAATAGTAAAAGAATATTCTCTCCTTCCCTGTTTAGTAGGACTCAAAATTTTATCCAATGGAATTCACTAGAGTGAGAAAATACACCACACTACAGGAAGGATCCATCTTATGTTTATTTTATTTTATTGTAACTTGGTTTTGTTTCACTTTCATTCCTTTTTTTCTGGCTGTGCATGTTTGGGTGGCAAACACTTGATTATGCACATGCAAACACTCCTTTGGACTTGAGGACTATGTGTGCCTACCACACATTGGGCTCAATAAACATCTCTACCACACAAAGGTTTTTGTTGGGCTATTCCATGAGGAGATTATAGAACCAAGGGGAAAGAAGTTTAGAAATAGTTTCTTTTAAAGTAAAATGAAGCATAACATTAGCTAAAACTTGTCTACATCCTAAGAATAACTTACCTAAAAAATCTACATGTGTTGGAGGGAGGATGAGTTCACTTTAACTACAAACCTGGGGCTCTTTTACACTATGCAATTATAGTAGTGTGATTCTACTTTAACTCCCATAACAACATCCTATGGGATTCTGGGGTTTACAGTTTAGGGAGGGGTGTGTACAGTTTTCAGCCAGGGTGCTCTAGTGCCTCAGCAAACTAGAAACCCTGGGATTCCATAGGATGTAGCCAGTTAAAGTGGAACCATAGTGCTATAACTGCATGGTATGAAAGAGCTCTGGCTTAGGAGATTATTAGAAGCGTGCCTAAAAAGGTTATTATGACACTGTATTTTACAGCATTCGTGTCTGGTATAATGACACAAGTTTTCTCACACTGCTGTGATAACAATACAAAATTGCCCCAAGAATCTGGCAATACGAGATCTCATGCCGCTTACTTCCACATTTCTCCGTGAACAAAATTTTGGCACATATTGTGAGAAGACACTAGCATGCTAAAAAGCCCCAAAACACCAAAATTAAAAAGGAAAATGTTCAGAAAAGCACAGGTACACGTTTAGAAACTTGCAAGCAAGACAGGAAGGTTCATTAAAAGACCATATGGTACCTAGTTTTCCCTTTCACACATGGAAATGTTCTGGTGGAACTGACCATTGATGCTGGAATCACGCCAGCAGAATGGGGCACCTTCTCACACACATGAAAATATGGAACACAAATGCTACTGGAGATCAATTTTTGACTTCTCCCCAACAATACAAAATAACTTGCATAACATTGGGGCTCTATGCTGTCTGATAAGGAAGCCCTTCTGCGATCTCGTGGCATTATTATAATGCCATTTTTGACCCATCTGATAATCTCTTTAGTCTTGCCATCACTGTTTGCCTACAAGCCAGATGCAAAGGAAAAGCTCTTTCACAACCAAAAAACTCCTATGAGTGGGGAAATTCAAAGTGACTGACCAATAGCCTGGACAGACCTGACATGCATTTTGTGAGAGATTTTTTGGAGGGACATAGAAGAGCAAACTGGGACCTACTGATGCCGCCTGGTGTTCTTTGTATAGATATATTTGAAAAAGGAAGGGGGAGGTTGTCACCGCCGCCTTAGTTTTCACAGCTGCTGGCTATCAGGATGACTTCAGAACAGTTTTCACAGTGAAAACTGTAAATAAGGTTGTCATTCCACCTTATATTATTCTGTAGAGTTATAGTCAGTAAAGAACAGCATAGGAAGATATAAACGATGGGATAGGCAGTTGGCAGGAAAGTAGTTATTTCTTCAGTAACTTTTGTCAAATTACATGACGATTGTTTTCAGATTCTGGCTGGCTAGCTGGGTTTGCTCCCTCCTTTCTCTCATGTTTCTACAGGTTATGCAATTCATATGCTATTTTAATAAGAATAACAAGACTATGGACTTTATCAGATGCATCAAATACGGCATCATAATGACACTACATAACCGTGAAAGGGCACACATATCAGACAATGTTGTCCTTTTACACTTGTGTCCCTGACAAAGCCAGTACTTTTTAACTGATAGTTTAAGACATCGCTCCTGCCATTGTTTGTTTGTTTGTTTGTTTGTTTTTGCCAGCATAGTCAGTGTGTGAAACCTCGCATCCTTTTTTACCCGTACTCACCCTGTCAGTGGCGTGTCTGGCACAAACACTTTGGGGTGAGATCGCAACATCCAGGTAAGTGACACACTTTTTATGACCTTCCCTGGGTTACTTGTAAGTTTTAAAGTGTGTTTTTGTGCTTTAAAAAACTTTTTAGTGTTTTTTTTGGAGGGGGTGAATTTCCCGTGCTATGAAGTCTCATGATATTTCACAGGATTTCAAAGAAGGAAGTGAACAGACCTCTGTTCACTTCCTCTTTCATTGCCAGAACTGTCTTTGCCAGGAATAGAGATAAGTAAAGGGGAAGCATCTTTTGCTAGCATAAAAATGGATTTTTTTATGCCAGAAAAAGAATGCTTTAAAGGGAAGTCTGATAAAGTCCTATCACATGTTAATTGCACATGTTCATTGTTGAACATCCATCAATCAGCCTTGACTGAATGCCTTAGAAACAATTTTCTTCCCATTCAAATCATCCAGAGATACAACCATCAAGGCATTGAAAACAAATGCCTCCCCTCCGCAAATGTTTTTTAGATAAAATCCTTGGGGTTTTTTAGATAAAATCCTTGGGATAAAATGTGGGATAAAGAATGGTGAAGAGACAGGAATATTTATATAGTGCATTTCTATCTGACCTTCCTTCCAGTGAAATATGCCTATTTTACATAGATTTATGATGTCAGTAAGCACACAACTCTTATCAAAAGTCACCCTCAGAACAAAATTATTATTATTAACTTTATTTATACACTGCCTTTTCTCCAGTACTGGGACTCAAGGCATCTAGAGTGTGGCTCAAGGCTACTGTTTGGTTATATGTTTGGCTATTAGTATAGTAAATTACCTGCTTCACTTTCTCCATGTTTTTCAACAACAACAAAGCAGAATGTTTCACAACATCTAAGATTTTCCCCATTTCACTGTGTGTTGTTCTCTTTAAAGTAAAAATACCCACTTACATCCAAATGTTCAAATACAACCAAAATAAGTAGATAATGAAGAGTTTTTCTTGTATATAAGATATCATCAGGGGCTTCCCCTCCCTCCCTAACATGCCAGACATTTTTAGTTTTGATGGTGCATCTTCAATTATTCACAATCCCCATTTCCAGTTACTAATATCATTTTGCACTTGCTGCATTGATTTGTCCTATAAATAATGGACTGCATAATCTTATTAATCAGAGATGTAAATGTTGAGGTTGCAATCCTATATCCATTTACCTAGGAGGAAGTTCTACTGGAATCAATAGAACTTACTTCTTGGAGTAGATGCATATGGGACTGGAGTGTTTCTGCCATAATCTCTGGCATAAACCCTGCTATACAGCCTGAACATCTTTCGAAGACTAGAATATTTTTTTGGGGAGTTAAATCTGGATTGGATTTCTATTTTATCTTTCTCTGTATAGTATTCTTCACTTAAAATAGCCCTTGCATGTATTTATATTTTACAGGGTATCCTTCATCTTCTGCCATGTATGTGTGGTAAGTAATACATGGGGGGGGGGAGAGAGAGAGAGAAAGAGCAAAATCATCTGTGTTAAGAAACCATATGAGGTGAAATAATTTTCAGTATCAGTGAGGCTGATATTGAAACTAGAATTAATAAGGAAAAAGTAGAGTATGTTTATATTTAATTTGAGTGCTCACGGAAAGGAAATATGGAGTATGAATTATGGTATGTTTATAATTTCTTATTAGGTAGCTACTTTGAAACAGGATTTTAAGTCATAACTGCCCCTGGAAATATGTGTTGATATTAGTAGGTATGATATATTTAAACATTCAAAACTGAAATTATTTTGTTAACTTAATAGTTCTTCAAACATGAGAAAACCCAAAACTGATCAATTCATCCATCTAGGCTCAGGGTTTGAATGCTTAAATGTGCTTCAATCCCTGTGAATTCAGCTGAAGTAATGCTGAGTGAGGGTTATCACCTTTTTTTCTAAGGGGCTCCTCATCTTAACAGTCATAGCATAGATATGTACATAATGTCCTCCCCTAGGTACAGCAGCATTGCCTTTTTGATGCAGCCAGTACAAATGGGGGACAATATTTTTCAGTTATTATTTTAAAGAGTTTACACAAATCCATATTCAAAATGAACTTGGAGGTTTTTTAAAAAAAATGTAGAAGAAATGGCAATATTTTTCATATTCCTAGCAGAAGGTATCATTCTAAATTTATTGGGATTATTTTTAATAAAGATTGTGAATTTTCAAGCTGAGTAGAGGTACCAAAGTGGAAGATAACAAATATATTCTGTGTTAAAATAGAAGTAGACGACTGTGGTCAGAGAAAGTGCATGATTCTGGAAAGAATAATTGTTTGGAGGAATTGTCTGGAGGACAATCTTTCATTCCTAAATAGGAGATCAGAATTTACAAATGACCAGAGTGACCTTTGGGTAGGATAGTGCTGTAGTGACTGAAAGCTACGTTGGCAGAGTCCACTTTCTTAAAAGTGAGAAAGAATGTGTTTCAATGTTTCATTTATTACTTTAGAGTCTAGAGCATTTAACAATGAAAACATTTTAGTTTTACTACAAGATACATTCAATTTATCAGCTGGAACTGTTTTAAACGTTAGGTATCTCAAAAGACATAAAATATACCTAGATGCTGACCAATATTTCTTCAACATAGTCAAATAAACCATCATGAAATTTTCACCAAATTTGCACTCACAGTCATCCATAGTTTAGATTCCAGTTCCACAACATAAAAAAAAGCCCTCTGTGGTTGTGGAGATTATTAGATGTGTCAAAAATGGTGTTATAACGATGCCATGAGATCACAAAAGGGCTTCCTTATCAGATGATGTTGTTGTGCAAGCATTCTGCTGCCGTTAGGCGGGAGTTCTTTTTTTATTGTTGGGGAGAAGTCGAAAACTGATCTCCTGTAGCATTTGTGTTCCAGATTTTCATGTGTGCAAGAAGGTGCCCCGTTCTGCTGGCATGATTCCAGCATCAATGGGTGGTCCTGCCAGAATACTTCCAGGTGCAAACAGGAAAACTAGGTACCATACACTCTTTTTATGAGCCTCCCTGTCTTGCTTGCAGGTTTCTAAATGTGTATCTGTGCTTTTGTGAACATTTTCTTTTTTAATTTTGGTGTTTGGGGACTTTTTAGACCGCTCGCATCTTCTCACAAGATGTGTTTAAATCTTGTTCATGGAGAAATGCAGAACTAAGTGGCCTGAGCACTCATATTGCTGGATTCTTGGGGCGACTTTGTACTGTTATCACAGTGGCATGAGAAAACATGTGTCATGCTGGAACACAAACACTGTAAAATATAGTGCCATAATGACATATTTAGGCACTCATCTGATAATCTCGTAAGAGTAAATTTATCCCACTTAACAGCAATAATTTTTATTCAGATGTCAATTCAGGACCCATTTCAGATATTTGAAACCTGGCTCTGCAGAATGACCTTTTATTTCCACAGCTATAGTAGTCATTTCCTAGTTCTCATTTGAAGGATGTTAGCAAAGTTGTTTGGGATACTCATTTCTACATCTGTCTGAGCCTATTTCTACACAAAATGGTAGTCAGCGCTAATGTTTTGATTCCTTTGGTATGTATCCTCTTTTATGTGGAAAAAGAAAACAATCAGTCCTGGAGACTTCCTCCATGGAGTAATCTAAACCAGACAAATGTCCTTAAATAACATGTTCAGAAGTACCAGGATGGAAAACAGTCATGTGATTCCATTCTTTAATAGTGGTTTTTCACCACAAAAGGCAGAGGATCCAATTAACCTCAAGCTACTGTCAATAATTTTTATATCTCATAGCTCTCCACTCAAGATGGCCAGCAAACATCCATGCTCTTGTAACATTTTCAAGGAGCCATGTCTGCCTCTGACAACACCTTCCATGAAATGATTGAAAAGATTTTAAGCCATAAAACGATGTTTTGACACCATGCAAATTACAGTCTATAACAACTATAATAAAAGAGAGAAAATTTCAAAGTGAAGCAATAACATTTCTCATGTCCTAACTGTGCTATTGCCTCAAAATGAACCATCAATTTTTCTTCTGAAAACATTTTCAAGGCACACCATTGAGCAATTTTTCTGTATGAATAATCCATCCTTCTAGTTTGCCTCCAGAGTGAGGTCAAAGCTGTTTTTATGCACACTGAACAGTTGCATTTCTCTCTGCTTATGTAATTCAGTTGTCAGCCGGCCTGAAATACTTCATGCACTATTTGGACTGCCAAGAGAGAAGCCAAGCAGTTTGAGCAATATTTAACACAGTCAAACATGACTGAAAATCCCTTTTTTTTTTTTTTTGTATCATTAGAATAGATTTTTAAACATTGCTTTAAAAAACACTAAGGAATACCATAAGTACAGAACTGTGAAATATATAGAATATATAGTACTATGAAGAAACTGCCTTGTTAATATGCACCGCTTACCTTGCTATAGAAACGTAACTTACTGTAATTTTTGAAGGACTGGATTTTCTAAACTGGATAATTGCTCTTGTATAATAACCAGCTGAAATTAATGATTAAACTTACATTCACCTGAACAAAAGCAATTACATTTAAACAATAAATTACAGAGGTCATGATCTATTGTATGGTTTGTTGATTTTAGTCACTTGTAGTGGGCCACTTCTGATAGAGAACCTTTGCTTTATAGAGAAGGATGACCCAGCATCTTGCTCTCCCAGTTACCAAAAAGAAAAAAAAAACCTACGAAGAGCAGAGTCAATCAGAAAATTTTGTTTCTTATGGATAATGAAATAAAACACTTCAAGTCCTCTCTTAATGTAAAGGACATATGATGAACTTATTTTAATTCAAACTACTAGGAAGACAAAAAGCTGGCTTAAACTAAAGGCATTTATTGCATTACACAGTTATAGCACTTTGATTCCACTTTAATGGCCATGGCAACATCCAATGGAATCCTAGAGTTTGAAGTCTGACGAGACACTCAACCCCTCTGGCTGAGACTTCTAAATACTTCTCCCTGACTTGCCAATCTCAGAATTCCATTGGATTGAGCCATGGCAGTTGAGTGGCATCATAGCCGTACAATTGTGTAGTACAAAAGGACTGCAGATAAGACTACTTATCCAATTAGCTAGCATTGCCTAGATTGACAGAGGCTCCTCAAGGTTTACACTCAATGTCTTTCCCAACAACTTCTTCCCATGAATAATAGAATCATAGAATTGTAGAGTTGGAAAAGACCATGAGGGCCATCCAGTCCAACCCCCTGCCATGCAGGAATACACAATCAAAGCATCCCTGACGGATGGCCATCCAGCCTCTGATTAAAGACCTCCAAGGAAGGAGACCCCACCACGCTCCAAGGGAGTGTGTTCCACTGCCAAACAACTCTTACTGTCAAAAAGTTCCTCCTAATGTTGAGGTGGAATCTCTGTTCCTGGAGCTTGCATCCATTGCTCCATGTTCCAGTCTCTGGAGCAGCCGAAAACAAGCTTGCTCCATCCTCAATGTGACACCCCTTCAACTACTTAAACAGGGCTATCATATCGCCTCTTAACCATCATTTTTCCAGGCTAAACATACCCAGCTCCCTAAGTCCCTAAGATTTCCAGACCTTTCGCCATTTTAGTTGCCCTTCTCTGGACACGCTCCAATTTGTCAATATCCTTTTTTCATTGTGGACACAGTATTCTAGGTGAGGTCTGACCAAGGCAGAATAGAGCAGCACTATCACTTCCTTTGATCTAACACTATACTTCTATTCTCTCTCTGGCTTTTCTTCACAAACGAAGATTCAGGAAGGACTCATCCCACGCTTTCTGCAAGTGCGCTGATGACTAAAAAGGCCAATCCGAGATAAACAAGTCCGGTTGCAAAAAGCACAGCAGAAGGTCTCCTTGGGTGATGTTTTTGGGTTGTGATTCTTTCTGCATTGTCGTTTCTCTTCAAGACTTGTTCGTCGTGAGTTCTCAAATAAGGCTGCAGCATTGTGGATAGTGCGTCTCCATGCGTCCCGATGTGAGGCCAGGGCGGACCACTGTTGGTGATCAATTTGGCCAAGCCTGAGATGTTGTTTCAGGGAATCTTTGTATCGCTTTTTTGGAGCGCCCCTCTTACGCTGACCCGTGGCGAGTTCACCGTAGAGTACTATTTTTGGGAGGCGATGGTCCTCCATCCTAGAAACGTGCCCTGCCCAGCGCAGCTGTGTTCTCAAGATCATGGCCTCAATGCTGGTGATCCCTGCTTGCTCAAGGATAGCAACATTCGTCACATAGTCCAGTGTATATTTAGGATTGTGCATAGACAGCACTGATGAAAGCGCTCGAGGAGTCATAGGTGGTGGCGATAGGTGACCCATGTTTCAGATCCATAAAGGAGGATAGACAGTACGATGGCTCTATACACACTGATTTTTGTGCTTTGCCTCAGGTGTTTATTGCTCCAGACTCTTTTGTGAAGTCTTCCAAATGCACTATATGCCTTTGCTAATCTGTGATCGATCTCTTTGTCAATCTTGGCATCTGAGGAGATTATGCTTCCCAGGTAGGTGAACTGCTATTGAACTGCTACTTCTATTGATGCACCCCAAAATCGCATTGGCCTTTTTAGCTGCCACATCACACTGTTGACTCATGTTCAACTTGTGGTCGACTAGGACTAGATCCCTTTCACACATAGTCTCGTTCAGCCAGGTCTCCCCCATCCTATATCTATGCATTTCATTTTTCCGCCCTAAGTGCAGTACCTTACATTTCTCCGTATTGAATTTCATTTTGTTAGCTTTGGCCCAGCTCTCCAGTCTATCCAGGTCATTTTGAATTTTGATCCTGTCCTCTAGGGTATTAGCTACTCCTCCTAAATTTGGTGTCAAATTTGATAAGTATGCCCCTAATTCCCTCATCCAAGTCATTGATAAAGATGTTGAATAGCACTGGGCCCAGGACAGACCCCTGTGGCACCCCACTGGTCACATCTTTTCAAGACAAAGAGGAGCCACTGCTGACCACCCTTTGGGTTCGGCCGGTCAACCAATTACAAATCCATGGGACAGTTAACTTGTCTAGCCCACATTTTACAAGTTTGTTTGCAAGAATGTCATGGGGAACCTTGTCAAAGGCCTTACTGAAATCAAGGTATGCGATATCCACAGTGTTCCCTTCATCTACCAAGCTGGTAATTTTATCAAAAAAAGAGTTCAGATTAGTCTGGCATGACTTGTTCCTCTGAAACCCATGTTGACTTTTTGTGATTATGGCATTGCCTTCTAAATGTTCACAGACTCTCTGTTGAATGATCTGCTCTAGAATCTTCTCAGGTATTGATGTCAGACTAACTGGACAATATTTGTTGGGATCCTCTTTTTTCCCCTTTTTGAAGATGGGGACAATGTTTGCCCTCCTCCAGTCTGCTGGGACTTCTCCTGTTCTCCAGGAGTTCTCAAAGATTATTTCCAATGGCTCTGAGATTACATTTGCCAGCTCTTTTAATATTCTTGGATGTAGTTCATCTGGTCCTGGAGATTTACATTCATTTAGATTAAGAAGGTATTCCTGTACTACCTCTTTGCTTATTCTGTGCTGGATTTCCCCTATTGTGTCCTCTGTTCCATTATCCTCAGGTTGGTCAACCTTTTCCTTTTCTGAAAACACTGAGGCAAAGAAGGTGTTGAGTAATTCTGCCTTTTCTCTGTCCCCTGTTAGCATTTTGGCATCTTCTTCACATAGTGGCCCTACCATTTTCTTCTTCCTCCTTTTGCAGTGGACATACCCAAAAAAACCCTTTTTATTGTTCTTAACCTCTCTGGCAAGCCTGAGCTCATTCTGCGCTTTAGCTTTTCTGACTTTACTCCTACACGTGTTCGCTATCTGTTTGAATTCTTCTTTGGTGTTTTCCCCTTTTTTCCATTTCCTATATATGTTCCATTTAAAACTTAGCTCCATTGAAAGTTCTTTAGTCATCCATCCTGGTTTCTTGAGACACCTCCCATTTTTCTTCCTCATTGGTATAGTATGAAATTGTGCCTTCAGTATCTCCCTTTTGAGAAAGTCCCATCCGTCTTGAGGTCTCTTCTCTTTTAGTATTCCTGACCATGGGATCACCCCCAGTATTTCCCCAAGTTTATTGAAATCAGCTCTCCTAAAGTCAAGAATGTGTGTCTGACTATGCCTGTCTTCTCCTTTCCATTGTATAACAAACTCCAGGAGAACATGATCACTCTCACCTAAGGATCCCACCACTTGCACCCCATTAACCAGGTCATTCTTGTTGGTTAGGATCAGATCTAAAATAGCTGACCCCCTTGTTGCCTCTTCCACCTTTTGGACCATGAAATTGTCTTCCAGGCAAGTAAGGAATTTGCTAGACCTTGAAGTTTTGGTTGAGTTAGATTGCCAGCAAATATCAGGATAGTTGACGTCACCCATCACTACTACATCTCTCCTTTCTGCATGTGTGTTCATCTGTTCTAGAAAGGCATCATCCAATTCCTCTATCTGATTTGGGATACCACCACCATCATCATCATGAGATATCACCATCATCATCATCTTCATCTTTTTTTCACAGAATTCAAAGTGGATTTTTTAAAAATAAGCAAATACAGATACAAAATAGATATAGGCAAAACTGTAAAAGATTACAAGAATTCAGAATTTTTAAAAAGCTACACAGAAGGCTTAAGAGGGAGAGAGTCAATCTAACCTTTTTCTGAAGGGAGTTATAGAGCTTCAAAGCAGCCACTGAGAAAGTCCTCTTCAATGTTCCCACTTACGAACTTGTGAAGATGGTGGAATGAAGAGAAAGATGTTTCCCTGTTATCATTAGCAATATTAGGAGTTTTGACATAGCTAATATTTATTTAAGAGACAAAGGACTGTCACCATATTCCTTCCAGGCAAGACTCTTGTACTAGTGTGGGCGCATCTATGTGACCCCTGGATCCTGTTGGGAAGTGGTCCTCCACTTGTGCCATGACAGTGGGCCTGCAGGGAACTTTGGGTTATAAAATACTCTGCACCTCCTCACTAGGGAAATTTGGCAGCCTTGAGTCCAGGCAGACATGGAGCATCATGTGAGGACCTGCCCCACCTGCTATCATGCCAAGGATCAGCCAGAAAGGCACATTGGATTATTGCAACCACTGCCTACTCCTTCTGGACCCTGAAGGATGATCTTCATGTACTTTATTACAGATCTATTCATGTCAGCTGGTCACACCACCTTTCAGTTCATGGTGAATTAGTTCTCCAAAATGGCACATTTTTCCCCTGTTCTGGTGTGCTGTCTGCTAAGAAAACATCCTGCCTGTTCATGCAGTGCATCTTTTACCTCACAGTCACCCTATGGAGATCATATATGATGGGGGGTTGGAGAGAGAGAGAGAGAGATAATTTATAGCCCAGTTCTGGCAGAGTCTGCTCCAGCTTGATATTAAGCCCCATCTCTTCTCATACTACCATCTGCAATTGGACAGTCAGACTGAGTGGACCAATGCCAATGGTGGCGCAGTGGTTAAATGCCAGTACTGCAAGCCACCACGTCACAAGTTCGATTCCAGCCGGCTCCAAGGTTCACTCAGCCTTCCATCCTTTCGTAGGTCGGTAAATTGAGTACCCAGCTTGTGGGGGGCAATTAGCTAACACACATTGGAAACTGTTTAATGCAGCGTAGATGTGTAAATAGCTATTGCTTAAAACAATTTGTAAGCAGCTCTGATAGCCTTGTGGCTGAAGAGTGGGGTATAAATAAATAAATAAATAATAATAAATAAGACAATTGAGTTGAGCTGTTGCCAATGGCAGAGTTTGCCTACAACAACTCCCTCCTCACCTTGATTCAACAGACCCTCTTTTTGCCAACTTCATTTTCCACCCATGCTTGTTTCCAGTTGTGTCCCCCACCCAGTTTTCGATGCCTGCAGCAGAGCAAGGGTTTCAGGAGTTATAAGCCACACAATCACTTCTGATTGAGAAATTGAACTTAACCAAACAGGAGTATAAGCACTTTGCAGATACTGTGAGACAACCTGCCCCCTCCCTGAAAGTTTGGGGCATCAGGTCTGGCCCTCCACTTGTCATCTTCTGCATCATCTGGATGCCCACTTCACAGATACTATCCCATAATGGTGCAATCTAATTCCTTGGCTTTCCACTTACAGCTGCCAGAGAGTCTTCATGTCCAGCCTGTGTTTCACCACTTTCTCCTGGTCCCTGCAATGGACATCCATCCTGTCATGTGTTTGACACCTCCACCCCTCCAGTGATAGTGGGAGGGGAGAAGGAATATGAAGTAACTCAGGTGCTGGACTCCTGGTATGCCCCCTCTACTGCAGTACCTCATTGATTGGGTAGTATATAGACCAGAGGAGCATGTGTCTTGGGAACATGTGTCTGATATCCATATTCCCATACTGGTGCACCAGTTCCACCAGTGCTATCCCGCTAAACCTAGAAACATCCCCAACACCCAGGGGATGATACTGGGGAGAGGAGTAGTGTCATAATTTACCCTCTAGAGACAGAGCTTTCAGACACAGAGGAGGAGGATCTACAGCTCCTGATAATCTCTCCAAGTGATCCTAGTGAACTCTCTGAGACTGAGGAGCTGGGGGCTGAGGCAGAGGGGGGTCCCTACTCCCCAGCAGGAGGTTGCAGACACTGAAGACTTGTTACCATTCTTTGCAGAACAAAAAAGAGACAAGGAGAGATTACTCTTATCTCAGCTGCTGCTAAATTGGAGACACTGACTAATTAGGCACCTGGTGTCTCGAGACAGCTGCCCATAAGACTCCCAGCAGCTCCCTGGCAGCTTTGTTGCTGACAACAGTTCTCTCTTGGTGACTGGCAATACTCTTCAGCATTCATGTTTTCCTGACCTTGGACTAGCTATGATTTATGAGTCTGTTTTATCCCTTACTGGGTTTATTTAACTGGACTACTGACTTGCTGTACAACTTCTGGACTGGCTGATGACCTTTATCCTACTGGATGCCCGGTGACTGACCTGGACTGTATTAAATACTTGACAACTCTTGCAGTCCAACCACCTGATTCCTGGAACATTTGCTGACTGGAGTATAGGACAGTCTGGAAACCAAGTTTGATGGGGATTGACTTAAGGAGCTGCGTATGTTTAGCATGTAGGAGAAAAGACTGAGAGGTGGCATGATAGCCATCTTTAAATATGTGAAGGGATGTCATGTAGAAGGTGGAGCAAGCTTGTTTTCTGATGCTCCAGAGACTGGGACATGGAGCAATGGATTCAAATTACTACATAAGGAAGAACTTCTCTACTCTAATTGCTGTTCAACAGTGGAATGGACTCTATATCTTTAAACAGAAGTTTCATGGAAATCTTTCAGAAGTAGTTTTTTGTTATGTCAAAAGCTTTCACAGCTGGCATCCATAGATTTTCCTTGGCTTTTTTCTGGGCTGTGAGGCTGTGTTCTGGAAGAGTTTACTTCTGACGTTTTGGCTGCATCTGTGGCTGGCATCTTCAGAGAATGTTTGGGTCGGAGTGTGTGTGGAGTTTATATACTGTGAACCCCTGTTAGGGAGTATATGTAAATTTGTGATTTGAATGATTAGTTTCTGGGTATAGAAATACAAGGAGGATTAGTGTCTGGCTAATGGTAGGTTGATGGCTCATTATCTGCTGGAAATCCTCCTATCCCTGGTGGAATTCCTTTGTAAGTGTTGAGTTTTTATTCTATTTTTTTCACATAATAAAAATATATATTGTTTTTCATACACACACACACACACACACACACACACATATTTACATATACTCCCCAATAGGAGTATATGTAGAAGTATACATATTGTTTTTCACATATATATTTACATATTTACATATACTCCCCAACAGCAGTTCACAGTATATAAACTCCACACAAACTCCTACCCAACCATTCTCTGAAGATGCCAGCCACAGATGCAGGTGAAACATCAGGAGTAAATTCTTCCAGAACATGGCCTCACAGCCCAGAAAAAACCCAAGGAAAAGTTTTTTGTTAGTTGTTGATTTGCATATGGTAGGGGGCTGAACTTGCAGTCCCTTCCAACTGAAAGATTCTATGATTCTATGGTTTTATGAGGCTTCAGATAGCCTGGACCCAAACTATGTAGGGCTTTACAACCAGTAGTGTAAAACTTTGTAAATTTCATTTTCACAAGCAAGAATTAATAATTTAGCCATTTTCGCCTTTGTCACAAATAACTGAACAAACTTGTGCAGTGTTCAAAGACTATTAACAGTTCTTATACTGTTCAAAATAAGTTATTCTGTTCAAAAATGCAATTTTTGCAGACAAAACAGCATTTTCTATACAAAAACAAATTTCATGATCTGAAATGTTATTTTCTATGCAGAAAATGCTGGTCTTTGTGCAACCCCCACTCATTTCTGTGCAGCAAATTCTGCACAACTACATTTTTCACATGGATAAATTCCAGAACTTTTCTGGGCTGTGAGGCTGTGTTCTGGAAGAGTTTATTTCTGATGTTTTGCCTGCATCTGTGGCTGGCATCTTCAGAGAATGGTTGGATAGGAGTATGTGTGGGGTTTATATAGTGTGAGTCCCTGTTGGAGAAGATATGTACCTCTGTGTATTTGGATGGCTAGTTACTGGGAGGAGATATGCAAGGAGGATTAGTTTCTATTTAGCTAATGGTCCTTTGTCCACTAGGAATCCCCCTGTCCCTGGGTGGAGTTCATTTGTATGTACTGAGTTTTGATTTTGGTGTTTTTTCAGGACTGGTAGCCAAACTTTGTTTACTTGTAGGGTTTCTTTTTTGCTGTTGAAGTTGTCCAGGGGTTCGTTTACATGGGCAAATATTCCCCTAAATATACCGCAAAGATAGTAGCTCATTGTTCCCACGGATCGCACCACAGCATCGCCTCATTCAGAAGGGGGGAAGGTAATACACCCAAATATAGTGTGACAAGGGATGTTGCTACTTTTGCCAAGTTATTCGCAAAGTAGCGCATTATTGCTAGTGTAAACAACCATTCCACTAAGGGCTGCAGCAGAGCTGCATTGTGATTGGTTGTTATGATGAAGGGGTGGGCTTAAAAGAGGTGGAGTGAGGGAGGGAGATTCAGTAGCGATTAAGAAATTTTGAAAAATCCTCTCTGCTATTTTGCAAGTCTGTGTGAATCC
This sequence comes from Gambelia wislizenii, assembly GCA_030847615.1. Lineage (NCBI taxonomy): Eukaryota > Metazoa > Chordata > Lepidosauria > Squamata > Crotaphytidae > Gambelia > Gambelia wislizenii. Next base: position 287,655,799 of record JAUMIR010000003.1, read on the forward strand.
AGTTCGCTAAGAAAAAGGATTCCCAATTCCTTTCAGTCAGGGAAGATCTGTTCTACACATAAAGCACTTCCTCTTTCTCCTCAGCTGCGATCACTGTGTCTCTGCTTGGCGGGGGCAGAGAGAGAGAGAGAGAGAGAGAGAGACTTTTCTTTGATCTTCCCCCTGCTATTTTGGCAGTCTGTGATTCTTTATTTAGCAAGGAAATGCAGGCTTCCAATCCTTTCAATCATGGAGCATCTATCCTGCTCCCCATAAAGCCCCTCCTCTGCTTGGTCTCTGCTTAGGAGGCCACGCCCCCGCACCTTTCCATGTCTGAACCATAAAGCGACATAGTTAACAAAAAAAACTGACTGGCACAGCTGCGGAAAAGAATTAAAGCTCGATTTGCCACAATAAATCTGCTGTGTAAATGAACCCCAGGTGTTTGTGGATTTCAATAGCTTCCCTGTACATTCTGACATGATAATTGTTGGCCTTGTCCAGAATTTCAGTGTTCTCAAATAGCACTTTGTGTCCTGGTTGGTTTATCACATGTTCTGCTACTGCTGATTTTTCTGGCTGGCCCAGTCTGCAATGTCTCTCATGTTCCTTGATTCGTGTTTGCACACTGCATTTAGTGGTCCCTATGTAAACTTGTCCACAGCTGCATGGTATGCGGTAAACTCCTGCAACTGTGAGAGGGTCTCTTTTATTCTTCGCTGAGCATAGCTTTTCTTGGATTTTCTTGGTTGGTCTGTAGATTGTTTGGAGGTTGTGTTTCCTCATCAGTTTCCCTATTCTGTTTGTGACTCCTTTGATGTATGGTAAAAATACCTTCCCTTTGGGTGGCTGTTTTTCTTCTTCATTCCTGTGGTTTTTTCTGGGTCTGGCTGCTCTTGTGATATCTGATCTGGAGTAACCATTAGCCTATAGAGTCCAGTTTAGGTGCTTCATTTCATCTTCCAGGTAGTGGGGTTTGCAGATCCTTTTTGCATGGTCTACTAGTCTTTTTTATTGTGCTTCTTTTTTGTCCTGGGTGATGACTGGAATTCTTGTTGGTATCTGTCCATGTGTGAGGGTTTTCTGTATACCTTGTGGCCCAATCATTGGTTTGGTTTGTGGATGACTAGGACATCCAAGTATGGCAATGTTCTTTCCTTTTCTTTTTCCACTGTGAATTGGATGTCCGGGTGGATGCTGTTCCGGTGGTTCAGAAATGCAGCTAAATCTTCTTCTTCATGGCTCCAAATGGTGAAAGTGTCGTCCACATATCAGAACCATGTTGTGGGGATTTTTGGTGCTGTTTCTAGGGTTTGCTTTTCAAAATGTTCTATGTAAAAGTTTGCTATCACGAGGTCAGAGGGCTGCCCATGGCTACCCCATCTGTTCATAGAATTTGTTATCCAACTGGATGTAGCTTGTAGTGAGGCAATGTTTGAACAAGGCTGTGGGGCCTTCTGGAAATATTTGTTGGATGAGTGCCATAGTGTCCATTATGAACAAGGAACAAAGCTGGTCAGTCTGTCTCTGGGTTTTAGTTTGAAGTTGTTGATTTTTTCTATGTAGTAAGCTGAGTCCTTGATGTAGTGGGAGGTTTGCCCTATGTGGGTTTATAATTGTGTGGTCAGACACTTAGCCACGTCATACGTGGGGGATCCAATGGTGCTCACTATGGGTCTGAGTGGAATGGAATCCTTGTGGGTCTTGGGAAGTCCATACAGTCTTGGTGGGAGACCCTCAGATCTGCATAGATTCTGGCATATGATTGGCTGAATTGATGAGTTCTTGATCAAGGTATTTGTTTTTCTGGTGATTTTGTTGGTTGGGTCTTGCTTGAGTTTTCTGTATATTGCAGGATCCAAGAATTCCCTTATATTCTGTTTGTATTTTTATGTTTCCATGATTACCATGGCATTGCCTTGGTCTGCTGGGGAATAATAATTTTTGAGTCTGCATTGAGATCCTTGATGGCTTTTCTTTCTTTTATGATTATGTTGCTGGGTGGTGGTTTTGCCTTCCTTGGGATCCTAGCTGTTTCTCCTCTTATCTCTTCTGCCTCTTCCTCCGGGAGACGGTAGAGGGCAGGTTCAACAGTGGCCATGATGTCTTCAACTGGGATTCTGGTGGTGTTAACTGCAAACTTACCTCCTTTGGACATGGATGTTGCCATTCCGTTAGGTTCATAATAGTCTGTGATGTGTCCAGCTGGGGTTTCCATTGGTGTTGTGGTATTTGTTGAATTTTTGTTTCTGCCTTTCAGTGTGAACTGCCTATTTTTTCTATTTTTCTGTAGGTGAAGTTGTCAATTTTTTCCACAGTTTTGGGTGTTCATCTTTTGACTAATGTTGAGGTAGAGTAATAATAGCTCCTTTTCTGTGTTGGCCAGGTCTTTGCAGGTGGTGTGTATTCTCTCTTGTAACAGTGTTTGTTCCATTCTGTTGTAGATCTGGTTGGTCTGTGGGGATTTTAGTGTTCTTTTTGCTGTAAGTAAGTGTGGCATGGTTTCTGTGTCTCTGCATCATAACAAGAAGGTTAATGAACAGAGTAGATGCGCTCTCCTGGTCCGGAGTTTTTCCAGTCTCTGGGTGTCTTTGAGCCGTATCTCCCCATAGAGACATTTATTGTGAAGTCAAAGGCTTTCACGGCCAGCATCCATAGGTTTTTGTGGGTTTTTTCCAGGCTGTGAGGGCATGTTCTGGAAGAGTTTTGGAAGAAAACAGACACTAATTCTCTTGCATATCTCTCCCATTCCTCACAAGAAGTAGCCATCCAAATACACAAAGGTAAATATCTTCTCCAACAAGGACTCACAGTATATAAACCCCCCACACACCCTACACCACCATTCTCTGAAGATGCCAGCCACAGATACAGGTGAAACATCAGGAATAAACTCTTCTAGAACAAGGCCTCACAGCCCAGAAAAAAAACCACAAAAAAACCTATGGATGCTGGCCATGAAAGCATTCAACTTCCCATCAGTCTATTTGTCAGGGTTTCTTGTCACTTGAGAAATCTGTTTTACAACCATTTTTCAATTTTTTCCATCCTTATTTATAAGTCATAACCAGCTCTTTCAATTGTGCCACAGTTGCAAAACCTTGTAAAGCAGTAGAATAAAACTTTGAAGCAAATTACCTTAAACTGGCAATTGAAAAATAAACATATTTTAAAACTTATAAATGGAAGTTCTTTTTCACACTTAGTAAGCAAACAAGCTGTAGAAGGGGTAGGGGGAAATTAAAGATGTCTACTGCTTTTTTCATCCAACCTTACTTCAGACAGTTCATTCAGCAAACACTGAGCTTCTTCTGGCACTCTGTTCAGTTCTGAGCCCAAGGCAACTCTCAACTAGTCAAACTGAACCTTCTCCAAGGCTTTTTGTGTATTAGCATTATGCCCCTTAAGTTCCTAATTTCTTTGTGTAAACATGAGATATTAAGTCATAATGATGATGTTACAAAAAATCTTGTGAGCAATATGAATCACTTGCCCTGTTAATAATGGGTGAGGATAACTTTTGGCAGTGTGTATTGGAGACAGCAGATTATCAAAATTATTTCCAATATGATCCCTTTTTCCTTTGCTTACAATTGTGTCCAGATGTTCCTTTTTTATTATTATTCTACTACTCTTGAGGTGTTGAGCCTGTTTCTGATTCTAGAGGCTGCCCTCTTCAACCATTTTCTTCTTGACTCAGCTATTAGGGATCTGACCTCAACAGTGAGTAACTTCAGGAAGAGAAGGCGATGAAAAAGAGGACAGAGTTATTTTTTTCGACTCTGGATACCAGGGTTCAAATCCCCCTCAGACATGAAAACCCACTGGATGATCTTGGGCAAGTCACACAAGCCCAGCCCTCAGAACCCCCTGTGAGAGTTTTGCCTTAGGGTTGCCATAAGTTGGAAGTGATTTGAAGGTCACACAACAACAACAATGTCCTCTCTCTCCATCTAAATTCCCCTCTTAGGGGAACTGATTCTCTCACAAAGAGAAAAATATGCACAATAATAAAATATGTTATCTTTTTTCTAAACAAGGGATGTGGCAGACAGAAACCCCCTAACCTAATAAGCTGATTATCTGTTCCCTGTGCCAGATAAAAAGTAAATGTTTTAAATACACTCATACTGAATTAATCTGTGCATTTATGGAGGGAACTTCCAGGGCCAGAGGCTCCAAAACAAGCTTTTTAAAACAGATAAAAAGAAGGGAAGCCAATAAAAGGTTGTCAGGAGAGAGCAAATGGGGGAAAGTAAGCATTTAAAGAAAATGGCAAAAAATGAACTAAACAAATAAAGGAGGTATAAAATCAGGATAAAAAGTGGGAAGGAAAACCAAATATTCCTAATCAAAAGTAAGAAGAGGCAGCCATTCTTTCTTGTGATATGGAATAACATGAGAAGTGTCATTTGATGCAGAATACTAATGTTTTGCTTGTTAAAAAGTAACCCAGTTCCACTAGCCTAGTGGAAAAGAGGTCACATAGACAAAGTGGAAGAGCATAAAAAGGTACTTTTTGAAATTAATTCATTCCCATAAATCACTGTAGCATAATAATTAAATGAATAGGTATCTTTGGAGGTCTTTAAACAGAGGCTGGATGGCCATCTGTCAGGGATCCTTTGACTGTGTATTCCTGCATGGCAGGGGGTTGGACTGGATGGCCCTCGTGGTCTCTTCCAACTCTAAATTCTATGATTCTATGATTCATTGCAATTGCACACCAGAATCCTACATGACCTGTTACATTATGTAACTTTTCATATACCTAGCAGTGTAGTGGAGGTGCTAAGAAATTCCTTTACTGATTTGCAAAGATGTGTAGTGGGACACCAGGTATGTGAACTGGTGTCTAATGTGATGTGTATCAGGACTGTTGCAATTCACATTGGGATCAATGTACATTAGTTCCCTTCTGCATTAGTCTCATGCATCAGGCCCCAATACACACCAGGAACTTTGCTGGCTCATCTACATAGTAACGTAACAGCAACCCTCTACTGGATATGGTGCAACTCCACAACTCTAATTCCCTTATACATAAATCAACTTATGAAGATGTAAGCCCTTAACAGAATTCTGTCTGCAATTTTTAAAAATTTGACTCCTTCTTTCCCATTTTCCAAAAGTAAAAAAGTATTTTTAAAAACCTGATTACTGCTCATACAAAATATGCTGTCCTTCCACCTACCTTCTACTACCTCCAATCTTTGCTTCAGCAGTCCTAGCAGAGCACAAGCAAACAGCATGTGTTAGCAGTTGAACCATGTGCTATTCCTCCTCTGCTATAGTAGGGCACAGTAAAGTGTATCTTCCCCTGCATAGTCAACTATGGGTGGAGAGACTCCTGAAAGGGCCTGCTCCTACCTAACTCAATGGACTTCCTCCTTGCTGCTTTTGAAATGGCCCACTTGCTTTCCTGTCCTTGAGCTCAGTCCCTAATGGAAAGCAACAGGAGACTGCTGTTCTTTCTCCCTGCTCCCACCACTTGTTGTTTGCTAGCAGAGAGTGATGCAACAGACAGAAAAAACAAGGAGGAGAAGGGCCAGAGGGCTCCATCTGTAGCAATAGTATCCCCCATGATATTCTTGCAAAAAACTTAGTAACCTGTGGGCTAGGCAATGCAAATGTTAGGAGGATTTGAAATTGGTTGACTGACCAAACCCAAAGGGTAGTCCTCTTCATCCTGGAGTGAAGTGACCAGTGGGGTGTAACAGGGTTCTTTCCTGGATCCAGTGCTATTCAACATCTTTATCAATGACTTGGATGAGGGAATAGAGGGTATGCTTATCACGTTTGCAGATGACACCAAATTTGGAGGGATAGAGAACAGAGAACAGAGAACAGAGAACAGGATCAGAATCCAAAATTACCTCAACACATTAGAAAGCTGGGCCAATATTAACAAAATGCATTTCAACAGGGAGAAATGTAAGATACTACACTTGGGCAGTAAAAATGAAAAGCACAGATTTAGGATGAGTGACACCTGGCTTGATGGCAGTACATGTGAAAGGCATCTAGGAGTCTTAGTGGACCACAAGCTGAATATGAGTCAGCAGTGTGATGCAGCAGCTAAAAAAGCCGATGTGATTCTAGGCTGCATTAATAGGAGTATAGTGTCTAGATCAAGAGGCGTAATAGTGCCACTGTATTCTGCTTTGGTCAGACCTCACCTGGAATACTGTGTCCGGTTCTGGGCACCACAATTCAGGAAGGATATTGACAAGCTGGAACATGTCCAGAGGAGGATGACCAGGATGGTGGGTGGTCTAGAAGCCTACCCTATGAGGAGCGGCTTAGGGAGCTGGGCATGTTTAGTCTGGAGAAGAGAAGGTTGAGAGGGGACATGATAGCCATGTTTAAATATTTGAAGGGATGTCATACTGAGGATGGAGCAGGCTTGTTTTCTGCTGTTCCAAAGACTAGGACACAGAGCGATAGGTTCAAATTACAGGAAAAGAGATTCCACCTAAACATTAGGTAGAACTTCCTGACAGTAAGAGCTGTTTGGGAGTGGAATACACTGCCTCATAGTGTGGTGAAGTCTCCTTCTTTAGCGGTTTTTAAACAGAGGCTGGATGGCTATGTGTCGGGAATGATTTGATTGTGTATTCCTGCATGGCAGGGGGTTGGACTAGATGGCCCTTGAGGTCTCTTCCAACTCTATTATTCTATGATTCTATGATTCTGTTCAACATATCACCATGAGTGCTCCCTAATCAGTTTACAATGTGTTAGTATGCACCTTGGCAGGTGATTGATGATACTGCTACCTGATGCTGGCCATGTAAACATTCCTAGTTTGCTACCATACACACATATCCATAAGCCCATTCCTTTTGGAATACTTTCTGTTTCTATGTAGAAATTCTCTAGTTGTCAAGTATCTTGCAGGGAATTTTTGAATGCATTCTGAAAATGAACCAGAATTTTCTATTTTGGCTGCCAAGCCAGCTGTGTTGATCATTTTAATAAACAAGTGCTGTTTCCTCTCCCCCTTACATTTTCTTTCTAAATCCTGCTGTCCCTCCGAACACAACAGGAAGTGAGTCAGACATTTTTTTTGGGGGGGGGTGTTGCACTTTACTCAGATTGCCTCAGGTTTTCACAATTTTTCCATAGGAACTTCCTTGAGGAAAGGAAAAAACCCTTTTCTTCTCCTGTTTCTTCAAATTGGCCAACAGGATGATTTACCTGGAGAGCAGCTTGGAAGGGCTTTGCCTAGACCACAAAGGAAATGTCAACCAAGCCACCCAATGGGCTTTTCAAAAGAGGACCACTGAGTACCTGTTCTCTTCCAAAACAAAGTTGTGAATGCCTACATCTTCAGCAGGGATAATGCAAATTACTGCTTTTCTTCTAATAATAATAACACAATGCAATGCCCAGTTTCTACATAGTTATTCTAAATGGAAGCAATTGCTGTATTTTTCCCTTGGGATGCAAAGATTGGTATGTCAATTGCAATATTTGTATTTTCACAGCCTGAAGTTGAATAAATAAGTGCTGATGAAAAGTCATCAGCACATATTTGAGAGATGACATATTGGTGCAGCCTATTGGAGAAAAGGCACAAGGTCATCAAATGGAGATGAAAATCACAATTGTAATGCAACAGCATTGGGCTCACAGATATCTTAACAGTCTACTCTGATTCAAAGGGTTGTGACAATGGCTTCCTACTGGTGTATTCTGCCCTGGATCAGGCCTGTTGCTCCCCTGTTACCTGCATGGAATGGGATGGAGTCCAGATGGGCACACTGGACCATCTTTGCAGCTTCCTCCGCTGCCATCCATGTTGCTCTCTCTGATGCCTGGTAGGAGGCCCACAGAAAGTGATCAAGGGCCCCTAGTCACATGCTGCGAGCATGCTTCCTCACTGCAGAGAGTGTGATGCAGATGGCAGCTGCAATAATGGGCCAGCATGCTGGTATGGGCTCCTATGGTCACACCGGGCCCAATCCATTTTTTCTGGCTGAAGTCGTGGGGGGAGCATTATAATAAAATGGTGTAACAGGCTTTACCCTGTGTTCCACCCATCTTTGCCCCAAGCATTGTGAGGAGTGCCCAGGGGCAAGATGAGGAAAAAGCCCTGTGTCATTTGGATTGCAGGGCTCCAAGATGGAATAAATAGGCCAAGTAGACAAGGCCTTAGTCATGCTTAGAGCAGACCCATTGAAGTGGGATTTCAGCTAATCATGAAATTGAACCAGTAATTGAAAAGTCTAAGCAGGACAGAGTAATTTGTTCAAGATTTGATCTGTTCATAGGTTCAAATGTGTTTTTTTCTAATTGTTATAGCCAACTGGCCTCTCCATTGATTCCCCCTTGTCATGGTAGAGAGGCTTGCGTACCCTAATGATGTTTTGAGCTATGCTGGCTGTGGCACAATAGCCACCGGTAGGGTCTCCCATGCCAGACAGGTCAAAACCGAAGGGTCTGACAAAGAGCGTCAAAGGGCAGGATGGGCTCTCTAGCCTTATGGCAACCGTCCTAGGAGAAGGAAAACTCTAATCCTAAACCCGGGCAGATGGTGCTTGTCCAACCCTGTAAAGTCAACCATCTAAGAGAAGGAAACTCTAATCAAACCTATGGCCCGAGGACCTCACCACTACCATTTTTGCTTGCAAGGCCAGCAGATGAACCTTTGGTTTAAGGGTGAGGCCAGTTCTGTGCACACTGTGCTCCACCAGACAAATCAATTGCATAGGCTCGAAGGACAAATCCAATTCCAAAAAAAAAAAAAAAAAAAGCCCTGTAGTGATAGGCAAGGGACAAAACGGCAGGTGTAAAGATGCACTGGAAGCCGCAGACCCAACACTGCATGCAGGCGGTTCAGGAATTTGGTCGCTCGAGGCTGACCTGGGAGATGACAGTCTTGTTCGGCAGCATCCTAAACAACTAAGCAGCCTTTTTTAAGGAGAGCATTGCTTGCTCCATATGGAGAGGGGCCTAGAAAAGGTGGCCTAACGAAAGTTCATCCCCAACTACCTGGTTGGCTAGCCGCAGCCGATGGGCATCTTCTGATGCGGTCAAACCAAGGAAAAGAAATAAAGGCACACACCGGCCTCCAAAGGTATAAATAAACTGACGCTTGCATGCTGGAACATCAGAACCATGCGAGACTCTGCAGATAGTGGAAGGCCTCAGCGTCGTTCTGCGCTAATAGCCCATGAACTATCACGACTTAATATTGACATTGCTGATCTTAGTGAAGTTCGTCTCCATCAGGAAGACAGCCTTAAAGAACACGGCACCGGCTACACACTCTACTGGTCTGGCAAACCCAAAACCAAAAATCATCTTTCAGGAGTAGGCTTCATGATTAAAAACTCTGTTGCCTCCAAACTCGAAACCTTGCCAACAGGACACTCTGATGGCACTATTTCCTTACGCCTCCCACATGCTGTTCTCTTTAGTATACATGCCCCAACTATGCAAGCCGACCCTGTAGAGAAAGAAAAATTCTGCACAGACCTACGCAACCTCATACAAAAAGTCCCTGTAGAAGATAAAATTATTATCCTTGGTGACTTCAATGTCAGAGTAGGAAAGAACTCTGAAGCCTGGAAAAGTGTCTTAGGCAAGCATGGTGTTGGAAAGTGCAATGATAAAGGACGCCTCCTGCTACAGTTCTGTGCAGAACAACTGCTGACTATTACAAACACAATCTTTCAGCAGAAAGACAGCTTGAAGACTACCTGGATGCATCCCCGATCCAAACATTGGCACCTCATTGACTATGTTCTAGTCTGCCAGAGAAACATTCACGATGTCTGCCATACTCGAGTGATGCCCAGTGCAGAATGCCAGACAGATCATCGCCTCGTCAGATCTAAACTAAATCTTCATCTTAAGTTCAAACCTGAGAGGGGTGGCATGTTAAAGAAGAGACTCCAAGTCAACAATCTTCAACAAGCTACCATGAGAGACAACTTCCAGGCAAACCTACAAACAAAACTTGAAGACCATCCTATAGATCCTTCTCCTACAGAGCTTTGGCAACATATCAAAAACAGTATCCTCTAGTCTGCGGAAGAATCCCCCGGGTTCTCCCACAAGAAAAATCAAGACTGGTTTGATGAAAACAACCAAGAGATCCAGGAGCTGTTGGCAAGAAGGGAACTGCTCACCAGGCATACCTCGCCCAGCCAACTTGCCATGTAAGAAAAGCAGCTTTCCGTCTCACATGTAGTAAACTTCAACAAAAACTCCGAGACATGCAGAACAAGTGGTGGATCAATATTGCAGAAAAGACACAACACTGTGCAGATCGGGGGGATTCTAGAGGATTTTATGAAGCTCTTAAGGCAGTGTTTGGACCTACTTATCAGGTCCAAAGCTCCTTATACAGTACAGATGGTCAAACATTAATTACCGATAAAGCCTCCATCCTGAATCGATGGGCTGAACACTTTCAAAGTCTCTTTAGTGCCAACCGAGTAGTCCAAGGCTCAGCTATCCGACATATGATACAAAAACCGATGAAAAATGAATTGGACATAGCTCCCACTTTGGAAGAGACCCTTAAGGCCATACAGCAGTTGAAAAATGGCAAGGCAGCTGGGATTGATGGAATCCCACCTGAAGTTTGGAAACACGGAGGTCATGTACTCCATGATAAATTCCCGAACTCCTTGTGAATTGCTGGGAAAAGGGTGAACTGCCATCAGATCTCCGAGATGCAGTCATCATCACCCTGTACAAGAAAAAAGGAGCAAAATCCGATTGCTCAAACTATCGAGGCATAACACTGCTCTCTATTGCTGGAAAAATCTTTGCAAGGATACTCCTGAACAGATTAGTTCTTGCCATTGCAGAAGAACATCTTCCTGAAAGGCAATGTGGCTTCAGAGCCAATAGGAGTACTACAGATATGGTATTTGCCTTTAGACAACTGCAAGAAAAACTTAGAGAGCAGAACAAGGGTCTCTATGTAACATTTGTCGACCTCACCAAAGCCTTTGACACCGTGAGTAGGAAAGGTCTGTGGCAGATCCTGGAAAGACTAGGATGTCCCCCCAAATTTCTTAAAATGATTATCTTGCTACACGAGGGCCAGCGTGGTCAAGTCAGATATGGTGATGCTCTTTCAGAACCGTTTCTAATAACTAATGGAGTGAAGCAAGGTTGTCTTCTTGCTCCAACTTTATTTACAATCTTCTTCAGCATGATGCTCCACAGGGCTACGGCAGAGCTCGAAGAAGACAATGGCATCTATATACATTACTGTACTGATGGTAGCTTGTTTAACTTAAGTCGTCTGAGGGCTCGCACTAAGACTCTAAACTATCTAGTCCGTGAGCTGCTCTTCGCTGATGATGCTGCCCTTGTTGCCCACACAGAAGCAGCTCTGCAGCGCCTAACATCCTGCTTCGCAACAGCTGCAGAGCTGTTTGGGCTGGAAGTCAACCTGAAGAAAATGAAAGTTCTTTACCAGCCTGCACCAAAGGACAAACACCACCATCCCCACATTGCCGTCAGCAACTCTGTGCTTAAGTCTGTTCAGCAGTTCACCTACCTGGGAAGCATCATCTCCTCAGATGCCAAGATTGACAAAGAGATCAATCACAGATTAGCAAAGGCACATAGCGCATTTGGAAGACTTTACAAAGGAGTCTGGAGTAATAAACACCTGAGGCGAAACACAAAAATCAGTGTGTATAGAGCCATTGTACTGTCTATTCTCCTTTATGGGTCTGAAACATGGGTCACCTATCGCCACCACTTATGACTCCTCAGACGCTTCCATCAGCGCTGTCTACGCACAGTCCTAAATATACACTGGACTGACTATGTGACAAATGTTGCTATCCTTGAGCAAGCAGGGATCACCAGCATTGAGGCCATGATATTGAGAACACAGCTGCACTCGGCAGGGCATGTTTCTAGGATGGAGGACCATCGCCTCCACGAAATAGTATTCTGCGGTGAACTCGCCACGGGTCAGCATAAGAGGGGTGCTCCAAATAAGTGATACAAAGACTCCCTGAAACAACATCTCAGGCTCGGCTAAATTGATCACCAACAATGGTCCGCCCTGGCCTCACATCGGGAGGCATGGAGACACACTATCCACAATGCTGCAGCCTTATTTGAGAACTCAGGCCGAAGAAGCCTTGAAGAGAATCGACAACGCAGAAATCGTTGAAGAGGAATAGTTTCTTGAAGAGAAAACGACAACGCAGAAAATCACAACCCGGAAACATTACCCAAGGAAACCTTCTACTGTGCTTTCTGCAACCGGACTTGTCTATCTCGGATTGGCCCTTTTAGTCATCAGCGCACTTGCAGAAAGCGCGGAATGAAGTCCTTCTTGAATCTTAGTTTGCGAAGAGAATGCAGCGAGAGATAGCCAATTGGCATTACAAAACTAAGTTTGGGAGTGAAGAAATTGCCAATACTAGTGTTATTAACAATCTAAGATAAAAGCAGCCTAATTCCTATTTATAGAGATTTACATTTAAGCACCTCTTAAATGTTCTTTATGCTGTGAAAGAAAAAGAAATGTATTGTGACTTGGGGATAGCAGCATATATATTGAAATAAATTAATCAAAGACTGAAATACCAGGCCAAACAACGTGAGTACTTCCTCGAGGAATCTGTCAAAACAATATTGTCCAAATGGTGGACAACAAGCCACAACAATCCAAGCACTGGAAGGGAAAAGGCGTTTACAAGACATGGGGAGGGGGAATCTGTGTTAGGAGCAAAAATGCGTCTTCTTCCACACCAACTCCACTGCAAGATGATCTAATGACCACAAGACATTTCACGTTTATTAATTAGGATTTTGAACTGAACCAGGAATGGGCCATAAATTAATACAGCTATTGTTATGAAAGAGCTGTACTTATCTGAAAACCAGCTATGTATAGCCTCCAGAAAATCACAAGGGATTATGAGGCTTTGGGTAGGAAGCTGAAGAACCTGGATGCACAGATAGTCATTTTGTCTGCCCTTTCATCAAGTGGAAGGTCATGGCCTAGAAAGGGGAGAGAAGAATAGTGGAAGTGACAACTGGCTACGCAGATAGTGCTGCTGGGAACAATTTGGCTTCCTGGACCATGGGGTGCAGTTTCAGGGACGTGGACTTCTGGCAAGAGATGGGCTGCACCTCACAGCAGTTAGCAGGAATGTTTTTGCTAAGAGTCTGAAAGATCTTATCAGGAGAGCTTTAAACTGAGATGTATGGGGCAGGGAGACAATAGTCTTGAAGGCAGGAGTTCATCCAGTGCTAGAGATAATAACCCAAATGTGATACAGAAAACAAGGCAAGTAGCACAACAACCCAACATTGGGAGGAATAAACCCTTTAAAAGGCAGATAGGGGAAATGGCCCATGATCTTAGATGTCTCTATATGAATGCACAGAGCATGGGAAATAAACAGGATGAACTTGAACTCTTAGCACAGCAAAACAAATGTGATATAATAGGCATCACTGAAACCTGGTGGGGTGAGTCTCGTGATTCAAATGTACTAATAGAGGGGTATAACCTATTTCAGAAAAATAGACCAAACAGGGTGATGGAGTACCAATATACATTAAGGATGTGTACACTAGTGAACAGATCCATGACTTAAATCCTGGGAGCCAGGTTGACAGAATCTGTGTAAAAATTAAGGGGAGAGAAACAGCAAGGATGTCATTGTGGGGGTCTACTACAGACCTCCAAGTCAAACCAAGGGCTTGGATGATGCCTTCCTGGAACAGATGACTGCACATTCAGAAAGGACAGATGTAGTAGTAATGGGGGATTTCAACTATCCTGATATTTCTTGGAAGTCCAACTCTGCCAAGAATTTAAGGTCCAACAAATTCCTCACTTGCCTTGCAGACAATTTCATTGTCCAGAAGGTGGAAGAGGCAACAAGGATATCAGCTATTTTATATCTGATCCTAACCAATGGGGATGACCTGGTTAATTGGGTGGAAGTGGTGGAATCCCTGGGGGGAGTGACCATGTTCTCCTGGAGTTTGTTATACAGAAGAAAGGGGAAGCCAAGCATAGTCAGACATGCATTCTAGACTTTAAGAAAGCTGATTTCAGAAAACTTAGGGAATTACTGGGGGTGATCCCATGGTCAGGAATACTAAAAGAGAAGGGGGTTCATGAGGGATGGGAGTTTCTTAAAAGTGAGATATTGAAGGTGCAAACTCCAGTGAGGAGGAACTATGACAGGGCTCTAAAGAAACCAGGATGGATGTTGAAAGAACTCTCAACTGAGCCAAAACTTAAAAAGACATGTACAAGAAATAGAAAAGGGGAGAAATTACCAAAGAAGAATTCAAATAAATAGCCAGCTCATGTAGGGGGAAAGTCAGAAAAGCTAAAGCATGGTAGAGCTCAGGCTTCCTAGAGAAGTTAAAAACAATAAAAAGGGCTTTTTTGGTTATGTTCATAGCAAAAGGAAGAACAAGGGAATGGTAAGGCCATTGCGTGGAGAAGACAGTGAAAGGCTAACGGGGGACAGAGAAAAGGCAGAACTGCTTAACACCTTCTTTGCTTCAGTCTTCTCCCAAAGGGGGAACAGTGCTCAACCTGGGGAAGATGGAGCAGATGATACAGTAGGGGAAATACGGCAAAGAATTGGTAAAGAGGTAGTTCAGGAATACCTGGCCAGTATAAATGAGTTCACGTCTCTAGGGCCAGATGAACTTCATCCAAGGGTATTAAAAGAACTGACAGAAGTAATCTCAGAACCACTATCAATAATCTTTGAGAAATCCTGGAGAACAGGAGAGGTCCCAGTAGATTGGAAGAGGGCAAATGTTGCCCCCATCTTTAAAAGGGAGGGGGGAGAAGACCCAGTCAGCCTGACATCAATAGTAGGTAGACAGACAGACAGACAGACAGTTTATAGTTTATTTTGGCCATTGGCCAATAAGATAAAATAATAACTACAATCATAAGTTTTAATAAAAACTGATAAAAGAAAAAGCAGACAACAGAGTTTAGATGACTCACATGAGCCACTATTTCTGAACATCAATAGTAGGAAAGATCCTAGAGCAGATAATTAAACAAACAGTCTGTAACCACTTAGAAAGGAATGCTGTGATCACTAAAAGTCAACATGGATTTCTCAAAAACAAGTCATGCCAGACTAATCTTACCTTTGTTTTTTTTTTTTGATAGAGTTACAAACTTGATAGATGGAGGGAATGTTGTGGATGTAGTGTATCTTGATTTCAGTAAGGCTTTTGACAAGTTCCCCCATGATATTCTTGCAAAAAAGTTGGAAATCTGTGGGCTAGACAATGCTACTGTTAGGTGGATTTGTAATTGGTTGACTAACCAAACCCAAAGGGTAGTCACCAATGGCTCCTCTTCATCCTGGAGAGAAGTGGCTAGTGGCATGCAACAAGGTTCTGTCCTGAGCGCAGTGCTATTCAACATCTTTATCAATGACGTGGATGATGGAATAGAGGGATGATGGAATACCCTCTATTCCATCATCCAAGTCATTGATAAAGATGACTTGGAGGGGTAGCTAATACCCCAGAGGGGTGGCTAAACTAGGAGGGGTAGCTAATACAGGATCAGAATCTCAAATGACCTCAACACATTAGAAAGCTCGGCCAAAACTAACAAAATGAATTTCAAAAGGGCAGTAAAAATGAAAAGCACAGATTTAGGATGGGTGACACCTGGCTTGATGGCAGTACATGTGAAAGGCATCTAGGAGTCTTAGTGGACCACAAGCTGAATATGAGTCAGCAGTGTGATGCAGCAGCTAAAAAAGCCAATGCGATTCTAGGCTGCTTTGCTGCTTTAATAGGAGTATAGTGTCTAGATCACAGGAAATAATACTGCCACTCTGTTCTGCTTTGGTCAAACCTCACCTGGAATACTGTGTCCAGTTCTGGGCATCACAATTCAGGAAGGATATTGACAAGCTGGAATGTGTCAAGAGGAGGGCGACCAGGATGTCCTATCATGAGCGGCTTAGGGAGCTGAGCATGTTTACTCTGGAGAAGAGAAGGTTGAGAGGGACATGATAGACATGTTTAAATATTTGAAGGGATGTCATACTGAGGATGGAGCAGGCTTGTTTTCTGCTGCTCCAGAGACTAGGACACAAAGCAATGGGTTCAAACTACAGGAAAAGAGATTCCACCTAAACATTAGGTAGAACTTCCTGACAGTAAGAGCTGTTTGGAAGTGGAATACACTGCCTTGTAGTGTGGTGGGGTTTTCTTCTTTGGAGGTTTTTAAAGAGAGGCTGGATGGCCATCTGTCGGGAATGATTTGATTGTGTATTCCTGCATGGCAGGGGGTTGGACTGGATGGCTGTTGTGGTCTCTTCCAACTCTATGATTCTATGAGCAATAACATCCTAAATATTTCTTAATATTTCTAAATATTTCTGTGGGTTAATGTAAATAGCTATTTGCCTTGTTTCAGTCACTGCCCAATGTTTCCACTAAGCAACTTGCTGTTGAGGAGTTCATTAAATTTCTTTGCTAGTAATTCTTCCCCCTGAGGTTTAAAAAAAAAAAAGTTTGGACTTTCCTCCAAAAACCTTGGGCTTGTCTATATGAACCCATAAAAAAGGAATGCTTCACACTAATGACATTTTGCAGCAGCTGCAACCTGTCCTAATAATTTTTCTGCCCCTTTAAGCTCCACATGCCCAGTAGGAAACATGGCAGCCACAAGTGATTTACTTGCATTTGCATTTACCTCAATTTGCCATTGCCAACCTGATTTTTTTTCCAAAATGATGTCCAAGGTACCATTGAGCACTTTTCTAACTGAGCTCAAAAAAAGCCCCACAGCCCTACAACCTTCTTTTCTCACCTTAGCACTTATTTGCTAAGGTGAAAATCAAACATGGTGGCAGCCGGCACTTGCCTTGTTAGCAAGCCCCTCCTCTTACACTCATTCAGGCAATCAGATTTGCTCTTCCTTTCATTTGGACAAGCGAATCAAATCAACTTGCTTGTCCTAACAACCAGGAATACACTCCCATTGAACTGTTTTTAAGAAGAAACCAGAGAAGCTGCAAAGTCTTTTCTAGTGAGGTTTTTGGCCTTTTTTGCCCCCCTCCTGCAGAGTGTGGCAAAATCACATGGAATGTCATTAGGACAGGCAGGATTCTCCTCACCATTCTATGAGGAGTTTTTTCTTTGGACAACCCCTTGTTATGTATGATGTTAGAAGTTAGCTTATATCATCATTCCATCTAACTCAATATTACCTGCTCTGACTGGCAGTATTTTTTCTGTATCTCATATGGATACTAGGGAGATTTTCGGATGCCTCTTTCAGGCTCGTTTCTCTCTCGGTGTTGTTCATGACTCTTGCGGCTAGCATTGGAGGCGGCCGCGATGTTTTTTACTCACGGAAGTTGTCTGTGAGTGAAAAATAGTGCACCCGCCTTCAATGCTAGCCGCAAGAGTCACGGACAATGCCGAGAGAGAAACGGCGTCATCCAAAATGGACCCCTTGCTGCGCGGCAGCCTCGTTACTGCTCCGGAGGCTGCTTGCGCAGCAAGAGCCTGAAAGAGGCATCCAAAAATCTCCTAGGTCTTTCCTAGCCCCAAGTATTAAAACTGGGATCTTCTCCATGCGGAGTGTGTGTGCGCTACCACAGAGTTATAGCTCTTCCCTATGTTGTCCCCTAAAAATGCTGCACACCTTCCATATAATGCTGCCTCCCTGTAATGACTATTGTGGTATGAAGCATTTTCTGTGTAAGCCAGAAAACTATGGCAAGTCAAACCTAAGGTCTAATCACAGATTGGTTCCTTTCCATACCTAATCTGACATATAGAGTGGGAAATCATGGCCAGACCAAGACTGATTATTGCCTGAGGCAGAGCAGCAAATGGGCCCCAAAATCTAAGTCAAGGGATATGGTATCCAAAGACTCTCATGTTGTTTTGGGCACATGGAGCAGAAAATCTTTCTCCCCATCTCTGTCAGTAAGTAACAAGTGGAAGGACTGACAAACTGCTGGCCTTTCATGACATCCCAAATTTGCTGCCCAGGGTAGCTGTTTCATTCTGCCAAATGGTAGAGTCAGCCCTACAAGGAAATGGGACATTTCCTTGCAGAAAAGATTGGAAACTTTGGGTGAAAAAAAATTCTCAGACTGTTGTGTGTAGCACTGAGTGAAAATGACACATCTTGTTTTGAAATGCATAAACCAACTAAGCAAAGGAAGGAATACAATTATATAAGACAAGTTTTCAGTCACAAGCCTTCAGTCAAAACCGATTGCTCTGCCATGTATTTCTACAGCTGCTGTTCAGCTTCTGTCGCAATCAGTAACCACTCTTATGACTCTCAATGGACTCAAGCATTGAGGGGGAAGCTATTTGAAAGCCCGAGTTAAGCAATACTCATTATAACTTGGAAACTTTTACACATGTAGTAGGAGAGAAATGATTAGGGAATGATGGAGGGTTGTTTTACAGATTTCCAAAGTGAAGAAAGGAACTGAGTCACCACAGAGAGAAGAAAAAACAACTTAGACCACCTAGTGTTGATGAAGGACCAGGCACCTGCCTTTAATTGAGTGCTTGCAGAAAAACAGTAAAAGCACCGTCTTTAATTTGTAATGAGTTTTGACTTGCCTTGACATAAGCTGTGAGAATAGCTGTGGGGGCAATTTGTCAAAAGTAACAAGTATGTTCTGTTCTGCATTTTAGTATTGAAAAATCTGGTGTGTGGGACTGAAGAAAAGACTAATATGACCCCAGTACTTGATTGTCTTTAAAGGGCAGATTTCTTGTATAGTAACATACCTGCCTAAATACGGTAAAGACACCAGAACCCATATGGTATTGTAAGATAAGCAGGGTCAGCTCTGGTTAGGGATGGGAGACCACCAATGAATACCAGGTGCTGTAGGCTATATTTCAGAGGAAAGAACTGGCAAAATCACCTCTGAGTATCCCTTGCCTAAAAAAAATCCTATGAAATTCATGGGGCCGCCATAAGCCAACAGGTAACATGAAGGCACATGCACACACATTTTATTGCTAACACCCTAATCCAGTGGTTCCCAAACTTTAGTCCTCCAAGTGTTTTGGACTTTAGCTCCCAAAAAGATCCAGCCAGCTTGGCCAACAGTCAGGAATTCTGGGAGCTGAAGTGCAAAACCTCTGGAGAACCAAAGTTTGGGAACCACTACCTTAAACTATAAACTTACGGTACTTGGGTTTAAATAGAGGGATGATTGACAATAGAGGGCTTCACTGGCACAAGGCTGTAGTATGTTCAAAGGATGATAAACCACCAATATACCTTGGTCAACAGTTTGTTCCTTATTAAGTAGACATAGTCAGACATTTAATGTTTCATCTTAGAATAGTACCAACCAGAGACAAGCTACAGAGACAATCTGGAGTGAATCTATACTACACAGTTATGATCATTTGATACCATTTTAACTGTCTAGGGAATTCTGGAATTAGTAGCTTGCTAGAGATCTCTGATACTGTGGTTCAGGGGTGTGGGCTAGACTAATGCTTTTCATGCTATCTGATGTATGAGACTGGCATTTTTTTTCTAATATGGCAGTACCATATTTGTGCCCATTGGCTACAACAGTTTCTTTCTTTCATGGAACCTCTTAATTGACCAGTAGCCAATGGCTCATGGACCAGCACCAGTCCATGGACCATCACTTTCAGCAGTACTGGACTAGACTATGTTGTATATATACACTCCTGGCCCAGTTCTTGCTACTCAGCTTGCAACTTGATTATGCCCAAACTTAATGGGAAACCTATTTTTGTTTACTGTCCTAGGAATTCTCCAGATATTTTTGTCCAACAGCTTCCTAGAACTACGTGCTCTCTCTCTCTCTCTCTCTCTCTCTCTCTCACACACACACACACAACCCTATAGTTAAATGTATTTTCCTATCTGTCTCCTTAAATGTCACCATTTCTCTAAGAGTGATACTGTGCTTCCTTATACCTTTCAGAAAATGTATCCTGAGTCACTGTTTTAGTGAACTTCAGAAAGTGGGGAAAGACTTCTAAAATATTTATTAATTACTGCTTTAGGAGATGGGATCATTCCGCTCTATTTATTTGGTTTTTTGGCGGAAATGAGTGGGCATAGTGAGACATGGCCTCAGCCCTCCTTAAAGTACACGACATACTCATAAAAGAAGGGAGGAGGATTCATTAATATGTGACAGTGTATTTGGAGATAGTTCTGGTTCAGAGTTGCCAATGTCTATTTTCCAAAGTACTAGGACCCAGCCAATGTGTTGGTGTTGGGTTTTTTCCCTCAGAAGGGAATAGGCATGTGGATTTGGGAAAGGGGGGGGGACATGCAGGAAATGAGAGTGCCTTTAAGGATGAGTAGAGTTTTTATGCAAAAACAAATCTCACAGAAGGTAGAGAAATGACAGAAATGATGAATTGGCAACTTTTTTCTGTCTTTTCCACCTCCTTTTGTGCAGCAACTGACTTCCTTTTGTAGAGAAACTGATAACACCTTTGACTGAGCTGCAAAAGTAACTTTACTTGCACAGACACACACACACACAGTTGAAATTGATATTAATTCTACATGACCCAGATGTTCTATGCTATAGGACAGAGTATGACTATTCAAATAAATAAACAAATCCCCTTTAGATCTGAAGAGGTATAACACTCCAGATCATCATGTGTTTACCCTTGGGGGATATTATAAGGCTTCAATTGGATATTATAGCAATGTATTCTCATTTTGCCTGTTGTGAGACATTCATATAGAAAAGAGGCACACCAATAGCAAGGATGATTGTTGAGTAAATTACAATTAACTATGTTATATGCTTGGAAGATGATCAGAGAAGGCTGATGCCTCCCATTTCAGTGGGGTGGTGAACCCTTTATTGGGTTTTAGTCCAGACATTAAAGATAATATGCAAGGTCCTGAACCCCATCCCTAATGTAGGTTCAATGCCTTGACTTTAAAAGCTGGACTAAAATCCAGAATGAATGTATTACTTCGCTGACATCAGAATCACAAGCCTTTATTGAACATGATTGTGTGTTTTTCTATTAAGTCCAACTGAATACACAGGGAAACTGTGTAGTATGTGTTCTTAGCAGCATATATTTAATTTTTTTGTTACGCTCATGTCGTTGGACTTGGTAATTAAAATATTGTGATCTTCGGTCTTTTCTCATTGCTCAATTATAGCCTTATAATTCTGTTTTAATTGCCATGGTTACACCCTATGGTATCTTGGGGTTTTCAGTGTAGGGAGGAGACATTGGGGTCGTTTACACGGGCAAATATTCCCCTAAATATACTGCTAAGATAGCTCATAGTTCCCACGGATCGCAGCACAGCATCGCCTCATTCAGAAGGGGGGAAGGTAAAACACCCAAATATAGTGTGGCAGGGCATGTCGCTATTTTTGCAGGAATATTTGCAATGTAGTGCTTTATTGGCAGTGTAAACTAGCATTCCGCTAAGGGTTAAAGCACAGCTGCTGATTGGTTGATGATGCAGGGGTGGGCTTAAAAGAGGGGCAGGGAGGAGGCAAAGACAGTAGCCATTAGAGAAGAAACTTGCAAAAATCCTGTCTGCTATTTTGCGAGCCAGTTTGCAAAAAAAAAAAAAAAGGATTCCCAACTTCTTTCATTCCTGGAGCATTCCTTCTCATCCTCTGCTGTTTTGAAAGTATGTAAAGCTCATTCGTCACTTTTATCCTGTGCACGGGGGAGGGAGAGAAACCATTTCACAAAGGGCTGTAGCAAGCTGAACTGCTATTTTCCCTCTCTCTCTCTCTCTCTCTGCTTGGGGGAAGGAGGGAGGGGGAAATAGAGAGACAGAGAGAGAGAGCAGCTGGAAAAACTTGCGATCCACGGCATGGCAGCAAGACTTTTAGCAGAGAGATTACTCTCCCTCTGCTTTATGGAGTGAGTTCATTTACAGGCAGATTTACAGACACACACAGAGCCACACACCCCACACTTATTCAAGTCTGAACTTCAAAGCGACATAATTAGAAAAAAAACCTGACAGGCACAGCTGCGGAAAATAATTAAACCGCAAGTTGCCGCAATAAATCTGCTGTGTAAACCGGCCCTTAGACTTCTTCAGGGCAGTCTAAGGGCCTTTTCTCGCTACTCTGGATGTGGAACTTTAATGAGGAGCACACAGAGAGGACCAGAGCTCTATCATTGATTGTGGAGATAGGCCTCAGAAACCAATGTGTCTGAAATTGAAAATCTAGTTGGCATCTAGTAGCATATACATATTGGCCTTTTCTTCTCAATCCTACATCTTAGGAAGTCCATACATGTTGAGTAGCATGAGTTGCATATGTCTATCTGAGCACATACCGTACTTCAGCAGGCTATTGTTCCTTCGATTTTGTTTCAGACAGCCAAAGATTTGTTGATCCCAACTGTGAACTCTAATGTGTCAGAATTTTGATTCATGATGTGACAAAAGGTTTGATCTGTGACACAAAAATTGGATCTATTTTCTTCAACCTGAAACTGGCTTTTAGCTCCCAGTCCCTAGTGAGAGATAAGTAAAATGTTGGTTATGGATTAAAAACAGATAAGAGGTTTCATTTAAGACTGATAAGGATCATATTTCCATATCAAAAGAAATCCAGTTTTCTGTTGTTTTTATATTTAAAAGTGCCTCTTAAATAATGAGCTTTTCATGTAAGCAATACACTTGTTACAAAAAGCTCAAACAGTTCTTTCATCATACTTATTATTATACAAAATTAATCTTTTTATCATGCATCTGTTGACAATATTAATTATGATAATCAAAAGCTCAGCCTAAAGGCATAGGTACCTTCAAACAAGCTCCAGTGAAACATATAACAGAATCTGTTTTGAAGGGCTTGTTCATATATATATATATATATATATATATGGTTATTTTTTAAAAAATTGAGCAGCATTATAGTCTCAGTTTTTGCATGATGCCAAAAAAGTTCAAAATGTATAAAACTGGGTTTTGCCATTAGAGAAACAATCTTTCAAAAGAATCTGGTTTGATAAAGATCTCTCATAGCAGCTATTTATGTACAAGCCTATTCAAAAACTTTCAGGTGCATTTTAAAATGGCAAATGGCTATCAGTAGCAATTCTCTTCTCATTTTATGGGGGCAGGGAGAGGGGAATGGATACAATATTGTATGTTTTTTAATCTTTTCTAATTCAATATTATTTTAAGGGGTGGGTGAGTTAGGGTATTGATGTAATTATGGATTTTTATACTGTAAGCCACCCCGATTGCATTGCATAGGGGCAGGAGAGAAATAATAATAATATTACTGTGTTATTTTAAAAAATAAAAGAAAACAATATGTAAACATTCTGAATCCACTTGCATAGTATGACTTTATGACTCCGCTTTAACTGTTGCAGCAATCTCCAATGGAATCCTGGGTTTGTAATTTGGTGAGGCAAGAAATTCCAAGTATTCCTCCCTAAAATGTAAATCCCAGAATGTCATAGGATGGAACCAGGACAGTTAAAGTGAAATAATAGCACTATAACTATGTAGTATGAAATTTGGATCTGGAAAGCAGCTTACCATCTTAAATTTCTTACAGGACATCAGAGTACCCCGGTGTTATGGGAAATCTAAAATGGCAAACAGCTTCTAGATGCATCTGCCTGTTGTTAGACAAACATGTTACCAGCCAAACAGGTGGATGAGTGGATGGGAAATTGAAAGAGATCCCAAAAGCCTTGGCAAGAAGCTTGGGACCTGAGAGTGGCCTGAGTGAGCTGGTGCCAGTCTCGTCTGGGAAGATCAGAGCCATGGCTCCTAGATTCAGTCCTTTTGTATAATATTCAGTGAACAGAGCCTTCATTTCCAGAAAACAATGGCAGGAATGCAAAGGCTTTTTAATAGCTTAGTGGTTAGAAGTGGCATGGCTATGCTCCTTTTCAGATCTTTTAATAAAGACCCAGTTAACTGAAGTGTCTGCCTATATTCATCCAGGGTAGAGGCCCAATAATCAGCCAACACCACTCATATGTCTAATTCCCTAATACACTTTTGCCTAAACCAATACCTTAAAAATAACATCTTCAGTTGAGATTAAGAGGGTGATTTTTATTACACTGAAAAAGCAGCAGTCCATAAGGTCAAAAATGTAGAGGAAAACTGAAAACATTCCATGTGGTACTTTTTCCCAAGGTCATTGCATTTACCTTAAGCATTTCCACATATGGTTACTTCTGTCTGCTTTCTGTTGGATTGATGCTATAGTTATGTTTATATAGAATTTTTGGTAACTCTCTTTTTTGCCATTCAGGTCTTTTGAAGAATGTTTCCTTTTCTTTTAAGATTCAAATAAAACCCTCTTTTCAGAGATTAGATTACCATCCAGTGACTCTCCTTTGTTAGAGCCATCTGTCTAACAAAAAGAAGGGCTCTGGTAGCTAGGGCAAAGTCATAAACCACAGAGTTGCTTGGGCCTTCTGACTAACCCTTTACAATTTCCATTATGCTAAGCAGCCTTTAGATCATTTCAGTGTTGCAGGTAGTAAGTGTGAGCTTCCATTAGTCCTCACCCAAAGGGCATTAAGCCAGAATCTCTCCAATGAACAGTTTCTGAAGTTTAAAAGAGTTAAAAAGAGTATCCCTTGTTATACACCTGGCTGCATATAGAACAAGAAAAACAATTAATAATAAAGACAATTTTTGTCTTCATTAATTCCATGCTGTAGCATAAGGAAAAGATCAGACAAGAAAGATGTGAATTATAAGAGATTTAGCAGCCAGAGGAAGAACAACAGCACAATCCTGAACATGCATACTCCCATTATGTTCACTTACACTTACGTTCAAGTAAGTAGGTGTGGGAATGCAGCCCAAGTCTGAGAAAACTTATACGGGTTTGAACTGTTAAACAATAATTACACTTTTATCACTGTTTACTTTTCAGACGATGTTTTGTGTTGGTGTTATCTGAATTGTGTGGGGTCCATGGGGGCCTACTAGTGTCTGAATTAAAATGGGGAATATTACTTAGCTCAAATTGGCTTGTAAGAGGTTGGGCAACTGCGGGGATCTTTTAACCCGTGATTACAGAGATTATCAGACAGGAGCACAAAAAGCATTCCTGTCCCACAATCTCCACTCCGGCCCCTGTCCTGAAACAATAACCCTGAAACAGCACTTACCTTCTCTCATGTCCACATGGCAGCCCAGGAGTGAATGGAGCTCTAAAGGAGCTCCGTTCACTTCCTGGAGTGAAATCCCACCTGTTCTCGTGAGAAGACGTGAGCGCAGGAAATTCAAATATAAAAAGAAAAATAACACAGTAAAAGTGACACCAAGCATAAAAACACACTTTAAAATTTACAACTAACCCAGGGAGGGTACAAAAAAGAGAAAAACTTACCTGGATGTCCTGATCTCACCCAAAAGTGTTCTGGCAGGACCACCCATTGCTGCTGGAATCTCACCAGCAAAACAGGAAACCTTCTCGCACACAGAAAAATGTGGAATGGAAACACTATGGGAGATCAATTGCTGGCTTCTCCCTGTCAATAAAAAGAATACCTTGGAACAACAACAGAATGCTTGGGAGATGATGGGGGGCAAAACTAACTGATAAGTAAGCAATTTTGTGATCTCATGGCATTGTCATAAAACCATTTTTGATGCGTCTGATAATCTCCTACCAATACTAACTTGGACAGACTCACAGACACTGAGTTAAAATAATGATGGTTTTTATTGATCATTAGTCTTAACAGCATTCACACTAAAAATCAGGCTTCAAGCAGGCTGTCAAAGAAAGTAGGAAATATTCAGATAGAGGAATAGAGTGAGGGATTGTGGGTTATACTATACTGATCCAAAGAGCAGATAGCACAGGAAACCAGCAGTGTGATGTCCAGAAGGGAAGAATGGTGAACAGACTGATGTAGAGACAGAAAGAAGGGGATCTGTGCACCCAATGACACAGACTGACAGAGCATTAGGAGAACATTTTTAAATCAGTGCTGCTCCAAGTGATGGTCCACAAACCATCGGCTGCAGCTCCCTGATGACTTTCAGGGAAGAAAGAAAAAATGTAGCCAATAGGAAACAGAAGCCAGTGCTGGGCATGTCTCTCTCCCCTCTCTCTCTGGCTTCTCTTCGCAAATGAAGATTCAGGAAGGACTCATCCCGCACTTTCTGCAAGTGCGCTGATGACTAAAAAGGCCAATCCGAGATAAACAAGTCCGGTTGCAGAAAGCACAGCAGAAGGTTTCCTTGGGTGATGTTTCCTAGAAACATGCCCTGCCCAGTGCAGCTGTGTTCTCAATATCATGGCCTCAATGCTGGTGATCCCTATTTGCTCAAGGACAGCAACATTCATCACATAGTCAGTCCAGTGTATATTTAGGATTGTGCTGGGCATGTAGGGAAACAAAAAATGAAGAAGCATTATTTTATATTCGTTGTTCAAAGTAAGAGCCAGAGTGGTATAGTGACTGAAGGGTGGACTAGGACTCTAGGAGACCAGGGTTTGAATTCCTGTTCAGCCATGGAAATCCACTGAATGATCTTGGGCAAGTCACACACTCTCAACTTAAGAGGAAGGTAATGGCAAATGTCCTCTGAAAAAATCTTGCCAATAAAACCATATAACAGAGTTACATGTCATAAAGGCACATAACAAGAGAACAAGGATAACTGCTATTTGCATCCTTAGTGTGGAAGATGATGGACTCTTAACATTTCTACTGACACTATAGTAACAAATAAGGTAGTGGAGTGATACCATAATGAAGTCGATTTTGGCTTGCTAGTACTGCTGCTATATGGTGGCACATATGATAATATGGTTTTAAAAATCAGAACATGTCTAAGTACTAAATACGATCCCATTTGTAGAAGTTGCTACAGACATATTATGATATTGCTGGCAAAAGAGAATACTGTTTATGTGAATAACAGGCAAAACACAGCTGATCTGGCTTATGAAAGGAACAGCAGTCCAATTGCATTGACATAACATGTTTTGTTCCACTAAAAAGGCAGGAACATGGAACATCACAATAATCAAGTGGTCCAGGGAGTTGTTCAACAATGTGTACAACTCCTACAGGATTACCTAATTTACAGAATTATCCATGGTGCTGTAAATTAGAGCACAGTAGGCCTAGCGTTTCTGGGTGTTTCATTCTCTACGCTCAGAAAACCTTTTGGAGAAGAAGTGGGACAGGGGGAGATAAAATGAGAATCTTGGAGGAAAGAAACCTCTTTGCCTTGTCTCATCATGAAGCTAGTAAACATTGCTAGAACAATGACTATTTTCCATTAGGTACAGAGGGAAGGCAGTGATATTAAAGTTCTCCAATATGTTGGATCTAAAGACTGGAAAACTAACTGTCCCTTTTTAGCCTCTCTCTCTCTCTCTGGCTTTTCTTCGCAAATGAAGATTCAGGAAGGACTCATCCCACGCTTTCTGCAAGCGCGCTGATGACTAAAAAGGCCAATCCAAGATAAACAAGTCCGGTTGCAAAAAGCACAGCAGAAGGTCTCCTTCGGTGATGTTTTTGGGTTGTGATTCTTTCTGCATTGTCGTTTCTCTTCAAGACTTGTTCGTCGTGAGTTCTCAAATAAGGCTGCAGCATTGTGGATAGTGTGTCTCCATGCCTCCCGATGTGAGGCCAGGGCGGACCACTGTTGGTGATCAATTTGGCCGAGCCTGAGATGTTGTTTCAGGGAGTCTTTGTATCGCTTTTTTGGAGTGCCCCTCTTACGCTGACCCATGGCGAGTTCACCGTAGAGTAGTATTTTGGGGAGGCGATGGTCCTCCATCCTAGAAACATGCCCTGCCCAGCGCAGCTGTGTTCTCAATATCATGGCCTCAATGCTGGTGATCCCTGCTTGCTCAAGGACAGCAACATTCGTCACATAGTCAGTCCAGTGTATATTTAGGATTGTGCATAAACAGCGCTGATGAAAGCGCTCGAGGAGTTGTAGGTGGTGGCGATAGGTGACCCATGTTTCAGATCCATAAAGGAGGATAGACAGTACAATGGCTCTATACACACTGATTTTTGTGCTTTGCCTCAGGTGTTTATTGCTCCAGACTCTTTTGTGAAGTCTTCCAAATGCACTATATGCCTTTGCTAATCTGTGATCGATCTCTTTGTCAATCTTGGCATCTGAGGAAATGATGCTTCCCAGGTAGGTGGACTGCTGAACGGACTTGAGCACAGATTTGCCGACGGCAATGTGGGGATGTTGGTGTTCATCCTGTGGTGCAGGCTGGTAAAGAACTTCTGTTTTCTTCAGGTTGACTTCTAGCCCAAACAGCTCTGCAGCTGTTGCAAAGCAGGATGTTAGGCGCTGCAGAGCTGTTTCTGTGTGGGCAACAAGGGCAGCATCATCGGCGAAGAGCAGCTCACGGACTAGATAGTTTAGAGTCTTAGTGTGAGCCCTCAGACAGCTTACGTTAAACAAGCTACCATCAGTACGGTAACGTATTTAGATGCCGTCATCTTCTTCAAGCTCTGCCACAGCCTACAATTCCCAGAATTCCAGGGATTCTGGCAGTTATAGAACAAAAAGATAATTATTCTACGTTCTGGTAGATAGGATCTCTGAAGTATAAGAAGGATTTATTTACTTGAAAAACAGGATAAATTTAAAAATAAGAACTCACTTCAGAACAGGAGAGGATGAAATGCAGTAAGCAAGATGTCTTATTTAATTATAGAGATACAGTTGAGTGTTCCTTATCCGGAATTCCAAAATTCAAAATATTCCAGAATCCAAAATTGTCCACATGAGTGGCTAAGATAGTGACACCTTTGCTTTCTGATAGTTTAATGTAAACAAACTTTGTTTCATGCACAAAATTTGAAATATAGTTTATAAAATTACCTTATGTGTCTAAGGTATATATGAAACATAAATGAATTCTTTATTTAAACTTGGGTCCCATTTCCAAGATATCTCATTATGTATATGCAAATACTCCAAAATATTCCCAAATCCAAAATACGTATGGATAAGGGAGACTCAAGCTGTACCTCTAATTTATTTATTATGGTTTTAAAACTGAGAAGTGAACTGACTGGTGGAATAAATACAAATGTCCATTTGGACCATGAAATATACCATGTTTTTTACCATAACAAGTGGTTACATTTGGGTTACAAAAATACAGCACAAGTTGGTAAGTCAAGTGTTGAATTGTACAACATGGAAATGTAATGAAATTTTAATTATTGGAAATCTGCCTAGAGCTCTCCACAATTAAAACCACCAAACATATGCATGCAACCAGCTGATGTAGTTGGGTCAGCAAATTTATCCATAGTACTATGAAATAAATTTCCATTCCAGAGAGAATTTTCCATTTTATTCTTTCCTAGCGATAAGTATTAAGTTAGGAACCTAGTTCACACATTTTCTTTCACTGACCAATATCTCTACAAGTAATAACACTTGGGAATTGGGGTACTTGATCATTTAGAAGTGAGAAGCACAGCTGATTGAATTGTTTCCAGGAAAAGAGTTCTGACCAATATAACTGTATCTCTTAAGTAAATTCCAAAGGTGAAAATATACAGACACTATGAGAAAGAAACAGCCCAACTATTTATGGATCTGGAGCATCAGTAATTACAGTACATTGCTTTGTGATTTATTTATTTATTTTAAAAAAGGTCATTATAGTTCTGCAGTATAGAAAAAGGCACTTGTCATTATTAACCCAGTGTGATTCATTACCCCAGTGTGATCCAGCTGATAGCGAGACACTTTGTAAATATGTAGTAGATGTTGCATCCATTAAGCTGGAGCTGACATAGTGAGGCAAAGGAGAAGGGCAGAAGCAAGAGATGATCCACTCCTAGTAAAGTGTTCTAAATCCAATAGTGATTCCCAACTAGAATAGTAAACCCATTAAATCAATAGAATTTACATACATAAATTTACCTGATGAGTTACCAAGTTCCCACTGATTCAATAGTCCTAAATTGGTTTTAGGCCAGATGTATCTTTGCCCTGATTAAAACTTGACCTGCATGCTTTTTTTAATTGGCCAAAGAATATTAGCTAATCCACTCTGGCCTATGGTAGTGAGAAGGCTTCTGTTTCTGGTTCAGGTCTCCTTTTAATTTCTTTTTTCATTTCTGATCAGTAGCAGAGAATAAGCTGAACCCCTCTCTGAGATTCTTGGCCTTCCAGTTCTAGGACCACAACTGTGGCTGGTGGGGGGAAGCTGGTACAAATCACCAGGGACTGGCACATACCCTGTAACATTTCACAAGTGAAAACTGTGGCTAAGCCCTATTAGAGTGTGATCAGAATGGCAAAAGTTATTAATGAGGAGGAACACAGAAACTAGGAGAGGTTGCCTGAGCCTACTAAGAAGGGCAAGATTCCATCCTATCCTATCCTCTCCCCTGTTAATTCAGTGCAAACTACTTTTTCACTTAGAACTCAGTTTGCAGCAGTTGAAGTATAATTAGGATGAAGGGGAAAATAGAGAGAGAAGCTGGGATATTTTCTGCTGAAAAAGAGGGATGGCGGAGGATTAATAAAGACTGTCCCTGCCAAATTGGAGCAATTGGAAGTTATGCAGGCAATATAGAAGGAAGTTCAAGGCCAAATTATGTTGCATATGTTTTTATCATTTGAGACAGAGTAACACCTAATCCTTTACAGGTTGAATATCCCTTATCCAAAATGCTTGGATGTCCTATGCTCCAGTCAGCCAGGAATCACAGGAATCAGGTGGTTAGAATACAAGAGCTGTTAAGTAGTCAATTCAGTCCAGGTCAGTCACAGTGTATCCACTAGGATGAAGAGAGAAGCCAAAGGGTGGTCATCAGCCAGTCCAGGAGTCATTCACCTATTCATTAGTCCTGATGCAAGAAGCCAGCAAGAAGTAAAACAGAGCTTTACTTTGTAACCAGTCCAGGGTCAGAAAAACACAAATACTGAAGAGTACTGCTGGTCATCAAGAAGGACGTTAGCAACAAAACTGTCAGGGAAGGCTGGAAGATTTATAGGCAGCTGTCTCCAAAATAACAGGTGCCTAATCAGGTTAGTGTCTCCTGCTTAATAACCACTGGGAACAATGCAATCTCTCTTTGTCTCTTCATTGCTCCATGAATGATGGCAATGGGTCTTCATCATCTGTGACCTCCTGTTGGGGAGCAGGACCCCCACCCCACCCACCTCAGTCCCCAGCTCCTCAGACTCAGAGAGACCACCAGCACCAAAAGCTGCAGATACCTGGCAATCTGCCTCCTCCTCTTTGTCTAAACCCTCCAACTTTAGAGGGTGATTTATGACATTGGAACCAGAAGTGTTTAAGATTTCAAATTTACAATATTTGCTTGTAAATAAAGAGATATCTTGGAAATGTGACCCAAGTCTAAATACAGAATTCATTTATGTTTCATATACACCTTACACACATAGCCTGAAGGTATTTTTTATACATAATATTTTTAATAATTTTGTGCAAAAACCAACATTTGTTTGCATAGAACTACCAGAAAGCAAAGGTGTCAGTATCTTAACCAGCCATGTGGACAATTTTAGATTTTGGAATATTTCGGATTCTGGACAAGTGATAACCAACCTGTATTTTTTCCCCATCCACTGAGAGTAGGAAGAGTGAGCACCAGCCACTCGCACAACAGACCAAGCCTTGAGCATTTTGTACACAGCAAAATAGCCTCAAATTACAACTTAAATGTGGCGGGGGGGGGGGTTCTGTTACAAGCATGGCTGCTGCTTGCTGTTTGTGCTCCCAGTTCTATAAGCTCACATCCTGGAAGTGAGTAACATGTGAGAAAGGGCCTATAAAAAGCCTGCCTCAAGTCTCATGTGGCAAATGATGGGGACTACAGGAGGCCCCTCCCAGCTTTCTCCATAGCTGTTCCCTTCTCTTGGAAAAGAGAGCTGTGTGCATCACTCAATCTGAGTTGATCCTCTAAATTAACCTGCTGCCTCAGATATTGTGAAATCACCATTGCCAGTTTTTAAGAAAGATTCAGCTGCCTGTCAAATTGCCTTTCATCCATTGAAAGGGGCAGGGGTACCAGCTTCCCTTTGCCTCAGGCAGCAAAATGTTTTCATTTTGCCCTGTCCATTGAGCAGCAAACCTAAGTTTAGCTGAATGAGGCCTCCTGCAGTCACAGAATCACTTCACTAAAGTTAGGCACATATGGACCCTTAGAGACAGTTTGGTCTTTTGGAAAGTGTTGCAGCAGTGATCAATTTATTCCATTCTATCACCATGACTGGGAGGAATAAAAAGCATTTAGGATCAATCCTGAAAGCCTAATTCTGAAACCTGATCCAAATTATTGAGGGAGCTGTTGCATAATTTCCATCCCCTTTACTTGGAAGTAGTGATATGCAACAGTTGGCAGAAGAAAGTCTAAGGTCATAATGGAAATAAAACCCCAGTCTAACAAAGGCATATAAAAGGAATAACACATGTGTTAACTAAACTATTTCAAACATAGACATCTCAGACCCCAGGCCACTAAGTAAATGTCTCCTTTTAGATAGGGATTTAAAGAGTCTGAAAATAAAGCCTTTATTTCTTCGAGAAGGAAAACATTTTTTTGAAACTGTGTCAGATGTCATACATTTCTGGCAATGCATTTCAGGATGAACAGGTGAAGACTAAAGTACATTTTCCACAATTTTGAGAGAGCATTTAGGTTTACTCAATGCACATTTAAAACTAGGAATTTCACTTTAACAAAAAATTGATGTTAATCACAGAAGTGAAACAAAACCAATTAAAATACACACACACTTTTGATATTATAATATTATGCATTACTGTTTAAGCCTATGACCCTTAACCTTTCGCTAGGGATGTCAGTCTTTGTTTATTTCATTTCCCTATGCTAAAACAAATAATTTTAAATATTCTCTCCTCTATGGATTACAAGAGTGTTTGCATATTTTTGATGTGGGGATGGTGTGCTTTTTTTTTTCTTTTGTGCACAAAAAACCCCTTGTCTTTTGTGCAAAAATGAAAATTTAAGCATATAAAACAGTTTATTTTGCATAGATGCCAGATTAAAACATGATTGTTCTCTAAAGCTTCTGGGGTCTAATTAGCTTTATGCAAACCTTTCAATATACATGGTTTTTAAATTATCTTAAACTATTTCACCTGGTTTTAATCTGTTTTCAACATGTTAAATGTGTTTTTAACTTTTTAAAGATCATGTTTCTTATTTCCACTCTTTAAAATCTGTACCCTTTGTTTCATGCCCTGAGAGCTCTAGATAGAGGGTGGGATGTAAATATCTAAAAAAAAAATCAGCTTTTTATAAACCAATAGTATATTTTTGCACAAATAAATTGTTTGCCCCAAAAAATCCTCAAAATGCCCCCCACCAAAAAAAAAAATGTCCACCAAAAATGCAGAAAAACTGTTGCACTTTTACCCACTGGGTAGAAAACACACATGCAGAAATGTATTTTCTGTCTCTGTTTAGGACAAAATAGTGCCTTATTTTCTGGCTTTCTTGGCAGTGGTAGCTGCTGACCTCCATGTTAGTGGACAAAAGAATCTGCTCTAGGTTTTCATCCACATTTTAAATGACTTTAAAGCTATCCAAGATATTGAGTCATATCTCTAAAACAGACTCAGCACCTTGGAAATTACAGCGGTTCAGAGTAAAACCCAGAGTGGTTTCTCTCAAACCACAAACCACTCCTGTCCCATATTTAGAGGATACCATGGAATGCATTGAGAATGATCTCTGGCCAACGACAGTCCCTTTGAAAGTGAATTATTGAAAGAAAACTGCTGAGAGGATCTCATATAAAAGAGAATCCAGCTCATACAGAAAGTCATTTCACCTATTATCTGGCAGAGCAAATATGTATATAATGAAATGCAGACCTTTGAAAGAATTCTGAGTACCCTCCAGTCCCTTGAATTCTAAGAGTTAGAGGGGCTCTACCTCATCTAAGCTGCATAATTCAACCCTTGGGGACTCTGGAGATATTAACCAGCAACATTTGGCTAATAGTAATGTCTCTGCAAAGCAGAAAGTTTTGTGAATGTCTTGTCCTGCCAAGAATATATTATTGTAAGCACACCTATTCTCCAAAATCATATCAGTGCCAGCTTCATCCATTTTGGAAAGGCTCACATTGGCTGAGATGCTTAAGGACTGGAATGCAAGTCAACTTTCAACATTGAGAAACTTCCCACCTAAATCTGTTCATGCTTTAACTTCCTCTGTAGGATGATAAACTATGGTGGGAGCATGTGAACATATATTACATTAATGGGAGTAACAACCTGTTTCTCATCCAAGTTGTTTCTGAGAACTGGGTGCACCTCGATAAGCTCACTCCAAGGATTATGGACTTGGAAGCATTAGCTCAGCCTATGCACATGGATTTATTTATTTAAATATTTTCCTCACAGGAAAGCATGTACGATGGTCTAATTTCACATATAATTTATTGATGCCATTTGTTCCTCTCTTGCACTATCCAGCAATGCTGTTCTGTAATGGACAGAATGAACAATTCATCTTTAAACAAGGCACCTTTTCTCATTCACAAAGTATAATGTAGACTGGGGCATTTTAGTTGCTTTTTTTAACGTTTGTGATAGGAATGCCAAAAAGAAAAAAATCAATCCATGTTAAATTACCATATAACTTTCATATATGTTGGTGAAACCTAATACCCAAGTATTATTCACAAGCCTCAACTTTTTCATTGCAAATATTTCTTGGATGTTTATTCCACCCAGTGACCACACTGGTTGGGGATTCTCGAAATGGTAATCCAAAAAAAGGAACTTTTCCAAGCCCCAATAGGGATGTAATCTTTGTAATTATTCTTTCTCACCAGCAAGAATGAATAACTAACATGATTTTCTCCCTGCTGGAAGAGACAGTTTTCAAGGAGTATTTGTGGGTTGCTAATTCATCTAATGGGGACAGGAATAGAATTTTCTGCACAGAAAACTTGCATTTGCACAGAAAATTTGGGTTTTCTGCACAGGGAGAAAACTCCCTGTTTATTTTCTCTATAGAACATCTTGTGGGTTTTGAGGGGTTCTTTTGTTGTTGTTTGTTAAAGCACATGGCTGAATTTTGTGCAGAAGATATCCCAATAGCAAAGAGATATTTTGATCTTCAGGATTTTCCATACGAGAAAATCCTGAAGCAGTTTTCTTTCCAAAGCTCAGGAATCCCACTTTTTCTAAGTGAACATTTGTGAATATTTTTTCCATCTTTATTCCCTACAGAACTGCTTTCCTTGAGAGAAAGCCCTTCTCTCTGACCCACTGCTTTCCCATGTACTCGAAAGGACTACAGTTCAAGGAAGGTTTAAATATCACATGGTTTCTCTCTGTGTGTCATTTGGCCCTTAGCCAACTATTTTTGTGAGAAATAGTTCTCATTCCAGTGACAGTTCAGAAGCACTGCATATCATCTGTAACTAAATACATTTAGCAAATTATAGCATGTGAAGGGTCATCCTGGTTGGGCATCTGCCCATAGGGTTACCAAGCCTCAGGGCTCTGGCTGAAGTGTCAGGGAAATACTGTACCACCCTGGGTCTCCAGTCTGGAAGTCAAATTGGAGCACACTGGAAGCACAGGAGGAGGAAAAAGTTTTATTTTTGTACTTGAAATAGTTTTAAGGCCTGGCCCAAACATTCCCAACTGATACCAGGACTATCTAGCTGAGGATGAAGGTGTATGTATGGGTGTTGTACTTGTGTAATTTTGGTGTGTCACACACCCAGGAGTGAAAGGACTGGAGAACAAGATGGTGGGCAGATGCACTTGAATCCATTGTGCCATTTGGAACAAGGCAGGGAGTGAAATACCGGTGACGTGATCTGTGAACCTTTTTGAACCATTCCTGCAAGTATCAGCAGAGGACCTTGAAAAAGTATCACCATGTATCATATGTGAAAAGTAAGACCATGTTGGATGTGAACCAACTGGAATGGTAGCAACTATTGCACTACTGGTTAAATCTTTCCTGCCACCCAGTTGCCAAAAATGCTTTGAGGTTTCTTTTCCTAGCTTTGGCTGGCATATGAAATGATTAGCTGGGCTTTACCCAGATTCTGGGCCTACTTTTCCAGATTGCCCATTTCTACCATCAGCTGACTCAGAAATGGTCCCAGGCAGTCTGCCAACCCCTGTCTCCCTAGCTCTGTGATATCACAGGGACCTAATCCTGTGACATCAAAGGAAAGCCTCCTGCTCTCAAGTGTTGGCTTTGAAATTTCAGGGAATGGGATACTGCTGACCTGGCAACCCTTCCTGTTGAAGGCTCACATCCCAGCAGGGCTCCCCCAGCAAGAGCTCCCTGGACACGATCTCACTATTATCCCATATGCAATTGTTTCACAGAATACGTTTTGAACTGGGAAGATTCTCTTCAGTTCAGGACTACCATCAGTCTAAGGTTTCTGATCACATGAGAAACATGGGTTTTGGCTAAAAAAAAAGTTTGGTTTTTTGTTTTGTTTACAATTTTCACATATTCTTTCCATTCCTAATCACAAATTGCTTCTTCGTGCACTTTTCATACTGGCTCAGACAACAGTAATAGTGGGAAGGAGGAGCAATGGATTCCACTGCCTACTTGCTAATAATAATAATAATTATTATTATTATTATTATTATTATTTATTTATTTATTACCCATCCAATCACAAGGAATCCGGGCAGGTTACAACAATAAAAAGACATGAAACACAATAAAATTCAAAATTAGTCCCTTCCCACCCACCCCCCAACACAATATTAAAATTACAATTAAATAAACACAGTTTAAAAACAAGAATACAAAGGTTTTAAAAGGGAGATAATTGGTGGGCAGAGCGACGTAGATCACCTTGGCTCTCTGGGGAAGATAAAGGTGATAAGGACAAGAGGGAGGAGCAAGCAACAGTGGCTGGAGACAATGCTGGTAAGATGGCAGAGCAGGGATGGGCAACTGTGGCACAATTTTTTGCCCCAAGGTCCTCTCTGGGCTGCAGTGATCCCACACACACACAATATCTAAAGGATAAAAAACTGAAACTGGAAAGTGGCCAGAAATCCACTTATGGTTTTGAACAGTAGCATGTGAAGTTAAGCTGTACAGGGACAGCGGGGGATGGTTAACCTATTTAAA
The DNA here is from genome assembly GCA_030847615.1 of Gambelia wislizenii. Classification (NCBI taxonomy): domain Eukaryota; kingdom Metazoa; phylum Chordata; class Lepidosauria; order Squamata; family Crotaphytidae; genus Gambelia; species Gambelia wislizenii. The sequence goes on from JAUMIR010000003.1 coordinate 287,692,897, forward strand.
ATGTTATTTTCTGCTGCTAGATGTTTTCAGGAGATGCACAGTGTTCCTAGGAGTGGCTGATGGCTGGAAAAAGGTGGGGTGTATGATGGGGGGGGGGCACAAAAACTGACCAGGGCCACACTTTGCTCACTCTGAGGATATCTTCCCTAAGGGTCTTTAAAAACACACACATAACTAGAGCCAGCATGGATAGATGGATAGATGGATGGATGGATGGATGGACGGACAGATAAATAGACAGATTCTCTGCACCTTTTTTGCCTTTGCTCAGCAGGAACGCATGAGTGAGGGATTGGAATGTAAGACATGCATTTGTAGTGAAACGTTTATCATGGCAAAATCCAAGAAGCCTTGGTAGACTTTGAAATATTAAGCCACACATACTGAACTGACATGTTTAGTTCTGAGTGTATGGAAAAGCTAATGAGAAGTAGCTGACACAACCTTTCAGCTATTACCATGAAGCTGATCTCTTTTGGAAAATATTTGGAAGAATTTTAACCCACCTCCTCCATTTTGGCTTGCCCAAGTCATCCCATGCTGATACCTAAGTGGAAGAACGGAAGCACTAATCACACTTAGTTTCTGGCAGAAACTTGAATTGTCTAGAAATATTGATTTGGAAGACCAAATGTATTTTCTATCAAGGCAAAGGGGCTATTTGGTCTATAACCATCTACACTCCATAATGTACATACGTGTGTGTGTGTGTGTGTGTGTGTGTGTAGGCACACATGTATGTGTCTGATCCAAAGGACCTTTGATATCAAAAAGATATTGCTGTTTGACTTCAGTAAACCTTGGCCAGACCCAACTCATGTTATGACTATACTAGTCACTTTGAAAGGAATTTGTGACTTCTTGAATATCAATTGGTAAATATGTATTACGAACATTAACACAAGTTTAGCTTTGTTTTATGGATTGTGTCCTGTTCATTTAGAGGTGAATAGCAGGAGTCAATAGAGTCTAAAAACGTAAACTATTTGGGGCTAGGATTGTCAGGTCAGCAGCATCCCATTCTCTGAGATTTCAGAGCCAAAACTGAGATGTAGAGCCAGTCCTTGCAATATCACAAAGGCTGGGCATGCAGGGGCTGGCAGGCTGACCAGAACTGCTTCTGGGTCAGCTGATTGTGAAAATAGACATGAGGGACAGGGAATAAAATGGAATCTGGTATCATCCACACCTTGGCACTCAGCAGCTGGCCCTAAAACTAAGAGCACAACCATTTAACCCCTAACTTGTACTCCCATTCCACAGAGCTGAGAGATGGATGAGGAGAATGGCAACCCTGTTAATGCTTCAGGATCTCTTTGTGGCTTTTAATACTATCAAGCATGGTTCTCAGGGCTGGTAACTGGGGAAATGACATTTGATGGTTCCATTCCTATCAAGGTAAGAGATGTGGCGTAATGAAGACAATTCAAAGTGTTCATTGATTACTTCCAACCTGTATACTGTTTGGGGCCTTGGACAATTTATTGGACTGTCTTTGTTCATACCGACACTTGATCAATTCTCTCTCTGGCTTTTCTTCACAACCGAAGATTCAGGAAGGACTCATCCTGCACTTTCTGCAAGCATGCTGATGACTGAAAAGGCCAATCCGAGATAAACAAGTCCAGTTGCAGAAAGCACAGCAGAGGGTCTCCTTGGGTGATGTTTCTGGGTTTCTCCATGCCTCCCGATGTGAGGCCAGGGCAGACCATTGTTGGTGATCAATTTGGCTAAGCCTGAGATGTTGTTTCAGGGGATCCTTGTACAATATCGCTTTTTTGGAGCACTCCTCTTATGCTGACCCGTGGCGAGTTCACTATAGAGTACTATTTTGGGGAGGTGGTGGTCAGGTTGTCTCCTAGAAGCCCTCACCCTTACCTGTTCCCTCCTTTCCCTCTTGTATTTGTTTATTTGTTTATCTGATGTATATCCCACTTTTCTCCCAAATTGTCTGTTCTTATATGCCTATAAGTGTAGCTGAATTATATGTTGTGGATTCTACATTGTAGAATTAATCCTACCTGAGATATGTACATAGGATAACTGGTGAGAGTGGGAGGAGGTAATGCTGGGGCGGTCCAGGTCTATTGGAGATGAAGGCTTGTATTCTTTTTGCATATTTTTTGAAAACGCAATACAATTTCTCTCTGTCTCTTTCTCTCTCTCCCTCTCTTTCTCTCAGAGACTGCCTCTGCCATGGGTATTTTATAAATTCTTCAGAATGCTTGGCTCCCTAACATAGATGTTGTGGAATACAAGTTCCATCATCCTTCACCACTGGCTGGGGCTAATGAAAGTTGCAGGCCAACAAAGTCTGGAGGGCCACATGCTCCCCACCACTGCTCTAGCAGTATGTCCCCACCACAGCTCCATGCTATCATATCCACTGCTACTGAATTAAGAAGACCAAAGGGAGATCTTAAACCTGGAATAACCAGGTAGTTTTTTTCTCTTATGTCAGCAGTATAAGCATCTAGTATGAAGGATTGAGAGCATCCATCAGTCCTATTAGGCATAGAAAATTGCAAGTGGTTGTGCAATTTGTAGTACAAAAAGATTTCTCCCTCCCTCCTTTAAGCACTGGTTTTGTTCCCAGCAGTGGCACAATTGAGCACATAGGAACGACAAGGGTTCCTTACATGGTAAGAAGACTGGCTAAATGCATGTAAATGTCAGAGGGATAATTCTGTTGTGTTTATTTCTTCTCTAACCATGTTAAGGCTTCAGTGATGTATCGTTGGTAAACAGAAGAGAGTTCAAATAAATGACACCCAGAACCACTCTCTGAAAGATGTTCCTGGTATACAAACAGCTTAGTGGAAACCAGAAATAGAAGGAAAATCCACATAAACAGGGAGGTGGCTGACCATACTATCTCAGCCTCCTAAACACTGAACACAAAAAATATCTGTGATGGAGCATCAGAGCAAGAGAAACAACATTCCATGAACACAACCTCTTATGAAAACTACAAGTTCAACATTGGGAACAATAAAGTGCAACAGTTTGGCAAAAAGGTCAACTGGATCTCTTTAGTTTTTCAGTGGTCCCACATTTTAAGAAGAGCATCCAGAATGGATCCAGAGAAGGCCAATCAGGATCATGAAGGATCTGGAAACCAAGGGCTATGAGAATGGTTGCAAGAGCTGAGTATGTTTAGCCTGAAGAAGAGAAGATAAAGGGTAGACATGGGAATTGTTTTAAAATATCTGAAAGTCTCTCATACAGAAGAAGCATATGAGCAAGTGGTTGCTCATGTGGTCTCTTGCTCCAGAAGGCAGGAATGGAACCAGTGGGTAGAAGTTGCAAGGAAGCAGATTTGGGATAAACATTGGGGGTGGGGGGGAACCTCCTATTAATGATCTATTCAGCTGTGGACCAGACACCTTGGGGGTTAGGGAAAACCAGCCATGAAATAACAAAATCAGACACAAGTAAATGGGTTGAATAAGGGCCACTTTATTGACCTATACCCTATTTAACTGAATTTGTGCAGGGGGTAAGCAAAGGGGGAGGCAGAGTAACATGATGTGGCATCAACCTGTGACCAGCCTCCCCAGCCTTCCCTTGGGCAAAACACCAGATCCTGGGGGCAATCCAAAAACCATTGGTTGCTGCCCGGACAGTCACTTACTGGAAAGCAAACCCAGGGGATCCCCCCCCCCCACAAGTCATGAGACTTTATAAGAGAGAGTAAACCTTCAGGTCAACCCAAGGGCAGATTCCTTCTCCATCCCCCAGTTCCCATGACCAATAGAGATGGTTCCAGAGCCCAACCCTTCACCAAGAGAATGCCAAGGTATACACTGATCTAATAAATTCTCCCCTGTAACCTACCATAGACAAGGGACAAGCGTCTGCTTAGTCCCTTTCCTCTACCAGGTCAGCCAACTCGGCCCTCATCCCCTTTTACAAATCCCCAGTAAAATTCCCGTTAACTTCTTCTGACAGATATTTTATAGGCCTGGACCCTTCTTGAGGGCTGAGAAAAGTGGTAACTCAGATTTATGTTTATATTTTCAAAAGGCTTAAATGATACGGAGAAATGTAAGGTACTGTACTTAGGGCAAAAAAATGAAATGCATAGATATAGGATGGGGGAGACTTGGCTGAATGAGACTACGTGCGACAGGGATCTAGGAGTCCTAGTAGACCACAAGTTGAACATGAGTCAACAGTGTGATGCAGCAGCTAAAAAGGCCAATGCGATTTTGGGTTACATCAATAGAAGTATAGTGTCCAGATCAAGGGAAGTAATAGTGCTGCTCTATTCTGCCTTGGTCAGACCTCACCTAGAATACTGTGTCCAGTTCTAGGCATCACAATTCAAAAAGGATATGGACAAATTGGAGCGTGTCCAGAGAAGGGCGACTAAAATGGTGAAAGGTCTGGAAACCATGCCTTATGAGGAGAGACTTAGGGAGCTGGGTATGTTTAGCCTGGAAAAAAGACGGTTAAGAGGCGATATGATAGCCCTGTTTAAGTATTTGAAGGGGTGTCACGTTGAGGATGGAGCAGGCTTGTTTTCTGCTGCTCCAAAGACTGGAGCACGGAGCAATGGATGCAAGCTCCAGGAACAGAGATTCCACCTCAACATTAGGAGGAACTTTCTGACAGTAAGAGCTGTTCGGCAGTGGAACACACTCCCTCGGAGCATGGTGGAGTCTCCTTCCTTGGAGGTCTTTAAACAAAAGCTGGATGGCCATCTGTCGGGGTTGCTTTGATCATGATTTCCTGCGTGGCAGGGGGTTGGACTGGATGGCCCTCATGGTCTCTTCCACCTCTGCAATTCTATGATTCTATGATTCTATGAAATGAATGCCATCAGCCCTGTAGAGCTCAGGTTATTGGAAAAATATAGCAGGATGAGGAGAAAGTGACATTGACCAAGGCATCATGTTGTGTTTTTTTAATTGATCTGCCTCCAGGCAGACAAGACATCTTGGGTCACCCTCTCTCTGCCAAATATGGCAGTGGAGTCTGGCGACCAAATAATAATACCCCAGACTACTTCTACTGAATGAAACATAATGTAAAGCATGCATGATGAGGGCCTTACCCTTTAGTAAGCCCATGTCATTCCCACCGAGGTGAATGACTAACACTTCAGGAGACATCCCCGTGTGTTCTTCAAACGAAAGAGGCAGCAACCACTCCACCAGGAGTCCTTCATATCAAGCCACTTCATTGTGGCAAAATTGCTCAGACCCAGCTGAGCTCAAGTCATTCCTACCAAGATGAATGACTAACGCTTCAGGAGGAGGGCTGTATGTTTCTCGAACAAAAGATGTCGCAACCATTCCATGTGGCAGCATGGCTCAGACAAGGCTGAACCCAAGCTGACAACTTTGGACCTGCTATACTACCCAGTAGACCATGTCATGGCTGCAGACCAGGTCCTAATGTCTCAGTGTACGGCACCTAGGAACTAAAGGAAACAAACGTAAGTATGAGCATCATTCCTATTTACCAGGACATACATATTTCTGAAACATTGCAGATCTCCAATGCCCGATGCACTGTATTTATTTGCAGATCAAGCCCACAACTGCAACTGTCGACACCACTCCAATCCTGAAAGAATGAGTGACAAATTCATCCCTGTGCAAACCCAGGCCTCGGAAGGCCTCCAGCCTCATGGTCTAATATTGCCCCGGGTTGAGGAGAAAATTAACATGACTGAAGGAACTCAGACTCTGACCCTGGAAGCCTAGCAAAAGGGAGAAGTGCAAGGACCAGGCACAAGGCAGGTCATCGCAAAATCATCAAATTACTTGTCTTCCCCCGCCCCACCTTTACCTCTCTGGTTAATATTACAAATTCTAAATTCAGTTATGATGACATAGTAGCCTTGAGCTCTAACTGCGAACATCCAGGCAGACAACTCATTCCTAATGGACTGTTGGGTAAGTTTCTTGCATTTCAAAAGGCCCTATATTGGAGAATATTAACAACTGGACTGGGCATGTAGCCTGAAGTACGCTTGTAGCTCTAAATACCTCCAAGTTCCTGCTAGCCTCCCAAAAGACAGATCTCATACTTTCCTCCCTATGTCAAGTGCATGGGATTCTGGTTTCTCTTCATGGAGGCCATCAAACCACCACCCCCTTCCTTACAGTGTCAGAGGAGTGCAAAATATATGGAAAGCCATAGCCATGGCCCTCCCACACCAAGGTAACGTTTACACGATGAAAATGTAGTGGGAAGAATTCGTGTTGAACCTTAGTTGTTTACACGTACATCGGGTCGGGTACAGGATTTTTGGAAGGGGGGCACCTTTTATCCCTCAACCTGTGGGACTTCCAGTCCCACGGTTTGTGCCGGTTTTTAAAAAAGTCGCTGGAGGATTCGGAAAATCGGAAATGTAAACAGCCTGGGACAAGCTATCTCGGTACTAGGGGATGACCGGAAATGGTGACTGGGGGGGGCTTAGAGATCAGCCATCCGAAAAGGAGGGGTCAGTCACCCGTTCAACAGATCCAGCTCACCAGCTGAAAACAAAAGCATCCCTTCCAGCTGCACGTAGGTTTGTGTGTGTGTGCGTGTACTCAATCACCTTTTTAAATGGATTTCTACACTGCAAACCCTTCAGCTTTAACCTCTTCCTCAACTGCATGTTACAAAGAGATAGTGGTGGGCAGAGGGTCGCCCATTCATTCCCTGCCTGGATCCCCTCTCTGGGTCTGAATGGATAATCCAACATTCATCACCCCCCCAAGGCACAGTAAAATATTCCAGCGTCTGAGCGAATGAACACACTTCCATTCCCCCGCCCACAAGGCACAGTAAAAAAAAGCCAGCCAAAATGTCTTGTGTGGCACTGGCTTGAAATCTTTACTCCGCAGCTGCCTCTGCTTTAAGGATAACATTTTACAGAGACAAGGGCAATTGCAAGCCTCTCCCCCCCACCCATTCGGCTTGATTTCAAAAGGAAAGCACAGGGTTTAATCGTTCCAGCGTCTGAGCGAAAGATCACATTCTGGGTCTTTCAAAATGCCTTCTGTGTCAATGGCTTGAAAACTCATTCCACAGCTGCCTCTGCTTAAAGAGTTAACATTTTTAAGAGACAGGACAAACACAAGCCTCTGCCCCGTCTCTCCCCCACCCCAGCCAGCCAATAGCATCGCTCGTGGCGCGGAACTCTAAAGGAAGTACATCACTGAGGTTGTGAAAACACGAGTAATCGCATCCTTGATTGACAGCCAAATATATATATATATATATATCCAGGTAGGCTAAACATGTGTAAACAGCAAAAGCACGGGATATAAGTGTGCGATACCAATAAAAAGAAATGGAACTTTTGTAGTGTAAATATCAATCACGGGATCTTCCAGGATTTCCTAAAGAGTGACAAAAATCATCTAAACAGTGTGGGACAAATATGGGATCAGGAAGTCACGGTAAGCCCCGCAACAAAAATTGCTGTGTAACTGACACCCAAAAGTATTTTTGTTAACGCTGAGAAAGACTAAGAGGGATTCCCCCACACACACACTCCTTTACAGGGCAAGGCATTGCACACAGAGTCGGAGAAATAAAGAGACCACACGCAGAATATGGGGTGAAATAAATGGTTTTTATTTATCACCCTACTTATTTAAATCCCTAAATCTTCAGCGGGGGGAGGCAACCTAGTGAGGGAGCAGCTGGGACGGATCGTCCCTTCTGGACTTATGCCCCCAGCTTCCCCTGGCGAACACCTGAGCCCTGTTGAGCAACCTCAGTACTTGGGGTTGCTCTTCAGCCGGCCCGTGTCTGGAAGGTCAACCCGAAAGTCCCCCACCCAATCCATACAGATTAAGGTGAGGGATTATCCTTCAGGCCAACCCCAAGGTAGGTCTCGTTCTGTTCTCCCAAATCATACAATCTAAGGAGACCCTTCCAGAGACCGTCCCTTCACCGAAATCGGTGCCCTAGGTGTACACCATGATCTACGCCTCCCCCTTTCCCGCCATGGATAAGGGGCAAGCGTCCGCTTAGTCCCTTAATCCCCCACCAGCTTGAGCCAATAAGTCCCTCAACCCCCGCTGAAGATCACCCAAAAATAACATATTTCCCGTATCCGAGAGATGTACCCCATCAGCCCTGTAGAGCTCGGGCCTCTCGAACACAATCCCAGGATGTGCTAAGTAACAACCTCCCATTGAAGACAAAAACTTCCCCATTTGCCTGTTGACTTTGCGCCGTGCTCTGTCAATCAAGCGGGGGTTCCCCTCCCCTCTCCATAACTGTCTAGGCAATATAGCTGACCACACAATAGTGGTCTCAGGCCATGTAGACTTAATCAACCCCAGGTCATGTGATGCCTGAATCACAAGGGCCTTACCTTTGAGCAAGCCCAAATCATTTCCCCCCAGATGTATAACCAGAACATCAGGCGGTGGCCTAACATGTTCCTCAAACAATAATGGCATGAGCCCATGCCAACGAAGTCCCCTTTTTCCCAACCATTCTATCACCCCCATGTCTTCCAAGCTCAGGTGAGGTCCAAAATAACTTAATCGGGCCTGTCGGGCCGCCCAGTAGACCATACTGTGGCCACAAATCAGCACCCGACGTCTCACCGGCTGAGTTCTAAAATCTGGAAGACAAAAGGGGAAGAAAATAGTTAGTACGGTAACGAACGGATATACCTCCGGTAGGAGGATGACCGCCACCTCCCAATACCCTGTATGGTCCGTGCGGGCAACCCCATTGCAGCCGCCGTAGAGGCAGCGCCTATCCGGAAGGAATGTGTTGCGAACTTAACACCTTCCAGCCCCATCCTCTGCAAGGCCTTGGATGTCACAGTCCAAAACTGATACCTAGTCAAGGGAGAAGAATCAGCATGAATAAACAGCAATCCTGGGCCCTGCCCCCTTACCTGAAGATATTCCTGTAAAGCGAGCACCGGACACAACGCATCATCACTACAGCGTTGGAGCTTAAAAATTTTACCCCGACCTAGCTGGTCTGTTTTCGAGAACCGCAGCGTGAAACTCACCTGCTCGTCCATCACCTTTATATCCCTCAATTCCAAGGCCCTCCCTGACATATCACACTTAGAAAGCGCCACAAGCTCACTGATTCGCAAAGCGCCAAAAAAGGCCATCAAAGAGGCTGCATGAAAGAGCGATGCCTCATAGGGTGAGGAACAGACCGCAGCCCATACCTGGCGTAAACCCTTTAATATAACTGGTGAAAGGGGGACCCGTAAATCCCTCTTTCTGCCTTTTTCCCGAGCCCATCCCTCTAATGTCTTTCGTATCCTAAAGTCACCCGTATTATCCGGGGGGCCCTGAACCTTCAACCAAAAAGCTAAGGCTGCTAGCCTGCCCCTAATAGATTGAGGGGCCAAACCCTTTTTATAAAGATGCACACAAAATTGCAAGAGGTGTGTAACTGGGACCTTAACACCTTGCTGGAACCCCTTTTGCTTTCTAAACTGCTGAAATTCCTGAACTGCTCTAGCGTAACCCCTTCTTGTGCTGACAGCAACTGACATACCTAGGGCCCTCCAAATTTCGGACTCCCAATCTGCCATAGACCCATCGGTATCTTGTCGCCCTCGGGCTCGGCATCCGGAGCCAACTGTCTGAAGCGCTCCATCTGCATGCGGGAAAGAGCGTCAGCAATCTCATTGTTAACGCCCGCCACATGCCGTGCCATAAACAAGATGTTATATTTAAGGCATTGCAACGTAAAGCACCTAACCAATTTCATAACCCGGGGAGACTTAGATGTAAGGGAGTTTATCACCTGGACAGTTGCCGAATTGTCGCACCAAAAATGTACTGACGAATTCGCCAACTCACCAGGCCAAATGAAAGAAGCCACAAGAATCGGAAAAAATTCCAGAAAAGTAAGATCTAATGTAATGTCCGTCCCGCACCAATCCGCAGGCCACCGGCTTGCACACCACCGGCCACCGAAGTAAACTCCGAAGCCTATAGAACCTGCCGCATCTGATGAAATCTGTAATGCGCCTTGCAGCTTCCTTTCCTCACGCCAGAATGAAACTCCATTAAAGTGCCCCAAGAAGTCCTGCCAAACCTGCAGATCATCCTGCATGTCCCTGGTTAGCCTGATCATATGAAATGGCTTTTTTATACCTTTAATGGAGTCACACCAACACCGGAGGAAAGCCCTCCCTGGGGCGACCACCTTGCAAGCAAAATTCAGGTGTCCAATAAGAACCTGAACCTCCCTCAAGGTGGCCTTGCGTCTGCCCCTAAATTGACTGACCCTAACCCTCAACTCCTGAATTCTCGATTCAGCAAGCCGGCATTGCTGTTTGATCGTGTCAATTTCGATACCTAAAAAAGTTAACTGTTGTGACGGACCTTCTGTTTTCTCCGGGGCAAGGGGAACCCCAAGTTCCTCTGCCATCAATTCAAATTGACGCAACAGAAACCAACAATTTGCAGTACCATATTCACCAATAAATAAAAAATCATCTAAATAATGGACCACACCCTGCATACCAGTTTTGATCTTGAGGGCCCATTCCAGAAAGGTACTAAAAGTTTCAAAAGCATTACAGGATACTGAACACCCCATTGGTAATGCTCGGTCCAAATAGAAAGATCCCTCAAAACGAAAACCTAACAACTCAAAATCACTAGGATGAACCGGGAGAAGGCGAAATGCTGACTTAATGTCGCATTTCGCCATCTCCGCTCCACTACCATGTCGTCTGACCTCCCGTATGGCCGCATCAAATGAAGTATACTTAACTGAACATAATTCAGGGGGGATAGCGTCATTTACTGACTCACCCCTGGGATAGGACAAGTGATGAATAAGCCTAAACTCACCCTGAGCCTTTTTGGGTACTATACCCAATGGGGATACCCTCAGATTAGGCACCGGTGATCGCATAAAAGGGCCAATTACCCTCCCTTCCATTACCTCTTTCCGTATCTTATCCCTAACAACGTGTTCCATCCCCCGAATTGATTTTAAATTATGTGCCCGAAAGGGGCGCCTGGGTCCCTGGTACAGAATTCTAAAGCCAAAATGAAAACCCTCAAACAAATAATTGGCCGACCGCCTATCCGGGTAGACGGCAAGCCAGACATCCAAAACATCTAATTTAATTGGGCTGGGGCCCTTTAGGAGGAGGGGCTGGGGAGCCACCCCCTCTACCCATACTTTGCCCCCCTCTGGAGCCTCTAAACTGGCCTCTTCCTCTCGGGCAGTTCCGAAAGGAATGCGAGGCTCCGCAAATGGAGCACTCATGGCTAAACCTACAAGGTTTCCTGGAACATTGCCCGTGTGAGCTAAATTCCCAACAAAGCATCTTTTGCCCCACCTGAGATGATGAAGCCATAGAAGCTGATTTGTTGCCTGAGCCGGCCATTGGCCGTAACAGGTGACCACTATGTGTTCGTTCACCCTGTATGGGACGCGCTGGGGTCATGAGCTGCATCCACAATTGAGGATGCATCATGTCCCAGTGAAGAGATGGATAAATAGCCGCTCGCATACGAAATGCCTCATCATATAATAACCAAGCAGGGCCAGCAAAATCTACGTAAGCCCTATGAATGATATCTATATATTGAAATAAAGCCCCAGCACGTTGCGGCTGAGCCTTCACCATTACCCCAGCCAAAATCAAAAATCCAGATAGCCAATTGGACCATGTCCTCTCAACCTTTCGCTTTTTCAATTTCTCCTTCTTCTCATCCATATCCTCTCTATCCTTTTTTTCCATTTCCCGATATAAAAGTGAAAAAACATCAACATATTCACCCTTCAAAATTTTATCTCGGGTGGACTGGAGCAGGTGATCACCAAGAGGGAGAGACATCTCCCCAAAGCGGACCGCCGGATACGCCACCATATCATATCCTGGGGTCTGCGATAAACCAGCGGAAGGTACATTGCACCCACCAAAGGCAAATGGACCCCATGGATACCATTGAGGTCCACCCCACCAGGATGCCTGTTGGGGCATAACTCCTGTGCCTTGTGCTAACCGGGTATCACTCTGTGTCCCATTATTAACCGCGGGAGTATGCCAATTAACCCATGGCCACCCTGTGTAAGATTGTGCATTGTAATTATTGAGTGACTCACCAGCATGCCTCGGCACAACCCCAGATTCAGGTTCCAAACCGGTCCCCAATGGCACATAAGAGGGCCTGTCCGTCTGCTGCGATCCCGAAGCGTCATCTCCATGGATCCTCTTCTCTAATTCATCTAAACGTGCAAGAATTTGGTTAGAAATTTTTCCTTTGCTCATTGAGCTTTTTGTATTGACAGATTCATCCTCCCCTATTCCTTGAATCCTTTCTAAATGTTGGATACGTTGCAGTATGGCCTGCCACGGTATCTCATCATCGTCGTCATCACTGTGATGGGAAGGAGGGGGAGTGGGTGCCGGCCGTTTTGGTGCCGGCCCTTTGCCCTTTGCTCCCCCTTTTCCTTTTTTGGGAGCCATTGAAGCAGATGTGCTGAAATGCCACTCAATATTATTATTATTATTATTATTATTATTAATAATATTATTGAATCAACTCTTGTTAACTCTAATTCAGGCAACAGTACCAGCAATCAGATTAAAACTGCATAAAACTGCGTAAACAACCAAAGGAAACAACAGTATTCCCCCAGAAACCAAATTGGGTATCTAATCCCCAGTCCTAGAAAGCAGCAAAATTAAGGCCTAACAGCAAAATGGAGGCTTTATCCCCAGCCTGACAACACTGTCTTAAAATGGCCCCCAACCAAAACCACTTCTCAGGTGGAACCTCTGGTGGCCTGCCTGCGTCACTGCAGGCCTTGGGCAGGCTTATGCTATGAAACTTGGCCCCCTGGTGGCCCGCCAAAACAAACTGTTGCCTGGCCCCCTGGAGGCCTGTTAAACAACCCTCTGCCTGGCCCCCTGGTGGCCCGCCAAAACAACTCTCTACCTGGCCCCCTGGTGGCCCGCCAAAACAACACTGTGCCTGCCCCCTGGTGGCCCGCCAAGACCACCCCTCTACCCCCGTCGTCCTTGCCAAGGGCCAGCAAACAAAACCTAGGGTGGTCGCAGCCGCAACCGCCCCCTCCTGCCTCAGGCAGCCGCCTGTCAAGTGCCCCAGGGACCAGATGCCCCTAATTGCCAGGCCGCCACCCCAGACAGGCAGATAGTGCACTCGCTTGCTCCCCAGCCCGAGCCCCCACCCCGCTGGCCCGTCCGGAGCAAGCAGAGAGACTCCGCAAATCCGCCCCTTGTCAAATCCCCCCCCCGATTTGGCCCGTCCGGAGCAAGCAGAGAGACTCCGCAAATCCGCCCCCTGTCAAATCCCTCCCCCGATTTGGCCCGTCCTGAGCAAGCCGGGAGACTACGGCAAATCCGCCCCCAGGCAAATCCTGTCCCCGATCTCCAAACCACTGGGGGGGGGAAACCCCCGAGACTCCTCGCTGCTCTCCTCCGGTCCTCCGCCGTCCCCTGCTATCGCCGGATTGAAGAGAGGCCGAGGAGAGGGGCGGGCTGCCCTTTATATCACTGGCCCCGCCCCTCTCCTCGCGTCGCCGGCCCTTGCCGGTGACGCGGTGGGTCTCCCCTCCTCCCTCTGCGCAAAAGGCGCTCCCCGGCCACCAGCTCCGCGGCGGCCAGGGGAGCTGCATTATTTTCTGGGTGATATCATGTACCTTTATATAAACCCTGACTTAGAAAAATCTGTCAAAGCACCTTGAACCTTAAATTGACATTTTAAAAAGATTAATACTAGCTAAAAGGGGGAAACAACATATTGAAATACTATTTTTATTTGTGAGTGTGGGAAAAGTGTTAATCCTTATTTTCACAGTGGCATTTCGTGGAGTTCTTCAGATGTGGCTAGCTCTGGAAATTTATTTTCAAAACCACTATTTTGGAATTCGTCATCAGTGGGGTGGATCCTAAAGAACACTGGTTGAGAGAGTGCCAGTGGCTTGAATTTCTTTTTAAAAACACAGTTCTGGTAAATGTTTATAACTCCAACTACTGTAGAAATCCTGTGGTCTATAGTTTCCTCTTTATTGCTCTGGAATTCAGCAAAGCCCAAATACCCAAGGCTGGAAAATGAAAGAAATTTGAGCCATTTAAAGTAAATGAAACTCCCATAGTCCCACTGAATGCTTGCATACAATGCAATGTTACCTGTGGTGAGAGAAACACATTTCAAAAAACATCATGACAGGCCTCATTAGGTTTTATCAGAGCAAATGTTCACAGTGCTTCCATATGTAGCACTTTGAGTAGGCAGTCAGTTTTGATGTCTTTTACCACCACCACCCCCATGGTGCCAATTCACTTTGCTCTGGAGCCTTCCTGTCACATTTTATATGCCATATTTTTGGAGAAATATAAAGTATTTCAAAGAAAGTCCAAGAGCAAGAACATCTTCAGTGAGGCATTTATTTCCATTTTTCTAATATTTATAAAGTCTAAATGTGGAACAAGAGGCCTTAATCTCTCCACCTTGAATACTACATGATTTTCTAATAATGACCCTTGTACAACTGAGTCAAAAGAGACATTCCGCAGGCAACAAACAAGTATAACAGAGTCAGGACAGGACATCAGTGAGGATGACACAGTAGTATTTGCAGAGAGAGAGACTACACACACACACACACACACACACACACACACGTGACCTGAAATACGTAGTTTTCATAATTCAAAATCATATTTAAGCATCAAGGTTTTTGTCTTCTGTTTCTACAATTTTCTTCATGATTAAAATATGAATACTATTCAATGAAAACAGTCATTTTCAATAAGCTAAATTGTTATTAATATATTAATAATATATTAAGAAACAAATATTAAACTCCCAGGTAGCAACAATAAAGCATGTGCCTCAATGGGTCAGTTTTTCAACATTTGTATACAAAAATCAAGATCACCTGTTTCTGATTTGTGGTCTTTTGTCTCTGAAGGAAAAATGTCCTTTTACACAGGCCACAGATGAGATATTTTATGAGCCATAGAAAATTAGGAATCAAAAATAATTTTGTTGGACTTTACAGTCTCCATGAAAGTAGCCATTTCACATCTTCCAAGACTCGTGAGATGAAATGCACCTCACCTCAAGAATCTGCTCCTTTGCAAGGCTTGAGGAACATTTCTGAGAAATGAAGTATGTGCCAAACAATGCACACATGTTGAATACCTAAAAATGTAGACAAGTGGGGGGGGGGGAAATAACTGCAAGCATGTTTCAGTTGTGAGCCAGTGTTGTGTAGTAGTTTGAGTGTTGGGTTCTGGCCACCACAGTTGAAATCCCTACTCAGCCACGGAAACCTACTGGGTGACCTTGAGCAAGTCACACTTTCAGAGGAAAGCAATGGCAAACCTCCTCACAACAAATCTTGCCAAGAAACCCCCATGATAGGTTGGCCTTAGGGTCGCCATAAGTCTGAAATGACATGAAGGCACACACAATAACAATAAAAATAACAGCAGCAGAATGAGCACATTAGAAAAAATGCATTAAAATATGTATACAAATTTCAATGCTGGTATAAAAGAAAGACAGAAGCAAAATGGAAGTAGAATTTGGAGAAGTGCAATGGAATCAAGATGGAGAGGTTTTTGCATCCCTATAGAAAAACTCTCTCCAAGGGGAAGTTGAAGGAAAAAAACCCAAGGAACATCTCTCCAAGGGCTTTGTAACATAGGCAAAGTTTTCTGTTTAGAGAAAACAGCAATTGGCTGTCCTGCTGTGATGGCAACTTGGAATACATTAACATATTAGGTTAAGGATAGAAAACAATGTTAGGAAATCCGAAAACTTTAGAATTTAAAGAAAGATAGTGAAATTCCTCTATCTAGTCAATGAACATAAATAGAAGAATTACATTCAGGGAACAGAAATAGGAAAAGATTAAGCAAAATGGATTATTTTCTTTCCTTAGACAGAATTTTCTCCATTCTGTTGTTAAGAAGAAACAGTCTATTCTAGCAGGAAATGCAATGATCTATCTGTAAAGCATAATGGTGGTGAATCCAGTTTACTTTTTTTTTAACCTATTTAATTCTGAGGCTGAAACAAGTTAAACATGCTGCAGCCACAAGAAGACAAATGCATGATTAATTCTCCCATCTCCCACAATAACATCTAGGAGATTTTCACATGGGCTATATATCCCGTGGCAGGAACAGAACAGGGTCGGGAAAGGTTTTCCCTTTTGGATGACGTTGACCCTGTTCTGTCCTGCATCCATCCTGCTCCCATGACCGTTCCGGAACAATGTAATCACAATTTTTCATCGTGAATAGACCTCCTGTTCCGTCACTATCACGCAATCACGGGTGTACAAACAGGCGCTCCGTTCCTGTTCCGAAATGGCAGCCGTGGAGGGGAGGTCCATTCCGAGCACTTTCTGGTATGATCTCGACATCCTAAGTGTCACCTTTTATTTTACCCTCCCTGTTTTGATTGTGTGATTTAAAGTGTGTTTTTGTGCTTGGTGAACTGATTTTATGTTTAGGGGAGTTTTATTTTTTAAATTTACCACCTGGCTGTTATCATGTGATAACGCGATAACGTTTCAGATGGCTAGTCATAAAAGTAGCCTTACGATGGCTGCATTTATGGCTGGCCAGCGAGGGGAGGGGGAGCCCGTTCCTGCCGCAGAATTAAGGTAAGTGTGTGAAAGATTTACATTATTCCACGGCAGGAACGGGAGAGGAGGTGGCGGGGCAGTAACAGGGCATTTTGGCCCTGTGTGAAAATCTCCCTAGACTCTAGGGCAAGGGTAGGAAGAAGATAGATCAAGAAAAATGCATGGATCTCTAGATGATGTGCCATCAGTTCTCCTCTCAAGGTTTCTGACCCAATTGTTTAACAATAGCAAGACTAAAAGGGCTTCATTTCCCTCTTCTGTAGATAGATGCTATCATACCCAACTGTAATGATTTGGCAGAGACAATCCCAGTTAATATCTGTTATCCCATTTTTTTCCAGCTGGTTTTAAAATGTCCGTTTCTCTTCCCTCTTCCCACTTTCATCTTCAATTTACATCAGATGGTGCAAACTGCATTCAAAGTGCAAATATAGTTTGCCCTCAATTTATTTAGCAGGAGAGAGGAGAGGACAGAATCTTGGCCTTTCCAGTAGGTTGAGCAAAAGCTAACTGCTAAAGGCTAGCATTTGCTTTCTTCCTCATTAATAACTTTTGCCATCTTGACCACACTCTGATGTTGCTTGGCTACATGTGTCTCAGGTTTCATCTGTGAAATGTTTGAGAATATATGATACATAAGAAAGTGGAATAGTGGTGGATTCTGAGACTTTAGTCTAAAATGGATTCGTAAGTTTTCCAAGCTCTAGTTAGCCCATATTCAAATTTATAATGTCACTGCTATTTTTTTCAAATCTATAACTGTAAATAATTTTATTAGAATTTTGGTACATATAGCATGCACTGTACCTGCTGACAAATTGGTTTGTTACTTACTGATAAATAAACAAGTCATTGTTAAGGAAAATGCAACATGGGACATACAGTGAAAGAAATAAAATATGTATGTGAAAGTCACAATGACTAAGCAAGAGCAATTATGAAGCTACACAGGTGAAACTGCTAATGTAATCTAGAAGTCCTGAGAGCCAAGGACAGAGGTACTGAATGCAGAATGGAAACACCTGAGAATCATTAAGTGTACAAGGTGAAATGTTGAAATACATGGGTTGGTCTTAAGTATGGGTGGAACTACGTGGACCAATCAGAATGGAAGTACACACCCACTGGGTGGAAACTAATTAGTGGGTGGTGATAAACAATGGCTATAAAATTGCAATGTTTGCCAATGTATTGTTGTTGAGTAGAGGTGGAGTAGTTTGGAGATATTGTGGAGTAGTGTGTAGAGATTGTGATTTGTTTACCATATAGTATATTTATATTTAACAAGCAGGGATCACCAGCATTGAGGCCATGATATTGAGAACACAGCTGCGCTGGGCAGGGCACGTTTCTAGGATGGAGGACCATCGCCTCCCAAAAATACTACTCTACGGTGAACTCGCCACGGGTCAGCGTGGGAGGGGTGCTCCAAAAAAGCGATACAAGGACTCCCTGAAACAACATCTCAGGCTTGGCCAGATTGATCACCAACGGTGGTCCGCCCTGGCCTCACATCGGGAGGCATGGAGACGCACTATCCACAATGCTGCAGCCTTATTTGAAAACTCACGACGAACAAGTCTTGAAGAGAAACGACAACGCAGAAAGAATCACAACCCAAAAACATCACCCAAGGAGACCTTCTGCTGCACTTTTTGCAACCGGACTTGTTTATCTCGGATTGGCCTTTTTAGTCATCAGCGCGCTTGCAGAAGGCGCGGGATGAGTCCTTCCTGAATCTTCGTTTGCGAAGAAAAGCCAGAGAGAGAGAGAAGAATAAAGTAGGTTTTATATAAAACTACTGAGTTGCCTGAGTGAATCCTGGAGACGTTTTGGAGACACCTGGAGAAGAGTGAGAAGGCTTGGAGAGTTTGTCAGGATCTTCAGCCTATTCTCTGAAACTCTGCTGCTTTGAAGGAAAGCATTAACCACTGATCTAAGCTGGTCGGCTCTGCTGCATAACAAGGTGGTGAGTTTGAGCCAGAGGTGAAGAGCTACAACTCCCATCATCCCTGATAGTCATTGCCTAATCTACAGAGACAATTAGTTTTTTATATTGTTCACTGTAACCTAGACAGTGACATTTAGAAGTACGGTAAATCAGTTTGTTGTTCAATATAGTAACATATTTTATAGGAGTTTCAGCATTCATTCAGTCACCAGGACCAGGCTAATGAAATAGATCTTTGAGGGCTGTAAAAAGCTGAAAACTGACTCACCATACACTTAGTTCCTGGGACGACTGAACAGAATTGCTATCTTCTTGCAGGAAACTGCAAAACAATTTAAAGTTCCTTAGTCTGTCTTAAATGTCTTACACAGTAATGTCCTTTGAGAATAACTGCTTCCATTGTCTTATGTTACTTTTCAATTATAATTTATCAGCAACAGAAGTATACAATTTCTCTTTTCTTTTTTAAGACAGGACTTTCAGGTTAGATGAGAAAATGAGCCACACAGAACAATGGAGGAAATGAATTGGAAGAAATGCATGAATACACAACGTTTCCTCTGTTCCAGCCATTAAAACAGAGGCACAGAATGGAATATTATGCACAGTGCAACACCTGATCCTAAGGGAAGCTAGTGAGAAACTCAAGTTATATCACTCTTCTGACTATAAGGGATGTATTTAAAATATCCTTGCAAGGTGCAGCCATGTTTTGTGGCTGTATCATACTCCCAAACCTTGCTTGGATTACAATTGCTTGGCAAGCTGAAATAAAGAGATTGAATACCCTTTTTTTATATTATTATTTTAGGCAAATATTAGGGACAAAGCAAACTTTAAGCAGCAGAAATTGGCTACCTTCTATGCTAATACATAATCATTAGGTTGCCTTCCTTGGATGGGAATATTTTCAGAAATTAATATTACAGCTGTGATGAGACATGGAAACAAAACTCTTGTGCTGGCTTTGTTTTTACAAGCCTTAATACTACCAGTATCTCATAGACTATATAACTATATGGGGGCCCATATAGGCCCCCATATAGTTATATAATTATAATATATAGTTATATATTACAAAAAAGAATTCTTATATCTATTTCTCAGATGAATTGTTAGAACCATTGACATGGTTGCCATTTTTGAAGGGAATATTCCCCATTGGCAGAGTAAATAATTTGTATGCAGATCACCTGTTGAATCTCTGGCATCTCAGGTTAAACGGATTTCAAGAAACGAGGAGATCCAACACACTGACAATTTGGGGATGTTTAAGAGGGCTATTAAGACAGATTTCTTCCAGCAGGCCTTTCCAGATTAGATTACCATATATTCCAGTGTATAAGGCGACTGGGCATATAAGATGACCCCCCCCCCATTTTTTAAGTTAAAATATAGAGTTTGGGATGCCATATAAGACTACCCCTCCTTCTCTTATACGGCGAGTATATCCCAAACTCCAGCCTCCCCACTCCAGCTACCACCCATCCACCTTTCACAAGGGAACTGAAGGCAGAGGAGAGGGGCGAATGTAGTGGTTTGCTTCACACACCGCCCATTTCCTGCATCTTCGCTCCATTTGGAAAGGGAGCAAAGACCGGGCAGATGGTGAAGCAAAGCGGGTACCTCTCCTCTGCCTTCGCCACCTTTGGGGTAGAATTGAAGGTGGAGGCTAGGGGCAAATGTAGCGGCTTGCCTCACCCTTCAGGGAGGGTGGAAGGCTGGCTGACTGGGGGGGCTTTCCAGCCACCAGCCACCCTCCCTGAAGCCATGATCGGGAGCCCGATCACGGCTTCAGGGAGAGCAGGTGGAAAGGTGGCTGGAGGGGGGGCTTTCCAGCCACCACCCACCCTTCCCAAAGTTGCAATCGGGGTCCCAATCGTGGCTTTGGGGGGGTATGGAGGAGGGGTTGCTAGGTAGGGTGTCTTCTTATACGGCTCCCCATCGCAGCTTCAGGAAGGATGGGTGCTGGCAAGCGTCCCCCAGCCAACCAGCCACCCGCCCTTCTGAAGCCACGATGGGGAGCCCTATTCCGGCGTATAAGACAACCCCCTAATTTTGAAAAGATTTTGAGAAGGTTAAAAAGTCGTCTTATACGCCGGAATATACGGGTAGCTACTCTGCTGTCACTTTCCAGTTTACTATTTTGTTGTTTTTTAAAAATTGTTTTGTCTTTTCTTATTTTAAGTTATTTTAATAGTGGTTTTATAGGTAAAATTTGAATTATGTACGTAGTTTTAATGATTTTATTTTAATGTTTGTAGATTATGGATAATGTTTTAAATGATGTTTGCCAGCCCAATCCTCATGGGAGAGGTGGGATATAAATAAACCTTATTATTAAAAGTATTTTGTATATATATATTTTTTTTTGGGGGGGGAACAATGAATCTTATGTTCACAGTTTACTCCTGATAACACAGGAGTGGAGTTTTATGGTCCTTATTGAACTGCAACTCTCAGCATTCTTCACAATTTATTGTGCTGGAAAGGGCTGCTTGGAGTTGCAGTTCAACTGCATCTGAAGGCCACACAGACAGTGGACTTTGTCAGACCAGGCAAATATGGCATTATAATGATGCCTAATTAATGCAGAAGGGCACACATATCAAATGATGTTGTTCTTTCACGATAATGTCCTGTCCAAAAGACATTCCTCTTTATTGATGGGTCAAGCTGTCAATTGATCTCCCATGGAGCTTTTTTGCCAGCATTGCTGCTGTTTGAAACTTCGCACCATTGTGCTCAGTGAATACAGCATCAATTTGCAGACACTTCCGGGTGAGATCAGGACAGCCAGGTAGGGGACTTTTTATGAACTTCCCTGGTTTACTTGTGACTTTTTAAGTGTGTTTCTGTGCTTGTATGTATGTTTTGTGTGTTTCGTTTTCTTTATTTATTTTTTTTAATTTGCAGCTCTCACATCTTCACAAGAATCAGTGAGATCTGGAACCATTAGTGCTGGGGCTGCCTTTTCATGCGAGTAAGGTAAGGTCTGGTAGGGGGGATTCTTTTGCCGGCATAAAATTGCCACAAAATATGCCAACAAAATAACATTTCAGGAGGGTGGTCTGATTAAAGGACAGCATCTGTTCTTTCATTAATAAGCCCATGGACTACAGATTGCATAAATTGTTAAAATAGCATGGTTAATGTGAATTTTCTATTTCCCCCTAATGGGATCACATCTGCTGGCCCCTTGCCATTTGTACGCACCCTAAACTCTGAACAAAGACTACATGCATACAAATTCTATTGGCATAGCCTCACTGCACATGGTTGAGCACTTTTCTTTGTTAAGGGTTCACATAGTGTAGACATGTAGTGGAGAACCAATGCCCCTCCAGGTATTATTGAACTATAACCTCCACCATTCCTGAGCATTGGTCATGCTGGCTAACCACATTGCATGCAGAAACTACCAAGTTAAGTATCTTGCATCTCTAGGTGGGACTCCCAGAATAACCTTCAGAAACTATGGACAGCTGCTCCCAGTCACTATAGATAAGGCTGAACTATGTGGACTAATGGCATATGGTAATGTCCTATATTCATAAGGATGTAGTGGAATGGTGTGCAGTATGGAGGGCCCACATCGTTCAAAGTGCTAGAATAGGACTTGGAAGATCCAGATTCAAGTTCCCATTGTCCTTGGGCTAGTCATTGTCTCTCAGTCAGAGCTACCTCATAGGGCTGGTCTGAGGATAATGTGGCTAGGAAGGGAACCATGTATGCCTTGTTAAGCTAACTTAAGGAATATAACTGTAACAAAAATATAAATCTGCACAGAGGGTAAACCCTGCAACTTCAACCAACATTGATTTGTTATCTGAACAAGGCTGAGTACAGTAATTCCACTTGAAATGTTAAAGTTTAACACTTGTAACAATAGTTGGCTTAACAATGGATACATCCACACTGCAGAATTATAGCAGTTTGATACCACTTTAACTGTGTGGCCCCATCCTATAAAATACTGGGATTTGTAATTCCAGGAAGTATTTAGAATTTTCTGTGACAGCACACTATAAATCACAGGATTTTGTAGGATGAAGCCATGACAGTTAAAGTGATATCAAACTGCTGTAATTCTGCAATATTAGATATACCTAATGATCAAAAAAGATATTAGCCAGAGAGCTTTGGTTGTTGTTTTTTAACAAAAGAAACAGTAGTGAAAAGGGACACATTTGAAACATACATGAATCCAGTTATGTGTGTGTCACTGTCTTGCTATAGTTGTGCAGGGATGTGTGTTAAGTGGTAGAAGAAAGATTAATTATAAATTTGTTCCTCCTATAGCAAAATAGTAAAGGCTTCAACTTCTGTAGTTTGTGAGGCAACAGTTGGAAAATACATCATTATGTATATATTGTTTTAAAATGTATTTTTTTATTTTAAACTGTATATTTAAAATAAGTCTCTCTCTTTTTAAGAGAGAAAAGTCTCTTTTTCCTTCTTAAAAAGGAACATTTAACATTTTACTCTTCCCTTGATATTCTTGCTGTGGTTTATATAAGAAAGGGTAAGGGTCTATAAGCATCCGATACTTCCTGTAGACAGATGCCTCCACCCAACATGTGTTTTAAACACATTTCTTATTAGGTTCAGTGGTCAAAAATTACCCATTCATTTTGCACAGTGATTTATGTGAGTTCAGCAGTAGTATTCAAGCCAGAAAAGTGTGAGACATGAGGCCTCCGTAAAGTACATACATTTACTGGAAATAAAATATATATGAGTCTTTTTTCCTGTTATTGTTATCTTCGTTTGCAGTGAGTATCAATTAAAGTAGATCATATTGTGGGTGTTCACAGCATTAAATTATTTCCTTCTGTCACTGACTTCTGAAGCAATCCAGAGATACACAGAGTGTTAGGATTTTTGACTAGCAATATTTTTGACTAGCAATATTTTTGTACCCCTCACCCCCATTTCATGGAATGGTTCTGCCCCATGTAGTTCAACAAGAAAACCAATTACTTTGTGCCTGACCCAGCATTAACACTGAATCCCATATGGCTACTTGCCTTAGTCCTTACGGGATGTGTGAAGCTGATGTAGATTTTCAGCCTGCTGAAATGGCTGGACATATGATATGTTACTTGCACACACACATACACACCACTTATAAAAACATAAGGCCTAAGCCAAAGGCGTTTCCTTGACTTCCCACGCTGCCTTCCTTCAGGAAGATATCACTGATCATAAAGAAAAGCAAAACCTTGCATTTTAAAGCTGCAGTGCTCAACAGGGGGAGAAAATAAAACCTGTTTTAAGAGACAACTACAGCAATTCATGGTGATATATTACAACTTGGGTCCAGTTGAAGATGTTATTCTCCCATACTGCCCAGGGTTCCATATTTGCAGTCCTGCTACCTTCAGAGGCATATTTGGTGAAGATATGACAGACAGTCTTCTTGATGGACACTCCTGAATGTCCAAGGAAGGCAAGACTGGCCTCATGTCTTGCTATCTTTCCTCTGGCAGGTAAAAACATGCCTAGTCAAGCAGGTCTTCAACAACTGATTGACTAAAATGGACAGGGGTTTCAAATAGATAGCTGGACTTTTAAATACTTTATTTATTATTATTGAAGAGTTAAAAATTTAAACACAGAAATTAAAACAATCAGTTTAATTTTCATTTCAGTATGTATAATGTATTGTGTTTTTACTGGTAGTTGTGTCTGTGTGTGTGTTTATTATGTTGGAAGCTGCCTTGTTTTCCAGCCATGGGAGAAAGGGGAAGATATAAATCTTAAAAAATAAAATTAACTCAGTGGGCCCTCTGTATTTGTGGGGGGTTTGGTTTCATGACCCTGTGCAGATAGCAACAAACATGGATGATGAAGTCCCCATTAAAAAAATGGTGAAGGGCAGCAGCGAAGGTGGCAGCAAACCCCGACTGCCAGGTGTACATTCTTCAGCCCCCCCTGCCTCTGGGGTGCATGACAAGCCACACATTTCCACCTTTGAGGTGGTAGCTGCAGCACTTCTGCTCATTCGTTCACAAGACAAAACTGGGCAGCTGGCAGGCCCCCCAGAGGTGGGGGAGCATGAAGGATGTGTGCCTGGTGGCTGGGGCTTGCCACCACCTCCACTGCTGCCCTGGGACCATTCTCGGCCTGCTTGCACTGTGTGTGCATGGTGGGCTTCAACCTGGAGCTTGGCCAGGCTGTGGTCATGAGTGGGAGAGTCACAGGGTGAGGGCGATTTGGGTTCTTTTCTTCTCCCTCCATATGTACAGGCGCTTGCTTTATTAGATCTCCTGTAATTTTTTTAAAATATTTTGAATCTGTAGTTGGTTAAATGTGTGGATCTTTAGCCTGCAGATACTGTGGGATCACTGTAAATATATATACTGAACATCTGTTATGAGAAAACTACGCTTAGTCACTGTAGCATCAGAGTTATCAAGGTGGTGTGATGCACCTTTTCAGTTTTTCTTTTGTTCTTATCATTTTAAAAAGAAAAAGAAAAATATTACTATATTGGACAACTTGATGTTATGAACCTTCAAGTCAACTCCAATGTATAGCGACCCCATCATAAGGTTTTATTGGCAAAATTTAGTCAGGGAGGTTTGCCATGTTCTTCCTTTAAGACTTCACTTTAAACTTAACCTTTCAACCATATCACTAAGAAACACTTTGCTTTTCCTTTAGGACATGGGTGAAAAACTTGGTGAAGAAAAGCTGACAATTATTTCAGTAGGAAGAATGCACAGGAAGCCCTCTGTCCAAAATGAAAGCCTATGTAGAAATCTCAGTGATGACTCCAGATATTCCAGACATATTCTTTCACAAGAAGCATTTGGAAAGTATTCCCTCATCAGAGAATGTTGTTAGGAGAGATCCTTACTGATGTTTTCTTCTTCATTTAATAAATGTTTGAGTTGAGATTCTTTGACAATTTGGATTTACTCTAGTTTCTACATGCTTAAATGGGTGATTTAGAGGGGATTGGGGACATCAAGTAGAAGTTGGTTTGAGGGGTTGGGGGGCTAGAACATGTGCATTTATGTTTAGTCAAAAATGATACAAATATATCTGTGGCAGTGATAAATACATTAAAATCTTTATTGTCACCAATCAAATGTCACAGTATAAGATATAAACTGTCTTCTTACATAGAACTTTTCCACACATAGCATTCTGATAGTGGTGTAATCCTATTAAATATTTCTATTCCAGCTTCTGTAAGCACTCAAAAGATTTTAAAAAAGAAATCTTTTGTCCAATATGTCCAATATGAAACATTGTTCCACTATGGATAACAATCATTATAAATGCATAAACACTGTCCAAAAGGGGGGGAAACACTGTCCAAAGAGAAAAAATGGCAAGAGAGAAGTGTCAGCATGGTGACAGACCATCATTCAAGAACAATTGTTTAAGAATGTTAGAAAACAAAATGCTTTATATGTGAGGCTCTTTGCTATTTAGTGGTGGACTACACCCACACAATTCAAGTGCATCACAAACCACAAATTTCATTGGAACTACTTCCTGTTAATTTACTAAAAACTAAAGCCACTGGCTCTCCAAAGTGAATGCAATTGAACTAAGGCACAGCTTGACCCCCAAATGTAATTGCTCAGGTAATCCCAAAATAGTTAAGGATTTGGGCATTTGTACCACTGAATTGCAAAAAAAGCTCTGTGATTTTTAAGACATAACTCTAAGAAGGAAGTACCACAAAAAATAAAGAGGATAAGAAGGATAACACTCCAAGAGGCTATTTATATGTGTTTACCTGTCATGGCTTCTCCAAGAAGCCTTGTGATTGCAATGATGTGTTATCCCAGCTCTTGTAAAGTTTATCAGCAGAAAAGCATGCTCCTTATGCCATGCCATGTAACTGAGGTAAACTTCACAGTGCTGAACTGTTGTTCTAAACAGTAAACAATATGATTGTATCTAGATGTTGCAGCACACTTTCTGTGAGGTAGTTATAACAGTAAATACATGTCTCCATTACAAATGTCTACCCGTTCAAATCCTGTTTTCCTAGCAGTCCTCGGAATTTAGTTCTCTAAAGCTATAGGTAACCTACAGTCTCCACACACACACAAACAATTACAATCCCAAGGCTTCTTGGGGAAGCCATGACAGGTAACCTGTGTGTGTGTAAAAAAGCTTATTGACTGACCGATTGATTGGTACATTGGTAGCTATAAGAAAATCTCTCTAGAAAAGTCAAGCTAACCTCTCTCTAGAAAAGTCAAGCTTTCACAATCTCTTCCTGATTTATGGAAAACCACCATTTATGATTTCATTCAGATTTGTATTTGTCCTGCATACCAGGAAAGAAGATGTTCTTGTAAACCAGGGTTTGCAAGGCAAGTACAAGCCATAGTGGGCCAGTTTAAATATCTTCCAAAAACCAGGAAGGGAGGAAGATAGTCAATGCATATGAAGAAAGGAGGAAGCAGTAAGAAATTATTGGGCATATTTACAGGATTCTAATCCAGGGTTTAGAATTTACATTTTAAATAAGACAAAAGTGTGTTGCTCCTGACCATGCACAGAACCTACAGAAGGGCAATCAGAAAAGAAAAGAGGAGACCGTATTGGATGTACTAAGAGCTCTGTTTATGAGAAAGGAGCATGTGATGTTTCTCATAACATCAAGTGATCCAAGCCCTTTCTGACCTTGGCAAGAAAGAAGTGGTCCAGAAAGAGTACTCAGGACCTGTGGCATTGGAGCGTTTACCCACTGCATGTAGAATTAATTTGCTTTCCTTTCACCTCTCTACTGGGTTTCTGCACTCTGCTTGCAGTACAATGTGGACTGCATGGGGAATAGCACAGTTCCATAGCAGCCTTAGGTTTCAGTCCAACACACATTTGATTCAGAGTGCCTATCCTAAATTACTGTAATAAACTATTAAACTAAATAAACTTTACTGAACTGCAAATATTCTAATTGTTGTAAAATAACAACAACAACAACATCCTCACTGGCTTAGTCAAACAGCAGAAAGTATTGTCACATATATTATTTATAAGCATGGAAAATCAGGCAAGTGCCAACACACTGTAAACTTACTATGGTATACTAAGGGGGGAAAAATTAGACTGACTAAAGTAAGAATGTTTGCATGTTATGAACCATTATCTTTTCCAAACAGAATTCTGCTTGGCATAGATGGTAGAATTCCAGTACAGTATTTGCATTGCACTGGAAACTGCAGAGATCCAATCACATAGGTAAGAGATACATGCCGGAGCCAGGACTCCTTGCTTGTTCTGGCAAAACCCCACCCACTGTGGAACCTCATTTGACCCTATCTTCAGGCACATCAGCAGGAATTGTGACATGAGTCCTTTCATTTCTCACATCAGTTTTGTTAAGGGAGAATCTAATCTGGGTTTCTTCCTCTGAGGCTACAAGAGAGTAAGTGTGGGTGCAATCCAGATATCTCTTGTAAGTGTTTGTACAAAGACATAGGCAGGAGTTAGAAAAATCACTTGGAAAAGTTACTTTTCTTGGATTACAACAAAAATGTAGTCCACTTGGTTGGACTACAACATGCTAGCTGGGGAGTTCTGGGAGCTGTAATCCTAAAAGAAAAAAAACAAAAGCTTTTCCAAGCTCTGGTTAGGATGGGCACTGAACAGGAAGACTCACTTCAAGTTCTTCAAAAAGAAAGGTTAGCTCTTCCTAACCTCTCAGCTCTCCTTCGGGTATGGGAGGAAATTACAGACCTTCCAAACTAAAGTGACAGTTGGCTTGGGATAATGACAGGCAAACTCACCGTGAGAATCCAAGCAGGACAGATAAAGGAGGGGAGCGAGAAAGGAAGGCTTTGGCTTTTTTCCTCAGCTTGCAGAGATGGGGCAGCTGTTAGCTGTTGCCCATGACACTCTTGGACACCTCCGTGCCCGCTTCCTCTGGGCGCTGCTGGCTAGCCACCCACCGCCAATCAACCAATATATCAGGAACTCCTCCCGTTTGCAAAATACAGTGCCAGAAAAACACTAACTGACACGAAACCTTGCTGACTTACCGTGAATCTGCCAAGAAGGGGGGGGGGCGAAGTTTTAGAAAGATACAGCCTCAAGTCGCCTCCCTTCCTTATCCTGATCAAAAAACACAAAACCCAACCCCTATCCTAACCAGAACTTTGGGGTGGTGGAGACAAACCTGGAGGGTCAGGATGGGTAGAAGCAAAGAGGGTGGCACGGTGTTGTCCCTTTCTGGGGTGGGGAGGGATGTCGCCGTGGCTGGAAACGCCTCCGGGGCAACCCTGTGCCCTCTTCCTCACCCAAGCCTGGCCTCCCCCCCCCCCCGTTGGCCCGCCCGGCTCGCTTCCCTCTGGCTCACCTCCGCGCCTTTCCGCCTCCCCCGCCCGCCCCGCGTCTGATTAAACGAGCGGAGGGCGGGCGGGGTGGTTTTGAAGCTCTCCCTTTAAGAGGCAGCCTGCAATGACGAGGGATGAAATTGCCATTGCAGGATGGCATTCCGCTATAAATTCATTGTTCCACCTCCTCTCATCTTCACAGCTCGCTCCCGGCTCCTCTTGTTCGCATCGGCAGACTGGGGATAAATAAGCGCGACAACCGCCGCCTCTTCCAAAGACCCCTCAGCTCAGGCAAGCGGGCCGGCTGGAGCTTTCGTCCGGGACGTTTTCACGCCCAGCACCCTCCCCGCTTTTCCCGACAAGTGAGGGGGGGAGGCTGGCTCTCTCGCTCGCTCTCTTTCTCCCTCTCCGAACTCCAGCCTCCCGAAAAGAAGCCCGGAGGGCGAAAGAAGGAGTCCGCGAGGTCCCAGGGGCTGAAGGTGGCCCCGCTCGGCTTTCTCTGGCCCGCCCGCTCGGTGGCCACGAGAGAGGAGGGCCAAGGGCTCCAACTTCTCGGATGCCGCCTGGCTGCGCCCTCACTCGCCGCCGCCGCTGAGGGAACTCCTGAGGGAAGACCCGCCAAGCCAGGAGCCGCCGCCGCCGCCTTTGTGGGGAACCTTCCTCTCTCGCCCCGGCTCTCAGCCCCCGAGGCGGCGGGCTCGCTTCTCCCGCGGCGGCGGCGGCTCCCCCCACCATGCTGCCCAAGTTTGCTTCCTTGCTTTGGCCGCTGGCTGTAAGCTTGCAAGCTGCTGCCACCGCTGTTGCCGCCGCCGCCGGAGTCTCCTCAGCAACTTCAACACCTGCCTATGATAAAGCCTCGCTGCTCTCCAAAACGGAGGCGGTGGCGCCGGCGGAGCGCGGGGTGGCAACGACGGCGGCGCTGGGCTCCCGCCCGCCTCTCCCCGAGGAGCCCCCGGCGGCCAGCGGCGTGGTGGAGAGCGTCGACCGGACCTACGCGGGCGGCGGCAAGGTGGGCTACCTCCTCTACGCGGGCGGGCAGCGCTTCCTCCTGGACCTGGAGAAGGACGCGCGGCTGGGCTCGGCGGAGCAGCGGCGCCGGGGGAAGGGCCACTGCTACTACCGGGGCACGGTGGACGGGAGCCCCCAGTCCTTGGCCGTCTTCGACCTGTGCGGCGGCTTGGAGGGCTACTTCGCGGTCAAGCACGCCCGCTACACGGTCAAGCCTTGGCTGCGGCCGGGGAACGCGGGGGAGGCGGAGCCCGAGGAGGAGCCTGCCAGGGAGCGGATCTACGGAGACGACTCGGCCCCGGTTCTACACCTCTTCTTCAGGGACCATTTCAGCTTCGAGACGCTGCCTTCTCGGCCCAGCTGCGAGACTCGGGGCCGCTCAGCCCGGCCCGCCTTCCTGGAGCCCAAGCGACTGGTGCGAGGGCCGGGTGGGAAAGGCGAGACGGGCCTCACCACCAGGGCGGCGCTCTCCCCTCGCCTCTTTCCCTCTGGCAGGCGGCGGCGGCGGCGCTCCGTCTCCAGGGCCCGGCAGGTGGAACTGCTCCTGGTGGCTGACCTCTCCATGGCCCAGAAGTATGGCAAGGGCCTCCACCATTACCTGTTGACCTTAGCCAGCATTGCCTCCCGGCTCTATGGGCATGCCAGCATTGAGAACCCCATCCGCCTGGCGGTGGTGAAGGTGGTGGTGCTGGGCGACAAGGAGAAGGGCTTGGAGGTCAACAAGAACGCAGCCACCACCCTCAAGAACTTCTGTAAGTGGCAGCACCAGCATAACCAGCTGGACGACGAACACGAGGAACATTATGATGCTGCCATCCTCTTCACACGTGAGGTAGGTTTGGGAGAAGGCCTTGGCTGAGGGATCCCCTCCAGCCTTGTGGAGTTCTTGTCCTCCACCTTCAGCGTCCTCCTCCTCCTCCTCCTTCTTCTTCACAGCAGGTGTGTTGGACTTGGTTATCCATGGGGTCTTCTTCTACACTCCATGAATCCATGATTACATTATTTATATATTTGAATTTGAATGTTAAACCCCTCTCAGGTTATAGATTCCCTAATGCTTTGCAGTCTGTCAGAGTTGTCACAGAAGATACCTACCACCACCATTAATTCAGTTGTCACCCCCAATGAAATGGGGTTATGTCAATTTAATTAATATTCGGCAATCCAGCAGTAATGCCAAGCATTTGTTAGGACCCTGCATGAAAGGAAGAGTGATATGGGACTCATTTCCTGCTTGTGAGCATCTGCCTGATCATTGTGGGAAAGGAATGATGAACCTTTGGTCTAATCTATCACAGCTCATATTTTGTGCTTAGGACATTTAAAATAACTCCCCAACAAACAAAACCTTAGGATGAGTGTTCAACTGCAGCATCCCCCTACACTCATTGCCCAAGCCATTTATCATCCCAGGGACCTTGGGAATGTTTTAAGGTAAATTGGGGGGGGGGGTCAACACTGGCAGACAGGTTGTTATTAATTTTGCCAACTTGCGGGGGTAGAGCAAATTACTTTTTCTCATTCAGTATCATTCAAATAATCATGAGAAGACATGACTCACTAGAAAAGACAATAATGCTTGATAAGGTAGAAGGTAGTAGGAAAAGAGGAAGACCACAGTCCAGATGGATAGAATCAATCAAGAAAGCCATGTCCCTGAATCTGCAAGACTTGAACAGGACTGTTGAGAATAGGGTGACTTGGAGGTCTCTCTTTCATAGGGTCACCATAAGCTGACGTTAACTTGATGGCAGTTAACAAAAATTATTCAAACAGCCTTAAATAGGAAGACGCTTCCAGGCACAATGTGTACAGACAAGTGCTTTCCATGCGTTCAATGTAGTTTAGTCAAAGGTAAGTGTGCATAGGATAGATTGTAGGCAGCCCTTGTTATTCCTGGGAGGATTCAACAGCTATCACTCATTATATGTCTTAATGTTCCATCATTTAGTACACTTCTGATTGATAATTCCTTAGGAGGCTCAGCTACATAGGAAACTTGGTGCTGCACTTTTGCCAGATCATCCTGGCAGCAGGAGGCACAGTGCCCACTAGCCTACTTTTAAAGGGGATTCACTCCCCATTCTCCCATTTTTTGGGTCCATGTATCATCCTAATGTGCCTGTAGGAAGCAAAAGCACTAGGGCTCTGCAGGGAGATGCTGCAGAATTGAAATAGTTAGCAATCAAGAGTTAGCAGACACTCTTCAGCTGTGTGCTTTCCCAGCAACTGTCATTAAATTTTATTTTTCTAAATTTGAAATGAATTACCCCCCTACTTCAGGTTGTTCCAGATTCAGCAAGCAAGCTGAAAGATGCCCTTTTGATTCTTCTCTTCTAGAGTCATCCTTGACACTTGGTAGTGATGAGATAAAAGCCTTGTTATTTGTCTGCTGCACACTTCTCACAAGGGGCTTGCTTATTGGTCATATCTTCATACTGTCTTCAGCCTGTTTCTCATAAGGCTTTTACATGATTGAGGTTTGTCCTGAATTACCCTATGTTGTTGTGTGTCTTATGGTTCTGACTTATGGTTATCCTAAGGCAAACCTATCACAGGGTTTTCTTGGCAAGATTTGTTTAGAGGAGGTTTGTCTTTGCCTTCCTCCGAGGATGAAAGAATGTGACTTGTGCAAGGTCACTCAGTGGGTTTCCATGGCTGAGCAAGGATTCAAACCCTTGTCTCCAGAGTTGCTGTCCAGGGCTCAAACCACTGCACCACACTAGCGCTTGAATTACCCTTAGGGAAATCTTACCGTAGAAAAGCCTCGTTGTGTAACTGTGTGACAATGCTACAGACCAGTAAACATTTCTCATTTATTAAGTTTGATGTTGGTGCTGAACAGAAATGTGTTACATTTATCTGTGTAGACAACTGAGTACAGATCTAGTTAATCATTGTTATATCAGCACTGTAATTTTATACTGGTACTGAAATCAATGTTGAAAAACTAAACCAACATAATAATAAAGGAAGTTGTGGTTTGAGAGAAAACTTAATAAGTCTCTTTACCAAAGAGGAATGTTGTTGTGATGGTGTGCCTTCAAGTCATTTCTGACTTATGGTGGCACTAAGGTGAACCTATCATGGGGTTTTCTTGGCAAGATTTGTTCAGAGTAGGTTTGCCTTCTTCTGAGGCCAAAAGAGTCTGACTTGCTCAAGGTCACCCAGTGGGTTTCCATGGCCAAGCAGAAATTTGAACTTGGGTCTCCAGAGTCGTAGTCCAATACCCAAATCACTATGCCATATAGGCTCTCTGACCTGAGAGAGCTACTCTTTTGTTTTTCTAGATTCTTTTGAATTATTATGAACTGCCTCTATCAGCTGGATACTAGCAACCAAAGGAACTATGAATGCCTTTGGATCAAGTCCAGATCTGGTTCTGCTGAGATTAGTTAGGAACAAAATGTGTGATGTAGACCTTAGGGATCTCTCAATTTCCTTGCTTAGTTTCTGGTAATTTAACATGGCATTTCCAGCATGAAAAGAAAGTAGCAATAAAATTGGAAAGGCACAACATGTGTGGCTCATAAGAGGAGGATGTAAATTCAAACCACATGTAAACTTAGGTGCAGAAAAATAGTGCACCAGGTTAGATGAAGGGTGGAGTTGCAATGCATCATTATCCGCAGGATGGAAACTGGCCCCTTAATCCGTTAGAGTTCTGAACTGGCAAGTGTAATCCTCACAGTTTTTTGGATGGTGTCTGAATGATACTTGAGAAACATTAGCTGAAACAGTGAAGGGGGTGTGGTTCATATAGACATGTGGCCCTGTTTATGCAATAGGAGCTTCTCAACACAAATGTCCCCTTCAGTGTGCTCTTCTACTTTCCCTTCTTTAATTCAGAAAAACACATAACTTTCCATTAGAGTTCCCTTCCTCTGCTACATAGCTGGAGTGGTTGCCAGAAAAAAGGAGGCTTGGGATGTTTTGTGGAATGAGTTACTCCAGTAAAGAGGTAAGGCGAAAAACAACACCTAGCCTGTTTACCACTTCTAAATACTTGAAATAGTCTTGATGCGCCTGTCGTGCTGCAGTTGTCCTGTATGTTCTTTCTGTTGATGTTTAAAGTCATTCATTTTCAACCATAAGCATACAGGACTGGAAAGTATCTCCCAAGTCCTCATGTTCAACCCAGATCTTTAGAAACACAGACAGTGTTAGACCTTTTTATTTAGGGTCTTTACAGAAAAAAAATTAGTTATCTCATAAATAGCTATATATTTTATGTCTCTTTTTTCTTGGGCCAAAAAGGCAGTTGCTATAAGTCCAATTCTCATACATGACAGAAAAGTTGAGAGCAGGAACAGGAATATTGGGGTATTCCAGATGGCATTGAACTACATTTTCCACAAACCCTAGCCAGCTTAGCCAGTGGTGAGGATGTTGGGAACTATAGTTCAACAGCTTGGGGATCCACATGATTCTCACCACTATTTTAGAGGCAGTTCATCTAGCCAAAGTGGAAGGAGTCACATAACTACTTCCAGGGTGTTTCTTTACAATTTATCAATATTTTCTGTATTGGTAGCAT
The DNA here is from genome assembly GCA_030847615.1 of Gambelia wislizenii. Classification (NCBI taxonomy): domain Eukaryota; kingdom Metazoa; phylum Chordata; class Lepidosauria; order Squamata; family Crotaphytidae; genus Gambelia; species Gambelia wislizenii. Next base: position 287,727,293 of record JAUMIR010000003.1, read on the forward strand.
GCATACTTGTATACAAATGGTTTTGTAGCTCTTTAGCCACAAAGAGCACAAATCCTTTATGTGATAAACTATATGCTGATTTCCTCAGGGGAATTGTGGTGTGCAAACTGACAATTGAAATGTGTTTTATTCTCATAACTTGTTTGTCATTTGTGTATTCAGTCCTAGAAGGGTGGGGAGAAGATACAATAGTTGTGCATAGAACAGTTGGAAACACTAAACTGATCTTGGCAGTGCACTCGTCTATTTTATTTTATTATTTATTTGTTAATGCATGTTACATTTATTGACTTGCTTTGCTTATGGCCATATAATGGAGAAGTTGTATGATTTCAATTAGTATGACATTTCCCTGCACTGGTTCTCCCATCAAATCATTCAGGAGGCACTGAAGATGGGTGGTAAATATGGGTTCAGTTACAAGCACTCAGGTGCAGTCATGGCTAGTGGCTTCCATGTCAGGGCTATGTTGGGGAACCTATGGCCTTCCAAATGGTTTTGGGCTGCAGTTTTCAATAGACCTAGCTAGCACTATGAGTAGTAAGGAATAATTAAAGTTGCTGCCCCCAAGATCATAGATTCAGAGAATCATAAAATCATAAAGTTGGAAGAGACCACAAGAGCCATCCAGTCCAACTCTCTGCCCTGCAGGAATACACAATCAAAGCATTCCCGACAGATGGCCATCCAACCTCTGTTTAAAAACCTCCAAAGAAAAAGACTCCACCACACTCTGAGGCAGTGTATTCCACTTCCGAACAGCTTTTACGGTCAGGAAGTTCTTCCTAATGTTTAGGTGGAATCTCTTTTCCTGTAGTTTGAATCTATTGGTCTGTGTCCTAGGAGATTATCACATGCTAAAAATATCCCAGGACAGGGATAACATGAGATTGCTAAAGGGCTTACCTTTTAGATGGTGTTGTCCCTGTCCTGGGATGCTCCCGTTCTGCTTCTGTTCCTCCCCCACTTCCTCTTATTCACAGAAAAATCTGTGAATAACAAGCCCGTTCCATTATCATAACAGAATGACGGGTTGAGTGAACAGGAGTCCCGTTCTGCTCCCGGGATGACGACAGAACCTGACATCACCGGAATGTCCATGCTGGACACTTCTGGGTGGGATCAGGACAGCCAGGTAAGTGAAGCCCTTCCCCTCCTCCCCGAGTTACTTGTAATTTTAAAAGTCTGTTTTGGGGGTGGGTTTTTAAAATTTTTATTTGGCCTTTTATTTTGAAATTTCCCACACAATCATTCTCTCCTGAGAACAAGCAGGATTTGGCTTCCTTGCAGTAAAAGCAGCTTTACGACCGCTGCCTTTACTGTAGTGAAGCTGAGGGAAGTGGGAGCCGTTTCTGTATCACAAAAAGGTAGGTGTTTGATAAGTTTTTTTTCTTTAGTGTTACAGGGATGGGAGTGGGGCAGAAGGGTAGCAGGGCAAAGATGGTTTCCAGCATGTGATAATCTCCCTAGTTTCTGGGGTAGCAGAAAACAAGCTTTCTCCATCCTCAGTATGACATCCCTTCAAATATTTAAACAAATTTGGGTATAATTTCACCTCATAACCTTCTCTTCTCCAGGCTAAACATACCCAGCTCTCCAAGCTGCTCCTCATAGGGTATGGCTTCCAGACCTTTCACCATTTTGGTTGTCCTCCTCTCAGGGCAGTACAGTTCCCATCCCAATATCAACATAACAGAGATCCTTTAAACATAGAGTACATTCTCTTTCTCTCTGTGACTTTGTTCTATTGATATTTCCTTTGGAGCAGGGGCTGATAGCTTTGCAAGCAGGGGCCCATTCCCACTACAGATGTATACTGCTATTATTCCATTTCAACTGCCATGGTTCATCCTATGGAATCCTGGGATTGGAAGTTTAGGGAGAGGCATTTAGAATCCTCAGCCAAAGAGCTCCAATGCCTCACCAAGCAACAAACTTGAGGAATCCATAGGACGGAATCATGACAGTTAAAGTGGAATAATAGTGTTGTTGTTCTGTAGTGGGAATGGGTGTTAAGGAAAATGCAACATGGGACATACAGTGAAAGAAATAAAATATGTATGTGAAAGTAACAATGACTAAGCAAGAGCAATTATGAAGCTACACAGGTGAAACTGCTAATGTAATCTAGAAGGCCTGAGAGCCAAGGACAGAGGTACTGAATGCAGATTGGAAACACCTGAAAATCATTGAGTGTACAAGGTAAAATGTTGAAATACATGGGTTGGTCTTAAGCATGGGTGGAACTATGTGGACCAATCAGAATGGAAGTACACACCCACTGGGTGGAAACTAACTAGTGGGTGGTGATAAACAATGGCTATAAAATTGCAATGTTTGCCAATGTATTTTGGTGTGGAGTAGAGGTGGTGTAGTGTATAGAGATTGTGATTTGTTGACCATATAGTATATTTATATAGAAGAATAAAGTAGGTTTTATATAAAACTACTGAGTTGCCTGAGTGAATCCTGGAGACATTTTGGAGACACCTGGAGAAGAGTGAGAAGGCTTGGAGAGTTTGTCAGGATCTTCAGCCTATTCTGTGAAACTCTGCTGCTTTGGGAGAAAAGCATTAACCACTGATCTAAGCTGGTCAGCTCTGCTGCATAACAAGGTGGTGAGTTAGAGCCAGAGGTGAAGAGCTACAACTCCCATCATCCCTGACATAATCCTGGTATAATGCTCCGATATAGCCTTGGCCTATGCTTTCCTTACTGAAACAAAACCATCACTTCTTTTGTTCAGTTCAAAAGAGCTACTGAATGGTATAAACTGACATCATATTGAAGATGGCACAAACTTGTTTTCTGCTGCTCCAGAGACTAGGACCTGGAGCAAAGGTTTCAAACTACAGGAAAAGAGATTCCATCTAAACATTAGGAAAAACTTCCTGATTTTAAGAGCTGTGGAATACGCTACCTCAGAGTGTAGTGGAGTCTCATTCTTTGTGTTTAAACAGAGGCTAGATGGCCATCTGTCTGGAGTGCTTTGATTGTGTATTCTTTCATGGCAGAGGATTGGACTGGAGGGCCCTTGTGGACCCTTCCAACTATATAATTCAGTTATTCTATGATTCTGTCTAAATTGTGTATTTTTAATTCAGTAGTGGCATATCAGAACTTGTTTGCTTCAATAAGAAAATGTGGGTTTTTCCTTTGTCTATGGGAAGAAAAAAAGATGCTCAGGAATGAAGAAATGTGTTTAGAGTATTCATCAAGGAGCATCAAAGAATGAATTAATCACTGTCCACATTTGCAGACTGGAAGCATGAAAAGGAGTTTAAAGGTAAAAATGTCAGAGGAGAAACTCTCACAGGACATAGGTCTTTTTTCTCTCTTAAGCCTACTGTTTTGTTTTGTTTTACCCCTTTTTTTCAGCAAGGTGAGAAGTAGCAGCCATTGGCATGAACAGTCAGCTTTTACAACTCTGTTTTGAATGTCTGAAGTGGGTTGCTTAGCAACTAGACGCTTAGCCACAGCTCCGTGTTTTGATGGGCTCCAAATGTGGCTCTGTTAAGTTTTTGTACACCCAGATGCCTTCTTCTGAGTTGCTTGTTTTTCAGTCATGAATCAAACGTATGAGGTACATTTTCCATCCCTGTTTATTACTCTAGGCCACCTTGAACTTCAGTAGACTAATATTTGCATATCATCTATCAAATGAGCACATTAACATAATCATATAGTTCATTAAGTATAACCTTCATGTCTTCCCAAATGTTTGAATTGCCTTTGGATTCACTGTGATCTTACCAATGGTGTATAATGACACTTTACATTAAAAATCATATTATGTTTGATGAACAGACTGCTCCAAAAAGGAAGTATGAACATTCATTCACCCTGCTGTTACTGAGCATGATATACTAGCAGATTTTTCCTTGCCACATTTTTTTCATTAAAGAGTAATGAGGATCCCCCCCCCCAAATCCAAACTAATCCATTGAGCATAAGAAAGGTACAGGTATACTTCCGTTAACAAAGTAAAGGTGTTCTTGGACATTATTTCTTGAACACAAAATTTGGTGCCAGAGATAGAAGAATAGCATGGAAATAATAGAAATAGGTTTCTGCACAACAGGAAAAAAGAGCAGTTCAACAGGTTTCAGCAAACTTTATTCAGAACTAATAATACACATGTGTGAAATGAAATAATTAAATCAGGTAAGCCTTGCATAAGTAAACAAAAACTTTTCCAACATTCTAGAAACCACTTGAAGGCTTCTTCTGAAATGCAACCAGGGTAATTTTTCCCTTTCACAGGTCTCCACTTTTTTTTGTTATGATTTCCATTGGTGGCCAGATCATTTTTTTTAAACATGCTGGGAGGTGGTGATGAGACAGGCTAATCTGCTTTGCCTTCTTTGTTTTGCTGTTCATGTATGTTCAGTAAGGGATTCTGGAGGCAGCTAGCATTTACCTTGCCCACACAGTTAGAGTAGGACTGACCACTTTCTTTCCCAGCTCAAGCTTTATTCAGTTGTTTACTGCAGGCATCTTGCTGCAACCTGGTAATGAAAGTCTGTGTTTTCTCTTGCCTTCCTTCAGTATCCTCCCAATGCTGGTGCTGCTAAAAACATCCAACTAGACAAAGGATGAGGAAGAAAAGGGGGCTGGGCAGGCTTTGTAAAAAGGAGCTTTTTCATAAAACGCTTTGTTAACAGAGGTACTCCTGTAGTACAATTGTAATCCAATAAATCCTCAGAGTTCCACTTAATACTTTGTTATTAGTAAGTATTTACAATTACAACGTCAGGCTTGAATCCTATTATAGGGCAGACAATTCTGGCATACACTTTAAGTTTAAGTGGGATACCACTGAAGCATGGCTGGAAATCCTGTGAGTCTCCAGATATTAACAATCCTGGGCTATTCAGCCAGTTTGAAGGCTTGATGGGAAATGGCAGTCTATCAATACCTGGAGGACAAAGGTTTCCCACCCCAATCTTGAAGGACTGTGCCATTGCAACAGACCATCTGTGACTAGAACCTGGTAGACTCCTATGATTGTGGTACAGTGTATTTTGTAAAATCTTGAGTCCTGTTACTTATCTTTGCTTCAGAGGACTCCTGATACACCAAGGCTGCAATCCTAAGCACAGTTACCATGAAGTAAGTTCAGTAGGACTTCCTTGTGAGAAACAAGTATGGGATGCACTGTCCTTGGGAGTTCATTTGAGCACCATTGATAATTTACAGCCTGTGAAATTCTTACTATTTCTGCTACTGTTACTCAGTGTTTGTTGTGCAGCAGTATTGTACCAGGTGGATGTATCTCACAACAAGTCTTAGGAGATGAAAATTAAATTTTTTCATTGAGAATCTCAACTCTAGCCAACTTTTCTCCCATCCCAAAATAAGAATAAAAGCTTAAAAACTCCCTATAAAGGAGCAGGACGAGAGAGTACAGAATGGGATGAGACAGAAGAACTCAACAGTCTTGGGTCTAGACTATAGTGTTTGATGAAAAGTGGTCATGGATCATGATTCCTGCATCTTTAATAGTGGTGCAAAGAGCAAATTTTAGCAGCTGTAACTTGCTGCTGAAATTCCTTCTATACAACTGTTAAAGATGCAGAAGCACTGTTCTCTTTTGCATCTGGCAACCAACCCTTCTCTAACTTCCTCCTCCTTACCACCCCTGGCTTAAGCCACTGTCTAGCAACCTGGCCTCCTAGTTTTGTAAGATGATTGACATCAGTCTCAGCACATATCCAGATCCATTTGAAACCTCTTATCCCTGGTGGAAACTTTTAAAACTTTCATACTAAGGGTATCATTGGTGTTAAGTCCATTGATGTTAGCCAGTTGGTCGAGCATTAATTCTCTCACACTATGACTATTATGGTAGTTCTGGAAACTGGTTATTTGCTGTGCTAACACTACATATTGACTCAAACAATGTTCTTCAGACTGCCTGTCACAATGCAAACACATGTTGGAAGCAAGCTCCAGCTGTCTAGACCAACTCCATTCTTATGATTTAAGGCTGTTTGGTTAGTGCACTGCAAAATCTACCAAATCTATTTCAGTCATCGCCTGAGATCAATTGGAACAGAAGCTCTGGGAGGTGGAATACAGGAAATACTTTGGACTAAGTCCAGTTCAAATTTTTCTTCTTCTCACCCTTCCTCAACTCACATGATAACTATAGGAGAGATTTCTCACAAAAGATATGAGCAGCTGTGTCTTCAAAAACTGGTAAGTATCAGTGCTGCCGTGGTACGCTCAGTGATAAAACCAACATAATCACTGAATATAAATGTGTGTGTTGTGTTCATATATATATGTATATCAAATCACATTAGAATCAGAGGTCATTGCCTTGTCCTTTATAATACAACACATATATGAACTTGTATGGGATCCAGTTAACTATCAAAATGAAAGTGATACTGAAACATAACAACAAGCACTGTGTTATCTACCTCCCATAAATGATAATTGCATTAAGTGAAATACCTGCTTTCTTTGGCACTCTTTTTAAAAATCCTTTGTTAGCATGCCAGAGGGCAGTCTGCAATTATAGCAAATGCCAGCAAAATGGCTACATATATATATATATATATATAGTATCCCTTATAAGTGAGCCCTGTGTTATAAAAGTGGGGGTTAGGGAATATTGTCTGTCCCGCCTATTTAATAATCTATGCCATTGTCCATTATGCAAATTAGGTGTCTTACCATTTAAAGTTTGCCTCTAGATAATAGTAGAAATTGTCATGTATGTACTCAAGCATATATTGGGTTAATATCTTCTTCCTTTTCTAAAATTTAAGTTTTGCCTGGTATAACGAGCATGTTGTGGTTAAGGGACCTTTACTGTGGGTAGGTATAAGATAGAAATAGTTGAACCCATTGTTGTTCAGTAGGTGCAAACAAGATTCCAAAACCATTGTTTTGAAGTGGATTTGCAAGCCACAGTTTCTGCTGAGTGGTGTGTTATTTGAACTGATAAATAATAGTTCTGGCTGTTTCTCCACTTCTGGAGGCCACTGTGCATTAAAACCAGAGTGTGGAACATACAGAACATAAAAGCAGATGACTAGTTCTTGCTGATGGTTCCCTAAGCAGGAAACATGCCTTTCTCAATGCTTTAATCTAGCCAAAGCTCTACTCTTAGCAAAACCAGTAGCTGCCTAAAGCTAGTGAGAAGGCAAATCCTTAGTCACCCTTCTTCATGTGACCAGCTTGCTGGCGTAATACAGTAGTGTTGCTTTGTCATTCATTGGGCATCTACTAAAAGATGGTCAGGCAAGCTAAAAGTTAAAATTAGAAAATGAAGGAATTGGCATTCGCTACCAAACTAAATCAATTACTGCTGCATTTTCAAAATGTTATACTGCAATTGGTGTCCAAACCACAGTTAATTTGAAACCATTATGATTTCACATGATGTTCTGCATAGTTATTTTCACAGCACCCTCACAAAGTTTATAGAATCATAGAATCATAGAATTGTAGCATTTGGAAGAGACCACAAGGGCCATCCAGTCCAACCCCCTGCCACACAGGAAATCTTGATCAAAGCATCCCCAACAGATGGCCATCCAGCCTGTTTAAAGACCTCCAAGGAAGGAGACCCCACCACACTCCAAGGGAGTGTGTTCCACTGCCAAACAGCTCTTACTGTCAGAAAGTTCCTCCTAATGTTGAGGTGGAATCTCTGTTGCTGGAGCTTTCATCCATTGCTCTGTGTTCTAGTCTCTGCAGCAGTAGAAAACAAGTTTGCTCCATCCTCAATGTGACACCCCTTTAAATACTTAAACAGGGCTATCATATCGCCACTTAACTGTTTTTTTTTTCCCCCAGGCTAAACATACCCAGCTCCCTAAGTCTTTCCTCATAACGCATAGTTTCCAGACCTTTCACCATTTTAGTCGCCCTCCTCTGGACACACTCCAATTTGGTTAGGCTCTAACCTAAGCTTGGTGGACTTAGCCCATGTGTGCATCTGCCAAAATGAATTTTGGGATGTGTCTGGAAGTGTTTTCCCCTGATATTCCATCAACATGTGCTGAAAATTTTATCCTGTGCAGGGTTGCATGTGTACATGACTAGTAACCATGTTTGGGGACATTATTGCCAGCTTTAATATGGTAATGTGCTCATGAGAAAAGGCTCAAAAGACTGGTAACCAGTGGTTTCCATGTCAGCAGGTACTGAATCAGTGCCAGAAACTATCCAAGGTGCTGAACATTATCCTGCAATAGGTAAAATGCCTTGAATAGGTTCTCTAAAGGATAGGTGAAATGCTTTGAATAGGTTCTCTTTAGGCTGGAGTAAAATGTGGGGAAGATTCAGTAGCCTTCTGACAAGGATGCCAGCCACAACAGGCATGAGTAACTTCCAGATGAATATGGTGTGTGGTGGGGGGAACCCTCGGGTGCTTATGTCATAAGAAAAACATAGGTAGAGTTTATTAGTTTACTTGAAATGAAAAACAGTATTTCCCTTATTCACTTCCATAAAAGTTGTCTGTTGGAAACAGAGTTTGCAATTAACAAACAAGTGACATTACTTGTCACATGCTAATTTTGAGGTTAAAAGGGCATAACAACATTATTTTGAGAAATATACATAAAATATACAGTTGTTCCTCCATACCCATGGATTTGGTATTCACGGATTTAAGTATTCATGGCTTGAAAATATTCTTTAAAAAATAATAATCCAAAAAGCAAGCCTTGATTTTGCCATCTTATATAAAGGACACCATTTTGCTATTCCACTGCATATAATGGGATTTGGGTATTCACGGATTTTGGTATCCATGGGGAGTCCTGGAACCAAACCCCAGCGAATCTGAAGGGACAACTGTACTAACAACTTTGTTACTTTTTTAGTGTAATGAGTAAAATTATCAACAAATAATTTTAGAGATTTGGGAGGCATTTCTAGGATTTTGAACTGATTTCTTTTCTAAAATCAAAAAGTAGCAGATGAGTAGCTTGTTGCTAATGAATATGGATGTAAATTGTCACTTATTTCATTCATTTCATTTGAACTCATTTAGGTTAAATAGATGATTCCTAACTATCTCCTTATCCATCTTGATTTGCAATCTACATTCATTGCCAAGGTCTCTGCTTATGCATGGAAGCACATAGTTCTCTTTAGGGGAACAAACTGAAGCAAAATAGTCATTGAACACTTCTGCCTTTTCATTGTGATCTGTTCGCATTTTACCATCCTTGCTGAGCAGTGGTCCCACCATTTCCTTGGCCATTCTCTTGTTTTGAAAGTGTGTGTATGTTTGTATATATTTTTTTTTTTTTTAAAAAAACCTTTTTGTTGCTTCCTGCTTCCCTAGCCAGTCTCACTTCATTTTGAGCTTTAGCTTTACTTAAACTGTTCCTGCAAGCTTGGGTTACATATCCATACTCCTTCTTAGTGATTTGTCCTTCCTTCCATTGCTTATACGTGCTCTTTTTTCTCTTCGCTTCCTCTTCAAGTTTTCTGTGCAGCCACATTGGCTTTTTCAGTTGTTCCCCATTTTTTTCTATCATAGAATTGTTTATGATTGTGCTTTCAGCAGTTGTTTCCTAATGAAATCCCACCCATGCTGGGTGCATTTTTGCTTTAGCATCTCTAGCCATGAGATTCTGCCCTGTATTTCCCTGAGCTTGATAAAATCAGCATTCCTGAAATCCAGGTTCCATGTCTTACTATACTCTTCTTTGGCCTGTCCCACTATCATGAATTCTAATATGACACAGTCACTTCCTCCTAAAGTGCCAACTGCTTTGATTCCACTGACCAGCTTCTCCCTGTTGATTAGGAGGATCAAGTCCTAATTGTCTGCAAGACACGTCAGGAATTTTTTTGGTGAGTCTAAGCTTAGCAGAATTAGTCTCCCAACAGAGATCAGAAAAGCATCATCATGTCTTTTCACTAACCATAGGACCAGAATAAAAGAACACTGGAAGAATGATGATGTCATGAAGTAAGGCAGCATAGAAGATGGAAGGTCAATCCTTTTTTATTACAATCTATGACCAACACTATAATTTTTTATTATTTGATTTATATCCTGCTTTTCTCCTTATACTGAACCCAAGTCAAAAAAGAAAGCATGCAGCAAGATTGATTAAAATAAATGGACAAGACAAAGAATAAAACGGATTACACTCCCAAGTGGGGGAGGATGCTGTCTTGTACAGAGATTGCAAGCGTACAAAATTTGCAATATTAAAAGTAATTGAAACATTTTCATCAGAGAGAAGGAGGGAAACATAAAAAGAATCTGATCTTATCACCACTTGGCTAAGACCGAGCATAATGATGGACTCCTAATTTTTCCAACCAAACGGAGGATTCTACTTAAAGCTAGTGCAACCTACAAGACACTGTAATTTTAAACTGTATACAAGATATATTTAGAACATGAAATATAACATTTACCATGTAATCCACTATACAAATATGAAAACCAACAAAACAATATTACAATAAAGACTCTGCTAGTAAAGATTATTACAATTATTGTGTTACTTCACAATTGTTTTAGCTATGTTATTACATCAGTACTATGTTATTACATAAGTAGCAAAAGCTTCAGTTCTATGATGGATTGGACCCGGCAAACTTCAAACCGACTATGCTATATCAAAATGTCTTATCTGTAAGGATTATCTTTGTTGGGATGTCTTGTTTGTGGAAGTTCCTAAGCCAGAGTGTCTTATCTGTAAAGGCTGTCTTGTTGGGATATCTTGTCTGTAAGAATTTCCCTATGGTGCGTCTGGACCTTTTTTTTCCAACCATTTCGGCCACAGAGCCTCCTTCAGGGAATTTTTAATATCTATTAATGATATAATTTTTAGTAAATAAAATTGTTAGGAAACAAATTTATTATTTTGCCCTTAACTAAAGCCCAGTTATCATACCTCTTTGTAGTGTGAAGATGTCACAAACTTTTTTTCCTTCATGCTCCTATAGCTATTAAATAATAAATATAAAAGTTGCACTACCTCCTAATTTTTCCTACATCAGTAAATATACCAGTGGCCCTAACTCTTAGTATGTTGCAGCAGAAACAACAGAGTCTTGTAGCTTCTTAAAGACTAACAGGTCAGACTAAATCAGCTGGTGTTGGTAAAAGTTTATACCAAAAATATTGCTAGTCATTAAAGGGCCACATGACCTTTCATTGCTTTTGTGAAGTGTTGAATATCTGTATATACTGCTAGCCTCCTGTTCAGTTGATCAGTCTAACTTGAAATAATAGCAGACAAACTCAGACTAGCCACTGAAATCTTATTTATTTGTTTTGATGTATGTTCTGTTTTCTTCTCTGGACTGAGTCATAGCAGCTCACAATAAAACTGAACCGGTACCGATAAAAACAGGAAAAAGTTGCAATGCTAAAACACATTTCAACAAATTCTAATATTAAAACACTATTGCCTTTTAAAAAAAATAAAAGCACGTTTAGAAAGCATAGCACTGTTCTGCATTCTCAATAGCTCATCAGCTGACAGCTGGTCAGTTGCCAAAAGCCTGTCTGAGCAAAAGGTTGCCTGCCAACAGAAGGACAGCAATGATGGGGCCACCCTAGACTTCTTTAGCAGGAAGTTCCACAGCCTAAGAGCAGCTGCCAAGAAGTCCCTTAAAAGAAGTAAATCTTACCTTCAAAATGAATGTTTAAGGTAGTACTCATTATCCAGATGTCTAGGAAGTTGGAAGGATACAAAATGACTGTTCTCACATTTGCAATCAAATAATGTCTACACAAACTGCCCTGCAAATTTAAATAATAAAGGGATACAGGCATTGAGGTTCAGAACATGAAATTTCAGTCATGTTTATTCTTGGGTTCCTGTGATTAACTTGAAAGCGTAGTAGATTTAGACAACTTGAATAAGCATTCACTTTCATGAGGTGCTTTCTGTGATTTGAGCCACTGTCTCTTGGCTTTCATTCCCCTATTTGGGAAGTGGAAATAGTAGCTATGCATATCACAGAACTGTGAGTTTAAACATCTAAAAAAAAGTACAAACCACTTGTATATCCAGACTCTTACATAAATGGTGAACAGTAATACAGTATATAGAGTTGTAAGCTGCAGTTAAGATGTTGCACTGAGTGTTGAAAGCACACAGAATATGAAGAGCCTATGATTATTGGAAAGACACAGAAAGCTATCCATTTACGTACTTATTTATAAATGTATTATAGATGAATTCCACCATTTGACCCACCACAGAGCATTCAGAGTGCCTGCAGCTTTTCCAACACACATACCATAATGCATCCTTTATATTGTGGTTTGTGCATGTGTTGATGCTATATAAACAATGTTTTGAAGCACATGTGATATTCCAGACTTCTCCTACTTCTGTAACAATTTCAGTACTGCACATTTGTGTGTAGCCCTTGATTGCCTATAAATACAGCAGATACCATGCTTTATTCATTAACGTGGGGCCAGAAAGTAGTCATTGCATAAGAATGGCAGTGCCTCAAAAAAGGTGCTCCCAAATAATCTGTACCATGGTCAATTTAGCACTGAGGCTTGATTGCTATTATTATGGCTGTAGTCTTTTGCACAGATACAGAAGAAATTTCCACTGCCCTCTATGGGATTTGTAGTTTGGTGAAGGTCTTTAATTCCCTCTAGTGTTAGAGAGCTCCAGTTTGCCTACTATAAACACCAATTCTAGGATTCTAGAAGCCATGACAAATAAAGTGGTACCAAATATTTATGAATGTGTAATAGAATACCAGGTGCTGTAGGGAGTATTTCAGAGGAAAGAACTGGCAAAATCACCTCTGAGTATTCCTTGTCTAAGAAAACCTTCTTGTCTATGAAATTCATGTGGTTGCCATGAGTCTACAGGTGACCTGAAGGCACACATACACACACAGGTTCAGTCTAAATGTTCACTGACCACTGAAGTACATTATTAAGGCACATTTTTTTTAATGTTCTGGGCCTGCATTTTTACAATTTTACAGCATTTGCTGTTCTTAGAAAATAACATACGTTTTGGGGATAACTTGCTTGTTTTGGGCTGTGGTATTTGGTAACACTTCATTCAATATTCCTGGTTTTTTAAGAGCCCCATGGGGAAACAGATGCCCCTATTGTTTGTGCACACAAACTGGAAGTGGTAGGAATAGATGCCATTGTGCTATTTTGGCTTTTCAGTGGATAGGTGTTTGTCATCTAGTACTTCAGTTAATATCCCTGTCAATGAAAACACAAAGTTCCAGATGTGAAACCAGAGGGAAACCAAGCTGTTTCAATTTGTAGCCTTTACTGGTTGCGTTTACATGCTGACTGCGGGATTTTGAGAGTTGTAATAGAAAAATATAATTTTTTTTCCAAGCACTGTATGTAAAGAAGTTTAAAGGGTTTAAAGGGTGAGGCCAGTTCTGTGCACGTTGCGCTCCACCAGAAAAATCCATTGCACAGGCTCGAAGGACAAATTCAATTCCAAAAAAGCCCTGTAGCGATAGGAGAGGGACGAAACGGCAGGTGTAAAGATGCACTGGAAGCCGCAGACCCAGCCCTGCATGCAGGTGGTTCAGGACATTGGTCGTTCGAGGCTGACCCGGGAGATGACAGTCTTGTTCGGCAGCATCATGAACAACCAAGCAGCCTTTTTAAAGAAGAGCACTGCCTGCTCCATATGGAGAGGGGCCTAGAAAAGGTGGCCTAACGAAAGCTCATCCCCAGCTACCTGGTTGGCTAGCCATGGCCAACGGGAATCTTCTGATGCGGTCAAACCACGGCAAAGAAACAAAGGCGCACACCGGCCTCCAAAGGTGTAAATAAACTGACACTTGCATGCTGGAACATCAGAACCATGCGAGACTCTGAAGATAGTGGACGGCCTCAGCGTCATTCTGCTCTAATAGCCCATGAACTATCATGACTCAATATTGACCTCGCTGCTCTTAGTGAAGTTCGTCTCCATGAGGAAGGCAGCCTTAAAGAACATGGCGCAGGCTACATACTTTACTGGTCTGGCAAACCCAAAACCGAAAAACATCTTTCAGGAGTTGGCTTTATGATTAAAAACTCCATTGCCTCCAAACTCGAAACCTTGCCAACAGGACACTCTGATCGCATTATTTCCTTACGCCTCCCACATGTTGTTCTCTTTAGTATATATGCCCCAACTATGCAAGCCGACCCTGTAGAGAAAGAAAAATTCTACACAGACCTACGGCAACTCATACAAAAAGTCCCTGTAGAAGATAAAATTATTATCCTTGGTGACTTCAATGTCAGAGTAGGAAAGAACTCTGAAGCCTGGAAAGGTGTCTTAGGCAAGCATGGTGTTGGAAATTGCAATGATAACGGACGCCTCTTGCTAGAGTTCTGTGCAGAACAACTGCTGACTATTACAAACACTATCTTTCAGCAGAAAGACAGCTTGAAGACAACCTGGATGCATCCCTGATCCAAACATTGGCACCTCATTGACTATGTTCTAGTCTGCCAGAGAAACATTCACGATGTCTGCCATACTCGAGTGATGCCCAGTGCAGAATGGCAGACAGATCATCACCTCGTCAGATATAAACTAAATCTTCATCTTAAGTTCAAACCTGAGAGGGGTGGCATGTTAAAGAAGAGACTCCAAGTCAACAATCTTCAACAAGCTACCATGAGAGACAACTTCCAGGCAAACCTACAAACAACACTTGAAGACCATCCTATAGATCCTTCTCCTACAGTGCTTTGGCAACATATCAAAAACAGTATCCTCCAGTCTGCGGAAGAATCCCCCGGGTTCTCCCACAAGAAAAATCAAGACTGGTTTGATGAAAACAACCAAGAGATCCAGGAGCTGTTGGCAAAGAAGAGAACTGCTCACCAGGCATACCTCGCCCAGCCAACTTGCCATGTAAGAAAAGCAGCTTTCCATCTCACATGTAGTAAACTTCAACAAAAACTCCGAGACATGCAGAACAAGTGGTGGATCAATATTGTAGAAAAGACACAACGCTGTGCAGATCTGGGGGATTCTAGAGGATTTTATGAAGCTCTTAAGGCAGTGTTTGGACCTACTTATCAGGTCCAAAGCTCCTTATACAGTACAGATGGTCAAACATTAATTACCGATAAAGCCTCCATCCTGAATCGATGTGCTGAACACTTTCAAAGTCTCTTTAGTGCCAACCGAGTAGTCCAAGGCTCAGCTATCCAACATATGATACAAAAACCGATGAAAAATGAATTGGACATAGCTCCCACTTTGGAAGAGACCCTTAAGGCCATACAGCAGATGAAAAATGGCAAGGCAGCTGGGATTGATGGAATCCCACCTGAAGTTTGGAAACACGGAGGTCATGTACTCCATGATAAATTCCACGAACTCCTTGTGAATTGCTGGGAAAAGGGGGAACTGCCATCAGATCTCCGAGATGCAGTCATCATCACCCTATACAAGAAAAAAGGAGCAAAATCTGATTGCTCAAACTATCGAGGCAAAACACTGCTCTCTATTGCTGGAAAAATCCTTGCAAGGATACTCCTGAACATATTAGTTCCTGCCATTGCAGAAGAACTTCTTCCTGAAAGGCAATGTGGCTTCAGAGCCAATAGGAGTACTACAGATATGGTATTTGCCTTTAGACAACTGCAAGAAAAACTTAGAGAGCAGAACAAGGGTCTCTATGTAACATTTGTCAACCTCACCAAGACTTTGACACCGTGAGTAGGAAAGGTCTGTGGCAGATCCTGGAAAGACTAGGATGTCCCCCCAAATTCCTTAAAATGATTATTTTCCTACACGAGGGCCAGCGTGGTCAAGTCAGATATGGCAATGCTCTTTCAGAGCCCTTTCTAACAACTAACAGAGTGAAGCAAGGTTGTGTTCTTGCTCCAACTTTATTTACAATCTTCTTCAGCATGATGCTCCAAAGGGCTATGGCAGAGCTCGAAGAAGACGATGGCATCTATATACGTTACCGTACTGATGGTAGCTTGTTTAACTTAAGCTGTCTTAGGACTCGCACTAAGACTCTAAACTATCTAGTCCGTGAGCTGCTCTTCGCTGATGATGCTGCCCTTGTTGCCCACACAGAAGCAGCTCTGCAGCGCCTAACATCATGCTTCGCAACAGCTGCAAAGCTGTTTCGGCTGGAAGTCAACCTGAAGAAAACTGAAGTTCTTTACCAGCCTGCAACACAGGACGAACACCACCATTCCCACATTGCCATCGACGAATCTCTTCGCAACTCCGTTCAGCAGTTCACCTACCTGGGAAGCATCATCTCCTCAGATGCCAATATTGACAAAGAGATTGATCATAGATTAGCAAAGGGGCATAGCGCATTTGGAAGACTTTACTAAAGAGTCTAGAGCAATAAACACCTGAGGCGACACAAAAATCAGTGTGTATAGAGCCATTGTACTGTCTATTCTCCTTTATGGGTCTGAAACATGGGTCACCTATCGCCACCACTTATGACTCCTCGAATGCTTCCATCAGCGCTTTTTATGCACAATCCTAAATATACAGTGGACTGACTATGTGATGAATGTTGCTGTCCTTGAGCAAGCAGGGATCACCAGCATTGAGGCCATGATATTGAGAACACAGCTGCGCTGGGCAGGGCATGTTTCTAGGATAGAGGACCATCACCTCCCCAAAACAGTATTCTATGGTGAACTCACCATGGGTCAGCGTAAGAGGGGCGCTCCAAAAAAGCGATACAAGGACTCCCTGAAACAACACCTCAGGCTCGGCCAAATTGATCACCAACAATGGTACGCCATGGCCTCACATCGGTAGGCATGGAGACACACTATCCACAATGCTGCAGCCTTATTAGAGAACTAATGCTGAACAAGTCTTGAAGAGAAACGACAACGCAGAAAAAATCACAACCCGGAAACATCACCCAAGGAAACCTTCTGCTGCGCTTTCTGCAACCGGACTTGTCTATCTCGGATTGGCCTTTTTGGTCATCAGCGCGCTTGCAGAAAGCGTGGGATGAGTCCTTCCTGAATCTTCATTTGCGAAGAGAAGCCATGGAGAGATGTAAAGAAGTATAAATTTTGACTGGACATGAAGCTGTTACTTTCTGATTATTGATCAAGAGTAGCTGTAAGTATTTACACAAGTAATCCCCAATGACTTGAGGACAGGTGGATGACTCCACTATAATATTTTTGAAAGTTTCATAACTGAGGAGCCCACCATTCTAGATTTCTCTAACTTGTTCTACCTTGAAAAGAGATCTTTGTGACTTATTTATTACACTTATATTCTGTATTTTTCTAAGACTTTCAAGGCAGTATACATGATTATCCTCCCCCATGTTATTCTCACAATGACTTTGTGACATGAGTTAGCCTGAGAGTTGGAGAATGGGCTGAGATCATCCTATGAGAGTCATAGCCAAGTGGATATTTGAACTTGAATCTCCCTAGCCTTAATCCAAGGCTAATCATTACATCAATTAATTCTACAGAAGTTGCTTATAGACAGAGTTTAGAAAGTTACTTTTTAAACTTAGCTCATTACTTTTATATACATGTTTGATTTTCTTCCAGTGGAAATAGAAATCATGGGAGATGCAGTCTGGCTTGAGACCACTGAAGGGAGCAAATGGTTAAAGTTCCTGGCAGGGTTCTGGTTGTCCTCCCCCCCACATACACACACATTTGCTATTTACTTTTTTTAAAAGCCAGTCATACAATTGCTAATTATGTGAATGGTGGCTGGTCTGGTTTGGTCCTTAGTTCTGAAGAGCTATGAGGAATTTGGTTGCAGATAAATAACACAGTAGGAGATCTCTAGTGGCGACCCTTTGGGGGCCTTCAATAACAGAAATACAGAAATTAAAGCTAGAGAGCCACTGTGGTGCAGTGGCTTGAGCATTGGACTACAGCCCTGGAGACCATGGTTCAAATCCCTGCTTGGTCATGGAAACCCATTGGGTGATCTTGGCCCAGTCATACATTCTCAGGGGAAGTGGAAGGGCAAACCCCCTCTGAGCAAATCATGCCAAGAAAATCCTGTCTTAGGGTCACCGTAAGTCAGACGTGACTTGTAGGTACACAACAATAGTAACAAAAACAATGAAGGCTAGCTGTTTACCACTGTGGCTTGCCTTAGACTGGCTGTTGTGGCCACTAACTAGAGCAGGCATTTCTGTGTGACCACAGATAGCTCCTTCTACTGTTCATAGAAATGTGTACAATCATGATAAGCAAAGACTTTGTATTTAGGAAGCCATAAGCTTCTTCATGAAATGTGCACTGTCTCTGCCTAATTCATGCAAATTTATGAACTAGGGCAAAGACATAGCTAATTTTGTGAACTGAGCAGAAACTTGGTTCAGTTCCTTAGTGAAGCAGAGGCACAGGCTGCCTCATGAACTCAACAATATTTTACACAGTTCATGAATTATGCAGTTTCTTAAATATAGTAGAACATATATATTTATGGAAACACATGCACATGCCTAAACATTACTTAAAAATATGTGTCTGTAAGACCCTGTATAAGTGTTGCCAGAATTTTATGTGTAAGAGGTTAAGCATACATGGGTAAGAGTCACTACAGGATATTAATAATATAGTTAGTTTGTATATATAATTTTCATGGAAGCGGTGAATTAGTGAAAGGAATATTTGAATGAAACAGGGAAATCTAGGATTTGGAGAAATAAGGCATCATGCTGATAGATTTCTTGACTTGTTTCTTGGAAAAAACATTGGCATGATTGGAATTACTCTTAGGAAACATCTGAATTGTTTTTACAGGTGTTACTTTTAATCAGGGTATTACCACTTCACCATTCTAGTTTTTTTCCTGAGTAGCTTTGGTATGCATATAGCTTGCAAAATGAACTTGCAGAGTGAATTCTGAACAGCCAGGGGCTCACCGGTTCATTTTAATGGCAGAGAATACTTAGACCATAAAAGTGAATGGAGCAGCAGCTGCTCCATACACTACGTGCACATTTGTAAAGATTACACATGCACACTTCTGTGTGTAATCTATCTATCTATCTCTCTAGGCACTATATATACATATGCAATTGACATGATAGGCTAATTTGTAGCATCCCAATGAAAATCTAAGCAGAAAACTAATTTATTGAGTAGTTCAGCTCTATTTCACATGCACTTATAGTGTCTGCGTACTCTGTGGTACTTCAATCTAGGACTCAATTGTTACACTTAGTTTGCACAAAAATGATAGGGCTAAAGTCACAAGTGACTTTTCCCATATATTTCCCTGGAATCTATCTTCAGCTAATCTGGAGAGCATCTACACTAAGAGTGTTAAAAGACATAGCTGTGGTAGTCTGGAATATCACTATGCAAAAGGATCTTGTAGCACCTTTGAGACTGAGAGGAAGAGGTTGTAGCATAAGCCTTTGTAGACTTGGTCTACTTCCTCAGATGCACAGAGTGAACAAGTAACTAGGAGCAGACCTTATAAGTAAGCTGTTGAATAGAAGTCACTATTCAACATTTCTATTGAATTTCTATGGCTATTCAACAGTCTACATATAAGGTCTGTCCCTAGGCACTCGTTCACTCCATGAATCTAAGAAGACCAAGTCTATGAAGGCTTATGCTACAACTTCTTTCTCTCAATTCTCTCTCTGGCTTTTCTTTGCAAATGAAGATTCAGGTAGGACTCATCCCAAGCTTTCTGCAAACGCGCTGATGACTAAAAAGGCCAATCCGAGATAAACAAGTCCGGTTGCAGAAAGCACAGCAGAAGGTCTCCCTGGGTGATGTTTCCGGGTTGTGATTCTTTCTGCGTTGTCGTTTCTCTTCAAGACTTGTTTGGCGTGAGTTCTCAAATAAGGCTGCAGCATTGTAGATAGTGCGTCTCAATGCCTCCCGATGCGAGACCAAGGCAGACCATTGTTGGTGATCAATTTGGCTGAGCCTGAGATGTTGTTTCAGGGAGTCCTTGTATCACTTTTTTGGAGCACCTCTCTTACGCTGACCTGTGGCGAGTTCACCATAGAGTACAGTTGTCCCTTGACATTCGCGGGGGTTACGTTCCACGGACCCCCGCGAATGTAAAAAAACCGCGAATATGGATTGCCCTCCCCGGGGCCTTCACGGAGCCTTCGAAGGCTCCGTGAAGGCCTCCGCGGCCTCCCCCCACCCTCCCCAGCCCTTCACGGAGCCTTGGAAGGCTCCGTGAAGGCCTCCCCCCACCCTCCACCCTCCCTCCCCGGGGCCTTCACGGAGTCTTTCAAGGCTCCGTGAAGGCCTCCGCGGCCTCCCCCCTCCCTCCCCAGCCCTTCACGGAGCCTTGGAAGGCTCCGTGAAGGCCTCCCCCCATCCTCCCCCCTCCCTCCCTGGGGCCTTCACGGAGCCTTTCAAGGCTCCGTGAAGGCCTCCGCGGCCTCCCCCCACCCTCCCCAGCCCTTCACGGAGCCTTCCAAGGCTCCGTGAAGGCCTCCCCCACCCTCCCCCTCCCTCCCCGGGGCCTTCACGGAGTCTTTCAAGGCTCCGTGAAGGCCTCCGCGGCCTCCCCCCATCCTCCCCAGCCCTTCACGGAGCCTTGGAAGGCTCCGTGAAGGCCTCCCCCCACCCTCCCCCCTCCCTCCCCGGGGCCTTCACGGAGCCTTTCAAGGCTCCGTGAAGGCCTCCGCGGCCTCCCCCCACCCTCCCCCTCCCTCCCCGGGGCCTTCACGGAGTCTTTCAAGGCTCCGTGAAGGCCTCCGCGGCCTCCCCCCACCCTCCCCCTCCCTCCCCGGGGCCTTCACGGAGTCTTTCAAGGCTCCGTGAAGGCCTCCGCGGCCTCCCCCCACCCTCCCCAGCCCTTCACGGAGCCTTGGAAGGCTCCGTGAAGGCCTCCCCCACCCTCCCCCCTCCCTCCCCGGGGCCTTCACGGAGCCTTTCAAGGCTCCGTGAAGGCCTCCACGGCCTCCCCCCACCCTCCCCAGCCCTTCACGGAGCCTTCCAAGGCTCCGTGAAGGCCTCCCCCCATCCTTCCCCCTCCCTCCCTGGGGCCTTCACGGAGTCTTTCAAGGCTCCGTGAAGGCCTCCGCGGCCTCCCCCCTCCCTCCCCAGCCCTTCACGGAGCCTTGGAAGGCTCCGTGAAGGCCTCCCCCCATCCTCCCCCTCCCTCTCCGGGGCCTTCACGGAGCCTTTCAAGGCTCCGTGAAGGCCTCCACGGCCTCCCCCCACCCTCCCCAGCCCTTCACGGAGCCTTCCAAGGCTCCGTGAAGGCCTCCCCCCATCCTCCCCCCTCCCTCCCTGGGGCCTTCACGGAGTCTTTCAAGGCTCCGTGAAGGCCTCCGCGGCCTCCCCCCACCCTCCCCAGCCCTTCACGGAGCCTTGGAAGGCTCCGTGAAGGCCTCCCCCACCCTCCCCCCTCCCTCCCCGGGGCCTCCCCCCACCCTCCCCAGCCCTTCAAGGAGCCTTCCAAGGCTCCGTGAAGGCCTCCCCCCATCCTCCCCCCTCCCTCCCTGGGGCCTTCACGGAGTCTTTCAAGGCTCCGTGAAGGCCTCCGTGGCCTCCCCCCACCCTCCCCAGCCCTTCACGGAGCCTTCCAAGGCTCCGTGAAGGCCTCTCCCCACCCTCCCCCTCCCTCCCCGGGGCCTTCACGGAGTCTTTCAAGGCTCCGTGAAGGCCTCCGCGGCCTCCCCCCACCCTCCCCAGCCCTTCACGGAGCCTTCCAAGGCTCCGTGAAGGCCTCCCCCCACCCTCCACCCTCCCTCCCCGGGGCCTCCCCCCACCCTCCCCACCCCTTCACGGAGCCTTCCAAGGCTCCGTGAAGGCCTCCCCCCATCCTCCCCCCTCCCTCCCCGGGGCCTTCACGGAGCCTTTCAAGGCTCCGTGAAGGCCTCTGCGGCCTCCCCCCACCCTCCCCCCACCCTCCCCAGGCCTTCACGGGGCCTCTGGGGGGTCTTCAAAAGCCCTGTGAACGCCTAGCCGGCCCTCCCGGCTCCTTCCCACAGCTTTCAAGGGGCCTCCGGAGGCCCCTTTTCGCGGTTTTGGGGGGGCCCGGGGGGGCCCTCCCAAAACCGCAAATAATTAAAACTGCGAATGCTGAGTTCGCGAATGTGGAGGGGCAACTGTACTATTTTTTGGAGACGATGGCTCTCCATCCTAGAAATGTGCCCTACCCAGCACAGCTGTGTTCTCAACATCATGGCTTCAATGCTGGTGATCCCTGCTTGCTCAAGGACAGCAACATTCATCACATAGTCAGTCCACTGTATATTTAGGATTGTGCATATACAGTGCTGATGAAAGCATTCGAGGAGTCGTAAGTGGCGGTGATAGGTGACCAATGTTTCAGACCCCTAAAGGAGAATAGACAGTACAAGTCTCAAAGGCACTACAATATTGACTATGCCATCCTTGTACATCAGGACAAATAATATCCACAGTTTTCTCCCATCTGCAGAGAAACGGACAGGTTGCTTACCTGTAACTGTAGTTCTTCGAGTGGTCATCTGTGAATTCACACATAAAGGGTTAATCCTGCGCCTGCGCAGTAGCATTCGGAAGTCGTTAGAGTCAGTTAGCCATTAGATTGAGTTTTGGCGGTAATCCCGCCCACCATCCCCTCCAGGCTATATAGGCCCTCCTTGAGCCCGCCATTTTAGTTCCGAATAGCCGCAGTTGCAGCCCCCCCTTTTTTTTTTGAGGAGGTAACCCAGGACACCAGAGGGGTGGATGGGTGGGATTGTGTGAATTCACAGATGACCACTCGAAGAACTACAGTTACAGGTAAGCAACCTGTCCTTCTTCTTCGTGGTCTCTGTGAATCCACACATAAAGGGTAGATTAGCAAGCTAATACTCAGGAGGAGGGTGTGTCCTGTCTAAAACCCAAGGCAGAAGTAAATGAAGAGACACCACACGCTAGTCAAGATAAGGCCAAAGGGGACCCTTTAGGGTCATTTATTTACATAGCAGAGGTAGTTGCGCTGTGATGTCCAATGTCTATGGACTCAGTCAAGTCCGTTGTGCAATGCAGGACATGAGGACCGCTGGTCCCAAGGCCGCGTCCTCTCTCGAGGTAGAATCTATTCTGTAAACTTTGACAAAAGTCAGGGGTGTTGCCCATGTGGCTGCCCTGCAGATGTCCTGGATCGGGATCCCTTGTAGGAATGCCGTAGTAGGGGAGGTGGCTCTGGTTGAGTGGCTACGGATGCCTTCCGGTAGCCGTCTATTCGCCATTTGGTATGCTAGCTTGATCGTCGCTGCTACCCACTTAGAGAATCGTTGTGAAGATACCGCCTTGCCCTTCCTTGGGCCTGCATAGCAGATGAAGAGTCTGTTGCACCTCCGCATCTGCACGGTTCTGTCAATGTAGACAGTTAACGCTCTTCTGACGTCCAGGTATTGGAGTGACTGCTGGCCGTCATCCGACGGTTGGCTAGGGAAGGCAGGGAGTGTTATGTCCTGGTTGAGGTGAAAGGAGGATACTACTTTAGGTAGGAAGGCAATGTCCGGCCGCAAAACCACCTTGTCAGAGTGAAACCGTGTGTAGGGGGGGTCTACCCTCAACGCGCACAGTTCGCTGGCTCGTCTTGCCGATGTGATCGCCACCAGGAAAGCCGTCTTCATGGAGAGGAGGCGGAGATCGCATGTAGTTATTGGCTCGAAGGGAGCCTTAGATAAGGCCGCTAATACTATTTCCAGACTCCAAGCGGGGGTAGGCCCCAGTGTTGGGGGATGCAGGTTAGTGTAGCCCTTGATGAAGGCTTTTACCTTAGGGTCTCTAAAGCAGGATGGTTTACCTAGGCGTTGGAAGTGCCAAGACACCGCTGCTACATAGCTCCTGATTGAAGAGACTGCAAAGTTCTTGTCTGAGAAGGAGGCTAGAAAGTCCATCAAGTTAGAGGAGTCTGCTAAGTGTAGTGGAATCCTCTTCTCCTCTAGGAAGGAGCAAAACCTTTTCCACTTGTAGTCGTAGGCCCTCACCGTTGAAGGCCAATGCACTGCTCTGATGATGTCCCTTGCTGCCTCTGAAAGAGGGTTCACGGGGTTATCAGCCATGCTGTTGGGTTGATCAGGTCGAGGTCCGGGTGGAGGATCTGGCCGTCTGCCATTGACAGAAGGTTCGGCTTCCGTGGGAGGCGGTGGTACCGTCCTCGTGCCATCCTGAGGAGGGGGGCAAACCAGTGTTGTCGGGGCCACCATGGGGTTATTAGGATGCACCTGGCACTGTCCTGGTGCAGTTTTGAAATCACTCTGGGGATGAGAGGAAAGGGGGGGAAGGCGTAGAGCAGGGGGCCCTTCCACTACCATAGGAACGCGTCCCCCAGGCTGTCCCGTGACCGACGGCCCCTCGAGCAGAACAGCAGAAGCACTGCATTGTTCTTGGAGGCAAAGAGGTCGACTGTTGGGGTGCCCCATTGCGAGAAGAGGGAGGCGAGCGTCTGTCTGTCCATAGCCCATTCGTGGTTGCTGGTGGCTGATCTGCTGAGCGCATCCGCCAGGTCGTTGATCCTGCCTGGGACACGTATGGCTATTAGCGTGATGTCTCGTCTCACGCACCAGTCCCAGAGTTCCAGGGTGAGTCGCAGGAGCGTCGGTGAGTGCGTTCCTCCTTGCTTGTTTATGTAGAAGACCATTGTGGTATTGTCTGATGCCACTTGGACCACTTGTCCGGTCAGGGAGGGTTCGAATGCCCTCACGGCTTTGAACACTGCTAGGAGTTCCAGGGCGTTTATGTGTAGTGTCCTCTCCTACCGTGACCAACGTCCCCAGACAGACAGTCCTTCAGCGTGCGCCCCCCAACCGGACAGGGACGCATCCGTCGTGATGGTTCTTGTGGGGTTTAACTGTTTGAAAGGCAGGCCCCGTTGGACCATCCGTGGGTTCGTCCACCAGAGGAGGGATTTCCTGAGTGGTCGGGGGACGGTTAATCGTTTGTGTGGCCCGTGAACATACGGGCTGAACCTTGCGATGAACCAACTCTGAAGGGGTCTCATGTGTAGTCGCGCAAAGGGTGTGACTGCTGTAGTAGAGGCCGTGTATCCCAAGGTCTGCTGTACCTCTCTCACTGTGGACCTCCGTCGGTTTGCACACTTCAGTACTGCTGCTCGAAGTGTGTGGAACCGGTCGTCCGGTAGGAACGCTCTCCCTACTCTGGAGTCTAGGGAGGCCCCTATAAACCTGATGCGCCGCGAGGGGCGCAGATGTGACTTCTCGTAGTTTATCATTAGACCCAGTCGCTCGAGCCAGTTGATGGTCATCTTGATGTCTCTGTCCAGTTTTTCGGCCAAATGGGCCGTAAAAAGCCAGTCGTCTAAGTATGGGAACACCACTACGCCTTTCTGTCTCAGCCAAGCCACTACCACTGCCATGCGCTTCGTGAATACTCTTGGAGCTGTACAGAGGCCAAACGGTAAGACCTTGAACTGGAAGGCCGCGCCGCCGACCGCGAAGGCGAGGAATCTCCTGTGTGAGGGCGCGATTGGGATGTGAAAGTAAGCGTCCTTCAGATCCAAGGTGGCAAACCAGTCTCCTGACCTCAGGAAAGGTAGTATAGATGGAAGCGTAACCATACGGAATTTCTGTGGGCGGATGAATGAGTTCAAATCTCGCAGGTCTAGGATGGGGCGGCCGCCTCCGTCCTTCTTTTCTATGATGAAGTATCTGGAGAGGAATAGGCCTCCCGTGCGTGAGCGGGAAACTCGTTCGATGGCTCCTTTTCGTAGGAGAGTGTTGACCTCTTCCACGATGAGTGGAGACAGTGGGGTTCCTCTGCGTGGGTTCGGGGGTGGAAGCTCTTCGAAGTCTATGTAGTATCCTCTCCTTATAATGTTCAGGACCCAACGGTCTGAGGTAATGAGTTGCCATGAATGGAGTGCCTCTGAGAGGCAGTCTGCAGGAGAGGGTGTAGTATGGGGTGGGAAGGCAGCGTTGGTGTCTGGTGGTGGTAGTGGCTCTTCGAAGTCAAGCGCGTTGTTTGGAAGACTCCTGTTTCCATTTGGGGAATTGCGGCTTGGGCTTGAATGATTGGAATCTCCTGTGTGGCTGGTATGAGGAGGATTGTCGTGGTCTGGAGGGTGGCGGGCTGTATCTTTTGCGGTAGGTAGGTCCCGTCCTGCGAAAGGGCAGGCGAGGTCTTGTCGGGTGGTGGCTGCTGGGTAGGCCGAATTTCTTGGCTGTCGACCTCATCTTCTCCGCATGCTCCAGCTTCGAGTCTGTGTCTGCGTGGAATAGACCCAGCTCGTCGAAGGGAAGGTCCTCAATGATAGAGCGGGCGGTATGTGACAGCCCAGACGATCGCAACCATGCATGGCGGCGGACCGCAATCGAGTTGGCTACAATCTTGCCTGTGCATTCTGCAATGTGTTTTGCCACTTGTCGCTGGTATCCCGCTAGCGCCAAACCTTCCTCCCTGAAGGAGTTGACAATTCGTTGGTCCTGCTCAGACAACTTCGAGATGTGGACCGACAAGGCGTCCCATAGGAACTTCTGGTAAGCTCCCATGCAGGCCGCGTACGAAGTCATCTTAGTGAGGAGGCAGGCGGAGGAGTAGAATTTACGGCCTATGGCGTCCAGCTTCTTGCCTTCCTTGTCTGACGGGGTGGAGTGTAGTCTCTGAGATGTCTTCATCTGAGCTGACTCAACTACCACCGAGTTGGGTTTTGGGTGAATTGATAGCCATGGTGCGGAGTCTGTACAGACTCGGTATAGATGGTCCAGTCGTTTGGATGTGGGCGGTGTGGAAGATGGTGTAGCCCAGGACGACTTCAATACCTGTAGTAGGTATGGTGAGATGGATAAGGAGGGAAGGGACGGTGCCCTTTGTTGCAGGTCTCCAAATATGGGATCGTCCACCTCCTTTTCTGGTTGTGTGGTTTTGATCCCCAAGGTGCCTGCTAGTCGGTGCATAAAGTTGGCGAAAGCCTTCATATCGTCCGAAGGCGACGGCGGGTCCGGTCGCGCTCCTCCCGGAACCGGGGACGGTCTCGGTGATGGCAAAGAGGATCTCGAGTCCGAGTCTGAGGAGTGGGCCGAAGGGGTTCTTGAGACCGGCCTTCTCGGTGGGGTCGGGCATCTGGGGGGTACTGTCGCTCCGGATGGTGAGCCTCTAGGTGGGGGGCTGTGTGGGAGTGGCCTCTCCCGGGAAGGCGACCTCGACGGCGATCTCGATGGGGCCGGTTCCTTATTCTTGCCCAGGCCACTCGCGGCTGTGCCGGTACCTGACTTGGGTGTAGATTCCGTTGGTGGTCTAGTGATGGGTGGGCGCTCCTTTTCTGGGGTGCGTGTTAGGGACCGTGGGCGGTCTCTGTGTCTTCGAGCCCTGTAGCGTGGCGAGGGGTCAAAGACGTCCTCGTAGTAGGGGTCCCAGTAGTGCCCGAACGGGTGGTACGGATGGTACCTGTGAGGGCGTTCGTAATACCTACGGCCGTACCGCTCCCACAGCTACTCTTCCTCTGATGTTCCAGCGTCTCGGGGAGCGGGACTTACGGCTCCGGTGTGGTGAGTGGGTTCGTCGCGGGGTACGGGACCGACGCAGTGACCCCTTCGGGGAGCGGGACCGATGGTGGGTATGTGATCCCTGTGGAGATCTTTCCGTAGAGTAGTGGCGGTCCCGGGAGTGGGAGCGGGACCGACGCGGAGACCTTCGCGGGGTGGCTGGTTTGGTGAGCTGCGGTGAGCGGGACCGTGAGCGGGAGGCCGACCTCGACGGGATCGTCTGGGGTGAGCGGGACCGATGCGATATCGAGGTGATCGATCTCGAGCGGGATTGGTGGCGTCCCTCTCTTTCTATCGAGCTCGTCGACACCTCGATGATCTTCAGCTCCGGTTCTTGGAGTTCACCTTCCGACAGCTCTCGTTCTCTGTTATCCCCTACTGACATCGGGGATGTATCCCTCGGCGGTGACCGAAGCTTGGAGAGGCTAACTCTGATGGGAGAGACTACCGGGGACTTGTGACCCGGAGAGCGGTCCGGTATCGGTGTCCGGCCTTTTTGAGTCCCACTCGAGAGGGAGTCGTCGGACCGTCTCTTCTTCTTCTTTGGCGGTTCCTCCTGTGGGACGGCCTTTGGGGAGGTAAGTCTCACTGTCTTAGGCCTCTCTTTCTGTAGTGTAGTGGTACCGAGATCTCTCGGGGCGGTACCGTCCGCAGTCTCGGAGTCGGACTTCCTCGATCTCGAGGAAGAGCTCTTGGCCACCTCTTTCCCCCGATCCCGGGATTTCGGTTTGGAGGGGTCCTTAGCGGGTTGCTTATGTTGCTGCGCTGAGCTGGACGTCGAGGGCCTTGGGGCCGTAGTCGTGGCCGAGGCCGAGAGCACATGCTCATAAAGTTGGGCCTTCAGCCTCTTCTCCCTGTTCCGCCTCGCCTGAGGGGTGAAGGCACTGCAGTGGCGGCAGGATCGGACATCGTGTCTTTCTCCCAGACACATCAGGCAGTTGGAATGCCCGTCCGACTCGGGCATCTTAGCCCCGCAAGTCAAGCATGCTTTGAAAAAGCCCGTCGATGCCATTAAGCACAATGTGGTCACTCACGGTTTCGAGGTCCGACGGTAAATTCGGGGTCGTCCTGAGGAAGATCCGTCGAGTTGAAGAGAATCCTATACGGTGAGAAGAGAACAGGGAAAGGAAGACCAAGGTGGGGGGGGGTAGAATCCAAGTCCGAAGGCTAAGACTCCAACAACGTTCCTCGTGCTGCTAACGCGGCGGTAAAAAAGGAACTAAAATGGCGGGCTTGAGGAGGGCCTATATAGCCTGGAGGGGATGGTGGGTGGGATTACTGCCAAAACTCAATCTAATGGCTAATTGACTCTAACGACTTCCGAATGCTACTGCGCAGGCGCAGGATTAACCCTTTATGTGTGGATTCACAGAGACCACGAAGAAGAATGAATATTTCTGTGCTTTTTCACCTTTCACATATCCCCAAAGTGTTTGGGAAAACTGTTATGTACAGAAGGGTTTTTGTGGATTTTTGTGTGAGCTTTCCACAAAAAATACTGTTCCCAGATAGCCATATATGGAGGGTTGTGGGTTTGTTGCTTTTTTTTTTTGCAAGATTGTGTTTTTTCCATGCAAACTTCCCACAGCAATCTTATACAACAACAACAACAACAATAACAACAACAAAACTTGAACAAAAAATCTTGCACAGGAAACAGCAATTTTGTACATCAAAACCATGTGCCTATTTCTTGTGCAAGACTGCTGGATTTTGTGCCAAAATATTGTGTAAGAGTTTTATTGTGCAAAATAACTGGTTTTTTGCATAGAGAACAGCAAAACAAAAAACACACATGGCTATCTGGAAATATTTTTTTCTGCAAAACCACATAATTCTCAATCAAAATAATGTGTATTTCTTCACAGAATAATTTTCAAAACACTTTGAGATGTGTGAATGCAAAAACTGCACAGAATTCTGACCCTATATTATTCTTCCCAACTGGGTTTCCTGGGTGTTAGGAAATGCATTTTTTTCAGACAGAACATGTAACAATGATTTTTTTCATCCAAATCTATATTAAGTAATTATGGCTGTTTAATACCACTTTAACTGGCATGCCTCCATCCTATGGAATCCTGGGATTTGTATTTTAATGAGGTACTTAAAATTCTCTGAACTTTAAACAGAGGCTGGATGGCCATCTGTTGGGGATGCTTTGATCAAGATTTCCTGCGTGGCAGGGGGGTTGGACTGGATGGCCCTCGTGGTCTCTTCCAACTCTGCAATTCTATGATTCTATGATTCTATGATTCTTCCCTTGAAATACATTAGCGCTCCTCAACAGGATTCTGAGTATCCATCTAAACTAGAGATTCCAGAATTCTGTAAGGTGGAGCCATGATACTTACAGCTGTATCACGTTGCTAGAACTGTGTGGTTTAGATAAATTGTATGTCTGGCTCCAACCTGAGGACTGCATTTCAATGCCATAATAGATAAACCATGTTTTCTCATGGGAGGAATGAGTCTAGCCTCTCCCCAGTGTTTCACATTCTCCTTCTGTTTCTTCTATTAAAATCCAGTGAGACTGGAATCCTTTTGAGAGTGTGCAGCATGCAGTGCAAATGCTAAACTTTGGATACTCTTAAATGTGACTTGTTTAGAATATGTAGTAGCACATAACCATCCCTTTATTGTTGGAGCAGTTGTTCAATAAGTTGAAAATACAGGTTGAGTATCCCTTACCCTGAAATTCAAAATCTGAAATAGTTCAAAATCTTGTGCCCCTTCCCATTTTTATGGATGAAAGACAATATCGCTGGCAGCTGAATCTTTTTTTTCCCCAAAAACTGATAATGGTGACTCCACAACACCTGAGGCAGCAGGCTAGTTTAGAGGACCAAGGAGATTTTCACACCAGGGCTAAAAGCTCCGGTTCTGTCCCACCTCCTCCTCTCCTGTTCCTGCAATGGAATGGAGGTAAATGTTCGCACACTTACCTCCATTCCACTGCAGGAACGGGTGTCCTCCCTCCTTGCCCAGCCGGCCGTAAATGCAGCCATAGTAAGGCTGCTTTTACAACCGACCGGGGGAAATCCTGCTCATTCTCACGAGAGAATGAGCAGGAAGGAAATTCAAATTACCCCCCCCCAGCTGTCAAATAGAAGAATAAAAATTTTAAAAAATTAAATACAAGTAACCCAAGGAGGGGGGTGGGAAGGGTGGCACTTACCTGGATGTCCCGATCTTTGTAGGAAGTGCTCACCATGGAGCTCCTCCCCCATCCCTGTCATTCCAGAACAGGGATGGGATCCAGTTCACACACCCGTGTTCCATTACAGAAACAGAACCAAGTGCTTAATAACAACTTCTCCCCATGAATACTATATCACAGGAAGAAAACAGAATGATGACAATTAGAGAACGGAACAGGGTCAACGTCGTCTGAAAGGGAAGACCTTTCCCGCCCCTGTTCTGTTCCTGCCACGGGATATATAGCCCGTGTAAAAATTTCCCAAGTCAGAATGAGTGATGCTTGCAGCTCTCTCTTCCAAGAGAAGGGAACAGCTAGGGAGACTAGGACAGCTGGGAGGGATGTGCTGTAGTCCCCATCATTTGTGACATGAGACTTGCGGCAGGCTTTATATAGGCCCTTTCTCACATGTTACTCACTTCCATCACGTGAGTTTATAGAACTGAGAGCACAAAGAGCAAGCAGCAGCCATGCTTGTAACAGACAGAGCCCCACCACCACCACAGCATTTAGGTTGTAATTTGAGGCTATTTTGCTGTGTACAAAATGCTCAAGGCTTGGTCTGTTGTGAGAGTGGCTGGTACTTTCTCTTCCTACTCTCACTGGATGAAAAGAAATACAAGCAAAGCACTACAAAGCAACAGTGGTTGCCCTGTATTTTTATACTGTTACATAGAATTCTCAACCTGTTGGAATAAGAAACCTGAGTGTTAGAATAACCCATGTGGTGAATAATAATCCTCAAGGAGCCTGGGTTCCTCTATGAACACAGAGGAACTGTGCTTTGCTCACCAGAGGTAACTATGCTGTTGCTTTCATAGTCACTTATTCTGGAAATGAGGGGGAGGGTCTGAATCAGGGCCATATGATGTTTTTAAGTCCTTTTGGCTGCTTGAAGTTTACTTTGCCTCCATAGTTAATTACTGATCACGTTAACAAAGTAAAAAATTAAGTGAGTTCAGAGGATATTTATTATTCTAGTTATTTGACCGTGGATCATGCAAGGAAGCCAAAGCTTTTGCCTCACAGCTGTAAATAAACCCTATGACAAAGTTATTTTGGTAGCTCTCCCAGGACTGAGGTTGGGCAGGTTAGTAGAAATTGGAGTGGAAGTATCACCAGCAGGCTTGGTTCTCTATAGGAAGAGCCCTGGAAAGCTTTTTTTGTTTTAATCTCATAGCTAAAAGAGTTGCCAATATGACCTTTGTCACTGATCATCAGTACCAGTGGGTATTCATAGGATTGGAGCAAATTTGTCAGTTTTGCTTTCTCATACACTCATTAAAAAAATCTGTCAAATTTGTGAAGAATTTTAATTTTGGACCATTCTTGACAAAAACAAAACAAACAAAATTCTCAAGCTATTGCACTGGTCAATTTGAATGGCGTACCTGTTTCAGTCATCTTATACCTGCAAGCTATGCAGCTGGAGTCTGTCAGGGAAAAAATGTGAACATCCTAATTCAGCAGCTCAGACTTTGTTGAATATACAGTACTGTGATTCAAAGGCAGATTTTTAATTGCTAGACTGAATCTAAGCCCTTTGCCTTGAAGGCCGATCTGTCAGTTTCACTTTCTCCCACATTCAGAACTGTTTAACCTGAATGTCTTTCTACTGAATTTGTGGCGGGGGGAGGGGGAGAGTAATCATTGTGGAATTACTGTAAAAAAAATAATCAGTATTCTTATGCATCCCTAAACATAGGTACTCATGTTGGTTTGTATTAGAAAAGGAAGATCGGAATGTCACCTCCTGGTCCTTCAAGGCATATGCAAAAATTGGCCTACACTAAACAGTCATTGTGTGTCTGCCTGTACAGTAACATCCTTAGGGAACTAAAGACAATGGGGCTTTTCAATATTAAAATAGTACATGGGCTATGAATATGGGTGGTTAATTTGAGGGCTGCTCCAGCTTTTTTCAATAAATGGAAATAGTTTCCATTTGGTCTTAGCAGTTGTCAGTTGGGGGCTTGGAGCTCCTCAAAGGAAGGGTACAGCATGCTGCTAATTGTTGCCTTTGTTGTTGCTGTCCCTGTGGTGGCTTATTATCATCATCTACCTCTTGCTGTTTACAAAGAGCTTGAGGCTCAAAGCTGTCAGTGCCTGTGGGTGCAAAACTCAACTTCAAATGCTTTCTTTCCCTTCCCTTCCTCGGCAGGATTTATGTGGGCATCATTCATGTGATACTCTGGGAATGGCTGACGTTGGAACCATATGCTCTCCTGAGCGCAGCTGTGCAGTGATTGAAGATGACGGCCTCCATGCGGCTTTTACAGTGGCTCACGAAATTGGTATGCAGTGCCTTTTTTGTTCCTTTGCCAAATACAACACTTGTAACAGCTGCATTAGTAACCAAAATACTTTACAAGTAATTCCAGATTTTCCCCTGGTTCAGATATACACTTGGGGATTAAAGCTGTGTACATATGCACTTTGGGGTTAACTAATAGGGGATCAGGAGGCAAGTGGAGGTACACAGTCGGTGTTTCCTTTCTGACAGTGTCACTTTTAAGCAACGGCTGAAGTAGAAATTGGAGGGCTGCTACTATCCCTTTCAAGAAAGTACTCATCCCTCTTTAGCACCTTTGCCAGGTAAAACAGCTTATTTTTCTCTCTGTGCGTGGTGTTTGCATGTGTGCTTAATGGGTTAAGTTGCTGAAAGCTTATTTTGAACTACTTCATCCCTCTGAATTGGAAGGCCCATATCCAGTTATGGGGTGATACAGGTTAGCACATCTAGAATAGGGACCAGCATGAGGGAATTGGAAGGCTTGAAGTTTAACCCATTCCTTCCACCTCCTGGTATGAACTGGGACTGCAGCAGGGAGGATGAAGAGTTAAATCCCACTTACCTTCTACAACAGGGTCCAAATCCCTACCAAGTCATGTGTTAGTTGTTGTTGTGTGCCTTCAAGTTGTTTCTGACTTATGGCAGCCCTATCACAGGGTTTTCTGAGGCTGAGAGTGACTTGTGCAAGGCCACCCAGTGGGTTTCCATGGCTGAGTGGGGATTCAAACCCTGATCTCGAGTCACAGTCCAACACTCAAACGACTATACCATGCTTGTATTTTGTAGTAAAAGGGAGGGAAAGTTGTTGCTCTACTTGCATCTTTATAAAGTAATGTTTCCTCTGGCCCTGTGTTAGTTTCCACCCCAGTGGACTTTCAGCTGCAGTACATCCCATCAAATTCAGCAGGGCTTCCTTCTGTATAGACATGTGCAGGACTGCATTGATTTTTAATTATTTTTAGGAATAATAGAAATGTGAATACAAGAGTTAACAAAGGACAAATAGACCAAACAAAACTGTGCAACACCTTGCATCACTTTTTGCATTCCCTTTTCTTCACTGAGCATTGTGGGTCCTGAGATCTTGTGCCATGACTTGGTTCTGATGCTTGTGCTGTGTTTACAAACTTAGACCAACACACAGTGAAGGAGGTAGCTGTGATGGATGAGCCGTCCACCGAGGTGCAGTCCCTTACACAATACCTGGCTCTAAGTGAAACCTGGGCAGGCTCAAATGGTTTGTTTCATGAATTGGGGAGGATCAATGATACGTTATCTGAGGGATGAACAGTGTGTGGACCATCCAAGCAAGTGAATAAGAGGGTGAGTGTGACCTGTCAAGGCCCAGGGGGAGATGTGGACTCTGGCCTTCTAGAAGTTCCCCACCCTTGTGTTACTGTTATTCCATTTCCAGAGTTTTCCAGTCTAGAATGCCTATTTCTCTTTCAAGAGTTTCTGAGGTCAGTGACTACTAATAAAACACATAGTTTCAAATTTTGTGAGATTGTTTTGTCATATTCAGTCGAAGGACATTAAACTCAGTACTGCATCTTACCTGCTCATTGTTTGAAAACTAACAATAGTCCCATCAACATAGCTACCCCTGCAGCAAAACAACAATACTCCCAAAGCAAACTTTACTTTGGTTTGGCATGAGGTACAAGACAAATCAGTAGCTGGCATTTGCTGAAAGTTCCTTTTGCCTTGTTATTTCTGTCCAAGAATGTAAAGAAAAAAAATACCCGTTTTCCATTTTTAAATTTAGCATTCACTCTCCTCTGCCCTGCTAACAGTTTTCATGGAAAACATCTTTAGTGACAGAAAGGGGATCTGCCTTTATGTTAACACGCAAGGCAAACAGAAAACCTGAAATACACTGCCAACTTTGTTAGTAAGCTGGGACCCCAAGTCCCACCATGCCTGTTATTTTAAGCAAGACCCCACACACGCACACGTTCTTTCCTACAAAATGACCCAAGAGATGCCTGGTAAAAATTGGGCTAGGTTTTGGAATGTTCCTCTTTTCCTGCTTCCTCAAGCTCAGTGTAAAATAAGGACTGTCATATAAATTTACTTTCAGCTGTTCTCTGGCTAAACTTTGTATGGATTGTCTTCCTCTTGTGGAGAAAAACTTACATAGTTGTGGGTTCTTTAGTCATTCAAAGAGGCAGCTGCTGTGTTTGAGCATGTGCACTGCTGAACTGGAGCTGAGTTTGAGAAATGTAGGAATCTGCCCTCTATCTCTTTCATAATATCTTCAGACATTTCTCAGAAGTTTCAGAGAGAACAGTGTTTCTCAGCTCTAGCTGCAAATGCCCAGGACTGAGCTTGTGACCTTCTGTACACAAAGTAGGTGGATGAGGAGAAACCCTCCAGCCCTGGGTTTTAAATGTCACAGCCAGTCCCAGGAATTCTTGGGAAGTAGACCTGAACAGGAACTGCATCATTTAAAAAAAATGACAACTTTTTTAAAAATTCTGACATGTACAGATAGAACTGCAGAGGCTTTTAATCAGTCTGGGGCTGATGAGAACTGCTGTTGTCCTAGGAAACACATCGGAGGTAGCCGTGTTGGCCATACAGCAAAACAAAATCCAGAGTCCACAAAAAAGTGATACCTTTATTGATATATTTTGGTACTTTTATGTGTTTTGCATTTTGGTTGGCCAATAAAAGTATCACTTTTTTATTCTGGATTTTGTTTTGTTGTTGTCCTAACTCACTTTACTGTATTTCAAAGATGAGTACTGGACTTGCAGAAGGTTCTTTTGTTGTGCAGTTCCGGCATTAGCCCAACAAATAATGGGGTGCAGTGCTTCTCTAATCAGTGATCAAGGCAAATTCCATTCCATTGCTGAAGATAGCAGGTCAACAAGAAAAAGACCAAGAAGGAAGTTAAGACATCCTGTGACCAGTAAAGGTACACAGAAAATAGGCTGATCAGTTCAGAACTATGTGAATCATGTCCACACACAAAAAAGTGTTATTGGGAAGCATTGGCAAGGGTCAGAGCCAATATTATTAGTCCTCATTGATAGGGATAATGATTACAGCCTCATTCCATGTGGAACAATATGTATTAAACAGAAATGCCACGTAGTAGTAGTAGTAGTCTTGATATTATACTTTCAGCAGAAGTATAATAAATGAGAGAAAACCAAATGGCAATCCAGCTTTGAAAAAGATAACCCTTAATCTGTTTCAGCATGAGAATGAGTTTGGGAGGGCAGAGATCCAGTAGCACCCTTGAGACTTACTGATATATTTCATCATAAACTTTTGTGAACTCCACTCCATCAAATATATGAAGTAGAACCTCTTTGGACAGACATACAGTATATATAAATGGGATGTGGGGAGTGTAAAATGTAATGGAAATTCAAAACACATTGGTGTGGTGATGGGGTGACAGGGGTCATCTGAATGGTGGGTGTAAAGAGTAATTAGAAGCACAAAGGTAGGAAATGGGGTTTTTGGGGATACAAGCATAGCTAAGCAGGTAAACACATGTATAGTGGAGAAAATGATGAATAGTTGGTGCTAGTGATTCAGTAGTTGACGTTGGTTTATTACATGAGAACTAAGGAGTTTGGATTGAGTTTCTTCTGTACCACAGGCATCTGTTGTGACATTAGAGAACTAAATATGAAATGTGGATATTAAGTTCTCTTGTTATTTGCTTCTAACCTTCTGTTTAGGAATATTCAAACTGCCATGTGATTCATGTGATGCCTGCAAGTAAGAGGTGGTTACATTAAGCATTTTTATGTAGCAGATAGTGGCAAAATAGAGAATATTTCCATCCAAGTAGGTTCCTTAATTATTTATCTGAATCCACTCTGTGGGCATTTATTTGCTCTCAGACTCACTAAACTACTTGTTTTTCCAAAATAGAATTGTGCTGTTCAATGTACAGTTGTTGTCCTGGTAAGGATAACCTTTTTGGTTGCTTCCCAGCACAGCTATCTATTTTATATTTGATCTCTGCCTGATTCAAGTGAAAATAACAATGGCCAGGAGATAATTTATATCTTTTTTTTGGTTTTAATGGTGGCTGGTGATTTCCATGTCAAGGGGCATTGAATTCATTCTACATACATTTTCCCCTCCACATTCGTGAATTTAGCATTTCCCAAAAGCAGCAACTGGGCTTTAGAAGCCCTCTGGCTGCTTCGGGGAGGGGGGAGAAGCAGGCTGGAGGGGTGGGAGAGTTGGGGAAGGGGCCTTCTGAGGCCCCCTTGCCACTTTAGGAGGCCGGGCGGGGGTGGGAGAGGTGGCAAGGGGGCCTTGGGAAGGAGGGGGAAGAGCTGGGGAGGTGACCACGGGGCCTCCAGAGGGCCTCTGGAGGCCCCGTGATGGCCTGGGGAGGGAGGGAGAGGTGGGGGGAAGTGACTGTGGGGCCTCCAGAGGCCCCGTGGTCGCTTTGGTGGGGGAGGGCAGTCGTTATTCATGAAATTTTCACATTCACGGTGGTCTGTGGAACCTAACCCCCACAAATGTGAAGGGACGACTGTACATTGTAATCTAAATTTGAAAGGAACTGTTCAGAATATTGAACCTGTGAAGACACACCCAACTAAAGGTGGTTGTAGGTTTGGGTGTGCAATGCCAGTACCCTGGTGAGATCAAACTCTTTTACCCAAAAAGGCTCTGATGCTGAATATAAAGTTCAAAAAAGGAGGAAGTTTATTTTAAAGAACAAAAGTAAAGGGCTTTCTCCTCCCCAGCTCTAAATGCTTGAAATAAAAGAAACTTAGCAGTTTCAGTTTCAGCAGTCTTCAGGATGTCATCTTTCTGGGTTTGATCTTGGTTTGATCTCCTCACTCAATGAAGCTGGTGCAGGGTCTTTCAGCTCCTGATTCCTTTGACTTTTTTTGTTAGTAACTAATTTGGCTAAATGGTGTAAGAAATGCCCTTCCCAGCTGTCTGGGCCTGTTTGCCACCAATAAGACAGCTCCCTGCAAGCTCACAGCAAAGACTGAGCAAAAACTAAAAAACTTCTAGTTAAACAGAGCTTGCTGGGAAGGGACAAAACAAACCTGGAAAATGCAGGGGAATTCTTCAGCTCCTCCCAGAACTCTAATACAATGAAATATTCCTATGCTCAGACATACAAAGGCCTGAACTAAAACAAAGGAAAATGCAGGGGAGATTCAAACAGTCCTGGCTGGACATCCCAGAACCTTAGATGGTTCCTATAAAGTCTAGAATAAAACCAAGAGTGGATCTCTAACATGGAGGCCAACAGCTGCTACTTTTTTGGATGGCTTTGTCCCTTGTGTTGATTTCCTCTGCACAATTATTGAGGAAGAACACCCATTGAATGCAGTAGGACTTGCTTCTGAGGGGAAAAAATAGGCAAGATTGTGCTATACATTGCACGTCAAATTAATGGATATAAAGTCAGTCAAATATTGGCCTGATTATTATTTCTTTTTTTTTCCCCTTCTTTTTTGAGAGACACCTTGTGAAGATCTAGAATAACTGTATTTCTGGGAGGCAAGTGCCACCACCATGTTTATTAAAATATTTGGGGGGAGGGCATCTTTGCATTATTATTATTTTTTTTATTTCAGCTGCATTTCCTTTAGCCCACCAAATTTCAGATACTTTTAGAAATGCCGTCATTTTTTTTTTTTAAAAGAAGACTACTTTATACAGACCTAACTGATCTCTGGAGAGTTAAATAATTGATTTTTACACATAAATATGGAAAGATGCAAGCATGCACTTGCAGAAGTAGTGCAGCATCAGAGTTGTTGCTGATGGTGTTCTTGTTTTTTAGAAAAAGTTGCTAAAATGGATCTTTCCAGAAGTCTAGCAGATTCATTAAATGCCCTGGCTTTTGCATTCTCTCTGCCTCACTTTTTCTCAGACAGTGTACCTTGCTGTGGTCTGGAGAGAACAATCAGTGGTATAACAGCCAACCATCTGGGCAGTTTCAATGTGTTTGTTAACTGTACCCAACAAAAAGCTGAAAATAACAGTAGGACAGCTGAACATTTTTATACAAGTTCCTCTTCCCTTGAAGACCTGTAAAGGAAATCTACTAAATTTTTAATTTAGCTCTAATTAAAAAGTTGAAAAGCTTTAACATCCATGTTCATAGCCTTATTACATCATTTCATTTGGCTCATAGATCCTGACTACCTGCCCCACGATACATGCTTCCTTTCATGATGTAACATCAGCCATGCATCCCATGCAAAAAGAA
This sequence comes from Gambelia wislizenii, assembly GCA_030847615.1. Lineage (NCBI taxonomy): Eukaryota > Metazoa > Chordata > Lepidosauria > Squamata > Crotaphytidae > Gambelia > Gambelia wislizenii. The sequence goes on from JAUMIR010000003.1 coordinate 287,766,392, forward strand.
AAAAAATGAATTCTGTGAAAGATCAGTTGGAATAAGTTATGTGTCTAAGGCAAATTTGCAAAAATCTATTTTGAGCACAAAATGTGCACCATAACGGTCTCCATAGATGCTCAATATTTGTCATATATACTTTGGCTGCTGAGTGAGATCATCCCAAGATGTTACCAGGTGGTATGTATTCCATGCTTTTCATTTTCTGGACTTAGTCAGCAGTTATTTTGTCACAGAGATTGACATCAGGATGAGATTTGAATGGAGAAATCTCCTGAACCTATCTTATTTACCTCATTGTAGGTTAACCCTCATCCATGCAGATGGGAGATTTTAGCCCTGTAGAATCATGTTTTGTTGCATAATTCAAGCAGAAATAAATCTACAAGGCAGGCATTTTGCAACATTGTCACTTGAAGTGTGGCTGGAGAGGATCCATGAGTTGTCTATGAGTTGTCTTGCCATATAAAGGGTGTTTGTTCAGTTGGTTGGTTGGTTTTGGTTTTTTATCGACAAAAAAAAATGGATGGGACCAAAATTGTCCCAACAATTCTATTGTGTTTGAGTAGTTTATAATTTTTGTAAACAAGGTGTCTCAACAGCTGCTCAGAACAAATGTTCCACCACATGTGAACTGTGTTTTCTGGCTCTAGGTGTATGGGTATTGTGGAATACCCTTGATTCTGCACTCCACAAACATTTTCATACCCAATGACACATTACAAAAAATACCCCAAATGAATGCACTAAATAGAAATGTTGTATCTACCAAAATGAGGATTAAAAATAATGCTTGTATCCATTTTTGTCATTGCACTGTCACAGGCCTCTGTGCTAGTCAATGCACATTTTTAGAGTAAGGTTAGCATCCAATCCAGTTTTTGTTGAGCAAGTGGTTCTGCACATCCTCTTTTTCAACCAGTTGCAGTTTCTTGCATAGCTGCTTTGTACCACCACTTGCCGAAAAGTAATCCAGTGCAACTGCGATAGTGGGGATTTTCACTCTCCCAGCATTAAATTGACTAAGGCCATGGCTTAAAAAGAATATGTCACAGTAAGGAAAATAAAGGAGGAATTTGCAGACTCCAGGCCTATGCCTGATCCTACTCTAGTTTGGATAGAACTGTAGAGGTGAACTTTAATATAGGGAGGGATGAGTTTCATCCAAGTTGCACTTCCTGAACCTGGACAGAAACAAGAACATATCTAGACATCAAAGCATGTATTTCCCAAAATTTACACTGCAGTTTGGGGAGGATAAATTGCATGAAAATGCATACATTTTAAAAAGTGCACATAAAATGATACATTTCAGACTGGGTTTACAAAAAAAATATGCAAAATTGCATACATTTGAAATATATATACAAAAACTGTATACAAAATATGGTTATAGTTTGAACATTTTTCACAAAAATGCATAATGAATTTTTATGTTGACTAAAAAAATCCCCACAACCTCATGCAGTACCTGGCTGAAATGAACTCAGTGGTGGAAAAATGTGAACATGAGCAAAACTGACTTTGATATATTCACCATCTGTAGTTGAATACACTTTTTGTTTGAACATTATCTCCCCCTTCAGGGCATGTAGGTATGCAAGGATTATTTTATTTAGCTGGCAACTTTCACCACCAGCCTAGTAACTTGCTTTCAGCAGCAACTTTCACCACTAGGCAATAAGGTTCTAAATATATTTTAAAATGGAAAGGACTGTGTATAAGAATGAATCATGAGGTGGTACAGCATGCCCTCTGTGAGGAGGACATGAACATGAACTGTTTGGATTGATCAACTTGAGGCATTTTACTTAAATGTTACTCTTTTCATAAAAATATAACAAGTAAAATAAATCACTTTGGCATAGTTTGTAAATTGGGCATGAGTGCAGTGAATGCAGGAGCTGAAATGCCGAGTGGGTGATATGTGTCTGAAGGTGAGCAACAGAAATTGTTAACTTACTTCTTTGTACTTTTCTATGTTGCAGGGTTGGAACATGAAAAGGCAGCTAAAGCTCAGCAGAGGAGCGGTTTTAAGAAGTTTTGCCTCAACACACACACACACACACCCGCGCTTTCCTGGCTCTTCCTTCCCTTTGAGAGAGAAAGGAGAGCCAGGGAAGCCTAGGGAGTGAGGGAAAATCTCTCAAACTGCTCCTCTGCTGAGCTTTGGCTGCCTTTTCATGGAGGGTGAAAGCCCAGCAGACAGCCGGTTTGAGAGATTTTCCCTCACTCCCTGGGCTTCCCTGGATCTTCACAAAGGCAATGAAAAGCCAGGAAAGAGAGGGGTGAGGCAAAACCTCCTTAAATCAGGGAGGGGGAAAGCCCAGCAGATAGCCAATAGCCGGTTTGCGAGATTTTCCCTCACTCCCTGGGGTGATTGTTATTCGCAGTTTTTTCACATTCGTGGGGGTCTGGCAGCCGTAACCCCCGCGAATGTGAAGGGACAACTGTACTAGCCATTTCTTTGTGTCTGCATTATTGGTATACTTTGGCACTTTCTCCTTTTGAGGATATCTGTGCATGCAGCAATAATACTGGTTTATCACGTAATCACTCCTTAGCAGTTTTAAGCACTTAATAAGTTAACAACAATTGGAATATAAAAAAAGATGAATTTATTCAGCCCTTTCAGGATTGTGGGTGAAATAAGAATTCTAAACCATGGCTTTGAAACTATCAATTGACTATTCTTCTAGATTGAAGGTGGAGTGTAACTTACAAGGATCTGGCCTCAGCTGTATGGTGTTGCCTTACATTTTTGCCACAAGTGTTGATGGCAGTGGATTTTTGATACAGTAGCCTGAGATCATTAAACATGGGAGGGTTAAATAATTTGTCCCACATTTAAAGATTGCTTTACATGTGTGCACTTAGATTGGTTCAAAAAGTGTGAGAAAAGCTCCAGGGCTCCTTAATGCTCTGAAGGCATTGTCACCCACTGCTTAACTAATTTTGCATTGGCTAGAATGTATATTTGATCTAATTTGTTTTCCATGTTCAACCCATGTTAACAACATTCTCACATGATCCCAAAGGTCAAGGAGAGTCTCAGCCATTGTTAGTAATGTTATATAGAATCATAGAATCATAGAATTGCAGAGTTGGAAGAGACCACGAGGGCCATCCAGTCCAACCCCCTGCCACGCAGGAAATCACAATCAAAGCATCCCCGACAGATGGCCATCCAGCCTCTGTTTAAAGACCTCCAAGGAAGGAGACCCCACCACGCTCCGAGGGAGTGTGTTCCACTGCCGAACAGCTCTGACTGTCAAAAAGTTCCTCCTCATGTTGAGGTGGAATCTCTGTTCCTGGAGCTTGCACCCATTGCTCCGTGTTCCAGTCTCTGGAGCAGCAGAAAACAAGCCTGCTCCATCCTCAGCGTGACATCCCTTCAAATACTTAAACAGGGCTATCATATCGCCTCTAAACCGTTTTTTTTCCAGGCTAAACATACCCAGCTCCCTAAGTCTCTCCTCATAAGGCATTGTTTCCAGACCTTTCACCATTTTAGTTGCCCTTCTCTGGACACGCTCCAATTTGTCAATATCCTTTCTGAATTGTGGTGCCCAGAACTGGACACAGTATTCTAAGTGAGGTCTGACCAAGGCAGAATAGAGTGGCACTATTACTTCCCTTGATCTAGACACTATATTTCTATTGATACAGCCCAAAATTGCATTGGCCTTTTTAGCTGCCGCACAAAGACATGTATATGTATAATAGTTGTGCATTGCTATATATATGCAGGTAAATTAACATAGCCTTTCCTAAAGAAAATAAAATTCCATTTGAAGTACAGACTCACATCCTTGATTGTCAAAACTTGAAAAGGAAAAGCATGTTCTTAGTTACCCAGCGAAGACTTTACAAATTAGCTCATTACTACGTATGGTGTGTACATCTGTAGATTTTTATGCAGTGTCAGAATAGATTGAAGTATGCAACAGCTTGGGAATCTTAAAATGTTTCTATCTGATACACTTATGGGGGAAATTATTCATAAGCATGTATTCAATGTCTGTATCATATATTTAAAAAATGGAATCTGGAGGGTCAACAGCTGTCGTTAGAGCCTAACACAACTTTGTATTTCTAACATTAGGCCATGAACAGCTGAGTTCACACAGGTAGGTTTGTGTTGGATTCTGTCAGAAGCTCAGGACAACAGGAAGGCTGATGTAACTGAGATGATAGAGCAGAGTAATCAGATGAAAATGTGGTTCTATTTGCATCTAAATCTGAAGACTGAGCATGGAAAGTAGAACAAAGTAGGACTAATCTGTAGAACAAAGTAGAACAAAGTAGGACTAATCTATATAGCAACAACAATCTCAGTTCTCTAGCTGATAGTCACTTATAAACAAATTGGCACAATTTCCACAGAATTATACAGGTTTCATACCATTTTGACTGCCATCCTAAGGAATCGTAGTTTAGGAAGACATTTAGAATTGTCTGCTGTAAATGTCCAGTCCACACCCCTGAAATATAGCTCCCAAGGTTCTCTGAGAAGAACTGAGTATTAAATCAGGCTACCCAATATTGGAAGAAGTTGGAACACAAATGAAATAACAACACCACCACTTTGGAAACTATGGTTCAGAAAAGTGCAATAAAGCTTTACCTCAGGGAATTCTACGTACCACGCTGAACTACAAATACCAGGATTTCTTAAGATGGAACCATGACAGTTAAAGTGGTAACAAATTGACATGAGTGTATGGTGATGGTGAGGATACACCTTGACTGTTGGTGGAGTGGGAGATAGGAAACTGGGTGGGAGGAGGATAGAATGGAATATCCTGAACAACATTTTGTTTCTGGCCTTGCTTGTTTTTTACCTTTTATTTATTTATTTATTTATTTATACCCTGCTCTTCAGCCACAAGGCTATCAGAGTGGCTTACAAATTGTTTTAAGCAATAGCTATTTACACATCTACACTGCATTAAACAGTTTCCAATGTGTGTTAGCTCATTGCCCCCCACAAGCTGGGTAATCATTTTACTGACCTACAAAAGGATGGAAGGTTGAGTGAACCCTGGAGCCCACTGGAATTGAACTTGCAATGTGGTTATAAATACCTGATTTTATTACTGTGGGTTATTGTTTTTATGCACAGAATGTAGTGAGTACAGGAAGCCCCCGCCTTTTTACGGCTCATTATCTGACCACTCGCTCTTTCAACCCTTGCAAATAAAGGACAGTTTCCATTCATTTGACAAGGAATTCATTCTTTCGACAGTTCTTGCCTATGGAGGTTGGCTTGGGATTGAACACACACACACGTGCCCTGCTTGCAAAGTGATCCCCAAACAGCCACTGTTTATTGTTTATTCTTATTTTTAGTATTTATTAAGTATGTTTTAATTTTTTGGATTATTTAATTGTATTTTAAGGGGGGCGGGATAGAGGGTCTTAAACGTATATTTTTAAATGTTGTAAGCCACCCCGATTGCGTTTTGTAGAGGGGTGGGATTTAAATAAATTTTATTATTATTATTATTATTATTATTGAGCTGAGAGAAGGGAAAAGTCACCAAGCCAACTGACATACTTTGCAAGCAGCACACACACGGGCAGACACAGGCAGTCCCATGTAAGCCATCATAATTCCCTCATGTTCTCTACATGAGTTCTGCTTTGCAACCAATTCCAGCCCCTAACCTATTGGATAAGTGGGGCTTCCCAATTTACTCTCTCTAACAGGTGCACTGAAGTTGAGCCTTTGCCTTTTGTGATCCATGTATCTATATATGGAGCTTACCCTGATAGCAGCACACTGTGCTTGAAGTGTGCAAAGCTTTCTGTATGGCACCTTATCATTTTAATCTTGCAGAATACCAACACTGCAAGGGGGAGTGTTGAATATTTTCTTTACTAGGAAAACATAAAAATGACAGTCACTTTTTTGTATATACCACTGCTGAATAGGGAGCCTTTTGAGCTGAAGGCTTGTCAGGTTAGCTTAGATAAGAGCAAACTCTAGGCTAGACAGGAGCAAATCTTTTGGAGTCCTATGGGCAAAAGAAACAATTGTGAAGGATGTCTAGCTTTCATCTTTGTCTTCCCCTGGGAGAGATAAAGTTTGGGCAAATGTCCAGGTGTCTGAATCAGGCTCTGTGGTTTCTTAAAAAAAAAAAAAAAAAACACCAGAGACTATAATTAACCCACAGCTGCTCTGCTGACATCTGTGGGAAGAAAATATTTAATACTTTTGCATTGTTACTTTTTTGTACAGTTTCCCATTGAAATGTCTGCTGCTAACACAGCATTTACACTAAGCCCTTGTAAACATGCTTGCCCTGGTAAGGAAAAAAAGATGAGCACTCAGCATTAATCCTTAGGGAAAGGTGAGCGATAGGGCAGAGACATCAACTCCTACTGAGCTGAAACCGTGGGCGTGAACTGTGCAAAGGTTGCTAGCAACAGCCAGTTTACATTATCCCTACCGCTTCTCTACTTGCATAAAAATATTTTCATTAACTTGGAAGGCCAAGTAATTGTCCCACCTGATGAACATGTGATGGCTTCACTATCCCCCCCCCCCCTCTGGCCCTGAACAAATATTGGGCTATTCTACGGTTGGCTCATGAAGAGAAGAGTAAACTCATTCCAACAGGTCTGGCCCATGATATTTTGCCATCTGAGGCAGAACAGCAAATGGCACCCTCTCCTGCTCATGTATTAGGATACCCAAAGCCAGCCAGGTTATTTTTGACACAAAGCAGAAAAACATCCATAAACAGCTCTCCTAATCTGTGGCAATAAAAATGCAATAATAACTACATTATTTATCACTTAGCTGCCTTTCAGTGATGTCCATATGGGCAAGTTAGCTAACACACATTGGAAGCTGCTTAAAGCAGTGTAGATGTGTAAATTGCTATTGCATAAACCAATTTGTAAGCCTCTCTGATAGCCTTGTGGCTGAAGAGTGGGGTATAAATAACTATAATAGAAAAAATAGTTGAGGTAGCCACCCCATTCTGCCTAATGGTAGGGGCAGCCCAGCATTCAGCAGAGTAACAGAATATTTCAGTGCTATTGAGGTGCTATTGAGATGTCTTTGGGCTTTGAAATGTTTTTGAAAGAAGGATCTGGTCCTGCAATAACATGAAGTTCTGCTTAATGGGCATGAGGGCTTGTTAAAATCAAAACGAACAATTCTGCCAGAGACCAGGAAAGTACTGCAGACACAACAGCATCTCTATGAGGATTTGGTAGAAGTCAGAGGCTTTCTGCAGTTGTGCTGATCTCTGTATGAATATACCTCCATGAATGATTAGATTAAGAGAGGTCATATTTTCAAAAGCTACACAGCCGCAGTGCTTGGAACCTTATAAGCAACAGCCAAATATCAGTCTCACAACCCTCAGGAAAGCAGCAAGAATTCAACTGTGCTTGACCTCTGTACTTGGCATAACAGCTTTGGCTTTAAAAACCCAAAGTGAAATAGCTTAAGTGAGTGGGGTTTTTTCCCCTCAGAAAGCTGTGCAGTCTTCTCTGTGTAGTGAAAACACTGCAAGTGTAGGTTTTTACAGCAAAGTTGCAAAATGTCTTCAAACTCATGCACAGTTTTTAAAAACTGCAGAATGTATGTTATGCCAGGAACAAACAAAAGTTCCTGCAAATTGAGCTAACTTTCAACATGCCATATTTCTTCCCACATAGGTTTCTTAAACGTTCAGGAATTCCAGATTTGTCCCCAGTTGGAAAATTGACAAATTCCCATTTAGTCCCTAACACACACACACACACACACACACACACACACACAGACTGCTCCACAGTAATAGCAAGTCATAGCATACAACTTGTCTTAATGGTTTTACAGCCCCCATAAACTTTACATGCCTGTAGCCAAGACTGGCTGTGAGTGATTTACTCGTGTTTTTAAAGCTGCCGCTGCTGATTTTTTTTTAAAAAAAAAACTATTTATATGGTGTACACGAGTGATATTCTACCTTTCCAAGAGAAAAAAAATAGCAGAAATCCTCATTTTATTGTCTTAGCGATCACTTGCCTTGTAAACAAACCCCACCCCCTGAGCTCATCCAGCCAATCAGGTTTGTGCTTTTGTCTTGTATGGGGAAGTGATTCATGTTGAATCGCTTGTCTTGATGAGAAAAAATGCGCAGATCAAAGGAGCTTTTTTTAAAAGTCCTGGGAAGCTGTGATGCTTTTCTCGTGTAGTTTTTCCTCTTTTTGGCCCCTTCACAATATGATGAGACAGTACAGGATCCCATTAAGACAGCTCCTATTCCAGGTGAATTCTGTGAGGGGTATTTTCACTGTATAGAAAACCCCTGGGAATTTCTATGCTCTTCTTCTACATGGAGAAAAGGATTAACTTCACAGATGAGAGAGAACAGGAATTTCCCAAAGTATGCTTCTCATCATCCAAGTTTTAAGCAGCGCAAAAGAATGGACCCCAATTTCCCCAGTGTTTTGGTGAATTATCTTTTCCATTGGTGAGACCTGGCTGGCTGTAGGGCAAAACACTCCACATAGCACTAAACAACTGAATCTTGCAACTAGTTCAGTGGCAGTTTGTGGCTTATGTCAGTGGGGTGGTGAATCTGCTCTTGGTTGTAGTCCACACTTTAAAGCAGAGATCCATACATACTCTGGTTTCTCTTCAGATTGTATAAATCTTTCGCCTTTTACTAAAGCAGAGATCGAAGGTGCTGAATCTATTGCGCGGGGGTGGGAGATAAGGTTCATCTTGGAAAGTGCCTTTAAAATTCAAACTAAACTTCAGAAGATTCCCATTTATAAGGAAGCCACCATTTGCTTCTGCACCCATTTAATACATCATGGTGCCCCAGAACAGTGCTTTGCCAAGGGCATTGTGGCTCGACCCAGGTGGCCAGGGTTGCTCAGAGAAGCAGCATTTTAAAAAAAAATGGTTCCTGGTCAAACATAATTGGTGGGCTTTCTTGAGGCATCAGCAGTTGACCCAAAATACTACAGTAGTTGAATTGATTTAGCAAAGAGAAGTCCCAAATAATTCCCAAATAAAAGCCCCAAATAAAAGTATATTTATATCCCTGTTGCCTGGAATAAAGAGAAATTCCAATGTGATAGTGAGTGTCCTTGAGTACTCAGCATCTATCAAGCGAATTAAACATTCCTTGGGCTAAAAATCATGCTTTGCTCTGTTGTTTCTTTTCATGCTTCCATTAAATATAAAAATATAAAAAGAAAATATAACTTATATTTTCTTGAACTCTAAACAAGGATGAATTAATAGAGCAGTTATTCACTGTTTCCATCTTCTTATATAGTAGAGGATGTATGGCAGAACTAGATACTTTTTCAATGGAATGCACTGGGGAAAGCTGACATTTCCTATGATCTGCTCTATAAAAACCACTTTAAACATTATTGCAGTATAAACCATTACCTCACTGGTAAAATTATATGTCGTTTTCACTTAGCTAGAAATATCAATACTAAAAAAGTATCAGTAAGGTATTTTGGTTTTTTTAAAAAAAACAAAAACAAAAAATGATAGAGAGTCCACTGTATTCAAAAATAGTATATTCCACTGTTTGTTGAGGACATACTATCAGTAAGTTCCTCCTAATTTTTAAATGAAATCCCCTTGTTGTTTGAACTTACTGGTTTGGGTCTTACCCACTAGAGCATCAGAGAGCAAATTCTGATCCATCATCTGTTTGATCCCTTCAAATATTCAAAGACAGTGATCATGTCACCTCTTACTTGTCTGGTTCTCCTAGCTAAACTTACCCAGTTTCTTCAGCCCTATTTCATTAGATTTCAGATGGTCCACAGACAATTCTCAGACTCTGTACTAAGAAACATTTGCCTTTTTTCCCCTTTCCTCTTTTTTTTCTTTCAATCCAAAGCTAGCATCTGGTAATACCTTTATTAGGACCAGCCAAAATATCACAAAGTTGTAAGCAAGTTTTCAAGTGTCATTGATCTTTTCAATAGGCTGGATGAAAAGCAAATGAAAGGTTTACACCTGGGAGAAATGCTTCTGGATGGTATATCCCATCTACTGTTCCAGGTCTGAAGTTTTATAATTTGATTATCCTCAGCTGATGCAAGAAAAATACAGAATAGCATTACCAAGTGGTTTTAACCTAACAATACTAGAAAGAGAAAATGAGCAATGGATCTCATGGCTTCTTTAAGACCAACTGATTTATTTTAGCATGAGATTTCATGAGTTTTAGGGCCCTTTCACACTACACAATTATAGTGCTATGATTCCACTTTAACTGCCATGATTCCATCTTATGGGACCTTGGGATTTGTAGTTGAGAAGAGGTGTTCAGAATTCTCAGCCTGAAAGCTCTAGTGCCTCACTAAAAGAAATAAGCATAAATAAATTTGCAAACTAAAAGTGGAATAAATCCTTAACATATATGAAGTCAAAGGCTTTCATGGCCGGCATCTATAGATTTTCCTTGGGTTTTTTCCAGGCTTTGAGGCCGTGTTCTGGAATAGTTTCTTTCTGATGTTTTGTCTGCATCTGTGGCTGGCATTTTCAGTGAATGGTTGCATAGGAGTGTATGTTGAGTTTATATACTGTGAACCCCTGTTGGGGAGTATATGTAAATTTGTGTAATTGAATGGTTAGTTTCTGGGTATAGAAATGCAAGGTTTGTTAGTGTCTGTTTGGCTAATGGTTGCTTGATGGGCCATTATCTGCTGAAACTTCCCCTGTCCCCGGATAGAATTCCTTTGTAAGTGCTGAGTTTTGATTCTATTGTTCTTCAAAACTGGGAGCCAGATTTCGTTTACTTTTAACGTTTCTTCTTTCTTATTAAAGTTGTCCAGGTGTTTGTGGATTTCAATAGCTTCTCTGGACATTCTGACATGATAGTTGTTGGCCTGGTCCAGAATTTCTGTATTTTTAAATAGCACTTTGTGTCCAGGTTGGTTTATAACATAACCTTACATAACCTTAGTGTAACATAACCTTACATAACCTTAGTGGAGACACACTATCCACAATGCTGCAGCCTTATTTGAGAACTCACACCGAACAAGTCTTGAAGAGAAACGACAAGGCAGAAAGAATCACAACCTGGAAACATCACCTAAGGAAACCTTCTGCTGTGCTTTCTGCAACTGGACTTGTCTATCTCGGATTGGCCTTTTTAGTCATCAGCGCACTTGCAGAAAACATGGGATGAGTCCTTTCTGAATCTTCGTTTGCGAAGAAAAGCCAGAGAGAGACATAACCTTAACATATAGTTTTCATTTAGCTAATGGAAAATCAACAAGAACTTCACTGGCTTTGTAACTATAGACACACATACTCCAAATGCTCATTTAATCACTGCTCTGTTAGGTGCTGGCTGTGTAATATTGCATTCCTGGTTTTCTTTCATAATCCTGGATCATTGCTAGACATCAAAGTGGAAATATTTTGCAAAGAACTAAACCATAGAATTCAGAGCTGTATTTCATGAATGCTGTGTGCTCAAACATATTTCTTCATTTTAACTAGTGCTGAACTAAAACTTGCAGCATCTTTTTTGCTTTAAAAAGGGGGGAATTAGAAAATGAACTTATGGGGACTTATATTTTGGGGTGTGTGAAGAGAAATGACAAGAGTGTGCAGGACAACTGAATCTCTGATAGAAGGGAGCTTCAGAGCAGGGTTGCCACCACCAAGAAGACTATGCCATGTATGATAGCTCCAAGGGTTATATTTCCTGAGCCTCCTTGGCTGAACTTAAATACTAACTTGACTAGCTGGACTTGGCATACCATACACTGTTTGTTTAAAAAAAACTCCCCCCCAAATGCCCCGTAGACCTCACATTCGGTTGCCTGGGTCCCATCACAGTGGCAGCAGCAGTTTCCTGCCACTGCCAGTTGACTGCCTGGGTCCCGTCTTGGTGGGAGTATTGTGGTTGACTGCCTGGGTTCTGTCACAGCAGCAGCAGTGGCTTCCCACCATTGCCAGTTGACTGCCTGGGTCCTATCACAGCAGGAATAGAAATGATATTACTGTGCAGACTTAAATCATAAGTGGGAATTGTGTATAGTCAACACTGCAGCACGTTGTTTGGTCACTCCCAGTATGCAGATTGGCCATGAGTGGCAGGAGTGGTTTGTGAGGTGGAAAGGGAATTTGCATGTGTGGTGATTTGCATGTGGGTAGTGATTGGCTGTGACAGGAGTGGCCAATCAGCACACTGAAAGAGGCAACATACCTAAACCCATTGTACATACCCAAGAGGGAACATACCTACATACCTAAGGCCATTGTGCATACCCACAATGTAGGTAGCTTATCAGATGATGTGCGGTAGGAAATGGAATGTACTGGGGTGTGTAGGGGTGAAAACCACATGCACACACTGCCCTTCACAGTTGTCCACCACAGCCATAGAGAGAGCATTGGCAGCACTGTGATCTGTTTAGCTAGCTTGATGCAGAAACTAGGAACAATACCCATACTTACAGCTTTACACTCTAGTACTGAATTGAATATATTTTTATTTGTGTGTCCCTAAAAACACATCTGTAATATATGATTTGATTTGTCAGAATCAGAGATGTAAAATTTCCAGAAATTTTGAAACCATGGCGAAAAAAAATTTCAGGAAAAATTGAGTTTTTGGAAAAATTGAAAAAATGCAACATTAGCACTTTTTACAGCTTGAAAGTCACTCTGTTACCTTAGGAACATAAAATATGATTATGTACAATTTGATTTGGCATAAAATTATCACAATTGGTATATTAAAAATACGGTATATTCAAACAATTGTTACAAATGGAATTTTCTTTTATTTATTTTTAAATTTTTATTTATAACAAATGGAGCAACAATCTCCTGAAGTGTACAGAACCTCTTTGGTTTTGCTAGTTTATGTGGAACAGGCAAAAAAAAAAAAAAAAAAAAAAAGACACCACCAATGTTAGTAACAAAGAAAAAATTACATAATTGATTTTCTTCCTTTTTTCCAATTTTTCAGAGAAAAAACAAAAATGGCTTCAGGAGAAATACAGGGGGGAATGGGTTTTTGTTTGTTTGTTTGTTTTTGTGGGGGGGTTGTTTGTTTGTTTGTTTTTTGGAATTTTTCCATTTTTCCATCCAGGCCTTCACATCTCTAATCAGAATAAACTCAGTGCCAGTTGCCAACATATACAATATGAGCACAGTACCTCAGATTTCAGTGAAGTGTTGAGTGTAGCCTGCCCAGAGTACCTTTAAAACACCAAACATGTGCCTCCCTTTCCCTGAGTTTGATATATTCTCTGTGATAATATCAGATGTGGAGACAGCAAAGCCAGTGCCGTCTTCATGTTCCCTAAAGACAGCCTTTGTTTCAGGTTGGTTTTTCATATGCGCTTGGCACTGACAGAGGAAAAGATGATACAAAGCCCTCTGTGTTAATATTGCTGCCAATCTCTTGGTACATATGGACCCACAACAATTTGAAAGTATTTATGTTCTGACATGTGTGTTTAGGGTTTTTTCTAACCAGTGCAGCTGATACAGTACGAAATGAACTATGAATAATATGAGGGAGAGAGTTAACAGGGCTTCTACTTCCTCCTTGTTTGCTCCTTCCTCAAAAATCTGTAAAGATGCATTATGGTTCTGGGCATACATCAGGATCTCAGCAGCCATGCTTCACACATTTGAAGACAGCACAGTCGTCAAGATTCAATACCTCAGTGTAGAGTAAATATCTGCCATCTGAGTTACAGTGTGCTAGCACTATGTTAGCACTATGCAATCCCTATACTGAATACTACCAGCAATATATAAGAAAGAGTGAATGAACACAGTTCTGGGCAAAACACCTGAGCCTCAGGGATAACCCCAAAGCTGGGTTACTCTCTACCATGCCCACATCTGGAAGGCCAACTTGAAAGTCCCTCCCCCAAGTCACAGGACTTGAAATGAGGGGTTTATCCCCCAGGCCAGCCCAAAGGGGCATCCCTTTCCCTACTTCCCCAACAGTCTCAGGACCTAAAGAGACAGTTCCAGGGACCTCAATTCACCAAAAGGAGGTGCTGTAGGTGCTCACCAAACAACCAAATTTCCCCCTTTCTGTCTGCCAAGTGACCACCTATTTAAGAGCCCACCCAAGCCAATTGCCCAATTCTTCAAATGACAGTGTGGGGTAGATGAGAAATCCCCTGTAAAAAAAAAGGGGGGGGGAGACAAATTCCTACCTGTCCCTGAAACAACCATGAAAACACCACACTATGTCAGTGGAGGGAGGGTGGGTTGAAAGCAATCAAGAGGAAGAGGCAGGGGGTGGAAAGGCCTTAAGTACAGTATGTTCCTGCATATAAGACTGCTTTTTAACACTTGAAAATCTCCTCCAAAGTGTGGGGGTCTTCTTATACCCCCAGCAGATCTTTTCCCCTACTGTGAGAATGACTGCCTTGTCTTTGAAGGGTTGAATGGCCTGGGCAGTTTTCCCAGCAGATCCTTCCCCCTGCTGTGAGAATGACTGCTTTGCTAAATTGCCCTCCATTTAGCTCAGGAGAGTCAAAATGATGTTTCTTTTCAGGACAAGTTAGCCTAAAATTAGAATTTCTGGATTCAAACTTATCATTTTGCATCAAGTTTTGTCTATGGTGAAATTCTCTTGTCTGCCAATGTGGGTCTAAAATCATTAATGTGCTCATTCATTAATGTGCTCATTCAAAAATTTGGGATTTGATAGCTTCATATTAATCAACTTATTAATGCAACCTTACTTCCCAAAGATTGAACACCACAGAGATTTTTCAAAGTATCCCATGCTTTTTTAGCTGTTCTCAGTCCTTTAATTTCACAGACTGTTCGATCATCTACAGCCACTGAGCTGGCTGGCTGGTGGGGGGCAGGCTTTCCAGCCAGGTGGCTGGCTGGAGCGGGGTGGGGGCTGGGGACAAACTCCATATTTTAACTTACAAATTGGGGTGTCATCTTATACACCCAGTCGTCTTACACGCCGGAATATACAGTAACCTCTGATTCTTCCCCTTACTCACAGTTTACTCTGGCCTCACTTCTCAGCCAGTCAGTAAAGGTGCACTGGCTGGTGGGGGTGTGTGTCAAAAAAGAAGTAACAGAATCACTTGTTTTAGACTTTGCCTCAAACAGAGGCAATCCTGACAGTTCAATAGCTGGTATAAATCTTTGGATTCAGGGAGAGTTTGTTGTATTCACATTAGGTGATGATAGATTTTCAGGGGAAACAGGCCTTGTATAATGTGCTGGATTTTTATTTGTGATGGTGGTTTTAATTTGTTTTAACTGGTTTTAATTTTATGATGCTTTAATGGTATTTTAAGTTTTGTATGCTATTAATTTTTAACTATGTTTGTTTTAACTTTTGTAAGCCACCTTGAGTCCCAAACTGGGACAAAGGTGGGAAATGAATGAATGAATACACAACAATCTAAAGAGGTGGGGAAATGTTTTCATTTTCAATTCTAGTTTGCGATGAGACCTTGGTCTTTGAATGCATGTTTTTTTAAAACAGTAAAATGTTATCCTTTACTATTCTCTTCTTCTAGGGCATCTCCTTGGACTTTCCCATGATGATTCCAAATTCTGTGAAGAGAACTTTGGTTCCATGGAAGACAAGAGACTTATGTCTTCCATATTAACAAGCATTGATGCTTCTAAACCGTGGTCCAAATGCACATCAGCAACAATAACAGAATTTCTGGATGATGGCCATGGTATGTATGGAGATCTTGGCATTGAATATCTTGTCAAATTGTGTGTATTTCTACATGCTTTAAAAACAATTGTAATACTTTATTTTTAAATAGAAGACTTGCATTTTTTATCTAATAAGAACTGAAGTTGCTTTGATTTATTCTTTATACTGCTATGATAATTATGGGAACCACTTCATTATCTGGCTCCCAGTATTTTATATTATTTATTTTATTTATTTATTTCACTTGTATGTCACTTTTCTCCCAAGATGGGACCCAAGGCAGCTTCTATAAAACAACACATTAAAAAAATACAATATATACAATTAAAATATTATAAAATCAAATTAAAACATATAAAATTTTAAACATACAGGATAAAAAAGTCCTGCTGATTATATGCTCAAAGCCTGCTTGAAAAGAAAAGCCTTTGCCTGCTGGTGAAAAGAAACCAGGGTGAGGACCAGCCTAGCCTCCCATGGAAGGGTGTTCCAAAGCGTGGGAGCTGCCACTGAGAAGTTTCTCTCTCAATTCCTCACCAAGTGAGCTTGTGATGGAAGTGGGACCAAGAGAAAGCCTCATCCTGATGAACTTAGGGCTCTGGCAGGATTGTATTGGGAAATCTGGTCTTTCAAATAGTCTTTAGGGCTTTATAGGTCATAACCATCACTTTGAATTATGCTAACTAACTGGTAGCCAGTGAAGCTGTTTTAACAAAGGAGTTACATGCTCCATGTAACTGTCCCCAGTCAGCATTCTGGCCTCAGCATTCTGGACTTGCTGAAGTTTCTGAACAGTTTCCAAAGGCAGCCCCACATAGAGTGCATTATAGCAATCCAAACAAGATGTAATCAAGGCATGTGTCACCATTGCCAGATCTGACATCTCAAGGAACAGGTGCAGCTGGCACATGAGTTTAAGCTGTGCAAATGCACTCCTGGCCACTGCTGAAACCTGGGCATCCAGGCTCAGAGTAGAATCCAGGAGAAGTTTCCATTTGTTTGCCCTCATCCAATCCATTACTGACAACAGACACTGGTTCAGAACCAAGACAGCTTCCTTAGAATCATACTAAATGGAACACTGCTGTGCCCTTAATATTCTATGGCTGCTGTCTAGTCAGGAATAAGACAAGCAGCATGAATCAGGTTTGGGCTCAAGGAGTGAGTCTGTGGGGGAGGATCTGGGAACATACTCTGCATACCCCAATACAGATGTTAAGCAATGCTGAGGACAAAATAGTACCTTGTGGAACCCCAAAATTCAATTGTTAGGCCCAAAGCACAGTTAATCTCTGGAACCCATGCTATAAATAAGAGCTGAACCTCCATAAACCTCCAACTGCCTTAGCAATAATAGTAAATAATAATAAAAGCAGTAACCGATTATGAGTAAATGATGATGCTTTACAATCCAAATTCAATTCACTGTAGTAACAATCCTGTGAATTCTTCCACTGTGGCAAGAATCATATTGGTGGCATATATCATCAGCATTACCTTTATCCCAGTTTCACTTTTTAGGATGTTACACAAGGGCAATACCCTGATTATGCCTGCACAAGTGGAATTTTGCCAGCATAACCATTACACAAGCAGTTTCACATTGTACTGTTAAAGTGTTGCATAAATGTGTCCCACACTGCACTTTGATCAATGTCCTGTTGACCATTGCACATTGTGAGTGTGAAATTGGCATGATGTGAGTTGCATGGCTGGTTGCACAATAGTGTAGTCCAGTTTTATAGGCAGTATTCCATGTGTACATCTTAGCTACACTTCCATAAACTTATATCATGCAAACCCCTATTGGATCTTGGCCTGTTATCACCAGTTGACAGGTGAAGAACTGAAAGTAATTTGACCAAGGCTACCTACCCAGCATACTAGATGCTGAAGTGAAGATTTTAACCCAGGGTGTCTAACCTGTTGAACAGATGGCTTCAAAGAGCCATCATTTAATTTATTTCACTAATATTAGTATTTCAGTATTCTATTTGACTTCCCCTGAACAAAAACAAAACGTTCTTAATTTTCTGAACATTTTCTGAAGAGCTGCAGTGCTCCTAAAGCACTAGCAGCTCTTAAACAGCCATTTCAAATTCCAGAATGCTGAGATAAAAATGACCTAACTGAACGAATAGATCCAGTTGTTATGGCAACTGAAATACTTATGGTTGATAAACATACTGTATGCTGAACTTGTAAAAAGCAACATTGTGTGGGATGGTTTTTTTCAGTGTTGTATGAAATCAGGTTATAGCGCAGAGATAATTACCTTGAACTTCCTGCTTTTTTATTAAGCAGTTATTGAAAAGCTATTGTTGTGTTTTCCCATACTATCTCTATGTTGGTTTAGTATTGACTTAAACATACTATTGTTCAGTTATTCTGAGTTATACCAGCTGGACACAGATAAGATAGCTGTGAAATCTTTTCTTTATTCCATTTATTTCTTGTCTTTCTCTCCAAAATGGGTCTCAAAGCAGCTCATATTAAGATTGATTAGAAAGAGAGAGAGTGCACAAAAGAAGTTCAAATATGAAAACACAAATGTAAGATGCAACTTAACACACACCAATAATGAAAGTGCAGCATCAGCTAAAAGCCCCTTACTCAGCAACTAGTTGGTTGCCAAAAACTTGACAGAATAAAAAGACATTTGCCTCCTAGCAGAGGAAAAACAGGAAAAGGGACTATATTTATAATGCTAGTGTAGCTCTAAAACATAGCTACAAATAGGAACTGATGATAGCATGGCAACTTCACTATACCGCTGTAATTTAAGAACAAAATAAATGATAGGCCAGTGTGATTAGAATGGCATAAAATGAAGAAATAGGCAGACATGAGAGCCTACTGGGAAAGGATCAGAGGACCAGGCAGCTTTTAGTCTAAATCCAAACATTCCCGAAGGATTGATTTCTGCCTCCCCTGCTGGTGTTAAGGTACACCACCAAAATAAGTCTTTTAACAAAATACACAACCATAAGTATTAATGGGGAGTCAAGGGAACTGCCCATCATGCCATTCTCCCACCATCATATTGGATAATAATAGAAATCAATGGGAAGCCCAGGACAGCTGCCCCTCATGTCACCCCCTCTTTGAACGATAATGAGGAACTAATCATAGTCTATCAAAAGATTATGGACTCCAAAAAGGGAATAGGTTTAGGATTGTGCAGACCCCATTGTATCTCTGTAGCCAGGAGTACACAAGTGGGTGTTTTGGTGATAGAGAACTGAGTCAAAGGACACTTATCTGGTGCACAAACAGCACAAGGCTTGGGAGGATGAGAGGATATGTGGTTTGGCTCCTGGAAGAGTATGAAAGCCTCATCATGTGGATCTTCTATTTGCTGTTCTGTGTGTGTGTGGTTAATGATGCTTTGTAGAGTGGGATTCTTGAGTTCTAGTCCTGCTTCTTCATCTCTCTCCCAAAGTTATTTGTTGATATTTTTGAACTTCCAAAAGGAACATTTGGACCAGAATCCTATTGGTGACTTTATGCTGAAAGGGTGGTATAGACACTTTTCCTGGCTTTAGTATAAGGAGCTACTTACATAACAGTTTTATAACATTCCAGTATTGTTGTTGTGTGCCTTCAAGTCATTTCCATCTTATAGTGACCCTAAGGCAAACCTATTATGGGATTTCTTTTGGCAAGTTTTGTACAGAAGAGGTATGCCTTTGCCTTCCTCTGAAGCTGAGAGAGTGTGACTTTTCCAGGGGCACCCAGGAATTCAAACCCTGGTCTCCAGAGTCAGAGTCTAATGCTCAACCTGGCTTTCTATTCTAATGTTGCCTTGACAGAAATTGGAAGCAAGAGCTGAGGCCTATTATCTTGAACTCCCCACCCACCCACAGCAATGGAGCATAAAGGAATGGTCACGGAAGTAGCAACTAGCTCTTTAATTCAGGAGGTTTAAGTGTCCTCCTGTATAGTGCCTGTAATATGAGAAAATGTATTGGAGTATCATATAGTGCAACTGAAAAATTGCTTGCCTGGATAACATGGCTGAAATGTCCATAGCAAGAGGCAAGCTTCCCCACATTTTCCTGAAGTAGCTCTGTAGACATTAATTTTGAATAATTCTATTTGCAGTTAATACACAGCCTTTATGATTGTTTGTGGCCACCAGCTGTCTTCTGGGCAGCTCCTCCAGCCCTGACATAGGCCACCTTGAGCATTTCTCAGCCTGCAGGTGTAGCAAATGCCAAATTGCTAAATAGCTGGTTTATTTTTCTGTTTATTGTTAGAATAAACAATGTGGTGAGTAAATGTTGAGGGTCGCTTGCTAAGCTACCAAAAATACCATTTTAACCCATTAACTGGAACTGAAAATCAATAAGAAAACTTGTGTATAATTTCTAAATGTGTTTGTCCGAGAGCTGAGGAAAGATGTTTTTGGAAAAAAGAAGTCAGGTCTCAAATGTAATCTTTACTTAACAGAAACCCAATATGAAGTTGGACATGTTGCACTCCATGTGTATTGTCCAGAGGTTTTGCATGTACATGCCTAGAAAAGATGAAAAACAATCAAATCTTGATGAATAAACTCCTTGGATTTTTAAAAAATTTAATAATTTTAATTTTAACAGGGATCTTGTAGGGTAAAAGTAAGGACTTTAGCAGCCCCATGGTGTCTGCCTTGCTCTTTCTTTACTTTGAATTAGGGTTATGTCACTGTCTCATAGTATGTTTGTTTATATCCACAAGAAACTGTTTTTGTGAGCATATGGTCACTAAACGTACATGTCACATACAGGCATATGTAATCTCCTACATATAAGCCTTGCAAGCATTTGCTAGCAACATGCAAAGAGGACAGCAGAGTTACTCATGAAAGCCCAGTCCTACTGTACCTATCCCCATGCTCTCAACCTTCATTCTTTTAATGTACCCAGGTATGCAAGTCCCACTTGTTTCATCCCTGTCCCTCCACTGCCTTGAGCTTGGAAGGTCTAAAGAAGGCTTGTAAGTGAGTTTGCTGAATGTACTTATGACTGTCTCTGCAATCAACACTCTACAGTTCCGGGGAGGATTTTACATAATGCTCAGCCAAACTTACATACAGTCTCCCTTAAGACTTTCTGACTTTCCTTGGAAAAGGTTAGGAACAGAACAGGTAGGACTGGGGCATATGGAGGCATTGGGCTGTGTGTCAGGCATATGCCCCCATACCTCCTGCACACCTTACCTCTCACTCAACCACAAATGTGAACATGTACATACATTCTTCAAATGTTCTCATAGGCTATAGCTTTGTATAGGCCTATCTGGGCAAAAAGCTAGTTATTTAGGTCAAGAAGTCTTGGTGAAAGGAAAAGGTCAAATATGCTGGCACAGAAGGGAAAGTGTGAGTATACTGGATACCCTAATGCATGATGCAATGGGACAGAGACAAGGAGACCATCCCTCTTGGTACTAATTGACTTCTCAGCAGCTTTTTATACCACTACTCAGAGTGGTATATTGGATTAACTCTGTAGTTTGGGTGTTTGAGGCACAGCGATAATGGCAGTTCTTCTCCTACCAGCAACATTGGTTTTAGAAAGTAAGCACTGTAGATTGTGTTCCACCTGCAGCATTTGAATTACAAGAGTCCATCTTACCCTCTATGTCTGGTCTCAATAATCAGCTAGATGTGAGCTAATAAATGGAGGCTAAATCCTGAGAAGTTGGAGGACTGAGTAGGTGGTTCTCATGTCCTAAAATTAGGTTTTACTCTCTTCTAGTTATGAATGTACTCCCTTTGAAAGAGCAGGTGCATAGTTTGGGAGTGCTCTTGATCTAGCTCTCTCATTTGAAGTTTAGGCAGCCTCAGTGGGTAGAGTACCTTTTACCAACTACGGCTGGTTCACCAGCTGTTACCATTCCTTGTTGGGGGAATTGGCTTGTCATGTACTTCTTTGAATTGATTACTATAAAGCATTTTATGTAGGGCTGCGCTTGAAGTTGTTTTGGCAGAAGTAGCTAGTACAAGATGTGATGGCTAGAATTATAATTTTGAAATGGAGGCATTATAGTGATTCTGAAGGGGCTGCACTGGCAATCTTCAGAGCCCAACTCAAGGTGCTGTTGCTTACCTTTAAAGCCATAAATGTCATAGGTTTAAGTACGTGCAAGAGCCTCTCTCCCAGTACTTGCCTGCCTTTGACTTATGATTATTGGGCCAAGAGAGTCTTGTCCAAATAGCTTGACTACATTATGTGACAAAATGAGAGAGAACCTTCTCTACTTTGGCACCCCATTTATGAAAGACCTTCCCCTTGGAAATTTGACTAATACTGTCATTGCAATTGTTTTGTCACCAACTCAGGCCCTTTTGTTGCAGCCAGGCATTTCACTTGATCAGTGTGATTTGCTAGTTCTCTGTTATTTTCTGTTTTTTTTTCCCCCTCATTATGATGATGTTTCAGTGTTCCTGTTGTACCACATACGATTATAATCATATTCCTGTACAGTACTCTGATTTCCAGAAAAATTAAGGGCCATTTTAAAATACTGTAATAAAGAAGTGTTTTGATAACTATTTTTTCTTGTAATATAGGGTTTAAAAATAACATTTGGATGCATTTCTCATTCTACTATTAATTCAACTCTTGACTATTAATTTGCATATTCATCATAGATGAAATGGTCTTAAAATTCCAATTTACTTGATCACCAGTTGTCATTTCTGCCTTAAAGAATTGCAGTACGTGTGTGTGTGTGTGTGTGTGTGTGTGTTACTTCCCCCTTCCACCCAGGAGGCTGTCTGTTCCATATTCAGTCAACATTTGAATATGCAAACAAAAGCAGTGCTGGGATGATGTCATCAAAGAAATGGAGGTCATTCAAGAAGTGATTTTCATATTTTGTGTCCAAATATCTTTGTAACAAAAGGCACACTGCCACCTTTTCTTATAAAGCTGGAAGCAGGACACAGTGTAACCTAGATCTTCAGCATTTACTTATGGAGAAGGAATCGACCTTTAACTTTCTTGTAAAGCTTGTAGCATGGAGAACTTGCTAGGCAAGTGAGTAAGACCATTTCTGTGGCTAGGCATGATAATTTATCCAGGCTTCTAAATCAAGTGTTTTTTATTAAACAACTTAGACAGTTTAGCAGAAAACCAGTGGTTTTTCTGGCTAATGCTCACAATGATACAAATTCATTACCACAACAAACAAAGTATGTTTAGCTGAAGTGCAGCCACACAAGACTGCTCTAGAAGGGGGAGCAGCAGAGACCTCCCCAGACAAATGAAATGAAGGGGGCTTTTTGTTTGCTTTTTTAATGTGCATTGTGCCCTGTTTTTATGATCTGTTCCAGGAAGGGTTGTGCAACTGGCACAGGGAAGATCAAGCATCCAGTCAGAAAGGGCCCTGAGCTTTGAATGTTTGGCACAGTACATACAGATGGCAATGCTTAGCACCTTCTCTAACCCACTGGAAGTTACACTTTCTGAGGTGTAAAACTGTGTAAAACTGAGGTGTCTCTTTTTCCCCTCTTGCCAGATGCTTCCTGTGTATGTTCAGGTATGCTCAGCTCACATGCCTTTGTTGCTGCCTTCTCTCTGTCAGAGGCTTTCAGCTTTGGTTTTTTTCATCACAAGCCCTAGTATTTTTGGAGGACACCTACATCTGGAAACACAAACAAAAGTGGCATCCCCGGGACTGTTGCCTCAATTCTCCTCTATGCCTATTCAGAAACTTATCCATGATTCATAAAACAATTGCCAGTGTTATTCCATACTATCTTTCTCAATCAGAAGGAGACATTTAATAAGTACTGGGCTCTTTTGTTGTTGTTAGCATTTTCAGATAGGAAAGTTGAGTGTCTGTTTGGTCTTAAGGCTATCAGCCAATAAATGAAATTTTAGTCAGTTTATGAGCTTCTCCCAGCTAATCAATTGATTAGGTATGCAGGCATTTGTGTACAAGTAGAAACAAAAGTTCTGAAGAAACTGTTGTTTTTATATGATGTACACAGATGTGTCAGGAAATATCATCTGACCAAACTACAGGTGACCTTAACAGCATAGCTCTGCTCCAGAGAGATTCATGTCATGTGTACTGTATGGTTGGAGTGTTATCCTGTAGTCCTATAGCCTGGGTTTAAGCTGTGGCTTACCTCTGTTCCCGTTTCCTATTAGCAGCGTGACACCTAGAATGTCATTTTCTCCAGGAAGTGCTAACCACTTGATTTCCCGTCACTTGGGGCCCAGGTGACAATTTAAGTTTGCCATTGCATTGTTCTCTCCTACTGAGCTGCCAGCCACATCATTATGTATCTTCCCAAGAGCTTTCATTGCTAGTGTTAGCTTTGTCTTATGCTTGTGGCATCTTCCATTCTTCCTTTCAAATTTCTTGTCCCACTTGCAACAGGACTCAAGTCTTTTTCCTGAGGTCACCTGCTCCCTCCCAGCTATGGGACTTACTAAAGGTCCATTGTGTGATGGATATTGTTGGCTATGTGGGGATTAAAACAACCTGTGGAAAAACTCGGGAATTTCCAAGTCACTATGCCATAGGTGCCTTTGCCAATTATACCACATTCTGCAGATTCTTGCTGGCAACCTGAATGTGAGTGTTGTGTTAGAGATTGGGTTGGAAAGCATCATCATGGTGTTATGACTGCCGGTGTGTTTTGAACTCTATGGCTGATCTTTGTGAGTGGAAGCTGGCCATAGAGTTTCTAAGGATGTTGTGAGTATTTCTATGCTCTGCTGTTTATTTTGCTTCTAGGACTGTACAGAACCACAATTGTGTTATGCTACTGTTAGCCATAGTGTCATCCTGACATAGTGGAGCATTGAATCTCTGTATAAACATGCAGTTGTTGTTGTTGTTGTTGTTGTGTGCCTTCAAGTCATTTGAGATTTATGGTGACCCTATCATGGGTTTTCATGACAAGATTTCTTCAGAGGGTCTTCCTCTGAGGTTGGGAGATTGTGACTTGCCCAAGGTCACCCAGTGAGTTTCCATGGCTCAGTGGTGATTCAAACCCAGGTCTCCAGAGTCTTAGTCCAATGCTCCAACAACTACACCACACTGTCTCTGTATAAACATACCTCTATGCAAACATTGTTACTTTGCCCACAGAAGCCATTTTGTCTCCATACTTTGTTCATGTTCTAAACCTCAGTATAGCACAACAGAGAGAAGTTTTTTATCTCATGTCAAGTAGCAGGGAGACAGATAGTAGTGTATTTTTAAAATGCAGTGAAACATATAATAGGTAGGAATCAAATACAGTGGGCCTTACAGTGAGGTTTGGTTCCAGGACTCCCCATGTATACTAAAATTTATGGATGCTCAAGTTCCATTATATAAAATGGTGTCCCTTATATAAAATGCCAAAATCAAAGTTTGCATTTTCAATTTTTAAAAAATATTTTCAAACTGTGGTTGGTCGACTCCATGGATGCAAAATCCATACAGAAGCTGACTGTATATCACGGGTAAAAGGTGCTCAGGGTCATCAATGAACAGGTAATGGGGAAAAGGAAAAAAAATATGTAGAGAAATAAATGATGCCTACATTTTAATTATGAGGGAGAAAGCAATAATTGCAGTAGGTGAGTTCTCTCTTAGGTGAAAGGAGCAATCACTAATTTTCATTTAAAAGGTAAGTTTTGAAATATGGCAGCTTGGACTCCTGGTATATTTTTTAAAGTAATGAAGCTGGGAAGAAATTTATGTCCTACTTGCTTTTATGCATGATCTAGTGGCATCTGAGACTGTTTGCAGAGGGAGACAGGTTGTGGTAATCTATTTTGGCCCAGAGAAATGAAACTTTACTAAACCACAAGCACCCACACAAGGTTCTTATAAGATACTCAGCTTTATAATGGCTATAAACAAGGCTAAAATGAATTCAGGTTGGTTATAGTCTCCTATATTTGCACAGGAGCAAGTTACTTAGGTATCTTGGAGTTGGGAGTGACTCTGTTTCCTCTCTCAAGGCTGTTTCCTCTCTCATAGCACCATGCAGGAACAAAATAAAGGTTTGAATAGGCTTGGGTAAACCTTGAAATATGCAGAAGTAGCAAAAAAAAAATCCTCAGAGGGGAATGCTGCACTCCCTGAAACAAAACAAAACAACCCACTGAGAACTGAATATGGCCAGTGGCCACAGAATGCACCTGAGGGGAACAAATGGAAATGAGAGTGGTACTTGAAACTGAATGGCTAGAAATCTGAGCAGCACTACTGTATCCACACTGTAACAGTACAGGTTCCACTTGTCTCCTAGAATAGATGTCTCAAGGTAAATCTATGGCTGCTTGGGCTTTTTTATTCAAGAAAGGGGGCACTAGGTCACTGTTCAACATCACAGATAGCTACATTCTGGTTCATGCCATGTTCTCTCACTTTTCTAAAAGACACAAGATGTTTGTTCTTGGGTCTTGTGGCTTTCCATGCTTTCCACACTTTCCACATGTGCCCAGTGAAGAGTTGCCATCAATGTTGCCTTTCCTTTGCTGATTCTGTTTTGTTTTGATTTGAAGATTCCTTTTACCCCCAAGTTCATTCTGAAATTATTCTGTTGGCTATAGCTCTGTGCCATGCTTTCTCTGGCTCTCATTAATACACTTTACTATTTCAAAAGTGGTCTGCCTCAAAAAGTTCAAATGACAGCTTTGTTTATTTGGAAATGTCTGTAGGTTCCTTTGATAATCATGGAAGACCCCAGTCACAGAGTGTCTGCAGGTACATGGAAAAAGAAAACAAGAGAGTTAGTTCCTTCCATGTCCTTCTTTAAAGGTGATGCTGCAAATCATCCCCCGTTATGTAGATAGCAGGGCGAAAACATCTAGCTCTGATTTACAGTTCTACTTTCTCCATTGAGACTATTCCAAAATAAGGAAATCATGAATTGCAGCCAATTAAGATACAGTCTATTATAAAAGCAAAAATTGTGTAACCATCAGTTACAGAGAGTTTTAGACTGTCGTAACAAAAATGCAAGTGTAGAGTGAACAGATGTGGAAAAAGATCTTGATCACTATATCTAGTCTGAAAGCTTGAGGGCATTGCATGCATCAGAGAGGGGATGTAAATTATCAACTGGTTTGTGCTTTCAGGTAACTGTTTACTGGATCAACCACGAAAGCAGATCTTGGGGCCTGAGGAACTTCCAGGACAAACATATGATGCCATTCGTCAATGCAAGCTGGCATTTGGGTCTGAGTACACAGTGTGTCCTGGAATGGATGTGTGCTCCCGTCTGTGGTGTGCGGTTGTTCGTCAAGGTCAGATGGTGTGTTTGACCAAAAAACTCCCTGCTGTGGAGGGGACACCATGTGGAAAAGGAAGGATCTGTCTTCATGGGAAATGTGTTGACAAAACAAAGAAAAAATATTATTCGGTATGTTGCTACCTTACATTCAAACCATATACATTGAACAGGGTCTAACCATGCTGTGGTCTGTTTTGAATGAGCATTTAGATGGAACTATCTTTGGCAGAATGAAGTGTTTTTCTAAGCTTTCCACTTTTCTTCATAGTGGTTTCATGCTACTTCAAGTTCCACGTTTCCATCCTATGGAAACATGAAATTTCTGACTTGGAGTTCTTCCAGATTGATCTAAAGAAGCCTGAGCTCTCACAATATCCTCAAGTTTTGCCAATTGTTACTTCCATTGCCACTAATTCCATTCTTTTTGTGGCCAGTTAGTAGTGATTTCTTGGATCTGCATTAGGGCTCTTACAAGATGGTGGTTGTTTTTAACCAGAGTGTGGTTTACTGAGGTAATCTTCTAGTCTGAAAAGCAAATTTGGTTCTCTCTTAATTTTTTTTTTAAAAAAATCTTAGAGTTATGGTGTTATAGTGCAAATGCTTCATTTCACTGATGCATTGATGGACTATGACTCTTGGAGGGCGGAATTTAAAAGGAGAAGATGATACTTTTCTTTGTTCCTACCTTGTCTCAAAATGGAAAAACAAATCTACCTGCTTGAGTATGGGAATAAAATGTTGCAGCCAGTGCTGGAAATTGCCAGAAAATAGTCCAGGACAACAGAAGCATCATTTGAATATATATATATTTTTAAAAAATCAAAGAACTACAGCAACAAATATGACAACTTTCAGTAAGGTTCTGACATGTTTGGAAGGGTCTTTGGTGAGGCACTTACAATTCTGTGCCTAACAGCTTTAATGCTGTAGGGTTTTTGTGGAGGTAGCAGCTAATTGTAAGTCCCTCACCAAACTACAAATCTTAAGATTCTGTCAAACAGAGCCATGGCAGTTAAAGTTACTGATAGTTCAGTGTGGATACACCCCGGGATACAGTTAATATGGGAACTCTTCCCTGCTCCTTTCAGAGGTTAAAATTCTTTCAGTATTTTTAATTGTCACCATACACATCTTCTGCTGGTTGTGTATCATAGCATTTTCCAAGGACATGGAAAGGGTTTTTTGTTTGTTTGTTTTGGTTTTGTTTGGCAGGGCAGAAGTAAACCTGCAACTCCCAGAATCAACCAAAAGAGGGATACTAAGAGTTATAGTCCAAAATTAACTTTCAAATTCTGCAGACATGTTTGTGTCTGCACCTTTTTTGTTTAGTGTTTTGATATCTAATCTGCCCTTCAATAAATTAATCAGGAAGACTTACTGTTGAAACACAGTAAAATATGTGAAGGCACAATAAGATAATGAATCTATTAATAGAAGATAAACCCAGCAAATCTGTAAAAGCAGCATGAAAGTAATATACGCATTGAAATCATCAAAAAGCTGCTGCGTTTGAGGTATGGAGTTAATTCTACCTCATTTCATAAGGTTAATGTGGATGTCCTAGAACTTGAGTATTCTTCTTACAACTTAAGCTCAAAGATTTCCCTATGTATATGGTCCAAGGATGTCAGTGCTTAGCCAGTGAAATGCCTCAGGTTTCAGTATAGACAGACAGATGCGAAGAAAGAGGCAGGAGGAATTAGAAAACGGGGATACAAATGCTGGTAAATTTGAGTTATGAATTTCTTTTTTAGGTTTGATGTATTGTCTTTTATAACACATTATGATCCATATTTTAGGCTTCAAACCATGGGAATTGGGGATCCTGGGGGCCATGGGGCCAGTGCTCTCGTACGTGTGGTGGTGGTGTTCAGTTTGCCTATCGTCACTGCAATAACCCAGCACCTAGAAACAATGGTCGGTATTGCACTGGAAAGAGGGCCATCTATCGTTCCTGTAATGTTGTGCCCTGCTCTGCCAATGGTATGTTTCCATAGATCAAAAGTGATAACGTTACCAAGCATTTTTTTCCTTTTCAAATGCTATACAGATTGTTATCTCTTGCTCTCCCTTAGGTTGGGCAGAAGATAGAGCTGGAACTACTGGGAAATCCCTATGCCATTACAGCAAAGATCTCTGTCTCTCTCTCTCTCTCTTTCTCAAAAATGTTTTAACAACAGCAACAACAAAATGAGTGTCCCTAAATTATACAACTACAATGAAGAAAGTTAGGGATACACAGGAGTGCATTTTTGTGCGGAAGCTGGGAGCTTCGATATCAGTGAACCAGTGAATCCATTCTGCCCTTAGTCTGAACCTTAAAGGAACTATCCAAAGTGCTGAACCCTATCCTGAAAATATGTTCTGAACCTTGAATAGCTTATTTATAAATCAGACTAAAACTGGATTAGATTTACTGCTCCACAACATTGGACCCATCACTGTCCACAGCTCTTACAACCCTCACACACAAACACATAGAGTGCATCAACTTGCCCAAAATACTCACTCCCTACGGAGTGTATGATCCCTTCAGCCCACCAGACAGCTGTTGGACAAATTTGAAGTTGGCAATACCTGCTTGAGCTATGTAGAAGGCATCCAAGTTCTAGGTGGCTCATGCCCACTACCAGAAGTGTCCCATGTAGATCACTGTGGGCTGACACAATGGAACATCATTAGTGTTTTTGTGAAGGGATTTTTATAGTTGAATTGTATATGATCTGTAGACCTTGCATTGTTTGTCTCTTGACAAGTGATCTTCCAACACTGGGATTTGGTATTAAAATAGTGCACACCAACAGAATATGTCTGTTGTCATTGGCACTGAGAGAATACGTTCATGAAAAGTAATGAACCAATTATCTTTCTTCAGCTAAAGCCTTTCGGCAGGAACAGTGTGAAGCAAGGAATGGCTACCAATCGGATGCAAAAGGTGTCAAAACCTTTGTAGAATGGGTCCCCAAGTATGCAGGAGTGCTCCCAGGTGATGTTTGCAAACTCACTTGTCGAGCCAAAGGCACCGGCTACTATGTAGTTTTCTCTCAAAAGGTAAAAGTTGTTTCTGTAATTGCTTATCCATCATAGTCCTCTGTATAGCAAGGATACCCATGGTGAGGGAATGGAGAAGAACTGTGGGGTTTCATTTTAAATATGAAGGTTAATGGATTTCCAGTTCATATAATTATCCTAATTTCCATTTTTCTAATTAATCTTATGAAATGAAAATCAATTAGTCTTCTGTTTTTGCACAAAATTCTCTAAATTTTGTAATATAGAAGGTGTGCAAAAGGTTACATTAGAGAAAATGTCATTCATTAGGGAACACAGCATACAAGGAGTCATATATTGGGGGAGCTCTTGGTAAACATGTATATAAGAGAAACTGAGTACAAAATGTGTACAAATATTTGTATAGACTTAAAATTTACACTCACAAGCTGATGTATAAATGGTACAGAATACACTTGTACTTTCTATCTACAGTGCTATATGTATCTGGTGCAATCACACAATGCACTGTGACTGGAACCTGCTGTAAAAAGTGGCTAAACCTTTGGTAGTTGTCATATCCTGCCCATTACTGCCAAAGCTTTTCTTACATTATAAGGGTCAATATTACTGGCAAGAGTGGCAACATATCAACAGTGGTAGGCATATCTTCACTCATGACACTTTTTTTATACCATACATTTTGACAAATAACACTATGACTATAATTCTGAAGATTCTTCAAAAATTTGTCACCCATGTGTAGATGAAGACAAGAGAGGAACGTTTTAGTGTTTGGTAAACTGATAGGTTTAACCCAATGTGGATCGTGTCAAGTGTCTTACACTAACACTCCATGATAATATAGGGGATAATGACAGCTGTAGCCCACAGTAGCTGGTCTAAATGCAGAAGATTGAAGTCCACCATCAATGCTTGGATATGTACCAGCAGTAAAAAAAAAGTATATAAGAATGTTCACTAATGTATCACACAAAAATAAATCCTCAGATTCCAGTTTTTAACCAACACTAACTTTATTTAACAGGTAACTGATGGAACAGAATGTAGACCATATAGTAATTCTGTCTGTGTCCGTGGCAAATGTGTAAGAACAGGATGTGATGGCATTATAGGCTCAAAGCTCCAGTACGATAAATGTGGAATCTGTGGTGGAGACAATTCTAGCTGCACAAAAATTATGGGAACATATAATAAAAAGAGGTAAGAAGCCAAGAATATAATCATAGTCATTACAGTCAGTCCTCCATATCCATGGAGTCTGGATCCATAGATTCAACCATCTACAGGTTGAAAATATTATTTTTAATTCCAAAAAGCAAACCTTTATTTTGTTATTTTATATAGGTGACATCATTTTACTGTGCCGTTGTATATAATGGGAAGTAAGCATCCACAGATTTTGGTATCCATGGTGGTTCCTGGAACCAACCCCCAGTGGATATCAAAACCCCACTGTATTATACAACCAGAATTATTGACTGTTGTTTGAACAGAACAGCTGGATGCTGTTTAAACACTATAAGCAGAATAGTTTATGAGCCGGCCTGTGTGTTACTGTCTGGAGGAGCACTTTCTTTTTATCCCACCACTGTCACAGGTGCATTTAGTGAGGGCGCAAGAGAGGGCCTTCTCAATGGCTACTCCTAGGCCTTTTGTTGGAAAGCAAATACCTTTTGATTTCAACAGGCCTTCACCTTTTTGTTGGATTTGCAGAAGGGTTTTTTATGCAGTGTGCTAGTCTTTGATCTTTATGTTTTAGACATGTTTTTAAACCTTTTAAAATTAATGTTTAAATTAATTTAATAATAATGTCTGTTTAATGGTTTTTTATAATTTTGTACTGTATGTTGTTTTAGTTGTTTTTAGTTGTGGACTATAAGCTACCTTGGGGCCCATATTGGGAGAAAAGTGGGATATAAATTATTTTTTTAAATTACTTTTATTTATTTTATACTATAAGATCATCCCTGATCCCCCCCCCTCAATAGAGGTATCCAAAATTAATTTTTGAGTACGTTACACAGCCATAATACAAAAATAAAAGTAATCAAAAGTGTTTGTTTACACAGTCAACCTAAAAGACTTGAATGTCTTTGGACATTCTTTGCTATCTTTCCCCCACATATATATTCAACAACAACAAAATTCCAGGTCACAGTAAAAATGTGCTTTTCTTTATTTCCTTTGGCTATTTGAAGTTTGTTACTTATTTTTTCAATCCAAACTAGTTGCCATACCTTACTATACTTTAGAGCTCTCCAAAATTGAATAATGACCAATCTGGCAGCTACTAATAAATAACTAGTTAAAAGTTTGTGAGATGCCTTTTCATTATCTCCTTGAAAGAAACCCAGGAGGGCCAGTTCTGGTCTTTGTAAGATGCTGGTTACTGATATTATTTATTTCTTCAAAGATTCCATCCCAAAGGGATATAAATTAAATAAGTAAATTATGAACGAATAAATACTGTTTAGGGTTTGGAGAAATAGATTTTAGATGGGTCAATTTATATGACAAATGCCCAGAGAAGAACACAATCATAGATTGTTGTGCAAATGCAAATAAATATATGTACTACAAAAAGCACCGTATAGTTGTATGATAAAAGCTGCATATAAGCCAGTGAGAGCCTCCCCAGTACTGTGGTCCACCATGTTTATTATATGAGGAATCCTCAAATATCTGAGGGTGGCTTTTGTCATTTACCCAGAGGTTTTGAAAGTATGCAGGTAGGGATTGACGTGGTAGTTATCACCAAGTAACTAATTGCTTGATTATATTTGGCATCCACTATATGCAACTTGAATCAAGGAGAACTGCTTCACACAATCAGTCACTGCTATGGAATCATTTAGATCAGCCTTCCTCAACCTAGTGGCTTCCAGACATTTTGGAGTATAGCGCCTATAATCCCTGACAATTGGCCGTGTTGATTGGATCTTTAGGACTCATAGTCCAAAAGATTGTTAAGGCATCTGGTTGGAGAAGGCTGCTCTAAATTGTTAGCAGAATATATATATATATATATATATATAGAGAGAGAGAGAGAGAGAGAGAGAGAGAGTTGCTAGAGAAGTAATGTGAGTTTACTCTTGTTGCTATGGTTCATGCAGTCACTCAGGTGCTGGAATGGCATGATAAACTCCACTTTTTTTTAGTATCAGGGGATTTTTTTAGAAGAAATCATATGAGCCAGAAAAAATTAGGCATTCACATGGATCATGTGGTTGTCCAAGGTGGGGAATCTGCATGATGGAAGTAGCCGAGGAATTTTGCTATGGATCTGAACTGATCCCAAGACTTAGAAGCTCTTCCCTATCCTTTCCCATACAGTCACATGCAGTGGTTGTTCCTACTACTATTACTACTACTTCCCTTTATTTATATCCTGCCTCTTTCCTAAGACTGGAAGTCAAGGTAGCTTACAAATTAAAATGTTTACAAAT
Organism: Gambelia wislizenii; assembly: GCA_030847615.1. Lineage (NCBI taxonomy): Eukaryota > Metazoa > Chordata > Lepidosauria > Squamata > Crotaphytidae > Gambelia > Gambelia wislizenii. The sequence continues at coordinate 287,799,748 of JAUMIR010000003.1, forward strand.
ATAATTAAAAAAATAAAAGTAAACATTAAAATACAATTAAACTATTAACCCTATCAAAACAATTTAAAACATATATTTAGGGGAGCCACAGACACTTTTGAGAATCGATGAAAGCTATTGAACCCCTTCCCAGATAAATACAATTGCAAATAAAGGGAAGGAAATGGAAGAAATAAACCCTTTTTTCAGCCAGGTTGCAGACCACCAGAAGCCCATGGACCCTAGATGACAAACTCCTGATCTAATTGAACAGCTTGTTCCATTAGAGCAGCTAACCTCCTGTGTTGTCAGACATTTCCAACCTTCAGACAGTATTACTTTATTAGAGACATAGATTCAATATATTTGGTGGTGGAAAGTCAAGAGGTCAGAGAAATTGGCAATACTCCTCTTAGTTGGATTTTTATCCAAGAGAGAACAATTCCAGAGGTTGACAACTAACCACCAAAGGCTCTTTCGCAAGCCTGGCTTACAATATTTTCTAGTTATCATTTTATTTATTATTTAAATAAATAAATAAATAAATAAATATCATTTTTGTGATGTTCTGATATCATGAAGTATTTGAATGTTCCACCAACTGCAAATAAATAGGGAGGTAAGTGATCTGTTTCCCTTAGCTTCAGTGGGATAAAGATTAACTTATCTTCCCCAGAGATGCCTAGAAGTGGCAAATGCATTCAAGATTTGACACAGATTATAATCAAGTAAGCGATAAACTTCCATTGGCTTCAGTCAGTTTAGAACAGACCCTCATTTATTCCTCACTAATATGTACCTTTCTGTGTTTCAGTAAGGGCTATACAGATATTGTGAAAATACCAGAAGGAGCAACCCACATCAAAATACGACAGTTCAAAGCTAAAGACCAGACTAGGTTCACAGCTTACTTGGCCCTGAAAAAAAGAAATGGTGAGTACCTCGTCAATGGGAAATATATGATCTCAACCTCAGAAACCATCATTGACCTCAACGGAACTGTCATGAACTACAGTGGCTGGAGTCACAAAGATGATTCTCTGCATGCAATGGGACATACAGGCACGAAGGAAATCCTGATAGTACAGATTCTTGCAACTGATCCAACAAAGCCAGTGGATGTCCGTTATAGTTTCTATGTGCCAAAGAAACAAACCCAAATAACAAACTCTGTCACCAGCAACAGCAGCAGCAACAAACTGGCACCTCCGCTCACACAGCCCCAATGGGTGACTGGACCATGGCTTTCTTGTTCTCGAACATGTGATACAGGCTGGCATACAAGAACTGTCCAGTGTAAAGATGGGAATGAGAAATTAGCAAAAGGATGTCCTCTGTCTCAAAGACCTTCCGCATTCAAGCAGTGCTTGCTCAAAAAATGTTAACCTGTGGTTATGGGCTTCTTCAAAAGAAGTCTCCTTAAGTCATAGTCGACAGATTGACATAAGATCTACCTGGGTGCAGAGAAAAAAATGAACACTTCAAGATACTTTCATATCGTCTGAAATTATGGGCAGAATCTGCCTATTTGGACCAAATGAAAATATGCACTGTTCTGGATTATAGTGAGGTGATCTTAATATGTCAAATGCACTAAGCATTAGTTGTTACAAAGCCCTTTGTATCTGCAAATAAGAAGAGGATAAACCAGTGAATGGGTGATCATGAGATATCTGAAAGTTACAGAATCATCTCCTTTTTTTTTCACCTACCTCTAACACAGTACATCCTTAGACAACTTGTCATACTTACCCATGATACCACAATAGCTTCTTTTATACTATTTGTAAAAACCTTTACTTTGGTATGTCACTTTATATCACTTGCTGTTCTTGTGAAAGAACAACAGCTTTTCTGTATGACACAAGTGATTGACCAAAGTGTGTCTGCAGCCATTTTGGACTCCTTTGCCTTTTAAAACAGATGGCTGTGGATATTTTACTGGAAAATTAAGAGCTTGCTGCTTTAAAAAAATACATTTTTGACAACAGGAAATACATTTTCATTCTAGGAATTTCCTGACAACAAAGTTTTGTTCTATCTTAATGCCTCTTTAATGAAAAATGTTCATACAGGCACACCTCTGCAGCAATAAAAGCAGCTGCTGGAATGCATCTTTAAAAAACAAAAAGTGGGAGGGATACTTTTTTTTCTGGATTAACAATTTAGACTATGAGAACAATGAAAATTACAAAAGACTCAATCCAGTTGTGTAGAACATAAGTTGGAATTGTGTGGCCCTCCAGAGGTTGAGGGACTGCATCTCCTAGCATATCTCACAATTGGTTATGCTTGTTAGAGCTGCTGGGAGTTTCAGTCCAACCACACCCAGAGAGCCATACAATTCCCACTGCTGTCACAGGAGATAGACAAATGGAGAAAGAGACAAGCGGGATGGAATTAAGTATGTGGGAGCAGCATCTACAATAGGAATGGAAAACTGTGAGAAGCAGCATTCCTTGGGGGTAATTCATCAGGGCTCTGTGTCAGGAGTTGGCAGCCCTGACAGGCAGCTTCCTTCTCTCTATGCCTCTTTCTCCCCATTCTCCCCATCCAGCAGGCTACAAGGGGAAGAATCACTCTTAGAGGCCTAACCTGATTCCTGCCAATAGGGGGTAGCAACCACGCCAAGGCCTGCATAAGGCCTTTGGGAGAACATGTCACCCACCTTTTCCAGTAGAGAGGAAGGACTGAGAGACACTGGATCAGTCCTTAAACATCTCCTGACTTAGATATTCTGAAACATGTTCATACGTTGTTTCGCTGTTAGTTTCATTGTGGCTACCAGAAATCTAACATGTAATTAATCTCTTACCTACTGAAAAAGCTATGATGAATTTTAAAAACACACCATGTGTCTTGCATATAGCAAAATATTTTGTACAATTATTTTAATTCTGGGATATATTTTACCATTCAGATTCACCAGTCCAGAGATTTGCTTATGATCAGATATGAACAGAGCTGTTCTCTGCACAAACTGCTTCATTATTTCCATGGAGGATGTGCTATCTTTTGCACATTTAGGTTGGATCCTCTCATTGAATGGAAAGAAGCAGTCTTTTAATTGCAGCTCAAAACTCACATGTCTGTAAACAATATATAATTGGGGGCACCCATGTACATTATTTCTTGTTGCTGTGGATATTTTAGTTTTAATTTTTTAAAACAAAAGGAGGATTTTATTTTTTGACACATTGCATATTTTTGTAGATTAAGAATGCAGTCCTATACCCACTTTCTTGGGAGTAAGCACTATTGAAGTCAATAGGATTTACTTTTGAGTAGCTGCAAACAGAATTGAGTAGACCCATAAAAGCCACAAGAAATTCAAGTCACATTTTGATGTCATCATTGTAGCCAATATTAAGTATTGTCATAGAGCAAAGAGTATTTTTTTCCAATCATAGACAAATATTTTCCATTTTAGAAAGGTAACATAGATACCTCATCTGAAGTCTAGTGAAATCAATTTACTTTTGGATCATATTTATATATTATGGATGAAAATATTAAATATGAAGATATAATAGAAATGAAAATAGATTGCACCTCTGTTCACAGTGCCTTCCATAAATATTAGAAGTATAAATAATTCTAAATTCATAAATTTCCATTGGAATTCTTATGTATTTCAGTGGGATCAAGGTTATAGCCAAATCATCCAAATTTAATTTTCATTAGAATTTTGATCTAAAATATTTGCACATCTATGTGTGACTCCATAACCAGGTCCTGATGCTGATCTGAAATGGTGGTCAGGATGCATCCTATGCATAACATTTCTATTCTGATTCAGAAAATTTGAGGGAAATAGTTCCAGTGTTAAACCACTCCATTTATGTAAGCCTTGTTGACTTGCATGAGGATAACAGCTGTGTGATACTTGGAGAATGGGATGGTTAGGTAGAGTGAACACTGCAACTCAGTAGTAAAAGTTATCACCTCGCAGTTTCACTTGTGTTCTTGACTAGTATTCTGACTTTGTAAAAGCCACTCATCAGTGATGACTGGCAAATAGTTGTCCTTTCACGTCTCCAGATTATCACCAATTATAGAATGTAGGTGCACTTATTAGGTACACCAATATAGAGATCCAACTAATGGGTGTTTATGTTTAAGCATTTAAACAAAACTATTTTCTTCAATGCAGTTCTAACTATGTGCAATTAGATACTGTATGATTAGTTGCAGCAGAATGGGGATAGGAATGCACATCCATTGAATTTGGTTAAAGGGCAATGCAATATACACGAATAACATCCACATTTGTATCAGGCTTGGTCACATTTGGTGGGGCTGAGGCCCAATTTTTCACCAACAGCAGCCACCATAGGCCATACCCAGTCCAGAGATACAGGGGCGGAGGGGTAGAAAAATCCAAAATCAATCCATTTCTGGAAATCATTTTTGGTTTAGGGGCATTGGACTCTAGGGCATCAGAGTTGTATTATCAATGGAGTAATTGGGGCAAATGCTCCAGGGCCCTCAGTGGCTAGGGACATGCAACACACTTCTTGTCCTGTGGTACTGTTAAAGAAAGAAATGCTTCTGACAAGAAAGAAGTGTAATTTTCCCCTCCCTGCAATAATCCCCAATGGTTATCATGTTTGCTGCCTACCCTAACTCCATTTCCCAGATACAGAGTGAGTGAAAAAGCAAATAATGCTTTGGAGTCACTGACTCTAGGACTCTGGCCTCAGCCATGCCACCAGGAAAAAGACAAGATGCCCAGGCCTTCCTCCGTCAGTTGTGAATGGTGCTGGCTCTGACCCAGAGGGGGGCTCATGCCTGCCCTGCAGTGCCACGAAGGCTCATTCACTGTACACCCAAAGTAGGTCCTGCAATGGGAGAGACTACACATGTACATAAAGGGGGGCATTTGGGGGACTTCTCTAGATCCCCAACTGTCTTAATCCAGATTTGGGCCTTATAATCCCTCCCATGCAAAAACAACTGGTCCTAAAGGTTTCTCTTCTTTATGTTTTTCAAAAATCTTCCCAGGTGCTCTATGGGGACCTGAGGATCAGAAAAACTGCCCTGTAGCCTTATGCAGCTCACAGTGATATATGGATGAATGATTACATTTTCGGTTCCTGATTCAGAGAGAGATTCATATATGAAAGATAATTATAGATAAATCTCTTCTGGATTGCAGGGGTATCTGTGATACTATCAATATTTCTGTGACTGTGGGGTTCAGAGAAATAGTGGTTTACTAACATCCTTTGAGTCATACCCCATTCCAAATTTTGAAGATTTCTGGGTTAAGATTCTTCAGTTTCCCTCTGGTACTATTAAATAAAATCCAAAAGAACATCCTCCTTAAGGGGAAACATTTCCCTGCTGAGAAAGGATGTAGCCCTTTCTTCCACTTCCTCAGGATGCAGCCAATTTCTGTTAAAGGAGGAGAGGGTCAAAGGAACAAAACAGGAGACAAATGTCTAGCTGGTGCCAATCTTCACCATTTATTCTGTCGATATTATTTGAGACATCTTATTCAGCACCATCTTCAGGTTTATCTCTCTTTTTTCATTCCTTTTCCTTTAATATTTCCTTAAACTCCTTATGAAGAGAATCTGGGGGTGCTAGAAATATGCAGATTGCCCCCCATCCATGGACGATATGTTCCCAGACTTCCAAGGATATGTGAAACTGCATATAATAGCAAACTACCATAGAATACCATAGAATCATGCTGGAGGACCTAGAAAATTTTTGTGGTCTCTGGTCAACTGTGAAAGGAAGTCATGATGGAGGGCTTCCCGATGCCTACAGAGACCACATCCAGCATGACTCTAAGGTCCTTCAGATGCCTATAGATATCTTTTCCCCCATACTGAATGTGGGGCGGAGGGTGACCTGTATGATGTAATATCAGCGAATCACTCTTCCCATACACTTTTGCCACAGTGGGCAGCTTTGGACTGAACATTTGAGAGCAGGAAAGGGAGAAATCAATGGGCTACTGAAGTTGATAGGCCAAGCAAACAGGTGGCACAGGGGTCTAATTTACATGGCATGGGGAAGTTAAACTCAGATTTTTAAAAAGCATGAAAATAATGTGAATTTCAGTTTGCTAGTTGTAGCATGACAGTTTGACAAGTGTGACGTGGTAATCATGGTTAATTTTGGCAAAAACAAAAACGATTGAAAGAGGTATATCTGTTTTGATCTGTTTCTACACCCTACTGTATTACTACTTCTTCGTTATACCTCCAGTTCTCCCACACTGCTTTGTGTGATCATTAAAATGAGAAACTAGTGCCAGTTATGTCACTTTATATTTTCTCTGTTTGACACAAGTTAGTCCCATGGACTCAGGAACTATTCAGTGCCTATCTATTTCTCTGAAAATCCTAGCAAAATGGAAGTCTACTGAAATCCCAGATAATTTCATGATTCTGAGCAACTGTAATTGGTAGAGCCATGCCAACTAGCCTTCCCATTGAATTGGCAAAAAAATTCTAAACTACCCCAGAAAAATAAGCTGTAATCTTGGATGGTCCAGCATAGTGCTATAGTTTGAGTGTTGGACTGGAACTCAGGAGATCAGGGTTCAAATCCCCACCCAGCCATGAAAACCCACTGGATAACCGTGGGCATGTCACACTCTCTCAGCCTCAGAGGAAGGCAATGGCAAACCTTCTCTGAAGAAATCTAGCCAAGAAAAACCCATGATAGGTTTGCCTTAGGGTCACCATAGCTCAGAAATAACTTGAAAGCACACAATAACAAATTGTATTCATGCCACATGATATTGTATGACACACATAAATAATAGTGGCTGGAAAATACCCTGTTAAAAAAATCTTTTTAACAAGTTTAGACATAGCTGATTTCCCATAGAAACTGTTTATTCCATGGAATGGAAGTGGGGGAGGAGATGTTGGTTACTGGTCACCAGTGTAAAAATAATATAGTAATAATTTTTTAAAAAAATAAACACACAAGTAAAAATAAACATAGCACTGAAAAATAAATAATTTATTGTTTTTACAAATTGGTATGTGAATGGATGTAATTGATTTATTTATTCTTATTTAACGTGAAATGCCAATTGTGAAAAATCTTCTATATTTAAATTGTTTTGCTATCAATTCTTTGTCTCTCTCTCTCTCTCTCCCTCTTCTTTTCTTTTTTAAATTTATACCGTTATATTTGAATGGAAAGTACTATGTGAATTTATCAACGTACAGCACTGGTTGCTTTTATATTGTTTTTGTTTGATTTTTTAAATGGAATGTGTGTGTGTATGCGAATGCGGTATGCGCTGGTGTGAGTATGGCAAATAGTATGAATAAAAATATTTGGGTGTATGGCAGTGTGGGTGTGTCAGATATATAAAGAAACAGAATGCACACGTGTGTGTGTGTATATATATATATAATATATATATATATATGGACACAGACATATTTTTCAGCAGTAATTTCTCCTTAAAAAAGAAAACTATAGTGAAACACATTATTCTCATTGTACTATTTGGTAAAAGCCAAAAAACTTTCAGTATTGCTAAGAGCCCTGCCATGTCACCTTATTCTTTTAAGGTTGAGGGAACAGTTTGTATGAATTAGGTCCCATGTGGTTCAGTGAGGAAGAGACCAGCAATGCTACCAACTTCCTGCCATCCATGAAAATGAGGGGAGTTGCTGGTTTGCCCAAAATTGGCTTGGACCCAACTGGATTACTTAACAGAGGTGGCTTCCCATGCTAGAATAGAATAGCTCACTTTTAAAGCTGTTTGCACTGGTGTTATTCTTTTGAAAAACCAGTCATGGCTAGTATCTTCTGCGTCAGTGTGATGGTTAATCCACTTTGCATTTTAGTCTGAGCTTTAACTCCATAGTGCTGAACCCTATTCCCAAAATATGACATGGGAGCCCCCAGCCACCACAAGAAACAATTTTCAATGGACAGTAACTGCTTCCATAATAAAGCATAGTTACCATATGCAGGACAGTCAGCCCCATTTTATATTAGCTATTTTTGTTTTCCTTTGATAACCCTGCCTCTGGGTGGCATTACAGTCATGCTCATTGCTTTCAGTGGGGCATGAACGGGACTTTAATGATAATTCTGAGGTTTGCTCATCCATTGTTCTTCACATTTTGAATTCTTTGGGCATATAACTTAAAATAAGTGCCTTAAATAGGAGAATTTATCAGGGGTTTCCTGGTATACCTGCATTATTAAGACAAGAACCAAAGTGTTTTTTCTCGTGCGTGGATATATCGATGGAGCTGTTTCATGTCTTCCTCAGCAAAGCTCTTTAAGGTGACCTGAAGATTGTGGAGAGCTCTGTTAGCAAATCGCCAAAGAAATAAGTATTATTTACCCTCACTGAAAACTATAATGCCCAAGAATGGGTGGAGGATTACATTTGGGCCCCAGGTATTCAGAGAAACTGCTACTCAACTAAGGTATCAAATGAATTACAACATATTAACAAGGTATCTTGTGGAATTGGCTTCCCTTAAATCGGAGATGGAGAACATGGCCTTCCAAATGTTGTTGGGCTGCAACCCATCATTTCTTGCCACTGGCTATGCTGGCTACGTTGGGGTCAGTGACAGCATTTGCATCCAACAACATCTGGAGGCCATCAACCATAAATCTGAATGAAAATGCTATAATTCCTGTGCCACTTTGGAGTAATCTTGCCATAGTCTCATCAATTGAATGGCTACTTCTGTGGTACAGATATCTTCTTTGGTGCAGAAATATGCAACAATAATAGCACAAACCATAAATTATGCTAATATATTTTAAATTTGATTCCTCTTGGAAACAGCCATGCCTCCAACCATCTCTTTTTGGTATACTGTCAACAGCTGGTAGTTCTATCCATATGGTTCCAAAAAAGTAATTCTTGGTTCAGACACAAGATCTGAAAGAGCTAAAAGGAAGGTGTGTGTGTGTGTTTTCATTTGTCTGTTTTTGAGAATAACTAGATCTAGAATTGACCACCATTTCACAGCAGCCAAACAAAGGGAAGAACCTGGCTTGGGTACTACAATACAGAAAAGCACAGACACTTCATACTGCTATAGAAATGTGTGTGCAAATTATTTTGCTGACAGCATTCTGCACAGTCACAAAAAGTCTATTAATTTCCCTCACATTATGAATGCCCAGTTTTTATATAAGTGCAAATCTGCAAGGACCAGGAATCAGTTTTTTTGCAGTGAAATCTTGTTCATGTCTACTCTGAAGAAAGGTTCATTACATTCAATGGGTTTTAATCCCAGATCAGTGGATGTATAGAAATGCAACCTTAGAGTGTGAATCAAAAATGTAAAAAAAAAAAACCTTTAGCGTGAGAACTGCAGTTTATTTACATATTGTAAAATATCGACACTTGCACATAACATATTTTTCAATACATGGCATCCAAACAAGAAAAGCAGTTTCATTAGTTTTTTCTTCTACATGTGAGTTTATTTTGTTTTATACAACTACCACTCTATCCAGTTTCATGATACTTTGTTTTTAGCCTTAGCAAATACCTATAAGCATTTTATTTTATTTTATTTTTAAGTAAAAAATATTTAAGTACAGTTTAATTTGTACTTAAATATGTGCCTTCATATTAACATTATTGGTGGTGGGGAGACATTCAGGAGCAGTTTGGCAAATAAACACTTTTAATTTTATATTAATTCAGAAATGATTATTGTGCCTATTACACTGGCTTTAGTGGAGCAATATAGAAATTGAAGTAAGAGTTTACTTTGCTAATTGTAAAATAAAGTCATCATTTTACACTGATAGGGAAATCTTGAACAGCAATACTCCTAAAATGGGGGAAAGTGACTTGCAATCCCCAATCATTTAGCTCCACTTTCCAATTCAAAGCTGAAACATAACACAGATTTTAAATCATGCACTCCAAAAAGGGACACTGAACAATTGTATGCCAGCAAAAGACATTTATAAATAATTGAGTATCTGCAAACTATATGTTTCTATATCAAAATACATACTGTATACAGACAAGGAAGATGATCTGTTCAGTTCTTATGTACATAATATTTATGTATTACTTCCATTACATCAATCAATGTCCAAACTTGATTTCACTAGACTTGACAATTTATATCAATATGCCTGTCTGTTAAATTAATGACAGAATGCAAAATATGTTTCACAATTCAGAGAAGCTATTGAAATCCACAAACACCTGGACAACTTCAACAGGAAAGAAGAAACCCTAAAAGTAAACAAAATCTAGCTTCCAGTTGTGAAAAACAATAGAATCAAAACTCAACACTTACAAAGGAATTCCACCCAGGGATGGGGATTTCCAGCAGATAATGCATCATCAACCAATCATTAGCCAAAGAGACACTAATCCTTGCATTTCTACATCCAGAAACTAACCATTCAAATACACAAATTTACATATCCTTCCCAACCTTGATTCACAGTATATAAACACCATGCACACTCCTACGCAACCATTCTCTGAAGATGCCAGCCACAGATGCAGGTGAAACATCAGAAGTAAACTCTTCCAAAACATGGCCTCACAGCCCAGGAAAAACCAAGGAAAATCAATGGATGCTGGCCATGAAAGCCTTCAACTTCTCATTGAGGAAAGTTTGATTATACTGTAATCCATGGCATATAGTGTGAACTCCATTAAAAACTAGCAAAATTACTGTCCTTCAGAGAAGACTTATAGTCTAATAGTCAATATAAATTTGGTTGCTGAGAAGCAGACATCACAAAAAACAAATCTACAGATAAAAAAAGAAAGGACAAGATATTCTAGGGCTCCCTGGAATAAAAACATTTATGCAGAACTTACTGTTGGAAGATGTCTTCAAAATAAGTTGGCTCCACATCACTGCCCTGACAGAACACAATATAGTAAAGTAAAACCTTGGGAAAGTTTTATTTTTTTGGATTATAACTCCCAGAATCCCCTAGCAAGCATGCCTGGTGGCTACAACTCTGAATATTTTCCTAAAAAGTAATGTGTCCAAGTTCTGACTAAAACATATGCACATGACCACATGTTTTGTGGTAATGCTTGATAGGAGCAGGTACACAGTTATGAGTACAACACTCATAGCTGAAATTTGACTTCTAGTGCACATTCCAAAAAGGTTGGTCATCACTCTATTTAAATACCATAGCCTTTTCTTTAAGAAATCTTATGAAGAAAAAATGTGTAACTGCTCTGAAAAAGTCTTCCAAATATCCTATAATTTGGAAACTGTCTAATAACCAAACTAAAATTGTTTGTTACTATCATGAGCATATATTCTTCCTTCTTTCCTCTCCCTACTCATGCTTTCCATATGCTAAGCATGTCAAGTTACTTCAGTCAAGATATATATACTGTATTCCAAATCCTTCCTTTTGACAGTGATAACTGGTGGCTCCCATGTCAATGGGGCAGTGAATCCATGCCAGGTTTTAGTCTTAACTTTAAAGGACCTATTCAAATACTGAACCTATTTTGGGGTTAGGACCCAGCCCCTTGCATAGGTCCTTTGAACTAAAACCTAGAGTGGATTTGCTGACCCACTGATTTGGAATTGACCAGCTGCTGTGGCTTTTGTTTCTTTGTTTCCCACTTCCTCATATTCTGGTATTACAGTGACCAATGCTGATTAGTACGTTGGCTAAGAACCAGCACTCCTAAGAATGGTGCTATAATCACTCAGTTTTTTATGCAAAGGCTAGTACCAACCAAAACTGAAATTTGCATTTCCTGGCCTTATATTAAACATTTCAGTTACTACCTGTATGGCCAAGGTGCTCTGTAAGACCTTTCACTATGTTTCATACCCTTACTGGTATTGTAAATACATCTTAGGATGGATTTGAAATTTCTGTTACTGCCTTTTGTTTTTTCTTTGGGAAAATGCCTTAACAGGATGAATTAACACTAGATAACACTGCAATGTCATCCACTGGGAAAAAAAAAAGATTTGTACTGTACTATGAAACTTTAAAGTCCAATGTCTGGTTTTGTAAACTATGATGACCAACACATGACCAACATATAAGTGACCAGTTGTAATCTTTAACTGATTTTATGGGATCAGTTAAAATAATAAACTGTATCACAGAATGTTGTATAGGTTGTCCTTTTCTCCAGTGGCAAACTGAAGCTAGGCTACTATGCCAGGCATACAAGGTTCATACAACTTCTGTTTGTAAATTCACATACCTTTTACATGTAAATAGATGCTGTTTACTTAAAGAAGAGAATAAGAAGCAGAAAATAACGTCTGACTGAAAAAGTAACAGTTATCACTAATGCAACAATGAGAGGAAAATAAAACTCAAGAATATTTGTGATCTCCACTCACCATGTCAACATTTCAGAACGCTGTTATTCTTCCAGAGATTTTTCACCAGAATGAGAGGCTTACAAATTCAGACCTGTATCCAATGATGTCACTGTGTTAATAGACAGGCATTTATACAGATAGAGCAAGAACATAGTCTAGAGCAGTTTTCCACTGCATGAAAAAACATGTATGTATCATGTCTCTTTTAGTATCACTCACACAGTGGATAAATGCAATGCAAATGCACTAGGAAAGGTTTTTACTCCTCTAGTATCATGTTGGAGCTAGACTTTCAAGAATAACAATTGGAGAGGAAATCTGGGGATTTAAAAATAAGAGCCATGTCTCTGCATTTTGGAACATTATAGAACACTTGTTAAGCAGGGGTGACAAAATATGCAGATGACAGGTTGAATGATGTTTACACATGATCTTTGGGTGTTAGTTCCCTCCCCCCCTTTTTTTTTACAGGACCCACAAGGTAATTGTTTTGTTGCTCATAACACTAATAGCTTTGATTTGCCTGGGAACTTAGCCCAGGGAGAATATTTCATGGTACTTTAATATTTTGTCCAGAAATAACAGGGTTACACCTATGCAATGCTGGCTAAGTCAAATTCTTTCCCAATTCCTGGTTCTATTTATGTGGCAAACTCCTGCTACCCTCCAGTTGCTTTCCAGCCAACATCATATTTGAAGTCTGTATTTTCTTTTTTAGTTACAGCCCTGCTAATGGCATACTTATTATAAGGAAAATGGAGCAAAGAGCAGCTGCCTGGGGTCTTATTTCAATCACCACATATGATCTATACCTGTGGATACAACTTCCTTTGATAGGAATCTAAGCTATGACAAGATTTTGAGAGAAAACACCAAGAGGACAGACATTCTACATTCCAGAATGGAGAGGCACAAGCTTGGCCTGTTCACTTCAAAAGAAGAGGGGGAAATGGTGTTACCTTTGTAAAACTCAATCTCTTGACATCCTTGGTTAGACGTCCATAGCTTGCTTGCTTCTTTCTTCCAAAATGCTACATGATTTGGAGATTACAGTAGTTTACTTTCTGTGCATAAATGTATCATACTCACTCCAATTGTAAAAGAGCGTTACATGCAAATAGGTTTAAACAGTTCTCTGCCTTTTTAAAAAGGGAAAGGGGGGGGAGCTGCTGGAGGGAGGGAAAGCAGCAGAAGGGAAAGTAAGAGAAGAGGAAAGCTTAAGCTTTTTTGTCACCTCTACCTAACAGGGCACATGTACAACTCTCTGCCCCGCCCATGGGTTCTGTGTATATGCAGAATCTGGGGACCCATCTATATGAGGGGGGTACTAAAGTACCTTGTAGTATTGGCATCTCGCAGCAGCAGTGACATATCTAAACAGTTTTTCTAGCCTCAGAAGCCCCCATAAAGCTGCATTCCTGATGGCAGCTGCGAGTGATTTGCTCACATTAGATCTTCACTACTGCTGGGTTTTTTTAAGGCATCCCAAAGTGTGCAGGTGTGATTGAGCGATTTTGCAACATTTTGCAATGTTATAGGAAAGCAAAGCAGAAAATATTGATCCTGTTTTATCGCCTTAGTGAGTGATCTGCCAACATGGCCTGCCAATATCTTACTGTATCTTACTGTCCAACTGCTCCGATTTGACAGGAACAGACCTGATTAATCCTCTCACTTTTTCACAGAATCATAGAGTTGGAAGAGACCACAAGAACCTGTCAGGGAAAATGGATGTTGTAATTAAAATCCATGAGCCCCTTTTAGATAATTTTGATCACCAGGCAAAAACAGCCAGCTAGTCTTGCTGGAGGTTGTAAATCTGTCAGGATTGGCACCCTGGTTTGTGTTTTGAGCCTGGCCTTCAAGGCTAGGTAAACAGAGTAGAGATGGGAATAGTTACTTTCATTTCTCAGAGTAGACAGAGGAGATTTTCAGATGCCTCTTTCAGCGTCTTGCTGCGCAAGCAGCCTCCAGAGCAGTAAGGAGGCTGCTGCATGGAAAGGGGTCCATTTTGGACGACGCCGTTTCTCTCTCGGCGTCATCCGTGAGTGTTGCGGCTAGCATTGGAGGCGGCTGCGCTGTTTTTTACTCACGGACAACTTCAGTGAGTGAAAAACAGCGCGGCCGCCTCTAATGCTAGCCGCAAGAGTCACGGACGACACCGAGAGAAAAACGGCGTCGTCCAAAATGGACCCCTTGCCACGCAGCAGCCTCGTTACTGCTCCGGAGGCTGCTTGCGCGGCAAGATGCTGAAAGAGGCGTCTGAAAATCTCCTGAATGTCTTGTAAGTATTTAATTATAAAAAGCAGGGGAGGTTTTTTGGTGTATGCAATGCAAGCTCCTTTTTTCCCTGCTAGTTTTAAGAAAGCTTGGAGAGACACAGAAGCAGAAATTAATGCTCTCTGTATTTTTGTTTAACTTGTTAATCTTACAAAAAAGCTATGGAAGACTTTTGGACTCTATTGGATTTTTACCAGAGATATGCAATCCTTTTGCTCAAAGCTCACATTTTCTGCTGAAACTCTGCAACAGTTCCACTGCCTTGCCAGGCAGAGTGGGCATCGTATCTCCCCTGAGAGAACCATCCAGTCCAACCCCCTGCCATGCAGAAACACACAGAACATGCCCGACAGGGGGCCATCCAGCCTCTGTTTAAAAACCTCCAAAGAAGAAGACTCCACCATACTTCAAGGCAGCTAGCTCCACTGCAATTTTCAGCTGCTTTTAAAACACCCCAGTTTCTCTCTCCCCTCCCCCTCCCCCCTTTCTCCCTTTGTCCTTGGCTTACATCCATTTGTTAAAAGTGAGTTGAAAATGCCAAAGTAGTTTGAACTCAATTCACCAGGGAGAGGAGAGGAGAGGAGAGGAGAGGAGAGGAGAGGAGAGGAGAGGAGAGGAGAAAGTGGAATATTGCAATTCCCTGTAGACTCCAGTGGAGCAAACTGCCCTGGCCTTTCCTAGCTTGTGTGTTCTTCCTCAATAACTTGCCATGTTGATCAGAACACTGATGTTGCTCAGCCACATGTATCCTGGTTTTCTTCTGCAAAATGTGGGAGGGTATGCAATTTGTAGAATCAAAACTTTAAAAATAAACTGGGAAGATTTTTATTTGAGTGCAGTAATATTGTACAGTCATCTCTCTCTCTCCCATTCTCCCATCCTCCTTCTCCCTCTCTCTCCCTCCAAAATACAAACAAGATAATGGCATGCATACAGCTACTGCTGTCATGAAAAATCTATTCCACATTCTGTTTCCAGACCAAAGTTTTCTTAATTAATCAAGGACAAATTATCTTCAGCTATCACCAATGATACTAAAGAGCACATTTTAAATTTTCTTGTTCAGAAAGCACAGAAACACTTGATAGCAACATTCTTAGGTCCTGTCTAAACAGTGAAAATAATCTTCATAGAAATTGCATGGAAGGCAATCTGTCTAAAGAACATTCGCATCCATGTGTCTCATTTGCAAGGGGGCAGGCAAATCCACCATAAAGCTCCAAAGGGAAGCCTTCGGAGATTTTCCCGGAGTTTTTAAAAAGCTCTGTAGGCAATGAGAATGTCCAATCATTTGGACAGTTCCATCTGTATTGCTGCGCTGAGGCAGTGCAAGCTGATTGGTCAGATGAGCATGGGAGTGGGGCTTGATAATGGGACAAGCGCACACAGGCACCATTTTTTCTGCTGGGGACCAGGTAAGGGAGGAAGGCTCTCTTTCGCACCCCCCCCAGCTATTGCTAAGGTAATAAAATTGGGGGTGTCTTTTTTTCTTTCACTGATGCTATTTTGTAGCTAGAGAGCATTCAAAGTTTATGGGGGCTGTAAAACCATTAAGACAAGTCGCAGCTGCTGTGACTTGTCTTTACTGTGGGGCACTTTGCTGGGGGGGGGGGGAAATCTCTTATAGACAAGCCTTTACAAATAATTAGAGAATTAAGTATAACCTGGCAGCTTCTGTGTCAATGGTGTGGTGAATCCACCCTGAGTCCAGACTTATGGGAACTCCCCAAGGTTCTGAACCCTATTCCCATAACAGCTCCTTTAAATTTCAGAGTAAAAACCTGGATGCACACAGATGTTGAAAGACCAGCTGCCATTAAGCATAACTAGAACATCTTTAGTATTATTTCCTAGTGAGAGGGTCTGTCTGTATTGATTTCCCAAAAGTTTGTTATATTGAGTCTGTAGAGCAAAAGACCTAGTCTGCCAAAATATGTCTGTGTCAGAGAAAGCTGAGAGATGTAACTGTACTTGTTCCAGCTTAGCCAGAAGCCTAGACACATAGATAAGATGCTATGTTTGGAAAAACAAAGAGCTAGAGACATTATATGTAAAGTATATTAAGTCATTTACAAGAAATGATGTGCATTTGGAGAAATGAAATTTAATGAAGATTCTGATATAGTTTGTATTGATTAATAACCAATGATTGTTATAGTATGCTATGCTTGAAACAAATAGTATGGTTTGTCTTCTGAAATCAAAGACAAGGTCTTCCCTGCTAGCTAAATTTAGTACACAATAGTTCATTCATTTAACCTAGGCAAGCGCCTGAAGTTATCTTCTTCTGGGCGCATTGCCCAGTTCGGCTGCCTTATCAAAAATAAAAGCTGGACACATAGAGCTGTTCCTAAAAAAGGTCTGCCTGGTAACTACTATAATACACATGTGCAGTGCTATATATTTTTTGGGGTTTTGTTTCTGTATAATAAAAAGCCTGTGTGCCTTTAATTCTTTGGCACAGTTTGGCAGGAATGATCCCCCTGTGTCATTGCTAGCAATAAAAGTCATCTGAGTTAAACCTAGACTTTTAAGCTTCCGTTATTTGTTACCCAGATAGACCTTAACACTAGTGCCAATAGTCGTGAGCATGCAATGATAGCATGAAGGAGATAGGTGATAGTGATGGTGTTGCAGAGGAATTTTTTAAATTATTTTAAATTACCTTTTGATTTTTTTTAAAAAAAGACACCAATTAGAGAATATTAAAAGACAATATAATAAAAAATTCAACAAAGCAATATTGAGATTATATTCTGAAATAAGCAGAAGTTTCATTTAAAGCAAAGAATATTTTTCACTTAAATTTTCATAAAGTGTGTTTAGAATTAATTTTTGGATATGAGTGCGCTTTGTACATTTTTAGCTGGATTCTGGCATTAATATTTGTAATAATAGCTGATTCAGATTCACAGCTTTCACCTTTAGAGGGGGCAGAAAAGGCAAAAAAGTTGTATATTTTATAGGGCGCAAAAAGTTTTATAGGAGGCAAAAAGTTCTAGTCTCATAGTGTCATAGAATCATAAACTTGGAAGGGCCATAGAGTTCAACCCCCTGTTCAGAACAGGATCTCCAGCTAAAACATTCCCAGCAGGTTGCTGTCCAGCCTCTTTTTGAAGATGTTGAGAGAAGGAGACCCCACCACCTTTCTAGGCAATCGATTCCATTGTCAAACTGTCAAACAGAGGAAGTAGCCATTCCTGGCAGGAATGATCAGGTGACTCAAACCCCACCCCAGCTCCACACTGACACCACCTCTGAGGGCTGGCCACACATATGATTATTTGGATTTTCCAGGAAAGTGTGGGGTAAAAGGCAAGTTTTTAAAAAATCAGATTAATGGCTTCAGTTATCAAAAAGAACCACATTCTGAGCAACTCATCAAAAACCTTGTATGTGTTAATTACAGAGATCACAAGATGACAATGATTTTTAAAAAATCTCTGAAGAAGGAGACTCCTCCACTGCCGAACAGCTCTTACTATCAGGAAGTTCTTCCTAATGTTTAAGTGGAATCTTTTTTCCTGTTGTTTGAACCCATTGCTCCATGTCCTAGTCTCTGGAGCAGCAGAAAACAAGCTTGCCCCATCCTCAATATGACACCCCCTCAAATATTTAAACATGGCTATCATGTCACCTCTTGGATGAAAATGTCACTGCTACCCCACCAAAAAAAAAATCATATCCAAAATTTTAGTGTTTCTGTGACCGAGCAGCAGCATGACTATCTGAAAGCAAATGGAAGCAGGAGCGATTTTGTGTAGAGTTGTAGCTACAGGGAGGGCAAAATGAGGTCATTGCCACCCCCAATAAGAATTGTGCCCCCCAAAGAAATTTTCCTTCAGTCCTGAAATTTCTTACATTGCAGTCAATTAAAACATCAGCTGAGCATTTAAAAATGCAAGTTTATGCATTGAAAGAAAGGGGGCCGGCAAATGTACTAAGGGAATGTGAACATTGTAAGAGTTCTAAGTATGAATGATTTTCAATCTCTTTCTCTTTCTCTTTCTCTCTGCAATGCTAGAAATATGGAGACTGAAGGAAGATTTCAGTGAGGGGTGACAATGACCTCATTTTGTCCTCCCTTCCCTGTAGCTACCCTCCTGAGTTTATGGTCTTAAGTAATCCAGGTCTTGTTTCACACCCAAGGAACATGGGAAAGCAGCAGGAGGCTCCCGATTCCCAGTGATTTGCATAATTAGCAAACAAGTTACATGGCATGCAGATTAGTCTCACCGCATGTCAGTAAATGGGATATGTTAATCCTAAATATGAGTGAACAAACTTTAGTACCAGACAGAAGCCAAATAGGAACTGGAAGCCAAAATAAAGCCTAGAAAGGACTTGTCTTGAACTAAAGTGGTTACCTCATAATAATTTATATAATGCTATAACCACATTACTTATGTATCTATGCAGCTGTATGTACAGTTTTATATACAATTATATACATTGGAGGGGGTTGGTCATGCCATCAAATACTAGAATACTAGCCACCTTGAATCCCATTTCAGGACCAAGGCAGGATATAATTTCAATCAATCAATAATGGAATGTGTGCATTCAAGTCACATTCTCTCAGTTTCAGAGGCTGGGAGAGATAGCAACACACACACATACACACACACCCCAAACAAATCTTGCCAAGAAAACACTATCATAGGTCCATCTTATGTGCGCCAGAAATGATTGATGGCACACAACAAGAACAGCAAGTGCAAACGTGGTACAGTGGGGTATCTGCTGGGGTTTGGTTCCAGAATCCCCTGTGGATACGAAAATCTATGGATGCCCAAGTCCCATTATATACAATGTCATAGTAAAATGGTGCCCCTTATATAAAATGACAAAATCAAGGTTTGCTTTTCAGGTTTTTAAAAAATATTTTCAAGCCGTGGATGGTTGAATCCATTGATGTAGAATCTGTGGATACGGAGGGTCAACTGTATTTGTACTATCTCCATGTACTGTATTATATGTGTGCATGTAATCGTAATCCAGTTTGATTTCTTGTCCAATATATTTGAGACAGTCTAGTTTCGACCATCAATTTAATAGGATGTTTTCATGAAATTTAAGATTTTTTCTTTAGATCTGTTTCAACACATTTCCAAATAATATACAGTTACTTATCTTTCTGTTATTGTTTAGAAATATTTGCCTCATCTACTTTGGTCAACACTTATTTATGTACCAGATCATTATTTCATTACCTTAAGTATCTCTTCTCCTTGAGCCTGTAGGGTGGAGTGGTTTGAGTATTGGGCTACGACTCTGGGAGACCAGGGTTTGAATCCCTGCTTGGCCAGGGGAATCCACTGGGTGACCTTGGGCAAGTCACCCTCTCTCAGATGTAGAGAAAGGTATTAGCAAAACCCTCTGAACAAATCTTGCCAAGAAACCCCATGATAGGTTCACCTTAGAATTGCTGTAAGTCAGGAACGACTTGAAGGCACACTACTACTAGTAGAGTATATATTCTACATTAAAATAAACTGGCTAATTCTCACTCTGGTACGTCTTAATTTGAGACGTCTCATTATTTTTGGCAGCCTCTTTACAAGTTGTATGCAAAATCTACAAACAAAAACATACCACCAACAACCAGCTTGAAATGCATTTTTGTGCAGCTGTTCCCCAGCAGTTTTGTTTTGTTTTGTTTTGTTTTACTTTATTTTATTTTATTTTCATAAACATTTATTTTTCCTGCCCTTCTGATATTCATACACCACTCAGGCTGGCTCACAACAGCTTAAATCCACAATACAATCTAAAACCATGCATTTAGTTTTTTTAAAAAAAAAGTACAATAAAAATATAGCAGCAGAGACCATAAATAAAATAACCTTCAAACTAAACAAACACTAAGAGGCAAAATCCTGCAGGAATAGGAATGTGTGCATCCATCCAGACAAGGGACCACCCACATTTTGCAAGGCATTTTTTGCAGGAGTATGAGGCATCTTACAGCACCTTAAAGACTAATAAATTTTACAATGGCATAAGCTACTTCATCAAATGCCTGAAGTGCTATCTCAGTAAGCAAATTATTTTTCATATAAATAGGTGGATGGGAGGCTGCACTTAGTGAGGAACAAAAGGAACTGACCTGTAAATGCAAAAACTACTGTTATATGCCCTGATAGCCAAATTATTAAATATAGCCAATTATTTGATATTCCAAGATGGGGGCTAAGGTGGCCATCCACATCGTTATAGGTAAACCAGGAACCCCCAAATACAAAAGTGGGATTCATGCAAACCAAGGGGTGGGCCAGTCGAAATTCCCAAAAACAAATACTCTCAAGCAGGACTCAGTACCTGGACGTGAGTCACTCACTAATCCACTCAGCGATGGCACGAAACCTTATTACTGGTAAAATGGGATCATTCTCCCATTCCAACTACAGTTATCCCTTCATATTTGCTGGGGTTAGCGATGGAGTACTACCACAAAAGTGAAAAAAATTGTCATGGTCAGTCAGGACTTTGAAGACTCAGAAGGCAAGGAGGCTGAGCCAGTAGCAGAAGAGCTGGCTGAGTCTGAGTCTAGCCCTGAAGAACCCAGGGCTCAGCAGCCTAGCCCTCCCCCAGCTCAGGGTCCAAGCCTGGGGGACATAATGGAGCAAGAGCAAGAGGTAGAAGAGCAGGTACCTACCTTTAGCCAAAGGAGAGCAGAGAAGGCGTGGCTTCGTCGTTCCCAGAGATTAAGAAACAGAAGCTCATCAATCACCCCACAGCTGGGAGTGGGAGCTGGGCCAACATAAGCAGCTGGGGGAGGCTGAGTTCCTTGTTTCAGGCAGTCTGCGTTACCTGGAGGAAGCCTCTGTCTGTGACTCTCCTGGAACCTTGCTATCTTGAGACTTTGGATATCTCGACCTTGGACTGCCTTCGTTGACCCACCTGCCAGAACCCTTTTGACCTTGGACTGCCTCTTCGTTCTGCACTCTGTGTGTGTGTGTACTTCTGACCCTGTAGGACTGCTACTGACAACACCAGGTACTGTGCTTTTCAACTGGGTTGTTGCCGAGCCGGGCTCCTTATCAGCTATTGAGTTGGCTTCTCGACAGAACTGCCTGAACCCCTTAATTAAGCTGATAATATGGCCGAGTCTGCTGGATTCAGGAACTGTTATTCCAAAACCAGCAATTAGCAGCCCAGCTGGCACAATTAAGTCAAGGCTTGGCTGCACTACAGAACCCACCCCCACCCCAGCCATGGGGGAAATCTATCATTGCTTTACCTGAAAAGTTTTCTGGTGAGAGAGCATTATTGGACAGTTTTATAGCAAACTGCAAGCTGCACTTCAAAATCAGAGTGGCTGATTTCCCCACGGACACTCACAAAGTGGCCTTCATTTATCAGTCTGTTAGCTGGTCCTGCAAGTAAATGGGCTACTCCCTATCTGAATGAGGATAGTCCAGTCCTCAACAGCTTGCAGGATTTCCTGCAAGAAATGAGAGCTACCTGGGGTGATCCTGTAAAAACTGAAACTGCTGAGCACCGGATTAATACCCTCCAGCAAGGCAAAGGCTCTGTGGTTGAATATGCCACCGCCTTCCGTCTCATAGCCCAGGACCTGACCTGGAACCAGAGTGCCTTGCAGGCTCAGTTTCGCTGGGGGTTGGCAGACCCCATTTTGGATGAGCTGGCCCGCTCAGAGCCTCCAGACACCTTAACTGCCTTAATAACCCAAGCAACATGCATAGACTGCCGCCTCTCAGCTCGCAGGCAGGCCAGGCGTTCCAACCCGCCCTCTTCCCCAGTGATTGCACCCCAGACACCGGCAACTACCCCTATGGCTGCCCCACCTGCAGAAGAACCAATGCAGCTGGGAGGGGCGCGGGCGCGGCTCTCTGCAGCTGAGAAGGAATGAAGGAGGAGAGAGGGGCTCTGCCTGTACTGTGGTCTCTCAGGGCATTTTGCCAGAAAGTGCCCAGCCAAGGGGCACCGAGCACCACTGCCGGGAAACGGGCAGTCCCAGGTGTAGAGCAGGTTCACCACCTGGGAACGTCCTCGGAACCTGTTAACCCCAGCATGACCTGCAGCAAAGACCCGTTGTTGGTGGCGGCTAACATTAGACTGCCTTCCATGGAGCTTGTCCCCCTGAGAGCCATGATAGACTCGGGAGCCTCCAACAATTTCATGGACTTAGGATTTGCCACCAGTCATCAGATACCACTGGAGGCCCTAGCTGAGCCTAGACCCGTAGAGACTATCGATGGGCGGCTCCTGCGGTCTGGTCCTGTAACTCACCAGACCCCATTGCTTCACTTGGAGATCCAGGGCCATGTCGAGGAGATCCAGTTCCTGTTGGCCGAGGTGCCTCACTTTCCTTTGGTCCCAGGGATGCCCTGGCTCTCCAAGCATGATCCACACATCTCGTGGGCCCGGCGGGAGGTTTTGTTCGCCTCCGAGTTTTTTTTCTTCGCCTCCGAGCCCTTCAAAGTCTCCTGCAGGCGCCCCTGTGTTGCTTGTGTGGAAAAAGTGTGGGGAGTTACGTCTCTGCAGTGACTACCACGCCCTTAACTGGATCACCATCAGGAACCGGTACCCCTTGTCGCTGATCCCAGAACTGCTGGAGCGGCTCCGCCATGCCAAGGTCTTCACTAAGTTGGACCTCAGAGGGGCCTACAACTTGGTGAGGATCAGGGCCGGGGATGAGTGGAAGATGGCCTTCCACACGAGGTATGGACATTATGAGTACACCATCATGCCATTTGGCCTCTGTAATGCCCCAGCCGTCTTCCAGCACTTCATCAATGATGTCTTCCGGGACTATCTAGATCGCTTTGTGATCATCTACCTGGATGACATTTTGATTTATTCTCCCAGCCAGGCTACCCATGACACCCATGTTCGGGCTGTCCTTCAGCGTCTTCGGGAACACCGCCTCTATGCCAAGTTGGAAAAGTGTGCCTTTGACCTCCGGAAGTTGAACTTCCTGGGCTACCGAGTCTCCACTCAGGGGGTGGCCATGGACAACTCCAAGGTGGAGGCGGTGTTATCATGGCAAACTCCTCGCTGCCGGAAGGATGTCCAGCGGTTCCTGGAGTTCGCCAACATCTACAGAAAATTCATCGTGGATTATGCAGCCCTGGCGAGCCCTCTTTCCCAACTGCTGCGGGGGAAGACCCGCTTTCAATGGACACCTACTGCCCAGAAGTCGTTTGAGGTCCTAAAGGAGAAGTTCACGTCGGCCCCAATCTTGCAGCACCCTGATCCACGGACACCGTTTGTGGTGGAGGCAGACGCCTCGGACGTGGCGATTGGGGCTGTGCTGCTTCAGCCCGTGGGGCCCGAGGATCACCTGTTACCTTGCGCCTTTTATTCCCTTCAGCTGTCTTCTCCTGAATGCAACTACACCATTTGGGAGAAAGAGCTGTTGGCAATTAAGGCCGCCTTTGACACGTGGCGGCATCTGTTGGAGGGGGCAGCTCATCCCATCTGGGTCCACACCAACCACAGGAACTTGGAGCATCTCCAGACAGCCCGGAAGTTGTCCCAGAGGCAGAAGCAGTGGTCCCTGTTTTTTGGGCGCTTTAATTTCCAGCTCCAGTATGTTCCTCGGGCCCAGAATCAGCAGGCCAACGCTCTCTCCCGGAAGCCAGAGTACGCCACGGAACCAGAGTGGGAGCCTCGGTCCACCATTCTGCGACCAGAAAATTTTGCTGCTGCTCCGAAGGAGGCTACACTGCTGGACCAGATTCATGACCTCCAGAGCCAGGACCCGTTTGTGACCTAGCATTCAGCGGAGGGGGATGCCTCTCCTTTTGAGTTCCAAGACGGCCTGCTCTACCACCGGGACCGCCTTTATGTACCAGCAGGCCCATGTCGGGAGGCAGTCCTACGGTTGTGCCATGATGCCAAAACAGCGGGGCACTTTGGATTTTGCAAGACCCTGCACCTCCTCACCCGGGAGTTTTGGTGGCCTCGGGTCCGTGCGGAGGTGGCCCAGTATGTGGATACTTGCCCTGTGTGTCACCATGCTAAGGATCATCCGGGGCGACCTGCGGGCTCACTGCTGCCTCTACCGACACCTTTGGGGACCTGGAAACTCATCTCAATGGACTTTATCACGGACCTTCCCCCTTCTGCAGGCTGTACTACCATTTGGGTGGTGGTGGACCTGTTCTCCAAGATGGCTCACTTCGTACCTTGCACTGGCCTCCCCACGGCGAAGGAGACGGCCCGGATGTTTGTACAGCACATCTTCCGGCTCCATGGCCTTCCTGAGGGAGTAGTCTCTGATCAAGGAGCCCAGTTTATGACCTGGTTCTGGACTAGTCTGCTGCGGCTCCTGGACATCGCACCTCACCTGTCCTCAGCGCACCATCCTGAGTCCGATGGCCAGTCAGAACGCACGAATGGGACACTGGAGCAGTACCTCCGCTGTTACTCCAGTTACCGCCAGGAGAACTGGGTCGACCTGCTGCCGTTGGCCGAGTTCACCTACAACAACTCTGTGCATGCCTCAACCCAGCAGATGCCCTTCTTTGCCACCGGCAGCTACCATCCACGGGGATTTCTGGCTGTGGCCCCTGGCTCGGCAGTCCCTGTGGCAGACCAGTGGCTCCAGGAACTCCAGGCCACTCAGTCCTTGCTACAAGAACAGCTTGAGGTAGCCAAGGAGGCATATAAGCGGGGTGCAGATCGTCGTCGTCAGGAAGGTCCTCCTTTGCAGGTAAGGGATTCAGTCTGGCTGTCCACGCGCCATCTCCCGCTCCAGCGGCCATGTCGGAAGTTGGATGCTCGATTTACAGGGCCCTACAAGATCCTGGCCCAGGTGAATCCCATGGCTTTTCGGCTCCAGCTTCTGCGGACATGGCGGATCCACCCAGTCATCCATCGTTCCCTACTGCTTCCGGCTTCGGGGGTTCGTCCCGACGCTGGTCCTGCATCCCCGCCCGATCCGGTTTTGGTGGATGGTGAACAGGAATTTGAGGTGGCCCAGATCTTGGACTCTCGTCGCTGTCGGGGCCGCCTTCAGTATCTGGTCGACTGGGTAGGCTATCGGCCAGAGGACCGCTCCTGGGAAGATGCCTCCGATGTACATGCTCCCCACCTGGTTCGGGCATTTCACACCGCTTCCCGGACCGGCTTCGTCTTCCTCCAGGTGCAGGGGAGGATAATGGGGGGGGGAATGATGTCATGGTCAGTCAGGACTCTGAGGACTCAGAAGGCAAGGAGGCTGAGCCAGTAGCAGAAGAGCTGGCTGAGTCTGAGTCTAGCCCTGAAGAACCCAGGGCTCAGCAGCCTAGCCCTCCCCCAGCTCAGGGTCCAAGCCTGGGGGACATAATGGAGCAAGAGCAAGAGGTAGAAGAGCTACCTTTAGCCAAAGGAGAGCAGAGAAGGCGTGGCTTCGTCGTTCCCAGAGATTAAGAAACAGAAGCTCATCAATCACCCTACAGCTGGGAGTGGGAGCTGGGCCAACATAAGCAGCTGGGGGAGGCTGAGTTCCTTGTTTCAGGCAGTCTGCGTTACCTGGAGGAAGCCTCTGCCTGTGACTCTCCTGGAACCTTGCTATCTTGAGACTTTGGATATCTTGACCTTGGACTGCCTTCGTTGACCCACCTGCCGGAACCCTTTTGACCTTGGACTGCCTCTTCGTTCTGCACTCTCTGTGTGTGTGTACTTCTGACCCTGTAGGACTGCTACTGACAACACCAGGTACTGTGCTTTTCAACTGGGTTGTTGCCGAGCCGGCCATTTCTGATATAGGTTGAGTATCCCTTTTCCAGAAATTCAAAATCTGAAATACTCCAAAATCCAAAATTGTCCACATGGGTGGCTGAGATAGTGACACCTTTGCTTTCTGATGGTTCAATATACACAAACTTTGGAGATTTTCAGACAGCGTTTAACAGTGCATACCGCAGGATGAGGTTCCGGGAGAGGAACGGTGCTCTTGTGCGGCAGGGGGTCATTTTCGGATGCCACCGTCCCTCTTCCAGGATCCTTTGTTGCATGTCCGTGAAGCTTTGGAAGCGGCCGCACCATATTTTAAGCACGGGCAACTTCCATGATTAAAATATGGCGCAGCCGCTTCCAAAGCTTTACAGACGTGCAATGAAGGATCCCGGAAGAGGGACAGTGGTGGCCAAAAATGCCCCCCTGCTGTGCAAGAGCGCTGTTCCTCTCCTGGGACCTCATCTCACAGTAGGCACTGTTAAACGCTGTCTGAAAATCTCCAAAGTTTGTGTATATTGAACCATCAGAAAGCAAAGGTGTCACTATCTCAGCCACCCATGTGGACAATTTTGGATTTTGGAGTATTTCAGATTTTGAATTTCCAGAAAAGGGATACTCAACCTATATCAGAAATGGCAGTATTTAAAAAACAGGGGAGCTCTGTCCCACAGAACTTTCTCTGGGAGACATTATCTGGTGGTGTCTGAAAATCTCCTTTGTTTCATGCACAAAATACACATTTAAAACATGTGTATAAAAATACCTTCAGGCTATGTGTATAACGTGTATATGAAACATAAATGAATTTCATGTTTAGACTTGGGTCCCATCACCAAGATATTGCATTATGTATATGCAAATATTCAAAAATCCCCCCCCCTCAAAAATCCAAAGTCCAAAGCACTTCTGGCCCAAGCAATTGAGATAAGGGAGACTCAACTTGTATCAGATTCCAGATTTTTGTGTATTTATTCTATGGAATTGACTGTTCTGTTTTTTCTAAATATAATGTTATAGAGTGTTGCTGACAAATGACATATACTCCATTGGAGATGGGCTTCTTTACTCTTATTAAATATTAATTTTAGAAAAGCAAGAGGGGGACTGGTAGAGTGGGTAGAGTGAGTGGTCAGTGCCACATTGAAACAAGGCAGCAATACCATCATGCCCAAAGGAAGCAATTATAAGACCACTGTTGAAAAAGGCTCCTCCCCAAAGGATTCCACTGTGCTGGACAATTTCCAACCAGTTTTCAGCATTCAGTTTGAGGGGCAAAATACTGGAGCAAGTGGTGGTCAGCTCTAGGGGTTTCTGGGTGAGACAGAATATCTAGCTGCATTTCTATCTGGTTTCAGGCCTAGCTATGGGGCAGAGACGGTTTTGGTTCCCTTGTATCGTGACTTAAACTGGGAACTGGACAAAAGGAATATGTCCCTGTTGGTTCTACAGTAATTCTCAGAGGCTTTCAGTCCCATCAACCATGGTATCCTTCTGGACTGACTTGCTGGGATGGGACTTGGAGGCAATGTCTTACCATAGCTCCATTCCTTCCTGGAAGAATGAACCTAAAAGGTGGGACTCCTTTTTGACCTCTTGGCCATTGGCCTGTGATGTCCCTCAGGACTCAGATCTGTTCCCCATGCTATTTAACATGTACAATGAACTGTGATAGAGGTTGTCTGGAGTTTTGGGGTCTGGTGCCACCACTATGTTGATGATGTCCAATCCTGTTACTCCTTTTCTCCTCAATCTAAAGAAACTGTTTTGGTTCTAAAGCAGTGCCTGTCATCAGTAATGGACAGGATGAAGGTAAAAAAATTAAAAGTTAAGCTAGATAAGACAGAAATGCTCCTGATCAGTTAAAAGAAAGGTCAGGGAATAGGGACTGGTTGGGATTAAGCTCCCCTGAAGACATAGGTTCGGACTGGGTGTACTCCTGAATTCAACCCTGAATCTGGAAGCTCAGGCATCTGAATTGGCCAGGAGTGCCTTTGCACACTTAAAGTTGTGAGCTAATTGTGCCCATTCCTAGAGACACCAGATCTGGCCATGGTGGCACATGCCTTAGTTACATCTCATTTGAATTACTGCAATGTGCTGGACATATGACTGCCTTTGAAGAAAGTTCAGAAACTTCAGCTGATCCAAAGAGCTCCACTGGCTGCTAGGCAATTTCCAAGTGCAATTGAAAGTGCTTGTGATGCCAGCTCAGGTCCAGGTTATCTGAAAGGCCACATTCTTCCACATGAGCCTGCCCATGTTTTGAGATCTTCTAGTGAGCCCCTTCTCCACCTGACCATCCTCACATGGTGGCAAGACAGGAGAAGGCCTTCTCAGTGTCATACTCTATTCAGAACTTACAATCAGCAAATGCATATTTTGTAGGCTGTCTGTGGGTTTTTTCCGGGCTGTGAGGCCATGTTCTGGAAGAGTTTATTCCTGATGTTTCGCCTGCATCTGTGGCTGCCAACTCTTCCAGAACATGGCCTCACAGCCTGGAAAAAAAACCGCAGACAACCTATGGATGCCAGCCTTGAAAGCTTTTGACTTCATATTGTATATTTTGTCTTTGGATACAATTACTCAAGTATTCCACATAGGGACTGGATCTTGGAACTCTCCTTTTCTGAAATTTCGAAAATGAAAGTGTTTGGAGAATAACATACATGATATATACATGATAACAATACATTAGGGGAGCAAAACTATAAAGTTTTATTTCAAAAATATTTCATTTGGAACGCTATCCAATCTTCATGGAGATAGCTTGATCATCAAGCTAGTTGCCATTTTATTATCCAGCCAGTTTAAAGTAAATATCTTATTTTTGTCAGACAAATGTTAGAGGGAGATCTTTCCTTTGTGGGCCAATACATTGCATGAGGGTGTTAAAAGGGGCCTTCTATGTTGTAGCATCCCATTCCTTAAAGCATATTTGGCAATAATATTGGCTTCATTTCTGTGCCAAGTTAAAATAGCAAGTGCACAGGGTGTAACCAGAAGAGAGACTGCACATCTCCTGTACAGTAACCAGCTGCACTAAAAATAAAAAAACAAAATAAAACACCTACTTATTTCTCTCTTCCCACTCAGTCTTCAATGATAAATAGGCTTTAAGATGCTACAGGATTTTTGTGTTGTTGCTTTTCTCCTGCAACATGTTTAACAGAGTTGTCCCTTTGGGCATTGTTACTGTCTCCCACTTGTTCTCCCCCATCATGATTCCTCAACTTAGCCACTTCTCCTCCAGTCATGCCAAAAATCCAAGATTCTAGTTTCTTCCTCCTGTCATACACTCCATTCTAAGGAGCTGCAGGAAACACCTTCCTTCTAGCAATGCCAAGACTGCAGTTGCTTTCCTCACCTCCCATTTCTGCCAACCTAGCGGGTAAAAGAAACCCACTCCAGCCAGCTTTTCTGATGCAAAACTCTAACTCATCTCACCTTCCTTATTCTCTCCTGCCCTGCTTAACTGCACAGGTACACTGGGAGAGCTATGCATTTTGGATGAGACTTTCATTTCTTTATTTCTAGAGAAATGTAAATTTGAAATGTTGCAAATGAGGGTAAAGTAAATCGAGACTTGCATGTATAGTTAGTTGTCCCTCCGTATCCACGGATTTAGTATCCACAGATTTAAGTATTCACAGTTTGAAAATATTCTTAAAAAAATAATAATCCAAAAAGCAAGCCTTGATTGTGCCAATCTTATACAAGGGACACCATTTTGCTATGCCATTGCATATAATGGGACTTGAGTATTCATGGATTTTGGTATCCACAGGGGATCCTGGAACCAAACCACAGTGAATATGAAGGGACAACTGTACAACTAAGTATAATCCAAATAAACTACTGAGAATGTTTACAACTTTTGGAGCTTTTTAGCCTGAAGGACATGATAGAGACCTATACAGTTACACTTAGGGTGAAGAAAATAAATAGGGAGACCCCCTCCCACCATGCTAGATGGTGGGAGATTAAGTACTCCTTCACACAGTGCATTGTCAAACTATGGGATACTACCACAAGTTATAATGATAGCCACTATGCTGGACAGCTGGAGATGAAGATTCATGAAGGACCAGGCTCTCAGTGGCTACTAGTCATGATAGACATCCAGTATGCTTTTGCATACCAGTTGTTGGAGACATGTGTGAGAGAGTGCTACTGTCTGGCTTGTGGGCTTCCCACAGACATTGTTGTTGGACAATGTAGAAACAGATAACCAGGCTAGACCAGCTTGTGGTCTGACCCAACACAGCTCCTCTCATGCTCTTATTAATTTTCATGCATGTTCTAGTAAGCTGCTTGACCATCCCACTCAGCATGTTTAGCCCAGATTGTTCTCAATCCAGCCAAAGAAGGGGGTTTGGATCATTTTCAGACCTTTATACAACACGTGTGTGCCTAGCCCAGTTCTTAACATATTTTTTCTGTCAGTTGTATGAAAAGGTCTGGGTGTTGCACATGAATCCGTGCTAAATTTATTAAGAAATGGGCACCATCATTGTATATAATATTTAAAATTTGGATTCACTTGGCAGAATTTTTCTTCATTATTTTCTATAACCTTATGAGAAGTTAAATCACTGGCATTCACCCTATCTTCTCAGATAACATCATATTTGTAAGTCACGTTTAACCATGCTGCCAAAAGCAAATGAATATGCAAAATAATTTCATCTCATTTAGTAATCTTGCTAGGCCTTTCATAATACTGCTTACTGATTCTGTTTCTGATTCTGATTATTATTATTATTATTTTAAAAGGAGGCTTTGTACAATCAGTACTATTGAGCCTGAAGGTGATTTTACCTAAAGTCTGTTTTTCTTTGATTTGTTTGTTCATTTTTTTTAAAAAAAGTCATTTTCTTTACTAATACATAGATAAATGTGGGGACATCGGGAGGCATGGAGACGCACTATCCACAATGCTGCAGCCTTATTTGAGAACTCACGCCGAACAAGTCTTGAAGAGAAACGGCAACGCAGAAAGAATCACAACCCGGTAACATCACCCAAGGAACCCTTCTGTTGTGCTTTCTGCAACCAGACTTGTTTATCTCAGATTGGCCTTTTTAGTCATCAGCGCGCTTGCAGAAAACGCGGGATGAGTCCTTCCTGAATCTTCGTTTGCGAAGAAAAGCCAGAGAGAGAGACATAGATAAAGTAGAATTCCAGCCCCCTCCTTGTTGATCCTATTCTGACCTCACAGCAGCAACAGTGATGGCCAGGCTCTGCAGAGAGCTACTTGGTAGGTGGGCAAGGAGGCAGCAGCAGTGGTACCAAGGGGGACAGGCCAGCAGGGCTGAGGTGGTGGGCATGTAGATATCTGGACAGCTGGGTCACTCCGATCCAGCCCAATCCAGCTGTCCACACATCCAAAACACTAGAGCCCCTCTGGAGTTTCCTGGAAACTCTGGAGCAACTTGCTGTTTCAGTTAAACCAGATTAACAGCTAAAAGGAGTGGATTTACTATGTGTGTTGCGTGTACAAATTGCACCAGATCCAAGGTGAGTACACGTTTTATCCTTTCTCCACACTAAGGATAAAGCCCAAGTCATCCAGTAGGTTTCCATGGCTGAGAGAGGATTTGTACCCTGGTCATCCAAGATACTAGTCCAACACTCCAACCCAGGGCCCCCACAAGTGTGGGGGGGCTGACAGGGCTCTAGCCTGGAGGCCCAGGGGCCTGGGATTAGGAGGGGCCCCTGATATGATGTTTTTGTAAGTTTTTTATTATGTAAATCCATTTAGTTCTTTAAAAAATAAATATACATATTACTTTGGTGTCATCATTTAAACTGACTTATTTTAATTTTTACCCTAAATCCCATAGAGCATTAACCTTAGCAGTAGATAGGGGGCCTGCCAAAGATCCTGGCCTGGGGGACCACTTCAGGATGTAGGGGCCATGCTCAAACCACTACACCACATTGCCTCTTGGTTTTGGTATACAGATCCCCCTTCTAAACAGGATTCCACATTCAACATCTGGAAAATTTTGAGCATGAGATTGCAACGTTCTATGAAAACCATCTCTTACAATACTGATCCCCTGGACTTTTTCGGATGCAGAAAAATAACGCAAGCAGCTTCGTCAGCTTGCGAGGCTGCTGCACTGCAAAGCATCAGTTTCGGATGACGCTCGCCCCTGCCGGTACTGTTGCTGTACCGTGGGGAGAGTTGAGCGTCGTATTTCCTTGATTTTTACTCACAAAAGTTGATCATGATTAAAAATCAACGAAATATGACGCTCAACTCTCCCTGCGGTACCGCAACAGTACCGGCGGGGGCAAGCGTCATCCGAAATTGATGCTTTGCAGCGCAGCAGCCTCGCAAGCTGACGAGGCTGCTTGTGTTATTTTTCTGCGTTCGAAAAAGTCCTAAATGTAGGCAGTCCAATCTGCCTGGGAAGTGATTATTGTCATGCTATGAGCAATGCCAGTTCACACTGCTTGGCTGGGAAAGATTTTTTGAACACAGCAGTGTGAGCTGATGATATTTTCAATAGTACATGTGTGTGTGTGTGTGTGTGTGTAGATTTTTTTTAGCAATCATAGTTTCTTCACCTAATGCGATACTTCCAACTGAATGTTCAATTACTTCTAAATTCCAATATTTTATCATTCAACAAATGTTATCCTGTCAATGTACGTTCACATTGGCAAACCCATCACCCTGCATAAGTAGCAAACATGAATGACATGTTAAATACGAATGTTTTAAAAGATTTCTTCGACAAGTGATTGCCTGATATAAGTGAGCCATCTGGTGGTTAGTATTATCCATTTAAATTTTAGTCCCAGCATTCGTTCTTTCAGTAGTTTCCCACCCCCACTGCCAAAAAATAGCAATTGCCAGCTTTTTAAAATATTCAGTAACACATTTTCCAAAATGGTATACAGCTGGTAAAGTAAGAATGTCACAGCAGCAACCACTTCAATCATTGTCTCCATGTTGCTTCTCTGTGGCTTGAGTTCCATCAGCAGAACTAGTTTTGGACACTCAGTACTAGAACTAGCATGTATTAATATCCCATGAAGAAGAGAATGTACAGTGCTCTTAATTTGTACCAGACTGTTTTACAAGATCTCAGAGTTATCTTGTAAAATAGCCCCAGAACATTATGGATGCTAAGCTAACTTATACAGCTACTTTGGTGGTATGAAAAACGGGTACAATTTCCCTATCGCTATTTGTGTGGTTGTATGAACAATGTCATATTAATGCTTGACGTAACAATACTTTTAGAATTTTAATTATCACATCAATATCAAGAAGCAAAAAAATAGGTCAAGATGTATAACCTCTTCCATCTCTCATACACCTGAGTGAACCAACTACATGTCCTTTGCCCAAATAGCTCCAGACCAAAGCTCCAATCCTACTCATGCCAACCTGGACCTAAGTCCCATTAAACACAATGGAACTACCTTTGCCATAAATACTTATAGGATTGCATAGCAAGTTAACTAGATGACCTTTGTTACCACTGAAAGCCATGGGCTGAATCCAGATTTAAATCATTCTTCAAGCAGATCCATTTAAATAAATAGAATATAGTCATGGCCAAGTTGTCCCACCAAATTCAATGCCCTGGTCCAGGAATGACTGGCTCTGGATCCAGCTCAATTGGACTGAGTCTGGATCCAACTCAATGGGTAATATGTTGTCCCATGGATTTCAATCAGACTTAATCGGGATCCAACCCAATATGTGGAAGTAAGCTCATTTGGTACCAATGGAACTAAATTTCTGTAGTGTATTTAGAAGCAATGCATACGTTTATGAGATCCTTTCATAGTAGCCACTTATTTTATGAGACAGATCATCCACAGTCTGAGGGTGTTTACTAACCTGAGGAATAACCAGTTTACTTCCTAAACCAAAATGTAAATGTCTGTGAGGCATGCTCAACTGAATTCATGTTCTGACTGCTTATTATATTTGTCCAATTTGCAGAACAATCTTCTACTCATTTACTCAGAAGTTAGCATCCATTGATTTCAATGGGGATTACTCCCCAATAAGGATGCCTAGCGTTCAGCTTTAGAATAGCTGAAATTATACCAGGCAGGAAGAATATCTCTGAATTTTATCTGCTTTATTTTTAAAAAATATTTCTCATATACCAAGCAAACATACATTGATAACGAAAATGGTAACAAAATACAAAGTATAACAAACATCTTAATGCTTCCAATAGACTCATTTTACTTTCAGTATACTTCCAGAAAATGATTTTTAGTAGCAGAGTGCCACCTGGTGGTAAAAATTGTTAGATCTTTGCACGACAAAAATATTTTTTAAGGTGGTCTGTTATCTTTAAAAACACCAAAAAGTGAAAAATGTTGAAGTCAAGCTGGTGAGTTTTAAGGCCACATTGCTACCAACTAAAGTGAGGTTTTAGGATGTTATAACATTTAAGCTCAACCAGAAGAGAAGTGTCCCATTTACAGTTAATGGTTGTTAGGAGCAGGTAGATTTTTTGTATGTGAATAAATTTAGGAGTTATCTTTACAGATAAACTGTAAATAGCTTTCTTTTTGCTGTTATATGTCCCCTTTCATTTTAAAACACAGAATAGTATTCCTGGGAGCTGGAACCTAACCCTGAAATGACTTGTTTCCTGGTATAAAGAGTCCGTGAGTTCAAATAAACTAATTTCCAAGGAAATATGTTACTTCCAAGGAAAAGGCATGTTACTTCTAAGGCATGTTACATCAAAGAAAACATGCACGGCACTGCACAGGGTAAATCTGTGTAGCCATTTTTATTTTTATTGAAATGAAGGTGTGTGTAGTAACTGTTTTGAAATAATTTACTTTCACCTGCACTTTCCCTATAGTGTCTTCCCTAGATATAATATTGTATTAGAGATTTCTATGGAAGGAAAAGGAAACAGAGCCAGGCACTGCCCAGGTGTCATTCAAGGCTGGCACTTTGAAGATTCTTATTTTCTCTCCTGATGCAGATGAATCGCCTCATGAGATCATTCTAATGCCTCCCTGCCTCTAACCATTTTTGTTCAGTTTGGATGACAAATTAGTGCTGCTCTGCTCTCTTCTAAATAAATCTTACACTTGGATCCCTTGGATGTGCCAAGGGAGAAGACTTATCAGAGTAAAATTACAGGAGAGTTAAGGCTCATTATATCTTATCAGATGCAATACTGCAGAATACAGAGCTGAAAAAAACCCTCAAAATGCTGCTCGAAGCAACACTTTAGCAAGAATATAGGCTGTACCATACATACACTGAATAGGCAAAACATGTCCAAATGTCTATCTATCTGTGATGTAAGAGCAGCATGGCCTTTGGATTTGAGGAGC
This sequence comes from Gambelia wislizenii, assembly GCA_030847615.1. Classification (NCBI taxonomy): domain Eukaryota; kingdom Metazoa; phylum Chordata; class Lepidosauria; order Squamata; family Crotaphytidae; genus Gambelia; species Gambelia wislizenii. The sequence continues at coordinate 287,835,348 of JAUMIR010000003.1, forward strand.
ACAGCATTTAAAGTTGAAATGTTGTTATTGGGCAAAGGCCAAATGAGAAAGAGAAATTCTCTGCTGTTTAATCTCAATGTGCAGCTGACTTAACAGAGAACTTTGGATTCCGGAGTGCTACTTATTCCAGACATGTGTGTTTATTCTTAACCCTGGGTCTCTAAAAGAGGCCCAGCCTCCCTGGGGTGGGGGAGCCAGGGAACGTGCAGCTGAATCAGTGGACCACACAAACATGTTGGATTAGCTGTACTACTAAAGTTTGGCTGGGATTTTGAGATAAGTTCATTGGCGGCATCTACGCAAATGTATCTCTCCTGAAGTGGTTTTAAAGGAATACAACTTCTCGGATGTACAGGTGTACAATACAGTCAATGGGCTGTGAGAAATGTCAAAGAAGAAACAGAGACCAGCCAGTGAGGTAACTACAGGTACACTTGTTCCTTCCAGCTCATATTCTTGAGAAATGTTTGGGGCATGCTGTCCCATTCAACTGTACAGTAGCTGAGCAGCTTTTCTTCATCTTCTTGGTGCTCCTATTCCAAAGTCCTCTTGATTTATAGTCAAGCCAAAGGAGGGAGAAATAATAAGTTTCTCAGGGCCAGAAGAACTAAAAAAAAAAAAAAAAAAGACTGCCCACATTAAGGAGGGAAAGAAAAAGGGAGGCTTCCCCCACCCACCCACCCTTCCCTCCTCTGGTTGGATGAGAAGTGTTTCAAGAAGGGACAAGTGGGCAACAAAACGGCTGGGAAGAAATGTAAAGAGGGTGCCAAGGCTAACTTCTTCTCCCAGCATCCCCACGTGAAGGATTACACGAACTTCACACACATACACACACACCCCACCCTGCAATTCTCCCGTTTTGAAACCCCTCGCTTTGGGGGAGCTAGTCTGTGGGCCTGTCGACCCTGCTTGAGAAACCCACCCAGCAGGAGCTCTGGTGAAGAGGAGCGGGCGGGAAAGTGGAAAGGCAGCCAGGGCGCCCGCCAGGAAGGCACACGCGCACAGGCAAGCCGGCCAGGCCTGTCCAAGCGCGGCACGGCTCCCGCTCCCTTTTGTCCTCAAAGCCTTGGCTCCCCCAAACGCTTGCAAGGGCGGGGGGTTAGTGGGAAGGAAAGGCTCTGGCAGGGACGGCGGAGATCAGCTTGGGTGGAAAGGATTCAAGCGAAAACCCCTCCCTCTCCTTCTGTCCTCCTCCTCTCCTCTGGAACACCGAGCAACCACATCAGGCGCCTCCTACGTGGAAAACCTGAGTGCTGGCAGGGCCGAGAGAGGCGAAGGGGGGCGAGGAGGGGAGCGCGAGGCCTCGGGTGCTTTCCTTGGCTCCCGCGCGCGGGTAAAGAGGGCTCCCTCCCCCTCCGCCCAGCTGGGCTGGCCTCCCTTCCCTTCCCCTCAAGGAGGGTGGGGCGGCTTGCCAAGGCTTGGAGGCAGGCTTCCAGGGCCGGGACCTGGAGCCCGCCACGAGTGTTACGCACACAGTGAGCTCAAAGCTCCGGTCGACGGGGGTCCCGCCTACCAAGGGAAGGGGGCGGCAGCGGGGGCCCAGCGCAGCCGAGCCCCATAAAGGGAAGCGCGGGCGGCCCCGGCTCTGCATTCAAGGCGAACCGCCGAGGCGCTCGCAAAGGCCGGGGGACTCTGGGGCTGCTGCTTCGCTCTCTCACGCCCGGCCAAAGGACTTCGCCCAGTCACTGCGTGCGCGCTGAGGGGGAAGAAGCCGAGCCCTGCCGCCGCCCTCCTCCTTCACTTCCCCGCCTCAGCTGTGGCAAAGCAGCGAGCGCCCCAGCCAGCCGCCCCGAGAGAAACCCTGCTGCTACGAGCGCTCCCTTTCCCACAAGACATTTTTTTTAAAATTCTGTTTATTGTCCAGGGCTTTCTCCCGCTGCCACCTCCTTCCTTTCCTTTCCTCTCCTCTCCTCCCTGTCAGGCTCGCGCCCTCCGTGCAGCATGAACGCGGGAGAAGCCACCCATCTGCTGCTGAGCGTGCTGTCGCTCTGCCTGGCCGCTCGGGGAGCGTCGCCGCCGCCGCCTCCTCACCGGCCGCTCCAAGAAGGAGGCGGGCTGGTGGTGCCGGTGCGCCTGGAGTCCGCCGCCGAGCAGCTGGCCCCGGGCGCGCGGCTCTACCGCCTGGACGCCTTCGGCGAGCGCCTCAGCTTGGAGCTGCAGCCCGACAGCAGCTTCTTGGCGCCGGACCTGACGCTGCAATACGTGGGCAGCCGCCCCCGAGGCTCGGTCGAGGAGGAGGAGAAGGAGAAGGCAGCGGCGTCCCAGCCACCCCTGGCGGGCGCAGACTTAACCCGCTGCTTCTACTCCGGCACCGTCAACGGCGACCCGGCCTCGGTGGCCGCCCTCAGCCTCTGCGGAGGGATCCGGGGGGCTTTCTACCTGCGCGGGGTAGAGTACCTCATCCAGCCAGCCAATGCCTCCTCCGCCGCCGCCGCGTCTTCCCGCCCTTTGGGAGGAGGCGAGCAGGCGCTCCAACTCCACGTCCTGAGGCGGCGCCTGCGGGGCAGGGACCACCAGGGCGGCGGGGCGAAGTGTGGGGTGACGGACCCCAGCCACTCCTCGCCCGCCGAAGAAGAAGGGCAGCGACAGCAAGAGGAGGAGGAGGCGGCGGCGGCGAAGAAGCAGCAGCACGTGTCGCCCGCAGGTATGGCTCTCGCGGCCCTTCCCTGCCCTGGGGGAGCCGCCGACTAAAGCCCCGAGCGAGGACAGAGAGCCTGGGGAAGTCGGCGGGATGCTGCGTGGCACGCATGCGCCGAGCTGAGCACACACCCCTCCTCCCCCAGAGCCTGGAGTGGTCCAAAGGCTACGCTTTGACTTGCGGGGCGGGGGGGGGGAGAGGAACCTGCGATGTAGATTATATATGCAGTAGGTCAGTGGTTTCCAAACATTTTCCCCTCCAGATGTTTCTGGACTTCAGCTCCCAGAAGCCCCAGCCTGCTTGGGCAATAGTCAAGGATTCTGGGAGCTGAAGTCCAAAACATCTGGAGTTTGGAAACCACTGCTGTAGGCATTTCTAGCACTTCGGTATCACTTTTTAACAGTCCTGACTCCATACTACAAAGTCCCGGGGATTTGCAAAGGACTTAGGATTCCATCTGTATTTCACATGACCCTGAAAGAGCAGGGACCAATCCCTCACCAAACAGTGGTTTGTAGGATAGAACCCTGGCAGTTAAAGTGGTATGGATATTAGGGTGTTACTTTGTGCTGAGTGGGGTGTGTCTACTTTCAGTAGTTTCTATTTGTCTTCCCACTATGTACAACTGTTAAACCAAAGCCAGGACAGAGTAAGCTCTCAAAACTGCCTTTTGGTCTGTGATCCTAAGCATGTTGCTTTCAAAGAAAGCCCCACAGGTTGCAGTAAATGTCATTTCCAAGCAGCTTTAGGACCAATTTTCAGAGAGAAAGGCAAAATACTTAGTTGCACAGTTATAATCCATGGATCACTTTATAACAGAGGAGCCCAAATAGACTATCTGGGCTGTTCTTATGTAAATAGTTGTGGTTTACAACCATTGTTCCAGTACAGAACATTGTTTGCATGACGAGATGCAGAAACTAACTAATACCCACCTATACCAGTGTAATTCTTCAGAGTTTATAGTTTAGACCTTGCAGCCAAAATGCTTACTCCATTGCCCCTCCACCATTTAAAAGGAACATCTTCACCAAAGTAAATGCTTTGTAATTTAGTAAGAAGAATACTCCCCTTCACATAGTTAGAAGGTTGTGGTAAGGGTGCTCAAGTATGGATGGAAAGGGCAGGCACTCAAGTCCTAAAGACAGTTAAAACATATACTCTATTGAACTCTTTATTTGGGACATAGTCTCAGATGAAATGATTGAGAATGCTCTAACACTGAGCAATCTGAAGAGCAGCTAAGTGGAATGTAATAAAAATTACATGCTAGAATTACATGGTTCGGTGTATATTTCCTTGGAAATAAATTCCACTGAGTTAAGTAAGATCAAAGGAAATATGCATTGGCTTGTAGCTTTAATAGACTTTTCAGGCTAAGGGGAGAAGTCCAATTAAATAAGACATTGTTTGCAGACCTAAGCACATTTTTGAAAACAATATCCTCCAGATATTGTTGGACTACAGTTCCCATTAGCCTTAGCCTGCATAGCCATGGGGAAGAATGCTAGGAATTCCAGTCCAACAACATCTGGAGGGCAGCATGAATCTCTCTCCCGCCCCACACAAGAGGGTAAGCCTAGTTGATGTCTGACCAAACAGGAATGTGCTGTATGCATCTTCAATGCAATGTGATTTGGTTTCCTTTTAGTTAAAATGAGGTGGGGACTTGAATCTAACAATGAAGCTCCATATTTTTTAAGAAATAAAACTGAGGACTTAATTTCAACTTTATGTCTACTTAGGAGTGGGTAGTGAGTCAGTCATAAATATATCTAGATCAAATTCTATTGAAATGCACTGAGGTCTAAATCCAGTGTCCATTGAAATCAATGACACATTAGTAGTGACTAAAATATCAGTCATTTCAAATGATTCCTCTTGCTGGCACAAACATTGGATTTAATCCTTAGAGTCCTAAATATTGAAATGAGTTATCTGTGAATAATTTTGCAGACCACGTTCCATTAAAACAAGTTAATTGCTTTGATTTGTAAACAACTGCCATTGAAAAACTAAGAAAATGTGTATAAAATTGCAGCCAGAGCCTTTGTGTGTTTACTCAGACGCCTCAGTGTGTTTGGTAGGGTTTACTCATTTGCATAGGATGCTGTCTCACTGATGCAACACCCACCTTTAGTCCAAGGTATAAGTGAAAAGAAGTTGTTCAGTTATATTTTTCATTTCCCCCAGTGGATCTTGATGAGTGACCCCATTTTCTCAGCCTCACAGAATACACATTGGCTTTCTGAGCTCTAGCAATAAGTTCTTTATGAAACAAACCTTCCTGTCTTCCCACAGTCTAAATCAGCTCCTTTTTTTAGTTCTGTGGTTGAGAAAAGAAGGTACAGCATCTGTACCAAGATAAATAACCCAAGATTTTTGCTGTTTCCAGCAAATTTGCATGGTCTTTATGATGAAAAAAAAATCCACTGCCAGTTACTGTAGGAGGGAAAAAAATAGTACTGAATCAAGTTTATTGTATCCTTAAGAATATGCTGAGGAGGAGAGAAGCTGTTACTTGTTGACACAAAAGTATCTTAAATGGTAGCAATCGCCTTACACTGTGATCATTCATTGGGAAGAATATCCACAGCCAGTGGCCTTGACACAGGTGCAGAAAAGGAGAAGGAAGTTGCAGTCCAAGAAAGGCTGTTTAATGTGACTAATGCAGCCAATGAGAAGGCAGAGGAAAAGACAGACAAGGGCACATTTTTTGAAGCATAGAAAGCAGCACAGTGAGGTCGCAAGAACTAGGTCACACATGCAATCAGCGGCTTGGCAAATACTTTTATTCTTGCACTCTGCTTTCCACGTGGAGTCCCAACGATCTTAGTCCAGGACTGTTGATATCCGGTGCCAGCATGACATAATCTATAAGTTTTTGTGATGGAGGAGACAGGCCAGAGAAGATATTTAAGACTAAGACTAAGTCTTGCGAGTGTTATAATTTTAATCTTAGGGCAAATTCCTCATGGAGTGTTTATTCCTGGTTCCATACACATTCTTTTTTCTTTTATTTCATTCCAGTTTGTTTGTGTGCTTTTTTTAAAAAAAAAAATGCAACAATTCACATGGAAACCAAATTCCAGAATAAAAAGAGGGGTGTTTTTTCCTCAGCAGATGGGACCTGGCTGCCATGTAGATTGCTACTTGCTCAAAAAAAAGATGCCCCTCTCTTTTGGAGGGTGTCTGTTATAGTGGTCTTATGGAGTGGAAACCAGAACCTGAAAACATTACCTTCTTGGACTACAACCCCCGAATTGCCAAACCAGCATGGCCACTGGGAGTTGTAATCTAAAACAGTAACACTACCAGGCTCTGAAGGGACCAAGAGAGGGGGCCTCTGTTTGTCTGCCACAAGGTGTGACTTCCTTCAGTTTGCTGATGAAAGCAGAGAGACCAGTATTTCTCCAGGTGCCAAGGATGTGGCTACTGGGGGGGGGGTAGGCAAAATGAGAGCACCCCCTCCCAATAAGAATTCTGGCCACCAATGAAATTTTCTTTCAGTCCCCACATTTTGATATTTTGCAGTAATTTGAACCATCAGTTGAGCATTTAAAGTACAGTTTAGGCATTCGAAGAAAGGGGGCAGGCAAAGTTACCAAGGGAATGCAAACACAACAAATAGAAGTGTCCAAGATGTGAATAATTTTCAGTGTCTTACTTTCTGCAATGCTAGAAATTTGGGGACTCAAGAAAAATTTCATAGAAGGGGTTGGATTCTTATGCGGGGAACCTCTCCTTTTCTCCTCCTTATGATGACACCCCTATCAGGTACTGAAGAAAGAAAGACTTGGAACATCCTCACTTTGTATAGTGAGGATGACTTTAGGGAGCATCTCTAAAGTACCAGACGTAGATGGGTTTCAGACAAAGAGACCTACCTGTCCCCCAGTTTCCTCCATTATTAACAATGGAGCAAGCACTCTCCAACAGAGAAATGACTCTTCTACATACGGCCAAGAATTCCAGGCCAGGAAATCATCTGTCGTCATTATGAAGGTGTGCTATTTCCTGGAACAAACAGGGAAAGCTCCGTTTTTTTGTGTGCATGAACATGCACAGGAATGTTGTGGGCACATGTAATGTGGCTTCATGCCATTGGTGATGCTTTGGATCTAGTACTGGAAAAGTCTTTCTTTGCAAAGATTTGACTCTGCCCAAGGCTGTACATGAAAATTTATTGATGGCAACAAAGCAGATTGTTTTGAAGTCTTCAGTGGAAATATTTCAGGGCAAGCAATCAGAGGACTGGACTTTGTGAACAATAAAGTGTTAACACTGTTTAGGCTGAAGAAGCCAAAAATTTTTACAGAACTGTTGAGCTCCCACTTAAAACTTCCATCCCATCTTTGCCTTTAATAATGTTTATAGATGCAGTTTTGCTACTGGTTTAATTGTGTTGGAAATGCTATGTGTAGATTTTGAGAAGTAATTATGTTCTTGGTTAGAAGTAATTCTATTTTTTTTTATGACAGGAAGTAGAAGCACAAGGAGGAAAAGATTTGTGTCAAGCCCTCGCTATGTGGAAACCTTGCTTGTAGCAGACCAGTCTATGGCAGAATTCCATGGCAGTGGACTGAAGCACTACCTTCTCACGCTCCTATCTGTGGCTGCCAAATTGTACAAGCATCCCAGCATCCGGAATTCCATTAGCTTGGTAGTAGTGAAAATAATGGTCATCTATGATGAACAGAAAGGGCCAGATGTTTCTTCAAATGCTGCTCTCACCTTGAGGAACTTCTGCAATTGGCAAAAGCAACACAACCCTCCCAGTGACCGCCATGCAGAGCACTATGACACTGCAATTCTTTTTACCAGACAGGTAAGGGAAATGAAAGGAAACGCTCTAGCATTTGGCAAATTCCTGCCCAACAATCCCACAGCCAGCACACCTTTGGTCCTACACTAAAATTCTCACAATCCCCTAACCAGCATACCAGCTGAGGGAATCTGAAAACTGTTCAAAGAATTAACTTTTCCTATCTCTGAAGAGGAGTAACAAATAAAATTGCTGCCTTAACTCACCCATTTAGTGAATATATCTTTGAAAAAATCCTGATAGCATTTAAAATAAAATGGTTTTTATTTTAAATGTTGATTAAGTCAGCATTGTGTATACTATTCACAAGAATTGTTTCTGCATTCTTCAGCACCAGAAAGTTCATTCATGGCTTGGACATGCTTTCAGTTCACAGTTCTCCCAACCCTTTCAGTATTAAATGCCGTATTTTATTCTTTTATTTATTTTTATTAATTGTATTTAAAACTTGCTTTTTTTTCTAACAATGGACTCAAGGTGACATACATCTCTCTCTCTCTCTCTCTCTATCTATCTATCTATCTCTGTCTCTCTCACACACACACTTATCCTATCAACCACCTAGTGAAGTAGGTCAGGCTGAGAGAGAGAACTGTGATCACCCAGTGAGTTTCATATCTTAGTGAGAGCTAAAACCCAGATTTCCAAATTTTAGACCAGCATTCTGACTCCACACCAGTTGAATTTCCCTGGGGAGTTAATTGTACACTTAAGAATAAAGCACAAAAATAATGCATAAGAAGCCAAAATTCAACAATCAGTTTTCTCCTATTTAAGTAGCAATACATTAAAAGCCAGAGATGGGAATTCTTTACGGCCTGAATTCTCTTCCTAGTTATAACTAGAGTAGACCCATTAAACCAATTGTTAATGGCAAAACAACACTTCCTATTCAGTTGGTCTGTTCTAGTTGAAGTGATCAATACTGCTGTTGGACTATAATTTCAGTCACCACTGACCAGCATAGCCATTGGTGAGAAATGCTGGGAGCTGCAGTCCAACATCTATAGGGCCACATAGTTCCCACCTCTGCACTAAAGGAAGTGCTTTATCCACCTTGAACCAGTTCACAATATGTGACAGGTAGGTCTTCATTGGCTTGCAAATGTAAGAAGTAGATTGGAAAGACTGCCTGTGACTGAAGTATGGGGTTATTAACTAAACAATAAATTTAAAATACCTCAGTAGGAACCATGCAGTACTGAATTACAGTATATAGTTTTTGGCAAGCTTCTAGTTGTTAGTACAGCAAAGTGATACTGTTCCTTTGTGCAAGTCCTTGTGTATCTTCCAAGAGAGAATTATCTTTATACCTGTTGAAATACTGAGCATTAATGTTCTTTCCATAAGGAGAGGCAGTTTGCCAAAGTAAGATTTTTTTTTCTTGCCAAAGTTAAACTACTGACCTAATTAATAATGAAGCTGGTTCTTCTTTTCCTTATACAGGATCTCTGTGGTGCCAAGACATGTGATACTCTTGGGATGGCTGATGTGGGAACTGCTTGTGATCCAAACCGCAGTTGCTCTGTCATAGAAGATGATGGCTTGCAAGCTGCTTTTACAACCACTCATGAATTAGGTAATTGAGATTCAACAGAGATCTGTGACAAGCTTATTTGTTTTAAAACATGCATTATGCATATTGTATATTTAAGCCATATAATCAGCAGAGTTCTTCCTGTTACTGTGGTCTAGTTCTCACTGTGGTACATCTTGTAATGACCTGAAGTAGTGAGGTGCCAGTGGATTCAGTTTTGGTACCAGGTGGTTGCTTACAAGCTGACCTTTCCAAAATGCCTGCAGACTTCTCTCTTCTCCCCTCCCCCTTTTTTAAAAAAAGCAGGAATGTGTTTTGTGTGCACCTGAGTGTTCTAAAAAAGTAAAACCAAAAAAAAAGAACTCTTTTAGAACAGCAACCTCCCTGCTCAGTTTGTAAGCATTCATTTCCCTCACCCTACTCAACCCTCAAAAATAATTGAATATCCTTCTCTAACTTTAACAAAGAACATGTTGCCCCACCAAAAAAAGGAGGTATATTTAACCTTGTTTTTTTTTTAATTTTCTTTGTGGGAAAGCAAATAAATATACTTAGTTCTGGGACCTAAAGTACAATTAAGGTTTCATTGATATGAATGGAATTGATTCCAGAACTGTTCACTTAGGGTCACAATCTTAGACTGCAACCTTGTTTGTATTTACTTGAAAATATGCCCCATTATAAATTAATTTTGATTTAGGGTATAATCTGTAACATGCAGTGCTTCTCTCATCTGTGTTTTGCTTTCATGGAAGCAATGTTTGAAAAGTTGGGTCCTACTTATGGGGATTGTAAAGTGCACTTTGATTTCATTGGGAGAAACCTCTCAATTTCAAATTATCAAATAGACATACAGAGAATTTTATTTTAAAATTTTGCTCACATTTTCAATAGCAGCTGTTACAATGGTGTTCTAAAAACCCTAACAAAAATCTTCTCCACTATCTGAATTTCACTAGATATGCCAACATAATATCCTAAAATCTGACCATTATTTTTCAGTAATACATATTAAAATAAATATATGCAAAAGTTTACGACTTGGTACAATGAATGGTTGATTAGACAGGCATATAATGTCAAAGAATCTTGATGCATATGGAGAATGTTACAATATTTCCTCTCCTTTTCTGTTTTTTAAAAAGGTCATGTGTTTAATATGCCCCATGATGATGCAAAGCAATGTGCTGGTATTAATGGTATAAACAGAGACTCTCACATGATGGCATCTATGCTTTCCAACTTGGATCGAAGCCAGCCCTGGTCTCCATGCAGTGCTTACATGATTACTACATTTTTGGATAATGGGCATGGTAAGTTGTACTTTCAGTTCGTTTCTGTAATCTTAAAACTCTGAAAAGCTCTTTTATCAACTTCCAGAGTCTCCTATGCTGCCCAAGGAATCCCTGACCATGCTGGATAGGAGATTCTGGGAGTTTTCATCCAAAAACATTTCCCTAACTAAAGTAACTTATACGTTACTTATGGTAGCTAAAGGGAGTGACCATATTAATGTACAATGTGCCTCAAAATAGTAAATACTAGGGTATTCAGTAAAAAGTGTGGGGCTGATACCTTAATGTACTACCAATAAAGTTATTGAAACCATTTGGCCAACAGAATGTTTGTACAAGCTGGGCTTTTGAACAAGCTGGTCATATGTTGTACAAGCTGGTCATACATTGAAACAGCATCTCCAGTTTCATGTTTTATGAGCAGAATGTCCTAGGTTCAGTCCTTCGTGTTCCCAGGTAGGGCTGCAAAGAATCTGTCTGATAAATTCAAAACATACCAGTGAGTGTAGACAATACTTCAATAGATGGTGAATTAAACATAGCAGTAATCTGACTTGGTATATAGCAGTGTACAGTTTTTCTAAATGCTTTCCACTCATTCTCTCAATGATTTTCACAACAGTGCCATAAGACTGTTTGCTGTAGCAGTAATTTAATATCACAATTAAGAACTAGCTCACAGCCACCCACTAAATCACAGCTCTACATGCATCTGGACAAAGAACTCTTTATATCTAAGGGCTTGCCTGCACTGGCCACTTAATTTGGGGCCAGTCCAGAGTATTATGCTCTGGGCTGGCCCAGGGTCAACCACGATGGTGGCCACACACACCAGGCCCACTCTGGTGTGCAGCACATCATTGTCCACTAAGGCCAGGCAAGCTAATACCACATCAGTCCTGCTGGCCCATCTCCTTGTCCCCAGTGCTGCCACTGTCTCACCAGCTAAGCAGCTCCCGTAAGCAGCCTAGGCAGTGGCATCAAATCTGCTGAGACCAGAAACGGGTGTGCAGACATGTAATCTATGAGGAGGGGATTGCAGAAGTGACCATGCCTAGTAGGCTTTCCATAGCTGCTTGACTGGTAAGGCGATGATGACAGGAGCACAGAGAAGGGGGTGGATCCCATCGGAGCTACCACCTCCTTACAAGCAGGAGCTCTGTGGAAAGCCTGCCTAGCACACCGCTGCTTAGGGCAGAATGGGGTGCCCATGCAATCAGTAAGGAGGGGCTAGAGCAATCCCTTCCTTGTAGATCACATGTTTGGGCACCTTGTTCTGACCTCAGCAGAAGGAACAGCATGCCAGGCAGGCTTTCCATGGAGCTCCTCAGCGAGTGGGGAAGCAACTGTGGCAGCTCTGACAGGGATCCATCCCCTTCCATAAACCTTTGAGTACAGGGTAAGAGGGATGGTGCTGCTCTTGCTGTGTGGACAACTGGATCAGCCAAATTGGATGATCCAGCTGTCCGCACACCCAACAGAAACCAAAACCTCTCTGGGGTTTCTGGAAAAAAATCTCTTGTTTTCCCTGACTTTGCTTAGTGCAGGTCAAAGTTGAATTAAGGGGTAAGAAACACCTCCCTGGAAATGGTTGTACATTATTAGGACTGCCAGCACCAGGTTCGAGGTGAGTACGGTGTTCTTGGCCTGAATGGATATGAACTGAGTCTGCTATTATATTCACTATAACATACTGAATTATATAAAAAGGGGGTGAGCAATATGCAACCCCCCAACTGATGTCCCTCTAGTGCATAGACTCCAGAACAAAGTGAGGGGTGTTTGAGCCTCCCTCCCCAAAATCAGGAGCAAAGGATCAGGACACCAAGAAGATTATCAGACAGGAACGCAACAAGCGTTCCTGTCCCACAGTCTCCAATTCTGTCCCTGTCCTGGCACAATAACCCTCCCCATCATACTTACCTTCTTTCCCGCCGATGGGCAGCTTAAGAATAAATGGAGCTCCATTCACTTCCTGGACTGAAATCCTACCCATTCTTGTAGGCAGATGCAAGCGTGGGAAATTCAAAAATGAAAAGTAAAATAACACCAAAAAAAGTTACACCAAGCATAGAAACACACTTTAAAACTTACAAGTAAGCCAAGGAGGTTCATAAAAAGTGCATCACTTGCCTGGATGTCACGATCCTACCCAGAAGTGTTCTGGCAGGACTGCCCATTGATGCTGCATTCACGTGACCTAAATGGCCCAAGGTTTCAGATGCTGGCACGAAAATGGGATGGGCGATCTGTTGACAGCTCAGCCCATCAATAAAAAGAAATGCCATAATAACACCAGTGAAACACAAAATGACGTCGTCATCTGATATTGGCATCCTTTTGCATTCCTCTGGTGTCATTATGGCACCACATTAGCCGCATCTGATAATCTCTCAAAGCTCTTGTACAGTTGAGCTCACTAATTAGATGTGCCCTGTTTATAGCCATATTTGCATTCACTTAAAAGGGCCTTATGTTTTTTACCCTTTCTTTGATATATTAATACTTTATACAATTTTATAATTTTTCATTTTATTATTTTGCAGTTTTCTTCATGGTAGCAACATTGTTAACTGTTTTAGATGGCAGTATTATGATTATGAGTCACTGTATTCTGTGCTTTCACTGTTTTGTTAAAAACATACATACAAAATTCAGCCAGTCTTAAGTCTGTTCCCTCCCCCCCACACACACACCTTAAAAACAGTTTCTCTCTGCTCCAGCATCTCTGTAGTGCCTATTGCTGATGGGAGCTGTAATCCAACAACATTTAGAGGACCACACTGTTCCTGCACTTATTCAAAGGAAATATGCCAATTTTGTAACAAAGTTTCTCTTCACTCTTTTTCAGGTGAGTGTTTGCTGGACAAGCCTCACAAGCCTATTCAGCTCCCTTCTGATCTGCCTGGAACATTGTACGATGTGAACAGGCAGTGCCAGTTTACCTTTGGAGAAGATTCTAAGCATTGCCCTGATACAGCCAGCACATGTACAACTTTGTGGTGTACTGGCACCTCTGGTGGATTGCTTGTGTGCCAAACCAAACATTTCCCTTGGGCTGATGGCACCACTTGTGGAGAAGGGAAGTGGTGTGTGAATGGCAAGTGTGTTAACAAAACAGACAAGAAGCATTATGACGTAAGTAAACTTTTTTTAAAAAATTAAATGTAAACAGTATGAAGCAAGATAAATTATGTGTAAAAGTAGCTGAGAGTTGTGACTGAACAAAAAAAGGGTATCCTGGGCCAGCCGAGCTTCATTTTGGGCAATCTGAGTATTTTTGGTAATTTTAGCCTAAAGTAACAGTGTATATGTTACCCTCAGAATTAGTTGCTAGGAAGTGAACTGTATATGTGAGCTGATAATCTATGGAAAGATGATGTAGCTTAATGCTATGCCAGTGTAACTCCACAAGACTGTAAGGGAACCAAAGCGGCTAGGTTGGTGGTGGAACTGTGTCCTTACGCTTTTCTGGCATATCTCGGACTCTTGCACAACAAATACACCCTTGCATTTCAGAAACACTTACATAAGTAGGTCTCTGAAACCTGCTAACAAAGTTTACATAGGCCAGCCACACAAGTGTAAGTTATCAACAGCTTTCTGGGTATAGTTTGTTTTGTTGTTTATATGTTAAATTATAAGCTCTTGCAGAGACCTTTCATACCTGATAAGGCACAGAGCTGGGAAAAGTAACTTGTTTGGACAGTGACTGCCAGAATTCCCAATGAGTATGACCATAGACTATGCTATTTAGGGAATCCTGGAAGATGTAGTTCAATCAAGTAACTGTTGTAAGCTATGGTAAAGCACCATCTGCATAAATGGCATTATACAAATAAATGAATAATAGGACTATAGCCCAACATTTCTTTTCAAAATATTTTTACACATGTCTTCATTTCTGTGTTTCCAAATGTAGACTCCTGTCCATGGAGGCTGGGGGTTATGGGGACCTTGGGGAGAGTGTTCAAGGTCGTGTGGTGGTGGAGTGCAATATTCACTGAGAGAGTGTGACAGTCCAGTTCCAAAGAACGGAGGGAAATACTGTGAAGGCAAGCGAGTACAATACAGATCCTGTAATATTGAAGACTGTCCAGACAATGGTGGTAAGTTTTACAAGAAATTCTATCATGGGTACAAAATGTAATTGTAATATGATAAAATGAAAAATGGCTCTCCAATGCCTAATAAATGTATTTTCTGTGTGCAGGCAAAACCTTCAGAGAGGAACAGTGTGAAACCCACAATGATATTTCCAAATCTCCTTTTGGAACTGGGCCTGCAGTGGAATGGACACCCAAGTTTTCTGGCGTATCTCCCAAAGACAGATGTAAACTTGTCTGTCTTGCAAAAGGCACTGGCTATTTCTTTGTTCTTCAGCCTAAGGTGGGTGTAAGCCTGGATGTGTGTATGAAAGATCAAAAAGCTTCAAGTGTGGCATTGTATTTTATCACAGTTAAGGTTGGTGAGAGAGACAGTCCAATATTACACTTAACCTTGTATTCAAATGACTGCATTCTTATAATTCTGCATACAATCTCATCTAATCAGTTGAAAAATAATTACATGCATAGTAACTTTGTTTCTGTATCTGATGGCTGATGTTCAAATAATCTATTTCAGCTTGTTCACAGTTGGATCTGTGAAATTTTCTGATATGCACTCATAAACTGCAATAGTTCTGATTTATTTTTATATACTGGGCACCAGTTAATCACAGAAAGACAAAATTGCATCATTTTACTGTTGGTGGTTGCAAAATTTGAGCTCTTGAAGGGTTTTTTTTTAAAAAAAAGAAAGTGGACCGGTTAACGATACACTTAAATTTCTTCTGTTGAAACCATATCTTAAAAGTGTTAATTGATTGGATTAGTTCCCATTGCTTTTAAACATAGTGATAATCTTTTCACTTTTTCTAATCATGGATTCCTTGTTGTTGTTTTTCAAGGTGGTGGATGGAACCTTATGTAGCCCGGATTCCACTTCAGTCTGTGTCCAGGGTCAATGCATAAAAGCTGGATGTGATCGCATCATAGGCTCCAGTAAGAAGTTTGATAAATGTGGAGTCTGTGGAGGCAATGGATCTACTTGCAAGAAGGTGTCTGGGATGCTGTCTAGTTCCAGGTGAGCTTTCACATTTTTATTGTGTTCTTTTAACCTCCTTAAGAGCATACGTGTTTTCTCACTAGAACTGTAAAATAATTATACTCATTCAGTTTAAGAACTAAAGGTTGTCTTCTAAAATGAACTACTTTGCCTTCTTCATCCTGGTGGCCTCAGGTGTTTTGGTCAAGGATGACCAAAAGCATAGTCAAGGATGATGAGAGTTGTAATCCAGAATATTTGGAGAGCACCAGGTTGGGAAAGGCTTGTTATACAAAAACCTCTAATGTTGGACCTATGAAGATCCAACCTAAATTCTTGTAGTTGTTGTGGTTCTTGAGTAAACAATGAAATGCTGGAGACTCAGTTGCTTCCCTTTTTCCCCTGTAGACCGGGTTATCATGATGTTGTGGTGATTCCAGCTGGAGCAACAAATGTAGAAGTTAAACAACGCAATCCCAGGGGTGCAAGACAAGATGGTAGCTTCCTTGCTATTAAAGCTGCTGATGGCACTTACATTCTCAATGGTGACTATACATTATCAACGCTGGAGCAAGACATTACCCATAAAGGAAGTGTTTTAAGATACAGTGGCTCATCTGCCTCTTTGGAAAGAATTCGTAGCTTCAGTCCTTTGAAGGAGCCTTTAACAATACAGGTCCTTACTGTGGGTGATTCATTTCGTCCTAAAATCAAATATACCTATTTTGTGAAGAAATCAGTACAGCCAGGGTCTGAGAAACCTTCCAATAAGAAGACTGAGTCATTCAACGCAATCAAGGAGACAATTTTATCTGAGTGGATTATTGAAGAATGGGGAGAATGTTCTAAGTCATGTGGTACTGGTTGGCAGAGGAGGTCTGTAGAATGTAGAGACCTTAATGGACAGCCTGCCACTGACTGCGCAAAAGAACTCAAGCCCAGTGATGTCCGCCCATGTGCAGACACACCATGTCCACGATGGCAGCTGGGAGACTGGTCGCCATGTTCTAAGACATGTGGAAAAGGTTTCAAGAAGAGATTATTAAAATGTCTTTCTTATGATGGTGCCGTAATGTCACATGAAAGTTGTGACCTTTCAAAAAAACCTAAACATTTAATAGACTTTTGCAATGTTACAAACTGCAGCTAAACCAGCACAGGTTGGGAAAACTAAATGTATATTTTATTTTTCAAACCAAAGCACTGAAAATGAGAGTGAGAGGTAGCAACTGTAATTCACACGGGAAAAGTCACAGTTGATTTACTGAGATGGGACAGTGCAAATAATGTTAGATAGTGCTGAATCATAAAAAAAAACAACACCCTGTTAACTGATAATCTGATCAAATGACAAGCAAGTCACTAGCTATTTCATCTTAGCAGATAAAGCCCTAAGGCATTACAATTTCCTCCTTTAAGTCTGTTACAAGTTAAACAAAACATAGGCAGCAGCAAAAGTGAGTTTAAACAAACATTTTTATGTCACAGTGAGGATTGGATTTTAGCCTTGTTGGGTTTTTTAAACTTCTTGTGTTTGTGTTGTGGTACTGATAAAATCACTTTCTTGATCAAAGTTGGGGAGAGAAAGACAATTTTTCTCCAAGCTTAATTATTGGTCAGGTGTTGCCTACCTCACAAAAAAGTAACAAAACTACACTATTTGAAAAGAATTTTTAACTATATTGTTCATGGCTGCTATCATTTTAGAGAATAGTTTTTGATATAACAGCAAAGTTATCTTCTCCATCAGGAAGCAAGCAAGTACAATCATGGCTGTTTATTCAGTCTCCTGATGACTAGAATGTAGTGCTCTCAATGGCTAATGTAACAATTAATTAATGATTTGATTTAATGAGATGTCTTTTCTTTGCAGCTGTTACACTCAGCTTGCAGAGTTAAAATGGTAACAATTCCAAAGCCACATACCATTCTTATTGGCCTGGACTAGTGTTCCCTTCTTGTGCCTCTGTGCTTCATGCCTCATTTGCTCTAAAGCACCCCAGTGAAGTCATGTTTAGCTTTGGAGTGCATGCATGTGTTTGGTTTCTTTGTGAAATCTAGTTTCATCATGAAAATGCAATCTTAAAATGCTGCCATTTGAGTTATGGTAATGGTCACCACCTTCTCAATGTGCAGCCTTACCGTGTGCTGGTATCAGTAAATTACTGTTCTTCAGTAACACACTGTCCACTACAGATGGATAAAAATCTATTAATTGACAGCACCCAATAATTTAACACTGCTCAAGTCATTTATAAGGCAGGGAAGATGAAGCTGACGGATAGCAGGTCCATCCACAGCAGTATGCGAATACCTGCATATTTTTTTAATGTATGTGCTAGGCTATAGATTATGAGGAAAATATGGCTCTCCATATGTATATAGTAAAACATATTCCTGTAGGGAATATATACTTCATAAGTATTTTTTAATTCCCTTCTGAGAAGGGTTATAATTGGTAATAAATGCATTTAATGAACCTATTTATTTTTATATTTCTTGTCTAATATGATCTCCTAAGTTATCACTTTTTAAAAAAGAAGATGTATAACAAGGATAGAGTATTTATACAATATATTATGATACTAGAGATAATAAACACTATGAATTTTGGAAACGATGGGATTTTTCTTTCTTTGATGTAACCAGTCAAGTTTTAAAAATAGCTATTGTGAAGTTTATCAGTGGTTATAATTGAAGTCATATTCCGTTATAGCTGTTAACACAGTGCCTGCCTGTAGGAGCATCAGTATTGGACTAAGCATAGTTAGAAAAAGATATTTTTGGAATGATGGCTTCCAGAACACCTAGTCTTCAACTACTCGTCATGTTGACTGAGGGATTTTGAGAACTGTAATGCAAACAATAGCTTCTTCACATACTGGGGGCTGACTTGAGGCCTTTTGGTTATCTTGCTCTGTTGGCATGTACAATCCATGTCACCTGGTTTGTTACTGGGAACGGGAGAGCTGGGATCCCTATCAAAATCAAGCTCAGAAAAATATTCAAAAATATAGATAAGCTAGCTAACTGCATGGCCAGTCATTCAGATAAGGCACCTTGGAACATGAATCCACTTGTTTTCATCACATCGCTGAATGTCTTGCTGTGGTATAGTAAAAAATGTTGGATCCTCTTGATGAGCTGCTTTATGTGAATAACTTGCTAAAAGAAGCAGCTTGTGCACTGTTGCATTTCAATGTGCCATTATACTGCTAATCAGAAATGTAGCCCACAGACTTCTCTGACAGATGGTTCTAAGAAACAATTAAACTTTTTAAATGCCCAGTGTGGTAAAAACAGAATATGTTATCAACTTACAATTTTTTTTAAAAAAAATCAGTGTGTAACTCTACAAGTATTTCAATGGTACAGTATTTTATTTGTTTGACACATTCATATAATATACAACATTATGGGTTGAATCCAGGATTTGCTTTCCCATATACAGAAGGGTGTCAGAGATGTATGGGGTGGCACCCCTAACACTGCAGCTCTCCACCAGCTCTCTAGCATTTTCAGAGAGAAGGGTGCCATGTGTAGGAGGATATTGACAAGTCTGTTTCTACTAGTCCAGTTGCCTGTTCCTAAATCTAGATCCATCTCTACATCTTGATCTTTTTCAATCTGGTTTCAGGCCAAGATTTGGCATAGAAAAAGTGGTACCCTTTTTCATGAGCTATAGTGAAAAAGAAACAGGGAATAGGAGCCCTCTTGATCTCTTAGCTTTTGATAACCATCAAATATGGTATCTTATTGGATCAGCATTGGGTTAGGCTTGGGAGACATGGTGATGCAATGGTTCTGCTGCTACCTCTAACATACATTTCAGAAAGTAGTACTAGGGTTTCTGTTGGGCTTTATGACATTTGGGCTGCAGGATCCCAGAAGGTTTCATTTTATCTCTTAGGCTCCCTAACATGCATATGACACCCTGGATGAGGTCAGCTAACGTTTTAGAGTGAAGCATCATCCACATGCTGATGACACCCAGTTCTATTGTCACTGGAGTTAGATAAGCCTGTGCTGCTCCTAAAACATTGTCTGATTAGACTAACAAAGAGAAGCTGAATCCTGACAAGGCAAGATGGAGTCACTGTGGGCAGGTGATTCTAAGCATGAAAAATAAGTGTTCAATCATTTCTGGATGGAGTTGTACTCTGGATGGAGTTGTACTCCTGTCATTCTCCAACAGTCAGTGTCATCAGCTTTTCTGTTTGTTAATGCCCTCATATCATGATATAACAAGAAAAAAATGAGTGTGGAACAGATCAGGAATCAGAGGAGGGGCCTCAACAGGAGCTAGACAAGATATTGTTGGAAGGAGCCTAGTCTGTACCGGTAAATCACAAAAGTTCCATGGACAATCTACAGTCTGTGAGTATCGATTTGCAAAAAAAAAAAAATCATAAAAGGATGACTAGTTTATTATAGAATCATAGAGCTGGGAGAGACCACGAGGACCATTCAACCCCCCTGCCATGATAAAATACACAAAGCACTCCCAACAGATGGCCATCCAGCTTTTGCTTTAAAACTTCCAAAGAAAGAGACTCCACCACACTCTGAGGCAGTGTCTTCCACTGTCAAACTTCCTACCATCAGGAACTTCTTCCTAATGTTTAGGTGGAATTTCTTTTCCATTGCTCTGTGTCCTAGTCTCTGGAGGCACAGAAAACAAGCTTGTTTCATCCTCAGTATGACATCCCTTCAAATATTTAAACATGGCTATCATGTCACCTCTTAACCTTCTCTTCTTCTACAAGCTAAACAAACCCAGCTCCCTAAGCCACTCCTCACAGGGCATGGTTTCTAGACCTCGTACCATTTTGGTCACCCTCCTCTGGACATGTCCCATCTTGTCAATATCCATCTTGAATTGTGCCCAGAACTGGACACAGTGTTCCAGGTGAGGTCTGACCAATGCAGAAGAATAGAGTGGCACTATTACTTGCCTTAATCTTCTAGACACTATACTCCTATTTATGCAGCCTAGAATCGCATTGACCTTTTTAGCTGCCACATCACACTGTTCACTCATGTTCAGCTTGTGGTCTATTAAGGCTCCTAGATCCATTTCACATGTACTGTTGTCAAACCAGGTGTTACCCATTATATATCTGTGCATTTCATTTTTTTTTCCTGGCCAAATGTGGTACCTTTAATTTCTCCCTTTTGATTTTTTTTTTTTTTTAAATTTGGCCCAGTTCTCTAATCCATTAAGGTCATTTTGAATTCTGATCCTGACCTCTGGGGTATTCACTGCCCCACCTCATTTGGTGTTATCTGAAAATTTGATAAGAATACCCTCTACTCCATCATCCAAGTAATTTATAAAGACGTTGAATAGCCCAGCACAGAACCCCACCAGTCACTTCTCTCCAGGATGAAGAGGAGCCATTGGTGAGCACACTTTGAGTTCGGTTGATCAACAAATTACATTGTCTAGCCCACATTTTACTAGCTTAATTACAAGAATTTAATGTAGGACTTGTCAAAGGCCTCACTGAAATCAAGGTATGCTACATCCACAGTGTTCCCTTCACCTACCAAACTTGTTTGCATATTTTATATTTATAGCCCATCTTTTATCAGAATGCAATCCCAGGGGAAGGATTAAGATATCTTTATAAATATAAAGATATGAATATATAATATATATAAATCTTTATATTGAAGGGATCAATATATCTTTATAAAACCAATTAAAATGCTTAGCAGGCAGCTAGTATCCAAAATTCCACATACTCTTCCCATCTCCTGTCTCAACTCTAACATGTAGACCCAAATGTTCTAATCTAAAGGCCTGTTTGAAAGGTGTTGTATTCATCTGGTACTGAAGGCTGACCAAAGTTGGTGCTAGTCCAACCTCTAGGGAATGAGTCTTCAACTCTTGAAGGATGCTATCAGGACTTCGAGGCTTTGTAAGATGATTGTATAACTCAAAAACTATACTATCTTAATTCACTAGTAGGAAAGGGGACTACTTTAGCTACTTATGTCCAAGCCATTTAGGGCTTTCTGCATCAAAACAAACACATTGGATTAGTGTCATCAACAAACAGCCAATGCCACTCCTTAAGGGTTGGTGGTTGGTCCACCAAAAATTCCCTGAGCCATGACAAATGTCCACAACTGTGTGCCTCTGATACTGTCCTGTGAAGGAAGGTTGTTTTCTTCCTTAAGGGAGTGCCCAATACTGCATGCTGACACTAGAGGGATTATTAGCAGAAAGACAGAAAGAAAGAGAGAGAGAGAGAAATCGACCGACCAACAAGAGCAAAACAATCAATCTCAGAACATGCTTTCTTCTGGCCTTTAAATGCCATTTTATTTATTTGCAATATGGATCAGCATAATGGTTTGTGTCAGGCAGAAAAGTCCCTGCGGTGTTATTTGGCCATAGCTCTTACAAGAACACATCCAAGAAAACACACAACCACTACTTGGCAACTGCAAGAGTAGGCATGAAATTGCACAGTAGTATACATGTACAAACCTTTCATGAAATGTGGAATTTAAGCCTGCTGGGGTCATGAACTTTGGGGTTTAAAACATCTTCTTGTATTTTTAAACAAAGCTTTATTTTGTACAGCCTGTGTCAGCAGTTGGCCTGCTTTGGTGCCACATAAGGACAATTATTAAGCTTGCTAAAGTCAGATGTTTGCCATTGTGGTGCATTTATATTCTACTTCTTAGGAACTGCTTTTTTGGAAGAATATATTGTTTTTAATTACCATAGGCCTGTGGTACAGATGTTACTGCTCAAGATATTTAGCCCATGCTTTAAAAGCTCTGGTCATGTCTTGCCTTCTTTCTGTTCTTCCTGTGTTACACTTCAGTTCTCTCTCTCTAAAATGCTGCTATCAACAAGGGGTAACCATATAGGCATGTTGCAGCCAAGGCAACATAGTACAGTATAACCTTAAAGGCCAAACCAGTTGTGGAATAAATTTTGTTGGACCACTGTCCTATTCAACAGGATCATGAAGTGTAGCAGACTTATGTACATGTCATCCACATTAGGGACTGATAATCCCTCCTTATCTTAAAATGTGATTGACGACATTGATTGCCAGCAACGTCCTATTTCTTGCTACATTGAACACACAGGTCAGCTGCTTTGTCACAGGTAAGGCAACATATGGCCAGCAGGCTAGTAGCCATCTTGCAGGGTTCTGTGGAGCAGAAAGATATATTAGCACCCTCTCATGCCATAGAAAGCTGCTTCTATTGCCACATAATTTCAACAAATTTGCTCTCCTAATGAGACTAAGGAGATTATCAGATGTGTCAAAAGTGGCATTACAGCAACGCCAGGAGATAGCAAAAGGGCACCCTTTTAAGGCAATGTTGTTCCCCCCTCATTATGCACCCGTTCTGCCGTTCCACCGGCACTGCTTTTTATTGATGCGAGAAGCTGTCAATAGATCCCCCATTCCATTTGTGTTCCAGATTTGCCTGTGTGTGACAAGGTGCCCCATTATGCTGGCGAGATCCCAGCATCAATGGGACGTCCCTGTCAGAACACTTCTGGGTGAGATCGGGACATCCAGGTAAGTGACACCCTTTTTATGACCCTCCCCAGATTACTTTAACATTTAAATGTGTTTTTGTGCTTGCTGTCGCTTTTTTAATGTTATTTTTATTTTTATTTTTGAATTCCCCACACTCACGTCTTCTCGTGAGAATCCACAGGATTTCGAATGAGGAAGTGAACAGAGCTCTGTTAGAGCTCCTTTCACTCCTGGGCTGCCCTGTCGACTAAAGAGGAAGTAAATGGGGTGGGGAGGGTGATTGTGGCGGAACTGGGACAGGACAGGGGCAGGAGCAGAGATTGTGGGACAGCAACAAATCTCCTAAGTCACTGTGTTCTGTGGCTACTGATCTTGGACTCAATTTGCTGCTCTTATGTCTTTCTTATCAACAGATAACCAAAATTATTTTATTGTCTTATTGTTTTCATTCCTGGCTTCCTAGGAGATCTGGATGAGTAGTCTTCAATGATGTTCTAACCTGCTTGGGCACCCTGAACTCCTAGACACATATTTAGGGTGTTCATGACTATCTATACATTCATCATCTGTCTGTCTTGATTCATTCCCCCAACTACAGGAAAAGAGATTCCATCCAACATTAGGAAGAAGTTCCTAATGGTAAGAGCTGTTTGACAGTGGAATGCTCTCCCTCAGAGTATGGTGAAGTCTATAGATTTTCCTTGTTTTTTTTCCGGGCTGTGAGGCCGTGTTCTGGAAGAGTTCTGGAACTCTTCCAGAACACGGCCTCACACCCAGGGAAAAAAAACAAGGAAAACCTATGGATGCTGGCCATGAAAGCCTTCGACTTCACATGGTGGAGTCTCCTTTCTTGGAGGTTTTTAAACAGAGGCTGGATGGCCATCTGTCAGGAATGCTTTGATTGTGTGTCCCTGCATGGCAGGGGGTTGGACTAGATGGTCCTTGTAGTCTCTTCCAACTCTATGATTCTATGAGAACTAAATATTGCCTCAAGGCAAGCTACTCTGACAGCCCTACTCACAGAAATCTGATAAGAAATGCATAACACCATTCACAGTAAAACAAAAGCAAGTAATAGCATCAGTCCTAGAGTGTGATATAAATGCCCCAAATCATTGATTTAAAATGTTTTCTTGGGGGAGGGAGGAATTACTTCATTTTGATTAATAAGGATTGTCATGCTGGATCAGAATATAAAATCCATCCACCTCAGCATTTTGCTTTCTCAATCCTGGCAGATGCTACACAGGAAGTTCACAAGAAGGTCACCATGGCAATATTCATCCAATACTATTAGTCCCCAGCATCTGGAAGTCAGAAGTAAACAGAGTCAACATTGGGGGTGGAAACATCAGGCACTTGCCAAGGTTCATATATCTCAGCAAAAAAGTCTTGGCTAACTCCCAGAGCACCTGGCCTGATGCTTGTCTTTCTTGCCATAGCTGCCTGTTTACCTGCTCTTGCTAAGTGACTAGCAGTGGTTTGAGAGTGAGCCATTGCTACCTATTTGATTGCCCTCTCTCTGCATGTGGCAATGGGAATTGTGACCACAAGAAGAATGGGCAATGAAGAGGGAAGCAGGGAAATGGTGGCAATGAAGAGGAGGGCACTAAAGTCATCTTATTTGATAGTGTACCCTCTAAACTCAAAGTTGGCTCTGTCTGTGGCCCTTGATGTTGTATTTCTAGCAATGAAGATAAGTCGTTACTGTGCCATGGCAGATCAGTCTTCATGTCCATGAACCTCATCTGCCACTGAAACCTCATCAGGATCAGAAGGGGGCACATTCCCCAATTTTTGGAGCTCTACACGTGTGTGGAGGGGTGGATGCCAGTTCTGTCAGGCAGAGGATGGCCACCTTACACCTTAAAACAAGGGTGGAAAACTTTCTAGGGCTGGGAGCCACATTGTCCCTACTACCAGAGAATCCATGGAAGAATGGTAATCTCCCACCACTACTGTTACTTAAAACCTGCCAATGATTTTTTTTTAATGATTAAAACTGCCGATGTCATGTCTGCTGCTTCTGCCAAAATCCCAAACATGCATTGTCTCCCAACAAAATCGCACTCCAAGAGTCCTGTCATATGATACATGGGAACTTTACAAGCAGCTTTCTGAGAGTGCATTTCTTCCATGAAACAAGGTGTGCACTATATCTCCTGGCAGAATTACTGGGATATTGATGGCAGTGGCAGGGAGCTGGGGGTAGCAGCAGAAACGGCCAAGGAAAAGGTGTAATACAGTCTGTGTGCTGGGTGCTTTCCCACTCGTACCTTAGACCTTACATAGAGGCAACTGGCTGCAGAGATCAGGAAAAAAATTACATTGTATGGAACAGTATTTCTCAGGCTATCTGATGTATGGGACTGGCAATTATTCTTTTCCAATGTGTCGGAGACTGGCACCATCTTTGTGCCCATTGGCTAAAATTGTTTCTTTCTTTTCTGGAAATTCACCATGGACTTGTAGCCATTGGCTCAGGGATAAGCACCAGTCCAAGGACCACTGCTTTGAGAAGCATTTGTGCAGGCCACATCACAGGTACAGTTTTTTACACTGAGTGGCAATTTATTTATTTGTTTATTTATTTTATGCAATTTATATGCTGCCTTCCTCCCAAAGTGGGACCCAAGGTGGCTCACAAAACAATTAAAATCCCAGTTAAAAGCAATTAGAATCAATTAAAAACATACAAAGTTTTTTAAAAATAGAAACAGATAAAAAGAACATTAAAAACACACACCGATAAAAGCCGCACAGATGCAGTTATATAGTACATCAGGGGCCTGCTTGAACAAAAACATTTTTGCCTATTGGTGAAATGAAAGCAGGGATGGGACCAACCTAGCCTCCTACAGGAGGGAGTTCCAGAGGGTGGGAGCAGGCTCTGAGAAGGCTCTCTCTCATGTCCTCACTAAGTGAGTCTGTGATGGTGGTGGGACCAAGAGAAACCCTTCCCCTGAAGATCTTAAAAGCCATTCATAGTGAGAGATATGAACTTTCAGATAGTCTGGACCTAAGCTGCACAGGACTTTATAGGTCAAGACCAACACTTTGAATTGTTCCCAGAAATGAACCAGTAGCCAGAGAAGCTGTTTTAATGTGGGAGTTATAGGCTCCCTAAAATTGGCCCTGGTCAGCATTTTGGCCTCAGCATTCTGGACCTGCTGAAGTTTCTGAACAGGCAGTCTATTTATGCATAGCATTTGCACAGCAGCTGTACATCTAACAAAAGGACAATAACTGCTATTTGTGGATGGTGGATGAAGTGAATACATTTTCCCTATGATTTTGGCTCCATGCAGCTCTTACATGGATATAAGCTTTTTGGCAATGCAACACATGGCCAGGACTCCATCTAAATTAGCCCTATTCCTAATGATAGCGAGGAAAGGAAAACCATTTTTGTTCTTGATTCAGGACAGAAAGTAAAGAATACATAATTTTGTCTCATTATCTTCCATCTAAAAGTGATAAAACAATTCTATATTGATTTTCCTGTTCCCAAACCCACCCCACCTCAACCTAAAAGTAATATATATATATATATATTCTTCCAAAACTGCTGCATCAGGTTCAATGAGCTGAAGTCATAAATGCTACACCCACTCCTTTCCTCTGCAACATAATTTATGGTGGAAAGGTTGATGAAGCTTAAATAAGAGACACCCAGCTCAGTCAGCAATGCTCCATTTTAAGAGGGCAGCAGTATTTTTTGTTGTTATTGAAGATAATAAACTGTTCCATGCTATTCCAGACAATATTGAATTAAAATCTGTTGGGAAACATATGGGAAGGAAGTAGTTCTTTTACAGAAACACCAATTACTGATTTCTTTTCTCCTGGCTTTAAGTTAAAATCATATAGTCTTATAGACAGACTTTGTTCTTTAGCTGTGAGCATTCACATTTTTCAAAATGCATTATCTTCACAGAAGGAGAGAAAAGGTTATAAGACTATTTGATGGAAAGATTTTTATGACCATACTGTTTCCTAATAATTGTTCATGGTGCTATAGCTTTTACACATTGCAAAGCTAAGATTGTGTGGCGTAACGGATTGTACACCTAATAACTTGAGGCTTATGGTTCTTAACAAATCAATCCTTTCATTGCTTAAGGCTGCAGACCTATACACATTTATCTGGGAGTACACCCTAATGAGCCAGTGTGATGTAGTGGTTTCAGTGTTAGACTAGAACTCTGGGAGACCAAGGTTCAAATCTCTACTCTGCCATAGTGGTTGAGCTGGAGCAAGTCCCACTTTCTTGGCCTGAGACAATGGCAAACATCCTCTGAATAAATCTTGTCAAGTAAACCCTAGGATAGGGTTGTCATAAGTTGGGGTCAAAGGCACATAACAAGAGTTCATCAGGACTTTGTTCTGGTTATGTGCTTTCAAGTCATCATAGTCCTGATTATCTCTGTATGGGTTACGTTTAAGTAGACAAATGTAGGACTGTGTTCTAATGCTGCAGTCTCACACTCAGTTACCTGGGGGTAAATCCCATTGAATTAAGCAGGA
This sequence comes from Gambelia wislizenii, assembly GCA_030847615.1. Lineage (NCBI taxonomy): Eukaryota > Metazoa > Chordata > Lepidosauria > Squamata > Crotaphytidae > Gambelia > Gambelia wislizenii. The sequence continues at coordinate 287,862,775 of JAUMIR010000003.1, forward strand.
GTTCCCAGTGAGTAAATGGATAGGCCCATGCTGCATAACATTCAGATAATTTTATAGCTTCAGCACTATATTGTTTCACTTACAAAAATTACAGTGGCAATATTAGGCGGTCACTTATGCAAAGCCAAAAAAGGCAAAAGAGAACACAAATTTGCCCCCAAATTTTAAAACATTAATTTATATGTATGGAAACTATTGCTGTTGCTCTGTACTGCCAAATCAATTTTGATTTGACAGCTTAAAAAGTTAGTGAGATTCTGGGCTGCATCAATAGGAGCATAGTTTCTAGATCAAGGGATGTAATAGTACCATTTTAATTCTGCTTTAGTCAGAGTACTGGAATAATGTGTCTAGTTCTGGGCACCGCAATTCAAGAAGTATGTTGACAAGCTAGAACATGTCCACAGGGGGGCAACCAAAATGGTGAAATGTCTGAAGCCATGCCCTATGAGGAGCAGCTTAGGGAGCTGGGTATGTTTAGCCTGGAGAAGAGAAGGTTAAGAGGTGACATGATAGTTGTATTTAAATTCTTGAAGTCATGTTGAAGATGGGGCAAATTTGCTTTCTGCTGCTCCAGAGACTAGGACACAGCACAATGGACTCAAACTACAAGAAAAAAGATTCCACCTAAGCATTAGGAAGAACTTCCAGATGGTAAGAGTTGTTTGACAGTGGAATACTCTGCCTCGGAGTGTGGTGGAGTCTCCTTCTTTGGAGGTTTTTTAACAGAGGCTGGATGGCCATCTGTGGACAGTGCTTTAATTGTGTATTCCTGCAAGGCAGGGAGTAGGACTGGATGGTCCTCATGGTCCCTGAAGGATAGTTGTTTTTCCTTCTTATGGTTGTTTATATTTAAACTGGATTGGAGAGCCCTGCATTAGAGGACTCCTACAAATAGAAAACTGTCTTCAGTAAAGCTGGACCATGGAAATTCAATATCCAGGGACAGTGGATCCTAAGACTGCAACAGGACTTTACACCTTATTGTCTCCGTTCTTCAGTTAATATTATTTGATCATGGAAAGTTCAGTTCAGGCATAAGGAATATGCAACAAAAGAAGTACAGAAGGCAAAAGAAAACCATTTATAGACAAAAATCTGAATCAAAGAGGATGCTATATGAATGTGTGTTTGTGTGTGTGTGTTTTCCAAAGGAAAATGGGCACTTTGAATAGTCTCCCAATGATAAATTATCACCCGTTTTTTTGACAAAGAACAGCATATTTATTGCATATTTAGATTAAATAAAGACATATTGGTTCCATCTTCTCCAGACAGCTTCTTTTCAAAGGCTCCACTTAGTTTCCTGTTTTCCTCTCTAATGCTCCAAAGTTTGCATACAAAGAACTTAGCAATGTTGGCCCTGCCTCTCCTAAATCATTTCAAGTTTCTGGAGAAGTAAAAGAAGAATACTTTGTTGCAAAGGAAGACAGATTAAACAACAGGTATGGCTAATGGCCACTTTATACATTGCATTTTTCCAGCACAGGGAAAATGCCCTTGCCTCTCCATCTGATCCAGATATATGGGGTACTCATGCCATACTTGATACTTGATTGGGATACTTGTGGTGGTGTTTATCTGAGAGCTGAAGACCTTCAAGGTAGCTTGCAATATGCATTTCATACAAAACAAGCTCTTCAATATCTCAAGTGTAGCCAGATTGAGAGAGAGAGAGAGAGAGAGAGAGAGAGGATGTCAACACTTCTCTTTGAAACCATCCATTGTGAGTCTTGTGAGAAGCAGCAGTAGCTATAGGGAGAGGGGGGATGAGGGAATTGCCTCCCAAATAAAATTTTTAACCTCCCCCCCCCATGAAATTTTCCTTCAGTCCCCAAATTTCTAGCATTACAGAGAGAGAGAGAGAGAGAGAGAGAGAGAGAGAGAGAGAGAGAGGCTGAAAATCACTCACACCTAGAACTCTTCTATTTGCTGTTTTCACAATCCCTAAGTAACAAAGAATGTTGCCCCTTCTCTTTGGATGGTTAAACTGTATTTTTAAATACTCCACTGAACTTCTAAGTTACTGCAATGGTAGGAAGTTGAAGAGTGAAGGAAAATTTCATGGGGTGGCAATGCCCTCATCTGAATAGTTGTAGTCATAATCATTTATGGCAATGTTGCTTACTCTCCTGAAAGCTCCAGTTGTATCTGTCAAGAGCAGGAAATATAAAGGATACCTTAATGCACAGATGTGATGCTTATAGACAGGATTGGAGGTCCTCACCTGCCCTGCAAGGTTCTTCTGCTGTTACCTCCAATCAGTAAATACAGACAAGAGGTAAGATGTTTAAAACCTCAGAAGGCTTTGCCTGCAGGAGAGCTGTTTTGCATTCTGGGAAAGTCTTGCAAGGAAATAGACAAGAGGGTACCTAAGGGAGAAAGCATTCCCTAAGACTTCAAGGAAGCTACTACCATCGTTTGGAAAATCTTACTTTTTTGAAAATAACTAGATTCTGCTGGTGACATAGGAAGCTGTAAACTGTAACCTCTTGTTACACCTGCACCTTTTTTTATGTTGCAGAAGAAGATAGCCTTGTGTAATGGTCCTCGCCCCTGTGCACAACAGCGACAGGATGTTCACAGATGCAGCTCTTTCCTTTCAGGCATTGATCTGTGGCAAGATTGTGACCAGGTACACACTAGCTGCCCTCCTACACTCAGGGAAGAAAGAGCAGTCTTGCCCTGGGGGAACAAGGATAGACAAAACATAGCCAGGCACACCCCACAACCAGTTAGCAGGGTGCATACCTGTGGCCACGACCCCACCAGCAAAGATGAAGCAACCTCTGCCTCCTCCAAGAGAACAGCGTAAGTATGCTGGTGGTGGCTTGCACTCTGCTTGGCCCTGCTGAGTTGCAGTAAAAAAGGTAAGTTATTCCCAAGCTCTGCCTCTTAACTATAAGCAATCGCAAGTGTTCAAGTAGCATTTTTCAGTTATTCCTGAAGCCTATTTGTGTCAAGAATTCAAGAATACAAGTTTTGGCTTGGGGCTCTCTTGAATATCTCTTCCATCAGAAGTAACTAATATTCAGCACTGAAGGCCACCTCAGAGTTGCTTCAGAAAGGAGATGGTCTTTTCACTTGCCTATAATTAACATATGGAACAACTCAATCACTTAAAATTCCATAACTTTATTGGGGCTGTACCTCTCATTTCCAAGTCATTTTCAACAAGAAGGTGATACATGGTATGTACTGTACTCTTATATTTTCAAACTCGTCTGTGGAGTCATGAGAACTAGAAACATATTTCTCTTATAAACACAAACTGGAAATTTCAGAGTCCAGACACCAACCATTCAAAGCCCAGAAGACCACACAGTGCTTTGGGAACTTGATGTAGACTAGACCACAATCACTGCACTATCCAATGTTGTATTTATATTTGCCAAATAGCACCGTATAATCCAGTCTTTCCTTTAATCAGCTGGAGTCTTTGTTTCCATACATTTCTTCCCACAAGTTAATGAGTCTTGAGTGACTCTTTAGAACACTCTCTCATGCAATGGTAAACTATTCTTAACATGCCACTTTTATATTCCTCTGCCTATTTCCACAGATAAACTACATACAGCATCAATGTAGTACCGGTAGAGCAAATATTTTTGAGATTGGCTTGATGAGATCAAATGTGAAATTGTCCCAGATTCATAACAACATTGTTCTAGTTGTTCAAAAATATAAGAGAGAAATGGGGGGGGGGGAAGAAACAAGTTTTCAAAAATTTCACACAGCATTTCCTGTGATATGATGTCAAAGAAAGCTATAATTTAAATCGTGCTTGCAAATCATTACATTTCTGTCTCTGTTTTTGTCTATGTTCTGGTTTCGGGTGGATAACAGATCCAACACAGTCCCTGCCCATCCTGTCTCACCATAGAACAAAGGGAGAACTTGGTGTCACTGGCTTCCTCTTTCCTGTTTCTGTTTGGCTTGGTCCCCCTTTGGGCTGTTGGATAGTTCCAGCTGTCCCTTCCCTTTTTGTCCTCCCACTGGGACCCATTCCTAGATGGCCCCCTGAGGAGTTCTGAAATTGAGAGCACTCACTGTGAGAATGTAAGGAAGTGACATATTAGGGTTATCAGAATAACTAAGTAGAAAGTGCTGTCTTTTGAACATATTCAATTTTAATTTTAATTTTAATTTTAATTTTTAATTTTATTTTTTGCTATTCTGGTCCATCTCTGAAATAAATAAGGATCATAAACAAAGAACTATTTCTTCACATATGGAACAAGTGATAAATCTAAATCTGCACAACTTCCTTGTCTCCATCAAGCATTTGCCCTCTAAGGCCTAGAGCAGGACAAAGAACCTTCAGCCCTTCAGAAGCTAGTAAACTACTACTCCCATGCTGCATCATCATTGGTAAGTCTGGCTAGGGTCATGGGACCTGAAGTTCAACAATATCTGGCACAGAGCTTCGAAGTCCCTCTTTTGGACTATAACTTCTAGAATCAGCATGACAACTGCCCTAGTTGGCTAGGGAATTCTGGGAACTGCAGTCCAAAAAAAGTAAGATTCTCAGATTCTAGTTTAGAAGGGCATAGGCTCGCCTGCTCTAACTGGCAGCAAGGCATTGATGACATGTTTTGTTTTGTTTTTCTTGGAACAGGAGGTGGCGGTTGCAATTGCTCTCATGGAACTGAGATCACTGTGTACTCAACTACTCCTTGGATTTGGAATCACCTTAGCTCCCATATTAATTATTTACACACAGTGGTAAGCCCCCATCCCACACAACTATTTACATATAATGGGTTGCTGCCTTTGACTATCACATTAATCTATTTGTTTGCTTTCAGCAAGTTGGAGTTCCTTTCCATAGCTATATAACTATAATTTCACAGCATGAATTCTGTATCACAGAGCAAGTGAAGACAGATGTGCCTAAAGCAACAAGCTCTTTAATAGGTCTTATAAAACCTTCAGATGGTCACTTTTTCTCCCCTTAAAAGGTATCAAAATTACAATTGCAAATGTTTGCATCAGGGCAGTTACATAATTTCCCTCTTGCCAGTGCCTGCAAGAAATTTTAGTCATTTTCATCACATTTGGCATGCCCTACTGTGCCAGTGCATTCAGTTTCAATTAAGTTCTGTTCCTTTGCAGTGTTTAAGTGGATTCTTAGAACTGGAGGAAAGGAGCAAGAATGTTCAGAATCAACACGTTTGTTTATTACAGTTTTACTCACTTGAATAAAACAAGTGAAGATGAATCATCTGTTATTTCTACAGATGCAGGGCCAAATTAGATGTGATGTAGTAGACCCATGATGAGTGTCCCCCAAGTTCTTGTTGTGTTCCATGGAAGTGTTGTTTCTACCACAGCAGTGATACTTTCCCCCTGCCCAGCCAAAATAACCCCAAAGTGCATCATCAAGTAGACTTTGTGGTCAAAATCTATTTGTTAGTCTGAAGTAGAGTTGATCCATTGGATCATTGAAAACTTGGGAAATCAGTGCTTATGTACATTCTATTGATTCAACTTCTACTTCCAAGAGCAATGTGGATCATCTGAAAGGAAAAACCCAACCACACCCTATTTTTTACTATCAGGAAGCCTTATATGACTCAAATTATTTGAAGGACTGTGTTCTCCCATACAAACCTGCTCTTATTTTGAGATTTCCTTGGGAGGTTCTTCTATCTGTCTCACCATCCTCACAGATGTAACTGGTGGAAACATAGGAGAGGGCCTTCTTGGGAGCTGTACCCAGGCTCTGAAACTTCCTTCCTGGAGAATTTAGACTGACACTCTCCTTGCTCTCTTTCTGTAGGCAGGTAAATACTTTTGTTGTGGTGGTGGTTTCAGCAGGCCTTGGAAGACTGATTGCTCAAAAGGAACGGGCCTTGTATAATGTGCTGGATTTTCTATTTGCTGTTTTCCTTTTAATAGAATATGTTTTTAACAAGTTTTTTTTAAAAAAATATAGTTTAATTACATTTGTAGCATTTGTTGTGAAATTTTAGTTATGTTTGTTTTAACTGCTGTTAGATGCCTTGAGTCCTGAACTGGGAAAAAGTGAAACAACAACAACTTTGATTGTCCTCTTCTCAACATCACCATCTACTTCTGAAAAGAATGACATAGTGATATATTGAAGCTATTGATGATTGAGCAGTGGTAGGATGATGTCCTGGGAACCAATGGGGATGGTGATATCAAAGAATGTATACATAGTTGCCTATTTGCCTTCAAAAAAAATTGAATGCATTGCTTTGGCAGTAAGGGTTTCTTGATGAATAAAGAAGGGAATGGTGTGAACTTCCATGCGGGTATCTGGATTATAATAAAATTATTCTTCCTCCTTCCTTTTGCCTACCTGTTATGCCCTGTCCTCCTCAGACTATAAGAAGCCTCCAATCCAAAATGGTACCCTGAGACAACAGCTAAAAGAAGAGGATTCATGTGCCACCACTGAACAAGAAGATTCCGATGAATGCCTCCATTTGCCTGGCAGAAGCCTTACAAGAGGTCTAGCGAGCTTTTTCTGCCCAGGGTCTTAATTCCAGTTTGGGAAATTTCTCAGGGGCCACATTCCAACACTGGTGAGGGCCAAGTGCCCAGAGCAGGGCCAAAACAATCTGTGCAGGGCCAGATATAACCCTTACCAATTTGGATATTTTCTCTACTAAACATACAAAGCACAGTTCAAGTCACTCACTCTGTAAAGCACAACTCATCCTGAATAGATTCATATTTCACTCATGAGTGAGTCCTGAGAAGAGGCTGACCATTCACTGACATTCACATTCACTTCTAAAAAGTCTGCAGTTGTTATTACTTCAGCGCTTTTATTCTTCCCATAGTGTGATGCCTAGGATCCACAGTGCAATTATGCCCCTTGGCTGCAAGCCAGAGATGAGTTTATGGACTTTATCAGACTATCCCTTTAAAGCATTCTTTTGCTGGTAGGGGAAAAAAAATTATGCCAACAAAAGAACGCTGCCCCCACACACACACTTACCTCTAATCCTGGCAAAGGCAGCTTCTGCAATGAAAGAGAAAGTGAACAGAGCTCCGTTCACTTTCTCCTTTGAAATCCCATGAAATATCACAAAACTTCATCACACAGGAAATTAAAAAAAACAAAAATAACACTAAAAATGTTTTTAAAAGCACAAAAACACACTTTAAAATTTACAGGTAACCCAAGGAGGGTCATAAAAAGTTCATCACTTACATGGATGTCATGATCTCACCCAGAAGAGTTTGCATCAGACTGGCCACTGACGGGGTAAGTATTGGGGGGGGAGACACAAGGTTGCACAAGTTGACAGGGGGGATCAATTGATGGTTTAAGCTGTCAAATAAAAAGTACAGTTTTTTAAGGGGACATAACCACGAAAGGGGGACTTCATGTGGCACCCTTTCATGGTTATGTGGTGTCATTATAGAATCATAGAATTGTAGAGTTGGAAGAGACCACGAGGGCCATCCAGTCCAACCCCCTGCCACGCAGGAAATCCTGATCAAAGCATCCCCGACAGATGGCAATCCAGCCTCTGTTTAAAGACCTCCAAGGAAGGAGACCCCATATGATGCCTTATTCTGTGTGTCTGATAAAGTCCATACTGTATGTGGCAGGTTTCTGAGCTGCAAAGCAGAACACAGAATTGTGAGCAGCAAAGCAGAGCACAATTCCATACAACAGCATCCTAGGCTTTAAATATTGTCTTACCACTGATCAGATGTAACAATAGCAGAAGTTTGTAGCCAGATGAGGAAGCTGGTGGCAGGGCAGGGGTGGGGGTCATCACATCTAGGACATGTATTTCCCAGCCCTGCCCTACAAGTTTTGCTTAGATTCCATCACATAGCAACAACACTGGGCCCAAATAAAGGAGGGAAATAATGCAGCTAGAAGTCTGAGCAGTAGCAAAAGAAGGGGATGGAGGAACAGAACTGTGACATGTTCTTTTTACTTAGAAGGGCTGCAGTTAGTACTGTATGTACTAATATACAGTAAGGTGGTGCCCTGTAGCCATCACAGGCAGAGCCTGCAGACAATAAAAGCTGCTAGTTCAAAGACAGCAGCTGTTTCTGAAAATCTCTTGGTGACTCAGAGCCTGCCTAGCTTTGCAGCCTGCAGTCCTTTGGAGTAAAAGAGCATGTCATAGATCTGCTCCCCACCTCTCCATCTGCTGCTACTCCTGGATGGAAAAAAAATTAAAACCAGTTCAGTTCACAATTCACAGGACCAGCCTCAGCAGAGCTAACTCCTTCCTTACTAGATGGCAGGTAGCCAAGACTATCTTGCTTCATATGGCTTTTGGTCCTCAATTTTTTTCAGTGTGTGTGTGCGCGTGTGTGTGCGTGTGCGTGTGTGTGTGTGCATTAGGAATTTTTTAAATGGCTATTTTGTTTTAAAGTATTTTTAATTCCTTTTAATCAGGGGGGGGGTTCCATGTTAGTGGGGTTGGCGTATCTGCTCCAGGTTTTAGCCTGAACTTTAAAGGAACTGTCCAAGATGCCAAAGTCTATTCAGGTTCAGCATGCTGAATAAATCCTTTCATGTTCAGACTAAGAGACAGGGCAGATTCACCACCACAGTGACATGGGAGCCACAGGTTGCTGCTGTTATTTTTCTATCTGTTGTAGTGTACCACACCTTGGGAACTCTTCTGTGCTGAGAGGTGACAAACAGACAGATAGGTAGGTAGGTAGGTATAAGGCTTGCTGCTTTGGCCACAACCCATTTACAGCAAAACAAAATACTACTGATATTAATGGGGCAAATGGGTTTGGGCTTGCAGTCCACCATTTCCAGGATGGCAAAACTGGAGTTTGAAAATGTTATTTTTTGCACTACGGAAATTATCACACAGTATCCTAGAAACTGGAACTGTCCTGCTACCCTGCCCACTGCTACATTCCCACCCCACCCCCATCCCTGTAATGGTAGAAAAGAAATGTTCAGACACTTACCTTGCCGCACGATCTGGAGTGCTCCCCCTCTCCTTAGCAGTCCGGGTGTGAATGGAGCTGTCATAGAGCTCCTTTCACGTACCGGAAAGCAAATCCCACCTGTTCTCACAAGAGAACGATTGCACGGGTATTTTAAAAACAAAAAGAAAAATACAAGGAAAAAAGTGACAGCAAGCACAAAAACATACTCTACAGGTACAAAGCAAACTGGGGAGAGGGGGGAGGGTGACACTTACCTGGCTGTCCTGATTGTACCCGGAAGTCTTTGGCACGGACCTTCCAGTGATGTCACGTGCTGCTGGCATTACGCCAGCAGGACAGGTCATCTGTCCACTTGCTTGTCATTCCGTTATTATAATAGAATGGGTTTCTTATTGGTGGCTTAAGGCGTGAATAAGAGGAAGCCCGGGAGGAACAGAAACAGAACTGGAACATCCCAGGACAGGGACAACATCATGTGAAAAGGGAGCCTGATAGCGATCTCCTGTTGTCCCTGTCCTGGGATGTTTTGACTGTGTGATAATCTCCTATAACTCCCAGGTTGCTACAGTGAGCTTGGCCACTAGGCTAACCTCAGCAACAGCAAGGTGAGAATGTAATTCCCATTGATAAGTTGCATTTTCCTTCTGTTTCACAATCTGTTACATGCCATCTTTCTTTAACAGGCAGACAAATAAACCATGCTGAAGGCAGGAAGTTAATCAATTTAAATTGTGATGGACTTGCTAGACTCAAGATATATCCCAGATGATCTCATAATCAGAGCTATTGAAAATGAAGCGAAGAAAATGTCTATTAGTCAAGCTGGGAATGGAAAAAATTCAGACTTTCATCTTCTTCCAGATATATTGCAAGACAAATAGACAAAGGCAAAAATTGACCCAACTTTCCCATAACTAATTATATAATTTGACATGCTACTGTGGTAAAAAAAAATTAAATATAGCCTGTATGTTATGTTAACAGGGGCAGAAAGTGTAACTTCATGATGATGGTTACAGTGGGCTAAATTGTCTTTATTTATTGTGGGGTTTTTTAAAAAAAGGTATATTTTAACTCTATTCATAGTTTTATTATATTTCAACTTTTGTTATGTTTTAATGATGTGAACATTTATCTGTACCTGCTTTAATTCTGTACACCTCAGTGAGTGCCAAGGCTGAGAAAAAATGTGAGATATAAATACAGTTGTCCCTTCACATTCGCTGGGGTTTGGTTCCAGGACCTCCTGTGAATACCCAAATCCGAGAATACTCAAGTCCCATTTATATGCAATGGCATAGCAAAATGGTGTCCTTATATAACACGGCAAAATCAAGGTTTGCTATTTGGATTATTATTTTTTTAAGAATATTTTCAAGCCATGAATACTTAAATCCATGAATACCAAATCCATGGATATGGAGGGACAACTGTATCATCAGCAGCATCACCAAACTGTTAGTCCCAGCTGGAACAGAGCCATTGAGTCAATAGGAGTTGCATAAGCACTGAGTTAACAAGTCCCAATCACCCCATTGTTACTCATTCTAGCTGTGACTATGCTGTGGCTGTGATAACATTTTCCATCCTAGGCAATATTCTGGATATCATTATTGAAGTCAAGGAAATTACTGGCTTATGACTGAAGTCAAGGTTTATTATTTCCTTATGATCCTTCTGCATTTTCATTATGTCCTGTTACATAAATAACTATGTTAAGAGAATCATTTTTGGAGTTACATTTAACTGGTTGGTTGGAAGAAAGCTATTAACTGCAAAAGCCTAAAAGCAATGGAAGGTACTGGCACTGATGGATGGAAACTAAAATGAAGGGACTTTTTTTTGTCAGATTAATGGATTTGTTAAACTTAGACATGGTCAAGACCATGGAAAGTTTGTATTATTATTATTATTATTATTATTATTATTATTATTTTCATTTCTACAGGAGAAAATACTGAGATACTTTTTTTAAAAAAATTCTTTCTGTAATTATACTTCTGTGGTTTGACAGATATATTACTGAAATATGAAAATAGAAAAAATTTAAATATTACCAATATATGGCATAGTGCTATTATTACTACTGAATGCATCACCTAGTTAAACATTCCAAAAGGCACTGAAAAAACAGTCCTAGTCCAGAAGATTTACAGTCCACATTAAGGGGACATTATCAGATGTGGCAAAAACCACATCAGAAGAACGATACAAAAACTGAAACAGGTGACATTACCAGATGATGACATCCTTCAGTGTTCCAGGGGTGTAGTGCAGGCATGAATAAGATGTCCCTTTTTATTGGCAGCTTAGCCCTGACAATATAAAAATGAAGCCTCATGTGCACCAGCACCTCACCCTGGGTATGGCTGAGCACATGGGCATCTGATAATGTCACCTTTCCTGTTCTCATTGTGTTCTTCTGATGTGGTTTGGGACATTTTTTTGCCATGTTTCACCACGTCTGATCCTAAGATTCAGTACATTGCCTGAGAGGAACCATCAACTTCTATTCCCAGGCTTGAAGTAAACATGGATGTGTTTTAGTGACATATCTTCATAGCAAAGGAACTTGGGAGAAGACTTGGGAGAAATGTAGCACTTTTCTATAAGATGGCATCTCTTGCAATGGTGATAATTCCAAAATAAACCAGAGAGACCTCACACAGAGTCAACAAAGCAGCTAAGGGGATGATACCCTAAGAGGTGGGGGGATGCGTTAGAGCCCCTCCCATGATGCCAAAATCTCTGTTATTTTCTGGGGGAATTATTAGCTCAAATGGAAGCCTGCAGAGATGGGTAACTTTGGGGATCTTTTCATCTATGTATATCAGTACTAACTGTAGAGAGCACTCCTGTTTAAAGTGAAATAAAGTATTTTTATTGTAAATAACACAAAGTGAACTCACACACGCAACACACATTCCTAAGAACCACACACAGCTATAGAGGAATAAGGCAGAAAGATTGGATAGAGGGAGAGATTTGGGAATATAGGGCAATAGTTACCAATCTTGAAGAGCAGAGCTTCATTCAGTGAGGATACTCAGGCAGGTATCTGAGTGTGGCACAGGAGGCTCCAATCCAGGGTGCGCTGAGAAAGAGAGTGGCCAGGTTTATCCACCGTGGCACACCTTTCTATTGTCAGGGGACTAATATTTATACCTTATTTCATATCCTGAAGAGCTACTCTGGTTAGGAGAAAGCCTGGATGGCTTTCCCACGGGATAGACAAAGGAAAGTGAAACTCGACTGATCGTGTTAATGGCTGGGAGATAGAAATTGATGGGTTTCCAACAACCTCACAAGGTCAGACAGGAGATGGTATAGGAGAGACTTCTGTAGGAAGAGATTTGGGAATGGTCACTTAATTGTTGGATTGAATGAATCATTGCTGAGGTCTCCAGGGCTGGAAGAAAGGATTAACACATACCTCCTTAATGACTGTGTATACTAAGGGGCTTCCACACAATCCTAATATGGGCTTTCTTGTCATAAAATTTCTAAGACACATCCCAGGTCATTGTGAGACCCAACTGACTCTTTTGGTTTGCCCCAGCCAACCTGATCTTCAAAAGTTCCCAATACTTCCAATTATGAGTTATTATGGGGAGGGGGTAGTAGGGCATACTAACTGATTTTGGTAGATTAATCTTGCTAATAGAAAGTAGGGAGGCAAGAAAGCATGCAGTGATTCAGTTGTGCAGAATTTTTTCTGCATAAGTTCAAAGGTATTTAAAAACATTTCTGATTAAGCACTGTCCACCCTTGCTTCAGTGACTGATCTTCATAGTCAGTAAGTACCATCCAACATTTCACAGTAGAAAACTGGGTCACATGTAGGGTTGCCATATGTCCCAGAAAACCAGGAAAATCCCCGGACTGAAGGGACAAAAAAATGTCCCCACCGGCTGGGCCAGTTGAAGCAGCAGATCCCAGATTCCTCCTCAGTTGGAGCACAGGCCAAGAGATTTCCAGCATTTTTAATGGTTATGTAGAAGAGGGTATTTTAGTAGGCCTTGTTTGTCTTGCAACCAGGGAATAAGCAACCCCTGCTGGAATTTCCTTTTCTGCACAACCATTGAAAGTGCTGGAACACTCTCCAGATTTTAGTTGGACAACCCTAATTTTCAGTGGGCAGAAAACCTGCCCTAGCTTGTCTGCAGTTATATCTGCAAAAATAGTTTGTTTTTTTAAGCATTATACAAATCAGGGTGTGGAGTGAGGGAGAACGGCTTTCTGTATACCAGCAACAAGGTGTAAATATTATAGACTATGTTCAAGTTTTGTTTGTTTGTGTGTTTTTTTTTTAAAAAAGTAGGGGTACCAACTCTGTGTTTAGAGGCAGAATGTACACAATTTGGAGGCAGCTGTGACTCTCATTGGCAGGAGTTAGGCCTATTGAAGGTGATGGCCATGCTGGCTGGGAGGATTTTGGGGGCTGCAGTCCAAATAAATAATTTTTCCATGCTGTGGCCAAACAACAGGAAAGACATTGGTTTTGTGCCATCTTTGTGAACTTCCAGAGATTTACATTGGCAAGGAACAAGCAATACCTGCTCTGCAACACCAGGACCCACTGTATCTTTTTATTGTTGTACTTATAAAGCACCATGTAAATTGATGGTGTGATTATAAATAGATGATGTTGATGATGATGATGATGATGAAAACTACTACTACTGAAATATGTAATAAAACATTATTAAATGTCAAAGTCTGGTTTGTTTGGGGGGAGGGGTTTGCCGATAATCCATTCAATCCAGTCCTGTATACTTTTGTCCCAGTTTTATGGAAGAGAGTTATGGCAACCCTAGGCACATGTGGAGGAGGAGAGAGAAACTGAGACATTTTAAAAGCAGCTGAAAAAGTGAGATCACAGAGGATTAATCAGGACTGTCCCTGCCAATCTGGGACATTTGTTGCACTTGTAGTGGATCAGTGTTCTTTGGCTAAAGTAAAGACTTTTTTTTTTAATTAACATCACTCATTATTCTTTAATACATAAGGCATATGAAGGGCATGTGATCAACATAGGAATTGAAAAGGTTGGGAGGGAGTTTAAAAAAGAGAAGATAGGAGATTATCAGATGGGACCCAGTTGTCAGTTGTCCCTGTCTCACTACCCCACCACCACCGCCATTAGACTCCCACCCCACTCCTGTCCCTCTCCCAAAACTATTTAAAAAATACAATTGCTTTGCCACGCTATAAAGAATCCTCCCCCTCCCTTCAGCAGTCAGGGTGTGAATGGAGCTGTCACAAAGCTCCATTAACATCCCAGAAAGCAAATCCCATTCATTCTCACGAGAGAACAATCACACAGGGATTTTAAAAAGAAAAAGAAAAGAAAATAAGTGACAGCAAACACAAAAACACACTCAATGCTTTAAAAGGAACATGGGGAGGGGGGAAGGGTTTCACTTACCTCCTCGTCCTGATCTCAACCGGAAGTGCTTTGCAGAATTCAGAAGGGACCTCCCACTGTGGCTGGCATCGCGCCAGCATGACAGGGCCTTTTCAAATGCCTGGTATTCCATGACAGAGATGGAACGAGCAACTTATTCACAACTTAAATCATGAATAAGAGAAAGCAGGCGGGGGGGGGGATGGAAGAGGAACAGATACTTGGCACCACAGGGATGAAGTTGTGTAAACAGGAAGCCCTTTGGCAATCTCCTGTTGTCCCTGTGGTGGGATAAAAAGGCTGTCTGATAATCTCCATAGTCTCTCTTGAGGATTTATATAGTTGCTTGCAATTTCAGATTCTTTTTTGGGATGTTGCTTTGGACGCTGCTTGGCGATGTGCCTATGGAGGCTATCGTAAGAAGCTCCTGGTCAATAATTGTCACCACACCAATGCCTTCAGTAGTTCTGAATGAAGTTGAAAACACACTACACTTAAAAATGAGCCCTTAGAGCTAGATAAGAAAGTTAAAAGGGATATGTGCTGTTCTGTTCAAAATGACTGAGCTAAGGTTAATGAATAATTCAACTTTATATCTGAAATAGCAAAGGTCTCATGGATGTTAGTATTTCATGACCTGCACAATTCATCCACTGGTTCTTTAGATACTGCCTATTTCAAACATGAACTCAGCACATGGAATTATATCCTGGACTATTAAAAATGGTAGAGTTTCCTGTGGTTCATAAAAAGTAATGGAAATAAGATTTCAGTTACAAAAGGGGAGTTGGTGTTTCCAGATGCTGGAGATACAAACACTTCCTGCTTAAGCCCTCTATTGCACTATGACATAAAAATATTCCTCTTCCAACGTTTGTTTGAGGCTAGGTTTTAAAAGTTTGGAAACTCAAGTAATTTTCCAGATTAGAAATTGGGCTGCAAGGACAGAGTCTCTTGCACAATATTTCCTGGATATGGCCAAGCCTGAAATATCACAAAAGTATTCTTCCTTCCTCTCTCATTTGCAGTATTTGGATACATCTGTTTCTGATCTTAAGTAAGACCAGGAAGTGAAGATGCACAGGAAGATTAAATGCAACAGAGAAAGAGAGAATGTTGTGTTATTTTGCTATGAAAACAGCTGATCAGTTACTGGTGGGGCAGAGGGGCTGAAACAGAATCTCCGGGAAGGTAATCTACATCCCATCCTATGATTTAGAGTTAATTGTTCATATTAGATGGAAAAATGATGATGGCAGCCAAGTATGGTAGGGAAGTCAGATTGAGAGTGCCATCCTACTACCATCTTTCTAAGATAGGCAACAGAACATTCTGATCAAGCTCTATACCAATGGTGACCAAAGTATGACCCTCCAGTTGCTATTGTACTGCAGTTCCCATCAGCACTAGGTAGATAGCCAATGGTGGGGGATTCTGTGCAATCTTTAAACAGAGGCTGGACAGCCTTAGTTGTGTATTCCTGCAGACCATTCCAATTCTATGATTCCATAATTCGATCATCACTAGAACAATATCTGGATGTCAAGGCTTGGTTCACCCTGCTATGTACAGTTTCAACTAGACCTAATGTGACACTAGGAGGTTAACCAACCAGAATCCCTTATCTTCTCTCCCCTAGATGTGTGCCTGAAATTGTTTTCCATTTCATTATTTTGTAGTTCCTAGTTTCTTGTTTGGGATGAGTTTAATGTCCTAACCTTCAAATTGACCACTAAAGATAATATGTTCCTCATACATTATGGAGATTGTCCCCTACACACTGGTGTATGTTATTGTCCCTCTAAAAAGCCCATTTGAGTACCATACTCGCAAATGGCCAGACCTGTCTATCATAACCAACTGGCCAGATCTCCCCAACTGACAGTGCTCTCTGTGCTTGTGCATTACTTGGGATTCTCAACTGGATATGTTTAATATCCCCTTTGGTTATATCTGGACTACTGGCTTCTGGTAATAGATTCTGGACTGGCTAAGAGCTTGGTACTCTGCCTCCCTTCATATTCTGTGAATTTCCTGGATTAATTGTGTATGGCTTGAACTGGCTTGAATCACCTGTGGCTCCTTCCCCTGTGATAACCTTTCTCTCTAGGCACTTCTTGGCTATAGGTATAAGACAGTAGAGGTGGATGAGGAATGAAAGAAAGCCCTCTCAGCCACTCCCTAGAAATCCTTTTCCTACTAGTTGACAGGTGGCCAGATGTCTCTCCTCCTTCCCCACATGAAGCAGAGGGAGTTCCAAATGAGAAGGGTCCAAATGGTTTTCCTTCCTCACAGATAGCACTTTCAGGGGCTTTGGGAAGGGAAGGGGTGGGAAAAGTCAACGGGAAGCCTCCAGTGAGCGAAACTACAACCCTTGGTGGGCCAGATTAGGCTTGAAGACCAGCAGTTCTGTCTGCCTGCAGTACAACCTCTTGCAAAGTACTACCCAGCCTTGTTCTTGTTACCCATTACTCATAACTTTGGGGGCACTGGTTATTTGCAGAACAGAGAAATTAGGACTTTCACTACTGGAGTCTTTCCAAACAGTATGAATCACAGATGAGAGCTAAGCACACAACACAGCCAGATGAAACCAAAGAATGTAATCTCTGGATATAAGCATATCATCGAGTTCAGCTATTGGTATTCAAGGCTTTAGTGAAACAACAATTCCTGTGTTATATGCTGAAAAAACAAACCTGTCCTATTCTGATTGCAATCTGCATGTATAACTTCCACTCATAAATAGATCCTTTTATACTCAACATCTGTGGGAAAGGCTGCTTCCCAAGCTGGCCTCATGCCTGCCAAATAAAACCCAGAGGAAATTGCCCAAGCTGTTCTGAACACTATTGTGAGAGAGGTCAAGGTTTAGGAATGACCTTTGATCCAACGACCTTTGATTCCACATCTGAACTCCATGAATGGTGAAGGTTTAAGAGGACTGGGAGGATGACCTATAGCAAGACCCAAAAAGGCTACTTCATTTTAATAAGTGGCCTCATGGCTATTAACAGTTTGTCAGGCTATTCCTGGAAAACATTGTTTGTTTTGCTGTTAACTGCCCTCAAGTTGACCTCAACTCATGGCAACTCTATGAATGAGACATCTCCAAAACACCCTATCCTTAACAGCTCTTCAGATACTGCACACTCAGGGCCATGGCCTCCTTGATTGAGTCTATTCATCTGGCATGCAGTCTTCTCTTCCTACTGCCTTCTACCTTTCCAAGCATTATTGTCTTTTCTAGTGAGTCATGCCTTCTCATGATGTGGCCAAAGTATGATAACCTCAATTTAGTCATTTGGCTTCTAGGGAAAGTTCAGCCTTGATTTGTTCTAGGACCCATTTGTTTGTCTTTTTAGCCATCCGTGGTTTCCACAGAACTCTTCTCCAGCACCACATCTCAAAAGAGCAGCCTTCTTTACTGCCCAGCTCTCCCCATACATAGTAATAGCAAATATGATTGCATGAACAATCCTAACTTTAGTGTCCAGTTATAAATATTTGTACTTCAGCATCTTATCTAGTTCTTTCATAGCTGCCCTGCCCACTCTTGGCTAAATACACTACACAAATAATCCAGTTTGAAACTGTTTGAAACTGGGGGGTTGATTACACGGGCAAATATTCTTCTAAATATACCGCTAAGATAGCTCATAGCTCCCACGGATCACAGCACAGCATTTCCTCATTCAGAAGGGGGGAAGGTAAAACACCCAAATATAGCGTGCCAGGGGATGTCGCTACTTTTGCCAGTATATTTGCAATGTAGCGCTTTATTGGCAGTGTAAACTACCATTCCGTTAAGGGCTGCCGCAGATCTTTACTGTGATTGGTTGCTATGATGTAAGGGGTGGGCTTAAAAGAGAGGGACTGCGTTCAGTAGCATCAGGAAACTTTGAAAAATCCTCTCTGCTATTTTACAAAAGGTCTGCCAAGAAAAAGGATTCCCAAGACTTTTCAGTCATAAAGTTCCCATCTGTCAGCTCTGCTTGGGGGAGGGAGAGAGGGGGGGGGAGGGGGGAATGAGGGAGGGAGAGTAAAAAATCCTCTGCTATTTTGCAAGTCTGTGAACCCTGACTAAACAAATCGTGCTGGAAAAACTTGTGATAGGTTCACCTTAGGATCCATGGCATGGCAGCAAGGTCTTTCAGCAGAGAGATTACTGTCCCTCTGCTTCAGGGAGTAAGTTCATTTACAGGCAGATTTAGAGAGAGAGAGAGAGAGAGAGAGAGAGAGCCACTTCTTTGATCTTCCCCCTGCTATTTTGGCAGTCTGTGAGTCTTTAGCTCGGAAATGCAAGGCTTCAAAGGAGGGTCTATGCCCTTCCCCATACAGCCTTTGTCTGCTTGGGAGGCCACCCCCCACACACTTTCTCAAGTCTGAATGAAAAAGTGGCATAATTAGAAAAAAAAACCTGACTGGCACAGATGCGGAAAAGAATTAAAGCGCAAGTTGCTGCAATAAATCTGCTGTGTAAACCAGCCCTGGGTTATTCACAGGTTTGAAACTGAATTATTTGCCATGTCTACTTCCTATACCAGTGGCTATTATGCCACCGCCAGCATAGCTCAAAACATCATTAGGGTACGCAAGCCTCTCTCCCACGACAAACATCGGGAGGCATGGAGACGCACTATCCACAATGCTGCAGCCTTATTTGAGAACTCACGCCAAACAAGTCTTGAAGAGAAACGACAACGCAGAAAGAATCACAACCCAAAAACATCACCCAAGGAGACCTTCTGCTGTGCTTTTTGCAACCGGACTTGTTTATCTCGGATTGGCCTTTTTAGTCATCAGTGCGCTTGCAGAAAGCGCAGGATGTGTCCTTCCTGAATCTTCGTTTGCGAAGAAAAGCCAGAGAGAGAGAGACTTCCTATGGAATCCTGGGATTTGTAGTTTGGTGAGGCACCAGCACTCTTTGACAGAGAATCATAAAAACCTTGTAAAACTACAAATTCCAGGATTCCATAGGAATAAGCCATGGCAAATAGTCCAGTTTCAAACTAGATTACTTGTGTAGTGTGAATTTGGCCATAGCCTTCTTCTGATTTCTTGACCGCAGTCTCCGATCAATGATTGATCCATGGTATGGGAAGTCTTTATTTCAATTTTCTCATTGTCTACATTGAATTTGTGTAAATCGTCATTGATCATTATGTTTGTTTTCTTAATGTTCAATAGTAAACCTGCCCTAGCACTTTCTTCTTTGACTTTCTTTAGTAGTTGTTCCAAGTCTTTGTTATTTTCTCCTAGTATTACGGTGTCATCTACTTACAGTATCTCAGATCGTTGATATTCCTTCCTCTGATCTTCACTCCTTCTTCCTCTGAATTTAAACCTGCTCTGCATGCGATATTTTCTGCATACAAATTGAACAAGTAGGGTGATAGAATGCAACCTTGCCTGCCCTCCTTTCTAATTGGGAACCATTCTGTTTCTCCATATTCTGTTCTAATAGTAGCCGCTTGTCCTGAGTACAGGTTTCACATCAGGACAATCAAATGTAGTGGCATACCCTTTTCTTTAAGATCAATCCATAGCTTTTTATGATCTATGCAGTCAAAGGCTTTGCTATAGTCTATAAAGTACATGCTGATTTTCTTCTGGAATTCTTTGGTGTGCTCCATTATCTAACATATCTTTGCAATGTGATTCCTAGTGCCTCTTCCTTTCCTGAACCCAGCTTGCACCTCTGGAATTTCTCATTCCATAGGAGTCTTTGCTGTAGAATTTTGAGCATGACTGCTTGCATGGGAGATTAATGCAATGGTCCTGTAATTACTGCAGTCTTTTGTGTCTTCTTTTTGGGGGATAGGAATGTTTCCAGTCTGTGGGCCATTGTTTTGTTTTCCATATTTGTTGGCAGATTTCAGTTGGAACCATTTCAGTTGATTCTGTCTCTTACTGTAGTTCTATTGACATGTCATCTCTTTCTGGTGATTTATCCCCCCTGATTGTTCTGAGTGCAGCTTTCACTTCACTTTCAAAAATGTGGGGTTTATTTTCTTCCCATGTGCAATTCTTCCTCCCACGTGCCACTCATACTTTCATCTCTTTATATAGCTCATCTGTGTATTGCTTCCATCATCTTCTTATTTTATCTTGGTCATGTATTATATTTCTCTGCTGATTGTAGAGAAAACCCACCCTTGGTTTAGATTTCCACTTGCTTTTCCAGGTCTTATGGAAGAGGTCTCTTGTTCTTCCTTTTTTGTTATTGTTGCTGTCTTCTACTTCTCTGCAATGATTATTATAGTAATTTTCTTTATCCTTGCATGCTAATAATTGAACATTGGATTCATGGTTCTAGCTCTGTTCCTGACCTCCTTTTCTTTTGCTCCTTGTCTGTCCTTTACTGCTTGAAGCATTTCATCTGTCATTCATTGATTCTTCTCTTTCTTTTTGGCTACAGATAGCTTTTTTCTGCATTCTTCCTTGACTATGTCCCTGGCTTCTGTCCATAGTTCATCTGGTTCCCAATCAATTAGGCTTAATAGTGCAAATCTATTTTTCACATTATCTTTACATTCTGCTGGGATGTTCTTCAGGTTGCATTTCAGCATGATGATTGGTTTAGTGTTCTTTAGCTTTATTTTAATTTTTTTATATTAGTAGTTCATGGTCTGTGCCACAGTCAGTGCCTGGTCTCTCTCTCTCTCTCTCTCTCTCTCTCTCTCTCTCTCTCTCTTTCCTTGCTGCAAGAATAGAGCTTTTCCAGCTTCTGCTTCCAATTATATAGTCTATCTGATTTTTGTATTGACCATCTGGTGATGTCCTACAGTCTTCTTTCCAGTTGTATGAAGAAAGGTTTGCGATGAATAAATTGCTGGCCTCTCAAAACTCTATCAGTCACGCTCCTGTTTCATTTCTTGATTCTAGTCTAAATTTTCCTACATTGTTTGATTCTGCTCTGCTTGCTACTTTATTCATCTGATGTTTTAGGAAGTGGCTATGATGGCCAAGAAGATAATAATTAAAATGATTTGCTTTTCATAGACTCTCATAAAACCCTTAAGTAATAACATAAGACAGGTAGTGGTATTATAGAAATAACATTTATACTTGGTTCTTTTTACATTCTCTGCGTAACCTAAGAATAAGCTTCTGTATAACCTGAGAATCCTACCATATCCAGTACTCAGCAGCTGTCCTTGAGCAACTTATTTTCTTGCTTGGCTTCCTTATCTATAAATTCAAGCCCAGTGATCTATCTCAGAGGATGTGGGGGGGGTGTTAACAACAGGATGAATCTTCTCAGTGTAAGGACAGGGCAAGCTCAAAAATGTATTAATAACCATAAAAACGAACAGCCTCTTATACAAAAGCTTTTACTATGGTGACAGAGACGTCTTTATCTTTAAGAGTATAGGGAAACAACATGCTTCCTGTTCTTCCTTGGAATATTTATGCATTTCTACACATTCAGGAATATTGTGGCTAGCTTTTCCCAATAATAAAATCTGTGTCCATTTAAAGCCTTTATGTCCCTTCCTGATTCCCCATTCTGGGTTGTATCCAGCTGTGTCCACCTGCCAGAGGATCAGTTTTGCCCTTTCTCTTGCCAGACAACAATTTGAGGGGCAAGGCATCTGGGCTATCAGCCATAAGGAAGAGAAAGCTCTCTTGTACAGCCAGAAGTCTGTTTGTACAATTTTGAATGGAAAACTTTTATTTCTCTTGAACTGTTAATGAGTGGATAAAAATTGTATAATTATCTGCCATGATGAGATAATCATTTTAGACTCTACTTTATATTGCATAACATTATAGTTTTAGCCAAAGCTTTGAATGGTTATTTTAAAAAAGTAATTAATTGCTCATTACTTGGTGTGTGTGTATGTGTGTACACAAGTGAAAAGTTTCCACAAATGACCCCACAATCCGGCTGCCAGACTTACCTGGCCGGCTGCATTTGCAGCCGGTGTCGCTCTCTGCCCCAGAGGCCACCGCATGGCGGCTAGGGCGCCGCCATGTTGGCCCCTTCCTCTTCCCAGCCTGCTCTGGCAGGCAGGGAAGAGGATCCTAGCTTAGCCAGTCAGGTTAGGGCTGGTCCCACCTGATTGGCTGCATTGCCTCCCCGGGGTCCAATCAGAGCTCGCGCTCAGTGTGGCCACTTATTGGCCGGGAGGCGGGGCTAGTCCCCACTGCAGTCCGCCAGCCGGGTATTTATTCCTGGCCGGCTCCCGGCTTCAGCAGTTGGCCAGCCAGCAACATCACCTACTTGGGGATCTCGTTGGACTCAGTTGCGGAAGTCTCGCGACTACCCGAAGATAAGCTGGAGGGGTTAAAACGGTTGCTGCTTTCCCTCCTAAATCAGAAGAAAGCATCACTGAGGGAAGTCCAGTCCTTGCTAGGCCACCTCAACTTTGCCTGCAGGGTGGTGGCCCCGGGCAGGGCCTTCTGTAACAGACTGGCTCGAATCACCACTGGTGTGAAGTCTCCTCACCATCGCATCCGGCTCACCAAGGGGGTCAAGGAGGATCTTAGGGTGTGGCTTAGATTCCTGGAATGCTACAACGGGGTGACATTTTGGCAGGGGGAGGCGGCCCTTGGGGCTGGGTTGCAGGTCCACTCTGACGTAGCGGGGGGCGCTGGGTTTGGGATCTTCTTTAATGGTCACTGGTGCGCCCAGCTGTGGCCTTCCGCCTGGAGGGATTCTGATGTTATTCGGGATTTAATGTTTCTCGAGTTTTTTCCCATTCTAGTGGCTGTCCATCTGTGGAGGGATGAGTTCCACAACAAACGAGTATGTTTCTGGTGCAACAACCAGGCGGTGGTCCGCATTATTAACTCCCAATCTTCCAAGTCTGACCGGGTCATGCAACTCGTCAGAGAGTTCATCCTCGTCTGCCTCTCAGCCAATATTTCCTTCCCTGCACGCCATGTCCCGGGTGTAAATAACGAAATAGCAGATGCTTTGTCTCGATTCCAGGATGGCAGATTTCAGGAGCTGGCCCCGGATGCGGATCCTTCTCCGGTAACCTTCCCGGTCAAACTCTGGCACCTTGGGAAGGAACGGTGCTCCGGGGAGTCCTTAACTCTCTGGCACCTTCCACCCGGGCCAGTTATTCCCGGGCGGCCCGGCAGTTTGACAACTTCAGAAGGCGTCATGGATACGGGTGCTCCTGGCCTACCATGGAACAAGAAGTGCTCCACTTCATTGGGACTCTGAAGGACGATGGCCTCGCCTCCAGAACTATATCCCTCCATCTGGCAGCCATCTCCTTCTTCAGCAAAGCTGCTGGGCAGGCAGATCCATGTGGCTCCTTCCTGATCCGCAAAGCCGTGGAGGGATGGCGTCGCTTGGAAGGAAGCAAACGGGATACGTGCAGACCAGTCTCATTTAGACTCTTGTGCAACCTCATCTCAGCCCTGTCGACCATCTGTCAATCCAGGTACGAAACTCTTCTGTTTTGCTCAGCTTTCTCGGTTGCTTTCTTCGCAGCCCTGCGCATCAGGGAGGTGGTCTGTGGAGCCAAGGCTTCCGGGACTGGGCATGCTCTTCTACAGTCAGACATCAATCTGGGAGACGGGACCCTCCACCTGCAGCTCCAGAGGTCCAAGAACGACCAGTGCAGATGGGGGTTAGGGCTGGTCTCACGGCCAGGCACGTGCTCGGTCACGTGACCCCCCCACGTGCCCTGGAGAGGGTCCACCCCCCGGGCGGACTCGGGTTCCTGGGCAGGTTGAGGGCTCTCACATGCAATTTGGACTCATGCCCAGACCAACCGCTAACATCTATCACCAAACAGAAAGTTGTGGCCATTCCACCAATTATCCTTATCCTTACAATAAATCTTTTGTGCATGTTAAATGTGTGTGTAACTCTGTGGGAGGCCTAGGGGCGGGGGGTTCTCTCGACACTCGGTCACAAGCCAGCTGCCAGACTTACCTGGCCGGCCGCATTTGCAGCTGGTGTCGCCCTCCACCCCAGAGGCCGCCGCATGGCGGCTAGGGCGCCGCCATGTTGGCCCCTTCCTCTTCCCAGCCTGCTCTGGCAGGCAGGGAAGAGGATCCTAGCTTGGCCAATCAGGTTAGGGCTGGTCCCACCTGATTGGCTGCATTGCCTCCCCGGGGTCCAATCAGGGCTCGCACTCAGCACAGCCGCTGATTGGCCGGGAGGCGGGGCTAGTCCCCACCGCTGTCCGCCGGCCAGGTATTTATTCCCGGCCGGCTCCTGGCTTCAGCAGTTGGCTCTTGCGAGCCGAAGACCCGCCCCCTCCCTATAGTTAGTTGTTTTTGTTAGTTAGCCGCGTGTGTTACTATGTACCCTTCTGTCACAACTTTCTGGTCTAGCGGTGGGCATGAGTGTGTCATCCCGTCTGGGGGGTTTGGGAGTTGCAAGTTGGTGGGCCAGGTCCTGGGCCTGGACCTCTGCCAGGCAACCCCCCCAGGGGAGGATATCGATAGGCACGTGGACCTGTCACATGACCCCTTCACGTGAGCAGTTCGCTTCCGGACACGTGATCCAACATGTGACATGGTCTCACAGCCAGGCACGTGCTCGGTCACGTGACCCCCCCACGTGCCCTGGAGAGGGTCCGCCTGCCCCGGGCGGACTCGGGTTCCCGGGCAGGTTGAGGGCTCTCACCTGCAATTTGGACTCATGCCCAGACCAACCGCTAACATCTATCACCAAACAGAAAGTTGTGGCCATTCTGCCAATTATCCTTATCCTTACAATAAATCTTTTGTGCATGTTAAATGTGTGTGTATCTCTGTGGGAGGCCTAGGGGTGGGGGGTTCTCCCGACACTCGGTCGCAAAAAGCAATATTTTAGGTAAGGTAACATTACCAGTCATTACATCATCTGTTTGTCTTCATATCCCCAAAAGAAATATTTTTTATAGATGACATTGTTCCTTCTAACATGTTACTTCCAAGTTCTGGTTTTAGTGTATTCAGTATCACAGTGTATCTATTAAATTAGGAAGCTATATTGTGTAATGTATATGTATTTAGTCCTGGTACATCACAGCATCAGCGTACAGTGAAGAGAGTTATCTCTTACAACCTACATGTACTCAAGTTTGTTCTTCACCTCTCCTAACCTCCACATTAACTGCATGCAATTTTGCCTTGTTGCTGTTAGCTCTATAGAGAAGAATCATTATAGTTGATTTCCAAGCGTACTGCAGACCTGAAAACTGCTCATGGTGCTTTCACCTGAATGGGTAGATTTTGTATTTCTGTGGCAGCATGTCTTTGTATGTGTGTGTTCTCCCCACCCCCCACCATTGAGTTCACATCATTTGATTGGTGGAATATATATATATATATATATATATATCATGGCCCTTTAGTAGGCTCTGGTTGTGGAGTGCTTCTTGTCTACTATATTCTTTGTGTTTGGTCATACCCTATGACAAATATGAAGGTAAATGTTTTCCTTCAATTTCATATGAATACATTTTAAGTAATGAATGGACAGAAGCATTTATATTTTACCTTTCAAAATAAATATTTTGAGTACAGTTCACTTAAAAAAACAGTAAAAATGCTAACATAACACAATAAATGTGTTATCAAAATAATAAATCAGCATAATCAACAGATACCAGAAGCATTAAAACAAGTCCATGTTATGTTAAAAGAACTGGAAACATTAAAAATTCTTTAGCTGTTGCTAAAAGGATAACACTGATATGCCACACAATCTTCCTGGAAAGAAAGTTTCACAGGCATGGTGCTATAATCAAGAAAGTATCTTCCCAGTGATCATGCAGTTCAACTAAATGGTAGCCACACACACAAACACATACTCTCTCAGTGTAGAGGCAGGTTAATATAGGAGTACTTTTCCCTCTGGTACCCAGATCCCATGACATAAAGCTAATTAAGCACCAGCATGTTGAATGGTGTTGATCTGAGCAAGTGAGGTTGCCTTAAACAGTCACACCATTGGTTTAGCCCAATGCTCTCTTTTCTTTTCATACCAGCAGAAGTCCTCCCCACATCTTTTTGGCTAGAGATGCCAACAACTGAAGAGGCAAACCTCTTCAGAACCAATGGTCTTAGGGTCACCATATGTCAGAAATGACTTGAAGTACACAACAACAACAACAACAACAATCTTCTAGAGCTGGAGTCATAAATAATTAGTTACTTTTAATTTATCATTTTGCCCAATAACTAAGGTAACTAAAGTGCATTATGGTTGTAACTCAATAGGGGAATAATTTCACTCATTTTCTGATGTGACTGAAACTTTTAATGTTACTTTATTCACTGCAGGTTTATAACTTCACCAAATGGTGGAGGAGAGATACCATATGGTACAAGTGCTATTTCATGCTGTTCCTTATGCTGTTAAATGAAAGACATTCATATACTTTCCCAAAGGTAACTGTAAACAATGGTTTTAGCTATTTTTCAGAAAAAGGAAAACAAAGAGATATTTGGGTTTTTGTTTTTTGTAAAGTAACTAAAATGACAATTATCTAGTTTGGGGCCTTGTAATGATTATGTTGCTGTTATTCTGGTGCCAAGAAAAAACATAGTTGTTTAACCAAAGCCTTAGGGGCCTAATTTGTTTTATAGAAATCTGCATGTGTGCTGCTTTTAAATCATTTTAAACTGCTTTAACTGGTTTTAAATTGTCTTCCTTTAACTTGTTAAGTTGTTAAATTGTTGATGACCTGCCATGGAATAATGAGACCAGACACAGAAGGCTGGGTTAAATAAGGGCCACTTTATTGACCTAGAATCAATTTAAATTGTGTTGATCCTGAAAGAAACAAGCAGGGGGAGCAACTTGATGCAGGTTCAGCTGAAGCCAGGTGACTACCTTCTCAGCCTTCCCTTGGGTGAAATACCTGACCTGGAGGCAATCCAATGACCCTGGCCAGTCATCTACTGGAAGGCAAAACCAGGGGACTCCCAGTCAAAATCCAGAACTTTACAAGTGGGAGCAAACCCCAGATATGCAAGCTGAGAGTCCATCCCCACCCCCAGGTACCAGAATTCTAGAGAGCCAGTTCTAGAGCCCTGCTCTACACCAAAAGGGTGCCAAGATGTACATAAAAATTCTTATAATCTCTCAATGGACAAGTGACAAGTGTCTGCTTAGTCCCTTTCTCCCACCACCCAGCCAAAAGAGTGCTCACCATTGCAGGTCTCCCAGGAATAGCCTATTTCTCTCCTTCAAAAGATAGACACCATCTGCTCTGTAGAGCTCTGTGCATCAGAAAACTATGAAAGGATGATGAAGAAAGTGACACAACCCCCTGCTAAAGGCATTATGTATCTACCCTCCTCCAACCTAGATCAAGGCATTGGGGATCTCCTTCACTAAGCCAAGTCTGGTGTGGCAAAATAGCAGACCAGATCATTGTTACACCTGATCACCTGATCTGTATTACCCAAAAGTCATATAGAGCCTGAAGTATGAGGGCCTTGCCCTTCAGCAACCCCCAGTCATTCCTACCAAAATGGAATGTGAGGAGGAGGCCCAGAACATTCCTTGAACAAGAGAGACAACAAACCACTGCACGAAGGCCTCTCTTCCCTAGCCATTTCACTGTGGCCAACTCACTTAACCGCAGCTGAACTCAAAAGTGGCAGCTTTGGGCCTGACATGCTTCCCAGTAGATTGCAGATCAGGACCCTTTGCCTCTCCAAAACAGACATGGAATCTAATAGAAAACAACAGCATTAGCACTGTGAGTATGATTGGCACTTGAGAGGATGCACATATCTCTTCAAGGGCAAAGATTTCCAACTCCCAATCTATTTGAATAATCTGTGGCCCAAAGCCTATGGTGAAAGCTGTGGAAGCAGCATAAATCTGAAATGAATGAGTGCTGAGCTTAACCCCTTGTAGGCCCAACCTTTGTAAAGCCTGAAGAGTGACCATCCAAAATTGATACCAGGTGGCTTCCGGTTGGCAATGGCATCGTGGATGGACTCTTACTGAGGTGCTCTCTCAGTGAGAGTTGGTAGCACAGGGTTGTAAGCCTGGTTTTGCACAACAAACCAGCTAAAACTTCCCTCCTGGCATGGAGGGAGCAGAGGGGCTCACAGAAATCCAGTGCCTGCTCAAAATCTTCCTGAGGATCCAACACCAGCTGGTAGATCGGAGGGGAGAAGGAGCAGAGCAGATCGGAGCATTCCACCACCATGTGTCTGCAGCTGAGGGATCGGCACAAATGCCGCCACCAATTTTTTAAATATTTACCAGACAGCAAAACAGGTACAGAAGATCTGACTGTTTGCACGGACAGTGTTTTCTTTCACTTAAATTTCACTTGACAGAAAAAAAAAAACAGTGAGCAATTGCAGACAGTGAGTATGGACATTTATAAACTGTAATACAAGTGCTACATAGTATCATTATATCCATAACTATCTACAATTATATTACTACATAATAATTTGAGCTAAAAGTTCACTTTCGGATGATATTTGATGATTTGGGATTTGATTTGGATTGATTAAAATTGCTAAAAGACGGGACAGTTAAAACGACCACGTGGACAGTAATATAAAGAAATAATTAAATTGATTCAATCTGGAATTCATCCCTACTTTAAAGTTGACTGGAGAAATTATTTGATTGGAATAAAAAAAAAAGAGTTGACCGAACTGGACTGAAACAATGTATTAATACTGATACAAAAAGGCAACTTTAAAAATATCCAGACATGACAGAGACGAGCAGGAGAAGATACAACATGGCGACTTTTTGAATAGAACATTGAAAGAGATGGGGGGGAAGAGAGAGGAGAGAGAGAAGGGCAGATTGGGAAGAGAGACATTGGAAAGTACAGTAATATTAAGATTGGACATTGAATCTCAGAAGATGGAAAAGAGGAGGAAGAAAGGGATTGAGAAGACATCAGAGACAGAGACGGAGAAAAACCCAGATTGAGGAATTGTAAACAAGGACTGCTTTCATAAGCAATAAGCAAATGTAATTAAAGGGGGAAATTGGGGTACATACAAAGGAGGGTGGGAGAAAGTTTTTGGACAAAAGGGTTGGGAAGAGTGGGGAACAGATAAGAGGGTTAGAGAGAGTTAAGAAATTACTGACATAAGGTATTATGCATATCTACAGGAAAGGGGAGCGAAGATCAAATTAGGAAATTAATTCAAAAGGATACAGGACAAGTGGGAAAGGAGGGAAAATAGAGGAGAAAGGTTTAGTGAAGAAATTAAGAAGGTAAAAGAAAGTAAAAGTAAAAGAAGTTGGAAAGGTTTGGGACGCGAGAGAGAGGGAGGAGAAAGCAATAGGTTGGAAGAGGAAAATAAAGACTAGAGTTGTACAGAGTGGACCTAAGGGAAGCTAAGAGGGAAAGAGGGTGAAACAAACACGGAACGTTAGTTTGAAGAGGGGTCCGATACATATATATAAACATATATTTATATATACAAAGGGAGGGAAATCAAATCAAACATTGCTATAGGTGTAAACATCAGAAGAAAAGAGGGTGGTGGTTTCCTTTGAAGGGGAGAATAATACGAAGCTCATATAGTAGGGTGCATAAACGGGTGAAGTGAAGTACTAATTCCAAAGGGATAATAAGATTATGGAATAACAGTGAAATAATAGTGAAAAGATTATGGAACAATAGTGAAATAATAGTGAAAAGAGGGGGTTAGTGTTAAAAGGGAGGACAAAGTTCGCAACAGGGGAAGCAGGAGGAGGTGTTTGGAAAAGCTGGGAAGAGGCGGGAGGAGGGAGAGGTGAATGCGAAAGAAGAGTTGGGGGAAAGAAAGCAATAGAAGATATAAGTAAGTTGTTGAAGATGGGAAGAAGTGTTTGAAAGTAAAGAGAAAAAAAAGAAAAGAACAGACTTGAAAAATATAAAAGAGGAAGAGATAGAAAGGGAATTATTCAAGGAGGTATAAGGGCTGTGATAGGGACAAGAGGTGGAGTTGTGAAAGTCAGGAACATAAGAACGAAACGAACAGAGGGAGAGCTGAACACATAAGCAGAGAAGGGGGTAAGAAAGTAGCAGAGGATTTAAGCAAGTCATTGATGGGGGGAAAGTGGATTGACGATATAGAGAGGACTAGAAAAGAACAGGCTTGAAATATTAAGAGGGGAAGAGGCAGAACGGGAATTATTAAAGGAGGTACTAACAGTTATAGAGATTACAAAGAAGTGAATTAAGGAGGGTGGACGTGGGATAGAAGGAAGAAACTTTGGAACGGAGGGTGGAGTGGCTAGTGAAGGTGGTAAGGCTGTAAAAAAAACTCAAGTAAATTATAGAAGGTGTGAGAGAATTATAGGGTAAACGAAGAAGCAGATTTGGCTTGGAGAGAAACAAGGGAGGTGAGAATCAAATAAACTTATCCCAAAAGTAAAAGGGAAATACATATATATGTATATATTGGGTTGGGGTTTTTTCTTTTGTCTTTGTTTTCTTTTTTGAAGTGTTTATTACAGCTTTAACTAATATTATGGTTTAATTTGTAGATATTCTTTTCTTTACTATTGGTTTATTACTTAGATATTGGAAAGGGTAAGAAGAATAACCTTTGATCTTACTGCATTAAGAATTTTTTGTAATTTACATCTTTCAGTTTATTGAGAAACGAAATTTAAATTTAAATTAAGAAACTGAATTCTCAAATCAAAGAGAGAGGAGAAAGTAATAATAATAATAATAATTTCCCTTTCCTTAAGAATAGAAAAGAAATTTTTACACATTAGTAATATAAATTGATTAACGGAATAACTATTCAGACAAGTGATTATTGAAAAGTAATACTACTGCAGAAAAAGTGAAAGTGAACTACAGGAGAAGGAAAAGGAAGAGAAAAGGAAGGAAAAAAACAAATAAAAAGAGAGAAGGGAAGAAGAAAGGAAGAAACAGATAGAAGGGAGGGAGAGAGGAAGGAAGGAAGAAAAGAAAAAAGAGAGAGAAAGGAAATGACGTCCAGGTAAAATTTAACACAGTCAACTATTCAAGGGGCTAGAAGATCATCTGATCCAAACATGTCACCAATTCTAGAAGATATAAAATTAATGTGAGCAGAATTAAAAGAGATGAGGACAGATTTCAAACAAGATATGAAAAAAAGAATTGAAAGGGATAAAAGAATCAATAGAGAAAATTACAGAAGACTCAAGACAGTTGAAAGAGAAGGTTAACTTGTTGGAAAGTAAAGTGGAACAAATAGAATCAAGGACAGGAGTATAAGAAGATGCCCAGGAGCAATCAGGATGAGAAAGCTCTCCAGGAATTGAAGTGGAGAGAAAATTGCATAAAAATAAAAGGGATAAAGGAGCAGGAAAACGAAGATCTATACAAATACTTAATACCAAAACTAGCAACATTCATTGGGAAAACCAAAACACAATTAGAATGGGAAATAGATAAAATCTATAGAATTTCATCAAAAGTGGCTAAACAAAGGAATTTACCGAGGGATGTAGTGGTGTATTTTGTAGGTAAGAAGACAAGAGACCTAGTACTACAACAAAACTATGACCACAAATTTCAAATAGAAGGTAGCAACATAGTGATATATAAGGATATCCCTATGAGGATTTTGAAAAAGAGGAAAAACTATAAAAACTTAACAGTACAGCTGAAACAAAATGGAATCCCCTACAGATGGGAGAAACTAGAGGGACTATCTTTCAGTTTTAAACAAAAGGTTTTTTTAGAATAGACACACTCAAAAAGGCAGAGGAATTTTTGGAAATATACAAGACAGACCTAAAACCTAGATAGAGATACCCAAAGCAAACAGACACAGGAAGAACGAAGAGAAGAAGAAAAGGAAAAAGAAGAACAAACTGAAAACAAAGAAGAGGAAGAAGAAGGGCAAGACCAAGAAGAAGAAGAACTGGGGGAAGAAGAAGAAACGACAGCATAAAAAAAAAGAGAGAGCGAGAAGAAGAAGGAAAACTCTTCAACTTAATTAAAATAACTCAACATGAATTTTAAAATTGTCACGTGGAATATTAAAGGACTTAATGTGCCAGAAAAAAGAAGGAAAATATTTCATGTATTGGAGAAAAAGAAATTTGACATACACATATAAAGAAGGAAGATATAAAATTATTGAAAAACAAAAAGTTAGGCAGAGAATTTATTTCAACAAATGAAAAAAAGAAAAAAGGAGTAGTGATATACGTAAATGACAGAATTCAAGTAGAATTATTTAACGATCCCACAGGTCACTACATCGGTTTAGAAGGAATCATACAAAATAAGAAAACATTAATACTGGGGCTATATGCACCACTATACAAGCAATACAAGGGAAACTACCGAAGGCTTTCCAAAAGTTGACAACAAATCTCCTTCTAACTGATGCTTGGAGATATAAAAATGATGATGCAAGAAACTATACATTCTTTTCAGAACGACATAACTCGTTCTCAAGGATAGATTTTTATATGCTTACAGATAATATGTGTAATACAATTCAAAGAATTGAAATACTGCCAAGAACATGGTCGGACCATAATTCGGTATTGTTGGAATTAAAAGACAGAAAAACAGAATATAACTGGAGAGTGAGTGGTAATATATTACAGAGAGAAAAAATAGTTCAAAGAGCAAAACAAACACTCAGTTGTTATTTTAAAGAAAATATGAATGATCAGACAGATATAATTATGGTTTGGGAGGCCTCAAAAGCAGTGATGAGAGGCTTTTTCATTCAACAAGCTGCAGAAATAAAGAAGAAAAAAGTGGAGAGAACAACAAAGATAAAAAAAGACATAAGGAAAAAAGAAAGAGAACTTCAAAATGATCCATCAGATAAGCAGAAATTAATGGAAATAAAGATATTACAACAACAGTTATCAATAGAAACAATGGAAGAACTTCATAAAAAAACTACAATATATAAAACAAACACAATTTGAACATTCAAATAAACCAGTTAGATGGTTGGCGGTGAAATTGAGGAAATCAAAAAGAAGGAACCATAGTGCTAAGGTTAAGGACGGAACACAAATTCACACAGATCAAGATAAAATTAAAACAGTATTCAGGAATTACTATGCATCATTATATACAAAGCAAGGAGCTTCAAACAGAAATATACAAACTTTTTTTAAAAAGACCAATCATTGTCTGAATTTATGGATGAACAAAGACAAAAATTAAATCAACCAATAACAACTGGAGAAATCTCAGAGGGGATAAAAATATTAAAGATAGGAAAATCACCAGGCCCAGATGGCTTCACACCAAAATATTATCAAATAATGGAGGAGCAATTAATCCAACCTTTGAAAAAAAAACTTAGACAAAGTAAAAAAAGGATCCTTCCCAAACTCATGGAAAGAGGCAAATATTATATTAATCCACAAAGAAAACAGAAACCCACAAGACCCAAAAAATTACTGCCCAATTTCATTATTAAATGTAGACTATAAAATTTTTGCATCCATTTTGGCCTTCAGATTAAAAAAGATACTTAAAGATTGGATACATGTAGATCAAAGAGGATTTGACCCAGGAAGACATATAAAAGATACTATTTGACACATTTTAAATTTGATTGAATATTATGATTGTCAGATAGATAAGAAACTTGCCTTAATTTTTTTGGACATTGAAAAGGCTTTCGATAGTGTGAATTGGGAGATAATGTTTGAAATTTTGAACAGGATAAACGCCAGGAAAGAATTTTTAAAGTGGATAGAAGCAATTTACAATGATCAGAGGGCAAAACTAATAATAAATGGGGAAAGGACAAAAGATATACAGATCCAGAAAGGCACAAGGCAAGGATGTCCTCCTTCTCCACTTCTATTTTTATTGGTTATGGAGATTCTAAGTAAAAGAATAAGAGAAGAAACCAGAATACAAGGAGTCAAAGTAGGCAAATATAATTACAAAATAAAGTTATATGCAGATGATTTACTAATATCGTTGGGTAACCCAGCAGAGGAAATTACAATATTATTAACAAAACGTAAAGATTTTGAGCTACTAAAATGACTGAAAATAAATAAAGACGAAACGGTAATGATAACTAAAAATATGAATTGGGAAGAGGAAAAGATACTGACACAAAAATCTGGATATAAAATGGCAAAAAAAAACAACCCACGGTATTTAGGAATTGACATAACAAATAAAAATTCAGAATTGTTTCAAAATAGCTACAAGAAAACATGGATGGAAATTAAGAAAGACTTGAAGAATTGGCAAAACTTAAAGCTATCCTTCCTTGGCAGAATAGCTGCAATTAAAATGAATTGCTTACCTAAAATGATATTCCTATTTCAGACTATACCTATTATACATAACAATACAGTATTCAATGAATGGCAGAGAGATATTTCTAGATTTATCTGGATGGGGTGGGGGACCTAGAGTGAAAATGAAAGTATTGCAAGATACAAAGAAGAGAGGAGGATTAGATGTACCTAATTTAAAATTATATTACAAAGCTTGCTGCCTGCCGTGGATTAAAGAGTGGACAACATTGGAAGATACGAAACTATTAAAAATTGAAGGAATAAATAATCACTTTGGATGGCATGCATACTTATTTTACAACAAGGAAGCAGTAAATAAAGATTTCAACAACCACTTTATCAGAAGAGCCCTCATAAAGGTCTGGAAAAAATATAAGACTAGATTATGCCTGAAATTACCAATGTGGATCTCACCACATGAAGCATTATTCAGCAGAGAAAAAATACCATCACAGAAATGGATAACATACAAGGATATCCTAAAGTTACAAAATGGGCAATATGTACTCAAAACACAAGAAGAAATGGAGGAAGATGGAGTATGCACGAGTAGAAGGCTATTGCAAGCAGCCCTGAGTGCCACAAGGCCACTGCTGTGGACATGGTGACTGATAAGGAAACTGAGTGCCATAATAAGAGGGGCATTTGTGCTGGTTCCAAACCTCCTCCCTGCAGAGTGGGAAGGCTGCCTCCTTCCTACACCCTCATTACTCATTCCAACCTGACTAATGGGTGCACTCCAGCCCCCCCCAACCCAGGGCCACCCCTCAGAGCCTGTGTCCTTGCTAGTGTGTATGTCTGCAGAGGATCTAGGTGCATCTAAAAATGTACCTGCTGACCTGAGCTCAGCAGTTCCTCTATTGCCACTTCATTCTTGCCAACTGCTGCTGCTGGCTCTTCCACCGAAAGGTGCCTTTCCAAGGCCTCTAAATGAGACAAGACAACCACATTGAAATTATCTTTGTCTTTTTTTCATATCCTGCTTGGATTTCTCAATAGCTGGCTGTTTGGATAGGACACTTTAGGTTTGTTTTTTTTTTTGTTTTTTTTTTAGTTCCCCAAGCTCAGACAATATAGCCACCCTTCCCCCTCCTCATCTGAGGACTGGGCATTTGGTGGGGGCTTCCTGGCTGTGCCCTTTCTCTTAGAAACTCCATTCCCTTTTTGGACACTATGTCCAACCTGTGCTGAATACTAATACAAAGCTAAAATTAGAAGAAACCACAGGGAACACATGTCCTAGACCAACCACCAAACAGAAATTATAGACAGACTAAGGAAAATGGAACTGACTGCATGACTAACAGGCCTTGAGAGGGAGGGCATGCTACCATCCTTCCCACAATACCCCAGCTGCAGAAGCAGCTCTGACTCTAGTTTCTAAGAGAGAAACATAGGCAGTCTGGCTGTGACACCTACAAGCAGGCCAGTGAGTCTCCCATAAGGCCAAGCACTAGGCCTTACTGCCTCACATGAGCCCCTTGGGCCACACAAATTGGATGCAGGCTGGTAGTAGGCCCCTGCTCCTGCAGTATTGCGTGCAGTCTGCCACACAGGCTGCTAGTAGCCACTCACACAAAACAAGCAGGGAAGGGGAGGAGCAAGGGCCTTGCCCCACATAGGAGCTGAGCCAAGTGAAAACAAATGGGAGAGTGAGGTCCTAGCCCCACATAGAAACCACTGCACAAGCTGTGACCAGCCATCAACACAAACAAATGTGGAAGGGAAGTGAGGGCCTTGCCCTGTGCCAAGGTTGCCACATAAGCCATGTTTGGCCATCAACAGTGAGCAAACGAGGAAGGGTGAAGCAAGGGCCTTTCCCCCATTTAGAAACTGCCACACAAGCTGCGAGTGGCTACTGACACAGAAACAAACAGGGCAGAGGAGGAGCTAAGGCCTTACTACATATAGAAGCCATTGCATGAGCCATGACCAGCTACTAATAAAAGAAAGGTGGAAGGAGGCTGAAAAGGTGGCCTTGTCCCATGTCATCAACTGAAAAGAAAACAGAAAAGAAACTAGGAGGGGGAGGGCCTTGCATCATGGAGTGGCCACCATGTGAACCATGAACAGTCTCTAACAAAAATATAAGCTAAGTAAAATAAACCAAATGCCCCAAAAACTAAATGAAAGAAGGCCCCATGGAGCAGAGACCAAAAAAGTATCGGAGCAATCAAACCAAGCGAAGTCCAGCCCTGTCCAATCTCCATGAATGCATAATCAGAAAGGGACACCTATATAGCCCATGGCTCTGCTCCCCACTCCATGAACAGCATCCTAGAACTTTGTGCTGAATGCAAAGGTTTCTGCTGTCCTTCCCCTGGAGGCCATCAAAAGGTGCCCCCTCCCCTACAGTTCTTTGTACCATGCAAGTCCAGGCCCCCATTAATACGTTTTTAGCCTTTCAAAACATTTTATAGTTTATACTGTTTTAGGAGATTATCAGACAGGAACGAAAAAATGTTCCTGTCACACAATCTCAACTCCTGCCCTTGTCCCATCCCTGACCCACCACAATCACCCTTTCAACCACACTTACTTTCTCTAACATCGTTCTGGCAGCCCAGGAGTGAACTGAGCTCTCTTCACTTCCTAGATCGAAATCCTGTGGATTCTCGTGAGAAGACTCAAGCATGGGAAATTCAAAAATAAAAATAACCAAAAAAAGTGACAGCAGTCACAAAAACACACTTTAAAATGTTCAAGTAACCCAGAGAGGGTCAGAAAAAGTGTGTCACTTACCTGAATGTCCAGATCTCACCCAGAAGTGGTCTGGCAAGAACCTCCCATTGATGCTGGGATCTCACCAGCGAATTGGGGTACCTTGTTGCATGCATGGAAATCCAAGACTGAAACAGAAGGGGGGGGGTCCTATTGACAGCTTCTCCCATCAATAAAAAGCAGTGCTGGCAGAATGGGAGCAGAAAGGGTGCATAACGATGGGGGACAAAGCCGTCTGATAAAGGAGCCCTTTTGCAATCTCCTGGCGTTCCTGTAACTTTAAACACATCTGATAATCTCCTTAAATTGATCAGGTTGGTTTTTGTTTTTTGTTTTTTTGTTTTTTTTTTTTGTATTCTGCTTTTCAGCTGCTTTTTAAATGTCTCAATTCCCCCCCGTTCCTCCCACCTCCCACCTTAGTCCTCAGCTTATTTCAACTGCTGTGAACTGAGTTCTAAGTGCAAAGTAGTTTGCACTCAATTAGCTCAACAGGTGGGAAAAGAAAGGTGGGAACAGATTCTTGCCCTTCCCAGTAGTCTCAGGCAAAAGCAAACTGCTGCAGTTCTTCCTAGTATATGTGTTCTGACTCATTAATATCTTTTCCCATCTTCACCACCCTCTGATGTTGCTTGCCCACATGTGTCCCAATTTTCATGTGTCAAATAGAGTTATAGAGTCATAAAATAATAGAGCTGGCACAGGCCTAAAAGGCCATCAAATCTAACCCCCTGCTCACTGCAGGATCCCCAGCTAAAGCATCCCCAGCAGGTAGCTGTCCGGCCTCTTTTTGAAGACATCCAGAGGAGACCCCACCACCTCTCTAGGCAATTGGTTCCATTGCCAAACCGCTCTTGCTGTCAAGAAGTTTCTTTTAACGTTCAATCAAAATCTACTGTTCTGTAACTTCACACCATTAGACATGGTCCTACCCTCTGGGGCAGCAGAGAACAGGCCTACTGCCTTCTCTCTGTGACAGCCCTGGAGGTATTTAAAGAGTGTAATCACATCACCCCTCATCACTTAGCATTTGCTTTCTTTGCTGCAGCATCACACTGCTGGCTCATGTTCAACTTATGATCAGCAATCATTGCAAGGTCTTTTTTTTTTTTTTTTTTTTTGCATGTAGTACTGCTGAGCCAGGTATCCCCAATCCTATACCTGTGCATTGGGGGTGTGTGTGACCTAAATGTAGAATCTGGAATTTTCTTTATCAAATTTCATTTTATTAATCTCAGCCCGATTTTCTAGTTTAGCCAGGTTCTTTTGAATTCTGTTCCTATCTCCCAGTTTGGTTAGCCATACCTCCTAGTTTGTGTCATCTGCAAACTTAATAAGGATTCCCTCCATCCCATCGTCTAAGTCATTGATAAAAATGGTGACAGGTAATGGCTGTAGGATAGAACCCTGAGGCAGTCCACCTGAGACCTCCTTCAAGTTTGAAGTGCAGCCATTGATAATGACACTTTAAGCATGGTTTTACAACCAGTTATAGATTCATCTGGCAGTGTCCCAATCTATGTTGAATGGTTGAATGTTGAAGAGTATGTGTTTGGGCTTCTTCCATATTTTTGTATGCAAGTGATATTAGTTGCTGGAAGGGACAGGGGTCCCAATGCATGTCTATATTGGATGACAGTGCAACTGTTGGTAGTGATGCTGCCATACTCATAATGATGATTCCTGGGAGGTACTGAGCAAGAACTACTTTTTTCCAGATATACAAGAGAATAATTCTATATTGCATCTGGCATGTTTCTTAATCATTTGTCAGATGTTTAGAAAAAAAATTGGGATTTACAGTGAACAGTTGGTAGGGATGTTACAGTAGTCAATATAATTGTTGAAACATTTTGTGCCATGCTTCTTGTCCTAGCATGGCAATGTCTGGTGACCACTCAATGCTATCTTGCAAAAGGATCCAACGCCAGATATAGTTCTATGGGCCTGCAAAAATTTTACCCCAAATGCCATTATGGAGGGAGATATGTTGCATTGAGGGGAAGGCTGGCACCACTGCTCCCAGTCCCAGCCAAGGAGTTGCTTAGCTGTAAGCCTGGTAGGAAGTCTTTGCAATAACCAGGAATCATGGCCATCATGAGACTTCAGTGTGTAACCTTAGCTGAGGTTTCATGTGAAGTCTCAGGAGATTGCAGCTCTTACAAGAGCTGATGGGATTTCATCAGGCCAATATATAGACCTGCTTGCTTTCTGGATGGCCATTTTCAGCTGAATATTCAGCATGTCAAATTCCCACCCTCCCTATACTATTTTATGTATCCCATGTAAATCCCCAAGCTTAGTCTGGTCATCTCTGGGGGCCAGGAAGGATTTTTTCCATGTTAATGTAGCATGGTTTTTTGTTTATTTATTTGTTTGTTTTGCCTTCTCTGAGGTGTCACCCACCTTATGTGGGACATGTCTGTTCTATTGTCACCGATTTGGCCTATGTTTCGTTGGTCTATGTCATCCTGTGTAGTTGTGTGGGAGCTGCTTTGTCATAACATGGACAAAGTGTGGATATGGAGGCAGGGGGAAGAATGCTGAGCACTTTATAAATTTGGGAATGAGAGGCCCTGGGTGGGGTCTGGACAGAGGACAGAGGGGGGCTAACCTGTGGGTTTGGGCAACTGCTGTTTTGGCACATCTCTGTTGGACTATTCTGATCACTCCTTGGTTTGACAAATCTTCCTGAGCATCAGCTACCATCTACCACATACCTTAATTGCTTCCTCTCTGGCTTGGACAGGTATAGGTCTGAGTTACCAAGTGCATCATATTCTCCTATACTTCTTTTCATTGGTGAGAAGTATTTGGTTTTATGACCATTTAATATATAGTAACGTTGTGGCCATCCACATTTATCACATAATTTTGGTGTCTAGCTGCTCTATCTCAGAGCAGCTAGCCTTCCTCTTTTCCAAGGAATAAGTCTTGCTAAGGAGTTGGCTGGTTGTTGAGTCACTGGTTATGTCATGCAGGTGGACTGGGTTGTTGTGTGCGTTCAGATCATTTCCAACATAACAGTGCTTCTAAGGCAAATTTATCATGGAATTTTCTTGGAAAGTTTTGTTCAGAGGGGGTTTGCCTTTGCCTTCCTCTGAGGCTGAGTGAATATGACTTGCCCAAGTTCCCCCAGTGGGTTTCCATGGCTAAGCAGGGAGTTAAACCCTAGTCTCCAGAGTCTTAGTCTAACACTCAAACCACTACACCACACTGACTCTCAATTGGACTGGGGGCCCCATGAAAAGGACGCTGTGGTTCTGTAGAAAGAAGTGGCAACTCCAGAAGCTCTTTGTACAAGCTCTGGGCCATTGTTTCATCAATGGTGCTGAGCAAAATTTCCCCTGGGAAGGAGAATGGCTTCTGTCTCTTTAGGTTCTTTTTAAAATGCAACCAGACTATATAGCCAGTCTCAATCTCCATGCTTGTATCTCACTAAGATCATGCTGCTGAAGTTGGGTCACCTTCAAAATAACCTGTATTTTTGCAACAGGTGCCTGTCTTTTCTTGAGCTCTTGATGCCACAAAAAGGTTTTCATGGAAAGCATCTTTGGAATTTTCTTTTTTAAGACAGGCCTTTTCTCCAACTGTGCTGCTTCAGCTGGCTGGGTCAGCTCTGGGCAGAGCTGTTCCTGCAATATGTCCTGATTTATTAAAAAGCTGGCATGGCAGCAGCAGAAGCACCTGGTATTTATAAAGGAATGACTCATGACTTTTCCTGCTCTGATCTTAGCTTCCTCCTTTGCCCTGGAGGCGCTCGCACTGTTTCTTCTAAAATTCCTAACCTCAGATGACCAACCAAGCCATGATACAGCCTGATCAGAAGCATTGTCAACCACAAGAGGGATGCAGGCATAGCACACATTTCTGTCATCAGGGAAAGTTCAAGTTAAGGTTCTCTAAATGAACAGGTTATTACATCTCACAGTGCAGTCAGGATGAGACAGCAAAGGAGCTTCTTGGATGCATAATATTTCAGATAGTTTGTTGAAATGGATAGGTGCATGGAGGGAAAGCCATGGCAATGATGGAGTTCCCTGGTCAGGGAGACATGGGGAATGAAGGAGTTCCTCCTCACAACCATAAAAGCTAAAGAGAACATGGATAGGCATACTCTTGCTCTAAGCTTCTTGTGAAATAGTAGGATCCACCAACTCAGTATCAGATATCAACTATCAATATCAGTTACAGATATTTGTCAGCCAGGACAAATTTTCAGAGTTCTACAGATTTTTCACTCAACTGGCAGAAGAATCTTGCAGAATTCCTGGATCCACTCTCCTCCTGTTCCAGCTTTGCATTCCCTCTTCTAGGACAACCAGAGTTCAGGCATGCAGAATCTGGTTTCTTTTTTTAAAAAAAAACTTGTTTTTAACAAGTTCCACCAAATCGACACCAGTGCAAGATATACACTTTTGAAGAATTTTGAGCCCACAAAATAAAACTGTATATAGTTCATGTCCTTCTTGGGGAATGTGAGAGAAAGTAATGTATTTCACATGCAAAGTATTTAGTGTTAACAAACAGAAGCTGAGCAACAATCAGCCCAACAACACATACCCGCATACAGAATCATGTAGAGAAATAAAGCAGGCTTAGTCTTCTTTATTAAAAACAATTGAAGTAAATACTAAGAGCTTTATTAACACCATGGTGAAAGGCTCTGTAACACATTCACTTCAAACATGGAGAAGAGGGAAACTACAAGCCCAGACTATAAGACAGAGGATGACTGGCCCAGTTCCAAGGTAGGCATAACCCTCTCCATCTCACTCATACTGACAATTTCTGCAAGAGAGGTTGTTGTTGTTGTTGTTGTATGCCTTCAAGTCATTTGTGACTTACGGTGAATCTAAGGCTGAGGACTTTATCAGACACGGGGGGAAATGTGTCATAAGGACGCAACGACAACAGAAAAGGGCGAAAAATTATCAGACAACATCATTCAGCTGTTCCAGGTGTGTAGCACAGGAGTGAATAAGGCATTACTTTTTACTGCTGGCTTAGCCCACCAATAAAAAGAAAGTAATGTCTCCTCCGTGCCAGCGCTATGCTACAGCAAATGGCTGAATGATGAGGATGTCTGATAATTTTGCCCTTTGTGTTATTGTTGCATCCTAAATGACACAGTTGTTTAGTGGTATGTACCTCATCTGATAAAGTCCTGAGAGTGTGTGACTTGCCCAAGGTCACCCAAAGGGTTTTCATGGCCAAGCAGGAATTTGAACCCTGGTCTCCAGAGTTGTAGTCCAACACTCAAACAACTATGCCACACTGATTCTGCAAGAGAGGTACCTGGCCCTTATGCCATCATGGCAACTAACTAGTTCTTCTGTTTAATAATACATAAATGAATGAATAAATAAATACCATATAATTTTCTCCCTGAGCACTTAGTTCACCTCAGCTTTGCTGTTCATATTGCCCAGCAACCCTTTCACCAAAATTAGCTGGGTGTCACCATTTGCTTGATAATACACCTACTTCATATTGGCATAACTAACTTGGCATAGGTTGCCTTCTTGAAAGACCCTCAAGGCACCATTGAAAAATCATCCTCCTTTCATCACAATCTCTGCACAAGCTATCAAGCACACTCAGTAGTGGAAGGAAAAACAGATCAAAAGGATTTACATCTTCAAGAAAACCCTGTGATAGGGTCACCATAATTTAGAAACTACTTGAAGGCACACAACAAGAACAAATTTATATATATACATATATATTTTATTTAATGAATCATTGTATTTAATTAATTATGTATGTATTATCTTTATTTATTATTTATAAATAAATTTCATTTGCTCTGACATGCTTTTAAGAACTGCAAGGTTTTAAAGAAAGTGTGCTTCATGGTTTTTAATTGTACTGTTTTAAAACTGCTTTTAATGTTTTTTAATGGTATGCTTTGAATTATTGTAATGTTATTGACAGTTTACTAACAATTAAGTGCTATCCTTTGGCTTTTAGCTATATATTATTTGTTTTCATTTGTAAGTCATCTTGAGTCTCAGTTTGGGGGAAAAGGTGCAATATTAATCACAGAATAATAGAATCATAGGGCTAGAAGGGGCCTCATGACCCATCAGGTACAATCCCCTGCTCAAAGCAGGGTCTCCAGCTAGATCAGTGGCTCCTAACCTTTTCTTTACCAGATACATTTTTTAAATATCTTTTGTTGCCACAGACCCACAAGACTTAACTCAAGATTTAAAACAACAGCAACACCACCACCAGCAACAACAATAATAATACAATTACACCATCCATTAAACCTTCCCTCAGAGGCACTGGAGGAAGAAGGAAGACTTTTCTTCGGCTTCTTCTTGCAAGTTTGTGGCTGGACAGATTGAATGGCAATGTGCAGGCCCAGCCAGCCTTTGCCTCGGCTCCTGTCATGTGGCCATTCCACTGCAGGGAGAAGGTGGGCCAAGCAGCCTTCAAGCCTTTGCAGTCCCCCTGTGAGGACATTGCAGCCCCCTGGTGGTCCACAGACCACCAGTTAAGAAGCACTGAGCTAGAGCATTTCTGGCAGTTAGTTATCCAGCCTCTGTTTGAAGACATTCAGAGCAGGAGACCCCGTCACCTCCCTAGGCAATTGGTTCAATTGTCAAACCACTCTTAAAACAATGACAACAACATATGTTGTGGTTATTGTGCATGTTGTTACTACTCTGCTTCTGCCAGGCAGCCAAAACCATTCTCTGAAGATGCCAGCCACAGATGCAGGTGAAATGTCAGAAATAAACTCTTTCAGAACACGGCCTCACAGCCTGGAGGGGGGGGGCAGGAAAATCTACAGCCAAGAATAGATTGTTTTGCATGTCCTTTGGTCCCTAAAACCAGGCTTGTCTTTGGAACTGTTTAATTTGTATATGTGTGTGTGTGTATTGAAACAGGTTTTGAAATTATTTGATTTCTTTTTAAAAACAATGTTTAATTACTTTTATCTGCTATGCATTACCTCAGAGGTCCTGGGAGTGTGAGAAGCAATAAACTAGTATTTTAATGAATAAATAAAATAAATTTGGAAAATTCCTTTAAACTAAGTCTTTGCTCCTATGCTCTTGAAACAGCCCCCACCCTTGTTTTCCAAATGCCAGTCTAGTTCATGTTCATTATTTCACTGATCAGCTTTTCAAAAAAGCAGCCGTTCCAAAAGAAACTCCATTTTCAACACCACACCATTTCTCTGCTGCAGGAACTGCAAACATGATTGCATGGAGAAATTTCCCCCTGAGTCTAGATTTCCATGCTTGGTGACAGCTCTGACAATTTTTGCAGCACCTTCCATTATTTTATATGCTTCCTCAGATGACAGCTCATGATGGAGCAACTGCATTGTTTTGCCGATGGTGGCTGTGTCCATCTTAAAATCACCTACAACAGCAGAGTGATAATGAGGTATTTTTTCCCAGCAAGTACACATACAGTTGACATCTCCCCCAGTTCTTGTCAAATGGACTTGGATATAACCTGAACTATTTCCTCAAAACAGGAGCAGATCTTACCTTATTGCTGAGCCTATCAGAAATCTCCAGCATCTCTGCCAGTCCCTGCTTCTGAGCTGATAACATTGATAAAACTTCTTTTTCCTTTGAT
This sequence comes from Gambelia wislizenii, assembly GCA_030847615.1. Taxonomy (NCBI): domain Eukaryota; kingdom Metazoa; phylum Chordata; class Lepidosauria; order Squamata; family Crotaphytidae; genus Gambelia; species Gambelia wislizenii. Next base: position 287,907,606 of record JAUMIR010000003.1, read on the forward strand.
TTTTAAAAAATGCTTATGCTCAATAGCAGAGGAATACCAATGAGAGGGAGAAATCGTTTTCCTTCAGGTGCTGCATTCTCCCCAGGAGTAATCTTTTGGATGTTATTATTTGCCACCAGACCAGGTCAAATGCCAGGCCAAAACCAGATGTATATGAGATTAAAGCTAAAAAAGAGCAGACTGACTCCTTTTCTTTTTCTGCCACCGATTGCTCTTGCCAAAGTTCTGAATGGATCGATTTCCAGAGGACTTTTGAAACTAGGCTTATGCTGCCCACGGACTGCAAACTGCCCACCTCATGATGCCCAAGGACTGTTTCGTAAGGGACAATCTTCCAAGCTTTAAGGTGTATGTGTGTTTTATACCACTTTAACTGTCCTAGGATTTAGAGTTTGGTAAACTACTGAGAATTCTCTGTTGACAGCAGTAGAGCTTTCTAGTTCAGAATTCTAAGTACCTCATCAAACTACAAATACCAAAGTTCCTTAGGATGGATGGAGCCTTTATACCAGTTAAAGTAGTATGAATTTGACATAATGTATAGCGCAGATAGATCATAAGAAGAGACAGGTGGCAAGTTCTGGAGGATATGGTTTCAGCTAATCTGCCACAGAAAATGGTGACCATGGACTTTATCAGATGCAGCCTCTTTAAATGTTCTTTTGCTGGCATTTTAAAAAAAGCCTTTTTATGACAGCAAAAGAATGTTCCCCCACACACACTTACCTTGTGATCTGAGCAAAGGCACCCAGCAATGGAGAGTAAGTGAACAGAGCCCCATTCACTTCCTTGTTCAAAATCTCGTGTGATTTCACAGTGTGGGAAATTCAAACTTAAAAACAAAAATAAACATCTAAAAGTTACACTAAGCACCCAAACACACTGTAAAAGTCCCAAGTAACCCAGGGAGGGTCATACAAAGAGCAAAACTTACCTGGATGTCCCGATCTCACCTGGAAGTGTTTGCACCGGAGCAGCCATTGTTGGGGTAAGTACGCGATTTAAATGGCCCAGGGTACTGCATGCTGGCAATGCTGGCAAAAAAGTGGCAGGGGGAATCTATTGACAGCTTAAGCTGTCAATTTAAAAGTATGTGATTTTGCCTCTTTATAACCATGAAAGGGCAACATCGTCTGATCCGCACGCCCTTTCACAGTTATGTGGTGTTCTTATGACACCCTATTTTCCTTGTCTGATAGAGTCCCATCTCCCACAGTTTCTTAGATCACAGATGTGAAAATACTTGTATATTGCCTCTATAGAAGCATGGTGGAGTTTCAGGTTAGGTGGATCTGACAATATATGCTCTTATGCTCAGGAAAATAATGTTTTTTAAAAAGTTATGATGAACAGTAAGATCTCATCTATGTGATAAACCATTCAAAGAAAAAACTGAACAAAGAAAAACATTCATCAAATATATTAATAGTCTGTCTCAAACAGGCACTCTCCAATGTGATGGGCTACTGCTTCCATCATCCCCAATCAGCAATAAGCCTTTGTTATTGTGATGTGCCTTCAAGTCAACTTCAACTTATGGTGACTCTATCTTAAGGTATTTGGGGAAGAGTTATTATTTGGAGGTTTGTCATTGCCTTTCTCTGAGGCTGAGAAGGCATAGTTTGCCCAAGGCCATCCAGTGGGTTTCCATGGCCAAGCAAGGATTCAAACTCTGGTTTCCAAGAGTCCTAGTCCAACACTCAAAACACTACACCTGGCTCCTACTACACCACATTGTTTCAGATAAGACTTTAGTACTTTGTTAATAGGAAGTTCTCCAAGTGACTTGCTTTAAGTTAAAACATTAAAAAATTAAGCACAAAATAAAGCATAAAAACTGTGAAATGTAAAATGGGAAAATCTCACAACAATTCCAGACTTGAAATACTACAATATTAACATATTAGTTCCTCAGGATATATGTAGTCTTCAGGATCTAGAATGCAATATACAGAACATACCAAAAAGGGATGTTGTGGAGCTGGAAAGCAGCAGACAAGTGAAATGATAGTGGGACTGGAGCAACCTAAGGAAGATTGGTTACAGTGTTTGGGGGTATTTACCTTAGGAAAAAAGGCAAGTAAATGGAGACTTGATAAAGTTGTATAAAATTGTTCATGGTAAGGAGAAAGTAGACAGGGAGAAGCTTTTCTCTCACACACATAATGCTTCATCCACTGAATCTGGTGGAAAATTCAGGAAATATAAAAAGATGTACTTAAATTCACCAAGGATGTGACCATCAATGTTCACTAGCCAGGAATTTGTTGTTGTTGTGTGCTTTCAAGTTATTTCCAATGTATGACAACCCTAAAGCAAGCCTATCGTGGTGTTTTCTTGGCAAGATTTGTTCAAAGGGAGTTTGCCTTTGCTTCCCTTTGAGGCTGAGGGTGTGACTTGCCCAAGGTCCCTTGCTGGATTTCCATGGCTGAGTGGGGATTTGAACCATGGTCTTCAGTTGTAGTCCAATGCTCAAGCCACTACACTACACAGGTTCTCCTGGTCAGGATAGCTGTCTCTTATAGTACTTGAGGTAGTACATCAGTTGATGGGAAGCACAAATGAAGGGAGCTGATACATTTGTTTCTGACTTGTTGGTTTTCCATAGGCAACTAAGCAACCACTTTGTGAATAGAATGTTGGACTATAGAGGTCTTGATCTAATCCAACATGGGTACAGATCTCCCTCTGTATCCACGGATTTGGTATCCACAGTTTTAAGTATTCATGGCTTGAAAATATTCTTTAAAAAATAATAATCCAAAAAGCAAACCTTGATTTTGCCATCTTATATAAGGGACACCATTTTGCTATGCCATTGCATATAATGGGACTTGAGTATTCGTGGATTTTGTTATCCATGAGGGGTCCTAGAACCAAACCCCAGCAAATATGAAGGGACAACTGTATTTTAAGGTTCTTCTCAGAGCCTGGGATTAGCTCAGTGATTAACTTGCCAAGTTATTAATTTGCTCATTTTTTAAATTCCAATTTCACCTAACTTTCTAGATTCCCTGATTAACACTGAAGTTAAGAAAAAAAAAGGCTTTAATGAACTGGGTCATTATAATTTGTTAGAATACCTGCCTTTCCCTCTGTCACATTCAGGGAAACAGGCAGGGAAACTGGCAATTAGAATGCTGCCTCAGGAGAAGAAATATTAGAACTAGAGCAAACGCATCACATGGCTTTGTAATTAGGCAGGCTAACCTGAGCAATTTCTTTGGAAAGACAGAGAACATCATGTAGGTCCAAGCTAGGTTTCTTCAGAAGCTGGTACATGGGTTCTGGGTCAAAGGAGCTTTTTTTAAAGATGCTGGAAACACTCCCTTATTTCATGAGTCATTTACAACATCATGGATCCACCTTTCTGGAAAGTTTAATAACGCACAGAGGGCAAATATCTGCCATACAAATCACTAGTCAGACTTTACCATGCTGGTAAGACTTTACCAATGGAAGAAACTTGACTTTTGCATCTCACATGATCAATGAAACAAGGTCGGGGGGGGGAATGGGCACTATTCATTAGAGAACATCATGATCCAGGTACCACAACAAAGAAAGAAGCTAAAGGACACTGGCCAAACCCAAGGATTCTAAAAGTCTAGGAAGAAATGAGAGCATCCCAATGTTTAGAATACTTAATGCAAAATGTCAAAAAGACAGGTCTACATCCTGTCCTTCCATCAGCAGTTGAATCTCTTTGATTGAATTCAGTGGGTCCAGTGGGGTGACTATATTTAATCTGTCTTCCCCTCTCCCATTCATGGGAATGCGACTGCTACACATGTGCACATTGTGGACATTATCAGATGGGGATGAAAAAAGCATCCCTGTCTTGCTACATTCTCTCCTGCCCCCCTCCGATCCCTGTAACGATATAAAAAGAAAAAAGTTCAGAACCACCTTTAGTGCGATCCTCCCCCCCCCCTCAACAACCCAGGAGTGAATGTAGCTTGAACAGAGCTGCATTCACTTCCCAGAATGGAAATCCCGGCCATCCTCGCGAGAGGACGATTGTGTGGGAATTCAAAAAGAAAAAGAAAAAGAAAGGTTAAAAGGGTAAACTAAACTGAAAAACACATTTAAAAAAATACAAGTAACCAGGGAGGGTACAAAAAAGTGTGTCACTTACCTCAAACTCCCGATCGTACCTGGAAGTGTTCACCATGGACCTCCCAGTGACGCTGGCATCGCACCAGCATACCGGGGCACCCTTTCACTCACCCGGCATTCCGTCATAGAAACGGAAAAGGTGATCTATTCACAGATTAAACTGTGAATAAAAAGGAGCACTGCAGGAATAGAAGCAGCACAGAAGCATAATGGGACGGGGAAGTCGTCATCTGATATTCAAGCCCTTTCTCGATCTCCTGGCATTCGTGTATTTAGGTCATCTGGTAATCTCCTGTGTCACAATTGTTATCTTATATTTTCTATTTTTAAACTAATTAAATGGGATCATGGGGATGGATCATGGGTGGCCTTTACATAATGGCAGTACATGAAGGAAACAGTACCATGTGGAAGCTGTGGAATGGATAAGGTGAAAACGACTTGAAAAAGTAAAATGTTCCCTATTGAAATTCTACTCATTATGCATCTGAATAGTTGGTCATAACAAAGAATTTCCACAAATATGAAGTATGTGTAACACAGATGTTCAGCTCCCATTGTACTATAATTGTTAGCCTGGTTACTCTTTGCTACCTCAGTTAGATAATCCCTTAGAACATCTAAGAAGAAAGTAACATTCTTTGAGATTCTCTAGAATACAGCCATCAGACACAGCTAGGAAATTGTGTTCTTTAAATGATTTGATACATGGATAGGCTGGGGTGGGGTAACAGACAAGGGATGAGAGGATAGTAAAAAGAAATGGTAGAACAGCTGTTTAACTAAACCCCAGAGAAAAACTGGCAGAAATTGGAAAGTATCTGGTTTAGGTTGAATTATTCATAGGGGATGAAGGTGAAAATGTCTCCTATTGTCCAAATGGGGAAGAGATAGAAGCAGACCATGAGTATAGGTAAAACCTCATAGCCAATCAAAGATTCTGAATCAAAGATGAAACTAGATGTGCCAGATGCATCAGCAGGGGAACACTGGGATGGATTCCCACACCCAGTTTGACCCCACAGTTCTAACCCTTGGGCTCCTATCACTCATCTTGCCTTTTATCCTTTAAGATCCCTCTCTGGATCTGGTACTTGGGCCTCAAGATGATCACTTTATTGGACAGGTGGGTGTTTTGATCTGTGGGTCCATTGTGGAAATGCATAACCAAATCCTCCTTACCACTTCTTAAAGTATTCAGACAGAGTTGGACAAAATAAAAACAGCAAAGATATATTATATCCCTTTTCTCATATTGAAGAGGGAGAAGCTTGATTTCTGGGGACTTTATCAGATGCAGCAAAAACCACGTCACAGGAATGCTATGAGAACAAAACCAGGTGACATTACTAGATGACGTCATCTTTCAGCCATTCCAGGGGCGTAGCACGGGCATGAATAACGTGTTCCTTTTTATTAATGCCTTAGCCCATCAATAAAACAGGGATGTGTTATTCATGCCCATGCTATGCCTCTGGGACAGCTGAAGGATGTGGGCATCTGGTAATGTCAACCTTTGTGTTCTTGTAGCGTTCCTGTGATGCAGTTTGAGATTCAATTTTGGGCCGTATTCTCCCAAATCTGATAAAGTCCTAGGACATGGAGCAATGGACTCAAACTACAGGAGAAGAGATTCCATCTAAGCATTAGGAAAAACTTCCTGTCAGTAAGAGCTGGTTGACTGTAGAATGCACTGCCTTGGAGTATGGTGGAGTCTCCTTCTTTGGAGATTTTTAAACAGAGGCTGGATGTCCATCTTTCGGGAGTGCTTTGATTGGGTATTCCTGCATGGCAAGAGGTTGGACGGGATGTTGCTTATGATTCCTTCGAACTCTATGATTCCATAATTCTATGTATGTTAGACATGAACTCCCTGAACTCTTTCCACATTCTCAGTTCCCATGAAACCAAGAGCCCATTCAGATTGCATGAGTTCCTCTTTTACTAACTGGCTCAGACTCTCATCTGTTCCTCTCAAGATTTAATCCAGTCTCGTGTGTCCCTCTCCTTATTTCTCCCTGGCCCCATCTGACTGTCTGACAGAAACCCCTCTGGTTTTTCATATTCCACCCCATTTTTCCTCCATGCAACACTACCCATGAACTGTAATTGACTGAGTCTACTCAAGCTCTCCTAGCTCCTCTCCTTAAGACACCATTTGTAGGTCTTTCTGAGCTAATCCTAGAACCTTATCAGCCAAAATGGGAGAGTTGGGATTGTTATTTAAGGGTAAATACAATTACAGTAAATATAATAGAAACATGTAGGAAAGAGAGAACCATTGAGATACAATCATCTCTGGATACCAGCTCTATAGAAAGGTCAAGGAAGGGTGTACTGGAGCTGGAATTACTATGTGACTGCCCCAAATAAGACACATTGGAAGCCTCAAAAGAATCATTGTGGATGACACAAATAATTTAATAACTGAAACATGCTACAGTAGTAGCCCCGCATCTGTGGGGGATTGGTTCTGGGCCCCACCACAGATAGTGAATCCCATGGATAATAGTGAATGCCCTTGTGGCTACCACTGGACCCACCCCACAGAGAAGGGATAAAGGAGGCTAGCTCCCTCTCAGACAGCTCCGCCACACCACTAGATCCCACCCACCCCCTGTGGAGAAGGGAAGAATGAGGTGAGCTCCCTACTCCCACCCACCCACCCCCAGCTCCACCGCACTGCCAGAACCCATGCCACTGGAACCCACAGGCAAGCTCCCTCCTCCCTCCCCTGCCCACCTCCACCAGCTCCGCCATGCTATCAGAACCCTCCCTGGGGAAGGGAGGGGGAGGTAAGCTCACCTCTCTCCCCCACCTTTCCCACCAGCTCCACCATGCCACTGAAACCTGCACTGCTGGAACCATCCCAGGAAGGGACTGGGAGGCAAGCTCACCTCCTCCCTCCCCCCACTCACCACCAGCTCTGCCACACCACCACCACCCCAGGGAGAAGGGAGAAAGGAGGTGAGCTTGCCCCCTCCCTCCCTACCTCACCCACCCACCCACTGCCACCATCCATGGATAATTGAATCAGCAGATGGTGAATCAGTAGATGCATGGGTGCCACTGCATTATCTCCCTTACCAAAAGGTTTAATGTGACCTTCAAGTGGAGAGTGAAATCAAGAATGTAACCAAGGGAAAAATTGTTGCAATAGTTGACACCTTCAGCTACCCTCATACTGACTGAAAAAAATGTTCATGACAGTCAAAATTCCTAGATTTCTCCCTCAGTGGATGACAGTGTGAGACTAAGGCCTTATTCATATGACATAATTACCACTTTATCAATATCACTTTAAAGGCCATGGTTGTGTCCTACATATTCCTGGGATCTGTAGTTGCTGAGGCACTTGAGCTCTCAGGCTGGGTATTCTAAGTATACTGCCCTAAAATATACAAAAGTATACAAAAGCCCTGCCCAAAGCATATAATCTTACATAAGTTTCATGTTCTCAAATCCTGTATGGATTTTCATTCGTCAAACAGGACTTGCGCTTCACACACTACTAAAATTCAGAATATGAGTATATTGGAAGATGTTGTTTTCCTTGCCATATAACCCTCCTATGTTGGGCCATTACATAGTTCTCCCATCTTTTTTAATACCAGGAAAAGATTTATTAAGGAGCAGAACACAGAATAAGAGCATAGTGTATTTTGGTAGCAGCACTAGGAGCCCTCAGTCTGGAAACACCCTAGGAATTGTGCATTTGAGAGCCAAAATTAAGATGCCAGCTTTGAGACTACATACTGTGTGACAGCAAAAAACACATTTCTTTTTTTCTGCCCTGCAAAACGTTGGTTTCACAAACTCCTCTTAGGTATCTGTATCATTAAAAGCTGCATTGCCCCCCATGACCATTAGGTGGCACTCTATACTCAGACTCACCACTGAGACCATTGCTACCAAAGATTAATCTTAGCACTGGCACTTTTATGGTACAGGAGAAAAATATATTGGAGTGTATTTGAAGAAGAGTGTTACACTCTAAAATCTTAATTTTAAATCAAATCCTGTCTGGGTTTTCATTTGTCAAACAGGAGTTGCATTTCACACACTACTAAAATTCAGAATGTGAGTATATTTCCAGGAGCTAGAGGAGACAGAAGATCAATAGAAGGGCTGCTTTTATGGGCTGGTGTCTTTACCATCAGGGAGATTCTGAGTTCATCTGCAGCTTCTTCTGTCCCCGCCTGAGAGAGAAAAGGCTTGCTTGGACTATGCCATTAGCTTCCCAGAGACAGAAAAGGCTAAACAATGCACACACTTACATGCAGCCTAATATAGTGGCTTGAATGCAGTAGAAAACAGAACTTCCACTCATACAAAGCAGGGCTCCCAGTTTTGAAAAGTTTCACCTACCCAATGCTGCCCCTTTCTTCCACCCACCCAGAAGGAAAGCCAATTTTGTTCCTCAAAAAGTAGGAAAGCCAGTTATGTCACAGAATGGAGGCAGATGAAAACTTCAGCATTAGCTTTTGAGGAATACTAGAAACATATTTATTTGAGCAAGCCTTCCTGGTTTAGTCCACCCTGACATCTGTTTCTTGGACTTCCAAAAGAATGTCTTTGTTGTGCTCTGTTTACTTACGTTTTGTATATATTTTACATTTTACTGATAGGCCTTGCTTTGGAAATTTTGGATATAAGTGGCAAATTATCATCATCTGCATGAACGGAATCCCCCTTCATTCCATCTTGACATCTGACATCTTTATTTGCACTCCTTTACAATCTGTCTAGACTAGATATGGGGGGGGGGGGAAGTGTTCACTTTAAAGTATCAAAACATGTTAAAGGGAAGGGTCTCTGGCCCACAGAGCTTTCCCATTTGACCCACAGAACATCTCTAAAATGTTCTGGCTCCTCCTCAACTTCCTCCCCTTTCCAAGCCACACCCTCTCATATAGCTGATTACTCATCTAACAGTGAGATTTATCCATGTACATCCCACTTTCCAGGTGAGAAAGTCATGTGGTGGAATCTTCCCTGATACCTCTGATTGGTTATCAGAGATGACAGCATCACCCACCTCACACACACACACTGACGGAGGAAAGCCAGCAAAGCATGCCCAACCCAGGCACTCCTGTAGCCAGAACCAGGATGGGGACTGGTTTTGCTGTACATGAGATTTCCCATAGGTGGCTGAATTAGCAACCCAACTGAGGTGCTCCACCCTGCATTAGAGGAAAGGTACCTCTTGACAGTGATCCTCATATTTCCAAATGACTTTTGTTACAGTATTTTCAAGCTGTTTTGGGAACATTGGAGGTGCAATTCAAAATAGCTTCATGTCGAATGTCTACACAACTACCAGGGATCCTGAGAATCCTGTGTATCCTGTGTACCAGGGATCCTGAGAATCATAAGCTCTTCATCACTTTGAAAAACAGTTTCTGCTGTGGATTGGCTTCAAATTAATGTCTCCCTCCTTGACCTTAAATCACTTAGTATATCTTAAATTCTTCTACAAGGATGGGAAATCAGGTAGTCCACAAAATCCTTTTCTGCAACCTCCTCAAGCCTCCATAACTCTTCCCCAGCTGCCATTTTTTTAAAAAAGTCAGGTGAAAAACACTTTAAAACAAACCAAAATGCACCCAAGTGCAGCCATATTTCCTTTTAAATTGACCTTGACTCCCCTCGCCCCCAAATTCACTCAGGCACATACACACTCAAGCACTGACTGAAAATCAGCTGAAAAGCCCAGAAGCTCAAACCAGAAGTAGACTTCCAATCATTTCTGGGACCTATTTTCAGGTGATTTGGGGACAAAAACTCAGGACTGCAGACCTGAGGTTCACAGAAAGGTGTAGCTACAGGGAGGGCAAAATAAGGGCATTGTCCCTCCAAATGGAAATCCTGTTCCTCCAAATGAAAGTTTCCGTTGGTCCTCTCATTTCTAGCATTGCAGAGAGTGAGGAGATTATAAAACACATCCAAAAACACAAAAGCAGCATGTGAGAACAATATTACTGCCCTGTGAATGGGACCCAGTTGCAAACAACATCAGCATCATTGTGTGTTGCTTCTGTGCTGCAGCCATGAGTATGGCATTGCTTTTCATTGATGGGACCCCTCTGTCAATTGAAAGCAATGCCTTATTCACAGCTGCAGCACAGAAGCAGCACCCAACGATGACAAGGGCATCTGAAACTGGGTCTTGTTTGTGGGACAGTAACATCATCCTCACATGCTGCTCTTGTGTTTTTTGGATGCTTCTGATAATCTCCTGAGACATTGAAAATCACCTAGAACTCTTCTATTTGCTGTGTTCACATTCCCTTGGTAACCTTGCCAGACCCTTTTCACTACACTTGAACCTGCATCCATTTTATAAAGACAGAGGTGGAGCTGGTACTTTCTGTAAAGGTATGTTGCAGGGATAGAATATATATTTTTATTTACTGCATTTGCTTTATACAATAACCAATTTGTGGCCCATGAAAGTACTAACAGAAGTTTGAATATAACTTTTGGCATTGCGAAGAAACTGTGGGACTATTGATTAGTCCCAACCAGAACAGATCTATTACAGAAATTGTTAAAAAGTGAGTCAATACATGCATAAATCCCATTGAGTCAATGGGTCTGCTCAAGGATTCAGACCAAAGAGCAACAGATTGTCATCCCTCCTTTGAGAATTATAAGCAAATAAATGTCCACAACTCAAAATGTGTGTATGTGGGAAATGAGCACAGACCTTGGTCAAGGGGGAAAATTGGTATAAAAATAAAATGTATATTGTATACACACACAGTGGTGGCACTAGGGTGTGTGGAAAGGCCAAAAATGCACCAGGTGACACTGTTGGGGAGAGCTGTGACATTAGCCTTAGTGATGTCACATCATGCGTGTGTGCTCACACACACGCACATAGATATAGATATATAAAGAAAATTGCATTAGAAAGTGTGTACACTAGGAAAATTAGATACAAAATAGGTGCAAATGTCCATAGAACAAGGAAAAACAAAAACAAAGGATGGCATCCTGTTAGTGAGTTACAATGGTGTAAGTCCAACACTGCTGTAATTCACATTTTTTAGTACTGCAGAAGTCAGACTTCTGAACCAAACACATAAAAACTAAAATCTGCCTCTCAAATTCCCTCTTTCTTTGCTGCACCACTACCCGTCATTTCCTGGCCGGTAGAGTGCAAGAAAATTGGCAGAGAAGCATCCAGCTATTATCCTATAGCTGATTACAAAAAAATGACATCGTTTTCGGGAACCTCCAGAAGACTCATGGAAGTTCTTGGAGTATATCATTGTGTGTTATCATAGAACCATAGAATCATAGAATTGCAGAGTTGGAAGAAACCACGAGGGCAGTCCAGTCCAACCCCCTGCCATGCAGGAAATCACGATCAAAGCATCCCCGACAGATGGCCATCCAGCCTCTGTGTAAAGACCTCCAAGGAAGGAGACCCCACCATGCTCCGAGGGAGTGCGTTCCACTGCCGAACAGCTCTTACTGTCAAAAAGTTCCTCCTAATGTTGAGGTGGAATCTCTGTTCCTGGAGCTTGCATCCATTGCTCCGTGTTCCAATCTCTGGAGCAGCAGAAAACAAGCTTGCTCCATCCTCAATGTGACACCCCTTCAAATACTTAAACAGGGCTATCATATCGCCTCTTAACCGTTTTTTTTCCAGGCTAAACATACCCAGCTCCCTAAGTCTCTCCTCATAAGGCATCATTTCCAGACCTTTCACCATTTTAGTCACCCTCCTCTGGACACGCTTCAATTTGTCAATATCCTTTTTGAATTTTGGTGCCCAGAACTGGACACAGTATTCTAGGTGAGGTCTGACCAAGGCAGAATAGAGCGGCAATATTACTTCCCTTGATCTGGACACTATACTTCTATTGATGCAGCCCAAAATTGCATTGGCCTTTTTAGCTGCCGCATCACACTGTTGACTCATGTTCAACTTGTGGTCTACTAAGACTCCTAGATCCCTTTCACACATAGTCTCATTCAGCCAGGTCTTCCCCATCCTATATCTATGCATTTCATTTTTTCGCCCTAAGTGCAGTACCTTAAATTTCTCCGTATTGAATTTCATTTTGTTAGCTTTGGCCCAGCTCTCCAGTTTATCCAGGTCATCTTGAATTTTGATCCTGTCCTCCAGGGTATTAGCTACTCCTCCTAATTTGGTGTCATCTGCAAATTTGGTAAGTATGCCCCTAATTCCCTCATCCAGGTCATTGATAAAGAGGTTGAATAGCACTGGGCCCAGGACAGAACCCTGTGGCACCCCACTGGTCACATCTTTCCAAGATGAAGAGGAGCCATTGCTGAGCACCCTTTGGGTTCGGCCGGTCAACCAATTACAAATCCATTGAACTGTTAACTTGTCTAGCCCACATTTTACAAGCTTGTATGCAAGAATGTCATGGGGAACCTTGTCAAAGGCCTTACTGAAATCAAGGTATGCGATGTCCACAGTGTTCCTTTCATCTACCAAGCTGGCAATTTTATCAAAAAAAGAGATCAGATTAGTCTGGCATGATTTGTTACTCTGAAACCCATGTTGACTTTTTGTGATTATGGCATTGCCTTCTAAATCTTCACAGACTCTCTGTTTAATGATCTGCTCTAGAATCTTCCCTGGTATTGATGTCAGACTAACTGGACAATAATTGTTGGGATCCTCTTTTTCCCCCTTTTTGAAATTGGGGACAACGTTTGCCCTCCTCCAGTCTGCTGGGACTTCCCCTGTTCTCCAAGAGTTCTCAAAGATTATTGCCAATGGCTCTGAGATTATATTTGCCAGCTCTTTTAATACTCTTGGATGTAGTTCATCTGGTCCTGGAGATTTAAATTCATTTAGATTAAGAAGGTATTCCTGTACTACCTCTTTGCTTATTCTGTGCTGGATTTCCCCTGTTGTGTCTTCTGTACCTTTATCCTCAGGTTGGTCCCCCTTAACCTTTTCTGAAAACACTGAGGCAAAGAAGGTGTTGAGTAATTCTGCCTTTTCTCTGTCCCCTGTTAGCATTTTGCCATCTTCTCCACGTAGTGGCCCTACCATTTCCTTCCTCCTCCTTTTGCTGCGGACATACCCAAAAAAACCCTCGTTTTATTGTTCTTAACCTCTCTAGCAAGCCTGAGCTCATTCTGTGCTTTAGCATTTCTGACTTTACTCCTACATGTGTTCGCTATCTGTTTGAATTCTTCTTTGGTGATTTCCCCCTTTTTCCATTTCTTATACATGTTCCATTTAAAACTTAGCTCTGTTGAAATTTCTGTAGTCATCCATCCTGGTTTCTTGAGAGACCTCCCATTTTTCTTCCTCAATGGTGCTGTTTGAAATTGTGCCTTCAGTATCTCCCTTTTGAGAAAGTCCCATCCGTCTTGAGGTCTCTTCTCTTTTAGTATTCCTGACCATGGGATCACCCCCAGTATTTGCCTGAGTTTATTGAAATCAGCTCTCCTAAAGTCAAGAATGCGTGTCTGACTATGCCTGGCTTCTCCTTTCCATTGTATAACAACTCCAGGAGAACATGATCACTCTCACCTAAGGATCCCACCACTTGCACCCCATTAACCAGGTCATCCCTGTTGGTTAGGATCAGATCTAAAACAGCTGACCCCCTTGTTGCCTCTTCCACCTTTTGGACCATGAAATTGTCTTCCAGGCAAGTCAGGAATTTGCTAGACCTTGAAGTTTTGGTTGAGTTAGATTGCCAGCAAATATCAGGATAGTTGAACTCACCCATCACTACTACATCTCTCCTTTCTGCGTGTGTTCATCTGTTCTAGAAAGGCATCATCCAATTCCTCTGTCTGACTTGGGGGTCTGTAGTAGAGTCGCACAATAACATCCGTGTTGTTTCCCTCCCCTTTAATTTTTATCCAGATGCTCTCCACCTGGCTTCCAGTATTGATGTCATGGATCTCTTCACTGGTGTAAATATCCCTGACATATAATGCTATTCCTCCTTTCCTGTTTGGCCTGTTTCTCTTGTAAAGGCTTTACCCCTCTATTCCTACATTCCAATCATGAGACTCGTCCCACCAGGTTTCAGTAATGCCTATTATATCATATTTGTTTCATAGTGCTAGGAGTTCAAGTTCACCTTGCTTATTTCCCATGCTCTGTGCATTAGTGTAGAGACATCTAAGACCATGTGTTCCCTTTACTTGCTGCCTGTGCAAGTTTTTTTGCCTCCCATTGTTGGGTCCTTGCGCTGTTTGCCTTCTTCCCTCTATTACAGCTTGACTATTTTCTCCAGCTCTTTTGCCTTCCAGAATACTGTCTCCCTCCCCAATATGACTCAGTTTAAAGCCCTCCTGATCAAATTCTTGAGACTGTAGGCAAAAACATTTCTGCCAACTGGTGTGAGATGCACCCCATCTCTTGCCAGAAGTCCCCCCTCATGGAAGCACAGCCCATGATCCAAGAATCCAAATTGTTCTCGGTGACACCATTTACGGAGTCAGTTGTTTACGTCGGCTATTTTCCTCTCCCTTCCTGGACCATGCCCTTCAACTGGCAGAAGAGACGAGATGACAACCTGTGCGTCCATTTCTTTCAGCTTCCTCCCCAGAGCCTCATAATCTCTTCTGATCTTGGGAAAGCTGTGCCTTGCAGTATCATTGGTTCCCACATGGACCAAAAGGAAGGGGTAATGATCCGTAGGCTTGACGAGTCTTGTTAGCCGCTCCGTCACATCACGGATCTTTGCCCCAGGGAGACAACACACCTCCCGAGACATCTTGTCAGGCCCACAAACCACTGCTTCTGTACCTCGCAGCAAGGAGTCTCCCACCACCACCACACGCCTCTGCCGAGGCTTCGCAACTGCTGTTCCTTGCGCTGTTCTGTTATAAGAAAACAGCCGGATGCTTCTCTGCTGTTCCCCTTGTTCTCCACCATCCAGGAAAAGCCTGTGTTGCAAGGGGGTGTAGCAGAGCAAAGGTGAGCTTTTGTGGGTGGGCATTGGATGGAAAATCTATCATAGGTACAAGTGTTTAGAATTTCTTCCAATCCAGGATCTCAGCTGTTGTCTCATAACTCAGTACAAAACAAGGATGAAGAGAAAATGCACAAAGGATTGGCAAAAAAAGAAATCCAGTCAATACTGAAAAGCTTTCACATCCCTAGTGAAAATGTCCTAGGAACTGCACATCGCAGAAATGGCATTTTTCAAGCCACCAGCATTGCAGAAATTATGATGGTTGTACATATACACCGTCCATGTGGAAGTGTATGTTCACAACCAGGAGTGTCTCTACTTACATAAATCTGGTTTGACCAAGGCCCTACATGCTCCTGTGGTGATTATGTGGGCCATTGTAATGCAGGGATTTTGAAAATACATTGGGCTTTCATGAAAGTGTGATGTCCTGGACTTTGAGGGTAAAATATTGTTTAATTTACTATATGTAGGAGCTGTTGGCAGGGGTGAGAGAATGGAATGTTAAGTGAGAGGTGATTGGTGGAATGTCGATTGATGGTATGACAGTTGGGATGACAGTTGATATAGTCAGAGTAGTTAGAAAAAAAGAAAGGAATGAGTAAAGTGAGAATTAGTGTTAAGAGAGTCAGTCAGGTTTAGAAAATGAGTGGTGTTTATGAATCTGAATTGGCTAGGACTGGAGTGCTTCAGAGAGTGAGTTGTGTTCTAAATGTATTAAATAATTAATCTGTTTTCTTATGTTCAACTTCTGTTGATAGATAGATAAAGATTCAAAAATACATTTGCATATACATAATCCATTATCTTAATTCAATTAACTTCCCATTTATATATCTAACTAAAACATCCTTTTCTTTCTCTACTTACATTCTTCAATCCCCTCATCCCTTTCCATTCCCATTCATATCTCAATATCATTTCATAGTTCCCATTCTTTATTTCCTTTGTTTCCACCTTAAGCTCTTCATTATCTCATTTTCTTCATTAACTCTTCCTTATCTCTTCATCTCTACATTTGTCACTTCATACATACCCTATCACATACTTTACCCTCCAAATACTTCTTTCTTTCACAATCCCGTTTTATATATATTTATACATGTTTGGGCCTTTGGAAACAGTGTATATTAGAACACTTGGATTCAGGCTGCATCTGCATTGCAGAAATAATTCAGTTTGACACCGCTTTAACTGCCATGAGTCAATGCTAGGGAAATCTGGGATTGTTGTGGCACCAGAGCTCTCTGACAGTGAAGGCAAAATATCTCACTAAACTACAAATCCCAGAATTCCATAGTACTGAGCTATGTCAATTAAAGTAGTATCAAACTGGATTATTTCTGCAGTGCAGATGCAGCCTCAGACAAGCATCAGTGAATAAAGAGGGGTGGTAGCCAATGGGGATATAAATTGCATAATATCTCACACATGTACCTTGAGGTCATCTAGGCAGTTCCCACAGTTGGTGGCCACAGCAGTAGAACAGGAGAAGGTCCTTACATTGGTGGCAGAGATGGAACAAGTGAAAGCCTGGTGGTAACTGTGAGATTTGTGGAAATCTTCACGTTTGGCAGCAGCAAAGGTTTAGGAAGAGCCTCACATCTGATGAAAAAGTGGTGGGTTAATTTAAACTCCACAGAAACATGTTGGCAGCCTGTAGAACAGAAAGGAGGAACAAAAGGAGAGAACAATAACAGATAACTTGAGATTCCAAAACTATTCCACATAATTGCAAGTAACTGGTAATTGATACAGTTATGTAGGCAAAAAGAAAGATGAGGTTGAAACAGATGACAGCCTCTTCCAGAAGCATAAAATGTATAAGGATTATGAAATTCTGAAATTATTCATGGTCACTGAAGGTTAAGCTGCATGAAAGAAAGCAAAAGACATGCAGGTTAGCTATTCAGGAGAAATATTCTATGCATAATCAAAGTTAATTTGGAGGTACCAAGATTTACTCTATTGTAGATTCCTCACTATTGCCAGTTTGAAAGAAATACTAATTAAAAAAAATCTTTCAGAGATAAGTTATTTTGTGTGGTGGGCGTGGATGGCAGAAGGATTTAGATGACAACTAAGGTTACTTTTGGTTCTGCTATGAAACCCAGAATGTGTAATGAGTGACCACTCTTAAGGTGGTTCCTTTAAAAAGTGAAGCTGAGAACACATCCCCACTGAAAACATTCCCTTACTCAGCAAAAGTATAAATCCGCTGACCAGAGCCTCCTTCACTATGATAAAAAGTATGATATTACTATTTAAACTATAGAAATTATTTAGTAATTTGTATGTATATATGGGTTTCAGCATATGTAAATTTTATGCCAAACTGTATCCTCTTTATCTCCTTTTGGTGGTGAGGTGGTGATCCAATGTTCTCAAAAAGTTGGACTGAGGACCAGGCTAGCTAAGTACAGAAAGTCTTATTAGCAGAGCAAGAGCCAACAGATGGCAAATTGGCCATAGCAAGTTTGCATTTGAGTAGTTATAAATTCCTTCTGGGGAGAGACTTCCTGCACTTCCAAAATGTGCACTTCCAAAATGTATGTGCAACTCCTGTGTATTCAGGATCAAGGTAAGAGGCCACTAGGGCATTCCCTCACTAATAATAATAATAATAATAATAATAAATTATTTATTTATAGCCCGCCCAATCACAAGGAATCTGAGCAGGTTACAACAATAAAAACACATGGAACACAATAAAATTCAAAAGTAGTCCCTTCCCAACCCCCCCCAACCCAATACTAAAATTACAATTAAATAAACACAGTTTAAAAACAAGAATACAAAAGTTTAAAAAGGGAGATAATTGGTGGACAGAGCAACGTAGATCACCTTGTGCAGGGAGAGGAGTTGCCCTCTAGTGGCCTGGCTAGGCATGACTTGGTAGTTCATGGAGTCAGCCATTATGGTTCAGCATGATTCTGCAGCTGTTCGGCCTTCTTCTGTGGCTACCACCTTTCACCTCATCCCTTTCCCTTCAGAACTGGCTGCTGGGTTTCTAGTCACCCTCTGTCCTGTTTGGGTTTATGGTGCCACCAGTGTTGTTATGCAGGTCCAACTTTCAGTTTTAAGAGTGTATTATATAGGTGGCCATGTGTCCTGGGGACAGCACCATGGACTCTTCAGTAAGTAGGGGGTGCAGGGGGTAGTGGGGCCCTCCAAGTTCTCCTGGAGGGCTAATGTGGCCCCCTAGTCCTACACAGCTGCCACCCCTGCACTATACTCATATATTATTCTTTATGGCAGTGACTAAACAGTAGGTATAGATTATGAAAGGGAAAATAATATTTTATTATTTGTACTCTCAGTGTTTATAGAACGTTATATGATTACACCTGACTCCTCACTGTGCTCTGGCAAATAAATACTTGGTTACAGGGTATACTTGGTCAACAATATCCTGCTACTGATCTATATTATAAATAACTTTGGCTGGAATCATGTTGTGTATATGTAACTTCCTCTATGAAAGTGGTTAGCCATTTTTAGCCAGTGTGGAGCATCCACTTTCATTTCAAGGTTGCAGAAGCAAAGATGCGCATGGGTTCTGCATTGGGTTGCACATCCAGCTGAAAAAAGTTCCCATTCACCACAAAAGTTGTGTAGCATAATAATCAATACTCATAAACAGCTGCTCATGTCTAGATTTATACCATGAAGCCTTGATATATGAACTTGGTCTATATAATAGATGTCCCTCATGTTCATTATTAAATTCTATCACTCTTAGATAATGCTTTCCCCCTCAAATCATAACACGATCTCTCTCTGCTCCTGTTTCCTATCTGTCTCTTTCTCCCTCATTCACACCAGAACCTTCCAAACTGTACCTCCCTCGCTTGTTCTCTCATCCAATCCCCATATATATGTTAATACAAAAACTCTGTCAATCATTCTACATTTGTCAACAACTCTACACACATACCCCTGGAACTACTAACCAAATAGGTGAACTTTTGTGCACATGCCTTCAAGTTGCCTATCAACTTACAGCAACCTCATGAATTTTCTACTTTTCTTAGGCAAGGAATACTGAGATGTGGTTTTGCAAATTCCTTCCTCTGAAATATAGCCTACAGCACCTGTAGGGCATTGAAAGTCTCTCATCCAAGTACTAACCAGGGCTGACTCTGCTTAGCTACCAAGATCAGATAGAATCTGGTGCCTTTAGAGTATTTAGGGCCTCAGATTAACTTTACATTGATACAAAGCCATGTCTACATTGCATCACATGTTATAGGACTTTTTCGGACAAGCTAATTGTAGCGCTAGCAGCCTCGCCACGTTGCGAGGCTGCAGCGCTGCAGGGCATCCCTTTTGGATGACGCCCGTCCCTAGCCGTACTGTTGCGGTACCGCAAGGACATTTGACTGTAATATTTTGGCGATTTTTACTCACGATCAACGATCATTGCAACCAAAAAATAACAAGTAATTTTCTTTCTTTTTTGTGGGAAAAAACCACCCAGAAGTTGCGGGGAGAGGGGCAACGATCAACGATCGTGAGTAAAAATCTCCAAAATATTACGGTCAAATGTCCCTGTGGTACTGCAACAGTACCGCTAGGGAAGGGCGTCATCCGAAAGGGACGCCCTGCAGCGCTGCAGCCTCGCAATGTGGCGAGGCTGCTAGCGCTACAATTAGCTTGTCCGAAAAAGTCCATAGTCTATTACAATACTTGAATTATTTAATTTAGAGTAACTTGTTAAGAAGGAATATGTCATTTAAAAATTCTGGGTATCTATTTTCTCTTCTTCTTCTCTTCTTCTTCTTATAACTGTATTGATAACAACAGAGGGTAGATATGGATAAGAAAGTCTTCTCAATATATACATAATTTCTGTGCCACAACGATGGTTTATACTAAACACATATGCAGAACTTACACTTATTTAGAAGGAAAAGATTGGATTGTGGAGGAGGGACTGCAGAGGATGTAAAATAAAATTGAAACCCTAATTAATCTCACTCAAGAAATATTGAAAGTGAACATACGGAGTTTCTCCCCAGCTGTTTGTAAGAAAAATCACTGATTAGTTTGATCCAAAGGATGGGAAGGGACTATATGAGATGGAAAGAGTATAGTAACATATGTTTATGAGAGAATTTCACAAAAATGAAATACATAGAAATTTTAGACCTTTTAATAGGGCATCTTAACAACTATAAAAAAAATTCTTACTAATATAACTGTTTGTATATAAAACAGAGGAACACTGATCACAAGTTTGCTTTAGACTTCAGTTAGAAAATGGTCAAGTTCAGTTTGGTCCAAACTGAAGGCCATCCAATTCAACTTTGGTCCTGAGTGCAATTCAAGATTTGCACATCTGATGGGTTCAGTCACTATTAACAGAACTCAAAAAAAGGATTTTTTCCTTGTCTGTCTCAGATGAGAGTTTGGGGCCCAGTTGGCCCTAAAAAGCAAGTAATGCCTGCCAAATTTTCAAAATTAGGTGCAGGAGGTTTGTGTTATATGCTGTTATATTATGATTTTTTTTTAAAAAAAATAGAACTGCCAATAACTCTTTTATTTCTTGGCAGGATTAGAAAAAATGTTCAGGCATAGCTGACTCTTCTGAGGAAATCAAAGCTGCCAAGTTTCAAATGAACAGATGCAGGGAGTGCATGTGTGTGTGAGAGAGCCTTTCTGTTTGGAGGGTATCCAAAAATGGATGTACTTACCAAGTTGTCTAGAATATATAAAGCGGTTTCCAATGTATGTTGGAAGTGTGAGCAATATGAAACAATATTTTATCATATGTGGTGGACATGTGAAAAAGCTTTAAAATATTGGAGTTAAAATGCATACATTGATGCAGAGGATTTTAAAGATTACATTTCAGTTAAAACCGGGACTATTTCGTTTGAGGTTGATGAATGTACAGCCAGAAAAGACCCATGGGAGACTACTGCAATATATGATTACAGCAGCAAGATTGTTATTTTCAAAAAGATGGAAGTATTCAGATTTACCCACTACAGAGGAGTGGTTGCTGAAATTGACTGATTTAGCAGAAATGAATAAATTATCATGCTTGAATGGAGAAAGGTCATTAGTGGCACTTCTTAAAGAATGGGAACAACTTCTGGGTGAATAGAATAGAATAGAATCTTTATTACGCTCATAGACCAGCACAGGTAAAAAAGGGATACAGAATAAAGGTAAAAACACAGGATAAAAACAGGATAAAAGCAGTAAAATGTTAGCTCCAGTATAACAAGACTAGGTTGATACTATTCTACTGCTGAGGACATTGTTGAATTTTAACCACAGCTGCGCAGAATCTGGCAACATTATAAGTTGTTCCTGGGTTGGTGTCTGAAAGCAACAAGTTTATGTAGAATTGTCCAGTGTGCCCTTGATAGTTATGCAACAGGGGTGAAATTAGCCTGAGACGTATGTCCCTGTAGTATGAGCACTGGAGTAATACATGCTCTGTTGTTTCTATTTGGCCCGAGTTGCAGGGACACAGTCTGTCTGAGAAGGGGATCTTCTTGTATCAGCCTTCAAGGACAGCTGAAGGGAGGGCACGACACCGTGCAAGAGTAAAGGCCCTTCGATGTTTAAGTATTTCAAGTGTTGCTAAGTATGCCAAAGGAGAGGCCAGATATCTATTGGAGTCACTAGCAATGAAGGTTGGAGTACTAGGTAGATCCAGTTGTCGCTCTATATCTGCTACCCGTTGTTTGATAGTAGCTTTCGCCCTATCATATCCCAGGCTAAGCAGAAGATCTGGAGAAAGGCCCAGTGTTGAAATTTTAGTCATCACTGTCTGTTTCCAGCTGGATTGGAAATCATCACTTAAGGTTAGTGGAGTAAGGCCAGTGGGAAAGAGGGATAGTCTGAGCCAGTAGCTGAGTATGGTCACCCACACTCTGGCCTCCACTTTCATAAATCCTGACTCCAGTCTCAGAGCTGCGTTAGAGACACATTTTGGAGTTTGGAAAGCTGATCTTAAGAATTTGGATTGGACAAGTTCTAATGGAGCAGGGTTGGGGAAGGGTCCCAATTGGGATCCATAAAGCAGTTGTGCTACTGGTTTGGCTTCAAAGAGTTTGAACACTGCAGGTAAATAGTGGCTTCCTCTTGTCTTAAGAAATTTGAGAATGGCTGTTGTACTCCTCTGCGCATTGCAAGCAGCATACTCCCCATGTGCTTTCCTACTACCAGTGGCTTGAAAAATTACCCCCAGGTATTTGAAGCAAGAGACCTGCTCAATCTTGTGGCCATCTATATTCCAGTTGTAGTTCTTAGGCCTTTTAGTGAATGCCATGATTTTAGTTTTTTGATAGTTGAGTTCTAGCTGTTCCACTCTGCAATATGTGTTAGTGCTCTTAGGGCTCTTTTTAGTCCAATGGGAGTTCTTGAAAGTACTGCTGCATCATCCGCATAAAGCAGCGTTGAGATATGCCTTCCCTCTAATTTTTGGGGGGGTGGAAGTTGGTGTTGTTGAGGTGATCCACCAAATCATTGATGTAGAAGTTAAACAGGAGTGGAGCTAGAATGCAGCCTTGCTTGACACCCTTCTCAGTGACAATGTCATTGGTGAGATGTCCCTGGGGGTTACATCTTACTTTTAATGAGGTCCCTTCATGCAGCATACGTATTAGATGGAATAAATGTCAGCCGATCAAAGAAGCCTCCAGTTTTTTCCACAGTTTGGTTTGGGTTATAGAGTCAAAAGCTGCTTTAAAGTCTATGAAGGCAGCATAGAGAGAAACTGTGTTGCAGGTGGAGTATTTTTCAATAAGGTGGTGAAGTACAAGGCACTGATCTATGGTGGAGTGGCCTTCCCTAAAGCCAGCTTGTTCTTCTGCAAGTATGTTTTCTTGTTCCAACCAGGTCTGAAATTTCCACTGTAAGTGTCTTGCATAGAGTTTGCTGATTGTACTGAAGAGACTAATTGGTCTGTAGTTGACAGGATCATCCTTGCTTCCTTTTTTTATATATGGGGACAATGATTGCAAGACCCCAATCCTTGGGTGCTCGACCATATTTGTCGATACAGGTGAAAAGTGAGGCCAGGATAGGGGCCCAAAATTCGAGGTTTTTTTTAATGGCTTCTGCAGGTATTAAGTCTTCCCCTAGAGTCTTCCCCATTCTCAGCTGGGCTACAAGGTTCTTGATCTCTGTCGCTGTCACTGGTGGCCACCCTTGGATATTTTCTATATTTTGGCTAGTGCATCCACTTTCAATTTAGTTGTCCTTATAAAGTGCTTGAAAGTGATCCTCCCATATCCTTGGAGGGATGTGACAATCCACTGTAGCTAGCCCATTTCTCTGGGAACTTGATGTAATATGCCAGAATAGAGCTGTGTTGTTGGATCTGACTGCCTGGATAAGTTGTGTCCAGTCATTCTTCATGGCTTCTTTTTTCTTGTTCATCAGCAGCTTTTTGTAGTCTCTTTTCTGCTGAAGAAGCATTGGTGCAGCATCTGGAATGTTATTAGATAGGTAACCCTGATAAATATCAATGAGGGCTTTTTTAGCATTAACACATTCCTTGTCAAACCATGGTTTGGAATGGTGCTGTTGTTGTTTCCACTAATGTATGCTATTTTGACGGATTAGATATTGGTGTAGAGCTTGGGTAAGTGTATTGTAATTTTCCAAGATTTCATCAGGAGACTCAGCTGATATCAGGGCAGTCCTAAGATGCTGAAGTTGGTCTGAAGCCAATACCTCAGTTATTGTTTGGTTTAGTTGGGGGGTCCATTTAGCTCGGCGATAGGTCCTTCCTGTTGGTGTCACAGAGAGATGATAGTGCTCCCTGGTGTGTGTCTCCTGAGTGAAGTCGCTAAGATGTAGCCGAATTGGAAAATGATCACTTTCAAATCTGGGCATAACTTCTATTTCCTTGGCATAGAGAAGAAGGTCCCTAGAAATGATTATGTAATCAATGGCACTCATTCTGGACCCAGAGAGATAAGTGAATTCAGCTGGGCAGTCATTTTTCAGGGCACCATTTAGGATTTGAAGGTTCAGCCTGAATGCTGTTTGATCCAGACAAAGTCCTGCAAAGTTTGATTTCTTGTCCTTTGAGCATCGGAGGTGGGATCTGTCATCTTCAAAATCAGGAGGAGGGCATTTGTGCTGGGCATATAGGGTATGATTGTTGGGGCCCAGTCTGGTATTCAAATCACCCCCCAAAATTACAAATGCATTTGGGTTCTGCAACATGAGATTAGCAGTGTATGATTCCAGTTCAGCCCACAGGCCTCTGATTTGGGATTTCTTCTTCATTGGAGGCATGTAGGCATTTATTATCAGCAAAATGCAATGGTTAAATTGAATTAGCACTGCCATGGCATATGTTTTAAAAGTGGAAAGAGGCCTTTTTATGGCACGTAGGGTGGTGGAAACCAGGCCGCCCAGGCCGCCTCTAACTCTTCCATGCTTTTTCCCTGGCTCTGCCAGAATTGAGAATGAGTGAAAGATATTTAATAACAGATCTTTACTAGTCCATGTTTCCTGGATCAGTATAATGTCATATTGGGTGAGGAAGACACTAGGACAGGGATCTCTGTGGGCCGTCGGCCACCCGGAGATGTTCCAGGTCATAAGGGTAACCTCGTGCTGGTCTGTTGGAAGTCAGGCAGTCGCATTGCAGGCCACAGGCTGAATGGGTAATTCATCTGATGGTAGTTGGTTAAATAACTGGGTTGACTGTGGCTGTGTCCTCCTCTGTGGATGGAGGGGTGGTGAATCACATTCCTGTTCTTCCTGCCCTGCCTGTTCTGGAAGGGAAATTGGAAGAACCAATGCAGCATGGGAAGTGAATCACAAGCAAGCAAGGAGGATCACAAGCAAGCAAGGATCCCATCTCTTTAGTGAGGGGGGCATTCTTTGGCTTAGGAGATGAGGTAGGTGGCAGTGAAGACGGTTTTTCCCTTGAACTAGGTTTGCATAGGGATATTTGAGTCCCCTGGGGTTTAATTGTAGATGGGGGTGCATCTGCAGTATATTGCATTTTTGAAGGGGTGTTGGCTACAACTCGGGATTTCAAGGTTTCCTTGATTGTAAGTAGAGAGTCATCACTTTCACTTTCATTCTCAGAGAAATCAGAAAAATGCACTGACAATTTTCTGCGAGGGGGGGCTGATTTCAATGGGGCTGGATTGCTGTTAGATTGACTCAGGATGGTATCTCTCATCAGCTGTATTGTGGGAGTGTGTTCCCAAATTTCTGTGAGTTTTTCTCTCAGTTTAATTACTTCTTGATTTATAGCCTGAGCTTCTTCCTTTGAGGTGTGTTTAGGTTCTGTCTCTTGGTGTGCAGAATTATTGCTTCTTTGTGTTATTGTTGCTGTTTTCCCTGTGATGAGGTCACAGATTATGTCATCCTTAAAAACTCTGTTAATTTCTATATAATGTGCATTCCAGAGGAAATTTCTTTTCTGTAACAGCCTGTTAGGAATATTTGCCTGGCTAAAGGTCAGAAAAATTCGCTTAGTAGCTCTTGAGCTGGGTAAAAAGTGGCAGTCTAGTAAATCAATTGTTCTGTTGTGCATGTTTAAAAGTTGGGAAAGATATCTCATAACTGACTTCTGTCTGTTCCATATATGACTGTTGTGATGTATTTGCAGCAGGAGCTGATTTTTCTGTAACACTCGGCAGTGATTAACTGCATCCTGTGACGTGGCAGGGCACATTTCCTCCAAATCTGCTACATTTTTAACCCCTGTGTACCATATAGGTTTTGCCTTTGAAAATCTTGTTGGGAAAGCTTATTTGTAATGTTGTTTAATCTTTGCAAAATAAGAATCAATGTCTCTATGGACAGTTTGCAGAAATCATAAAAGAGCTGAGCACTGTAATTGTAGGGAATGCTGCCAAGCTCCGGGAGTTTGACTTTGTTATCAACTTTGTTATCAACATGCTCTGGCCCATAATTTATATTTATATTTTGAGGAATTGAGGAGGCTGTTTTGTTTAGTTCAAGTGTCTGTGATGGCTTAGGAAGTAAAGAAGGAACTGTTGTTACAGACCTGTTACGAGCTGTGTTGTCTCTGCCGCTGGGAAGAGTGAGTCAATCCTCATCTGTTTTTCTGCTTTGAAGGATTCCTAATTGTCATTATTATTACAGGGGCTCGTCCGATTTCTTTTCTTGCCTTTGGATGGGATTTTTTAGGTACATGTAGGTGGTAATGCCAGATGTTTGTGGGAGGACAATTCAGAAGTTGTTAGTCCGTTGCCATCTTGCCCCTCCCCCTGCAACTTCTGGGTGGTCTTTTTCCGCAAAAAAGAAAGAAAATTACTTGTTATTTTTTGGTTGCAATGTTATTTTTTGGTTACAATGATTTAAAAGGATTGGATATGGAAAAAATGAACTTGCATTAATGTTGGATAGGCATGAATAATTAGGGGTATGTACATATAACTGCTGAGGGGGAAATTAGAGGTCATCTTGTTTTCTTCTCTTTTTTTTCTCTGTCTTTTTTGTTTCTCTTTCTTCTTTATATCTTTTTTTGTATTGTCATAGAACTTTATCAGACATGTCAAATACAGCATCATAAAGATGCCTAATGATTGCGAAAGGGTATGCATACCAGATGATGTCACCCTTTCACGATCATATATCGTTTTAAAATGATCCTATTTTATTGACAGCCCAAGCCATCAATTGATCTCCAGTAGTAATTTGTTGCCAGGATTGCCAGCATTTGAATCTGCACGCCATTGTACACATGTGAATGCAGCGTCAATGGGCAAACACTTCTGGGTGAGATTGGGACAGCCAGATAGGGTATACTTCCCCCGCCCCCGGCCATGTACTTGGAACTTTTTAAGTTTGTGTCTGTGCTTCCCTTAATTTTTTGGGTCTTTGTTTTGTGTTTTGTTTTTGTTTTTTAAATTCCCACACGAGCGTCTTCTCTCAAGAATTCGGGAGATTTCAAACCCGGAAGAAAACGAAGCTCCGTTTGAGTTCCATTACTGCCAGGGAAGCCTCTTTAATGCCAGTAAAGATAGGTCTGGTATGGTGGGGGGTCTTTTGCCAGCATAAAACCACCTCAATTTATGCCAGCAAAAGAACATTAAAGTGGGGTGGTCTGATAAAGTCCATAATCTTTAATAAATAACATTTAACAAAGCAAAACAAAAATGGATGTGCTTACCCACCTACTATTGTTCTGAAAATGACAGACAGACCCAAAATAAACAAATCTGCAAGTTTCAGAAGAGTAGGTGCAGAAGATTTTGTGAGAGGAGACCTGTAATGCCCTTGTCTTTTCCCTACTCAGTTAAGAGGTCTCTGGATAACTCCAAGAATGCTTTATTGAAGCATAGGTTCAGCACAGCAACAGGTTATTGCAAGCTCTGACAATCCATTCCAAGTTTCACTGATAAAACTGTTCACAGTTACCCATTCCCCACAGCCACCACCAGCATCCAACAACATTCTTTCCCACACAGTATCAGACAGTTTCAGTGACCTTGGTTCTCACACCACCAGCCTCCACATCAGCAGCCCCCCCCATCCCTTAGCCTTCTCTAACATGCTTCAGAGCATCTAAGCAAACTTAAAACAAAACAAAGGAATTTTCAGACGGCCCTTACCGCGCAAGCAGCCTCCAGAGTAGTAATGACGCTGCTGCGTGGCAGGGGGTCCTTTTCTTTTCTTTTTTTTCATGAATATTATTTATTTATTTACAATTGAGCAACTTACACTTAAACAACATGCTTATCTTACACTTGAATTTGCATATTTAACATTTTACATTTTACATAATCTTGACAATATAATTTCCATCAAGAAAAAAAGCTTGCCTATGACTTCCTGTTTGTGTTTTGACGAGTGTCAGACTTTCAGCAGGAAATTACAAACTAAAAATGACTTTGACAAATACATGTTAGATAATTCTTATCGGCTTTATCTCTGTTTCACTGGGAATGCTTAACTTCCTATTTCGTAGCTACCCTGTAGTTCACCCTTCTCCTTCCAATATTCAAAAATCGGTTTCCACTCTTTCTTCCATACACTCTCATTCCTGTCCCGCAGATTCTTTGTCAATATATCTAATTCTAACATTTCTATCAACCTGTTTTTCCATTCATTTAAAGTTGGGCAATCTGTAACTCTCCACTTTTTAGCAATAACCAGTCTGGCTGCAGTAATCATATAAAGAATTATTCTCCAGTAAATGTTTCTTTTTTCCTTCTCCAGCTCATCTATTATGTTTAATAGATACACCTTCGGGGTGATAACGAAATCAATTTGTAAAGACTCTCTAATTGCCATGTGAACCTGCCTCCAGAACTTCTTAATCTTCTCACAATGCCACCACATGTGTATTAAGGTTCCCTTGTTTTTCCCACACTTCCAGCAATTACTCAACACATTGTCGTTCATCTTGTTCAATCTTAGAGGGGTGTAATACCATCTAAGAGCCATTTTGATGTAATTTTCTCTTAAATTTTGGGAAGCTGTGAATGCAAAAGATCTTTTCCTTGCATTTCCCCATTCCTCTAAGGATATAACCTCACCTATATCCAGTGCCCATTTTGTCATGTATTCTTTAACATGCTCCTGTTCTGTGGCTCTTTTTAATAACAATCTATAGAATTTTGAGATGGCTTTTTATTACTTTCCTCTAACAACAGTTTGTCTAAATCGTTATATTCTTTCTCAAACCCCACTGTCTTCATATCCTCAAGAAATCTTTCCTTTAGCTGCATATATGTAAACCAGTTTATATTATATCTTTCTTGCAAGACTTCTCTATTCTCTATTCTTAACAAGTTATCCTCTCCTTTCTTTCCTATATCAGAATACTTTAGCCAATAATCCGTTTTTGTCCATCTTATCATAAAGGCTTCTTGAGTGGATATCCATAACGGAATTTTAAAATAGAAAGTCCCCTTGACTTTTTCCCACACTCTCAGCAAACCTTTTCGTACACAATGGTTGATAAACCCTCTATTTGCTTTAGCTTTTTCATAAAATAGGTAGCCATGCCAACCAAACCTGGCATCGTGGTCCTCCAAATTCAGCAACTTCCTATTTCTTAGATTTACCCATTCCTTTATCCAGATTAAAGCTGACGCTTGGTAGTAAAGTTTCAGATCTGGAAGGTCACAGCCCCCTCTTGATCTTATGTCTGTCAGATAGGACCTTTTAAATCTCGCTTTCTTCTTACCCCATATAAATGATTGAATGTCTTTATTCCAGATTTTAAATACTTTGTCATTGTTCAAAATTGGCAAATTTTGAAACAAATATAAAATTCTAGGCAAAATAAACATTTTTATTGCCGATATCTTTCCAAGTAGAGACAAACCTAGTTTGTTCCCTCTTTCCAATTCTTTCTTTATCTCTAACCAGGCATTTTTATAATTATTGTCGAATAGTTCTGCATTCCGCTTGGTCAACCTTATTCCTAAATATTTTGCTTTGTTGCCAATTTTGCATCCTGATATCTCTGCAAGCTCTTTTTCTTCCTGCTGATTCATGTTCTTCGTTAATATCGTTGTCTTTTCTTTGTTGACTTTAAATCCCGAGAATTTGCCGAACTCTTTCATAGAATTTAGACATTCTTCTATTTGTTCCTTTGGGTTTTCCATAAATATGATCATGTTGTCAGCGAATGCCCTTACTTTATATGTGAAACCTCTTATCTTGATACCAGGGATATTCTCATTCTTCCTTATATTTCTATTCAAAACTTCTAGTACCAGAATAAACAGAAGGGGGGATATTGGACATCCCTGTCTAGTACCCTTTTGGATTTTAAATGTACCAGTCCTTTCACCGTTGACAATAATTTGTGCTGTTTGTTCCGTGTAAATTTTTTCTATTCTTCTACAGAATTTATCTCCTAATTCTGATCTTTTCATCACTTCCAGCATGAAATCCCAATGTATGTTGTCAAAGGCTTTTTCGGCATCAACCAACATCATCCCCAACTGTTTTTCATTATGCACCTCGAAGTATTCTAGCATGTCTAGAACTATTCTAATGTTGTTGCTTATTCTTCTACCTGGTATAAAACCATTTTGGTCCTCACTTATAATGTCTGGTATTATTTCTTTTAATCTATTTGCCAATATCATGGTGTATATTTTGTAATCCAAATTTAGAAGAGAGATGGGTCGATAACTTCGAATCTCTTTTCCATCTTTCCCTTCTTTCAGTATTACTGTAATGTTTGCGTTTTTCCATGAGTCGGGTATTCCATTCAAGTCTATCTCCCTAAATGTTTTATAAAGTGGCAATGCCAATTCATTTTCAAATTTTTTATAGAACAGTGCCGTATAGCCATCTGGTCCTGGGGCCTTGTTATTCTTCAAATCATGTATAGCCTTAGATATTTCTGCCATGGTAATCATCCCATTTAGTTTTTCTATCTGTTCTTTTTTTAATTTCTGGAAGTCTTGTTTCTCTAGATATTTTAACATTTTTTGTCGTTCTTCTTCTTGTCTTCCTTTGTAGCTAAATAAATTATGGTAATACACTCTATATGCTTCACTTATTTCATCTTGTCTCTTTATACATTTTCCTTGATAATTGATTTCTGTTATCAATTTTTTTCCCACATCTTTCCTTAATCTGTACACCAGCCACCTCCTCTCCATTGACGCCCCCTTGTCGTGGGAGAGAGGCTTGCGTACCCTAATGACGTTTTGAGCTATGCTGGCGGTGGCATAATAGCCACCGGTAGGGTCTCCCATGCCAGACAGGTCAAAACCGAAGGGTCTGACAAAGAGCGTCAAAGGGCAGGATGGGCTCTCTAGCCTTATGGCAACCGTCCTAGGAGAAGGAAAACTCTAATCCCAAACCCGGGCAGATGGTGCTCGTCCAACCCTGTAAGGTCAACCATCTAAGAGAAGGAAACTCTAATCAAACCTACGGCCCGAGGACCTCGCTGCCACGTCCATGCTTGCAAGGCCACGGCAGATGAATCTCTGGTTTAAAGGGTGAGGCCAGTTCTGTGCACGCTGCGCTCCACCAGAAAAATCCATTGCACAGGCTCGAAGGACAAATCCATTTCCAAAAAAGCCCTGTAGCAACTGGCGAGGGACGAAACCGGCAGGTGTAAAGATGCACTGGAAGCCGCAGCCCCAACCCTGCATGCAGGCGGTTCAGGACATTGGTCGCTCAAGCCTGACCCGGGAGATGACAGTCTTATTCGGCAGCATTCTGAACGACCAAGCAGCCTTTTTTAAGGAGAGCACTGCTTGCTCCATATGGAGAGGGGCCCAGAAAAGGTGGCCTAAAGAAAGCTCATCCCCAACTACCTGGTTGGCTAGCCGCGGCCAACGGGAATCTTCTGATGCGGTCAAACCAAGGCAAAGAAACAAAGGCACACACCGGCCTCCAAAGGTGTAAATAAACTGACACTTGCATGCTGGAACATCAGAACCATGCAAGACTCTAAAGATAGTGGACGGCCTGAGCGTCGTTCTGCCCTAATAGCCCTTGAACTATCACGGCTTAATATTGACATCGCTGCTCTTAGTGAAGTTCGCTTCCATGAGGAAGGCAGCCTTAAAGAACATGGCGCCGGCTACACACTTTACTGGTCTGGCAAACTCAAAACCGAAAAACATCTTTCAGGAGTAGGCTTCATGATTAAAAACTCCATTGCCTCCAAACTCGAAACCTTGCCAACAGGACACTCTGATCGCATTATTTCCTTACGCCTCCCACATGTTGTTCTCTTTAGTGTATATGCCCCAACTATGCAAACCGACCCTGTAGAGAAAGACAAATTCTACACAGACCTACGCCAACTCATACAAAAAGTCCCTGTAGAAGATAAAATTATTATACTTGGTGACTTCAATGCCAGAGTAGGAAAGAATTCCGAAGCCTGGAAAGGTGTCTTAGGCAAGCATGGTGTTGGAAATTGCAATGATAACGGACGCCTCCTGCTAGAGTTCTGTGCAGAACAACAGCTGACTATTACAAACACAATCTTTCAGCAGAAAGATAGCTTGAAGACAACCTGGATGCATCCCCGATCCAAACATTGGCACCTCATTGACTACGTTCTAGTCCGTCAGAGAGACATTCGTGATGTCCGTCATATCCGAGTGATGCCCAGTGCAGAATGCCAAACAGATCATCGCCTCGTCAGATGTAAACTAAATCTTCATCTTAAGTTCAAACCTAAGAGGGGTGGCATCTTAAAGAAGAGGCTCCAAGTCAACAATCTTCAACAAGCTACCATGAGAGACAACTTCCAGGCAAACCTACAAACGAAACTTGAAGACCATCCTACAGATCCTTCTCCTACAGTGCTTTGGCAACATATCAAAAACAGTATCCTCCAGTCTGCAGAAGAATCCCTCGGGTTCTCCCACAAGAAAAATCAAGACTGGTTTGATGAAAACAACCAAGAGATCCAGGAGCTGTTGGCAAGGAAGAGAGCTGCTCACCAGGCATACCTCGCCCAGCCAACCTGTCATGTAAGAAAAGCAGCTTTCCGCCTCACATGTAGCAAACTACAACAAAAACTCCGAGACATGCAGAACAAGTGGTGGATCAATTTAGCAGAAAAGACACAACGCTGTGCAGATCTGGGTGATCATAGAGGATTTTATGAAGCTCTTAAAGCAGTGTTTGGACCTACTTATCAGGTCCAAAGCTCCTTATACAGTACAGATGGTCAAACATTAATTACTGATAAAGCCTCCATCCTAAGTCGTTGGGCTGAACATTTTCAAAGTCTCTTTAGCGCCAACCGAGTAGTCCAAGCCTCAGCTATCCAATATATGATACAAAAACCAATGAAAAATGAATTGGACATAGCTCCCACTTTGGAAGAGACCCTTATGGCCATACAGCAGATGAAAAACGGCAAGGCAGCTGGGATTGATGGAATCCCACCTGAAGTTTGGAAACACGGAGGTCATGCACTCCACGAAAAATTCCACGAATTCCTTGTGAATTGCTGGGAAAAAGGGGAACTGCCATCAGACCTCCGAGATGCAGTCATCATCACCCTGTACAAGAAAAAAGGAGCAAAATCCGACTGCTCAAACTATCGAGGCATAACACTGCTCTCTATTGCTGGAAAAATCCTTGCAAGGATACTCCTGAACAGATTAGTTCCTGCTATTGCAGAAGAACTTCTCCCTGAAAGCCAATGTGGCTTCAGAGCCAATAGGAGTACTACAGACATGGTATTTGCCCTTAGGCAACTGCAAGAAAAATGTAGGGAGCAGAACAAGGGTCTCTATGTAACATTTGTCGACCTCACCAAAGCCTTTGACACTGTAAGTAGAAAAGGTCTGTGGCAGATCCTGGAAAAACTAGGATGTCCCCCCAAATTCCTTAAAATGATTATCTTGCTACACGAGGGCCAGCGTGGTCAAGTCAGATATGGCGATGCTCTTTCAGAGCCCTTTCTAATAACTAATGGAGTGAAGCAAGGTTGTGTTCTTGCACCAACTTTATTTACAATCTTCTTTAGCACGATGCTCCAAAGGGCTATGGCAGAGCTTGAAGAAGACGACGGCATCTATATACGCTACCGTACTGATGGTAGCTTGTTTAACTTAAGCCGTCTGAGGGCTCACACTAAGACTCTAAACTATCTAGTCCGTGAGCTGCTCTTCGCCGATGATGCTGCCCTTGTTGCCCACACAGAAGCAGCTCTGCAGCGCCTAACGTCCTGCTTTGCAACAGCTGCAGAGCTGTTTGGGCTAGAAGTCAACCTGAAGAAAACAGAAGTTCTTTACCAGCCTGCACCACAGGACGAACACCACCATCCCCACATTGCCGTCGGCAAATCAGTGCTCAAGTCCGTTCAGCAGTTCACCTACCTGGGAAGCATCATCTCCTCAGATGCCAAGATTGACAAAGAGATCGATCACAGATTAGCAAAGGCATATAGTGCATTTGGAAGACTTCACAAAAGAGTCTGGAGCAATAAACACCTGAGGCAAAGCACAAAAATCAGTGTGTATAGAGCCATCGTACTGTCTATCCTCCTTTATGGATCTGAAACATGGGTTACCTATCGCCACCACCTACGACTCCTCGAGCGCTTTCATCAGCGCTGTCTACGCACAATCCTAAATATACACTGGACTGACTATGTGACGAATGTTGCTGTCCTTGAACAAGCAGGGATCACCAGCATTGAGGCCATGATATTGAGAACACAGCTGCGCTGGGCAGGGCACGTTTCTAGGATGGAGGACCATCGCCTCCCAAAAATACTACTCTACGGTGAACTCGCCACGGGTCAGCGTGGGAGGGGCGCTCCAAAAAAGCGATACAAGGACTCCCTGAAACAACATCTCAGGCTTGGCCAGATTGATCACCAACGGTGGTCCGCCCTGGCCTCACATCGGGAGGCATGGAGACGCACTATCCACAATGCTGCAGCCTTATTTGAGAACTCACGACGAACAAGTCTTGAAGAGAAACGACAACGCAGAAAGAATCACAACCCAAAAACATCACCCAAGGAGACCTTCTGCTGCACTTTTTGCAACCGGACTTGTTTATCTCGGATTGGCCTTTTTAGTCATCAGCGCGCTTGCAGAAGGCGCGGGATGAGTCCTTCCTGAATCTTCGTTTGCGAAGAAAAGCCAGAGAGAGGGACACCAGCCACCTACTCGTTTTGTTGGCGTATTCAAAATTTACTTGACAAGTTCTTTTC
This sequence comes from Gambelia wislizenii, assembly GCA_030847615.1. Taxonomy (NCBI): domain Eukaryota; kingdom Metazoa; phylum Chordata; class Lepidosauria; order Squamata; family Crotaphytidae; genus Gambelia; species Gambelia wislizenii. The sequence continues at coordinate 287,942,286 of JAUMIR010000003.1, forward strand.
ATTTGTCTTTCTATGGTGGTCATGGTTTCTATATTCAGTTGAGTCTGGATAAGCTTGATCTGTCTAATCAATTTTTTTCTGAGAGGGATCTTCTCTTAATTTTCCTTCTTTCACCTTCAGTTCCTTAATTAAATAATTGTATCTGGCAGAGTACTGCTTTTTAACCTCTGCCCCTCGCTTGATTAACATACCTCTAAAGACCGCTTTTGCGGCATCCCACACAGTTTTCATCACACATTCATTATTTTCATTCTCTTTAAAATAGAGATTTATTTCTTTTTTAAATTTTTCCACAAACTGTTCATTCTTCAGTAAATATTCATTCAGCCTCCAACTCAATGTCTTCTTTTCTGTCTTCAACTCTAACTTAATTGGAGAGTGATCTGATGTAATTTTTGGAAGAATCTCCATATCTTGTATCAACGGTGTCAGACTCTTTGATATTAAAAACATATCTATTCTAGACATGGTTTTGTATTTTTCTGAATAAAATGTAAAGCCTTTTTCTTTCCCATGTTTCTTCGTCCATGCATCTTCCAGTGTGTATTCTTCTTTTATATCAAAGAAGCTGTTTGGTAGTTTTCTCTGTGACCCATTTTTCTTTTCTTTAGATCTATCAATTTTTGGATCTAGAACTCCATTGAAATCTCCCAAAATAAGCATCTTGCCATTCCCATGTTTCCCTAACTGCTCATGCAACTTCTTATAGAATTTTCCCTGTTTTTCATTGGGAGCGTATACCCCCACTATCACCATTTTCATTTTTGGTAAAGCCACTTCCACTCCTATATATTCTCCATTGACATCTTTAAAGAGTTCCTTTGTGGTGTATTTCTGGTTTATATATAGTGCAACTCCTCCCTTTTTCTTTTGAGAATTTGCTGCGTAAAAAATCTGCCCAAGTTTGGAATTTTTCAAAAATCTTATATCTTGTTGCTTTATCTTAGTTTCTTGTATACATGTTATGTCCGCTCTTTGTCTTTCCAAAAAGTGAAAGACTTGTCTTCTTTTATACTCTGAATTCAAGACTTTCACGTTCCACGAGTTTACTTTAAGCGTCATGTTCATCTAATTCTTCTTCAACTTCCCCTTCTTCACCTTCCTCACTTTCTGGTTCTTCTTCTTCTTCTTCTAACTCCTTTTTTCTCTCTATTTCTACTGTTGAGATCGAATCTACTTCTTCTACTTCTACTTGTTTTGTATCCTCCTCTTTCTCTACTTCCTTTTTATCTTTTCTTCTTATAAACCTTCTTCCTTCTCTTTCCTCTTCTTCATCTACCTGCTCATTAGAGTCTTTGTGTTTTGTTTTCTTATCAAATCTTCTGCAGAATTCTATAGCTTTTTGCACAGAATCTATTTTATATCTTCTTTGCTTATACGTAAATGAGACGCCTTCTATTCTGTTCCACCTGTAATTTACTCCATTTCTTATTAAAAATTGTGTGATTATTCTGTAATCTTGCCTTTTTTTAAATATATTTGTTGGAACATCTTTGAAAATTCTTATTTCCTCATCTCCTATTTTAAATGTATCCCTATAGCTTCGTTGCACTATTCTTTCCTTTATTCTTGTCTTATTAAATTGAATGACAATATCTCTCGGTAGCTTCCTTTCCTTTCCTACCGCCGAGTTAATCCTGAATATCTTTTCTGTTTCCTCTTCAAGATATTCTTCAGGGTAGTCTGTGAATTTTGCTAAGTCCGGAATTATCCTCTCAAATAAATTTCCGTTTAATTTCTCAGATAATCCTCTTAGTTTCAAACACTTTTCCCTGTAACACAGTTCTTGGTTTAACAATAGTACTTCTCTGTTTTGCTTTTCTTGTATTTTCTCAGTCACTTTTTCGGATTCCTCGGTTTTGTCCTTCAGTAATTCTATTTCTTTTTTCATACCCTCTACTTCCTTATTTATTTTATCCAATTTTTTACTCAATATCTCTGTTTCTTTTTTATAGTCTTGCTTAATTTCTTTTCTAATATCCTTCAATTCCTTTCTGATTTCTTGTTTAAAATTTTTAAGTTCAGACCTCAATTCTTCCAATATTAATGTATGCACTTCTGGAGGTTTTGGTAATTCCTGTGATGGTCTTCTCATCGTTACGGTTTGAGATTGGAGTTGAGCCGTTGTTTTTCTTGTACTGTATGCCATTTGTTCTCACCTTTCCTCTCCTAACTTTTATTTTTTGTATGTATATCGCTTTACTTTCTAACCACAGCTTTAAATTCTACCCCTTGCTCTCCTCTTACACCTATGGTTCTCTACCCCTGTAATTCTGTACTTTCAATGTTCTTATTCTCCCACCTTTTCTTTGAATATTCTTGTTTCTATTCAGCTTCTCCCACTTATGTCTTTTCTGCTTTTCAAAAATGTCCCAGTACATTTAAGCACATTACAATACAAAGCAATACCATGCAATACAGTACAATAACAAACAATGCTAAAATAGGGTCTTACAGTACCAGAGTACAGTTCAGGATTTACTCAGATTAGCACAGCTTTCTTTAACCTAGTATTCGTATTCGTATAGCTTCAAGACCTGTTTAGAATTAACCAATTAGTTTTCCAGCAACTTAACCGTCTTACACAACCATTAGTTCAATAATTAACCAATGATGCAATACATATTTCTACAGAGTGTAAATATATTTGTAAAGCTATTGCTAACTGTGTTTGTTTTTTTTAACTATAATCCAAAACAACAACTATATCTTTCATTCATTAATGTATAATTTCCCACAATTTATGTAATAAATCTATATACAAAACTTTACTTCAAAGTTATCTTTATAATCAATTTAAATTAGATTAAATTAGATTATCATGTATATATGAATATCAATTTCCATTAATTAGCCAGGTAAATAGGTGACGATTACTTAGTCAGTTATATATATTGTTCAGTCAATCAATTTTTCCTTAGATATCTGTTATTCCCATAAACAATATATATATAACTGTATAACTTTTTTTTTATAACCAAATATGATGTATCTATGCAGTTTTATTTATGAGATCTGTCTATTTCTGTCCTCTCCTTCCCCTTTTCTTCCTTCTTCTTTCTGCTTCAGTTTTCCTACTTCTTCTGTTTACCGGTTGTTTTACTCTCCCATCCTCACTCGCATTTCTGCTTTCACCTTCTTGTCAAACTGAGTCCTTCCTCCTTTGTTCCGTCCCCCTTTGTTGCCTCGTCTGAATTTCAACCTCTACTTTCCTTAATTCAGTTCGTGTTTCTGCATTCAAAGAGTTCCACGTTACAGGGGTTTCAAGTTAAATGAAACAGCTTTTTTCCTCCTTTCACCTCCTCAGAAATAGAGTATATAGTCCCAAAGATCAAATTCTGGTGTCTGTTTGTATTAGTCCTTCCTTCTAGTCCTCCTTTTCCACTCTCTCTATCACAGCTGATCCTTGTTTACTCAATCCGCGTCAATTCTTCGCCACCCCACTTACAGAGTCTGTAAATTAAATGAAGCTGCCTTTTTTCCCCCCCACAAAGGCAGGTAACAGCCTCAAGAGATAAACTTAAAGTTGCTTACTTTCGTAATCCAAACAGAACAAAGTATCAAGTTCAACAAGTCAGAATTTACCTCACTGAAGAATAATACAAGTGGTCAGCTTTCTTTCTTCTCCTTTCCCCAGCGGCTTTCCTTCTCTTCCCCGTCTTTCTTTTTTTTTCCTCTTCTCTCCTTTGTGTTATACACCAAATTTAAATAATAAAGCCTTTCCAAACTCAAAGTAACCTTATTTTCAGTCTTCTTTCGCCAAAAAAACAAACAAACACCACACTTGAAATGTAGCAGTTTCAGTTTCTCTATTACCCTAATCAGGGTAACGAGGCAGTCCCGCTCCTATAGCCAAAGCGGCCAGGCTCCTGTCTCACAACGGAGTCTGCTGCAGTAGATGTTTCCCTTCGCTCCTTTCGTCCCCCCAGGAAAGCAAAACCTCCGTTTCGCTTCTCTAAGGGGGCTCTTCTGAAGCCACGACGGGTCTCAATTCCCCTTTTCCTTCACAGGATGGGAATGCCTTCCTAAGTTCTTATTTGAAGGCTACACTACTGCAGTAGCACGGACTGTCACGGAGCGCTTCTCCTCCGCGTCCGTCGCCTCTCGCTCTCCTCCTGCCCAGGTCTTTGCTGCAGGGGGTCCTTTTCGGACACCGCCATCCCTCTTCCGGGATCATTGATTGAAATATGGTACGGCCGCTTCCAAAGCTTCACGGGTGTGAAACGAATGATCCCGGAAGAGGGATGGCAGCGTCCGAAAAGGACCCCCTGCTGCACAGCAGCCTCATTATTACTCCGGAGGCTGCTTGCGCAGCAAGGGCTGTCTGAAAATGTCCTTAACATGGCTGAGAGGCCTCAGTAATAGGACCCTCTGTCAGGGAGGGAGGGATTTGTTTCCCCTTTCCTCCCTTTTTTCCTGTTGAATGTGGAAAACAGCCTTGTAGATATTGGCATGGAAAGCCTTTGAATGAACATCCTAGCCAACATTAGGCTTACTGACACCTTTGATTGACTGGTCATGGGGAGGGAGGGGTGAAGCAGAACAACAACAACAAGTTTCCCTCATACCCTAAGCATATGCTTATGAAGACCTGCAATTCTAGGCACATAGGGATCTCTCTCCATGCAACTAAGAACTCTTGAGAATTTTTTCCATTACAATTTGCCAACTGTAATATGATGGCTCTAGATTACAGTTTGCACAAACTCCAGAATTCATCCTCCTAATAGAGGCTAAGGGGGAGGTAATGGTGAGGAGATGCTGAAAAACATAGTTGTGTGTAGCATAAGCCCTCTAAGCTAGTCTGCTATCCTCAAGTGCAATACAGGATATTGTCTTATCACCTGCATTGAGGTAGGTTTCCACTGCCAACCTAGTCTACCTTTCTACATAGAATGGGAAAAGTGTCAGCTTGTAGTAGTAGTAGTAGTAGTAGTAGTAATAATAATAATATTTATTTATTTATTTATTTATTTATACCCCGCCCCTCTGCTAAAAACAATCGGGGCGGCTTCCAACAATTAAAACATTGTAATTACGACTAAAAGCACCACCCACCCTTCCCCTCCCCCATAAAAAGACACTAAACAATATAAAATTAAAACCATCTAACTAAAACCACATTAAAAACAAATATACACAAGATTTAAAAAGGCCAGGAGACACAGCTTCTGAGGCTGGGATCTAATCAGGAAAGGCCTGCCAAAAGAGATCCATGTTTAGTGCTTTTTGCTTGTCCTTTGCTTCAGGCAGCAAAATGTCTTGGGCGGGCCCTACAGGCTACACTGATAAAAATCCAAGTCTTGAAATAACATCAGAATTAAAAAAAAACAGTTTTGAAAGTAATTTGAGTTACATATCATTTCCTAGGTCCAAGCATTTGGCTGCACCAAGGGTGGGCAATAGTGGCCCTTGGAGTGTTTTTGACCTATATGTGCCGTTAGCCCTATCCAGCATAGCTGATGGTGAGAGTTTATAGTAGTTATAGTCCAAAAACATCTGGAGCGCTACTGTTACCCACTCCTGGGCTATACCATTGAGCAGTGTTCACACTTAATTCATGCAGAAAATGATGAATCAGTTTCCACATGAAGGTCAAAATATTCAAACTTGAATGAATCTTGGACATATAAGCTTAAAATGAGATTTGTTACTCTATTAGTAATCAATAGAGCATTAAATATCACCAGTAAATGCTGAAGAACTACTGAGCTTATAGGGCATAAACAACCTGACTAGTAAATAATATCTAATGATGTGCTGGAATAAGAGCACAATGACTTCAGCAGGGGCAAGTCTGCATGCATGAAAAAGGAAAATGATGGTTGTTGTTTTTTTTAAAAAACTCATGCAATCAAGTCCACATATGCTTCAAATTGCTGATATTTAATGCATAAAGCATGTAAGATCAATTCAGCTGGTCTAAAAAGGAGAACAGTTCAGGAGAAAATTTCTGCTGAGTTTCTCTTCTCACTCCAATGAACTAGTGATTTTATTGATAAATATAAAAATGTATATTTTATTTTTATTTTATTTTTGTTCAGTGGATCCAGTGTAGGTATATAGGCTGCTTTCTATGCTTTGGCTGGCATAAGCCAGCATCCAGTTAGTGATATATGCAAGCACCGGTCCACCTTATGTTGGCATATGCATTTTTTTAAAAATTGCCATTGTGGAGGTTGGTATTCTCTTCCTCCCTCCATGACATCCAAAGCTTCCCTCAGGACTCACTATTTCACTGTGCCGCAATAGCTATTCTGTTGCTGGTAGAGAGTGGAGGGGATCAGAGAGGTTTCTGGCTATATTCCCATAAGCAGACACAGACCACGGCATCATCCACTGAGACTTCCAGAGTGGATCTCAGTGGAAGATGCCCTCTATATGCATCTGGCTATGGAAACATAGCCAGATACACTTCTCTGATCTTCTTTGCCGCTCTCCACAAGCATGGAATGGCCATGGGGTGGGGCTATCACAGCACAGTGATGAACCCTGAGGTAAGCCAATAAAAAGATGTGAGAGTGATATGAAAGTACAGTTGTCCCTCCAGATTCACGGATTTGGCATTCATGGATTTAAGTATTCACGGCTTGAAAATATTCTTAAAAAGATAATCATCCAAAAAGCAAACCTTGATTTTGCCATCTTATATAAGGGACACCATTTTGCTATGCCATTGCATATAATGGGACTTGAGTATTCATGGATTTGGGTATTCATGGGGGGGGGGAGCCTGGAACAAAACCCCAGTGAATGTGAAGGGACAACTGTAATTATTAGTCCAGTTCTGGGAGATGCAATAAAAGGCTTGCATAGGAATAAATTGTATGATGGCATGTTACCACAGCTATTATAATTAGTAATGGATATGTACAGGCCAATTAACCTCAGAGTGGGCAGGGCATAAACATATAGTATATTAACCCCAGTGGTGGCTCCCAAGTCAGTGGGGGCAGCAAATTTGCTCTGGGTTTTAGCCTGAATTTTAAAAGAATTATTAAAAATGCTGAACTTTGTAGACAGAGTGCAGCACTTTCAATAGCTCCTTTAAAGTATGGACTAAAATCCATACTAGTGAGATTTTCTCATGGGGAAATTATTCCCTGGAGAAAGCGGGACAGAAATGGGGCTGTTCTGGAAGCTGCACTGCGTTTCGCATACCCCCTTCCCTCTCCCAATTTTCCATCGTCCTCACGCTGTGCTCATTCAATTTCTATTTATTAATGATGAACTCTCGTTAATAAAAAATCGCAGAACCTAGCAGGTGGGAAATAGAACGAGCACAGCGTAAGGACAATGGGAGATCAGGAGAGGGAAGTGGACATGTGAAACGCAGCACTGCTTCCAGAACAGCCCCATTTCTGTCCCGATCTCCCCAGGGAATAATTTCCTCAAATAAAAATATCCTTACAGTCCCCATGGATATGGGGCACACAAATCACCACTGTTACACACATACCCAGGATATAGAATATAGAAATTAGCAAGCACTCATGAGGTACTGAATATAACTTTGTCTTTCCATTTCATAGCTGAAGGGTATGATCAGTTTGAAAACTAATATAGTATAGCAGATTATGGTGGACTGTACCAGTTCAGACTGCAAGTGTGGGCCTTGCAGACTGAATTATCCTGACGGTTAAAGTTTCACCTACTGAATGTGTGGTTGTTAACAGCATGGAAAATATAGTTTATTTTATTTTATTTTATTTTATTTTATATTTATTTAGCTAGTTATTTATACCCCGCTCTTTAGCCACAAGGCTATCAGAGCGGCTTACAAATTGTTTTAAGCAATAGCAATTTACACATCTACACTGCATTAAGCAGTTTCCAATGTGTGTTAGCTAATTGCCCCCACAAGCCAGGTACTCATGATCCTACCCAGGGAAATGAGAAATGATTCTCCTAGCAAGGAGACATCACATGTGGCAATGCCAAAGTCTTTATCAATGAGTACTTGGAATGGTACAGATCCTGGGAGATCCTGAAAGATTATGAAATGGATTCAAATTACAAGATAGGAGATTCTGACTAAACATTAGCAAGCATTTCCTGATGGTAATATTCAACAGTGGGACAGATTACTTTGATGGGTGTTGGACTTTCTTTAGTTGGACATTTTAAAACAGAATTTGGATTCTCTCCTCTCAGGGATGCTTTAGCAGTGGATTTCTGCCCTGGCAGGGGATTGAATTAGATGGCCCTTGTGTCCCTTCCAATTCTATAAAAGGGAAATGTGTGCTGCCAACCAGCCCTTTCAGCAGGGCTCCTGTGCTTCAAAAGAAGGGAAGGAAAGACAAAAGCAACCTGGCCATGATTACCGATCATGGGGTGGGTATGCTTATGGTGAGCAATACAATAGGCATTTAGCTAAGGGAACATGAGAAGGAGGTTTGAGTGCTGTGCTAGGACTCTGGGAGACCTGGGTGCCATTTACACAGCAAAATAAATCCTCAAAGAATGTGACAAGAAGCCTGATAGTTCCCACACATTTCGAAGCCACAGTGCCCTTTTCAGAAGGGGGGAGCAAAAAACCCATAAGTCACGCAGTATCAGCTTTTGCTAGTTTTCCCAACTTTTTGATAAAGTTCACGAAAATGCGCACAATTGGTCATGGGAACTTACCATTCACAAATGTCTGTGTGAATTTGCAGCGACCTTTTCGAATTAGTGTGAGCAGAGCTGAATCCTGATTGGTTGGAGTGACCATTGTGCTTTCTCCGAATAGACGGAGGGGTTGGAGAGAGAAATCCACCGAGCCTGCCATTTGCCCCTTCTTCTGCTTGCAGCCCACTTTCAGAACTCTGCTCTGAACCCTTCCTGTCTGTTTCAAAGGAGGGCTTGGGGAGCAGGGAAGACAATCGGGAATGGGGCTAGCCCCCACTTGGGTGGTGTGTGTGTGTGTGTGCTGCAACCGGCCGATCGCTCCATCATGCTTTTGTTTGTTTGTGCTTCCCTTCACTCCTTTGTCTTTATTCAAGGCTTTTGGGACAGGGAAGACAATCAGGAATGCTCTGTCGTTCTTTTGTTTGTTTGTGCTTTTCTTCCCTCTCATTATTTACGGTGTATTTTCGCCTCTCCATGACCCCCTGTTTGCTCCCTGCCCGCCTCCTGCCTGGTTTTAATCATATGGAGGCTATGTCCCCCCCCACCTTTGCCTGTGTAAACTAATGAAAACTGAAACTTGCCACATCTTCCAAATAAGCAAGAATTCATGTGAATTATGCACTCCTGAAGCGAAAGAACGGTAATCGAGAATTTTGCGAACTTTATTCTGTCGTGGAACTGGCAACCTGGTTTCATATTCTTGGTCAGCCATGGAAACCCACTGAGCAGCTTTGAGCAAGCCACACTTTCTCACCCTAAGACAAAAGCAACGGCAAACATCCTCTAAATAAATTTTGGCAGTAAAACCCTCTGGTAAGGTTGTCATTAGCTGGAATCGACTCAAAGACACATAATAACAAGACATCCACTGGGCACATGGCCATTGGGCCAGAGTTCCCAGGAGAGAGATGTGGGGAAGAGAAGCAACAGGTACCATTTAGGTGCTAAGACAGCCAGACAGCCAGCCACCTTCCAGAACAGAAAGAAGATTGTAGTAACTGCAGGTATACTTACCTCTTTTAGCCTGTAATGAACATTAGAGATTATCGTCCATCTGGCTATGATCCTGCAAGGCAAAAAAGTGCTTATGAAAAAAGTATAAATAGTTGGAGTGTGTTGCCTGCCTGATCTTTACTAACAGAAAGCTTACTGGTATGTAGGGATAACTGCCTCTCCTCTAAACATATTTAGAGGTAGCCATGTTGGCTATGCAGTAAACTATAATACAATACAAAATCCACAAAAGAGAGATAAAGGTATCACCCTTTTGTGGATTTTGTTGAATTTTTTATTTTGTTTTGTTTCTCCTGTGCAGAAGACTCCGCTTCTTTCTAATATGCCTGTGTGAAACACATCCCAGGACATGGGTATTTAAAAAACAAGGCAAGACACAGTATTCCTATATGGCAAAGCAGGTGCAGAGAACACAGCAGCAGTTCACAGAATCACAGAGTTGGAAGGGACCACAAGAGCCATCTAGTCCAATTCCCTGCCATGCAGGAACACACAGCCGAGGCACTCCTGACAGATGGCCATCCAACTTCTGTTGAAAGATCTCCAAAGAAGGAGTCTGCCACCATCTGAATGCAGTCTATACAGCTTTTACCATCAGGAAACTCCTCTTAATATTTAAATAGATTTTTCCTTATAATTTGAATCTGTTTGTCTGTCTGGAACAGCAGTTCTGCATTACAGCATGTTCTCTGTTGTACTGACTTGTACTGTATTGCTTTAGTAATACACTACCTTCGTCACAAAGCTGGGACTCAAGGCGGCTTACAAGATAAAAAGAAATACAAGTAAAAGCTCCCAGAGATAAAAATATACAAAAATCATATTTGAAATAAACATTCTATGAAATTAAAATCATTTAAAACATACCCACTGTGAAAAGCAAAAGATGAGGGTAATAGAGCACACTGAGGAAAACACTTTTTAAAAAAAATAATGTGTGCTCCCTTTCTTTCTGTACCTATGTGGAATGTTCTGTCCTGCAAGTGTCCACTAGGGAGCAATAGAAATAGAAACAGGTAGTTAGGGGTTTTTTACACTATTCTCTCTTTTTATTGTGTGTGCTGTTGTTTCCTTGTCATGCTTACTCGCCCACTCACTAATCTCTCGCTCTCTCTAAACACACACATTTACCTATAGAAAAAAAGACATATAAAGCAAAGCAAAACCACCACCACCACCAAAACTAAACAACTAACAAAACCTACCCACTGCTTTACTTCCCCCATGACTGAAGGTCAAAATTAGAAAAAAGAAACTACTTGTACTTCTTATAAATGCTATCCCATCAATCCAATCAAGCTAAATGAATGTAGCTACTATTTCAAAATTACATTTCCCCATTGTTTATAAATAAAAAAAAGGTTTATAAACACATCCCAATCCTTCTTAAAATTTACCAAGGATTTTTCCTTGATCAACATTGTCAATTTGTCCTTTTCAGCAAATTCTTGCATCTTCAACACCCAGTCTTCTTTTGACAGAATAAACATCTTTGAGTGTAGAGAAACCTAGCCTCTGTAATCATATATTGAAAAATTCTTCTGTTTTTTCTCTCAAACTGCTCATCCAGCATTCCAAGCAAATAAAGTTTAGGCCTCTTTTGGAACTTTATTTTTAAAATATTCTCTATCAGTTGATGAATCTGAGTCCAAAACCTCTAGGCTAATTCACATGACTATCCTATGTGGTAAAACGTAAACAGTAAAATGATTATATTTTCAACTTTTATTCGTGACATTTTTATACATCTTAGATAATCTCTCTGGGAGGGTCAGATACCATCTATAATGCCTTTTTGTAAAAGTTTTCTTTCAAATCATAATTCAAAGTAAATTTCAAATATTTTGTCCAGACTTTCCCATTGATCGATGCATAGTTGTGTACCAATATTCTGTGCCCATTTTATCATGCATTCCTTAAATTGCTCATCTTCCATTTCAATACACAACATTTATAGATTTTTGCAATCAAATGCTTATCAGCAGGACCAAGTTGAATCTCCAGTTCTGATTTCCCTTCTTCAAAATGGTAAAACTTTTCAATCCATCTTGAACCTTTCATTAAATTGTCTATAAAAAAACCCAGTGCTAACACACATTGGAAACTGCTTAATGCAATGTAGATGTGTAAATTGCTATTGCTTAAAACAATTTGTAAGCTGCTCTGATAGCCTTGTGGCTGAAGAGCGGGGTATAAATAAATAAATAAAATAAAAATAAAAATAAAAATAAAATAAATCCAATACATGCCCTTCTGTCTCCAATTTTTCTCTGGATTTCATATCGTATTGCCCATTCTCTAGTAATAATATATTCTTATATGTGCCCCATTTTCCCTCTGGAAAAAAATCTCTTGTATGAAGATATTTATGTGGTGAAATCCACAATGGTAATTTAGAATGAAATTGAACCTTATTCTAGACCCTTAACAATGATCTCTGCACACAGTGGTTATTAAATGTTCCATCAGCTTTAACTTTATTATACCATAAATACCAAAGCCAACCAAATTTCAAAACAAAAACCTCCAACTACAATAGAAACCTAAAAAGCCCACCTTGCTACAAGGCAGCTTACATAATAAAAATAATAAAATAGTAAAAATTAGTCAAATCAATAAACATGGGAATAAAAGACACCCAGCTGAACAGTACTCAGATCTAAGCCACAATTACAGGTAAAAGTCTCTCCCAAAAAAGAAAAGAAAAAAACACCACACACAAAATGAAGAGAAGTCAACAAGGACAGATTACTCTTTAGAGCATTTTGAAAAGTTTGAAATGATGTAGCCTGAGGAAGCATAGAGGACTTCTCCAGCTCATTCTTTCCCCATTTCTCGTTAGAAAACAAGCCTGGTCATGTATTTCAGCAATTGACTCAATGATTGAATGAGTCTGCTCTGTTGGGACTAGCCAACAGGATTCCACCCCATGTGTCCAAGATTTCACACTAGACCGCTCTAGGATCACTCAGTCATTTGTCCCCTTCCTTCTTCTTGCCATAGAAATGGATTACCTTTTGCTTGATACTGTCTGACTTTTGTCCAATCTCAGGCTTTCCATTCATCATGTACCAAGAAATGCTCATGCACTAAAGCAGCTATCTACAAAGACAGCAAAAGATTCTCTAGGTAATCACGTAGAATTTTCTGATTGCAAAAGCCATGATCCTATGAAGGCTGACCTCAACTAAATATGATATTCATACTTATACCCTTTCATACAGTATACCCTTTCTTGTACTACCCAAATGACTTTTTTTTTTAAAGAACTGACACTCATCTCAAATATCATTGAGATAATTTAGGATGAAAAGATACATTGTGGAATTATAAAACCTCAGAATACATGTGATGGTTCACATCTTTTCGTCCATCTTTATGTTAGAATCTTCTTTCAAGTGTAAAGCCAAAATACAAAGTGAAGCAATGTTAAATGGATAGCAGTGCTCACAGGGTCAAAGCATGGAAGGTTTTGATGAGCAGGGAAGAGAACATCACCTACCGGCTCCCCCAGACTTCCCAGTTCCTTCTGAACTTAGCTACAATCCATAGAATCATAGAATCATAGAATTGTAGAGTTGGAAGAGACCAGGAGGGCCATCCATTTCAACCCCCTGCCAAGCAGGAATACACAATCAAAGCATCCCTGACAGATGGCCATCCAGCCTCTGTTTAAAGACCTCCAAGGAAGGAGACCCCACCACACTCCGAGAGAGTGCGTTCCACTGCTGAACAGCACTTACTGTCAGAAAGTGCCTCCTAATGTTGAGGTGGAATCTCTGTTCCTGGAGCTTACATCCATTGTTCCGTGTTTTAGTGTCTGGAACAGTAGAAAACAAGCTTGCTCCATCCTCAATGTGACATCCCTTCAAAAACTGAAACAGGGCTATCATATCGCCCCTTAACCATCTTTTTTCCAGGCTAAACATACCCAACTCCCTAAGTCTTTCCTCATAAGGCATGGTTTCCAGACCTTTCACCATTTTAGTCGCCCTCCTCTGGATACGAACCAATTTGTCATTATCCTTTTTGAATTGTGGTGCCCAGAACTGAACACAGTATTCCAGGTGAGGTCTGACCAAGGCAGAATAGAGTGGCACTATTACTTCCCTTGATCTAGACTCTATACTTCTATTGATGCAGCCCAAAATCGCATTGGCCTTTTTAGCTGCCGCATCACACTGCTGACTCATGTTCAACTTGTGGTCTACTAGGACTCCTAGATCCCTTTCGCACGTAGTCTCGTTCAGCCAGGTCTCCCCCATCCTATATCTATGCATTTCGTTTTTATGCCCTAAGTGCAGTACCTTACATTTCTCCGTATTAAATTTCATTTTGTTAGCTTTGGTCCAGCTCTCCTGTTCAGACTTGTTCCTCTGATACCCATGTTGACTTTTTGTCATTATGGCATTGCCTTCTAAATGTTCACAGACTCTCTGTTTAATGATCTGCTCTAGAATCTTCCCTGGTATTGATGTCAGACTAACTGGACGATAATTGTTGGGACCCTCTTTTTTCCCCTTTTTGAAGATGGGGACATTTGCCCTCCTCCAGTCTGCTGGGACTTCTCCTGTTCTCCAAGAGTTCTCAAAGATTATTGCCAATGGCTCTGAGATTACATTTGCCACCTCTTTTAATACCCTATTTTGACAACCTGTGCGTCCATTTCTTTCAGCTTCCTCCCCAGAGCCTCATAATCTCTTCTGATGTTCGGAAAGCGGTGCCTTGCAGTATCATTGGTTCCCACATGGACCAAAAGGAAGGGGTAATGATCTGTAGGCTTGACCAGTCTTGTCAGCCTCTTGGTCACATCACATATCTTTGGTCATACCACAGATCTTTGCCCCAGGGAGACAACACACCTCCTGAGACATCTTGTCAGGCCCACAAAACTGTTTCTGTACCTCTCAGCAAGGAGTCTTCCACCACCACCACACACCTCCGCTGAGGCTTCGCAGCAACTGTTCCTTGCAGTGGTACTCTCAGGGTCCCCTGCTCTGCCCCTGAAATCTGTCCATGCTTTTCTTGCTCATTGTTCTTGATAAGGGAGAGAGCTTCAAATAGATTCTGTAGTTGCAAGCTGCTCGAAGAATCCCTGGATTTTCTTGTTCTTTAGTCATCCATCCTGGTTTCTTGAGGCACCTCCCATTTTTCTTCCTCATTGGTACTGTTTGAAATTGTGCCTTCAGTATCTCCCTTTTGAGAAAGTCCCATCCGTCTTGAAGTTTCTTCTACAGTTGTCCCTTCACATTTGCGGGGGTTAGGTTCCACAGACCCCCGCGAATGTGAAAATTCCGCGAATAATGACAGCCCTCCCCCCACCCTCCCCAAGCAACCCTGAGGCCTCCGGAGGCCTCGTGGTCGCTCTATTGGGCCGCTCCCCGCCCTCCCCAAGCGACCCCCGAGGCCTCCGAAGGCCTCGTGGTCGCTCATCCCGGCCGCTCCCCACCCTCCCCAAGCGAACCCCGAGGCCTCCGGAGGCCTCGTGGTCGCTCCTCCTGCCCGCCCCCCCGCCCTCCCCAAGCGACTCAAAGGCCTCCGAAGGCCTCGCGGTGGCTTTTCCCGGCGGCCCCCCCACCCTCCCCAAGCGACCCAGAGGCCTCTGGAGGCCTCATGGTCACTCTCCCCAGCCACCCCCCACCCTCCCAGAGTGACCCCGAGGCCTCCGGAGGCCTCGTGGTCACTCTCCCCGGCCACCCCCTGCCCTCCCAGAGCGACCCCGAGGCCTCCGGAGGCCTCGTGGTCGCTCCTCCCGGCTGCTCCCCGCCCTCCCCAAGCGACCCCCGAGGCCTCCGGAGGCCTCGCAGTGGCTTTTCCCGGTGGCCCCCCCGCCCTCCCCAAGCGACCCAGAGGCCTCCGGAGGCCTCGTGGTCGCTCTCCCCGGCCACCCCCCGCCCTCCCAGAGCAACCCTGGGGCCTCCGGAGGCCTCGTGGTCGCTCTCCCCGGCCACCCCCCGCACTCCCAGAGCGACCCCGAGGCCTCCGGAGGCCTCGTGGTCGCTCTCCCCGGCCACCCCCCGCACTCCCAGAGCGACCCCGAGGCCTCCGGAGGCCTCGTGGTCGCTCTCCCCGGCCACCCCCCGCCCTCCCAGAGTGACCCCGAGGCCTCCGGAGGCCTTGTGGTCGCTCTCCCCCGGCCGCCCCCGCCCTCTCAGAGCGACCCCGGGGCCTCCGGAGGCCTCGTGGTCGCTCTCCCCAGCCACCCCCCCGCCCTCCCAGAGCGACCCTGGGGGCCCCATGGAGGCCTCCCCGGCCCTCCCCACCCCTCCCCGGGCCTTCATGGGGCCTCCGGAACGTCTCCAGGGGCCTCGTGAAGGCCTCCCTGACCCTCCCCCTCCCTCCCAAGGCATTCGCGGGGCCTCCGGAGGGTCTCCGAAGGCCCTGTGGAGGCATCCCCGCTCCCTCCCAGTGCTTTCACGGGGCCTCTGGAGGCCCTGTGTCACAGTTTTGGGGGGGCCCCGGGGGGGCCTCCCAAAACCACGAATAAGCAAAACCGCGAATGTCAAGTTCGCAAATGTGGAGGGGCAACTGTATTTCCCTGAGTTGCCAGACATGATGAGAGGGGGGGATTTTTGCAGCAATAATACCTTGCTATGAGCTGTCTCTGTTGTAATGCAAAGTATTTTGATGTGGCTTGGTAACCCAAGACCCATTCACTTATTGAAGACTAGCTCCCTTGTGGAGATGAAAAGTACTAGAATTAGCTTGTTATCATTGATCAGAAGTGGGCAAAATGTGGCCTATGACCCACAGGCAGCCCTCTCTTTAGCACATGCCTCAAGATAGCAGACCCCACCCCAGAAAATGATTCAGCTCAAAAATGGCAAATCATGCACCCAGAGGCCTCTGAGAATGTGTCCACCTGGCTTTTTAAATGCTTCTTGGGAAGAGCGCTGTCTCAAGGGCCCAAACAGACTTTTAAAAAAAAGAAGAAGAATAGAATGACCAACCAAAAGGCCCTGGGGTATGAAATTCATCTATAAATATCTAGTCATCCTCAGAACTCAAGTCTTCTGGGAATGTTACTGGCCACATTCAAATTTCAAATTTTGCCAGTGTATCAGGTGAATGGGGTGTAAGTGTGGTTTGCTGGGATCTCATAGAGTGTGAAAATGGCTCCCAGAACCATTGAAGTTGCTCACCAGAAATTCCAACAGAAGAAGATTGGTTTTTGAAACTGTATGAAATGGATAAGTTGACAACAATTATTAAGGAAAAATCCTTAGGGAAATTTAAAGATGAATGGAAAAGTGTCCTTCCCTTATGGAAGAATAGATGGGGAAACATAGCAGTGATAAGTATGGAGGATTGAATATAATTAATGAGTGTACTCTGTAAGAAATGAGAAAGAGAATGTGAATCATAATTACAACTGCTACATTTAGGGTACAAAAAGGCAGATAACTAAATTGGAAGAAGAGTTAAGAAGGGATGATGTAATTCTATTTACCACCACAACTGGATGAAGACAAGGAAGTAGGATGTTATGTTATGTTATGACATGTTATATTAGAGGTTAGATGCTGGATGTTAGATGTCATATGTTATGTGTGATTTGATGTGTTGTATATGTTGATTTTCTTAATAAATGGAAATTGGCCTAATAAAAATATATACAAAAAAAGAAGTTGCTCACCATGTTTTTAGATGAATACAATGGCTTACATTTTGCCCCTTCCCCATCCATTGCCCCCACAAGGGGAGGCTGACAGGGCTCTAGCCTGGGGGCCCAGGATTAGGAGGGGGCAGTGCGATATTATTGTAAGTTTTTATTATGTAAATCCAGTTAGTTTTTTTTAAAAAAAAATATAAATATTACTTTGGTGTCATCATTTAAACTGACTTATTTTAATTTTTATCCTAAATCCTGTAGAGCATCTCACTGCCCTTAATCTTAGCAGTAGGTAGGGGGGCCACCAAAGATCCTGGCCTGGGGGCCTACTTCAGGATGAGGGTGTGTCACAATGCGTGTCTGTACTTCTAAATTTACAGCTATGGAACTGGGGAAGAGATTTGATCTGATCGCCTCTGTCTGATGCAACTTTTGGCATGAAGAACTGTATGTTTAGAGGGACACAAGAAATAGGGGACTGAGGATAGACATATTTGCCTTCTCTTCATTCTCACCTTTGCATTTTCAGTCAAAGGCATGAAAGAGCTAAGCACGTATAAACTGTGCCTCTCCACATGTTAGCTCTCTTGATGTGACTGAGAATCCTGTCCAGATCTTTTGTTAGTCATGCTGGGCTTGGTTATTGGGGTCAATGGATGTAATTCTTCTCTCATCATCTTCAACCATGGGAACCAGCTAAATGTAACTTCAGATATGTAGTCCTCTCCATATAAATTCTGAGATGGTAAAATATTGTCATGACCCAGTTCGCCTTCCATATCCACAGATTCTGCATTCACAGATTCCACCATTCATGGCTTGAAAATACCACCCACACCCACACAAAAAATTCCAAGGAGCAGTCCTTGATTTTGCCATTTAATATAAGGGGCACTATTTTACTATGCCATTGTATATAACGGGACTTGAGCATCCATAGATTTTGGAACCCAACCAAACTGTATAGTGGTTTGAATGTTAGACTAAAACTCTGGAAGACAAGTATTCAAATCCCTGCTGGGTGATCTCAGGCAAGTCACACACTCTCAGCCTCAGAGGGAGGCAATGGCAAATCCCCGCTAAACTTATCTTGCCAAGAAACCCAATGATAGTTTTACTTTAGGGTTGCCATAAGTCCAAAATGACTTGAAGGCACTCAGCAACAAAGAATCTTGCAAGGACTGCATTTTGTGTCCTAGGACTTTATCAGACTAGCCTCTAAAAATGATCTTTTTCTGGCATAATTAAAGCCATTTTTATGCTGGCAACAGAACACCTCCCACCACACTTACCTTTGTCTCCCGGCAAAGACTTCCCCAGCAATGAAGAGAAAGT
Source organism: Gambelia wislizenii (assembly GCA_030847615.1). Classification (NCBI taxonomy): domain Eukaryota; kingdom Metazoa; phylum Chordata; class Lepidosauria; order Squamata; family Crotaphytidae; genus Gambelia; species Gambelia wislizenii. Next base: position 287,960,857 of record JAUMIR010000003.1, read on the forward strand.
GAACGGAGCTCTGTTTACTTCCTCATTCAAAATCCCATGGAGTCTTGCAAGACTTCATCATGCAGGAAATTAAAAAATAAAACAAAAAATAACACAAAAAAGGTTAAAAAGCACGTACACAAACTTAAAAACTTACAAGTAACTCAGGGAGGGTCATAAAAAGTGCATCAGTTACCTGGATGTCATGATCTCACCCGGAAGTGTTCGTGCCAGACCGGCCATTCACACGAGTTAAATGGCATGAGATTTCATATGCCAGTGATTCCGGCACTAAAGCGCCACGGGGGATCAATTGGTGACTTCCGATGTCAATAAAATAAGATGGGTTTTGGCCAGGACATAAACGCGAAAGGGTGACGTCTGATATGCACGCCCTTTCGCATTTATGTGGTGTTGTTATGATGCAGTATTTAGTGCATCTGATAAAGTCCATAGCTGAATGGCTGAATTAGTACTATACAATGGGATGAATAATGGTTCCCCTCCCTCTTTCAGCTCATGCTTGTTTCTGTAACCAGAAGTGTAGAATATCTGTTGCTACAAATAGAAAATAAAAATGAAGATCAGCAACAACCCAGCAGTGATCTGATGGGTAGCTTGTTTTTAGCAAGATAAATGGTTGTTAACACAGAGGTCTACAATATGCCTCCACTTGGAAGGGCAAGCTCTCTCTTGGTACTCTCTCCAAAACCTGAAATTCTTATTAATTTATTGAGCCCTGCAGTGTACAGAGTGCTGCCATAAAAAGAGCAAATGTGTTTCTCTTTCTTGCAGGTTGAAAAACCAATCAAAGTGCATTAATAATAAAGTCAGTCATGTGCATTTATAGGCAAACAAATCCAATACTATGGAAGTTTGACTTAAGGGGGACTAAAAGGAAATTGCATTTAGACAAAACTTCCAGGTTTAAAATGGCAAATATCTAGTTTATGGGGCTAAAGAGAAAATCTTGACAACTACGATACGAGTATGAGGCCTGAAGCAATGTTTCTACTATGGAAGCAGTTTGGGACATTTGCTGTTGCTGTAGTTAGGGAAAGGGGGAATGCAGTAATGATATTCTAGTGAGATTTGGGCTGAGGCAAAATGACCTCTCAAGGTTATTTTGTGACCTTTAGGTTGCACAAAGAAAAGGGGTTATCCTCATAAATGCATGATTCTGATTGTAAAAACCTGGAATATTAAGATGGAAAAAATGGCTTGACTTGATCTTGATTGTACATGCCTATGAGTGTTAACTGAATGTTTATGAACTGGTAGTAAAAGGTGGGAAGATGATTCACTTTTTTTGTCTTTCAGACATCCAAGGGAGGAGGTATGCCAACTTTGTAGTTTGGGAAGAGTTCTGGGATAGAGTCCCCTATAATCTCTGGGAAACAGTATCTCTTGGAGTGGGTTGATGCTATGATTCTCCATCTTGTCCTTAACATGTTTACACATCCACAATGGTCTTCTGCAGCAAAACCAACAACAACAACAAAATCTTGTGGAACCTTAAACACATAACACAACATAACTACCGTATATTCCGGCGTATAAGACGACTTTTGAGCACTCAAAAGTGCCCTCCAAAATTGACAGTCGTCTTATATGCCGGATACACTTTGCTTCACCTGCCTGCCTATCTCCTGCCTCTTCGCAAACGGAGTGAAGAGGCAGGAGATTGGGCAGGGGGTGAAGCAAAGTGCTCCTCCCTGCCACCCGCCCATCCCCCGCGCTTCCACCCCCCTCCCGAAAGTCGCGGACTAGAAAGCCCCCTCCTCCCTTCCACCGCCCACTCCCCGTGCATCCAACCCCCTCCCTGAAAGCAGCGGAACCGTGGCTTTCAGGGAGGGGGGATGGCGAAGAAGCCCCCTCCTCCCTTCCCCCCACCCACCCACCCCCACGCATCCACCCCCCTCCCTGAAAGCAGTGGAAACGCGGCTTTCAGGGAGGAGGGGTGGCGGAGAAGCCCCCTCCTCCCTTCCCCCCGCCCACCCCTCGCTCATCTACCCCCCTCCCTGAAAGCAGCGGAACCGCTGCTTTCAGGGAGTGGGGGGGCGGAGAAGCCCCCTCCTCCCTTCCCCCCGCCCACCCCTCGCTCATCCACCCCCCTACCTGAAAGCAGCGGAACCGCTGCTTTCAGGGAGGGGGGGCGGAGAAGCCCCCTCCTCCCTTCCCCCCGCCCACCCCCCGCTCATCCACCCCCCTCCCTGTAAGCAGCGGAACCGCTGCTTTCAGGGAGGAGGGGCAGAGAAGCCCCCTCCTCCCTTCCCCCCGCCCACCCCTCGTTCATCCACCCCCCCTCCCTGAAAGCAGCGGAACCGCTGCTTTCAGGGAGGGGGGGCAGAGAAGCCCCCTCCTCCCTTCCCCCCGCCCACCCCCCGCTCATCCACCCCCCTCCCTGAAAGCAGCAGAACCGCTGCTTTCAGGGAGGGGGGGCGGAGAAGCCCCCTCCTCCCTTCCCCCCGCCCACCCCCGCTCATCCACCCCCCTCCCTGAAAGCAGTGGAACCGCTGCTTTCAGGGAGGGAGGGCGGAGAAGCCCCCTCCTCCCTTCCCCCCGCCCACCCCCGCTCATCCACCCCCCTCCCTGAAAGCAGTGGAACCGCTGCTTTCAGGGAGGGGGGGCGGAGAAGCCCCCTCCTCCCTTCCCCCCGCCCACCCCCGCTCATCCACCCCCCTCCCTGAAAGCAGTGGAACCGCTGCTTTCAGGGAGGGAGGGCAGAGAAGCCCCCTCCTCCCTTCCCCCCGCCCACCCCCCGCTCATCCACCCCCTTCCCTGAAAGCAGCAGAACCGCTGCTTTCAGGGAGGGGGGGCGGAGAAGCCCCCTCCTCCCTTCCCCCCGCCCACCCCCCCACGCATCCACCCCCCTCCCTGAAAGCAGCAGAACCGCTGCTTTCAGGGAGTGGGGGGGCGGAGAAGCCCCCTCCTCCCTTCCCCCCGCCCACCCCCGCTCATCCACCCCCCTCCCTGAAAGCAGTGGAACCGCTGCTTTCAGGGAGGGAGGGCGGAGAAGCCCCCTCCTCCCTTCCCCCCACCCACCCCTCGCTCATCCACCCCCCTCCCTGAAAGCAGCGGAACCGCTGCTTTCAGGGGGGGCGGAGAAGCCCCCTCCTCCCTTCCCCCCGCCCACCCCTCGCTCATCCACCCCCCTCCCTGAAAGCAGCGGAACCGCTGCTTTCAGGGAGGGGGGGGCGGAGAAGCACCCTCCTCCCTTCCCCCCACCCACCCCTCGCTCATCCACCCCCCTCCCTGAAAGCAGCGGAACTGCTGCTTTCAGGGAGGGGGGGCGGAGAAGCCCCCTCCTCCCTTCCCCCCGCCCACCCCCCGCTCATCCACCCCCCTCCCTGAAAGCAGCTGAACCGCTGCTTTCAGGGGGGGTGGCGGAGAAGCCCCCTCCTCCCTTCCCCCCCGCCCACCCCCCCGCGCATCCACCCCCCCTCCCTGAAAGCCGCAGAAACGCGCTTTCAGGGAGGGGGGGTGGCAGAGAAGCCCCCTCCTCCCTTGCCCCTGCCCACTCCCCATGCATCCACCCCCCTCCCTGAAAGCTGCAGAAACGCGCTTTCAGGGAGGGGGGTGGCGGAGAAGCCCCCTCCTCCCTTCCCCCTGCCCACTCCCCATGCATACACCCCCCCTCCCTGAAAGCCGCGGAACCGCGGCTTTCAGGGAGGGGGGTGGCGGAGAAGCCCCCTCCTCCCTTCCCCCCACCCACCCCCCGCGCATCCACCCCTCCTCCCGAAAGGGAGGGGGGCTGGGAAGCCCCCTACTCCCTGCCACCCTGCCACCCTCCGCCCAGCCACCCCCCTTCCCCAAAGGCTCACTTTGGAGAGGGGGGGGTGGCTGCGAAGCCCCTTCCCCCCTGCCACCCTCCGCCCAGCCTCCCCCCTTCCCCAAAGCCCCGTTTGGCCGCACAGCCTGCGGATCCCCCTCCTGGAAGGGAGCGCAGGAGGGGCATGCAGAGGCTGCGCGGCCAAACCGCGATTCGCCCCTTCTCCCCACCTTCCTGGAAGGTGGGGAGAAGGGGCGAACGTGCCCCTTTTGGGCGCACTGCCTCCGCATCCTCCTCCTGCGCTCCCTCCTGGAAGGGAGCGCAGGAGGGGCATGCGGGGGCTATGCGTTGGAAGAGGGGGGTCGTCTTATAGGGCGAATATATCACAAACTCTGCATTTTACCTTAAAAATTGGGGGGGGTCGTCTTATACGCCGGGTCGTCTTATATGCCGGAATATACGGTAGCCACCATATTCTGCCATTTCTGCTTAGCCTCTAGTTATTTCACATTTAGAGAGAACATATATCTGTTATATTGCTCAAGTAAGTGATGATAAAAACACCATTGGAAAATGTATTTTTTTTTGGATGACCACTCCCAAACCCTTCCAACCAGAATGGTCCATATTAAACTGCTGAACAACAATTCATCAGGATGTTCAAACTGTACAATGATAAAAGGATTTTGCAATATCGTGGCTGGCATCCTAATAGTGGCATATGCAGCCATAAGCCAAACATATGCCTCTGTGTGTGTGTGTGTGTGTGTGTGTGTGTGTGTGTTTGGTCAATGCAGCGGGTGATATTTCCTTCTTCCCTCTGCATTGACAAAGGCCCCCTAGGAGTCACTGCAGTCCTCCCCCACAACCCTTTCATGCCTGGTGAAAGCAGTGGGGAATCAGAGAAGTTTATGGCTATACACCTGTAGCCAGATGCAAAATGATTTCATCCTCCACTGAGATCTCTGGAGAACCCCAGCCAACCACAATGGAGGATGCAATCATGGTTGGCTATGGGGAATATGGCCAGATGCTACTCTGATCTCCTACCAATCTCACCAGGCTACAGTGACTCTATGGTCGGTCCAGAGCTCAATGAATGTTCAGCTGTACTGTAGTTCCAAATGAGGAACTGCTGTGCAACACTGGACCATACCAGATTGCAGCCCACTTGGGTTGTTAGCATATCAATGCAAGGACATCTGTGTTAAGATCAATAACTTGTGAATAATCACCCCCTATACCTTCTTCCTTTCAAGTCCCGCTGATCTCACTATTTAAAACCCTCCCTACAACTGCAGAGGTGGTCCAATAGCACTGTTGCTTCAGGAGAATGGATCCATGGTGGGTTTTACAATACACACTCCAGGGTTTAGGGGAGCTATGAACATTACTTATTATACCTGTAAGTTACACAGGATTAAGCTTTATGCATCTGATGAAGTGAGGTTTATAAAAGTTATACCTCAATACATTGAATAGTGTTTAAGGAACCACAAAACCCTCTGATATTCTTGCTGTATATATGTGTGTAAATAAAACCATACATTCTGATATCTAGTGAGCTATCTAGTGAGAAACCTTCTTTCAAACGGAACAATGAGCAAACACAAGACTGCTTGAGATTCTTACAACTCAGAGAACCAGAGTAAAAGCACATGACAATATTGCCACACAGCATTGGTGAGCAAGGAGCCACACACAGGCTACAGGCAGCCCCTGGGCCCTGCTTTTGTGGTCCCTAGAGCCCCTCCCCCCAGAACCAGTATGGCATAGTGATTTGAGTTATGATGATTATGACTCTGGAGACCAGGGTGCAAGTCTCTGCTCAGCCATGGAAACCCACTGGGCAGCCTTGGGTAAGTAACACTTTCAGTCTCAGAGGAAGGCAAAGGCACACTCCCTTTGAACAAATTCTGCCAAGAAGACCCTGTGACAGGTTCACCTTAGGGTCTCAATAGGTCTGAAATTACTTGAAGGCACACAACAACAACAACAACAACAACAACAACAACAACAGTTCCTCCCCCATGAGTCCCACAAAGTCCTTCAACCCACCAAATTTTTAGGCTTTAACCCAGACTTTAAAGGAGGTCTCTAAGCTGCTCAGCATTATTCTAAATAGGGTGGGCAATGAATGATCAGCGTGTTTTTAGGAAGAAACACAGAAGAAGAAAATCTTTGTGTCTGAACAAATAAGGAAGGGAGAACACCACTTATGGTGAGGAGCAGCAAAAGTGCTGTTTGTGTAGTGGCACAACACTACAGCTTCACAGTCTTGAACAACATGAAACAAGCCCTTTTAATGAAGAGATTTCTACTTTAAAATAGAATTTGAGCTACCACCTGTCTTAATCCCCACTTCAGCACTTCTAGATTTATGCAAATACTTCAAAATAAATTGTAGTCTCATAAGCCTATCATTAATTCGGATGACAGCTTTGCCTGATAAATCAGAAGTAGTAGTTAATTGATCTTGAACTGTATCACAAAACGGAAATCTATGTTTCAGTCTTTGGAAGGAAGTTGACTTTTCTCTTCATCTTAGCCTTTTTTGTGTCTCTTGGCCTTTTGCCTTGAAGCATCACATTTTAGAATCATAGAATCAAAGAGTTGGAAGAGACCACAAGGGCCATCCAGTCCAACCCCCTGCCATGCAGGAATACACAATCAAAGCATTCCCGACAGATAGCCATTCAGCCTCTGCTTAAAAACCTCCAAAAAAGGAGACTCCACCACACTATAAGGCAGTGTATTCCACTTCCGAACAGCTCTTATTCTCAGGAAGTTCTTCCTAATGTTTAGGTGGAATCTCTTTTCCTGTAGTTTGAACCCATTGCTCCATGTCCTAGGACTTTTTCAAATGGGGTAAAAAAAAAAACCGAGGAGGTCGGGAGAAGAACGGGGCTGTCGCACTTACACAGCCCCATTTCAGATGCTGCCGTCCTCCTCCCAACCTTCCCCCATGCATCCTCTGTGCTGCGGGTGCCGCTTTTTATTGATGGAAGTTCTACATGAATAAAAGTGGCATGTTTCTCACGTGGGCAGCATGGAGGAAGGATGGGGGAAGGTTGGGAGAAGGGCGGGCTGTCTGAAATGGGCCTCTGTAAACGCGACAGCCCCGTTCTTCCCCTGACGTCCTCAGGTTTTTTTTAATCCTGTTTGAAAAAGTCCCTAGCCTCTGGAGCAGCAGAAAACAAGCTTGCCCCATCATCAGTATGACATCCCTTCAAATATTTAAACATGGCTATCATGTCACCTCTCAGCCTTCTCTTCTCCAGACTAAACATGCCCAGCTCACTAAGCCGCTCCTCATAGGGCATGGCTTCCAGACCTCCCACCATCCTGGTCGCCCTCCTCTGAACACACTCCAGCTTCTCAATATCCTTCCTGAATTATGGTGGCTAGAACTGGATACAGTATTTCAGGTGAGGTCTGACCAAAGCAGAATAAAATCGCACTATTACTTCCCTTGATCTAGACACTATACTCCTATTAATGTGGCCTAGAATCACATTGGCTTTTTTACTTGCCACATCATACTGCTGACTCATGTTCAGCTTGTGGTCCACTAAGACTCCTAGATGCCTTTCACATGTACTGCCATCAAGCCATCCTGTATCTGTGCATTTCATTTTTACTGCCCAAGTATAGTATCCTACATTTCTCCCTGTTGAAATTCATTTTGTTAGTTTTGGCTCAACTTTCTAATCTGTTCAGGTCATTTTGGACTCTGATCTTGTCCTCTGGGGTATTAGCTACCGCTCCTAGTTTGGTGTCATCTGCAAACTTGATAAGTATACCCTCTATTCCCTCATCCAATTCATTGATAAAGATGTTGAATAGCACTGGGCCCAGGACAGAACCCTGTGGCACCCCACTGGTCACTTCTCTCCAGGATGAAGAGGAGCCATTGGTGACTACCCTTTGGGTTTGGTCAGTCAACCAATTAGAAATCCACCTAACAGTTGCATAGTCTAGCCCATGGGTTACTAACTTTTTTGCAAGGATGTCATGGGGACCTTGTCAAAAGCCTTACTGAAATCAAGATACACTACATCCACAGCATTCCCTTCATCTATCAAGTTTGTAACTCTATCAAAAAAAAGAGATAAGATTAGTCTGGCATGACTTGTTTTTGAGAAATCCATGTTGACTTTTAGTGATCACGGCATTCCTTTCTAAGTGCTTACAGACTGTTGAATGATCTGGTCTAGAATCTTTTCTAGTATCGATGTGAGGCTGACTGGGTGGTAATTATTTGGGTCTTCTTCTCCCCCCCCTTTTTTTAAAAAAAGATGGGGATAACATTTGCCCTCTTCCCATCTGCTGGGACCTCTCCTGTTCTCTAGGAATTCTCAAAGATTATTGACAGTGGTTCTGAGATTACTTCTGCCAGTACTTTTAATACCCTTGGATGAAGTTCATCTGGCCCTGGAGATTTGAACTCATTTATACTGGCCAGGTATTCCTGAACTATCTCTTTACCAGTTCTGTGCTGTATTTCCCCTACTGCATCATCTGCTCCATTTTCCCCAAGGTGAGCACTATTCCGCCTTTGGGAGAAGACTGAAATAAAGAAGGTGTTAAGTAATTCTGCCTTTTCTCTGTCCTCTGTTTGCCTTTCGCCATCTTTTCCATGCAGCAGCCCTACCATTTCCTTGTTCTTCCTTTTGCTACAGACATAACAAAAAAAGCCCTTTTTATTGTTTTTAACCTCTCTATAGCAAGCCTGAGCTCCATCTGTGCTTTAGCTTTTCTGACTTTTCCTCCACATGAGCTGGCTGTTTGTTTGAATTCTTCTTTGGTGATTTCTCCCTTTTTCTATTTCTTGTACATGTCCTTTTAAAGTTTTAGCTCAGTTAAGAGTTCTTTTGACATCCATCCTGGTTTCTTTAGACACCTCCCCTTTTTTCTCCTCATTGGAACTGTTTGAAGTTGCACCTTCAATATCTCACTTTTAAGAAATTCCCATCCCTCATGAACTCCCTTCTCTTTTGTTGCCTCTTCCACCTTCTGGACAATGAAATTTTCTGCAAGGCTAGTGAGGAATTTGTTGGACTTTAAATTCTTGGCAGAGTTGGACTGCCAACAAATATCAGGATAGATTAAATCCTCCATTACTACTACATCTCTCCTTTCTGAATGTGCAGTCATCTGTTCCAGCAAGGCATCATCCAACTCCTCAGTTTGGCTTGGAGATCTGTAGTAGACCCCGACAATGACATCCCTACTGTTTCTCTCTCCCTTAATTTTTACCTAGATGCTCTCAACCTGACTCCCAGGATTTAAATCATGGATCTGTTCATAGGTGTACATGTGCTTAACGTATAATGCTACTCCACCACCCTTCCTCATTGGTCTATTTTTCTGAAATAGGTTATACCCCTCTATTAGTTCATTCCGATCATGAGACTCATCCCACCAGGTTTTAGTGATCATATTTGTTTTGCTGTGCTAAGAGTTCAAGTTCATCCTGTTTATTTCCCATGCTCTGTGCGTTTGTACAGAGACGTCTAAGACCATGGGCCAGTTCTGCTATCTGCCTTTTAAAGGGTTGTTGTGCTACTTGCCTTGTTCTCTGTATAACATCTGGGCTATTATCTCTAGCACTGGATGAACTCCTACCTTCAAGAGTACTGTCTTCCTCATCCATACAACTCAGTTTAAAGCTCTCCTGATAAGATCTTTCAGACTCTTAGCAAAAACATTCCTGCCAACTGCTGTGAGGTGCAGCCCATCCCTTTGCCAGATGTCCATGTCCCTGAAACTGCACCCTGTGTGCCAGGAAGACAAATTGTTCCCGGAGGCACATTTTGTGTAGCCAGTTGTTCACCTACACTAATCTTCTCTCCCTTCCTGAGCTATGCCCTTCCACTGGAAGGGCAGATGAAATGAGCTGTGCATCCAGGTTCTTCAGCTTCCTACCCAAAGGTAGTATATTATATTTTTCCATGTAAAAAGGTGACAGATCTGTAGAACAATTTCTCTGGCTTTTCTTCGCAAACAAAGATTCAGGAAGGACTCATCCCGCACTTTCTGCAAGCGCACTGATGACTAAAAAGGCCAATCCGAGATAAACAAGTCCGGTTGCAGAAAGCACAGCAGAAGGTCTCCTTGGGTGATGTTTCTGGGTTGTGATTCGTTCTGCGTTGTCGTTTCTCTTCAAGACTTATTCGGCGTGAGTTCTCAAATAAGGCTGCAGCATAGTAGATAGTGCGTCTCCATGCCTCCCGATGTGAGGCCAGGACAGACCATTGTTGGTGATCAATTTGGCCGAGCCTGAGATGTTGTTTCAGGGAGTCTTTGTATTGCTTTTTTGGACCGCCCCTCTTACGCTGACCTGTGGCGAGTTCACCGTAGAATACTATTTTGGGGAGGCAATGGTCCTCCATCCTACAAACGTGCCCTGCCCAGCGCAGCTGTGTTCTCAATATCATGGCCTCAATGCTGGTGATCCCTGCTTGCTCAAGGACAGCAACATTCGTCACATAGTCAGTCCAGTGTATATTCAGGATAGTGTGTATACAGTGCTGATGAAAGCATTCAAGGAATCGTAAGTGGTGGCGATAGGTGACCCATGTTTCAGATCCATAAAGGAGAATAGACAGTACAATGGCTCTATACACACTGACTTTTGTGCTTCGCCTCAGGTGTTTATTACTCGACTCTTTTGTAAAGTGTTCCAAATGCACTCTATGCCTTTGCTAATCTGTGATCGATCTCTTTGTCAATCTTTTTACTGAACAATAAATAAACCAATTCAGTAGTCTTTAGCTTTGTAGGCAGTGGCCTCCTGAGAAATAAAACAGATGGAAATGTAATTGTGGTTACCAGGTTATATGAGAAAATCTATCTAGCCTACACAATACAATTCCAACAAGAATCTTTGGAAAATGTCAGAGTAGTCCTGAATCTAAGAGTTAGACCCAACTAGAGAAAATGAATCAAATGTGTTGATACACTATTCAACAGTTGTTTCAATGGGGCTACTCTAATTGGGATTAATCAAAACCATTTAGACCCTAGGGTAAGATTCAGACAGCATAGGACAGAATCTTGTTAGAATCAGTGTAAGTGTGGCTTTTGCATACATATGCCTCTTTTTGGACAAGCAGCATGGGCTATTCTCTAGCCCTTTGCCCCATGCCCGAAACCCTGCTTACAGCCTTCAAGCCCAAGGAGCTACTGCTTACCAGTGGGGGGTGGGGGGTGGGGAGACAAGTAGGCCTTTTTGATCCAAGACTAGCTGCTTCTATTTCATCCCCCCTCCTCACTGGTAAGCAGCAGTCCCTACTGGGGCTTGACAACTCTTGGGGTGTGGGGAGGACACTTTGCATGGGCAGAGTGTTATGCTCCATCTGCTCCATGTAGGATCTCAGCCTGAGAGTGCAGTCCTAATTCTCTGCCATTACCAGATGAAAGGACTGAGAATATGGAAGGGTTGAGTTTTAAAACAGTACATTAGTAAAGCGTTTTCTTCTTGAAACCAAAGGGTCTGACAAAGAGTGTCAAAGGGCAGGATGGGCTCTCTAGCCTTATGGCAACCATCCTAGGAGAAGGAAAACTCTAATCCCAAACCCGGGCAGATGGTGCTTGTCCAGCCCTGTAAGCTCAACCATCTAAGAGAAGGAAACTCTAATCAAACCTGCAACTCAAGGACCTCACTGCTACCATCCATGCTTGCAAGGCCACAGCAGATGAATCTCTGGTTTAAAGGGTGAGGCCAGTTCTGTGCACGCTGCACTCCACCAGAAAAATCCATTGCACAGGCTTGAAGGACAAATCCAGTTCCAAAAAAGCCCTGTAGCGAAAGGCGAGGGACGAAACGGCAGGTGTAAAGATGCACTGGAAGCCGCAGACCCAACCCTGCATGCAGGCGGTTCAGGACTTTGGTCGCTCAAGGATGACCCGGGAGATGACAGTCTTGTTCAGCAGCATCCTGAATGACCAAGCAGCCTTTTTTAAGGAGAGCACTGCTTGCTCCATATGGAGAGGGGACTAAAAAAGGTGGCCTAACAAAAGCTCATCCTCATTTACCTGGTTGGCTAGCCACGGCCAACGGGCATCTTCTGATGCGGTCAAACCAAGGCAAAGAAACAAAGGCACACACTGACCTCCAAAGGTGTAAATAAACTAATGCTTGCATGCTGGAACATCAGAACCATGTGAGACTCTGCAGAAGTGGACGGCCTGAGAGTCATTCTGCTCTAATAGCCCATGAACTATCATGGCTTAATATTGACATCGCTGCCCTAAGTGAAGTTCATCTCCATGAGGAAGGCAGCCTTAAAGAACCCGGCACAGGCTACACACTTTACTGGTCTGGCAAACCCAAAACTGAAAAACATCTTTCAGGAATAGGCTTTATGATTAAAACTCCATTGCCTCCAAACTTGAAACCTTGCCAACAGGTCACTCTGATCGCATTATTTCCTTACACCTCCCACATGTTGTTCTCCTTAGTGTATATGCCCCAACTATGCGAGCCAACCCTGTAGAGAAAGACAAATTCTACATAGACCTATGCCAACTCATACAAAAAGTCCCTGTAGAAGATAAAATTATTATCCTTGGTGACTTCAATGCCAGAGTAGGAAAGAACTCCGAAGCCTGGAAAGGTGTCTTAGGAAAGCATGGTGTTGGAAATTGCAATGATAATGGACACCTCCTGCTAGAGTTCTGTGCAGAACAATAGCTGACTATTACAAACACAATCTTTCATCAGAAATATAGCTTGAAGACAACCTGGATGCATCCCCAATCCAAACATTGGCACCTCATTGACTATGTTCTAGTCTGCCAGAGAAACATTAGCAATGTCCATCACACCTGAGTGATGCCCAGTGCAGAATGCCAAACAGATCATCGCCTCGTCAGATGTAAATTAAATCTTCATCTTAAGTTCAAACCTAAGAGGGGTGGCATCTTAAAGAGGAAATTCCAAGTCAACAATCTTTAACAAGCTACCATGAGTGACAACTTCCTGGCAACTTTGCAAACAAAACTTATAGACCATCCTGCAGAAGAATCCCTCGGATTCTCGGATTTTTCTCCCACAAGAAAAATCAAGACTGGTTTGATAAAAACAACCAAGAGTTCCAGGAGCTGTTGGCAAAGAAAAGAACTGCTCACCAGGCATACCTCGCCCAGCCAACTTGCCATGAAAGAAAAGCAGCTTTCCGCCACACATGTAGTAAACTTCAACAAAAACTCCGAGACATGCAGAACAAGTGGTGGATCAATATAGCAGAAAAGATACAATGCTGTGCAGATCTGGGTGATCATAGAGGATTTTATGAAGCTCTTAAAGCAGTGTTTGGACATACTTATAAGGTCTAAAGCTCCTTGTACAGTAAAGATGGTCAAACATTAATTACTGATAAAGCCTCCATCCTGAATCGATGGGCTGAACATTTTCAAAGTCTCTTTAGTGCCAACCGAGTAGTCCAAGGCTCAGCTATCCAACATATGATACAAAAACTGATGGAAAATGAATTGGACGTAGCTCCCACTTTGGAAGAGACCCTTAAGGCCATACAGCAGATGAAAAAACAGCAAGGTAGCTGGGATTGGTGGATCCCACCTGAAGTTTGGAAACACGGAGGTCATGCACTCCATGATAAATTCCATGAACTCCTTGTGAATTGCTCGTAAAAGGGGGAACTGCCATCAGATCTTCGAGATGCAGTCATCATCACCCTGCACAAGAAAAAAGGAGCAAAATCCGATTGCTCAAACTATCGAAGCATCACTGCTCTCTTTTGCTCGAAAAATCCTTGCAAAGATACTCTTGAACAGATTAGTTCCTGGTATTGCAGAAGAACTTCTTCTTGAAAGCCAATGTGGCTTCAGAGCCAATAGGAGTACTACCGATATGGTATTTGCCCTTAAACAACTGCAAGAAAAATGTAGGGAGCAGAACAAGGGTCTCTATGTAACATTTGTTGACCTCACCAAAGCCTTCGACACTGTGAGTAGAAAAGGTCTGTGGGAGATCCTGGAAAGACTAGGATGTCCCTCCAAATTCGTTAAAATTATTATCTTGCTACACGAGGGCCAGAGTGGTCAAGTCAGATATGGCGATGTTCTTTCAGAGTCCATTATAATAACTAATGGAGTGAAGCAAGGTTGTGTTCTTGCGCCAACTTTATTTACAGTCTTCTTCAGCATGATGCTCCAAAGGGCTACAGCAGAGCTTGAAGAAGATGACGGCAGATATATATATATATATATATATATATATATATATATATGTTACTGTACTGATGGTAGCTTGTTTAACTTAAGCCGTCTGAGGGCTAACAATAAGACTCTAAGCTATCTAGTCCAGGAAGTGCTCTTCACTGATGATGCTGCAGCAGTTCTGCAGCACCTAACATCCTTCTTCGCAACAGCTGCAGAGCTGTTTGGGCTGGAAGTCAACCTGAAGAAAACGGAAGTTCTTTACCACCCTGCACCACAGGACGAACACCATTTTCCCCACATTGCCGTCAGCAAATCTGTGCTCAAGTCAGTTCAGCAGTTCGACAAAGAGATTGATCACAGATTAGCAAAGGCATATAGTGCATTTGGAAGACTTTACAAAAGAGTCTGGAGTAATAAACACCTGAGGCGAAACACAAAAATCAGTGTGTATAGAGCCATTGGACTGTCTATTCTTCTTTATGGATCTGAAACATGGGTCCCCTTTCGCCACCACTTACGACTCCTCGAACGCTTTCATCAGTGCTGTATATGCACAATACTAAATATACACTGGACTGACTATGTGAAGGATGTTGCTGTCTTTGAGCACGCAGGGATCACCAGCATTGAGGCCATGATATTGAGAACACAGCTGCGCTGGGCAGGGCACGTTTCTAGGATGGAGGACCATCGCCTCCCAAAAATAGTACTCTATGGTGAACTCGCCACAGGTCAGCGTAAGAGGGGTGCTCTTTATTCTTTTTGTGGTGGGAAGGGGCAGCTTCCAATAGGCTAGTGGTCAATTTTTGTCCCCCCAACATCCAGTGTGGCTACAACCCACCTCAGCTCCAGAAATACTGAAAAACTGAGAAAGGAGAATCCAAACTGTAAGTGGACAGAGATCTACTAAGGATTAGAACAAATCTGGAAGCCTCCAAGAACAAAAAATAATAATCAATTTTTCAGTCATTTCTCCCACCCAGAAGATGATCATAGAATCATAGAATTGTAGAGTTGGAAGAGACCACGAAGGACATCCAGTCCAACCCCCTGCCACGCAGGAAATCTTGATCAAAGCATCCCCGACAGATGGCAATCCAGCCTCTGTTTAAAGACCTCCAAGGAAGGCGACCCTACCACGCTCCGAGGGAGTGTGTTCCACTGCTGAACAGCTCTTACTGTCAAAAAGTTTTTCCTAATATTGAGGTGGAACCTCTGTTCCCGGAGCTTGCACCAATGCTCTGTGTTCCAGTCTCTGGAGCATCAGAAAACAAGCCTCCTCCATCCTCAACGTGACACCCCTTCAAATACTTAAACAGGGATATCATATCACCTCTTAACCGTCTTTTTCCCAGGCTAAACATAAACAGCTCCCTAAGTCTCTCCTCATAAGGCAGGGTTTCCAGACCTTTCACCATTTTAGTCATCCTTCTCTGGACACTATCCTTTTTGAATTGTGGTGCCCAGAACTGGATTCTAGGTGAGGCCTGACTAAGGCAGAATAGAGCGGCACTATTACTTCCGTTGATCTAGACACTATACTTCTATTGATGCAGCCCAAAATCGCATTGGCCTTTTTAGCTGCCGCATCACACTGTTGACTCATGTTCAACTTGTGGTCTACTAGGACTCCTAGATCCCTTTCGCACGTAGTCTCGTTCAGCCAGGTCTCCCCCATCCTATATCTATGCATTTCATTTTTTTCGCCCTAAGTGCAGTACCTTACATTTCTCTGTATTGAATTTCATTTTGTTAGCTTTGGCCCAGCTCTCCAGTCTATCCAGGTTATTTTGAATTTTGATCCTGTCCTGTAGGGTATTAGCTACTCCTCCTAATTTGGTGTCATCTGCAAATTTGGTAAGTATGCTCCTAATTCCCTCATCCAAGTCATTGATAAAGATATTGAATAGCATTGGGCCCAGGACAGAACCTTGTGGCACCCCACTGGTCACATCTTTCCAAGATGAAGAGGAGCCACTGCTGAGCACCCTTTGGTTTCGGCTGGTCAACCAGTTACAAATCCATTGAACAGTCAACTTGTCTAGCCTACATTTTACAAGCTTGGACATTTTCAGATGCGTAAAATTACCTTCTTGCCGCGCAAGCAGCCTCCGGAACAGTATCGAGGCTGCTGTGCTACAAGGGTCCATTTTGGATGATGACGTTTCTCTCTTGGCGTCGTTCGTGACTGTTGCAGCCAGCATTGGAGTCGGCCATGCTGTTTTTTACTCACAGAAACTTCCGTGAGTAAAAAACAGCGTGGCCGCCTCCAATGCTGGCCGCAACAGTCACAGACGATGCCGAGAGAGAAACAGCGTCATCCAGAATGGACCCTTGCCGCGCAGCAGCCTCATTACTGTTCTGGAGGCTGCTTGCACAGCAATAAGGTAATTTTACGCGTCTGAAAATGTCCCTTGTTTGCAAGAATGTCATGGGGAACCTTGTCAAAGGCCTTACTGAAATCAAGGTATGTGATATCCACAGCGTTCCCTTCATCTACCAAGCTGGTAATTTTATCAAAAAAAGAGATCAGATTAGTCTGGCATGACTTGTTTCTCTGAAACCCATGTTGACTTTTTGTGATTATGGCATTGCCTTCCAAATGTTCACAGACTCTCTGTTTAATGATCTGCTCTAGAATCTTCCCTGGTATTGATGTCAGACTAACTGGACAATAATTGTTGGGATCCTCTTTTCCCCCCTTTTTGAAGATGGGGACAACGTTTGCCCTCCTTCAGTCTGCTGGGACTTCTCCTGTTCTCCAGGAGTTCTCAAAGATTATTGCCAATAGCTCTGAGATCACATTTGCCACCTCTTTTAATACCCTTGGATGTAGTTCATCTGCTCCTGGAGATTTAAACTCATTTAGATTAAGAAGGTATGCCTCTACTACCTCTTTGCTTATTCTGTGCTGGATTTCCCCTATTGTGTCTTCTGTTCCTTTATCCTCAGGTTGGTCACCCTTTTGCTTTTCTGAAAACACTGAGACAAAGAAGGTGTTGACTAATTTTGCCTTTTCTCTGTCCCCTGTTAGCATTTTGCCATCTTCTCCATGTAGTGGCCCTACCATTTCCTTCTTCTTCCTTTTGCTGCGGACATACTAAAAAAAAAACCCTTTTTATTGTTCTTAACCTCTCTAGTGACCCTGAGCTCATTCTGCACTTTAGCTTTTCTGACTTTACTCCTACACGTGTTCACTATCTGTTTGAATTCTTCTTTGGTAATTTCTCCCTTTTTCCATTTCCTATACATGTTCCGTTTAAAATTTAGCTCCATTGAAAGTTCTTTAGTCATCCATCCTGGTTTCTTGAGACACCTCCCATTTTTCATTGGTATTGTTTGGAATTGTGCCTTCAGTATCTCCCTTTTGAGAAAGTTCCATCCATCTTGAGGTCTCTTCGCTTTTAGTATTACTGACCATGGGATCACCCCCAGTATTTCCCTGAGTTTATTGAAGTCAGCTCTCCTAAAGTCAAGATTATTTTTCTCTTCTTTTTTCTTATCATAGAGCTCTGTTATCAGCAGAAAGAAGCTACGTGCTTGTGGAAGTCCCCCACTGAGCCCAATGGGAACTCAATGATGTTTCAGCTGGTGGTAGCTGGGACAAGGTCACAAAACAGTGAATTCCAAGGGCAATGGAGATGGTGGAGCCAGATTGAGATCTGCTGAATCCAAACCCAGCTTATTCTGGTCTGGAATTGGCATAGCAAATTTTTACCATTTGCTTGCAATGGAGGAAAAGTTGAAATATACACATTAGCCAATATGAAAATCCCAAAGCAAATGGATCCCCCTTCTCCCTCCTTGCCCTGGCTGGGATAAGTGGGAAGGGCTTGGGATGTGTAGACGTCTGTCCTGCTGACTGTATTCCCTGGGACTGCTCTGTATATAAGCCCTATAGTAATTATTTCAACATGGATGAACAAATCAATGACTGAGTTTTTATGGTGATGTCAATGGGATGTAAGTGCTATTAATTCGCCGAGAGCCAACACATAGTTTTTAAAGTTTTTCTGGAGTGAAAGGTTTTTTTAAAAAAAAACTCAGGTCAGAAATGAGATATTGTATGTGTGACCTTCCAGATGTCCTTCGATTGCAGTTCCCATGATCTGCAATCATGATCCACTTCCAGCACAGCCAGATGATGTGCACTCTGCGCTGGTGACTGATATATAAGCTGACCCCGGCGCAGACTCCTCAGTTGGCTCTGAGGGGCCAAAGAGTGAAGACCGCCATTGAGGAGCGGAGCCGGGGAAGAAGACCAAGGGCGCCGGAGGCCCCAAGAGGACAGAGGACGAGGCCTAGACCTCTCCCTAGAGGTAAGAACAGCCCTTTCAAGGAGAAAAAAGATCAAGTTACCACCTACTTTTCTTTTGATAATGTATGAGAAGTAAGTTAGAGGGAAAAATGCCCTATTGTCTCCTTCAGTCAGGCTAAAGTTCAGCTATGTCTTTGAATTCTACCACCATGGAAAGCACCAAATTCAGCTGGATGGAGTGGAAATCCACCAGCTTCTTTAAGACACTTACCCAGGAACAAATATACATCTTTTTTTTTTCAACAAGTGCAAGCAACAGGATGTCATTCTGAAAGGCCTGTGGGGGAAGAACCCATTATGGACTGCATACCACACAGACTACAGCAATAAGCTGTGTAGCATTCTCTCCAGGAAACTACTAAAAATCTGATCAGCATTCTGTATAGCAAACAAGAAAAAAAAATCAAGAGAGAAATCTAGTCTACAAGTACAAATAAGGAAGTAGCCCTCTACACAAGTCATCAATGGATGAAATGGAGATTATCAGATGGGCCCTTAAAACTCATTCCTGTTTTGGTACCCCCCCACCCCCTCCTGTCCCTGTAACTAAATAAAAAAAATTCAGACACTTAACCGTAATCCCAGGATAGAAACTGTTCCCCCTTCCTCCGGCAGTCCAGGAAGTGAATGGAGCTCTCACAGAACCCCATCCACTTCCTGGAGACCAAATTGCATGGGGAATTAAAAAAAAAAACCCCAAATATTAAAGAAGTACACCAAGCACCTAAACACCCTTAAAAAAAAAAACAAGTAACCCAGGGAGGGTACAAAAAAGGCTGTCCCTTACCTGGATGTCCAACACTACATTTTACAGGAAGCAGGAAGCGTTCTGCATGGACATTACAGGACAGCTGGCATCGCACAGGGAGTTTAAAAATTAAAAAACAACCTAACATCAAATAATTAAACCAAATACCTAAACAACCTTTTTAAAAAACAGGTAAACAGGGGAGGGTACAAAAAAGGCTGTTACTTACCTGGATGTCCAGATCGCCACCAGAAGTGTTCTCTACTTACCTTCCAGGACCTTACAGAGGCAGGCAGCCGGCGGAAAATTTAAAAATAAAAATACAAGCAGACATCTAAAAATTAAAACAAGCACCAAAACACTCTTAAAACTTTACCACCAACATGGAAAGGGTACAGAAAAGCCTGTCACTTACCTGGATGTCACAATAGTACCTGGAAGTGTGGGCATAGACCACCCACACACGCCAGCCTGTGATTCCATGACAGAAACAGAATGGGTGATCTATTAACGGCTTAAGCCATTAATAAAAAAAACAGAAAACAAACAGGGTCAGCATGGGGTCCGAATGGGAGAGGGACGATGTCATCGGAAAGAAAAAATCTTTAGCGATCCTGTTGCATTCCTGTTCTGGTTTATTAAGCCCATGTGATAATCTCCAATGTCTCTAAGAACAAGAAAACCATCTACAAGATGCATTCCTCTTCCCTGATGAGAAAGAAGAAGAAAACACCACAACCCAGACAACAATACTATAAATCTATCAACCCACACCATGAGTCAAGCAGAGGAGTCTGTTCTGTCACAGAACTTATCCTCCTCCCCTCCAAACCCACACGTGATACATTTCTGTGGTGACCTAGAGGCTGTCTTCTGCTTCCTTTGCCTCAAGGAATATTTCAAGGACAGTGACACCAGTCAGGACAACAACTCACAGGGATCACCCCTGTCTCCACAACACAACAATAGACACTACACCAATATACAACACAAAAAAACCTCTCAGATGAATATTGGAAGGAGTTGCACAGTCTACTCAGGGAATTTCCCATGGATGTTCAGAACCAAATCCAAATTGACACATTGCAGGAACCCTGAGCAGGCACATTCTGTTACCCAAAATATATAAACAGGGCAACCTTGGACAGCCCATTGTCTCAAGCATTGGATATATGAACAATGCACAAAAACCCCATGTGGGTTTCTCAAAATCCACAATTTTCATGCAAAAACAAACCAAGGGCTTGTCTAAACACTGAAAATACTTTTCATAGAATTTGAGGACAAATAATTTTGGACAGCCCATTGTCTCAAGAATTGGATATATGGACATTAGCCTTAGATCATATGTCACCAACACACCAGCTATGTGAAGGACACTACTGACTTTCTGCAGAAATTACAGTCCAACCACAACATTCCAGAGAACACCATCTTAGCCACTATGGATGTGGAATCCCTATATAAGTACCCAGCTTATGGGGGCAATTAGCTAAAACACATTGTAAACTGCTTAATGCAGTGTAGATGTGTAAATTGCTATTGCTGAAAACAGTTTGTAAGCTGCTCTGATAGCCTTGTGGCTGAAAAGCGCGGTATAAAATAAATACAGAAATACATAAAATATATCAGCATCCCACATAAGGATGGACTACAAGCTATCAGGAACATCATTCCAGATGGGACCATAGCAGACCTAGCCACCAAGGTCTGCCACTTTGTTTTCACACACAACTACTTCACTTTTGGTAATAACATATACCTTCAAGTTAACGGTACTGCCATGGACACACATATTGCACCACAATATGCTAACATCTTCATGGCTGCCCTGGAACAACATTTCCTTAACTCCTTCACCCAGAAACTTCTCCTCTACCTGAGGTGTATTGATGATATCTTCATAATTTGGACTCATGGAAAGGACTCACTCAAGACATTCTACCAGAATTTCAACAACTTCTACCCTACCCTCAATCTTAGCCTGGAACTATCAACAGAACAAGTTCACTTTCTGGACACCACTGTACAGCTATACAACAGACATCTAAGCACCAAACTATATTGCAAACCCACTGACCACATAGGTGACCCATGTTTCAGACCCATAAAGGAGAATAGACAGTACAATGGTTCTATACACACTGATTTTTGCGCTTAGCCTCAGGTGTTTGTTACTCCAGACTATTTTGTAAAATCTTCCAAATGCTCTATATGCCTTTGCTAATCTGTGATCAATCTCTTTGTCAATCTTGGCATCTGAGGAGATGACGCTTCCCAGGTAGGTGAACTGCTGAACAGACTTAAGCACAGATTTGCCTACAGCAATGTGGGGATGGTGGTGTTCGTCCTGTGGCGCAGGCTGGTAAAGAACTTCCGTTTTCTTCAGGTTGACTTCCAGCCCAAACAGCTCTGCAGCTTAGCCACTATGGATGTGGAATCCCTATATATCAACATCCCACACAAGGAAAGGAAGGTAAATGCGGGGGGGGGGGCATTCTTTTGTTGGCATAAAAATGGTTTTTTAATGCTGGCAAAAGAACGTTTTAAGGGGCTAGTCTGCTAATGTCCTCAGTCTCAAAGATGCTACCAGATCCCTTAGCAAAAAAATCAGTTTCTTTCATCTCAATCAAACCTTGATCTGGAAAAGAAATAAAGTACCAAGATGCTGCAGGTCAAACAGGTAAGCAGTGTAGTGGGTAGGGATCCAAAGAATAGTTGCAGTTATTTACTTCCCAGCCAAAAAAATGGGTTTCCTGACAGATGGGAACCCCAGCTAAGAAGAATAACACAGTAGCAAGGTTTTTGTGCAGTTTCCAACTAGTATCTGCACATTCAAAAGTATTTCAGGAAATTATTCTGTACAGAAATGTACGGTGGGGGGATGCATGAAAATCTTAGGGTTTTGTGCAAAAATCCCCTTTTCCAGATAACCACTTTTTTATTGACAGCTGAAGCTGTTCAGCAGTGGCAACTGGTGACAATAAAAACATGAGTAATTCACTCATACTCACCATCTTGATTTGTAGGCATGCTCATTTGAACAACAAACGATCACATGCCTGCAATCTTGGGAGGGGAGGAAACATGGAGACAAATGAGAGCTGCTCAAATTGGCAGTAGTGCCCATCAATCCACATTTTATTGCCTCATATAGATGAGCCCCAAAACAAATAACAAGAAACAGCTGCCACATGCACAGTTTCAGAAACCTCCCTGGGGCTTTGTGCAAAAATTATGCTCTTTTTTTTTTTTTTTGCACAAGCCCCTTTGTATGAAAAATGTGTTTTTCATCAACCCACAAGAGATTTTTGTGCAAGAATGCCATTTTATTGTATCAAAACAGTGATTTTGTGGAGGGAAAGTGGCCATAGAAACTGTGAATTTTGTGTGTGCATTTTCTTTTTGCACCCCTTGTATTTATGCACTGATGTTGTTGAATTGCATCACTCATTGCCACTAGCAAATATAGCTAAAGGTGAGGAATGGTTGGAGATGCAATCCACTAACATCTGGAGGGCCACATGATTCTCAACCCTATCTAGGTCAATGCCATGTTCGACAGAAGCTACATAGAGCTTTCCCTGCCCTTAGGAATGCTGAGCAAATTCAAAAGGAGCAGGAAGATCAAAGAACTGACTATAGCATTCTGGCTGAGGTCCTTCAACTCCCCCTCCCCAAAGAAACACTCTACTTGGTTTGGAAGATAGAAATCTTAGGCATTGCTTATCTAAATTCTAATTCCGTATATCTAACTTGTTATATCATAACTAGTTCTAGACCTCAGTGGAAAAGTGCTGTTGGTAATTTACTCTGCAGAGCCAAGTGCCCTTGGATTCTAGTTTGTAAAGCTGAAGTGCTCAGTGGAGTCAGCTCTTCTCCAATAATGCCTGTGTCATCAGGTTTTACCATTCGGTTGCTACCATCTGCCGTCAAAATCATCAAAGCCACTCAGCCTGCTTCACATGAGTAATCAGCGGCTGATGGCATATCATTCCCATAAATTAGAATGAGTCAGGAGGATGAAATTGTTTTACTCCCCAATATCTAGGCTAGTGCTCCATTTAGAAAAGCAGAACTAAAACATATTTCAAGTTGCCTTAACTTTACATACATTCTTATATATTTAAAGGTCTGTCGACACCTCAAAGACTGCACAGTCAATTTCTTGTCAGGTTTCTAATCATTAAACTTTCCTCTATACAGCGCATGGGAAATTGCTTGCTTGCTTGCTTGCTTGCTTGCTTTCAAAACTATCTCTCCATCTAGAGATGTCAGGGTAGTATCCAATCAAACCAATCTGACATATTAAAAGTGTGAATAATTAAAATGATTTTAAAAGGCTTGACATTAAAAAATTAAACAAGTTAACAAGTTAAAAGGAGATTAAAAGAGTTAAACTAATTTAAAATGAATTAAAACCATGTAGATGCAAGAGTTTTAGTAAAATAAATTAGTAAAGTCAAATGTTTGGTTTTCTTCCTGCTGTTGGACTGCAGCTCCCGTTAGCTTTAGCCAACAGAGCCAACGCTGAGAGATGATGGGAGCTGTAGTACAGCAGGAGCTGGAGAACCACAGGTTTCTCACCTCTTCTATAGTATGAGGGCAACAAGTTCTGGCCAAATTCAGTACATATTGCTGAGATAATGTGTTTGAGATGCTCTGAATGCTTTATTAGCTTTCCCCAGCCAATTATACCACTATGATTCCACTTTAACTGCAATAGTAAGATATTATGGACTCCTGGGATGGGCAGTTCAGGGAGGGGCATTTAGAATTCTTATCAGAGCAGTCCAGTGCTTCCTCTGACTACCAGTCTTATGATTCCATAGGATGTAACCATGGTAGTTAAAGTGGAATAATAGTTCTATAATTGTGCACTGTGAAAGGGATCCTGATTCCATCTAGATAAGATGGACTCCCATTATGGCTGCATGGGGTGATGGGTCAGTAGCCCCAGACATCTGAATGGCACAAGGCTCTTTAAAGCACTATATTTATACCTATATTTGTACCCAAATTTTGCTTTTGTGTGCTGGTAAAAGTAATACAAGACGAAACAGCAAAGCCAAAAAAAAAAAAAAAGTAGAATCTTTTATGCAAACAGAGAAAGAAAAGAGTGTTTCCATGAAATTCTGCCCTTCACCCACATGACAGAACATTTCATTGTCATGGCCCTCATGACTGTTTGGTACAGATAAAAGATGCTATGCATTGTTTACTTGATACGTATAACTGATCCCGTTGGCAACTCTGTGCTTAAGTCCGTTCAGCAGTTCACCTACCTGGGAAGCATCATCTCCTCAGATGCCAAGATTGACAAAGAGATCGATCACAGATTAGCAAAGGCACATAGCGCATTTGGAAGACTTTACAAAAGAGTCTGGAGTAAAAAACACCTGAGGCAAAACACAAAAATCAGTGTGTATAGAGCCACTGTACTGTCTATTCTCCTTTATGGGTCTGAAACATGGGTCACCTATCGCCACCACTTAAGACTCCTTGAACGCTTCCATCAGCACTGTTTACGCACAATCCTAAATATACACTGGACTGACTATGTGATGAATGTTGCTGTCCTTGAGCAAGCAGGGATCACCAGCACTGAGGCCATGATATTGAGAACACAGCTGCGCTGGGCAGGGCACGTTTCTAGGATGGAGGACCATTGCCTCCCCAAAATAGTATTCTACGGTGAACTCGCCACGGGTCAGCATAAGAGGGGCACTCCAAAAAAGTGATACAAGGACTCCCTGAAACAACATCTCAGGCTCAGCCAAATTGATCACCAACAATGGTCCGCCCTGGCCTCACATCGGGAGGCATGGAGACACACTATCCACAATGCTGCAGCCTTATTTGAGAACTCACGCCGAACAAGTCTTGAAGAGAAACGACAACGCAGAAAAATATCACAACCCGGAAACATCACCCAAGGAAACCTTCTGCTGTGCTTTCTGCAACCGGACTTGTTTATCTCAGATTGGCCTTTTCAGTCATCAGCGCGCTTGCAGAAAGCACGGGATGAGTCCTTCCTGAATCTTCGTTTACGAAGAAAAGCCAGAGAGAGAGATAACTGATGTAAGGTACAGTGAGTCCAAGTTCTAGCTAGGTACAAACATCCTGATGCAAAAAACACCTTGGCCTAGATTCTATTGCTAACCTTAACTAGAGTAGACCCATTGAATTGATAGGATTTACAGATGTATCGAGTCAGCATTAGCAATGAATATAGTGGGCTTACTCTAGTTAAAAGTAACCAGGCATTCTTGAGTTATTCCCTCTCCTTTCCTTTCTACACCACAAGGTAACAAGGTAGCTATCTCCTATCCTTTCTTTGACATTACTTTTTTTGAAAAATTGAAATAGGAAGCCATTTCCTACCTCTACTGAATATTCTTGCATCTTCCTTCAAGGGAATTAAAACCTGCTGAAACATGAAATGTTTTCTTTTACCATACTAGAAATAAATTGATTATTCATACTTTTTCCAGCATCTCCTTCATGAGTGAGGAGTTGTGAACTTTTATATGTTGTTGGACTTCAGCTCCCATCTGCCTTAACCAGTGAAGGCAGTAGTGAGTGATCATAGGAACTGCAATCCCTCCCCCGACCCAGAAACAACCAATCAGGGCGAGGGAGGGAGGACATTTCGCGCCTACCTTCCCAGCAGCAGAGCATGCTGGGAAAGAGAAGCAGCAATGGCGGCCCCCATGCTATGCCATGCAGCCAAAAGGGGCCACCAAAAGGGACTCAGGGGGCACCAGCCAGGTCGCAAATGGGCCACCGGTGAAGGCCGGTAAGACCCCTTCTTACCTCTAGGGGGAGCAGCTCAACTTTCTCTGGTTTCTTGTACACATTCTGCATTATTTTCTTCTTAGTCAGCAGAAGTTCTCTTTCCCAGAACAACAGCAGGTAAGGCAACCTCCCTTGATAGACTTTTACTCTTCTGTTGTCTAAAGTAATCTCCATACTGAGAACACAGAAACTTTCCCAAGAGACTCAATGCATTCTATCATCATGAGGGCCTGAGGCTTCACCCTGGAGAGATGCAAAAACAGTTCTCAGAGGGGGGCTCTTTGTAACTTCAAATGGAAAGGAACCACCACAGGATGAATTTTGGATTTCGTTGGGGTTTTTGTTCCTATGGCCAACACAGCTGTATTTGTAATGTTTCACCTACATTTAGCTCTGGGAGATGTAATCCAGAAAAGTATTGGTTCCAATCACTGGATCACATCAAGGTTCCATCTAGTCTAGCATCCAATTTCTAGCAGGGCATCTACCAGCATCCCTCCCTGTGTATGATGCCCCCACTCACCCTGCTGGAAATATTATTTAAAGAACAATACACCAGGAGATAACATTTCGCTATCACGTGTAATGTTCTTGTGTGCCTTCAAGTCATTTCTGACTTATGGCAACCCTAAGGTGAACCTGTCATGGGATTTTCTGAGGGTTGAGAGTGTGTGACTTGCCCAAGGTCACCCAGTAGGTTTTCATCAGGGATTCAAACCCTGGCCCCCAGAGTCATACTCCAACACTCAAACCATTACACCATGCTTCCTCCATGTCATGTGTAATACCTATTAGAAATTTCTCTAATCCAGTTCTAAATCACATAGCCAAATTTTGTGCCAGAGAATTCCATGCACTGATTATGTACAAATTGAGTAAGTTTTTTTTTCTTTTTTTCTTCCAAATCTACTAGTCCATTGGAATGACTATGACCAGTAATCTGAAAGAGACATAAAAAATTTGCTGCATTCTTTTGCAGTCATTCTCCACAATAAGGCTGAGGAACTGACAGATTACAGTCTGGCCATGAGCCTTTAGTCTTTCCTGTAATCTCCCCTACTTGCCAGCACAGTGTAGTACTTTGAATGTCTGAGAGACCAGAATGTCTGAGAGATCCGCACTTAGCAATGGAAACACGGTGGGTGACCTTGGGCAAGTCACTCTCTCTCAGCCTAAAAGGAAGGCAAGGACAAATCTCCTCCAAACACATCTTGCTGAGAAAACCTCGTGTGTTTCTTGGGTTACCATAAATTGGAAATGACACATACTTCCAAGCTTGGAGTGACAAAGGGGTAGATAGAGGCAAGTATGAAAATGTCCAGCTACATTGCCTCCTGATACCTCAGAAGGGGCATGGACAGTCTCTTGTAAATAGCCTCCTGTAAAATCCATTTTAAAATCTGGAGTGGATTCAGTACCCCACTGATGTGCTACCACTGGCCCATGTTTTTGTTGCAATTTATTTTAAGTGTGAGAGGTGTCTCTGATGTGGCAATGAGAATTGATTTCATATTTCCCCTACTCCACCTTCTACTCTCTTAAAATTGTATTTGTTTTTTTTAAAAAAAGAAATCAGTAAAGAATCACTGGAATCCTGTTGTGATCTTAAATTTTCATACGTGGACTTAGATCTGCAGGAATTAGAAATGTGCTGTTGCGTAGCATTGATATCCAGTAGAGGGTTGATATTATATCACTACATCACAGAGCTGACAAAGCACCCAATGTGAATCCATATGTGATGTGCATCCATGTGTGCTGCACATCTCAGTGATGTGCATAGTGCACTGATGTACATTGGCCTCAATGCTCATTGGGTGCTCTTGCCAGTGTTCCATTACGTATCTTCACAATTCAGTAAAGGGATTTCTTAGCGCCTCTGCTACGTAGCTAGGTAGAGTGAACTTCTGTAACTTTAACAGATCATATAGGATTCTAATGATTAACCAAACTTTCTTTTAGAAAAACAATAATTGTTGTATAATATAAATCACCATCCTCAATGTCATGTATATGTATTAATATTTATTCTCTTCCCTACTCCTTCAAAAATGTAAGGACTATCATTTCAGTACTCCATTTCCCCCTACACCTTGATCAGCATATTATTTCATGAAAGACCACTTTTTATATCATGCTTACTTAACTTCTGCATTAAACAGACTGTGAGTTCATGACAGTAGAATGAAGAAGCCATTTTATGGCATGATAGCCTAATTAAGTTAGGCAGAGGGATTGGCTTGGTGTGAGTGTTTTCTTCTAGAGAGCACTTTCTTATATTTTAGCCTCTGACCCATAAAATGCAAAAGATAACTGCCCGGGAAAGGATAATAATAGTAAGCTATAAGAAGCAGAATGTTTCAAGAATAACTTATCCTGCTAGGTTATATGAGAGTAGTTTTAAAATAGGCATCATTAACAATACTTGAGATTAACAGGGAAAAGCAAAGGGAAGAAAGAAGGCATTTTCACTCTGTAGACATTAGAAATGAATCTCTAATCTCTCTGCATTCTGCAGATAAGCTGGAACAGCCTTAACAGCACTAAGCAATGTGTGTTCTTACTGGCTGAAACTCAAATCAAATACAATGTTGTAAAACTCAATTAGCAACAGCATCTGCTTATTCTTTTGTCATTATCAGTAAGTGTTTTGCATTATCTACTCACTGTTCAAAGAACAAGCTTCTGAAGGATCTATCCAGTATAGAGCAAAAGGTTCTCCATTGCAGCCTCACATTTTCAGACAATACGTAAGAGCCATAGGTGCTCATCTCTGAATGGATGGAGTCTGGCCATTCTGTTAGAGGAAGCCTCTTTCTATGCAAGCAAGCAATGGCAGGTCAAGGCTTTGGTGTCAATGGAGCAATGGAGCAGTGAATCTAACCCAGGATTTAGTCTGAACTTTGAAGGAACTATCCAAGGTGCTGGACCCATTTTGGGGTTACAGTACAGCACCTTAGGTATCTCCTATAATGTTAAAACTAAAACCCAGAGTTGACTTACAGTCCTGCTGACATCAGTACCCCCAGCTTCTACTGCATGGAAAGATCCCTTTAATTCCAACCTGTATAAAATCCCCCCTTGTATAAACAAACACAAGAAAATGGCTGAAATCCTGTTAGTTAGTTTGAATTGGAATAGACCAGTTGAATCAATTGTGAAGGTTAGAGATTGTGTGGTCATACCTATTTACCTGTCAGTTCTGTTCAAGTACTACCAAGGATATCAATGGTACCTGTGTAACGTTCTTTGCTAGTGACTGCTGGTTAGAGCATTAAAGAATCCATTGCTTTCATAATTATTATTCATCTGCCTTCCTTTTCTGACCCAAGTCAAGTTTGTTATTTTTTTATCTGCTTGACACAGTCCGTAGTTTCCACAGAATTTCTATTTTTGTCGAGACATCTGTTCTTTTCCTTGTTCCTGCATTTTCTATTTTTGCCATTGTTATTATAATCAAAAGCAGCTAAACATCCTCTACAGCTATGAAATCCTTTCCATTTAATTCCTAATAAAGGACTAGTTCCACCTAGTCACACCATCATCTTCCATCACATTTATCCCTGCTAACAATTGCCAATGGGTGGAGATCATGTGACCCTCCAGGTATTGTTGTACGGCAAGTCCTAGTTAGCCCTAGCCAATATGGCCAGTGATGGTACTTGTAGTTCAACATCTGGATGGCCAGATGATTCCATTGTTAGTATGCTCTACTACCCCTCCTCCCCACGAGATCCCATAACTAGAAATATTGGACACTTTTGGGGGTCAGGTTGTCTTAGGCAGACTAGAGATCAGTTGGAGATAATGATGACCTCAGATGTGTCTAGAAATAAAATGGTGAGAAAGACTAAATTGGGATTGAGCAGGAAGCCCCTGTAATGGGTTTATGCTAACAACCCAGTCATTAGAAGGGTGTGTGCTAATTCTTTCTACCATCCTTCAGCATCACAAGCAGTGATTCAATCAAGCAATTAAGTGACCATTCCTTAATCTACACCCTACAGAAATCGCTCCTCGTACCCGCTTCTGTCTGACCTTATGATGTTGTCACAAAAACCATTAATGGTCTATCTCTCTGAAATTAAACCAATCAGTTGAGTTTCAGTTTTCTTTTATTGTTCCATGAGAGAGTCATCCAAGCATACTTAGTACTAAATTTGCCCTCCAAGGCATGGAACAGGGTATAAATACTAGACCCCTAACAATAGTAAAGTGTGCCACAGCAGACGGAACTTCATGTGCCATCCTCAGACACCTATCTGAGTATCTTCGCTGCTTTTCGAGACTGGTAACTATCACCCTATCTTCCCAGACCTCTCTCCCCCTGTCCAGCCTTTCTGCCTTACTCTTCTATAGCCTTGTATGGTTCTTAAGAATGTGTGGTGTGTATTTCGTGTGTGTTCACTTTTGTGTTATTCCAGTAAAATACTTTATTCACTTTAACCTGGAGTTTTCTACAGCTAGATCTGGTATACATAGGTGAAAAGATCCCCAAAGTTCCCTTCCTCTTGCAGGCCTCCTGTTTGAACTAATGATTCCCCCAGATACTACAGGAGATTTTGGCATCATGGGTGGGGTACCCCCACCTTTTAAGATAACACCCTCCTCTGCCCTAGCCTAAATTCAGTTGCAGTGCCATTTTTTCATTATTCTGTTTGGGACTGGCCATTGAATTTAGCCCTCTATCTTCTATCTGTCCTTGCTCCCTACAAACTGAGTGAATGTACAGTCAATACATCAGAAGGCCACAGCAACACAATGAAAGGTAGAACTATTCCCTGGAATCTAATGAGGTAATATACTACACTAAGGGGTAGCTAACAATCAGATAAAAACCTGCATTTTATTTGATGATGATGATGAAGAACGGCTGATATCTTTTTGAACTTTACTATGATGGAGCTATGTCACTGACACAATATGCAAGCATGCTAGTGAATTGCAATAATGCATAACAGGCACCATGCAAGATGTCCCATTCTTCAACAGGGGCTCCCACTGCCCATCAGGACACATAGTGCATCAGAACTATGGAACAATGGCCACACTGCTGGCTCCACTTGCACAACAGTCCTGATGGAGTAGCTATATCTCTGCTCCCCTCCTGAGAATAGGAACATTGAGTAATAGCACAATTCAAATGTATGCGATCATAATTCAGTTTAAAATGGTGTAACTTCCCAACAGGTTGCTTTATCAGCAGCAGCAGCAGCCTGAATTTTGTTGCTAGTCCTACCTAAAGTAGACCCATTGAATCAAGGTGTTGACTTGTGTATGTGTGTATATGTGCTTTCAAGTAGCCTGTTAACCAATGGCGACCCCATTAATTTTTCATAGGGATTGATTTACCATTCAGCAATTCATTGCATGGGTCTACTCTATTGGAACCAACCAACAGGATATCCTGACTTTTCCCCAAAATTGGGATGCAAGGTGGCTAGTTTTATGGGATAGGGAATATACTTTTAACTTCATTTTGAACTAAGGGGAGTTTAGGTGCTAATGGAAGTTCAGCATGTTTATCTTCCTGAATAATGATATTATAGCCATAAGGAGCTGAACAGACTAGATTTGTTGCTGTGTTTCTTGATTAACTAGTTCATGTTATTGCTAAATTTTTTAAAAAATGTTTGTTTAAAAAGACATTAATATGGAGAATAAGAGCTATTGGCCAGAAATCTAAATGTTAAATTAAGAATTGGGCTGGGTGGGTGCAGTGTTTTTACATATTATATAATACATATATTAAGGAAGCATGGCATAGTGGTTTGAGTGTTGGACTATGAGTCTGGAGACTTGGGTTTGAATCACTGCTCAGCTATTAAAACCCACTGGTGACCTTAGGCAAGTCACACACTCTCAGCCACAGAAAACCCTGGATTGGTTTACCTTAGGGTTGTCATACGTCAGAAACAACTTGAATGCACACAACAAGACACTGGCATTACAGTATTCTTAGTTCTGTCACTCCAGATCATTTCACACATGCATTATACCCATCTGCAGTGAGGAAAATGATATTCACACTTCAGAAAGTTATTGCACAAACCTGTAACTTGAAAGAATCCAAATTATTTGTAATCTGCTTGTCAGTTTGATCAGATAGTCAAAATAGGATTCCCTCCCCCCACATTATGATTCCATTAACAATAGGTTTTTCTACAACTGAGAGCAGTAGTTTCATAACTTTCACAACATTTTCACAATTCAGGGAAAAGCATGGCATATAGTTTGTTATAACTGGTGTGAGAGAAATATCACTACTGTCAATGACAATGCATCTGAATTCATCTATCCTACTAGCTTAAATCAAAGAAACTAGAAAAGTAATTAAAGTTCTGGTATTTCTGAGCAGTACCCAGAGAAGGAAACAAACAAAAAAAATGTTTAGCCACTAATGTTAGAGTTAGCAACCTTTGTATGCCTATACTAATCAGACTCAACAAGAACAGGGAGAAACCAATACACATTACTGGGATCTGGCAATCCAAAATAGGGCCTGGGATCCAATTAGGTTGCATAAGTTTTTTTTCTCAGTTGTTTCATTATTTGATAATTACTTTTGGCATCCATTGCAAAACTGGTGAATTTCAAAGAAAATAATAAGATACAAAATTCTGTTTGATAAAATACTGAAGATTTTTAGCTGGTCCACCATTGCTGAAAGAGGGCTGGGGTACAAGTGACTGAGAGGAAGGCACAGGTGAGCAAAAAGTGAGCAGTGCCTTCAGCTTTACAGCCTGGATGAAGTTCTTTGCCAACTTCTTTGCCTTTGAGACCACCTCCTGAAAATTTCTTCACTGGCCTGGGTTGGCCACAAAAGGGTATATGGGCAGCCTCTAGGTCCTGGTCAAAGAATGAAGTTGGGTAGGTAGACAGGGGAATGGTGCTGGTTGCATATGGCAATGGCTGTGCATTCCCCACACACACACACACTCAAAAGTCCTTGAGGAAATAAGCAAATATCCAGGGCACTTTTTTTTCACCAAGGCTCAAACCCACAGTCAGTGGCCCTAATAACTGCTAGTTTACATGATTCTTGACTTCCTGTATTTATTTATTTAGCACCAACACTGTACATGATGCTTTAGAAGAAAAAGAAAAAGAAAAAGAAAAAACAGTTCCCTGCCTTCAGACTTGCAATTTAAAGACACAACACACAAGGAAACAGGTGGTGCAGTGGTTAAATGCCAGTACTGCAGTCACAACATTGTAAGCTCGATCCTACAGGGCTCCAAGATTCACTCAGCCTTCCATCCTTCTGTAGGTCAGTAAAATGAGTACTCAGCTTGTTGGGCATGCCAACACATTGTAAACCGCTTTGGCACTGATAAGTAGTATAGAAGTAGAAGTGCTATTGCTAGTGCTATGGCAATGGGGCAGAAACTCCCCCTTCTTCTGTCTCTCCGTAGCCAGGGCAGTGGCGGGATGGAGGGAGGGCTTTTCATCTGCTTCTGAGCCTAGGCAGGATGGAGCCTTGCCTGCATCTTCTTCTCTCCCTCAGTTCTACACCCTCTCTCTTCCTACATCATACTAACCATTGCAGCCATTTTCTTTCTTCCATTATTAACATGTATTTGATTATGCACAATTAATTCATAAGTAAAACTGCTTCATATGTTTTACAAAGAAGACTAGGCTTATATTTTTTTTTCTCTCTCTCTCTCTCTGCTAGACCCTGTGTGGGGGTGAGGTGGGCATGAGACTGGTTGTTGTCCAGCTTCTACCTTGGCAATTTGATTACCCTGCTAGAAAGATTGCACTACTATCTCTCACAGTTCCCAAAATGTGTTATCCAAAATGCTCCTTGGAAAATTACAAGAAAATATCAAGTTTCTAATATGTTGGGGAAATTAGCAGCAACCTGACTTTAGCTATGCAAAAGAGGGTAACAAGAGGACCTTGTAAACCTTTGTCTACCAGTACTAGTCTGGATGGAATACACATACATGTGAAATTAAATATGATTTTTATTAAAGAGTTCAAAAATAACACCAGACACACACACATTCATACAGAAAAAGCATTCAGACAAGGCTATAGAAAAGCAGTGGGAACAACTTAGAGAGTAGCATGAGGATTTGTTGGGGGTGATATAACCTGTCCAGTAGTCAATCAGGCAGAGTGGATGGAAAAATCTGGGTGGCTAACACAGAGTGACAGGGTCTCCCATGTAACTGGAATCTGTGCGCTCTGAGGCATATGGGGGGGGGGTCATTTATACCTCCAAATACACCTGAGGGGATTGGATGTTTCATGGGTTGAAACAATAGATTTCCTGAGCCTTCATGGATTGCACAATGAGTTTTCTGGTCTTGACAAAAAGTGTGGAAGGTGCTAATGTGTTTCTTAATGTCCAGTGATTGGATTTTAAAAACTTGAGCAACCTGTTTTAAGGTTTTGGGGATTAAGGAAAGGAAGTTTCAAAATCAGCAAATACAAAGGTTTCATTCACCCATTGTCTCTCTTCCCTGGGAATGTGTCCTTTTTGGCTTTTAGTCTTAGGGTTTCCTGGAGTAAGGCAGGGCACTCAAATGACCTTTCTGAGACTATCCTGCCTTTTCCCTTGTGGAAGGCCACATTAATGAACCAAATTAATAATATGCCAGTTTATTAATACACAATTTCTGAGGTCTCTAGAAGTGGGGTGTAGGCCATGCTTAACAAATGCAGCCTTCCAAACATTGTTGAACTGTCCCCTCCCCACAGATTTCCCCCTGAAAACGTATTAAGGCTTGTCTAGATAAGAAGATATAATATGGATTGTTGCACATTAACACAAATTCACAGTAGTGTTCATTTGTCTCCCTTTTTTTTTTTTTTTTTTTTTGTAAAATCACTAGTATGCAAAGTTCGCACAGAGCCATGCCTGCAACTCAGGATGGTAGCCAGGAGTGAATTACTTACATTATTATTCTCCACAAGTTGCCACCGCTGCACAGTATTTTTTTATTTTTTTTTTACTGTAAATCTAAGGTGCATAAGTGCAACCTTCTGTTAAACTGTTTGGTCACCTCAGTGCAGCAAAAATGTGCATGACCGATACCGTGAAACTCTAAAATGGTGCTTCTGGCCACTTTACAAGCCCACCCCACATGCATGTCTGACCAATAAGGTTTTCACTTTGCTCTTATCCAGGAATGCACTGAAATGTGATTTGATTGTCCTAACTAGCAGAAATGTGCATTTCCCCCACATTTTTAGAAAAACACCTCTGGAGAAGACACAAAGCCTTCCAAATAGAGCAAATCACCGTGGGATCTCATAGGGACAAAAGATATTCTCCTCAAATTCTATGGGGAGGTTTTTTTCACTGTCTAGACAACCCATTAGATTTCAAAATGTGTGCGTGTGCACGCACGCACACACACACACACACACACACCATTCTGAAATGGCTGATCAGATGACAAAATGAAGAGCGTGTATTGGTTCAGCTACATTGTGGTCTGAGATGAACAAATCTTGCCAAGAAAACCCCATGATTGGTTCATCTTTTGTGTGTATGCATTTCAAGTTGCCTGTTGACTTATGGCAACCCCATGAATTTCATAGGGTTTTCTTAGACAACCACTCAGGTGGTTCTGCCAGTTCCTATCTCTGAATACCTATAGCCTACAGCGCCTGGTATTCATTGGTGGTCTCTCATCCAAGTAATAACCAGGGCTGACCCTGTTTAGCTTCCAATATCAGAGAGGATCTGGCGCCTTTCAGATATTTAGTCCCTCACACTTCCCCCCCTCAAACTTTCTCCCCCCCTTTTTTCCCCATCCAAATAACTGCTTATACTAGCAAGAAGACATTCTCCATAGTAAGCGCTTTATTTGTTTTTGCAAGATGGCAATTGTATTATCAACCTCTATACATTTTTACTAAACAAAGTCTGTTTTCAAATTTACATAACTTTAGTCATTGAACTAAAAAATGTTGGATGTTCTTTCTTTTTTTTACAAAAAAAAGCAGCAAAAGACTACTGAAAGGGTGGAGGCTTTATTGCTCACAATCTAAATTCTTTTACTTTAATTACAGAAGAATTCAAGAGTGAGGAGTTTCTATGGCAACTGCATTGTCATTTGGCGCACACAACTTATTTTAAAATTCTAGCAAGATAGCTGTATTTCCCATTTTCCAGAAAAACGTTGAAAGAAAGCAGAAGGTACCTCTTGTGCTGTCCTGTCCTGCGGGAATAATTACTACATTTCATAACAGCCAAGCCAAAGACTTTTGCATGTATCCAACACACCTCACTTTGATTCATACTTTCATGAACCCTCATACACAGCAGTAAAAAGGGTTCCCATTGCCAAAGTAAGTACATTATGTGATCTATGAAATGGCAGCTAGCCAGAGATACCAGTAAGTATATTAGTCATAGGACCTTATCAGACAGGAACAAAAAAAGTGTTCACTGTCCTCCACTCTCGTGTCTGTCCCGTCCCTGTCACGCCACAATGACCCTCGCTACTGCACTTACTTCCTCTCCCATTGTTCCAGCAGCCCAGGAGTGAACAGAGCTCTAATGGAGCTCCCTTCACTTCCTGGATTGAAATCCAGCAGATTCTTGTGAGAAGACACGAATGCAGAAAATTCAAAAATAAAAATAAAACGAACACACAAAAATTACAGCAAGCACAAAAAACACACTTTAAAAGGTAGGAATAACCCAGGGAGGGTCATAAAAAGTGTGTCACTTACCTGGATGTCCTGATTTCACCCAGAAGTGTTCTGGCAGGGACCTTGCATTGACACTGGGATCTCACCAGCATAACGGGGCACCTTTTCGCTTGCAGGAATATCTGTGACAGAAACAGAATGGAGGAATCAATTGATGGCTTTTCCTGACAATAAAAAGCAATGCCGGCAGAACTGCAGCAGAAGGGGTGCATAACAAGGGGGGAACAACATTGTCTGAAAAGGGAGCCCTTTGTGATCTCTTGATGTTCCTGTAACACCACTTCTAATGTGTCTGATAATCTCCATAATCATGACTGGCTACTGTATGTTTGTCTCCAGGATAACAGCGAGAGAAGGTTGATGCACTTGTGATCTACTTGTGGAGTTCCACAAGTCATCTGATTGCTCATTGTGGGCAAAAGGATGGTGAACTAAATAAGACTTGATTTGTCAGTGCTGTTCTTAGCATCAGGGTGTTCAAGAACTAAAAGATTGCATAGATATAGGCTTACCTATAGGGACTGTTTAATTATACAGTGAGGCATCTGCCTCAGGAAGCAAAGTTTGGCTTTTATGAAAGGGCATTAAGGGAGTTTCTACCCAAACCAGTTTTCTGTACCAAAATAACTGGGCTGGCTTTGTGTACTATAGCTGGAATTCTGTAGTTAAATATATAGGACTCAGTCCAACATACATCTGTACATACTTTCTTTAGCTGGTATTCTTTTCCACTCTCTGCAGTGACTGAAGCCCACCTTCCAATACACTGTCAGCTGTTGCAGCCCCCACCCCGAGCATTCTGTGGCTGGTTAAAGTGGTGAGTGCTGGAGAAACATCTGGCTGTGTCCCCATAGCCAGAGAAGAATGAGTGCATCATCCACTGAAACCTCCAGAACCCCCTGGTGGATCTCAGCAGATGATGTAATCATTCTGCATCTTGCTACAAGGAAAAGCCAGATGCTTCTCTAATCTCTCCACCTCTACCAGCCACAGAATGCAGTGGCTAAATAGTGAGTCTGGGGTGTGTGTGTTGAGAGGAGATCCATACTGTAGTTCTGCACGGAGAGAACTATTTTGCTACCTTGTATCTTATAAGATCTCAGTCAATGTCTCTTTTACTTTGGTGGGTGGGGAGCGACATTTCCTGCTTTTCCTCAGATAGCAAAATGTCCTGGGCCAACCCTGCTTATTTACATTGGAGATATGTTTTGATCAGATTCCATCAAACTCACACCAGGCTCTCTGTTTTGCTTCAGGAACATAAGGACTATTTTCATATGGTTCTGATAAACTAAATGTCAGAAAAACCATGTTTACTACAATATCTGAGACATAGGAGATTTTCAGAAGGGAACGGAAAAGAGCGCTCCTGTCCTGCAATCTCCTTTCTTGCCCCTCTGCCATCCCTGTCTCAGCATGGTAACAAAACGTTTCAAACCTACCTTTGCCATGCTTGCCCAGCAGCGCCGGAGTGAATGGAGCTCAAATGGACTCCATTCACTTCCTGGTTTGAAATCACAACCATTTTTGTGAGAGGACGAGCGTGCAGGCAATTCAAAAATAAAAATGAAAATAAAGTTTAAAAAGTGATGCCATGCACAAAAATACACTGAAAACATAACAAGTAACCCAGGGGGGTCATAAAAAGTGTGTCACTTACCTTGATGTCCCGATCTCACCCGGAAGTGTTCTGGCACAGACCTCTCATTGAAGCTGGCATTGTGCCACAGAAATGGGCACCTTTTCACTTGCAGGACATTCCGTTACAGAAACGGAACAGGGGATCAATTCATAGCTTAGCCCATGAATAAAAAGAAGTGCTGGTGTAACGACAGCCAAACAGGAGCATGATGACACAGGAACAACATCATCTGAAAGGTAAGCCCTTTAGTGATCTCCTGGCATCGGTATCACACCATATTTAGCCTGTCTGAAAATCTCCATAACATTAGTATTTTCCACTGGAAATATGGACATATGGAAAAAGATGCAGTTCACATACTGCTTATCTACTACTTTGCTTGCATATGTTCACACTCATATCCCACATCAAATAATATTCTCTTTCTCTGGTGTGTGGTTATGTGCCTTCAAGTTGCCTGTTCACCTATGGTGACCCCATGAATTTCATAGGGTTTTCTTAGGCAAGGAATACTCAGAGGTGGTTTTCACAGTCGCTTTCTCTGAAATGTAGCCTACAGTACCTGGCATTGGTTGGCAGTCTCCCATCCAAGTACTAACCAGGGCTGACCCTGCTTAGCTTCCAAGATCAGATGAGATCTGGGGGCTTTATGAGATTACACTGACATTACTTTCATGTTAGTGTTAAGATCTATCTGGGTAACAAACAATGAACCTCAAAAGTCTAGGTTCAATTCAGATGACTTTTTATTGCTAGCAATGACACAGGGGGATCATTCCTGCCAAACTGTGCCAAAGAATTAAAGGGACACAGGCTTTTTATTATACAGAAACAAAACTTAAGAATCTATAGCACTGTGCATGTCAATTATCTCATTCTATCAGTTAAGTTTCATTTCTCAGAAAAACTATTTCGTAGCTTTGAACATGAAACCTTTCCTCCCTAGTTTTTCCTAGCTCTATGTCTTGACTGTAATAAATCTGTATAACAAGCAAGCTGGGGAGTGTGCCAGAAAAGATAACATACACGATCAACTTTCGTGAGTAAAAATCGCCGAAATATAACACTCAAATGTCCCTGCGGTACTGCAACAGTACCGGCAGGGACGGGCGTCATCCGAAAGGGACGCCCTGCAGCGCAGCAGCCTCGCAACGTGGCGAGGCTGCTTCTGTTGCATTTTAGACGTCCAAAAAAGTCCTAAAACTACTAAAAATATCTAAAAACTACATAGTTACAAAAGAATATGCAGGACTCCCTGAGAGGGGAGGTCCTCTCACTTTCAAAACATGAAAGTGTTGTGGAGTTGTGTGAGGAGTTATTGTGTGTGAGGGCAAAGCCCTTGTGCTGGCTTTTAAGACAAAGGAGGAAGCTTAGACACTCCCCTTTTCCTTAGAAGCCCAATAACAAAACATTAGGAGGTTACATCAACACATCCTATCTGGCTTCTCAGCTAACCCTTCAAAAGCAAAACATTTCCACTTACTGGATTGCAAACTATTGCAAACTATATATTCTAATACAATTTTCCCCATCTTGCCCCCGTCTTGGAGCCCTGCAGCCCTAACAACACAGGACATTTCCTCTGTTTTGCCCCCAGGCAGTCCTCATGAGCCCTGGAGCAAAGATGGGGCCAACATGGGGGGAAGATGAGGTAAGGCCTGTTACACCGTTTTAAAATAATACATGGTAAAATCTACTCCGGCTGGCAAAAAATGGATCAGAACTCACTTGACCACAGGAGCTCATTGCTGCAGCTGCCATCACTCTTCTGGATTCAGGAAGCAGGCCCACAGCGTGTGACCAGGCAGTCAAATGCAGGGAGCCTTGCTGATATGCTACAGGCTGGCTTCCTGGCTTTGGAGAGTGGTATG
Source organism: Gambelia wislizenii (assembly GCA_030847615.1). Classification (NCBI taxonomy): domain Eukaryota; kingdom Metazoa; phylum Chordata; class Lepidosauria; order Squamata; family Crotaphytidae; genus Gambelia; species Gambelia wislizenii. Next base: position 288,000,850 of record JAUMIR010000003.1, read on the forward strand.
CAGGCAGCAGTAACTGCAGCAACAGACTTGCATGGTATTCTGGACTTCCTCCCATTTCATCCAGATAATGGGGGAGAAACGGGCCTAATCCTCAGGCTGAAAACACTGGCAAGAAGCCAGCATATACTAGCCTGTGTGGATGAGCCCTGGGACGTTTTACAAACAGCTAAAATAGTGGAGTGCAAAAGGATTGATTGGGACTGTCCCTGCCAAACTGGCAGGCCATGGTACGTAATCATGGCTAATATAAGCTCCACCAATTTCAGTGAGTATACTTAAGTCGGGACTAAATTTACAATTACAGTATTTCATTACTCAGTTCACACAAGTTGCTGAAAAGGTGGGAAGTGGGATGACAGAAGATTAATCTGGACTGTCCCTTGCCAAATTAGGATAATTGGAGACTATGGAGATTTTAAGACCACATTTTACCGTGGCTCATGCGGGAGGAGCTTCCGGGAGAGGGACGGCGGTCTTGCATGGCAGAGGGTCGTTTTCGGACGCCGCCGTCCCTCTCCCGAAACCATCCGTGTCACTTCCGTGAAGCTTCGGAAGCCTCAGCGCCATATTTTAATCACGGGCAACCTCTGTGATTAAAATATGGCTCTGCGGCTTCCGAAGCTTCACAGAAGTGACACGGATGGTTTCGGGAGAGGGACGGCGGCGTTTGAAAACGACCCTCTGCCGTGCAAGACTGCCGTCCCTCTCCCAGAAGCTCCTCCCACATGAGCCATGGTAAAACGCGGTCTGAAAATCTCCTATGTGATTCCCACCCTGGTAAACATTACAATACAGAGTTGTTGTTGTTGCTCATGTTGTTACTAAACTGAGCTTCAGGGCAAATACATTGTGACAGCACCTTTGCAAGCTGACTATCCATTGTGGTGGTCTACAAGTCCCTTCTGTATGTAGGATGAGTGTAGGAATTGTTCTTTGGTCAGCAAACATGTCACAAATTTCTCCAAGTAGTCTTGAACATATGGCTCCATGTCCCACTTCATTTCTTTGACACATAATTATGACAGAAAGAGACTAGCATCAACACAGCACTGCTTGATGAATATGCAGTCCTCATTTATTCATACTGCTGGTAATGTGCAGGCAAGAATTGCTTCATTTTTATTTAGTGATTTATGCCCTCCAGTAAAAAAGAGATCATGTATACTACAGGGATAGTTTTAAAATTCTAGAAGAGCACCCCAGTAAAACTATGGATTTTAACACTGAAGGGTTTGTTATTTAAGTGAATGTGTGTTGCAAGGGTGGGGAGATAATTGGAGCTTTATTTAATTATATCTGCACTTTAATTCAAATAGATTGGTAATTGTAGGTGGTAACTAAGCTATGTGCTTTGTTCTTTTAATTCAGGGCTTTGGCAAAGGCAAGTGAATAGAAATCTTGAGAATGGAAGTGTGCCTTCTTGGGCAAATACATATTTATTCCTACTTAATAGACCACAGACTCCCGTTAGACCTATTTGTCTATCAGATAAATGTATAATTAGGCTTTTTAAAAGTGTATTATATACCCAGTGGACCCAAGCGGCAAAGCAGAATGTGTTCAAGTTGATCTGGTAAATAGGCAATTATCTTTTTATATTAACCCTTGGTTTACCACCTACATTGGATAGTTCAAACCCATTGAATGTATATGTAAAGAACTTTTAATTAAAACAAATAGAGTCTTATTACAGGAGGTTCTGTTCTAAGATATCAGCCATCTATACATTCACACAAATAACTACCACTTATTTGTTCCAGAAGGGGGAAATATGAACCCTCAAGGTACACCCAGATATTAATGTGGGTTTCCTCAGAGACAACACCAGGCACTTGATTTAACAAAAAGGTAGTATCTGACAAGCACCCACCTGAGGGAGACATTATGACCTGGGAATCATCCACCTAAGTTGTTCTCCATGGGCTCTTCCAGGTTGTTCTAAAGCTGCATGACTTCTCACGAGACAGCTCCTTGGGTTTTGTTAGTTGTTGTTGCCTCTGTGTCTACTTGTTGCATTCTTTTTGTACCCATTTCTTTGATCTGCACAAGGGCTTTTTCAAATATTTTTTTAAAAAATTGTGGCATAGTGTGCTGAGGTGGTTCTATGGTTTGAAACGCAAATTTTATTCTCCTTAATTTTTTTTAAAAAAAATTAGTAATAGTGCTATAGTGCAAAAATGCCATTTCACTGATGCACTATTACTCTTTATAAAAAAAAATTAAAAAGGGAAAAGAGTGACAGATATTTTTTTTTGTTCCAATATCTTTCAGAACCCAGCTCAAGGGTGGGAATAAAATGTAGCAGCTGGTGCTGGGAATTGCCAGAAAATATTCCAGGATGACAGAAATGGCACTTGGATATTTAAAAAAGAGAGAAGGAGAGTACTACAGCAATAAATGCTGAAACTTCCAGATTAATTTGTCCCATCTGGAGGAGCCCTGAATCAATATGGATATTGCCTATATGCAGGATGAAGACCATCACCAGGGACACATTGATGCTTAATGACCAGTTGATTTTTTTCCTCTACATCCTGGGAGTATTCAACATGGAACAGTTCCTATTACTTAGGAGTTATATTTATGTAATTTTTCCTAGCGATTGACTGATGACTAAAAGGAGGGTTTTTCACCCAGTCACTGGTTTAACCTTTCTCTGTCCTGAGCCAGGCAGCATTTCAGTTTAACCAGCAGTTTCTACATGCACACATATACAAGTCTTGGTGGGGAGGCTGTGGCAACAGCCAGGTGAGTCTTTTCCTTACAAGGAGAGATAATGATAATATTGATTTATAGCCCACTTTCCCACCCAGAATCAGGACTCAGCCCATGTATGTTTTGGTCATATCCAAATTGGACTTTAAAATATGCTTTATGTAGCACTGTCCTTTCCAAATGTTTTAGACAAGGCAGCTGGTGCAGATGGCTGTGGCCAGACCACCGTTGGGACTCTCTTACATGGCTCCTTTGACACAACACACAATTTGAAATGCAGGTTGTTACCTGTAAAGCATTCTTCAATTGGGACCAGGCATGTCTACTGTCACATGACCTTGACTGCCCATTGAGACCATGAGTGGACATCCTGCTGTGCCATATCCCATCACTGTCAGAACTTTGCTTGGCAATAACAGAGAACCTATATTTTGTGATGCTTCCTTCTCTAAGAAATCTGCATAGTCTCTGTTTTACAGGCATTCAGATGCTCTGTGACAAAAACACATTTTCAGGCCTTTGAACTAGATGTTGATGATTCCCTGTTTCCTGTTTTGATATGTTATTGCTTTGGTTTTTTTGCTGTTCAGATTTTGCTCATTCATTTCTTAAAAACCTAGAAATAGATTTTAATTTACTATTGTATGTGTGTGTGTTTAAAAAATTGGTATGTACTCATTTCCTACTTTAGGCCACTTAGAAGACCTCCATAAGAAATATTAATATCAATAACTAAATAAATGATAAGAGAGCAACTTATCAGATAAATAAGAAAAGTCAGTGGTATTGAGAGAATAAAAGGAATAACTCTTAGCTATATTAAGAAATTTGAGACACTAGGATTTGGCAAAAATATGAACACTGGAAGCAAAAACAAAGAATATCATGAAATGTTTCACATATGCCTGAGAGGAAGGGACAATATAAATACACTGTCAAGGTTAACAGAAAACAAGGCAGAAGGAGAACAAAAATATGTTTTGCTGAGATGAATTCTGGGAGAATAGTGGCTCCCCACTTTATAACAAGTAGGGTTATTACACAGAATAGAAAAGGATGGTGTAGACAGCAGTGAAAAATGAAGTGATAAATATCAATACAGAAGTAACAGGAAACACCATATAATCATATTTTGAGGAGTCTCTGAGTTTGTGCTAGTACGATAACAGAGTGAGTTACATGATGAACACACCTATTTTCCCCCATACATGTAAGCACATACCTTGTAGGACAGGGCTAGACAAAGCCATTTTCCACCTGAAGAAACAAGCAGGACAATGTTGGCTCTTAGCTCCTCTGTGAGTGAGATGGTGACTCCACAACAGTTCTTAGTCCATACCTTAAAGGTCCTGTTCAAGGTACTGAGCCCTGTTCCCAAACTATATTCAGCACCTTGATTAGCTCCTCTAAAGCTATCCAAAAGTCAGAGTGGGATCAAATAAAACATATATATATATATATATATAAAAAAAGTCAGAGTGGGTTCATTGTACCTGTCAATGAAAAGCAACACCTTATTTGCGGCTGCAGCACAGACTCAGCATGATAGGATGATGACATCATTTGAAACTGGGAGCCATTCACAGTACAGTAACATCGTCCTCACGTGCTCTTCTTGGGGGTTACGTCTGATAATCTCCTAAGGCTCTATGGCTCTTGGAGACCCCTCTTACTTAAGTCACCATAACTCAATCTGACTTGAGCACAAATTACAATAACAACAACATGGCCTCTGAGGTAACTGTCTTGCACGACTCCATATTTGGTACATTTAAGCATAAAGTACATTTTCCTATAAGCCTTCTATGCATTTGATCTTCTTCATGTTTAGGTTTGTGCCATGTAATTTCAGCCATTACTTTGTAGTCATAGATTGTATTTGAGGAACATCTGTCCATCTAGTTTTGCACATTTTACTGCTGTCAGGTTTAGTGCTAATTAAATTATTCTGTGCATAATATTAACCACAGAATCAATTAAAACAGTTAAATGTATTTTAAAAACACACACACACACACACACACTTCCCTGTCAGAACTAGTGTATACAAACTATACAAACCAATGAACTAAAATAGAATTCTATCCTTTTAAATAAAAAAACTTTTTTTTTCAAATATGCTCAACCAAGTATGCTTTAAAAAAAAAAAAGAAAAGATCATCATTCTATATACAGTGAGATCTGTCATGTGAGCTACCCATAACATAAGGGTCAGTGATAAAGTATTATTCTAGCCCATTTTCACTGAAACTCTAGAAAAGAAAACTCTACTTTTTAATGAATGGGTGCACATGTTATTCTTAAACAAGCAGTTTTGGGGATGAAGACTGCACCCTTTCTCCTCCCCAAACCCCAGTTATCCTTTATACAGTTGTCATGGAGACACACCATAGAGATTTCCTCTATGACCTGTATCCTAGGACATTTCCTATGACTGCTCTGTATTTAAATCAGCACACAGACTTGTGGGCTCATAGCTCATAAAATCCTCTTAACATTTTTGCTAGGAATCTAAAGGTACTTTTGGCACTCTCTAGCTATCTAGCTGAAAATCCAAAAAGAAAGAAAGAAAGAGAAAAAGAAAAAAATAATGCAAAGCCTTTTTGGTGCTACTTAAATAGGATTGCACTCACATGGAGTCACAAGGAAGAAAAACCAATACTGGGGTGGAGGAAATTCTATTGCAAATAATAATCCCTTATTCTACATTACAGTTACACACACAATCTATTTCTCTAATAGATACCACAGGGATTTCTTCTTCCAAGCACAGAGGAAGCTGTAGAATCTTGAACAGAGAAAGAAACTGTTGCAGTACTGGGATCAGTCGTATCAAAATTCAGGGAGCAAGACATCAAAAAGTAATTCTAAGGGAGTTGAATGAAAAGTAGGACATTGGTTAGAGATTAATCGCTGAATCCTCATGAAGGCTATATTGCTGCCCCAGTATCCTGCCCCAGTGTGACCCCATTATAGTCACATGCACCCACTTTAATCCGAACTCAAATTGGTCTTAAAATCCCCCCCCACCTGAAGTCACCTTGGTACAAAAGGCTGGTTCTAGTATGTCCACATGTTCACTGTGTCATATTATTTTGGGTCACATGACTGTAACATGACTGTAACACATTGGGGTCACATGTGTATATGTGTGTCAGGAGAATTAAACACCCACCTGCGTGGCATTAATGCAAATATATGTATATCTGCATATCAGTATCAACTAATAGCCTTTCTTGTTTTCCTGTCAATCTTACCACCCACCTGCACTCTCATTGGATGGCTCCCCCATCCCATCCCCCTTCCCCATTCGCACCCCAGTGAGTGAGTGAGCAAAGGAAATTTAAATGCCGTGGCCTATGCATCTTGGGGTTTAATACACTACAGGAAAATGAAAAGGGGCAGAGGAAGCTCTACCTCTAAAAGCTGTCTAACCATGGCCAGGGAATGTATTGAGGAGGATGGGGGTTGGGTAGTAGATGAGCTGGGAAATCTAAGAGCTTCTTATCACAGGAGATCTGGGAAGACTTTCAAAGATCTTGCCTGGCTGCAGACTGGGTAAGGTCACATCAAATGCGTTCTCAAAGAGGATGATATACAGCTCAGCTTCTCCCAAACCATGAGGAGGTGTTTAATTCTCCTGACACACATATACACATACAAACAGAGAGAGAGAGAGAGGATGGAGCATGGGTGGTGCATTGATCTCTGGGCTGGGTGGGGACAGGGGAAGAGGAGAGAGCCACAGGTGGGTGGGAAGAATGGCAGCAGCAAGAGGAGGAGGAGGAGGAGGAGGAGGTCAAGGGCATTCTCCCCATTTACTTTTCTCCCCCAGAAACAGAAATGGGCTGGCCTGGTGTACACATACCTGCTTCCCCCAACCAGGGAGGACCAGGTCTACCCCGCCTGCAGTGAACCCAAGTAGGTAGATCAGACTACACCCTCACTGTTGATCTCATGGCTGGGCACCTCATTCTGGCTGAAGCCTTCGGCCACTTAGAACTGCTTGACTTCAAAGAAACTTCACAAGCAAGGCTCAGCTGAGGAGGGAGAGGTAGCCTTGAGGAGAAGGAGAAAGAAAAAAATAAAAAATGTTTTCTTTCTCCTTCTCTTCAGGGTTGCCACCACCTCCCCTGCTGAGCCCCACTTTTTTCTTTCTCCTTCTCTTTGGGACAAGATCAGTGGTGAGGGGGTAGATCAGAACTGCTTGGGTGGGTTAGACTGGGTCCTCCTGCATCAGAAGAAGCTGATTGGGGTAGTCTGAAATGACTATCCATAAAATTATTTTATAGATAGCTGTTCTGATGTCACCCACTCTGAGGGTGTCGCCTGGTGCAGTCTACATGCTCCTAGTGACACTACTGCCTGTTAACCAGACCAAAGGCCAATGCTGCAAGGGCTGCGGGAAAGGGCTATGGCAGTGGTTCTCCCCTCCCCACATCCTGCCACAGAGACCCATACACCTCCCGCCCATTCTCCTCCCCATCTCCCCATCTCCCCATCCCATTCTCTTCCCCCCTCCTGCCCCAGTGAGTGAGCAAGTGAGAATTATTAGGCCCAGCCACCCTGCCAGTCTGATTTCCTCGCAGCAACCAAAGAGTTGAACACTGACTAGCCTGACTTCACTGGTGTTATCAAGGTCCCTATTAAAAATGGCATAGGGCAATAGGCTCTGTGCCCCTAACCTCCACATATGTGGAGGGATGATTGTATTTAATAAATGTTAATAAATAATAAATATTTAATAAAATGTAACACACACATTCCAGTGAGCAGAGAATCTCAGACTATATTCAAATATTCGAATATCCACATACATACACTGAACATAAAAAAAAAAAAGTGACAACACACTTGCCAGATGAGGATGCTAAGGTCACCACCCACCAATCTGTCCCATCTTCCAACCAACCCATCCCCACCCAATTCCACCCTGATCTTGATTCAGGTGCAGGATGCATATTGCAAAAAAAAAAAAAAAAAAAAAAACACTTAAAAACTGCAGATATATATATATATATATATATATATATATTATACTAAAGCCCTCAAGTGTGGAAAAGATGTGCTTTCACTTCCAAAGAAGAGGAACGTCATATGTTCCAATAGGACTGGGATCAAGGTAAGGATGAATTACTTTGCAGGTGTGGGTTCAGCCACTGATAGGCCAGGCTTATTATCTGAATACTGTCCAACTGGTTATGAATCTTCAGGAACAAATAAAAAAATATTTTTTAAAGCATTAAGCATTACTAAGCTCCTGTGAAGCTATCATCTAGAGAGGAGAATTTGAAACACATTCATATTCATAAATACTGTCAGTACTAATATTCTTTCTTTGTTTTTTATAAAACGCCCACAAACAGAGACTGATAAAGTAAGAACCCCAAAGCAGAAGCCGTAGGAGATCATCTGAAGTACCATATTCCGGTGTATAAGATGACTGGGCATATAAGACAACCCCCCAATTTTTAAGTTAAAATATAGAGTTTAGGGTACACTCGCAGTATAAGATGAACCCCATCACCTGCCCTCCCCAAAGCGGTGATCAGGCTCCCCATCGTGGCTTCAGGGAGGGTGCGTGGTGGCTGGAAAGCTTCCCCCCCTCCATCCAGCCACCCTTTCTGAAGCCTTCCCGAAGCTGGCTGAGGAACGCAGGGGATGGCTGCCTGGCTGGGCAGAGGCTCAGCCACCTCCTGGAATTTCCCAACCCACGAGGAGGCTGGCCAGCGTCCTCACGAGTTGGGGAATCATGGGGGATGGCTGCCTGGCTGGGAAGAGGCTCAGCCACCTCCCAGGGTTCCCAACCCACCAGGAGGCTGGCCAGCATCCTCGCGAGTTGGGGAATCACAGGGAATGGCTGCCTGGCTGGGAAGAGGCTCAGCCATCTCCTGCAATTCCCCAACCCACGAGGAGGCTGGCCAGCATCCTCGCAAGTTGGGTAATCACGGGAGAAGGCTGCCTGGCTTGGGAGAGGCTCATCCACCTCCCGCTCAGCAAGGCTTCCCCCCACTGCAGCCTTGCTGGGCGGGAGGGGATCTTCTCCGTGACTCAGAGTCATGGAGAAGACCCCCTCCCACCCAGCAAGGCTCCCCCCCCCATGCAGCTGTGCTGGGCTGGGGGTATAAGGTGGCTAGCAGCTTCCCCCCCCCACCAGCCAGCCACCTCCGTCATTCTGAGTCCAAGATGGGGCTGGCACAGATGGGGCTGGCACAGCCCCATCTCGGACTTCTGGCATATAAGACGGCCCCTGACTTTTCAGCTGATTTTACAGGCTGAAAAAGTCATCTTATATGCCGGAATATATGGTATAAATTATTTATTTGCTGGATAAAATCTATGGAAATGGGTTCTCTGTTTAGAATGTGGCCTTCAGCCTACTGCAAAAACTAGAATAAAGACTATCTGGTGGATCATTGAATGTTAAAGGAAGAATAATAATGCTTGCAATCAAACTTGCAACACCACCAACACCAACAATAAAAAAAAATCTTAATAATTAATGTATTTATTATATTCTCATCCTGCCTTGCCAATTAACAAAATGCATTCTACAGACAAGGTCTTATCCTAACACATTAGTAAAACAGATGTCAAAACAGTGTAAAAGGACAAATTGAAAATACATCTCTCCATGCCTTTCATGAAAACAGCAACAATGAGAACAAAACAAGCTATGAGCCGAGTGTATGCTCTAATTCCAAAATGTCTTTACAACTGTAGGTATTACCCAGCAGAAACCTTGAAAATATCAGTGGCATGCAGAAATGTATTTTTAAGTACACGTTCATCTATACAAAGTTGCAATATAACAGATACCTGCACTGGGTGCTATTGAAGGCATAAACCGAGTGATTATCAGCCAAATTAATGAGTAAAGGACCCAATGAATTCAACTGGACTTATCCCACAAGTAAACTGCAGGCTTTAGTCCACAATCCTAAGCACCTTTACAGGAAAGTAAGGCAGGGTGTTTTAAAAAAAGGTTCACCAAACACAAAATAGGCAGTGTAGAGTGGTTTTTTAAAAAAAAATACAGTGCTAAAAGGACATTTCAGCAGTCAGGTGAAAAATTAAGCTAGCCGATGAAAAAATATTGCTTATCATAATTTGAGAAGTAAAATGAGTAATCTAGGCTGCACTGGAGATCCAGTTCAAGATCAAGGATACCCATTTGTCTTCTCACTACCAAAGAGACTCCCTGAAAATTCCATTGTAACTCGTCCTAGAGTGTTTACCAATTTTCTCAGATAAAGGAAATCACTACAGAACACATGGTCATCTTTCTTGGCAAGTCATGTGAAGTTGTCAATGTTATGGTAAAGACTGTGATGCCAGAAAATATTCTAGAGGATGTTCTTAACTGAAAACGTATTGGGCAAAGCCACATGAAGCATTTGTGGGTGACAGTATCAGCACAGCACAGAAGCCAATCTGGTCCCCAATGCGGAAAAGGGGGTTCCTTGAAGCCGTTTAAAAATTCTGCCACACGCACTGTGACAACGCCTGGGAAACAAAATTATTGAACTTTTAGAAAGGAGAAATCTTTCTAGATTTGTCATTTTAAAAAGAAATCAGCCACAAATTTAAGTCATACAGACACATGGGAAATATGAGTTACTTTTCAATTCTCCCAAGTTCACTCTTTGCTCTAGATGTATGGGACAAGTTAAAAGTTAGCCATGCACTTGCCTTTCCACCCATACATAAATGTTTCATTTGTTAAAAAATAAAATCTTTAAAATTCCAGACTTCTTATTCTTTTACAAAATCAGCTTCCACCCAACAACAAAAAAATCAATAGTTTCATTGTAACCTTTTATACACATAGAATTGCATATTATTTTAAAGGAAAGTGTTTCAAGAATACCACTCCCATCAGTCCCAATCAACATGGCCAAGGGTCAGGGAGGATGGGGCAAAACATGCAGACTGCATAAGCTTAGCTACTCAGAGCGGTTCACACATCTTTCTGGTTCTGGTTCTTGAACAAGCAGGTTAAAGTAGTTGTATTTTTGAGAGACATCATAGTAATTTTAATCTGGAGAACTGCAATGTTCTTTAAAAAGGATTTTAATGTTTTGGTGTTATGGTTTAATTTTTGTATTGCGAACATGCTGAGCTATTTCCAAGGATGTTAGAATTAAATCTAATAAATCTATGATCCAAAATAGAATAAATAACATTCATAATGACATGCCTTTTTACAAATACATGACACAATGTAATCACATTGCAAGTTTCCATGTCCCATCAGGTAACAGCCAAGGAGTAGAACAGAGGTAAGGTCATGTTGCCCCTATTGTTTTGTTTTGTTTTGCTATTTGTTTTACCAGGAAGTGAATTAGACCAGTGGTTCTTAAACTGTGGTCTGGGGACCCCCAGGAGTCTGCCATCTCCTCACAGTGGGCCCACAACGGCTTGAAAGCTGTTTGGCCCACCTCTTACCTGCAATGTTGTTGTTTTGAATCTTGAATAAAGCCTTTGGGGGGTCCACAGCAACAAAGGGTATTTAAAGGGTGTCCTTGTAAAGAAAAGGTTAACAGTCACTGAATTAGACAATTGAGGTAGAAGTACTACCGCTTTTGATGGCAGCCATGTGTATTCACTTCTGTGGGAAAGAGTAATCCTGTTCATACATTCAGCCTGAACAGCATAGGCTAGGTATGCAACTAGGATGTGGGGTTGTCCATGTTTGCCACATCCCATTGGAAAAAGAGAAATGTGTTTCAAAGCTTGCATAAGCAAGTATTGAGTGGCTACGAAGGCATTAGGGATAGAGACATGTTGTTAGGGCTCACTGGTGTGACCTTCTTGTTTTGTCTAAATTATAGTTGATAAATTATATAGACTGATATTTTCAGGCCAGGCTACTTCTCTTCTTTTCTCCTCATCAGCAGTCTTTGTACTTTATCAGACAAGAAACCTGTCTAAGGGTTCTTTTGCCGGTATATTTTAAAGCATTTTTCTATCAGCAAAAGAACCCTTTCTACCAGATCTACCTTAATCATCAGTAATAAGCAGCCATCAGCATGAATGGAGCACAAACGGAGCTCTGTTCACTTCCGCGCTCATGATCTCACGGATTCATACTTTCAACATATAAAAAGTACACACAAGCACAGAAACACACTACAATTTACAAGTGAACTGGAGCGGTTCATAAAAAGAGTGTATAGTACCTGGCTGTCACGATCTCACCTGGAAGTGTTCTGTCATTGACGGTGTATCCACGTGAACACAATGGCACAAAGTTTCAAATACCGGCAATGCCAGCACAAAAGCAGAACAGGAGATCAATTGATGGCTTGGCCCATCAATAAAATAGAACGGCTTTTTGACTTGACATGATCGCAAAAGGATAATGTCATATGATATGCGCACCCTTTTGCGTTCATTAGGTATCGTTATGACTTCATATTTGCCACATCTGATAAAGTCATGAGTCTTAGGGCCCTTTCACACTATGTAATTATAGTGCCATGATTCTACTTTAACTGCCATGGCCACATCCAATAGAACCCTGTGGTCTGTAGTTTGGTGAGGCACAACAGCAGTGGTCCACATTTGGTCCTCCAGCTTTTTGGACTTTCGTTGGTCAAACTGATTGGGACTTAAGGGAATTGACTTCAAAGTGTCTGGATTACCAAAGAGAATTCTGAATACCTCTCCCTAGATTGCAGTTCACATGGTTCCACAGGATGGAACCATGCCAGTTAAAGTGGAATAATAGTGCAATAATTTTGTGGTGTAAAAGGGACCTTAGTCGTATATAGCTACAGCCAGCGATCAGGCATGTCTATCAGACATGTAGTTTCTTTAACTCTGTGTCCTAGTCTCTGGAGCAGCAGAAAACAAGCTTGCTCCATCCTCAATATGACATCCCTTCAAATATTTAAACATGGCTATCATGTCCCCAATCAACCTTCTCTTCTCCAAACTAAACATGCCCAGCTCCCTAAGCCGCTCCTCTTAGGGCATGGCTTCCAGACCACCCACCATCCTGGTCACCCTCCTCTGGACACGTTCCAGCTTCTCAATATCCTCCCTGAATTGTGGTGCCCAGAACTGGACACAGTATTCCAGGTGAGGTCTGACCAAAGCAGAATACAGTGGCACTATTACTTCCCTTGATTTAGACACTATACTCCTATTAATGCAGCCTAGAATCGCATTGGCTTTTTTAGCTGCTGCATCACACTGCTGACTCATGTTCAGCTTGTGGTCCACTAAGATGCCTAAATTCGTTTCGCATGTACTGCCCTCAAGGTATGTGCATTTCATTTCATTTTTACTGCCCAAGTGTAGTATCCTACATTTCTCCCTGTTGAAATTCATTTTGTTAATATTGGCCCAGCTTTCTAATCTATTCAGGTCATTTTGAATTTTGATCTTGTTCTCTGGGATATTAGCTACCCCTCCTAATTTGGTGTCATCTGCAAACTTGATAAGCATACCCTCTATTCCCTCATCCAAGTCATTGATATTGAATAGCACTGGGCCCAGGACAGAATCCTGTGGCACCCACTGGTCATTTCTCTCCAGGATGAAGAGGAGCCATTGGTGACTACCCTTTGGGTTCGGTCAGTCAACCAATTAGAAATCCACCTAACAGTTGCATTGTCTAGCCCACAGGTTACTAACTTATTTTGCAAGAATATCATGGGGGACCTTGTCAAAAGCCTTACTGAAATCAAGATACACTACATCCACTGCATTCCCTTCATCTATCAAGTTCGTAACTCTATCAAAAAAAGAGATGAGATTAGTCTGGCATTACTTGTTTTTGAGAAATCCATGTTGACTTTTTTGTGATCACAGCATTCCTTTCTAAGTGCTAAGTTTATTTGGCATAGATTCATAGATTTGAATTCATAGATTTTTACCCTCAAGAGCCAGAGGCCTTCCTGTGAGTCACACCTGTGAGTCACACCTGTGAGTCATTAGGGGGTGGAGCTGGGAGCCTAGCTCTATATAAGTCCTTGCAGAGGCTTTCCAGGCCAGTTTCCTGCCAGAGAGAAGGAGAGCAGCTTCTGGACAGCAAGTTTCCTGCCAGTTTCCTGCCAGGGAGAAGAAGGAAGCAACTTTTAAAACTTTTTAAAAAACTGCTGGGAGAGGCTGCTTGTTGCTGAGGGGCTTGAACTTCTGAACTTCCCCTTTTACCCTCAAGAGCCAGAGGCCTTCCTGTGAGTCACACCTGTGAGTCACACCTGTGAGTCATTAGGGGGTGGAGCTGGGAGCCTAGCTCTATATAAGTCCTTGCAGAGGCTTTCCAGGCCAGTTTCCTGCCAGAGAGAAGGAGAGCAGCTTCTGGACAGCAAGTTTCCTGCCAGTTTCCTGCCAGGGAGAAGAAGGAAGCAACTTTTAAAACTTTTTAAAAAACTGCTGGGAGAGGCTGCTTGTTGCTGAGGGGCTTGAACTTCTGAACTTCCCCTTTTACCCTCAAGAGCCAGAGGCCTTCCTGTGAGTCACACCTGTGAGTCACACCTGTGAGTCATTAGGGGGTGGAGCTGGGAGCCTAGCTCTATATAAGTCCTTGCAGAGGCTTTCCAGGCCAGTTTCCTGCCAGAGAGAAGGAGAGCAGCTTCTGGACAGCAAGTTTCCTGCCAGTTTCCTGCCAGGGAGAAGAAGGAAGCAACTTTTAAAACTTTTTAAAAAACTGCTGGGAGAGGCTGCTTGTTGCTGAGGGGCTTGAACTTCTGAACTTCCCCTTTTACCCTCAAGAGCCAGAGGCGCGCGCCTAACGGCGCGCGAATTTCAGTAACCAAACAAAAATACAGCAGACCTAAAAGTACAGCTTAGCATTATCAGTGTTAACTAAGAGTTCTTAGATTACCTAAAAGCTCTCATCATGGACACTGAGGGGACTGCAGCAGTCACTTGCAACACTTGTGCGATGTTTCTGTTCTTGTCTACAGACGTGGAGAACTTCACATGCACCAAATGCAAGCTGGTAGCCCTCTTGGAGGAGAAAGTACAGCAGCTGGAGACACGGGTAGCTACACTTCAACAGATTCGGGAGCAAGAGGTTTTCCTGGACAGAACAGAACGAACAGTCTTGGATGGGGACCGCACAGAGGAAGTGGCTGTGGAGGAGAGGGTCACTTCACGGACACAGGAAGTAGACAGCTGGAGGAATGTCACACACAGAACAAGAAAATCCAGGGATTCTTCCAGCAGCTTGCAGCTACAGAATCGATTTGAAGCCCTTTCCCTTATCAAGGACAATGAGGAAGAACAGCATGGACAGACTTCAGGGGTAGAGCAGGGGACCCTGAGAGGACCACCGCAAGGAACAGCAGCTGCGAAGCCTCAGCGGAGGCGTGTGGTGGTGGTGGGGGACTCCTTGCTGAGGGGTACAGAAGCAGTGGTATGTGGGCCTGACAAGATGACTCGGGAGGTGTGTTGTCTCCCTGGGGCAAAGATCTGTGATGTGACCGAGAGGCTGACAAGACTCATCAAGCCTACGGATCATTACCCCTTCCTTTTGGTCCATGTGGGAACCAATGATACTGCAAGGCACAGCTTTCCCAAGATCAGAAGAGATTATGAGGCCCTGGGGAGGAAGCTGAAAGAAATGAACGCACAGGTGGTCATCTCGTCTCTTCTGCCAGTTGAAGGGCATGGTCCAAGAAGGGAGAGGAAAATAGCCGACGTAAACAACTGGCTCCGTAGATGGTGTCGCCGAGAACAATTTGGATTCTTGGATCATGGACTGCGCTTCCATGCAGGGGGACTTCTGGCAAGAGATGGGGTGCATCTTACAACAGTTGGAAGAAACATTTTTGCCAACACTCTCAAGAATTTGATCAGGAGGGCTTTAAACTGAGTCAAATGGGGGAGGGAGACAGTATTCTGGAAGGCAAAAGGGCTGGAGAAAATAGTCAAACTGTCATAGAGGGAACAAGGCAAACAGCGCAAGGACCCAACAGTGGGAGGCAAAAAAACTTGCACAGGGAGCAAGTAAAGGGAACACATGGTCTCAGATGTCTCTACACTAATGCACAGAGCATGGGAAATAAGCAAGATGAACTAGAACTCCTTGCACTACAAAACAAATATGATATAATAGGCGTTACTGAAACCTGGTGGGACGAGTCTCATGATTGGAATGTAGGAATAGAGGGGTATAACCTTTATAGGAGAAACAGGCCAAACAGGAAAGGAGGAGGAATAGCATTATATGTCAGGGATATTTACACCAGTGAAGTGATCCATGACATCAATACTGGAAGCCAGGTGGAGAGCATCTGGATAAAAATTAAAGGGGAGGGAAACAACAGGGATGTTATTGTGGGACTCTACTACAGACCCCCAAATCAGACGGAGGAATTGGATGTTGCCTTTCTAGAACAGATGAACATACATGCAGAAAGGAGAGATGTAGTAGTGATGGGTGACTTCAACTATCCTGATATTTGCTGGCAATCTAACTCAGCCAAAACTACAAGGTCTAGCAAATTCCTTACATGCCTGGAAGACAATTTCATGGTCCAAAAGGTGGAAGAGGCAACAAGGGGGTCAGCTATTTTAGATCTGATCCTAACCAACAGAGACGACCTGGTTAATGGGGTGCAAGTGGTGGGATCCTTAGGTGAGAGTGATCATGTTCTCCTGGAGTTTGTTATACAATGGAAAGGAGAAGCCAGGCATAGTCAGACACGCATTCTTGACTTTAGGAGAGCTGATTTCAATAAACTCAGGGAAATACTGGGGATGATCCCATGGTCAAGAATACTAAAAGAGAAGGGACCTCAAGACGGTTTTGACTTTCTCAAAAGGGAGATACTGAAGGCACAATTTCAAACAGTACCATTGAGGAAGAAAAATGGGAGGTGTCTCAAGAAACCAGGATGGATGACTAAAGAACTTTCAATGGAGCTAAGTTTTAAACGGAACATGTATAGGAAATGGAAAAGGGAGGAAATCACCAAAGAAGAATTCAAACAGATAGCGAACACGTGTAGGAGTAAAGTCAGAAAAGCTAAAGTGCAGAATGAGCTCAGGCTTGCTAGGGAGGTTAAGAACAATAAAAAGGGTTTTTTTGGGTATGTCCGCAGCAAAAGGAGGAAGCAGGAAATGATAGGGCCACTACGTGGAGAAGATGGCAAAATGCTAACAGGGGACAGAGAAAAGGCAGAATTACTCAACACCTTCTTTGCCTCAGTGTTTTCAGAAAAGGAAAAGGAGGACCAACCTGAGGAAAATGGAACAGAGGACACAATAGGGGAAATCCAGCTGAAAATAAGTAAAGAGGTGGTACAGGAATACCTTCTTAATCTAAATGAATTTAAATCTCCAGGACCAGATGAACTACATCCAAGAGTATTAAAAGAGCTGGCAAATATAATCTCAGAGCCATTGGCAATAATATTTGAGAACTCCTGGAGAACAGGAGAAGTCCCAGCAGACTGGAGGAGGGCAAACGTTGTTCCCATCTTCAAAAAGGGGAAAAAAGAGGATCCCAACAACTATCGTCCAGTTAGTCTGACATCAATACCAGGGAAGACTCTAGAACAGATCATTAAACAGAGAGTCTGTGAACATTTAGAAGGCAATGCCATAATCACAAAAAGTCAGCATGGGTTTCAGAGAAACAAGTCATGCCAGACTAATCTGATCTCTTTTTTTGATAAAGTTACCAGCTTGGTAGATGAAGGGAATGCTGTGGACATTGCATACCTTGATTTCAGTAAGGCCTTTGACAAGGTTCCCCATGACATTCTTGCAAACAAGCTTGTAGAATGTGGGCTAGACAAGTTAACTGTTCAATGGATTTGTAATTGGTTGACCGGCCGAACCCAAAGGGTGCTCAGCAGTGGCTCCTCTTCGTCTTGGAAAGATGTGACCAGTGGGGTGCCACAGGGTTCTGTCCTGGGCCCAGTGCTATTCAACATCTTTATCAATGACTTAGATGAGGGAATTAGGGGCATACTTATCAAATTTGCAGATGACACCAAATTGGGAGGAGTAGCTAATACCCTAGAGGACAGGATCAAAATTCAGAATGACCTGGATCGGCTGGAGAGCTGGGCCAAAGCTAACAAAATGAAATTCAATACGGAGAAATGTAAAGTACTGCATTTAGGGCGGAAAAATGAAATGCATAAATATAGGATGGGAGAGACCTGGCTGAATGAGACTATGTGCGAAAGGGATCTAGGAGTCCTAGTAGACCACAAGTTGAACATGAGCCAACAGTGTGATGCGGCAGCTAAAAAGGCCAATGCAATTTTGGGCTGTATCAATAGAAGTATAGTGTCTAGATCAAGGGAAGTAATAGTGCCACTCTATTCTGCCTTGGTCAGACCTCACTTAGAATACTGTGTCCAGTTCTGGGCACCACAATTCAGAAAGGATATTGACAAATTGGAGCGTGTCCAGAGAAGGGCAACTAAAATGGTGAAAGGTCTGGAAACAATGCCTTATGAGGAGAGACTTAGGGAGCTGGGTATGTTTAGCCTGGAAAAAAGACGGTTTAGAGGCGATATGATAGCCCTGTTTAAGTATTTGAAGGGATGTCACGCTGAGGATGGAGCAGGCTTGTTTTCTGCTGCTCCAGAGACTGGAACACGGAGCAATGGGTGCAAGCTCCAGGAACAGAGATTCCACCTCAACATGAGGAGGAACTTTTTGACAGTCAGAGCTGTTCGGCAGTGGAACACACTCCCTCGGAGCGTGGTGGGGTCTCCTTCCTTGGAGGTCTTTAAACAGAGGCTGGATGGCCATCTGTCGGGGATGCTTTGATTGTGATTTCCTGCGTGGCAGGGGGTTGGACTGGATGGCCCTCGTGGTCTCTTCCAACTCTGCAATTCTATGATTCTATGATTCTATGATTTGGCTTTCATGGATTCAGCCTATTTCATCAGATGCATGTGTGCTGCCACTCATGAAAACTTATGCCAAATCAAACCAGTTAGTATTTGAGTTGCCAGAAGGGCAACTTTTTTTTTGCCATTAAGGTCTGAAAAGGAATTCAATTCACAGTTGCTTGGATGTGAGTAGACCTTTCCATGCAGTTGTGGATACTGATATATCAGGATCTTGAATTGTGCTGGAGAATTCTATTTGAACTCCTTTTCTCACCTTGCTGCTCAACATGGCAAAGTCAGACCTGAGGTATTATCTACCTTACTCATGTGTGAAACCTACCCTATTCAGGCTGAACATCTGAACAGAGCTGGTCTCACCAAGGGAAAAAAAGTTAATTTTCAAATATCTTGAAAGTTACTCCCAAATGTTGTTATTCTTTGCTTCATGAGGCACTACTGATTAATTTGGTTTATTAAACAACTGTTTCATTAAGGAAAGCAATAAAACACAAGAGTGACTATATTTTCAAGTAGTGCTGTGTAATAAGATTGAAAGGAATCCAGTAGTCTATAAGCACACAGAAACTTGTAGGGAACTATGCAAGACACCAGTGGGAGCTCTGGAACAAAAGCACTTACAGTCTGTTTGGAAAGTTTCTTACTCTTGGTTTAAAAATCTAAAGGAATTGTATTCTTTTGATTTATTCTAACATGTAAATTCTTGAAGTGTCGTACTTTAACATATGAAGAATAAAGCAGGTTTTGCCACTTGCCAGCAAATAATAAATTGGGGTGGGGGGAGGAAATGTTTCATTCTCCACAGCCTTGAGTCACACTAAATGTGAATCCAAAGAAATATTTTAGCTAGTTATTTCTACAAATCATAGAAAGAAGGAAATGAAACCTCTCCATGAATTGGAAATGATTAATTGGATTTTATATCCCACCTTTCTCCCAAAATGAGAATTAAGAAAAAAGATCATAAAGCACTCAGTCCAGTCAGAGGTACTGGCATGAGATTTATTTATGTGACAGTCCCCTGAATGATTGCTGTAAACAACTGGGTTCCAGCTGTGAGAAAGGGGAGCTGAGTATCTTCTATTTGTTGTTGATTTGAAATACAGCTGCAGTGATCTGACTAAGGACATTTCCAGTCAGAGAGTTTTTCATATTAGCAATGAAAAGAGACAATGCAGCTAGTTTTTGTTTCTCCTTAGCTTATTGCCTATGGTGAGAAAAAAAAGGATAAAATAAGCTTTGAGTGGAGAGAAACTTACAAAATTCAGTGAGTGGAGCAGGATGATGGTCTACTAAAGTCTCATCTGAAACAGCGCTCAATATAGAGCAGTTGTCCACATCCAGTAGGCACCTGTGTTACCTGCCCTGACACTCCAGAGGCCCCGTGAAAGACCTGGGGAGGGGTGGGGAGGCCTTCGCGGGACGCCCGGAGGCCCTCCGGAGGCCCCGTGAAGGCCTGGGGAGGGGTGGGGAGGCCTTCGGGGGACCCACGGAGGCCCTCCGGAGGCCCCGCGAAGGCCTGCGGAGGGGTGGGGAGGCCTTCGCGGGACCACCGGAGGCCCCGCGAAGGCCTGGGGAGCAGTGCGAAGGCCTTCGCGGGACCCCCGGAGGCCCTCCGGAGGCCCCACGAAGGCCTAGGGAGGGGTGGGGAGGCCTTTGCGGGACCCCCGGAGGCCCTCCGGAGGCCCCGCGAAGGCCTGGGGAGGGGTGGGGAGGCCTTCGCGGGACCCCCGGAGGCCCTCCGGAGGCCCCGTGAAGGCCTGGGGAGGGGTGGGGAGGCCTTTGCGGGACCCCGGAGGCCCTCCGGAGGCCCCGCGAAGGCCTGGGGAGCGGTGGGAAGGCCTTCACGGGACCCCCGGAGGCCCTCCGGAGGCCCCGCGAAGGCCTGGGGAGAGGTGGGGAGGCCTTCGCGGGACCCCTGGAGGCCCTCCGGAGGCCCCGCGAAGGCCTGGGGAGGGGTGGGGAGGCCTTCGCGGGACCACCGGAGGCCCTCCGGAGGCCCCGCGAAGGCCTGGGGAGGGGTGGGGAGGCCTTCGCGGGACCCCCGGAGGCCCCGCAAAGGCCTGCGCAGGGAGGGAGGGAGGAAGGGCCGGGGAGACCTCCGCGGGGCCTAGCAAAGCCCCGCGAAGGCCTGGGCAGGGAGGGAGGGAGGGCCGGGGAGACCTCCGCGGGGCCTAGCAAGGCCCCACAAAGGCCTGGGGAGGGAGGGAGTAAGGGCCGGGGAGACCTCTGCGGGGCCGAGCAAGGCCCCGCGAAGGCCTGGGGAGGGAGCGAGGGAGGGCCGGGGAGGCCTCCGCGGGGCCTAGCAAGGCCCTGTAAAGGCCTGGGCAGGGAGGGAGGAAGGGCCGGGGAGACCTCCGCGGGGCCTAGCAAGGCCCCGCGAAGGCCTGGGGAGGGAGGGAGGAAGGGCCGGGGAGACCTCCGCGGGGCCTAGCAAGGCCCCGTGAAGGCCTGGGGAGGGAGGGAGGGAGGGAGGGCCGGGGAGACCTCCGCGGGGCCTAGCAAGGCCCCACGAAGGCCTGGGGAGGGAGGGAGTAAGGGCCGGGGAGGCCTCCGCGGGGCCTAGCAAGGCCCCGCGAAGGCCTGGGCAGGCAGGGAGGGCCGGGGAGGCCTCCGCGGGGCCTAGCAAGGCCCCGCGAAGGCCTGGGCAGGCAGGGAGGGAGGGCCGGGGCGGCCTCCGCGGGGCCTAGCAAGGCCCCGTGAAGGCCTGGGCAGGGAGGGAGGGAGGGCTGGGGAGGCCTCTGCGGGGCCTAGCAAGGCCCCGCGAAGGCCTGGGGAGGGAGGGAGGGAGGGCTGGGGAGACCTCCGTGGGGCCTAGCAAGGCACCGCGAAGGCCTGGGCAGGAAGGGAGGGAGTAAGGGCCGGGGCGGCCTCCGCGGGGCCTAGCAAGGCCCCGCGAAGGCCTGGGCAGGAAGGGAGGGAGGGCCGGGGCGGCCTCCGCGGGGCCTAGCAAGGCCCCGCGAAGGCCTGGGCAGGGAGGGAGGGAGGGCCGGGGAGGCCTCTGTGGTGCATAGCAAGGCCCCGCGAAGGCCTGGGGAGGGAGGGAGGGAGGGCTGGGGCCTCCTCCACGGGGCCTAGCAAGGCCCCGCGAAGGCCTGGGGAGGGAGGGAGGGAGGGCTGGGGAGACCTCTGCGGGGCCTAGCAAGGCCCTGTAAAGGCCTGGGCAGGGAGGGAGGGAGGGCCGGGGAGACCTCCGCGGGGCCTAGCAAGGCCCCGCGAAGGCCTGGGGAGGGAGGGAGGAAGGGCCGGGGAGACCTCCGCGGGGCCTAGCAAGGCCCCGTGAAGGCCTGGGGAGGGAGGGAGGGAGGGCCGGGGAGACCTGCGCGGGGCCTAGCAAGGCCCCACGAAGGCCTGGGGAGGGAGGGAGTAAGGGCCGGGGAGGCCTCCGCGGGGCCTAGCAAGGCCCCGCGAAGGCCTGGGCAGGCAGGGAGGGCCGGGGAGGCCTCCGCGGGGCCTAGCAAGGCCCCGCGAAGGCCTGGGCAGGCAGGGAGGGAGGGCCGGGGCGGCCTCCGCGGGGCCTAGCAAGGCCCCGCGAAGGCCTGGGCAGGGAGGGAGGGAGGGCTGGGGAGACCTCTGCGGGGCCTAGCAAGGCCCCGCGAAGGCCTGGGGAGGGAGGGGGAGGGGTGTTTGTTATTCGCGGATTTTTCACATTTGCGGGGGTCCGCGGAACGGAACCCCCGCGAATGTGAAGGGACGACTGTATTTCATAACTTGGTTTATCTATTGACACTTCACGAGGTTAGCAGTAGACCTGGACTTCCCTGGAAAAAGGGACTGAGTGAAGGTTTGCTCAAAATCTAACAAAAAGGTCTTTCCAAATCCCCAAAACCATGTCCAGGTAGTAATTATGCAGACACTCCCTGCCCCCCGCTTGGCCAGTGAGTTAGGGTGGAAATGTGCTAATTCTCCTGGAAGTGAGTCATTCACTAATTCAATCAAATGGCTGGAAAACTCATTGCTCTGCAAAATGGGTTTCCTTCACACCTCTCGCTTCAACAATAGAAGGTTGCCTGATGCTCATCAATCTTAATGTCTCAGCCATTAGTGATCATTAACATAGCCAGGGCTTCCATTCTACAACTGTGGGAAACTCCAACAAACATTATATACTACTCATAACACCCCTTCAGCGGGAATATCAAATATAAACCTCAACCCAAAATACCACCAAAGTGTGCTCAGTTTCCTAGAAGCCGTCACTCTGTTGGTTTCCTGTGTCACCTAGTACGCATAGCCTCTGCACGAATCTCTGTTCTTCAGCCAGGTATAGGACTTTATTAGACAGACTAAATATGGCATCATAATGACCCCACATAAATGTGAAAGGGCACGCAGATCAGACAATGTTGCCATTTTGCATTTATGTCCTGTCAAAATCACATACTTTTTAATTGACTGCTTAAGCCATCGATAGATCCCCGTGGTGCTTTTGTGCCGGTACTGCTGGTGTGTGAAACATCAGGCCATTTAATTCTTGTACTTACCCCGAAAATGGCTGAACCACCGAGAACACTTCTGGGTGAGATTGTGACATCCAAGTAAGTGACAAACTTTTTATGATGCTCCCTGGGTTACTTGGGATGTGTGTGTGTGTGTGTGTGTGTGTGTGTTTAGCTTAGTGTAACTATATATATGTATCTCACAGGATTTCGAATGATGAAGTGAATAGGGCTCCATTCACTTCCTCTTTATTGATGGAGCTGCCTTTGCTGAGAGAGGAGGTAACTGTGAGGGGCGCATTCTTTTGCCGGCATAGAAATGGAATTTTTTTATACTGACAAAAGAACGTTCTTAAGGGGCCCATCTGATAAAGTCCATAGTATAGGCTATCATCCTGAACTCTATTCCTCTATCCCAATATTTCCTCCTATTCTTCACTAACCTTATGTGACTGCTTGAAGTTTGAGTGTGTGTTCCTGCGATTATTTTTCAATTTTTTCTTAAATTTTATTTCCTGGCCGTGAGTCTCATCAGTTAGTACCGGTATACATAGATCAAAAGATCCCATACTTACCCGGCCTTTTGCTGCCATATTGAGCTAATTAAAATTCCCCATATTAATATCTAACCCAAGTGGGGTTTCCACAAACACCAAGTAATTCGGGTAACATCTGGGGCATTCATTGGCAATCTCCCATTCAAGTACAAACCAGGGCTAACCCTGCTTAGCTTCCAAGATCAGACAGAACCTTGTGTCTCTCAGATATTGAGGCCTGTCTAATTATTTCCATAGCAAATGTTAAATGGTAGATAGGGAAGAACATCATTTTGAGTAGTTGCTCAGGTTGACTATATTCACTTGCAAGTTTAATTCTTCTTGTGGTCCCCCTCAATTTTAAGACACTTATGGAAATTTAGGACAACAGAGGTGAGTAGCAATGAGAAATACTGGAAAGACATCAAAAATGAGATATGAAATAGAAAAAAAGGTTATCAATGAACATTATTTAAAAATCGATTTTTACATTTTATCTGTTTATATTTTAGCTGGTTTTAGATTTGTTCAGATTTATATTAAATCTATACACTGTAGCATTAGGAAAAAGGGGGTGGTATAATGCCTAAATTATTTTCTTTAAAAAGTTAATGACAGATTGGGTTCTTGTTATACTTGTTGACTAATAGTATGTTACTGACTAATACATTTTTACTGTTGTTAGTTTTTAAAACCCTGGTGTAGCTGTGACACCAAATATATCTCACCTTTCTCTCAGGACAAGACTCGAGTCAGTGAAAAATACACATTTTTCGAAGAAACACACATTTTACTGCCATAACAATGAATACTGATGCTAATATAGCAAAATCACAGTTCAGTTCAATATTCTTATTTACAGGCCCTGTTCTCTGGCACACTGTACTATGATTTTAGATTGATTATCTTACTTTGCACTTTCAGTTGAGCTAGATTGACTTTTGATCTTTTTCAGTGCCATGAACTGAACTCTGGTTCTTCTGCTGGTTGTGGAGGTTATTTCTCCTCGAGAACTGGAGCAATGGAGCTTTTTGGAGTGGTGTAAGGTGTGGTGAATATTGCACAGTTAAAACAATGAGAATTGAAAGGTTTTGAGTAATAATGTTGGAACATCACATACAGATGTATATTTTTAAAAATACTATTAGAAAATTTATTGTTTGCTTTAGGTCTTCTACAAACAAAAACACCTGTGAATTTGTGTCATTTTTGTGTGGCATGCCTTAATATTTCAGAGCACAACCATTCTGGGATCTCTCATTACAAAGTTAGAACCATCTTTACCTGTTCCAGTGACATGGGCAAATATTTTAGCCTTCAGGCTCTTTTCCTTAGTTTTTAAACACTGTTACACCTAGATGTAAATACAATGATCAGGCACCACACTTAATCACTAATATATCACCTTAAGCACATATATTTTCAAGTCCTGTAGACATAGGACTTTTTCGGACATTTAAAAAGCAACGCAAGCAGACTCGTCAGCTTGCGAGGCTGCTGCGCTGCAAAGTGTCAGTTTCGGATGACACTGCCCTCTAGCAGTACTGTTGCAGTACCATGGGGAGAGTTGAGCATCATATTTGCTTGATTTTTACTCACGATCAACTTTCTATATGATTCTATTATTATGAGACGCTATATTGTGAATTCATACTGAACTGTTCCTGAAACAGCTGATCTTTAAATATAGTTTAACATTTTCCCAAAATTAACATTTTTATACACTTTCCAGTTTGTTCATTGTTACTCTATATTAGAAAAAGGATCTCATAAACCTGATGTATCCTGTCAGATAATAGAATAAGCACAAATAAGAAGTGAATTCCTTTACCACTACAAAACAGGCAGAAATCCGCAAACACACAAAAGCCTGCATCAGCAGGTGCCTCCACTGCTGTTGTGCATCTCACTCTGAAACCAAGAAGGAGGTCCTCGCTCAGCATGTGTTCAAGGCTGCTGGGGGTCTCCTTCCCAGCTTCAGAGTGACACCAACAGCAGAGGCATCCAGCAATACAATGTGACGTGAAGGTACGGACTCCTGCATTACTGTGCCAGACCCATCTGTGTTTTCCTGCATAATGTGGGTTTTCCCAGCGGTTATTTTGAAATATTTTGAAAGGGTTTACGCTGGCTTCACCCTGGCTTTGCTTTGGACATCATCAGGACTGTCCAGAGGCAAATTGGGACAAGAGTCCTGCATTGTTTGGACTGCAGGGCTCCAAAACAGGGGGAAGCCAGGGTAAATTGCCCATTTAGACAAGCCCTTGGACCCTTCCAGAAACAGGTGTCTTTAATGGCTCTGGAAATGCACACAGGTAGACTCCCTTCAACTACCTATCTGGCTTCTGGAGGCAGGGGATTGCACCAAACCTTATCTAGGCATGTCACAGCAAAGAGGGCAAATATTTATGCAATCAACAAGCAGCATTTTATTTTTGTTCACTTATCATTGTGCCACAATTTAAAAAAATACTTTGCACTTTCACAGGGTTGTGAACATCTTGTGAACAACAAGTGGTAACAATGACAGTTGAATCCACTTCCATTCCAGAATGTGACACAAAAAATGTGAAAAAAATCAAAGGGTGTGTGTGTATATACAGTTTTGCAAGGCACTGTATAACTATAAGATATGAGATGTTAAACTATATTGTATTCCTTCTTTTCTTTGGGGCTTTTAAGCTTTTAGGTTTCCCCTCCAGAGGGAGAGACGTACCTTGGCTTTTTCTATAACCAAGAAATGTGCTTTCGGAAATGAAATAGGAGGTTTTCACATATTCACAGAATCCCCGAGGTTTTAACAAAACACAGGTTATTGCATAGCTTGTGATAAAATCATAAGAACTGGCACCTCTGCAACGGCTATCAGATAGTATATGCAATTTTCCACCCAGTAACATTTTCCCTTATTAGTCCCTTGTGCTGGCATTGTACTACATGTTAAATGTACCCTACAATGTTTTTTTCCAGGTCGTTGGCTATGAATGCCACAAAGTTTTGGAGGCATAAGATAAAAAGAAATCTTAAAACTTGGCCAGCACATATGCTGCCATGTGGGTTTTGAAATAATATAGTGTCAGTCATACAGTCTAACTGGTACATAACTCACCTTCATAAAGTCTTTCTCAGTTACTACATGAAAAGGTGCATATTGTGTGCAGTATTTCCAACCTCAGCTTCTTTAGTTGTTGCTTAAAAGTGCTCATTATTCTGTTTTGTTCTTTTCGGATGTGGTTTGGTTTTGGTTTCACTTACATTTTTCCTTGCATTTTTAAGGCTGAAATATCCCAGACTTAGAGGAAATAATAATAGCGGTGATCACTTTCCTGTGTGGGTCCCCAATGTGTGAATTCACTGGCCTCAAACTAGTAAAAGGGAGACGTTCTGGAACTGGATATAGTCCCAGATTTCGCCAAGAGTTTGCAATACGATAAGCTTTATTGGTTGAGTGGAAGTGGAGATTTCAGCAGGTGTTGCTCCTCATGCAACCAATTAATAAGTAACACCTGTTGTAATCCCTTCTTCTACATTAAAAGGTACAGGAGCCCTCTCCAGTTTTCACTCTGGCAACCCTAACTGGGACAGAAAACTGCATTTATTTCTTAGGACTTTATCAGACCACCCTCCTTTTCTGTTCTTTTGTCGGCATAATTTGTGATGTTTTTATGCTGACAAAAGAACCCCCTTTAGCACACTTACCTTCCATCCCATCCAAAAGCAACCCTGACAATGATGGAGAAGTGAACAGAGCTCTGTTCACTTCCTGGAATGAAATCTCGTGGATTCCTGTGAGAAGACTCAAGCATGGGAAATTAAAAATTAAAAGCAAAAATAACACACAAAAAGTTCACAAAAGCACAGAAGCACACCTTAAAAGTCCCAAGTAAACAGGGGAGGTTCATAAAAAGAGCATCACCTACCTGGATGTTGTTATCTCACCTGGAAGTGTTCTGGCCGGACTGACCATTGATGCTGCATTCACAAGGGGGGAAAGGCATGAGGTTTCAAATGCTGGCGATGCCGGCAAAAATATGCCACAGCCGATCTATTGACAGCTTGTCCTGTCAATAAAATAGAATGGCTTTTAGACAAGACATAAATGTGAAAGGACGATGATGTCTGGTATGTGTGCCCTTTTGCGTTTATGTGGCATCGCTATGCCACCGTGTCTGATAAAGTCCTTAGAGTAGGAAGAGGAATACTGCATGACCAGGATGGTGGGAGGTCTGGAAACCATGCTCTATGAGGAGTGGCTTAGGGAGCTGCATATGTTTAGTCTGGAGAAGAGAAGGTTAAGAGGTGACATAATAGCCATGTTTAAATATTTGAAAGGATGCCATACTGAGGATGGAGCAAGTTTGTTTTCTGCTGCTCCAGATACTAGGACACGGAGCAATGGGTGCAAACTACAAGAAAAGAGATTCCACCTAAACATTAGGAAGAACTTCCTGACAGTAAGAGCGGTCCGGAAGTGGAATACACTGCCTCATAGTGTGGTGGAGTCTCCTTCTTTGGAGGTTTTTAAACCAGAGGCTGGATGGCCATCTGTCAGGAATGATTTGATTGTGTATTCCTGCATAGCAGGGGGTTGGACTGGATGGCCCTTGTGGTCTCTTCCAACACTATGATTCTATGATTCTATAGATGAATTGACTCAGGGTCCTTTCACACTACACAGTTATGGGGTTATGATTCCACTTTTCCTTGGCTGCATCTTATGCAATAATTTGGTCAGGGGCACCAAAGGAGTTCTCTGGCTAAGAATTCTAAAGGCCCCCTCTCTAAACTGCAAATCCCAGGATTCCATAGGATGGAGCAATGGCAGTAAAAGTGGAATCATAGTGCTATAACTGTGTAGTGAGCCACAGCCCTCAGGGAAGCAAGACACAAGTAGAGCTGTTAATAACTGAGTCTCCTTGAGGGCTCTCATTCATAAGGTCACCATAAGTCAAAGCTGACTTCATGGCACATAATAACAACAGCAACAACAACGTGTGTATCTACACTAAGATTGCCAGGTAAAATTAGGGACAGGGCTCCTGTACCTTTGATAGTTGTGTATAAGAGGGAATTTCAGCAGGTGTTGCTTGTCATCCAAGTACACTGCACAGCTAGAGCAGCTTGATGCCACTTCAGTGGTCACGGTTCTTCCTGTGGAATTCTGGGATTAGTAGTTTGATGAGGAACTTCTGTGCTAAAGAGCTCTAGTAGTATAGTTTTTTCATATTTTATTATATTATACATACAAATCCCATATTCAAAATTGATAGATTGCCATATATTTCATGAAGCATTCACATATGAAGTATGAGATAGAAGATTAATGTATCACATGTAACAGTTAGACATATCTATATATAAATATAGATATATAGTCTGTATTACAATTCTACATGCTTAAAGAGGCTATCTCTAATTTCCTCTTCATGTCTCTTTAATTTCATCTAGATTCATTTATACTTCATAGTGCTGTAGTTTAGGGGGTATGGATTAGAATTCTGTAGCAGTGAGTTCTGAGTACCTCCATCAAACCTTTAATAATTCCAGGATTCTGTATGGTGAAGGAGCTATGACAGTTAAACAGTATGAAACTGTTGTAACTGTGGAATGTAGATAGCACTCTTTGACTGGCCCCATGTTGTAACTTAATTTTTTCTTTCTCCCTTTAGATGCCCCTGATTTTAGAAATCCATTTTGTATATGTTAGGGGTATGCTTGTATTGGCAGATACTCTGTTGTAAACTCCAAATGAGTGCTGGAGGCATCTTGACACTTCTGAATACTGAGGTGGTGAGAACAGAGATGAATTGCATAGGACAAAGGTTCTTTTGTAAGTGTTGAATTCCACCCAGGGACAGGGGGATTCCCAGCAGATAATGTCCCACCAACCAACCATTAGCCAAACAGACACTAATGAACCTTGCATTTCTATACCCAGAAACTAACCATCCAATTACACAAATTTACATATACTCCCCAACAGGGGTTCACAGCATATAAACTCCACACATACACCTACCCAACCATTCTCTGAGGAAGCCAGCCACAGATGCAGGCGAAACATCAGAAAGAAATTATTCCAGAACACAGCCTCACAGCCCAGAAAAAAACCAAGGAAAATCTATGGATGCCGGCCGTGAAAGCCTTTGACTTTACAATAGCCTCAGTTTAGTCATTCTGGCTTCTAGGAGGAGTAAAAAAAAAAATAAGTATCCCTATTTTAACTAGGTCCATTATTCCTATGACAAAATGTTGCTAACTCTCTTGTGTGTGATATACCTTAAGAAGATCTTTTAATATACTGTAAGAATGGCCATAACTGTGATAAAGGAAAGATATATTATCTGATTGTTAGGTGAAAGTGAAGGATGTAACTTGTAGCCTTATGGCATCTGAGATGTACTGATATGGGGTTACGGGGGGGGGGGGTGGCTGGAGCAGGCTCGTCTACCTAGAATGGTTGGGTAGAAGACAGAATTTCAGCAGTTGGGTTGCTTGTCACAAAAACCAGGTAACAAGCAACCCACCTATTGAAATCCCTCTTCTGTGCAACCATTAAAGATACAGGAGCCCTCTCCAGTTTTCACTGTGGAGTCTCTAACTGCTGCGGTTCATTCATTCAGGCATTCAAGCTAAGAAAATTGCTGGTGAAAGTGCTAAACAAATTACGGGACTGCTAAATCTAATTTTATGAAATGGTTATGTGATCTTTGCTTCATGAAGAGACTTCATAGGAAGTCTGGTTTCTGTATTGTGGGAAGCATTTCAAGGATGAATCCTGAATAATCTGTGATATAATGCACTTCAGTGTAGTAGAAAAACTTTGCTATAAAACATGTCAATTATCTAGAAAGCTTCTGCCTGTATCTAAATGTAGATATGCATTCTGAAAATGATAAATCCCCAAAGCAAATTAAATACTTTTCCATTTCATTATAGTCCTTTTGACATAATAATGAATGTTTGAATTTGTATTAACAGTAACAGTGAGAAAGAGAGAATCTTGTAATAAGTCTTATTTGAGTTCCATAAGAATAAAGTGGAACCATATAAAGGACTTCAAACATTATCCCTGAACTGACATGTCTTTTTTAATAACTTTGCCTGCATGTGGATTGAATAATCTGGTCAAGTCTTTAATGAGATCTGATTAAAAATCAAATCAGGACTAAAAGTGCTGGGATGCATCTTTAATCACTGTGCTATTCCACTTTGTTCTCCTGAATTTGTTTGTATGTACTGAAATACTGTTTTGCTTGGTGTGATACTAACTGCAACGTATACTGCTGTGATGGGACTTCTTGCTATTGCTACTCTTACTGCACCTACCTTGGGAATATACCATTGTAGGTATTTATGAAGTTTTATAGAAAACAATGCTTAGTGTACATTATACTGAGGCTCACCACATGTTTAACTTGCTCATAGATGTGTCTGTTGTGTCTGTAGAGAAATTAAACAACTGAAGCCTCTTTCCTGTTAATATTAGCTTAAATGTTTCCAGTATTTTTTCTTTTCTTTTATTAAAAAATACCACAAATGTTTCCTATGAAATCCAACCAGTTCATTATTCAATATTGATTATTGATTAGCTTAGTTAATCTGACCAAGCGAATAGATAGACAGGGATGTTTATACGTATCTCTTTAAAATTTCTTGTGCCACTTTCCTAGTGCAAAACACTGATGAAGTGGTTGCAAAATGTTTGCTTATAGCATATTTGTCTTTCTACACACTTACTGAATTTTGAAATGCCATTCTTGTTCATGTCCTCATTTTGCAATGAAGTTTCCATTCTTGGATTTAATGGTTATGGCTGGCAGAGGGGAAAGATATTAAAATATAGCCATACCATCCATTATTTGATGGATTAAAATAAGACAATCCAGTGCATGAATGGACTGAATTTAGACCACACCAAAGAGCAAGGATTAAATGTGTCAAATGCTTAGTCTATGCACATAGAAATCAATCACATATTTTAGCAGCTGTGTTACATTTGCTACAAAAAAAAATCACCCAAATTTGTAGACTAAGGACTTTTTCAGATGTTACTTACTGTGCTAGGAGGTCTCGCAAGAGGCACAGTGCTGTCGCGCAGCAGGGAGTCCGTTTCGGACGCCGCCATCCCTCTTCCGAAATCATCTGTTTCATTTCCGTGAAGGACTGGAAGTGGCCACGCCATATTTTGCCTGATTTTATTCATGGAAGTTGCCCGTGATTAAAATATGGCACGGCCGCTTCCAATCCTTCACGGAAGTAAAACGGATGATTTCAGAAAAGGGACGGTGGTGTCCGAAACGGACCCCCTGCTGCGCAACAGCGCCGTGCCTCTCACGAGACCTCCTAGCGCGCTAAGTAAAGTCTGAAAAAGTCCTAACTCAGAAAAAACTAAAATAGAATAATGAGAAAATCTTTTTTAAAAAAAAAAAAAATCTTCCCTGAAGATCTTTAGGAAACCAATATGTTAGAACAAGTCCATCACTTTCATTGATTAAGGCTTCAGTCTTGTCCATACATACTTGAGAGTACAGTATAATACAGTGGTTCTTAGCTTTTTCTTTACCAGGGACCCCCTATAAATACCTTTTGTTGCTGTGGATCCCCAAGACTTAACTCAAGATTTAAAACCCTAATAATAACAATAACAATAATAATACAATTACACCATCCATTAAAACTTCCCTCAGAGGCACTGGAGGGGGAGGGAAGACTTGAAGACTTTTCTCCTGCTTCTTTCTCCAAGTTTGTGGCTGGAGCAGATTGAACAGCAATGCACAGGCCAAGCAAGCCAGCCAGCGTTTGCCTTGGCTCCTGTCACGTGGCCACTCCATGCAAGAAGGTGGGCCAAACAGCATTCAAGCCTTCATAGACCCCCTGTGAGGACATCGGAGACCTCGGGGGGTCCCCAGGCCACAGGTTAAGAACCACTGGTACAATACATCAGATTCAATTGGACTTGTTTCTGAGTAATAGCACTATTGGGGTCTCTCATTAATAGTTGTGGTTTCCTTCTTCATTTGAGTTGCTTAAGCACTTTCACTTCCAAGATATCCAAAAGCTCTGGTTTTGTTCCTTAGCATCATACCACACACTAGGTTAAGAAGCCTAGCCTGAAAGTCCCTTTATTCCATTTCATTAGATTACCCTGACTTTGGCTATTATGAGAGAAAAATGTCAAAAAAAAAATCTTCCAATCTCCATAATTTTATACACCTTTCCCTCTTATTCTCCTCTCCCATGCCTGTCTTTTGCAGAAGCCCAGAAGTCCCAAAACTTTCCTCACAAACCAGTTGCTGCAATCCCTTATTTTGTTTGCCCTTTTATGCACCTCCCCCACACCTTCTTCAGCTCTTAAATACTAGTATATGGTGACACACTGATACAAAATTATAGTGCTATGATTCCACTTGAACCACCATGGCAACATTCTATGAGGCTTATTGCATGCCGAATTAAAGTGGCAGGACAGCCGGAATGTTCCATCTTCCGTGCTGACTTGCTTCATGATGTCATCATTCTTCCATTCCAGTCTCATGGAAGACTGAGGTAAAACCGTGTCTTTTTGATAACTGGAAAAAAATGTTAGCAAAACGACACATTTTTACCTCAATCTTCCATGAGACCTGAACAGCAGAACACTGGGAGTTGGGCCTTGTAGTTTGGTGAGGCACTAGAGCAATCTGGTTGGGAATTCTCAGTGCCTCCCCCTAAACTGCAAAACCCAGAATTACATAGGATGTATCTATAGGAGATAAATGGAATCAAGTGCTATAAATGAGTAGTGTGCAAAGGGCCTAAGAACTGTACACAGTATTTCAGGTGTGGCCACATTCTAGATTTGGTCTATTTATCTGTTGCAAGTAGGTCTCTTTATGTGTAATAATTTTGTCAGATATATCTCAAATTTGCATATTAATTTGATTGTTCTTAGGATTTATTGCCTTTTGTGTGCAGGGCCTGGGATACTCATGGCCTGACAACCCTAATTACTGTATAATTGCTTACCATTGTACTTCGTTTGTCATGTTAATGTCCACCTCTCTCATTTGCTGAGATCAAACTGTACCTCTTCTCTATCCCTCTTTGTTTTCACCACCCCAGGTAGTTGGATGTTACAAACTTGGTGACCTCACTGTTTACCCCTGACTGTACATCAAGAGTAGGAATAATGTGGCCCTCCAGTTGAGGGTGACTACAACTCCCATCAGCCCTAAACAGCATAGCCAATAATGAGTTATGCTGGGAGCTGCAGTCCAACCACATCCAGAGAGCCATACAATCCCTTGTCATACTCTAGATCATCCATGAAGAAGAATAAAAAGCAGTGGTCCCAATACAGAGCCTGGGAGTAATTTACTGTTTACATCACTCTGTTCAAAGACCAGTCAATTTATTCCTCCTTTCAGCTTCCTGTTCCTACTGCTCCACAGGACTTACCTTTGCAGATGCTATGTTGATTCTTCTTCAGAAAGGCTTGCCTTTCATACTACTCAATAATTTTGTCTTTAACAAAGATTTCCACCAGTTTCCCTGGAGCAAATATGAACCTAATCTACAAGGAAATAATTTACAGTTTTATCACTGCTCCATCGGTTTATGACCTTACTTTTATTTTGCTTTTTAGTAACGTAATGCTAAATACTACTCTAATACTTGGTGTTTTATTGACTGATTTCCAACCTGTTGGTACAAAATGTAGTCTTGGGGACAAGTTGTATGTATATTTAAGATTAGCAATTTCACATTTGAATTCTTTAAGAATTCTTGGATGGATATGCTCTGGAGCCAAGGGGGATCTGACTCTATATGCCACACAGTCAGTAAGCTGAGAACCGCCTGAAAATGCTAGTCTAGGCATAAATATTTCCCCTCCATCCTCTCAGTAATGTCAATCACAAAGAGTTTTTCCACTCCTGTGAAGTCTTCTTATGCCGTATTCATGATATTGTTGTCAGCCAGTGATCTATCTACCTCCCTGGCTACATTCCCACATCTGATATATATTTGCAGGCCAGTCCTACCATAGAATAGGAGGGGGGAAATCAAAGGCATAGAATCCACTAAAGGCA
This sequence comes from Gambelia wislizenii, assembly GCA_030847615.1. Lineage (NCBI taxonomy): Eukaryota > Metazoa > Chordata > Lepidosauria > Squamata > Crotaphytidae > Gambelia > Gambelia wislizenii. Next base: position 288,035,442 of record JAUMIR010000003.1, read on the forward strand.
GAGAATCTACTAAAGCTGCTGGACTCATGCTGAGAGAAGATAAAGAATGAGTAGTGTTTTGTCTCGTCCCCCCTCTGCCTTTCTGGTGGATTTCTGTGGAAAGGAATTTGCGGACCCAGACCGTACGACCCCTCCGCCCTTCTGAATAAAACACTTACACATTTGGTTACTTAATGTTGATATATTTGGTTACATCTTCAGAAAACATAGGTTAGATACAGATTAGTAAATACATGGTTTGGCAATAAAAATGGCCGCAAATTTAGCTAGATGGTTGGCGGCAATGTACGGGTCATGATCCCTTCTTGAGCCCACCCATGTGGGCCAAGACCACCCGTCGGTCCATACCGACACCCTGGAGGAGAGGGCTGCTGGCCGAGCCTCCGCTCGACTCCCTCTCCTCCCCTGTAAACAAATGGTTAATCACTAGAGGCGGGGTCTCCCTTGGACTTGAACTAGTGCTTGAACTTGCACTTGACGGAGACCCCTGACCTCACGCCCTATCACTACCCATGACATTCGCCAACAAGGCTTTCCCACCTGGAAATGCCTTCCGCCAACCACCCCTTCATCAACAGGCAGCCCTATAGTCCCGCGAAAGGCCTCTGCTCGGGTGGGGCCATTCACTCGGGCCGTATGTATGTGGCGTAAGCCCTGGACCTCCATCGGCCCAACTTCATGATGGCTTCCCTGACAGGCCCCCTTCTGCTGCCATAGTAGCGGCCCCAATACGGAAGGAATGGCTGCCAAATTCTTCTGCCGGCAGCCCCATCTGCACTAAGGCCTTCTTCAGCACACATATGAACTGATACCTCGTAAGTGGTATCCCATCCTGATGCTGGAAGAGGGGGCCCCTCAATACCCCCCGCACGTGCAAAAAATTCCTGCATACAGGCAACTGGGCATGGAAATGAGTCCGCAATCTTCTGCAGGTGAAGAGTGGCCCCATGGCCGCGCTGGTCAGCCTTTGACTGGCGTATGCGCAGAGTCATGTCCTTGCCGGAGATTGCCACATCGTGCCGCTGCAGCACCCTACCGGACGCATCCCGTTTTGAGGAACACAGCACCTCCCCAACTCTCAGGGCCCCAAAGAATGCCATAGTGTATGCCGTTCTGAAGAGCAGCGCCTCGTAGGTGGAGTGGCAAATGGAAGGCAGCAAGCCTGCCAGCTGGGCAAGCATCTCAAAGGACACCGGGCGCCTCCCGTCCACTGCCCTTGGTGTCACCCTTCTCCAGCCCTCCAGCGCCTTCCTTACCAAGAAGGTATTTCAAGGGTCCCCGTGACCTCTGGACCTGGATTGCCTTGACCTCCCACTGCCACTGGATGATGTGCTAGGTTCCGTGCTCAGGGCCACTGATAGCATCCGCACCTCCTCTCGCACCGTGGGAGGGAGTTCCCTATCCCTGTCCACCTTCTGGACCAGGACGTTCAATATTCCCATAATGTCCCCTAAAGTAGGTGCCGGGGCTCCAAAAGCCTCCACTGGGGAGTGGTGGGCCTTCTGCGGCATCGGTTGGGGCAGTGTCCCAGGTATCAGCTGGCTGGGCCCAGGCTTGCATGCCGGGGGGGACAGCCCCCCTCCCCCCAACTGGCACCCCCCCACTGGGGGTTGCTCCTCAGCAGGAGGTGGCAGGGCCTGCAGGTGTTGTTGTTTTGCTGTGCATTTTGGCCCCATCTCCCAACCCAGCCAGTCAGTTGATGTGATCGTGTTGTGACTCGTGGTTGGGTGCCACTAGCCCTCATGCAAAAGTAATTAGGACCTCGTAGTTTTATTTAGCACCGACCGCCGCCCTGCAAAAGAAAATCATTGCCTGCAATGCCCCCAGCCCAGGCCAAGTTTCCAGGCCCCCCAGGCCACCAAGAGCATGCCCTGCATCACCACGCCAACCCCTGTGGGAGGGGGGTAGTGGCCACCAGCCACAGACTCCGCAGTTGTTCCCCCCCTTTCCCCTCCCCCGATGCTCAGCCCACCAGGGAGGGCATGGGGGAGAGAAAACCCTTGCTGGTGATATGTGGGGGGGACCATGCCCTGTGCCTCCCTAGAGCCCCCCTCCTTCACCCTCCTCTGCATGCTGAATGGGAGGGGGCGCTGCACTCCCTACTGCCTCCATGCCCCACTCTCCCCCACCAACCCAAGAGGGGGGGCAGGGGGTGTCCATCCCAGGGGGAAGGGGGAGGTGACAACAAGCTGAGGCCCCCACCATCACCACTGCCCCTCCTTCCCCCCCAATAGCCATGGCAGTGCCTGCCCCCTCTTCCTTCCACCCCAACTGGGGGAGGGGGTGGCCCAGGGCGGCGTCCAGCCCATGGCCTGGCCACCATCGCACAGGCGCAGTCCCGGCCCGTGACCCCCACCCAGCCAGCCCCCGAGAGTAAGCCTGGGTGGCAAGCAGGGGTGGTGGGTGCCTGCTGGTGGGAGGGCTCCTGGCCCCGCCCTCATGCCGCGCCACGTTGCCACTGCTTGCATGTCTCACAGCAGCAGCAGAAATCCCCCCCCCGCTCAGCCACCCTGACAAAGAGGTGGCGCCGGGGGGCAGCACGGGCAGCCCACAGCCCAGCTGCGGCCACTTGGGCCCCATTCCCAGCCCACGACCCCCACCCCATAGCCCACTGAAGCAGGCTGTGGTGTCAGTGGGAGGGGGACCTGGTGCACGGCGGTATGTCGGGCGGGATCCATTCCCGCGGCCCGCCCAGGTGCCCCTGCCAAGTCGTGCCACTGACTACTGCCCTACCCCCACGTGGTGCCCAGGGTGGGGGATGGTTGCTGGAGGCTGCCAGGAGGAGGGGGGAAGCAGAGCTTGCTGCCTACCTGTCCTCCTGCTCCCCCGCCCCCGACATCCTGCTTCTTCGGCTCCTCGGAGCGAAAGGAGGCGGAGTGCCGATGGAGCTGCTAATTATCAGCTCTGTCACCTTCCCTCTGATGTCATCTGGTCGCACCAGAGCTGGCCGGATGACCCGCCTAACTGGGAGGGCTCCAGCCAATCGGAGGTGAGCAGGCCTGCTCCGATTGGCTGGCTGCCCTCCCACCACCCCTTCCAGCCACAAAGCAACCTGAGAAGAAGAAGGTGGCAATGGTGGCCAACATGGAGGACCATGCGGTCTTCTGCTCCTCCCCCCCCACTCCTTGGCGGTGGGGGGGTTCAAAGGGGGCATCCAGGGGCGCTGGTCAGGCCACAAAAAGGCCCGCCGGTGAACAGCCAAGCCCCCTTATCTACGCAAGGTCCACGGTTAGAATAGATTTACTGATGGGGCACATATGGGGAGAACAGTTTGGTATCCTATTTGAAAACTTTTTCATGTTCTCCCATAGTACACCCAAAGAATGGCCCTCTTTGCCTCTACTAAAGTCAAAGCTGAAGCAAGGGCTCTGGATGTTTTGCTTTGTTTTGTTTTAATAGCTAAGAGGGACTTCTATGATTGGGTACCCCTTTGGAGGGATTTTTGGTCTACTCCCCCCCCAGAGTGAGATCTGTAACATCTTGCAGCTTGTGAGGTGCACTCCCTGGGACAATATGATTCCAGTTCAAATATATTTTTTTTGTTGTTGATCTTAATGTTCCCAGTAAACAGCACCTTTTATTTGCATATCTTACATGCTTGCATTCCTACTGTGCAAATTTGCAGTCCATTTTATTCCCCTTATTTTGATCTTTTCCCTTCATTTAAGAAGGCTTCTTTTCTGTAATAGTTTATTTTACACTGCTCACTAACTATGTCAGTGACCTCTTGAAATTAGTGTTATCTTTCCTAATTCGCAGTATATAGTCTAGTTCACCTTCTTTTAATTTAGTTTTGGGTACTGCCCAAGAGTTTTCTGCAGGGTATTAATCCTATTAATTTTCTGGATTTTTCTCCCCTCCTTTTTTATCAGTTCCTTTGTTTTTCAAAAAGTTTCCTCTTTTGAAATCAAATGTGAATACATTGGACATACTTAGCCATTTTATTCTGATATTCTTATGTTTCACTTTCATATAAAAGTAAACAGAGCCAGTTTCTAGTAGGCTGACAACACCTACATCTTTTACCAGAACCTCGGCACCACTTAGGATTGAGTTCAGAATTTATTCTCTTCTTGTCAACTCCAGAACCAGCTGTCCTATGGCATAATCATTTAAAGTAAGTAGAAATGTTGCCTCTTCGTTTGACCTGAAAATGTATTTATCTGTTCTGTGTGGTAGTAGATATGTTAGTCATATAGTGAATTGATCAGATGTTATCATTATTATTTCAGTAATAAATGTGTGCTGTAGGCTGTATTTCAGAGGAGGGCAATGGCAAACCGCTCTGCATATTCCTTGCCTAAGAAAACCCTATGAAATTCATGGGGTCACCATACATCAACAAAAGATGTGAAGGCACATACATATACAATAAATGTGAGTAGAAAGTGGCAGGGCAATAACTGAGTTATTCGGGGGGGGGTTAAATCACCATTGCAGTTGGAAACATGAAGCACACATCTTTCCCCTTGAAAAGTGGGGTAGGCAGAAGTATTTTTTTTCAAATACTTTTCATGTCTGTTCCTCTCAGTGATAAGTTAGCTTCTTTCATACCATTAGTTTATGGGTGACTGCACTGCTATCCTCTAAAAACTCTCTTCCACTGGTTTAATGTAATTAAGAAACATTTCAATAAACAAACATATACTTCCTCAGAGATAAAACAGCAGTCTTCAGCACCAGCTTCTCAGTCCCATGAAATAGGAATAGGACCACTGCAATTAGCCCATCACAGTTGTATAGGCCATAATAGTGTTGTCATAGCAACTCGTAATAACCTACATAATACAGAACTTATTGTTTCCCTGACAATGAACTCATTATTACTGAATCTGTCCTTAGTGAATGTTTGACATGATGAAAGAAGAAAAGGAAATACAGAATTAATTTTATAAGGTAAAGGATACCCTTTAAATGTGGTCAACAATTTAAAAAAATGTAATTAATTTCAGAAACATGATTCTAAACAGTTCTAGAATACAATTATTACAGATAAATTGGTGTATACAGTTCTGTGGATAACATCTTTTATGTGATGGTTAAAATGTTGGTGAATATTTTCACATCTGTCTGCTATTTTGATAGCCTGATGTAGAGGCAGAGTTTGTCATTTCATAAAAGCAGTAAAATAAAGAACCTAGAATAGCTTGTAAAATGCACGCTCACTTTATTTTCTCTGTCAATATCTTACAAGTTCAAATAACACAAAGGGACAGCAGTCAAAAACCAAGGCCAAAATCAAAATGTACTTGAAAAGCATACAACTGCAACGTGATATGCGTCTTATTTCCCCCCTCGTCTTGCGTGTCACCCATATATATGTCTGCTTGGCTCTCTGACTGCTGCTTTCTACACTCTATAAACAAACTTCAAAGTTGCACCAAGTGAATATTTTGCAGTCAGCTCAGCAGGAAGGAGTGTGCACTCCTGCTGTAGCACTGCTGCTGTAGCAAAGAAAGAAAAAGCCAGGACTCCACCCCTCTCATCTTCTCTGCTACAGCAGGAGTGGAGTATTGCCCTTACAAATAGGGTCAAACGAGGACCAGAAGGAGAAGTGCTTCCCCCTCTGGGCCTTTTGCCCTTGCTTCAACAGAATATGTGACTCCAGTTGCTTCTTTTGGCAAGCAAAAAGAATAAATACAACATGGACAAGGGTAGGGGAAAGCCCACTTACCTAAGGCTTAGTTTTGCTGGTTTTCTTATCCCTGCCCTCTCCCTTTTGATTTACTAAACTTGCACACCAGGGTTTCACACTGTCATAGGAGCGAAATAGTAACTTGTAGAGGTCTAGCATTGATTAGGATTTACTGGCTAATTACTTAAAGGGTGTGTTTTTCTCCAGAGCAATATTCCATTCATATTAACAATGTAATCATACACATATCTACTCAGAAGTAAGCTCCAGTGGGTTCCGTGGAATTTAATAATAATAATAATAATAATAATAATAAAAAATTGTATTTTTAACCTGCCCCTCTGCCCGGCAACCGGGGCGGCATACAGCAAGATTAAAACAACAGCAAGTAAAACAATCCTTCCCAATCCCAACCCTCCCACCCCTTAAAATTAAATTAAACTAATGAAGAATTAAAACAAGGATAAAATACAATAAATAAATAAATAAATAATGACAACAGCGGCAAGGGGACGGGTAAGCAATCAGCTCCACTTGAGCCGGGAAGTTATTCCGGGAAGGCCTGCCGGAAGATTTAAATGTTAAATAGAATTTACTGCTAAGTGAATGCATATAGCATTGTAGCCTAATTGAGACATTCTAAAAGGCCACTGAAATGTGTGGATTTCTTTATGACAATCATGTTTTTCCAACTATATGCTTCTTAATTGATTCCATTCCAGCTAAAAGTATTGCACATTATTTTCCCTACTCCCTACCCCACCCCATGCCATTTTTATCCAGTACATTAGGCTGTGAGACTGATTGGCTCAAGTTGACCACATGAGTGTTATGTTAGGGGAAAACTTGGATTTGACCTAATAATGTACATTGTTCAGAGGCGTGGTTGTGGACACAGAGCTCATGTATCAGAGTAAGCAGTAATTTTGAACAGGGTTTAATAAAGGCATTTTTATTTTATAATACTGTATAATATTTTCTTTTATTCATTCTGCATGCAGACACACAAACAGAATATTGTATTTATTGATGGCTCTTTTTTTCTTTTTCTTATTTAAAGGCTTTCTTAAACTCCATATATAAATTCCAGTGTTTCTCTGCTTACTAATCTTTCGGATTAGTAATTTTTGCCACTCATTGCCTGGCCACACCTATTTAAACAGCACTCCGATGTTGCTCATTTATTTGTGCCCTATTTTCATCTGTGAAACATTGGAGAGATTAATTGACTATATACATAAAGTATATGTTACAGCCTGCAAACAACCTACACATGCCCAACTCCTGGGTCATTCCGTGGCCAGTGGGATAGTGCCAGCCAAACTAAGGGAGCCACTGCTATAAGGAGGTCATAAAACTACAACTGCCTTAGAAACCAGGAGCTGTGCAGGTGTAGTGGCCCAAGTACAATGAGCTCTCAGTATCTGCTCGGGTTTGCTTCCAGCCCCCCTCTTCCTGTGGATACCAAAATCCATGGATGCTCAAGTCCCACTATATATAATATACAGTAACATAGTACAGTGGCATCCCTTATTTAAAATGGTGAACAGCAAAGGTTTGCTTTTTGGATTTTTTTAAATAAATATTTTGAAACCATGGTTGGTTGAATCCATGGATAAAGAATCCATAAAATAATAATAATAATAATTTTTTATTTTTAACACATTCCTCTGCTCGGCAATCGGGGTGGTGTACAACAAGATTCAAACAACAGCAAGTTAAAGCAATCCTTCCCAATCCTAACTCTCCCACCCCTTAAAACTAAATTAAACTAGTAGGGAATTAAAACAAACATAAAATACAATGCAATATACAAAACACAACAAAAAATAGCAATAGCGGCAGGGGAACGGGTAGGCAATCACCTCCACTTGAGCTGGGAAGTTATTCCAAGAAGGCCTGCCGGAAGAGATCCATCTTTAGCGCTTTCTTGAAGCTATCAAGAGTAGTGATAAGATGGATCTTGTCCGGCAGACCATTCCATAGTCTGGGAGCCATAGAAGAGAAGGCCCTCTGGGAGATCTGCGACAGCCTAATTTTCATAGTCTGCAGCAGGTTTCTCCCAGAGGACCGAAGTGTGCATGGGATGAGATGGTCCCAGAGATAAGATGGACCCAAGACATGTAGGGCTTTAAAGGTTAAAACCAACACCTTGTACTGTGCCCGGAAACTGATCGGCAGCCAGTGAAGAGATCTAAGCACCGGTGTTATATGTTCTCTCCTGGATGTACCCGTAATTAACCTGGCTGCCATATTTTGTACCAATTGAAGTTTCCGGGTTAGGAACAAGGGTAGCCCCATGTAGGGTGCATTAGAGTAATCCAGACATGAGGTGACCAAAGCATGTACCACAGTTTCCAGATCCCTTGTACCCAGGTAAGGGCGCAGCTGGTGTATCAGCCAAAGCTGATAACAGGCACTCCTGACCGTTGCACTCACCTGACTAGTCATGTGAAGTGACGAATCTAGGAGTACCACCAAACTGTGAACACAGTCCTTGGAGGAGAGTGTGACTCCATCCAGGACTGGAAGTTGTATTCCCAGACCTGGTTTCAGGCCTGTGACTATCAGTACCTCCGTTTTGTCTGGATTTAGTCTCAATCTGTTTTTCCTCATCCAATCCATTACCGCTCTAAGACAGTCATTGAGAGGAGAGACACCATCTGAAGTCTGAGCCAATGATCTGGTCATGGAAAAATATATCTGAGTGTCATCAGCGTACTGATGACACCGAGCTCCATGCTCTGGATGATCTCTCCCAGCGGCTTCATATAAATGTTAAATAGCATCGGGGATAGGATGGCACCCTGAGGGACGTCGCAATTAAGCTCAATTCTGGAAGCACAACTGTCCCTGAGCCTCACTCACTGGGATCTGCCCGAGAGAAAGGAACGGAACCACAGCAGAGCAGTGCCTCCAGTTCCTAACCCTCTCAGGTGATCCAAGAGGATGGAGTGATCTATAGTGTCAAAGGCTGCTGAGAGGTCCAAGAGCACCAGCAGGGTCACACTACCCTTGTCAATGCTCAGGTGGAGGTTGTCCGTTAGAGCAACCATGGCAGTCTCAACTCCATATCCTGTCCTGAAGCCGGTTTGAAATGGATCAAGATAATCGGTTTCATCCAAGTTGGCTTACAGTTGGGAAGCAACTGCCCTCTCGATCACCTTGCTTTAAAAACGTAGCAAGGACACTGGTCTGTAATTGTTCCTGTCCGGGGGGTCCAGGGAAGGTTTTTTCACGAGTGGCTTAACCGCTGCCTCCTTTAAACAAGATGGTATGATACCTTCTCTGAAGGACGCATTGATTGTATCCTGTAGGAATATTCTCATTGCGTCCGCCCCTCAGGACGACCAGCCAAGATGGACAAGGATCAAGAGGGCAAGTCGTCTTCCTCACTCCTCCAAGGAGCTTGTCCACATCATCGGTACTCACCGATTGAAACTGATCCAGTAAAATGCCATCAACGGAGTTGTTGAACAGCTCATCTATGGATTCTGTCAGAACATTGGCGTCCAAGTCGGCTCTTATCCGAGAGATTTTATCTGCAAAGTAGATGTGAAATGCATCACAGCAGGCTGTCGATGGGTTAAGTAGGGGGTTTGGCGCAGGAGGGACCTGCGTCAGCTCCCCCACCACCTTAAACAGCTCTGCTGGACAGGACTCTGGAGACGCAATATGTGCAGAACAGAAGCATCTCTGTGCTCCATGTATTGCCTCCTGATAGGAATCAAGAGGCTTCCTATGGCGAATTCTGTCGGATAAGAGTCGAGTCTTCCGCCATTTGCACTCTAGCCATTGTCCAGTTCGCTTCATCCTCCTAAGCTCCTTTGTGTATCAGGGCTTATGATTAGAGGCAGGTTGGAAAGGATACTTGGGAGCGATTGTATCGATAGCCTTGGTAAGATTGGTATTCCCGATACTGACCAAAGCCTCGACAGAATCACTGGCGTTACCAACTATTAAACCCTCTAGGGCTTTCTGGAAACCAATTGGTTCCATTAGCCTTCAAGGACGGACCATTCTAGTGGGCTGCCACCCCCGAGGGGCAGACAGTGGCTCTTAGTTCCATCTTGGTTCCATCTCGACCAGGAAGTGAACTGTCCATGACAATGTGGAAGTTTTTGTAACCTCCGCCCACGGATATTCCTGTTCCGTACTGAAAATTGCATTGAGGGTATGACCTGCACAATGTGTGGGCCCGTCAACCAATTGGGATAGGCCCATGTTTGTCATGCTTTCCATGAACTCCCGAGCCGCACCGGTTAGATTTGACACGTTGGTCTCAAGTGGGATGTTGAAGTCTCCCAAAACCAAAAGTCTGGGTGACTCCAGCAACAACTCAGAGATCAGCTGGGTCAGCTCGATTAGGGAGTCTGTTAAGCAACAGGGTGGTCGGTATACCAACAGAATCCCCATACTATCCCTGGTTTTCAGGCTAAGGTAAATGCACTCGATGCAAGCTGTTTTCTGGATAGGCTTCCTGGTCAAGGTTAAGTTGTTTCTATGAAGATGCTCCATGAATATGGAGGCCTGACTGTATAGAGCCTATATACATGGGGTATATAACTACCCCATGCTCTAGGCATATAGCTGTAAGATGGGCAGGTTTGGACCTAGAAACCTGGGTCTGATTTGGCAGAGACAGTCCTGATGAATCCTCTGCCATCCCATTTTTTCAGTTGCCTTTAGTGTCTCACAGTTTCTCTCTCCTTTCTCCCGCTATGGAGATTTCACACAGGCTATATATCCCATGGCAGGAACAGAACAGGGTCGGGAAAGGTTTTCCTTTCAGACTATGTCGACCCCCTTCTGTCCTGAATCTGTCCTGCTCCCGTACCTCTTCTGGAATAATGTATTCACAATGTTTCTTCGTGAATAGACCACCCATTCCATGTATGTCACGGAATCATGGGTGTGCGAACAGGAGCCCCGTTCCTCTTCCAAAATGACAGCTGCAGAGGGGAGGTCCATGCTGAGCACTTCCAGGCACTATCTGGACATCCAGGTAAGTGGCACCCTTTATTTTACCCTCCCTGTTTTGATTGTGTAATTTAAAGTGTGTTTTTGTGCTTGGTGAACTGATTTTATTTTTGGGGGGTATTTTTGAATTCACCACCCAGCCTTTCTCTTGAGAGAACGACCATGATTTCAGCCGGCTGGTCGTAAATACAGCCTTATGACAGCTGTATAGCGAGGGGAGAGGGAGTCCATTCCTGCCATGGAATTAAGGTAAGTGTGTGAAAGATTTACCTTATTCTGTGGCAGGAACAGGAGAGGAGGTGGCGGGGCAGTAACGGGGCATTTTGGCCCCGTGTGAAAATCTCCTTCCCCCTTTCTGGCCTCACTTTACTTCAGTTGCTACAAGCTGAATTCAAAATGCAAAAGTTGTTTGTGCTCAATTAATTTAGGACTTTATCAGACTCCCCCTTTAAAGCACTCTTTTGCTGGCATTTTTTAAAAATCCATTTTTAAAAACGCTCCCCCCGCACTTAATTCTAATCCCAGCAAAGGCAGCTCTGGCAATGAAAGAAGAAGGGAACAGACCTCTGTTCACTTCCTCCTTTGAAATCCTGCAGAATATTGCAAGACTTCATCACACGGGAAATTTAAAAAAAAACACAAAGATAACACTTAAAAAGTTTTTAAAAGCACAAAAACACACTTTAAAATTTACAAGTAACCTGAGGAGGGTCATAAAAAGTGTGTCACTTACTTGGATGTCACGAACTCATCCAGAAGTGTTCGAGTTGGTCTGGCCACGGACAGGGTAAGTACGGGGGGGCAGAACCATGAGGTTTCACACACTGGATATGCCAGCAAAAAAACAGCAGGGGGGGAGCAATTGACTGCTTAAGCCATCAATTAAAAAGTATAGGCTTTTAAGGGGACATAACCACAAAAGGGCAAGGTTGTGTGGTCCACGTGCCCTTTTGTAGTTACGTGGCATCATTATGATGTCTTATTCTGTGCGTCTGATAAAGTCCATAGTATGGGGAGGGGAGACAAGGAGAAAGCAGAATCTTGCCCTTCCCAGTAGGCTCAGGCAAAACAAACCACTGCAGCCTCTCCCAGATAATCTGTTCTTCCTCCTGAATAATTTTTGCTGTCCTGACCACACTCTGAGGTTGCTTGGCCACACATCTCCCTGTTTTCATATGCACAATGTTGGAAGGTGTGGACCTGCCAGCTAATCCCACCTGCCCTAGTAGTTTACACTCACACTCCCCTTGGAAAATGGTAGGTGACAATGTATTGCAATCTTGCAGGACCCCCTATTCCTCCTAGCAAAGTGGATGTTTTATTAATCAACACTTTGGTCCCAAAATGAGGGTAAGTGTAAGGATAGAGATGCCCCATAAAAAAAAAATTAAAAATGTTCTCACATCTTTTAGGAAAGCCTTTGGAGAGAAAATAACCCTGCAGGCGAGAGAAGCTGGCTTAGTGAAAGCGCCTGTTGCTCATCTGTAATTATATTCAAAGCCCATAATTGTGACAATCAGCTTATTTGGACTGCTAATTTGGGATAACAAATGTTACAGATTTCACTTAATGTGATCAGGGAGGTGTGAGGTAAAAGCAGAAAACAAGAGCCTTGGAATACAGATGTTCTGTTTGGCCTTGGTTTATAGAGAAATGCTGGAGGAAGATTTAAAGTTTAAATGTATTTCACAACAGTTTAAAATATTGTTATTGTGTTACTTTAGCAACTGCAGTCTGTTTAAGCTTTTTTAAAAATCCTATTAATTAGATTTTTCCTTCTTGACATTTATCAATTTCACTTGTTTTACATGTTTTATTTAAAAACATTCTGTGAATGGTTTGGAAGAAAATTTCCCTGAATAATTTATACATGGGGAAATATATACTTAGAACTATAATCCTGCACATAATGTACCTGGAAGAAAGGGCAGCTGAACTCAGTGGAGCATCCATGTATGAAATAGACATGCATAAGACTGTGTGGTAAGACAGTTTGCTTTCTGAACTATTAATATGATTGCCTGGTCACTTGTCCCCCAGTTTCAAGAAAATGTGCTGATTTTCCATGATTCTCACTATATATATTGATTGCAGATATTTTGCTTGCAAATTTACAAAACATATTTATATATTGCTCACTATGCATATATTTATATATTCATGAATGTATCATAACTGCAATGTCTGATAATTATTTTAATGGCTGAATTGTTTAAAGTTGTTTTTAACAATGTTGGCTTTAGTGAGAAACAAGCTAGAAGTGCAATAAATAACAATCTCTCTGGCTTTTCTTAGCAAACGAAGATTCAGGAAGGACTCATCCCGCGCTTTCTGCAAGTGCACTGATGACTAAAAAGGCCACTCTGAGATAAACAAGTCCGGTTGCAGAAAGCACAGCAGAAGGTCTCCTTGGGTGATGGTTCCGGGTTGTGATTCTTTCTGTGTTGCCGTTTCTCTTCAACGCTTGTTCAGCGTGAGTTCTCAAATAAGTCTGCAGCATTGTGGATAGTGCGTCTCCGTGCCTTCCGATGTGAGGCCAGGGCGGACCATTGTTGGTGATCAATTTGGCCGAGCCTGAGATGTTGTTTCAGGGAGTCCTTGTATCACTTTTTTGGAGTGCCCCTCTTACGCTGACCTGTGGCGAGTTCACCGTAGAGTACTATTTTGGGGAGGCAATGGTCCTCCATCCTAGAAACGTGCCCTGCCCAGCACAGCTGTGTTCTCAATATCATGGCCTCAATGCTGGTGATCCCTGCTTGCTCAAGGACAGCAACATTCGTCACATAGTCAGTCCAGTGTATATTTAGGATTGTGCATATACAGTGCTGATGAAAGTGTTTGAGGAGTCATAAGTGGTGACGATAGGTGACCCATGTTTCAGACCCATAAAGGAGAATAGACAGTACAATGGCTCTATACACATTGATTTTTGTGCTTCGCCTCAGGTTTTTATTATTCCAGACTCTTTTATAAAGTCTTCCAAATGCACTACATGCCTTTCCTAATCTGTGATTGATATCTCTTTGTCAATCTTGGCATCTGAGGAGATGATGCTTCCGAGGTAGGTAAACTGCTGAATGGACTTAAGCACAGATTTGCCTACGGCAATGTGGGGATGGCGGTGTTCATCCTGTTGTGCAGGCTGATAGAGAACTTCCATTTTCTTCAAGTTGACTTCCAGCCCAAACAGCTCTGCAGCTGTTGCAAAGCAGGATGTTAGGTGCTGCAGAACTGGTTCTGTGTGGGCAAGAAGGGCAGCAGCAGCAGCAGCGAAGAGCAGCTCACGGACTAGATGTTTAGAGTCTTAGTGTGAGCCCCCAGACGGCTTAAGTTAAACAAGCTACCATCAATACGGTAACGTATATAGATGCCGTCTTCATCTTCAAACTCTGCCGTAGCCCTTTGGAGCATCATGCTGAAGAAAATTGTAAATAAAGTTGGAGCAAAAACACAACCTTGCTTCACTCCATTAGTTATTAGAAAGGGCTCTGAAAGAGCATCACCATATCTGACTTGACCGTGCTGGCCCTCGTTTAGCAAGATAATCGTTTTAAGGAATTTGGGGGAACATCCTAGTCTTTCCAGGATCTGCTACAGACCTTTTCTACTCACAGTGTCGAAGGCTTTGGTGCGGTTGACAAATGTTACATAGAGACTCTTGTTCTGTTCTCTACATTTCTCTTGCAGTTGTCTAAGGGCAAATACCATATCTGTAGTACTCCTATTGGCTCTGAAGCCGCATTGCTTTCAGGAAGAAGTTATTCTGCAATAGCAGGAACTAATCTGCTCAGGAGTATCCTTAAAAGGATTTTTCCAGCAATAGAGAGCAGTGTTATGCCTCGATAGTTTGAGCAATCAGATTTTGCTCCTTTTTTCATGTACAGGGTGATGATGACTGCATCTCACCACCTGGCTGGGAAGGGTGAGCTTTTGCTTGGGAGCCACACCCCTTCTTCCACCCTGGAGCTACAAACATGCTTATAAGCTGAGTGTCAAGACCTGGCTAGGAAGGGTGACGGTGCGGGAATTGAGGTCGTGTGGGGGAAAGGAAGGTATGGCGGCAACAGAGTGAACAAATGTTACAAAAGAAGAAGGGATCGATGTTTAATATCTATCCCTTCTTCAGTTCACTCTGTTTCCCAGAATAATTTGGAGAGCTTACCACCTTTTCGACAGCCCTTTACTCTGCTCCTTTGCAATGTCAGGTCGGTTAAAAATACGACTCATATTATACATGACCTCTTAGTGGATGAGGCCCGCCGATCTGGCATGCTTTACCGAGACCTGGCTGGGAGATGTCGGCACTGAGGCATGGGAGCGGGCTCTCCCGGTTGGGTATACGGTCCGTGAGCAGATAAGGGAAAGGGGCCAGGGGGGCGGTGTGGCCTTGGTTCATGGAAACAACTTAACCTTGGCCAGGAAGCCTATCCAGAAAACAGCTTGCATCGAGTGCAAATACCTTAGCCTGAAAAACAGGGATAGTTTGGGATTCTGTTGGTATACCGGCCACCCCATTGCTTAACAGACTCCCTAACCGAGCTGGCCCAGCTGACCTCTGAGTTGTTGTTGGAGTCACCCAGACTTTTGGTTTTGGGGAACTTCAACATTCCACTCGAGAGCAGCTTGTCAAATCTAACCGGTGCGGCTTGGGAGTTCATGGAAACCATGACAAACATGGGCCTATCCCAATTGGTTGACGGGCCCACACATTGTGCAGGTCATACCCTCAATGCAATTTTCGGTACGGAACAGGAATATCCGTGGGCGGAGGTTACAAAAACCTCCACATTGTCATGGACAGTTCACTTCCTGGTCGAGATGGAACCAAGATGGAACTAAGAGCCACTGTCTGCCCCTCGGGGGTGGTGGACCCATTAGAATGGTCCGTCCTTGAAGGCTAATGGAACCAATTGGTTTCCAGAAAGCCCTAGAGGGTCTAATGGTTGGTAACGCCAATGATTCTGTCGAGGCTTTGGTCAGCATCTGAAACACTGATCTTACCAAGGCTATCGACACAATAGCTACCAAGCGTCCCTTCCAGTCCGCCTCTAATCATAAGCCCTGGTACACAGAGGAGCTTAGGGGGATGAAGCGAACTGGACAACGGCTAGAGAGCAAGTGGTGGAAGACTTGACTCTTATCCAACAGAACTCGCCATAGGAAGCCTCTTGATTCCTATCAGGAGGCAATACATGCAGCACAGAGATCCTTCTGCTCTGCACGTATTGCGTCTCCAGAGTCCTGTCCAGCAGAGTTGTTTAAGGTGGTGGAGGAGCTGACGCAGGCTCCTCCTGCGCCAAACCCCCTACTAAACCTGTCGACAGCCTGCTGTGATGAATTTCACATCTACTTTGCAGATAAAATCTCTCGGATAAGAGCCGACTTGGACGCCAATGTTCTGACAGAATCCATAGATGAGGTGTCCAACAACTCCATTGATGGCATTTTACTGGATCAGTTTCAATCGGTGAATACCGATGATGTGGACATGCTCCTTGGAAGAGTGAGGAAGACGACTTGCCCTCTTGATCCTTGTCCATCTTGGCTGGTCGTCCAGGGGGGACGCGTTGAGGGTATTCCTATGGGATACAATCAATGCATCCTTCAGGGAAGGTATCATACCATCTTGTTTAAGGAAGTGGCGGTTAAACCACTCCTGAAAAAACCTTCCCTGGACCCCCCGGACAGGAACAATTACAGACCAGTGTCCTTGCTACCTTTTTAAAGCAAGGTGATCAAGAGGGCAGTTGCTTCCCAACTCCAAGCCATCTTGGATGAAACCGATTATCTTGATCCATTTCAAACCGGCTTCAAGACAGGATATGGACTTCAGGCTGCCATGGTAGCTCTAACCGATGACCTCCACCTGAGCATTGACAAGGGTAGTGTGACCCTGCTGGTGCTCTTGGACCTCTCAGTGGCCTTTGACACTATAGATCATTCCATCCTCTTGGATCGCCTAAGAGAGTTAGGAATTGGAGGCACTGCTCTGCTGTGGTTCCGTTCCTTTCTCTCAGGCAGATCCCAGAGAGTGAGGCTCGGGGACAGTTGCTCTTCCAGAATTCAACTTAATTGTGGCATCCTTCAGGGTGCCATCCTGTCCCCGATGCTATTTAACATTTATATGAAACTGCTAAGAGAGGTCATCCGGAGGCATGGAGCTCGGTGTCATCAGTATGCTGATGAAACTCAGATATATTTCTCCATGGGCAGATGGTCAACTCAGAGTTCAGATGGCATGTCTCCTCTCAATGACTGTCTTAGAGCGGTAATGGATTGGATGTGGAAAAACAGATTGAGACTAAATCCAGACAAAACGGAGGTACTGACAGTCACAGGCCCGAAACCAGGTGTGGGAATACAACTTCCAGTCCTGGATGGAGTCACACTCTCCTCTAAGGACTGTGTTCGCAGTCTGGAGGTACTCCTAGATTCGTCGCTTCACGTGACTAGTGAGGTGAGTGTGACGGTCAGGAGTGCCTGTTATCTGCTTTGGCTAATACGCCAGCTGTGCCCTTACGGGATACAAGGGATCTGGAAAAACTGTGGTACATGCTTTGGTCACCTCATGTCTGGATTACTCTAATGCACTCTACATGGGGCTACCCTTGTGCCTAACCCGGAAACTTCAACTGGTACAAAATATGGCAGCCAAGTTAATTACGGGTACATCTAGGAGAGAGCATATAACACCTGTGCTTAAATCTCTCCACTGGCTGCTGATCAGTTTCCAGGCACAGTACACGGTGTTGGTTTTAGCCTTTAAAGCCCTACATGGCTTGGGTCCATTTTATCTCCGGGACCGTCTCATCCCATATGATCCCCCCCCCACGCACTTCGGTCCTCTGGGAGGAACCTGCTGCAGACTATGAAAACTAGGTTGTCGCAGACCTCCCAGAGGGCCTTCTATTCTATGGCTCCCAGACTATGGAATGGCCTGCCAGACGAGATCCATCTTATCACTACTCTTGATAGCTTCAAGAAAGTGCTAAAGACGGATCTCTTCCGGCAGGCCTTCTCGGAATAACTTCCCAGCTCAAGTGGAGCTGATTGCCTGCCCGTTCGCCTGCCGCTATTGCCTTTATTTATTTATTTATTTATTTATTTACTGTATTGTATTTTATCTTTGTTTTAATTCTTTATTAGTTTAATTTAGTTTTAAGGGGTGGGGGTTAGGATTGGGAAGGATTGTTTTTAACTTGCTGTGTTTTAATCTTGTTGTACACCACCCCGGTTGCCAAGCAGAGGGGCGGGTTAAAAATAAAAATCTATTATATTATTATTATCCTGGAGATCTGATGGCAGTTCCGCTTTTTCCCAGCAATTCACAAGGAGTTCGTGGAATTTATTGTGGAGTACATGACCTCCATATTTCCAAACTTCAGGTAGGATTCCATCAATCCCAGCTTCCTTGCCGTTTTTCATCTGCTGTATGGCCTTAAGGGTCTCTTGCAAAGTGGGAGCTATGTCCAATTCATTTTTCATTGCTTTTTGTATCATATGTTGGATAGCTGAGCCTTGGACTACTCAGTTGGCACTAAAGAGATTTTGAAAATGTTCAACCCATCAATTCAGGATGGAGGCTTTATCAGTAATTAATGTTTGTTCATCTGTACTGTATAAGAGAGAGAGATAAGGAGTGTTGGACCTGATAAGTAGGTCCAAACACTGCCTTAAGAGCTTCATAAAATCCTCTAGAATCCCCCAGATCTGCACAGTGTTGTGTCTTTTCTGCTATATTGATCCACCACTTGTTCTGCATGTCTCGGAATTTTTGTTGATGTTTATTACACGTGAGATGGAAAGCTGCTTTTCTTACATGGCAAGTTGGCTGGGCGAGGTATGCCTGGTGAGCAGTTCTCTTCTTTGCCAGCAGCTCCTGGATCTCTTTTTTGTTTTCATCAAACCAGACTTGATTTTTCTTGGTGGAGAACCCGAGGGATTCTTCCGCAAACTGGAGGATACTGTTTTTGATATGTTGCCAGAGCACTGTAGGAGAAGGATCTGTAAGATGGTCTTCAAGTTTTGTTTGCAGGTTTGCCTGGAAGTTGTCTCTCATGGTAGCTTGTTGAAGATTGTTGACTTAGCGTTTCTTCTTTAAGATGCCACCCCTCTTAGATTTGAACTTAAGGTGAAGATTTAGTTTACATCTTATGAGGCAATGATCTGTTTGGCATTCTGCACTGGGCATCACTCGAGTATGACGGCTTCTCTGGCGGACTAGAATGAGGTGCCAATGTTTGGATCGGGGATGCATCCAGGTTGTCTTCAAGCTATCTTTCTGCTGAAAGATTGTGTTTGTAATAGTCAGTTGTTGTTCTGCACAGAACTCTAGCAAGAGGTGTTCATTATCATTGCAATTTACAACACCATGCTCGCCTAAGACATCTTTCCAGGCTTCGGAGTCCTTACCTACTCTGGCATTGAAGTCACCAAGGATAATAATTTTATCTTCTACAGGGACCTTTTGTATGAGTTGGTGTAGGTCTATGTAGAATTTGTCTTTCTCTACAGGGTTGGCTTGCATAGTTGGGGCATATATACTGAAGAGAACAACATGTGGGAGGCGTAAGGAAATAATGCGATCAGAGTGACCTGTTGCCAAGGTTTCAAGTTTGGAGGCAATGGAGTTTTAATCATAAAGCCTATTCCTGAAAGATGTTTTTCAGTTTTGGGTTTGCCAGACGAGTAAAGTGTGTAGCTGGCGCCATGTTCTTTAAGGCTGCCTTCCTCATGGAGACAAACTTCACCAAGGGCAGTGATGTCAATATTAAGTTGTGATAGTTCATGGGCTATTAGGGCAGAACGACGCTCAGGCCATCCACTATCTTCAGAGTCTCGCATGGTTCTGATGTTCCAGCATGCAAGTGTCAGTTTATTTACACCTTTGGAGGCCAGTGTGTGCCTTTGTTTCTTTGCCTTGGTTTGACCGCATCAGAAGATTCCCGTTGGCCGCAGCTAGCCAACCAGGTAGTTGGTGATGAGCTTTCATTAGGCCACCTTTTCTAGGCCCCTCTCCATTTGGAGCAAGCAATGCTCTCCTTAAAAAAGGCTGCTTGGTCGTTCAGGATCCTGCCGAACAAGACTGTCATCTCCCGGGTCAGCCTCGAGTGACCAATGTCCTGAACCGCCTGCATGCAGGGTTGGGGCTGCGGCTTCCAGTGCATCTTTACACCTGCCGTTTCGTCCCTCGCCTATCACTACAGGGCTTTTTCGGATTTGGATTTATCCTTTGAGCCTGTGCAATTAATTTTTCTGGTGGAGTGCAGCATGCACAGAACTGGCCTCACCCTTTAAACCAAAGGTTCATCTGCTGTGGCCTTGCAATCATGGACAGTAGCAGTGAGGTCCTCGGGCTGCAGGTTTGATTAGAGTTTCCTTCTCTTAAATGGTTGACCTTACAGGGTTGGACGAGCACCATCTTCCGGGGTTTGGGATTAGAGTTTTCCTTCTCCTAGGATGGTTGCCATAAGGCTAGAGAGCCCATCCTGCCCTTTGACGCTCTTTGTCAGACCCTTCGGTTTTGACCTGTCTGGCATGGGAGACCCTACCGGTGGCTATTATGCCACCACCAGCATAGCTCAAAACATCATTAGGGTACACAAGCCTCTCTCCCACAACAAGGGGGCATCAATGGAGAATAAATAATATTAACACGATTAATGTGGTTTGTAATTAACTGTTATTGGAGATTATCAGACATCCTTAATATGGTGTTCCAGGAACCCCAGGATATCGCCAATGGGCCAACTTTTCATATGACATCCTCGTCCTGTGCCCTTTCTGTTTCACTCTCATTCTTTTTTATTGATTGCTTAAGCTATCAATAGATCACCAATTCCATTTCTGTCACAGAATCACGGGGAAGCACAGGTTCCCCATTATGCTGTTGTGATGCCATCCGCAGTGGGAGGTCAATGCCAAACACTTCTGTGTGCGATCAGGACATCCAGGTAAGTGTCACACTTTTTTCCCCTCCCTGGGTTACTTGGGTTTTTTTAAATGTGTTTAGCTACTTTGTTTTAATTTAGAGTGTGTATTCTTGCTTTAAACCTTAAATTTCCTGCGCTATCGTTCTCTTGTGAGAATGTCTTGGGATTTCAAATAAGGAAGTGAATGAGGCTCGGCGAGAGCTCCATTCATTTCCTGGACTGCTGGAGAGGAGTGGAGCAGTTTCTGTCGGGTTAGAAAGATAGGGCTGAAATATTTTTAAAAAAATACTACAGGGATGGGAGTGAGGCAGAAAATAGCTGGCGAGACAGCGATGCTATATATGGTCCCCATCTGAAAATGTCCATTGTCTTCCTGTTTCTGCTGATTGTCCAACAAAACCTAATAGTGTTAATCCAGTTGTATGTCCCAACTGGAGTAGACCCACTGATGCAATGACAAATTGGTAAGTCAACATGGATGTAAGCTCCTTTGATTCAGGGGTTCCACTCTAGTTAGAGCTTCCAGTTGGATTTAGGCCAATATATGTGTGTTCTTTTGTTGCTCAGTGAAGATCAAAAAAAGTACTTGTAATAAAGTACACTGAGGGTGTATCCAAATGGATTGAAAAGTCCTAGATTTGGGGTGCATCTACACTGTAGAAATAATTTAGTTTGACACCACTTTAACTGTTATTGCTCTATCCTACAGAATCCTGGGATCCATAGTTTTGTTAGGCACCAGCACTCTTTGGCAAAGAAAGCTAAAGGCCTTGTAAAACTCCAAATCCCAGGATACCATATGATGGTGCTACAGCACTGAAAGTGGTGTCAAACTGCATTATTTCTACAGTGTAAGTAAAATAAATTTTTCTTTTAGTTTTTTAAGAGGATGAGTGTACTTGACCATCCAATAGGTAAGGCATGGTATTAGGGGAATAATATTTTAGCACATGGTAATATGGGTATGTGTCTTGTATATAAGTTGAACCATCTGTATTTGTTGTATGGCCTCATTGCACACAAACTCTACTATTACTATTCACATGTAAACTCTAATTTCAACCTTTCTTCCATCCAGCTGTTTGCACATCCCACTCTGTTGTATTCTCGTTATGTTTGAGTTTACTGGTTGCTTTGGAATAGGTGGAAGTTCAAAACATTTGTATGCTCTAAGTTTCTATTCTCAGAACATTTATCAGAAAAAAAGAAATTCTGAGATATTTCATCTCAGCCTTAAAGAAAGCTCCAGCCATTTGTGACATTCTGAAAAATACCTTTGTGTCTGTTCACAAGGACACAAAATCAATATAATAATGGCAACTTGTGGTGATTGCTTTCCTAAAATAGGAATATTTTAACAGAAGCTGCTTTCTTTCTGTATTCACTTGCTGAAGCCTGAAGCCAAAATTCATTGCATCTCATTACAAATAGCTATCTAATTTCCCTTAAACAGTAAACTTGAACTAATATCAGTGTAATTGACCTCCAGCACTTGAAGCAGAAGCACACATAATAGAAATTATACTTCAGAATTTGACTATAATGTAGACTTGTGAAATTAAACAAATGAACTTCAGATTAAAATGTATCTGTATCACAAACTAGCTGATATGAATTTATGTCGATATGACCAGAAGGGAATTGGTAAAATGGTAGTGAGTTGGACTGGTTACAGCAGAGAGGCAATAATGCGAGAGAGAAGTTAATCAATATGTTAGTTAAAGAGGGCATTTGAAACAGTGTGTGGGTTTCAGAATAAAAAGGAATGGAAGCTACAGCATGGATTCTACTTTAAATTTATATTGCAAATGTGGGGAGCTATTTTTGGCTCAAGGATCAAATTGACTTTGGGCAAGTATGTTGTAAGTGTTGGGCTACTCCCCTGCTGGCATGTGCTCCTTTGATATGATTACATAGGCCCCACCCACACATGTTAGTCATACATATATGCATATACTTCTACAAGCATGTGCATATTCGTACATTGCATATGATGTTATGCCTCTTCAAGTTGACTCTATCTTCTGGCAACCTTCTCCTAGGGTTTTCTTGGCATGATTCATTCAGAGGAGATTTGTCATTGTCTTTTTTACAGCTGAGAGAGTGTGACATCCCAAGGTCACCCAGTAGGTTTCCATGGCTAAGTGGGGATTTAAACCCTGGTCTCCCACAGTCCTAGAACTTTATCACACAAGGCTGCTAAAGCAGCGTTTCAGCAGGATGGTAATGAATTTGGCCACTACTGTTCAGACGATGTCATGGCTATCCTGTTGGTGCTTAGCATTCTAGTCATTACTGTTGCACCCCTTTCAATTGAGAAAACCCCGTCAATACCTGCCAAAATTGCTATTGTTCTGCTGCAGACCTTGGTGCGATAGATCCCTTTGTTCTGAGATGACTGCAGTCACTGTGGCATGAGGGAGCCTGATTCTCCTCCTCTCCCCCCTCGCCCCCTCCCCCTCACTATTCCAAAGCAGCATTTGGAATAGCATTTGGAATAATAGCATTCGGAATATTCCAAAGCAGCATTTGGAATAGTGAGGGGGAGAATCAGGTCTTCTCATGCCACATGACTGCAGTCATCCCAGAACTGAAATGAAGGGACCTGTCACACCAGGGAGGTCCCAAAAGAGCAGAGTCACACAAATGAAGGGAGGTGTGATAATTAACATTTTATAACATACATGTTTCCATTTCCTTTAATAACATAATTACCACAAGACATAAGGCTGGTGTGATAATGTCCCTAATCTAACACTCAAACATCATGTGGTTTCTTCCAACTCTATGATTCTATTCTATTCTATTCTATTCTATTCTATTCTATGTTAAAATAAATAAATAAATAACCATGGTGTGCATATCTACTCAGACAGAAGACTTACTGTGTTTAATAAGATTTACTCCTAATTAAATGTATACAGTATAGGATTACTATAGGCTGCAGCTCTAAACATTGCCAACTAGAGAGTAAACCATAGTACTAAATAAATAAACATGGTTAGGATTGTGTTGCGAGTATGTTAAAATCCCTCTTTCCAAGCTTTATAATTTTATCTTCAGTATCATGTAGGTAAATAAATTGCAAATAAATAAATAAATTTTAAGCAGGAAGTTAAGGTGAAGATGAACCCAAACACATTGAACTCTTGGGATTTTTTTTTCCTGGACTACAAGAAATTGAACCTCTATTTTAGAATACTGATGCTGAATTTGAACCAGGAAAAAAAAGGGGGGGGGGGGTTAACAAGTTTAGAATAAATGTTCATGTCAATGCCAGAACAGCTGGTCTGCTCCACTAACTGACTCTTCCAGAACCAGAATGAACAGATAAAAGTGAAATAAATATTTGGGAAAATGAACAGATAATTCAGCACATGTGATGAGGAATATGGTGTGCTGTGGGTGGGATGAGGGCAGCAACATTTGTTTGCCAAATTCTTAGAACTTTTTGTTATTTTCTTTGATGCATACTTCACAGTACTTACTTCTGATACTTAGGACCCTTTCATACTACATAATTACAGCAGTGTGCTTCCACTTTAATAGAATGCACATATCTTATGGAATCCTGGGGTTTATAGTTTGGAGAGGCACTAGAGCTCTCTGGCTGAGAGTTCTAAATGCCCCTCTCTAGACTTCAGTTCCTAGGATTCTGCAGCACAGAGGCATGGCAGTTAAAATAGAATCATAGTGATACAACTGCATAGTGTGAAAGGGGACTTAGGGCTTGTTTGTGCTAGGGATAAAAGTCTGATTGAAATTCAGATTACTTTGGCCCAGAGCTTTGTTTGATGAAATTTGGGCTACTCTGGCCTGGACTTAAGCACCACCCCTTGGATAAAACCCAAATCTGGTTCACCTTGATTTTTACTCCCAGTGTAGCTGCTTGCTCTGACCTCAGAATGAGTGACTACACAAGGGCTCTGCCTTCCCGGCATGGGCCACTCGTTCTGTGGGAAGAAAAGTGGTGGTGCCTGGCACGCTTACTCGCTCTGACCTCAGAATGAGCAGCTGCACACAGAGCTCTTCCATCCTGGCATCCTGAGATCAGAACAAGCTGCCACATGCTGGGAAGGGGGGAAATTGCAGCGGCTGTGTTACGGCCACAAGAGGTCCTTTTAGTCAGGTAGTGTTTAAGATTTTCCAAGACAAGTGACAGGCAAAAAGGCACAGAGAGACCAAATTTGGTTGTCAGTCACTATGCATGTAACATTTATTTAGACATAAGACATTAAACATTCAGTTAAGTATCAAGAGCTCTTTTTCCATTCACACACACACACTCACATACAACTCCCTTGATCCAGTGATCCACGAAGGTCAGATGGCCTGTTGCTGCGGGTTCAGGAACCATGAAAGCAAAGCCGAAAATGTCCCACTCTTATACCATTTCCATCTCCTTCCTTGAGAACTGCATGCTTTTCAAGCTGGCATGATCTCATGACAGTTCCTTAGGCAGATCAAGGTGTGTTCCATGTTCCCTCAGAACTTCCTCAATCATACTGACAGCTGGTATTGTCTCTGTCATGCCTGGCCAGCAGTCCACTCACTTCTACAGAATGCTCCCAGACTATGGTCTCAGTGTTGGGGCATAGAAAGACGCGCTGTGTCCACCATGACGACCTGCAGAGTTGTTCCACGTTGACAGGCCGCCAAGGAGAAGGTTTTCTGGAGAGACTTCTGCAAAAGACTTCAGGCTGAGAAGGAAAAATTCCTTCACCCCAGCACACTGCCTTGAGCTCTGGCTTGCCAAATAAAGACAGCAACAAGGCCAGCCTTCACTCAACTTGAGGGCTTTAATCTTTGTTTGCAGTATATTTACAATATATATACAGAGTCTAGGACAATCTCTCTTAAACCAACAAACTGCTTCGCCAACCACCATCCACAACAAACCCACACTGGAGACAATTCCCATCTCCTCTTTATAGGCAGTTAAACAACGCCTGTTACATCAGGCATCTCAGGTGTGCATACTCCCAAATGCTAACACACACACACACACACACACACACCTGCCACTGGAGTTCAACCACTTTCATTTCTAAGCTTACAGCTCCATCTTGTGGTCACATCCATGTCATTTCCTGACAATCAGTTACCATTATCTTCAGTTATGCTTGGTCAGCACCTCATCTCAGCTTCCAAGTTTTCTCCTTTTCTCGGTCCAGCTTCCAATTTACGCCTCAAGCAATGCTTTGCACTGCATCCATTTTCTTGGTTCATTTTAAGGCCTTGTTTCACCAGGAACCCATATATAAACACAAGCATACATGCAAGCATATTCTTACAGCTGTTAGGCAGCAATTGTCTTGCTGCCTCACCCCCTGAATCCAGTGCATATCCTTTGTTCACACTAGAGTTTCCCCAGAAAACTCCAGAGAATACTGCAGGTTTTCTAACCCCCAGATTTAGGTGCTATTCCCCAGTTCTGGTGCAGGTAAGGCTGTACATCATGTGGTATTATTGCACCAGATATGGGGCCAAGGCTGTTACCCAAAGAGCTCTTGGAAATTCTAAGAAAATATCAAGTTTCTAATATGTTTGGGAAATTAGCAGCAACTCAACCTTGGCTATGCAAAAGGGGGCAACAGAGAGACATCTTTACACCTTTGTATACCCCGACTCCCTCTGAACATATACACACAAACACAAAATGAAGAATTAACGATGATATTTATTAAAGGCATAAAAATAATAACACCAAGCACACACACATTCATACAAGAAACATTCACACAAGACCACTAGGAATGAAAGAAGAGAGGTTGCCAGAGTAAGATAAGGAGGTTTCTGGGGATATACAATACCTGTTTTGTAGTTCTGAAGGCATTGAGCAAACCGGCAGAGTGGATGGATGAATTTGGAGTGGCTAACACAGAGCAGCATAGTGTCCCCATGCACAGACTCTGTGCACAATGAAGCAGACTTTGGGGGCATATTTATACCAAAAATATGCCCTGAGGTGAGCAAGATTCCTGGGTTGAAACAATAGAATCCAGGAGCCTTCAAGGATTGCACAGTGAATTCCAGGAAGACTCCGGGTCTTGACAATAGGTGTCCAGAGTTTGCTAATATGTTGCAAACCACCCTTAGTGTCTGGTTATTGGATTCACAAAGCTTGAGCAGACTCTTTTAATGGCTGGGTGATTGAGGGAAGGGAAGTTCTATACCTGCAAACAAAGGATTACTCCACCCATCTATTGTCTGCCACTTAAGTGTGTAGTGGAGACTGTGTCCCTTTGACCTCTTGATGTTTCCTCACAATTTTGGAATTTGTCAGTAGCTCTTCCTGGGAGATGCATACATGTTTCTTTGGGATGCATACCAATGTCTTTAGCAGGCCCCTGACACTTCAATGCTCTTCCCAATGGAGGGCCACAATAATAAGCCAAATTATTAATAAGCCAATTTTTGAGGTTTCTGGGGGTGGGGCTCTATTGTGGTGCTAACAAGGCCGTGCGTCATTTGGCATTATTGGGCCAGATTCAGGGCAGGGAAGGATTCAGGGTTTTTCACTAGTATAGGCAAGGCCTTAGTTACAGGAGGTTAGGCCTGTTAGCTTGCTCTGCTTCACTATGCAAATGGTCATTATAAATAAGGTGTCTCATTTTTGTATTTTCTCATATAAGCTGCAACTGAATTGCCTGGTTATGTGTGGGGAACTAGATAGATATGAGTTCTGTCTAATTAATAATGAGACTGTGTTTCTACCTTTCAGACAAATCAGGGAGAACTGATTGTGAATGCTTGAGTGGTGACCTTGAACATGTCTGAACCTGCATGGCAAACATCAACACTCTCACCCATTCAGTTAATTGTCAGTCATCATTTAAAGCAGCTATGTTGTCTGTTGTGTGCCAGAAAAATGCTAAGTTTAAAAGCTGAGCAATGTGACATTCTGCAACAACTTGAGATGGACCCAAACCTTTTTCAAAAAATCATCACTTATGATGAAACCTGGATCTTCCAGTATGATCCTGAGATGACAGTCAATGTACTGGAAAATACCATCATCAACAACATCAAAGCAAGTCCACATTCAAAGCCATGCTCATTGGGGGGGGGTGTTTGTTTGTTTGTTTGTTTTAGATCAAGGGTATAATTTTGGCAGAATGGGTTCCAGAAGGCAGAAGAATAATGCAACATTATTAGAAGAAAGTTTTGACAAAGCCAAGAGAGTCAGGGAAAAAAGGGCCAGAACTGTGGGAAAATGGTTTCATTCTCCATCAAGACAATGTGCCTGCTCACGTAGCACTTTCTATAAAGCAGCTTTTGGCCGATAAAAGCATTACTACACTTGAACATCCTCCATATTCACCAGATTTGGCACCATGTGACTTTTTTCTTTTCCCTAAAATGAAATTGGTGCTTAAAGGAACATGTTTTGAGTCAATTGATGCAATATGAGAAAACAGCAGATGTGTTGGAACACCTGACAGAAACTGATCTGCTCCATGCCTTCGACCACTGGAAAACAAGACTGCATCAGTGTGTGAGTGTGAACAGGAAGTATATTGAAGGGAACAAGCATTAGAATTGTAATACATATAAATAAAGATGGGTTATTATATCGGTCTCATTATTTAAAAGACAGACCTCTAGATAGATAGATAGATAGATAGATAGATAGATAGATAGATAGACAGACAGTGTTTCCTTTTTCTTTCAGTGGCTAATGTCTTTGACACAGAAAACTGAACCTCAGTAGCGATGGGGATTTAATTTCCTTCTTATTCCTATGTCTAGGGAAATACTTTGGCTGTATATTTGCAGTTTTCCATTTAATGGAATAGAATGCTCTTGCATTTGCAGAGCTTTGGATTACATTGATTGGTGTCAAGCCTAACATACTATATTTTACATCCTTCAGAATTTGAACAATAGAAAATGCATTGGTAGTTTTAATCAGCTAATGCTGTTTGTAGTTCACAGAACAGTCAAGCATGTGCTGTGCAGATGTATCTGATTTATAATAAAACAAGTGGGACCTGCAACCCAATGTTTCAGTGTTTCTCCAGCACATCACAGGAGCTCTGACAAGGAGATTTTCAGACAGGGACAAAAAAAACCCTGTCCCCATCTCACAATCTCCTCTCCCGCCCCCCTCCCATCCCCACCCCAGCACAAAAACAAAAAGTTTTACACGTACTGTAATCATGCTTGCTTGCCTCCCCTTGGAAGCCCAGGAGTGAATGGAACTTGAACAGAGCCCCACTCACTTCCTCGTGTGAAATCCCGGGCTGTTCTTGCAAAAGGACAAGTGTGGGGGAAATTCAAAAAGAAAAAGAAAAATACAGTTTAAAAAGTGACAGCAAGCACAAAAACAGACTTTAAAAAAACCAAGTAACCCAGGGAGGGTACAAAAAAGTGTGTCACTTACCTCGATGGCCACATAGCACCCAGAAGTGTTTGGCACAGACCTCCCAGTGATGCTGGCATCATGCCAGCATAACGGGGCACCTTTTCACTCACTCATCATTCCGGCATAGAAACGGAATGGTGGATCTATTCATGGCTTATCCCATGAAAAGAAAGGAATGGCCATGGAACAGAAGTAGCAGGAGAACATAATGAGACGGGGATGATGTCATCTGAAAGGTAAGCCCTTTAGCAATCTCCTGGCATTCATGTAACACCATATTTACAGCATCTGATAATCTCTTTAGGCTGAATCCACACTACACAAATAATCCAGTTTGAAACGGTGATTTGCCATGGCTCCTTCCCATGGAATCCTGAGATTTGTAGCTTTACAAGGTCTTTATCCTCCTCTGTCAAAGAGTGCTGGTGCCTCACCAATCTACACATCCCAGGATTCCACAGGAAGGAGCCATGGCAAATCATGGATTATTTGTGCAGTGTGGATTCAGCCTTAGTTGCAATACAGTTCAGGAACTATCCTGTGGTCACAATCTAGACAAAGCTAATACGTTTTTACCAAAAAAAAAAAAAAAAGACGGGGGGCTATTTGTTTTGGTCCATAAGAACAAGACAAAACCAAAATCCACAAGTAGGCAATATTTTTATTATGACCAAAAAAAAATACTCCAAATTGTGAAAACTTTAGTTCTCCACATCTCTTTGCCAGAATAGGTCATACCAGAAATAGAGTAGGGGAAGGAAGGAAATCCAAGTTGGTAGACTGAACGAGTCATTGCTAGGTGTGCTGGTATCAGATTATAGGTGGGAAAGAAATGCAGGATCTCATTTCTCAAAAAACATGGCTGGCTGCCACTAAGAGATCTCGGAGACTATCAGACATGGTGGAATGCGGCAAAAAACTGCATTCCAAGCCACGCCAGAAGAACAGGAGGAGAACAAGAAGGGTGACATTATCAGACACTGTCACCAAACTCACAACAACCAGATCAAGGTGGTCGAGGGCAACTTAAAAATGCCAGCCCCACTTTACCACAGGGTGTAGCCTGGCTACCTCTTTACCCTCTGTTCCTCCCACCTTTCTTTTTATAAGGTTCCCATAGTTCGCCCTCTGAACCAGAGTTGTTACTGTCATTTAAATGTGTGGAGTGTGTATTTGTTAACTTGCCCTTTTCTTTTATATTCTGGATAGGATTGGACAGAATCTGTGCTTTGTATTAATAACAAGAATAACTTTATTAAATAGAAATAGAGGTAACATTCACTTAGGAAATCTGATTCTGAGAATGGTAATTGTACTGGGCAGACTGTTAGGTTACAGTACCCAAACTTGATGGTAAACTGGCATGGATTGTTTACATATCCCTCTAATATCCTCCCTATAACTCATTCACTCTTTGTCCATTCATTATTAACATCCAGACTCTCAACCTCACCCCTGCAGCTTACACACATGGAGCCTTCTGCTCCAACCTCTTGTCATCAACTGACCTCAGTTCTTAACTCAAGCTTAACTGGCTCTCTCCAAGTGTTGTGCATACTTAAAACATCCAGAAGTCCCTCCCATTTCTGCTTCCTGACAGAGGATTGGCTCGTAGAACACACTTCTCCCATTTGCTTATCCAACCATCCATCACAGCCGTGTTCTTCTTCCATTCTGGGGGCATAGTACTGCTGTGGACGAGACTTCCCTTTTGTTATTGAGAGGAATAAGCCATGAATAAAAAGGGACACCTTACTCATGGCCACGCTATGCCCCCAGGGCTGTGGAGGACAACGACGTCTGATAATCTTGCCTGACCCTGTTCTCATCGCGATCTTCTGACGCGGTTTTTGCCAAGTCTGATAATCTCCCTAGTCAGGGAGCTTCAGCATGCTATTATACACAATCTTTTTAAAAGTAACTTTCTAAGCTAAGCACAAAACATTTTTACTTCTCTCGGGTGCAAATCCCTTGGGTGCAAATCTGTCAGCATAATCAAGTCCAGAACTTGGGGAAATTACTTTTTGTTATCTCCCTACACCTCCCAGGGAGTTTCTGATTGTATGAATTTGACCCAAATGTTCCTACTCCTACACTGTAACCATTACACCCCACTGCTACTTTTTATCTTCTAGGAAACAGCTTTTTATATAATAAATTGTAAAATGGTAACTCATTCTGTATAAAGTACCTAATGAGATAAAATGGTGAAATGTGCTTTATGAGCATACATGACACCAGAAACTATTACTTTCATTATTTCGGTTGTCCATGTTTTTTGTGTGTGAATAGTTTGTGAATCCTACTAATGTAAAATACTCAATAGGTGTATTTCAGTTACATCATAACTTCAACCATACATATTATAAGGATGCACTATCATATGGAAATAGTAATGCATGTGCTGCAGACTATTAACTGCAAGGTTATGGGGATCTAATAGTGTTTACTTTTGTAAACACCATGTGCTATGACTTATTTTTTTTCCTATGGTACTCCCATTGACTTAAGTGGAATTGGAAGCTTCCCAGGCACATGTTAAATCAAGCCACAAATAACTGTATTGATGTGTCTGCTATTCATGTAAGCTTATGATGGAATGATCTCATTTTCCCCTCTTTATTCTGAAAGCATGACATGTTGCGGAGGATCTCTGAGAAAATGAGAGTACACTGTATGCATTAAGTGCTGCTAAAATAAACATGGAGTAAATTAAAATGCAATATACCTCCTCTTTTGATTCATATTCTTTTGAGCGATCAGGCAGGAAGCATTGGGATGGAATCCCTGGAGAAATATTACCAAATGCCCTGAAGATTTGCATATTTGAACAATTTATTCAGCTGTCTACTGAATCTTTCATGACCTGGTGAAATGGAAAATATAAATCACAGAGTAATTCAGTATAAATAGGGTTTCTACAGCATGAGCTAAAACTCAACTGTAAGTTTGTGGAGTTCTGTTAAGCACAATTTTTTCTCTTATTTAAAAAATTAATGACATTAGCAGTTAATTATTCTCCACCTATTCTTGATGGTCTCTGAAACAGGCCATTTACTGAACAACATCTATCTCTACATATAATTCTCTTGGGTATGTTACAGTTTTCACTGTGCTGACTGGCTGCTTAGGTGCCAAGATCTTCCTCTCCTCACAGGACTAGGCCCCTGGCTGCAGCAGCCAGCACAGCCTCTTTGCAGACCCTGGCTGTGGGAATCTTGGAAGAACCAGGGCCAAGCTATCAGACGCAGCTAGCTGCAATCATGCAGCACACCTGAAGCAGCCTGGGGAACTGCTATTTAAGAGCAGAATTTGGCCCTCAGTCTTGGCCACCGTAGTATGGTCTTTTGTGCTGTCTGTAGCTGCCTGGACTCTGTCTCTTGTGTGCCTAGCCTGGCCCCTGACAGTAGGAAACTTTCCAACCAATCAAAGCTTCCTGTTGGACAGCTAGTCAGCACACTGGGGGAGGAAACATGTGGAAAGCTTCAAGTCATTTCTAAACATGGTGGTAGAGGGGTTCTCATGTCCTGGTGCATGTGGGCTGTGTCTGTGTGTAGCATGGTCTCTCTGTGTGTAGCATGGTTTGTGTATATGCAGTTTCATGGTGGCATCTCATGTCCTGGCACATGTGGTGTGTGTGTAGTGTGTATGTAGGTTGGTATGTTTGTGCACATGTGGTTGCATAGTGGCATGTTTCCTAGGTGGCCAATCAACAGAGTGGGAATGGAAACATACCAAAGCATTTTATATATGTAGATAACGGTGTATAAGACACAGGGTATAGCTAGTTAGATATATTTCAAACACTCATGGAACAGCCAAATGCCCCATTGATGCTCCAGCCAGGAATAAAGGATCTGGATACAGGACTAAGTAATAAGATTGTTTGTATGTATTGATATCCTGAGCAAATCTCTTTGCTGATTCTTTTTCTTTTACCAGGAGATTTCTCTGAAGTACAGGTGATGGCAAATTGCCCACATTCTGAATCCCAGTGCAAATTTAGATCTCTATCATAATCTCATAAACAAGACCTGTTCTATTGTCCAAAGGCAAAGAAGAAATTTGCCAAAGTGTTGGAAAGAGAGTGCTTGGCTCTTTATCTCCAAAACACTTAGAATCATAGAGTTGGAAGAGACCACAAGGGCCATCCAGTCTATCCCCTGCCATGCAGGAATACACAATCAAATCATTCCCAACAGATAGCCATCCAAACTCTGTTTAAAAACCTGCAAAGAAGGAGACTCTACCTCATTCCATGTAGTGGAAGCGTTGAGAACCATTTCTCTCCTTTTTATGGAAGGAAAAATAAAGTGGAAATTGTTTTTACTAGACTGTAGCAGTGTAGGAGTGACTGCCCATCAAAAACATTTGAGAAGGAAAACAGTGCTTAGGAGTTTACAAGCTTTGATGAGAAAATTAATCATTCCCAATGGGAAGTTACAGACCTAAAGTCTGTGAAGATGTTGCTTCCCCTTACTGCCCCCTCTGGATATTCTTACCCAACTGAGCAGCTGAATGTTTGTATGAGAGCCACACTGCTCTCATATTTGGCAGGTGGTGGCCAAATGATGGTAATTTGTCTGACAGCACTTGCCAGGGCTGGGAGCCAAACACTCCTGTACAGAAGTACTACTGTTGGGTGAGAATGTCCAGGGGAAAAAGAAAGACAGGAAAGGAGAATGACTGTGGAAAGCAGGGGAGGAAGAGAAAGCACCTTCCCAGAGAGAAAAAGAGTGTGTCCATGCATATAGACCCCACATACATAATACACTGTGTTTTCATGGGGTCTGGATTCACTGGCATTTGGATCCAAATAGCATCAAAATAGGCCTTCTCTACTTATATGATTTTTACGCATGATCTCTCCAAAGCTATTACGAAATTGTTAAGGTCTATCTGGGTAACAAATAAATGAAGCTCAAAAGTCCAGGTTTTCAACTCAGATGACTCTTTAATTGCTAGCAAAAATGACACAGGGGGATCATTCCTGCCAAACTGTGCCAAAGAATTAAAGGCACACAGGCTTTTTATTACACAGAAACAGAACCCAAAAAAATCTGCAGCACTGCGCATGTGTATTATAGTGGTTACCAAACAGACAACAGAAATCATTTGTCAGCTCTATGTGTTTTCTTATTTTGATATTTAGACAGCTGAACTGGGCAGTGCGTCCAGAAGGAGATAACTTCAGGCGCTTTCCTAGGTTAAATGAATGAACTATTGTGTACTAAATTTAGCTAGCAGGGAAGACCTTGTCTTTGATTTCAGAAAACAAACCATATTATTTGTTTCAAGCATAGCATCTTTTCTATGTGTCTGGGCTAAGCTGGAACAAGTACAGTTATATCTCTCAGCTTTCTCTGACACAGACATATTTTGGCAGACTAGGTCTTTTGCTCTACAGACTCAATATGACAAACTTTTGGGAAATCAATACAGACAGACCCTCTCAAAATCAATACATTTAAGGGTAGTTTTAGATATTTAGGTTACCTCTACATTGGATGGTAAGATCTAGTACTTGCTGGTACCACCATGGTACAAAGCATATATTTAGAGCATAGATTCATATGGATTATGACTTTTCCAAGGGATATCCCTCAGACAGAACCAAAGGCCACTCTTGGTTTCCAGATGGGTTCTGTGATGTAATCTAGGGGGCCTGGGGCACTCCATGTAAAAATCTGTGAATTCAAATGGTTTAGATCCAGTTTAAGTCTTGCTTAAGATAGAGCCTTTGAAAGCAACGGAGTGTGTTAGTCATGACTAAGAAAAATCTCATGATTTTAATGTCTGGATCCAATCCTATCAATGAAGACCCTCACAATTATTGATATGCATTTATAGTAGAGCATATTCATAAAACATTGAAAATTACTGATCACCATTAAGCTGTAAATTCACTCTACATTTTTACAAAAGTATCAAAGATCAAAACCATCCTTTAATCTATCCTCCAGTTCTATATGTGTTACGTTTCACCTTAAATCATCACATAATTTGTGTTTGCTGCAATCAGGTTTAGGAAGAGACCGTCAGCTGTTTGGTGAGAAAGAACTGATTGCTCTGCAACTAAGCTAAGAACATCTAATCTGCAGGTCTAAACAATGCATGCATATACAAGAAAATTAAAATAACTGTTTTTTGTTTTGTTTTACATCTCCTGTAATTGGCTGTTTGTTCTGGAATAATTAAGTATTGAGGCATTCTGTTGCCCATCTTTAGGTATCACCCTGAATTGATAATAGAGAAAAAATAAGGGAAAAAAACTACAAAACCATGGTTTAAAGGTGTATCTTTGAAATGTAAGAATGGTCAAAATTTGCCTGACTTTCTCCATAGATATGTATGAAGAGCTGCAGTGCCACTTACTCCTTTGTGTTAAACTAGTGTCCCACTATGTTCCACTTTACTAGTGTGCGTGTACAGGTAGTATCCAGTGATGTCTTATCAGCATTACACTGCAAACAAATGTGGGAGTGATGTTTTCAGCCTTGCACTATGTCTCATCTTTGGCTGCACTAGTCCAAACCATTCTGTAGTCCACTTCATAAGCTGTTTTTTTTTGTTTTGTTTTTTTTAGATTGATTATATTTTAAACAAACAGATTTATATAAGCTGTTTTACAAGGCATTTTAAAGTCATTTCACAAGGCATTATACAACTCATTAGGATCATTACACTAGACTTCAATGACTAGGGACTTTATCAGATGAGGTAAATAGAGGGCAAAAAATGTCAGGAGTTAAGAGACTGAACACCATTATAAAATGGCCGAACAACTGCAAAATCATGCTGAGTCATAATGGCTGACTGTATAAACTACCAAGTCATGCCTAATCAGACCACTAGAGGGCAATGTCCTGTAGGCCAAAGCTCTTCTTCTTCTTGTGAATGCTGATGCCTGGTGAAGCAGTTTGTCCTTCAATTGTAAACATTTGTACATATTGCAACTGTTTGACTTTGAAGATAATAGTGCCTCCTGCTTATTTGGACATCAAACACTCTGTGTGTGAGTATTCTTGGGAACAGGTTGCTACTAAGTCTGCTGAGATAGTTTTTGTCTTCTGCCAGGGATTGAGTGTCCTATCATCCCCTGACAAAAAAAAGCATTGTTTAGGATGCGATGATTACAGAAAAGGCAAAAATAGCCGATGTTCTTGTTGCTTACCTCTTCCCACTGCATTGCACTGGCACAAATGAGGCATCACTTTTTACTGACGGGCTAAGCTGACAATAAAAAGGCCAGCGTGACCCAGCAGGAATGGGTAAGCAACAATGTTGTCTAATAATTTCTGCCCTTTCTGCTGTTGTCACGTCCTAATGATGTGGGTTTTGCCACATCTGATAAAGCCCTAGGTCATTATGTTGCTTGCACTAATTGTGCTAGTTTTACTAATGATTCTGCAACCAATAATGAACCATACCAACTTGCATGATTTTTTCCATTAGCACAATGTTAGATATGACAGACAACTTGCTCATTGTGGAACAATAAAAACAGTGTACAAAAATGTACGACTAACTAGGGGAAACTTAGGGAAAGACTGTGTCTATAAATTCTCATACTTCAAAAAGTTGACAACTTTGTAAATGGACTGCAGTTTGTAACACACTTTCTGGTGGGGGGGGGAGTCTCCTTGATCATAACAGTGAGAGGTTTCAAATATACTAGCTGTACCTGACATAACATATGCCAGTGGTGCATTAAGGGTGAGTTGCGCTGTTGCCCTGCCCCTGCTGCCACCACCACCAGTTGGCTGCCTGGGTGTCATTGCAATGGCAGTAGGAGCAGTGGGGCGATGAAAGTGACCCCCTGGGTGCCCGGGCAATATCAAAACCCATATCAAAAATTGGCCTAGTTCTATAATAGAGTAAATAATGTCTACTATTCCAAAAATCCAATTTGTTAGTTGTGAGGTCCATCTTCACTGACTCAATTCTTACAAAATAAACCATATAATGTTTCCTTTCCCAGTGTGCTGATTGGTGGCTTAGGAAACATACCCAGCCAATCCCCTCACTCCCTCAGCCAATCATCACTTACATGCAAATTCCCTCTCCACCGCACAATCCACTCCTGCCACTCGGTCTGCATCTACACCCCCAGCCTCACAAGGGCCCCTCCCTCCTCTCACTCCCTCAGCCAATCACCATCCACATGTAAAAAATATGCAATATTTTTTTCCTAAAATAATACCATGTAGCTGAACCATGTGAAAGGAACACTGCCACTCCAAGCTGCAACCACCGCTTGAAACCCCAGTAGGCCACATAACAGTGTATGTTACACCGGGCATACCTATACTAATACTAATGCCATTACAGTTGTCCCTCCACGTTCACAGATTTGGCATTCACGGATTTAAGTATTCACGGCTTAAAAATATTCTTAAAAAAATAATAATCCAGAAAGCAAACCTTGATTTTGCCATCTTATATAAGGGACACCATTTTGCTATGCCACTGCATATAATGGGACTTGAGTATTCACAGATTTGGGTATTCACGGGTGTCCTGGAACCAACCCCCAGCAAATGTGAAGGGACAACTGTACACCGGTGGCTCTTAACCTTTTCTTTACCAGGGACCCCCTTTAAATATATTTTGTTCCCATGGGCCCCCAAGACATAACTCAAGATTTAAAACCCTAAGAACAACAACACAATTATGCCAGTGGTTCTTAACCTTTTCTTTACCAGAGACCCACTTTAAATATCTTTTGTTGCCATGGGCCTCAAGATTTAACTCAAGATTTAAAACTCTAACAATAATAACAATAAAACCTGACAACAACAACAACAGTACAATTACAACAGTGCCTCTTAACCTTTTCTTTACCAGTGGCCCCTCTAAATATCTTTTATTGCCACGGACCTCCAAGACTTTAGATTTAAAACCCTAATAATCATAATAATACCTAATAACAACAACAACACAGTTACACCATCCATGAAATTTTCCCTCGGAGGTACTGGAGTGAGAGGGAAGACTTTTCTTCTGCTTCTTCCTGCAAGTTTGTGGCTGGAGTGGATTGAATGGCAATGTGCAGGCCAGCCTATGCCTTGACTTCTGTCATGTGGTCACTCCACTGCAGGCAGGAGGTGGTCTGAGCAGCTTTTAAGCCTTCATGGAACCCATGTGAGGACATTAAGGGCCCCTGAGGGTCCCCAGACCCCAGGTTAAGAACCACTGGGGTCTAGATACTTGGTGAAAGTAGCATGCAAAAGCTCTGCCTCATTTAGAGAAGAGGGGGTCCAGGGATCCTTGTTTACCACTTGTTAAAATAGAAATGAATAGAAAAGGGAGCAAAGGAGTCTCTCCAGCTGGTTGGTCACCTCCAACTTTTTCATGAGTCTTTGGGCTCGCCTTTGCCCCGCCCACAGATTTGCAGAGCCTTAACCTTCTGCTCCAACACCAGTTGCGTTTTGAGGGTAGCATGCTGGATTCTCATCGGGGGGGGCAGCTGGTGGCAAATGAGAACCCACTTTGCTCCATTCTGTTCCCCCGCTCTCACTGGCTTTGGCTTTTCCCACTGGGCAGAGGTTTTTTTGCAGGCAGCAGCCTGTCCAGCACAGCATTTGTAAAGAAAGCCTTTCTTCCCACAGGAAGCAGAGCCCAGGGGTGGCCAGAGGACCCCAAGGGGTCCCCCAAGGAGGAAAAAGAGGACCTGGAGCCCCAGGGTGGCCTCCCACCTCCTTCCCACCCCTTTCCAGGGTGTTTTTGTTTTTGTTTGCAGCCTGTAGGTTCCTCAGGACAGAAGGTGCTCACTCAGTATAGGCTCACTGAGAGGCACCAGGCATAGCCTGGGGACAGACTAACCCATGAGTAGCCAAAACAATAGAACTTTGCAGCAGAAAGGGCACAAAAACAAAGGCTTCAGCTAACAGCTGTTCCATAGCTTTGACCCACTTTCACACACAAAAAGACTTACATACAGTAAAGTTCATCCAAAAATATCTGGAGGTCTGTATCTTCCATTTCAGTGTTAACAAACACAGCATATACACAACAAAACTCCTCCTTCTCCACAACATCAACCCACACACAATGCATTGTGTGCTTTGGCTATATAGAAGTGTTTGCTAGTCATCCCTCAGCCTAGCCACAGCTGTGAACAAACCCACTTCAGCTGTGTTAGCCTGTGCTCTGTTGCTCCAACATTTTTTCCTTTTGCACTTAAAGCAATATTACCCTGATGGAAGGAAAGGGGAAAGGGCTCAAGTTTTTGGGTGTGAAAGGGGTGAAGAGGAGGAAGGGGACAAAACCTACCCTGCAAGGTAGGATGGGAGGAAAAAGAAGAAAGAGGGTGAGGGACCCATAGAAAGCATCAATATTTTTTCCCATTCATTCATATTAAGACAGCAAGGGGAGCTGGCTGAGTATTTAGTTAACTGAAGCTCAGCAGGCAAAGATATGGCTATAGGCCAAGGAGGTGGTGCTGAAAAATGCCCTCAAGCTGCTGATTTGCCAGCCAACAGAGCATTATGATTGGTTGGGTATGTTTCCTAAGCGGCCAATCAGGACACTGGGAATGGCAACATACCCAAGAGAATTATATATAGAGAGAGATGTTGACAGGATTCATTGGATTCAATCCAGATTCAGTCAGTCTTAGAATGGTCCAATTGAACTCAGTGGGCATAACTTAAGAATAGGCATTCATAGGTTTATGCTGTCAGACTCTTAATCACAATATTTTAAGAAGAAATTGTTCATATTGCCCAGAGTTTCAGTATAAATATATTGATAATCAGCATGTGGTATGTGCCTTCAAGTTGCTGTTGACCTATGGTGACCCCATGAATTTCATAAGGTTTTCTTCAGCAAGGAATACAGTTGTCCCTCCATATCCATGGATTTAAGTATTTGCGGCTTGAAACTATTCTTTAAAAAATAATAATCCAAAAAGCAAAATTTTGATTTTGCCATCTTATATAAGGGACACTATTTTGCTATGCCATTGCATATAATGGAACTTGAGTATTCACTTAATCACTTGAGTATTCACGGATATTGGTATCCATGGGAGGGGGTCCTGGAACTAAACCCCAGTGAATTTGAAGGGACCACTGTACTCAGAGGTGGTTTTGCCAGTTCCTGCCTCTGAAATATAGCCTACAGCACCTGGTATTCATGGTCTCCCATCCAAGTACTAACCATGTGTCATGTACTGGCTTCTCCAGACTCAGTGAGCAGCAGTTTCAGAGTTCAAAACTGAAAACGTTATTGTCACAGTAATCCAAACAGCTATCCCTACAAGTTCATTGCTCAGAATGAAACCTAACTGACAAACAGTATACTAAAAGTATTTTCCAGTCTACAAAATCTGGTGGGCTATATAGTCATTGGCTATCCATCATCCCCACTCCCATTTCCCACCGTACCAGAGCTCAGCCTCTTTTTCCCAGAGTTGAGCCCAGGTACAGGGCTTATCAAACCATTACAGACACAGAGTACACACTCCCTTTTAAAGTCAAGCTGTTAATAAGCACAGAAAAATGCAAGCACCATTACCCACAAGCTTATACAGTAAGACTGAACTTGGCAAGAAAAGGTCACATCCAGGACCAATCCTGACACCATAGCAGACCCTGCTTAGCTTCCAAGATCAGAGTGAATCTGGCAACTTTAGAGTATTCAGTACTTGTCCTTAAATCTGGCAGATCACAGTACTGCCTGCAATTTGGAGAAAGTGGCATACTGCAACTTGTTCAGAGTTGTGTGCATGTAGTATCATTGAGTTCACTGCATTTGAGTGTTGGAAGTTTATATGAGTAGATTCCATTGAAAAGCATTGTGTTTCAAAAGATATGAAAGGTCTATTCATATCCTATGGCCATTGCTGATTAGTGTAGTTCTGAGCATATGTATGAATTTGTTCACCAAGTTAGTGATTTTGAAGGAATGATATTTATTTTGCAATATATCTGTGGTAATGTTGATGGATATGGTTAACAAATTAATTTGTTTAACAGGTTTATTGCTGCTGATGTGCTAGTTTTGGTGCATACTGTATTTTGATATCATAATTTTTTTTTACCATAATTCTAATATTTTTTTTAATCATTTGTTTCCATTTTGTTGTTAGCTGCTTTGGATTTCTCCCAGGAATTGGGTTATAAGTAGTGAATGGAATGGAATGGAATGTAAACAGTATATAACATAAAGAGAACATGAATACAGGAATGCAAAAATGAGCAAGGGACAATTTGGTATTCTCTCCAATCTCCTATATGTCTCACTTTTGTTATGGAAGAATATTGGGACCACACAAGCCTAGAAGACTGACTAGCTCCTGGCATATGTTGCATTGCATCACATTTGTATTCTTGGACCTCTTTAGCAAATTGTACAAAATTTATAGGACTAGGCATCTTCCTGAAAAATAAAATTCAACCTCTTTTCTATTGAGTGGCCTGGGCCTGTTTTGCAAAGAACTATCACTCATTTGTCCAGCCTAGCAGCCTATTTAAGTAACCCATTAACTCCAAGAGGGAAAACACAGTTTGACAGAATTAGCTAGTAGTGGTGACTCATCTCTGCATGTTACATTTGGTTTGACAGAATACTTAAAATCATCCCTGGATGTTTACAAATACAAGCAAGGCCAGATCGGCTGAAATGTGGTCAGGTCTGATTATGTTGCAGAATTGTTGGGTGATTAAAGAGGTGCTGCGTGAACCGTCAGGCTGAACAAGGGCAGTCTAAAAGATGAAAACATGTTTTCAAAGCTGTTTTATGCCTCTCTAAAAGAATGACTAATCAGAGATCAAACATGGCAAAACATTATACTGAGAGCATAAAAAATAGAAAATCAAATAGCAGATAGGCAACCACTTTTCTCACTCACTGTCTTCTTCCTAAATTACTTTTTTTCTTAATAGAAGGGGATTATGCATCTGACATAAGTGGTATTTGCTTCTTTATAATTTATCTTTTTCTGCTTCAACAATATTTTTTGTGTTCATATCATTTTGTAGAAATCATGCTTTCCCCCCCCCATCTTGTTTTTGACTAAACTTAACATTTTAGTTAATGGAATGGAAAAATGCATTTTTCTTTTATATGTTTCTAACTCTTGAGAGGTATGGTTTTGGATAGATGCAGTTCATTCATTTTTTATGGTCTCTTTCTCTTTCTTTTCTCATGCTTCTTTATCATCTTTTTTTCCCCTCCAGAAGTATGGCGCTAAAGTGGTAAATTGTAATGTTTCTGAGGGTTTCCCCCCCCTCAAAGTATGTGAATTTCCACATTCCCCATGGTATGCCTACCAGTGTGTGAGCATGATGGGTGCGACAATGATCTCATTCCAAAGAAACAAACCTAGCAATAGCACCATTACAGTCTGTCACTTGACCCCTTGTCCTGTTCATGATGAATTCACCTGATAAGGAAGAGGATGATGTTTCTTTAAATAGGTGTGCACACCTTTCTTTCTCATACCGATGTCTAGTATGAATACCAGTAGAAGTATTTCAAAGAATGAAAAATAAATCAGGTTTTGTCTTTAGTCCTGCAAACTGTTTTTCACAATAAGGCGCCTGAAAAAAAGAACTGACACTTCTCAAAGTGATATTTAGGTTTTAACACTTTCCTTTTTTTCATGAACCCACTACAGGAGTTGTGGGACTGGGAATTAAAGAACAATGAGTTCAGAATCAGAAGTTTCACACTATGAATCTGTGCACCTCTATGTGGTATGTTGTCTATAATTGAAAATCAGCACATGGAATTAGAAAGTAGATACTCACAGGATTCAGCCGGCTGTATTAACAAGGCACTGGTTTATTCTGTTCTTTACTTTGAATTACTTAAAATGGATAAAGATATTTCTGTACAATGGGCCATTGGTATCCACTGGGGTTTGGTTCCAGGACCCCCCATGGGTACCAAGATCAGTGGATGCTTAAGTCCCATTATATACAATGTCATAGAAAAATGGTTTCGGTTAAGAACTAGGTTGGAAAGCATGCATAAGATGGAGCCAATCCCAGCACAGGAAGCTGTGATGGGAGGGGCTTCTGTGAGAGTGACCTGAGATAATGTTTGTTGAGAATGTCAGTTGAGAGGGGGAATTGAGAGAATGCAGTTGAATGAGTCAGATGTATGAAAAATAATGGGAGTGCACTGTATGAAAGGAAGTTGTATGAAGCAGTTGAGAGACTGAAGAGATATAGGACTTTTTCAGACACCCTAAAACCTGTCAGGGGAGGGAGGGAGAGGTACGCAGCTATCACGTGGCAGGGGGTCAATTTCAGATGACCCCATCCCTCTCCCGTCATCATCCGTGTTACTTCTGTGTTCGATCTATTGCAAACGTGCCATTTTTTAATCACAGAAGTTTTACGTGAGTAAAAAGTCATGCCTTTTCAATAGATCAAACACGGAAGTAACATGTGGTGCAGAGTGATGTGAGTATTGCAAATAAAGTATCAAAACTACACACTTACTTAGGATTTAATTATTCAGATGATCCTTGTCCAGATGATCCTCCAGATCTATATTTGGAAAAGTGGAGAGCTGCAAGTTCATGCACTCCTTCCCCTCTTGTGTGTGCAGCTTGACTTTTCAGTTTCCTGCTTAGGAAAAACCAACAACAAACCATAGTTTTCTCTAATAGTTGAATTGGAACATTCTGGTTTGGAGGTCAGTGGCTTGCTAACTTAGATATCACTGCATGTCTGGTTTGACCTAAACACGAAAGAAGGTGATAGAAGATACACTGCACTCAAAAGCACGGAAAGATGGAATGGTTTGAACAGTGTACAGAATTGCCTCAGCTGGACCCATGAGAGTAATTTAATTAGAAAATATAATTACATTGTTCTTTTTAAAATATTTTCAAAGATTTAATTTCTGTTCCTTCTGTGTGGAAGGGAGAGTAGGATTGTTCAATTAGGATGTGAAGGAGTTCATCCAGGACATCAGTCTAATCCTCTTCTGCCACATTCTCCTCATTCCCTGCCATATTTGGTGGAGCATTTCATAGATTATCTGCTCTGGATGATTTGTGAGTTTGATGACTTCCTCTGCCTCCCCTTGAAGCATTCAGCTACCTGCACCTTCCAAGGACTTTATCAGACCACCCTCTAGAAACATTTTTTTGCCAGCATATTTTGAAACATGTTTATGCCAGCAAAAGAACCACCTTTACCAGACCTACCTTGAGCAGTGTTAAAGAGGCAGCCCCAGCATAAATGGAGCACAAACAGAGCTCCATTTACTTCTGCATTCCAAATCTTGGCGATTCTTGTAAGAAGATGTGAGCACAGTAAATGTGAAAAAAAAGAACAAAACAAAGTCACAAAATGTACACAAAAACACACTTAAAAAGTCCCAAATGAACCAGGGAGGTTCATAAAAAGAGCGTCCCCTACCTGGCTGTAGCGATCTCACCTGGAAGTGTTCTGTCATTGACGCTATATTCCTATGACCACACTGGTGCAAAGTTTCAAATGCTGGCAATGTTAGCAAAAAAGCAC
Organism: Gambelia wislizenii; assembly: GCA_030847615.1. Lineage (NCBI taxonomy): Eukaryota > Metazoa > Chordata > Lepidosauria > Squamata > Crotaphytidae > Gambelia > Gambelia wislizenii. The sequence continues at coordinate 288,079,845 of JAUMIR010000003.1, forward strand.
CACAACAGATCTATTGAAGGCTTGGCTTGTCAATAAAATAGAATGGCTTGTTTATATTACATGATCATGAAGGGATGGTGTCATCTGATATGCGTTCCCTTTCACGTACATTAGGTGTTGCTATGACTCCATATTTGCCTGGTCTAATAAAGTCCCAAGTCTCCTCTTAAATAGGCTACTTGTCCTGGTGTTGGTTGCATGAGGGTGACTGTAACCGGAGGGGAGGGTTGCACCTGTCTTATAGAAAATTGCAACCACATCCTGCTCTCCCCATGTAAAAGTAATAGACTCAGTTCTGTAGCTAGAGCCTTACCACACTCCAGGGGAAAGTGGCAAAACAGCAGAAACATTCCATCTTTCTTACTGCCTTCCCCCATGACGTCAGTGTCCTTCTTGCATTCTTTCATTCTGGTCCTGTTGGGGACCGAGCTAAAACCATGCCTTTTTGCAAATGGGTTTTCCTGGCTAGCAAAAAGGCACGATTTAACCTCAGTCCCTTATGGAACCGGAATGAAAAAATGATGATGCCATATGAGAAGGGAGCAGGAAAGATGGAATGTTCCTGTTGCTTTGCTGCTTTTCCTCCAAGTGCAGTAAAGCTCTAAGTTATTAACTTTACAATTAAGTACTAGAAACTGTTAACTCATAGTGAACTTATCAAACCTTGCTTTCTTCTAATAACCAACAGCTCATGTATCCTCAAGTAGTGTACCTGTTGGTTTTCTAATCCATTGTTCAATTTGTTTTTACTGTGATTTTTGTAAAGCCTTTTTATTTATAAATATTTTTAAAATAATGATGGCCATGCTAGCCAGTGCAACAAATATGTATACAATAGGTCTGTTGATTTCAAAGGGATTTTTTCCATTGCATCCATATGTGAGATGACAGCTAATATATTCTGTTTTATGTGAAGTCTTTTTCCCTCACAGATAATAAAGCACTTCATAGATGTCAGAGTCTGGGAACCAAATGTCCCATTTGAAACCTGGACATCAAATTTTAAAGGTCACCACCACTGCGGGGTTTGTAGCTCTCTTAGCAGTGTCATCAAAGCTTATATTTTCCCATGCTTTGAAATGCTATGGTAAAATTGTGATTCAGAAATTACAAAGATTATCAGCTGCTTTTGACTGCCCCCAGAAAATGTCATTTTAAGAATCTTCAGCATCAGAAAATAATTGTGCTCTTAAGTAGTTAGAATCCCACTGTGCTTCAAAAAATTCATTAGAATAAAACTTAAAATCTGTGGATAAATGAGGGGAAAGGCTATCTACAAAACATGTTCATAGCACCTAAAGAAGAGTCTCCCATCTTTGGGCTCACCTATGTGAGTATCCTGGGTGTGGATCAGACCTGTTCCTCCCCAGTTACTGCCTCCAAATGGGAGGAAGTCCAAACGGTCATGCCAGCCTGTCACTGCAGCTACTGACGTCTCCCTCATCTTCCCAGAAGCTACGAAGCCAGCCTGCAACATGTGACCAAGGCCGCCTCCATGTGACCACCCTTGTTCATGTGCTGCAGGATGCCTTCCTGCTTCAGAGAGAGCAAGGCAGAGGACAGCTGCAGCAATGGGCCTGCCTGCCAGGACAGGTTCCTGCACTCCTGCAGCGCCCAAGCTGTTTCTCCCTGACAGGAATGGATTAAAGCAGGTATTATAATACCAGTCGTCCCTTCATATTCGTGGGGGTTAGGGGCACAAGGCCCCCGCGAATATGAAAAAACTGCAAATAAAAACAGGCCTCCTGAACCTCTGCCACTACCACTCTTCAAGCGCCTCACACCACACACCCCTTCCACCACGCCCTCCCGGACCTTCTCCGCCACCACTGCCACCATTCCTGTGCCTCACGCCACTCACCCCTTCCCCCTGCACCATCCTGGACCTTCTCTGCCACCATTCCTATGCCTTGTGCCACTCAACCTTTCCCCCCACGCCCTCCCTGACCCGGAGGAGGACACAGGGGGGAAGGGGCACATAGCACGAGGTGGAGGAATGGTGGCAGAGAAGGTCCGGGAGGGCGTGGAGGGAAGGGGTGAGTGGCATGAGGCATGAGAATGGTAGCAGCAGTGGCAGAAAAGTTCTGGGAGGGTGCGAGGGTAAGAGGTGAGTTAGTAACACCACTCCTGTAGGGTCCTCACGATTACCAAACACCAACTGGGAGAACTGTATTGAATATAATTATTCAATTCCTTACATTTCCCCTCTTTCTCAAACACTACTCCCAATTAGAGGGGATTGAGAAGTCTCACAACATATGATTGTAATTATTGTTGTTAACAGCTTAAAATCTACTGATTACTATGTATGTGGATTATTTTCATGTATGATGTGTACAAGTGCTTGCTAAAGAGAATTCTGTATAAAGTTGGGAACTAGTTTATATAACTATACAACATGTGGTTTTGATTTGTATTTCTAAATGTTCATTAAAACATTGTGTATGTAATAAATCAAAAAGTATCACCATAAGTGACTATTTCTCAATCCATTCATGTTTGTGACACATGGTTATGTAAAGTTAGCTAGCACTTGATTTATAGTGTAGCTTGTATTTGATAATGTTAAAGACAAAAACATTACCATATGTGATTGTGACTTAATCTATGTATGTTTGTGACACATGGTCATTGTATAATAGTACTTGATTTATAGCTTAGCTCATGCTTGATCACTTGATTTATAGTGCAGCTTGGTACTGAAGTTGTATGCAGTTGTGGTTTATATATGAACATTCAGAAAATAATTATATTCAATACAGTTCTCCCTGTTGGTAAGAGGCGAGTGGCATGAGGCACAGAAATGGTGGTAGCGGTGGCGGAGAAGGTATAGGAGGGCATGGAAGGAAGGGGCGAGTGACATGAGGCATGGGAATGGCAGTAGTGGTGGCAGATAAGATCCAGGAGGGCATGGGGGAGGGGCAAGTGGCGTGGGAATGGCGGTAACAGCAGTGGAGAAGGCCTGAGAGGGTGCAGGGGTAAAAAGAGTGTGGCATGAGGAGCCTGAATGGTGACAGCAGCAATGGAAAAGATCCGGGAGGGCACAGGGAAAGGTGCTACTGCCATTCCCATGCCTTGCACCACATGCCCAATCACCTCCGGGCATTCCTAGGCCTCCACTGACATGCCCCTGTTGCTGCCAGAGGGAGGGGGGAGAAGCAATCTGGCCTTGTCCCCATCCCTTTGCCCCCCCCCCACTGCAGGGCCATGGGTGAAGGGGCGGAGAAGCAAATCTGCAAATAATCAAAACTGCGAATGCCAAACCCACAAATATGAAGGGACGACTGGACAACAATTTAACAGGTCCCATCCTTCTTTCCCCCTGTCTTAGCCCTGAGGGTCATGAAGACTACCTGGAGGAAGAAGAGGGCAAAAGTCCTGCATCATCAGGACTGTAGGGCTCTAAGGACTTTTTCGGATGGAAGAGAAGTAACGCAAGCAGCGTCGCCAGGTTGCGACGCTGCTGCGCAAGAGGGCGCCAGTTTCAAACGACGCTTTTCCCAGCGGTACTGTTGCAGTACCGCAGGGACATTTGAGCGTGATATTTTTCCTTCCCAGCGTCTTCTATTTCTGTGCCAGCATGTCCTCTGCCAACACCGTCCACCATCCCATCACTGCAAGAGTCCTCCCGGGGGAAGGGAGAGGACAGGTAAGATCCCTCCTGCTCCTCCCTTACCCCTTTTCCTCCCATGGCAACCAGAGCTCTCCTGGGGAAAGGGATGGGGCAGGCAAGATCCCTCTCACCCCTCTCTTTCCCCTTTGCCCCTGCAATCACTGCCACAGAGACCAGAGCAATCCCAGAGGAAGGGATGGAGCAGGCAAGTTCCCTCCTTCCCCCCCCCTTCCACCTGCCATCACCAACTGTGGATAATTGAATCCACAGTTGGTAATCAGTGGATACGGGGGTGCTACTGTAAATTAACAGTTAAGCCAAGCATTTCAGTGATTTGAAATATATATTTGATTATTTTAAGTGATTTGTCTGAGTTACAATTGCAGAGAAACAATCTTGTGACTTTCCAAGCTACAAAATATCCAGATCTTCAAACAGTAGTAAAAGTGCTGTGAAAAAAGAGTCACACCTATATCAATACTATTGTTTATTTAGGTTGACTCCAAATGCATGATTCAGCAAACATTATGCATGTTCAAGCTTCATTGTAATGACTGGGATTTAAGTATGTGAGCAATTACACTCCAGGCTGTCAGTGTGTTGGCTTTACTTTTCTAACTGTAAATTGCTAGAATAGGTATGACATATACTTCTTAAATCTGTATAGAGCTCTGTGTCTGCTCTGTTTATGTCTCTTTATATCCCCATTCTCTCAGCAAAGTATCAGTCTGTATGATTTATGTAAATTGACCCTAAATATTCTAATTTGTTCTAGACTTCTAACAGTTTGAATCCCTTTCTCTTTGGTGTAGTGTATGGTTTTTGTTAGAGTGTACTTGAGATTGGTATGAATACCTTGAATCTCTTTAAGTTTGTGTCAATATAATCAGGTGTTTAAATAGTACTGTATGCATTTCTTCCCACTATGGACTGTAAAATACTTTCGATCATTCAAAGAAAAGGAAAGGAAAAAGGAAAACAAAAATTCATTCCAAGATGAAGGTGCATATCCATATTTTGTACACTAACATCTATTATATGCCTACAACACCACTTACAATATAATGGCTTCATATTGTAATAGAACTAGTAGAATTAGTTTTAAAAGACTGGGGTGATTGACTGATTAAATAATTGAAAATGCATACCCCTGTTTTGTATGCTAACATCTGTTAATATGTACACAACACTGCATGCAGTACAATGGCCTGGTGTTACACTAGAACAGTAGGGGGAAAAAATAGGTCAGTTGAGAGTATGACACGTGGCCTGGTGCATTCAGGGTGGATTAGCACATTCCTCCCTAACAACTTGTCTAAGGAGGTTTCGCATAACGAGTCCTGGGTGTATCTGAGATTTGGGAATTTTCCAAGACAACTTTGTTTAGGTCTCTGGGTGACCTTTCCATTAACCCATCTGTGGTGGTCCTGGTCAACCAGACCCACTTGAACTGTCATTTAGTGCCAAATCTATGGACTTTATCAGACGAAGCAAAAATCATGGGATTAAGACATCATGGTAGCACAAACAGGCACAGCTATCGCATTATGTCATTGTCTTTGTGTAGTTACTCTGTGCTACAGTCACAAAAAAAAATTGCTTCTAATTGATGGGACCAGCTGTCAATAGATCATCATTATAGTTTTTTTCGCAGTATTGAGGACATGCGAAAACACATCCCATTGTAATAGTGAGATTACATTGTGAATGGGCAGTCCTTAGTGGGAAACATCCGAGTGAAAACACGTTCTTTTTATGAACAGTCCCCTTTAGTTTGCACGTTTTTAGGTGTGTTTCAGTACTTGTGTGTTCATTTACTTTGTTAATTAAGGTGTTTTTGATGTTTCAAGCATGCTCGTGCCTTCTCACGAGAACTATCGAAATCTCACCCATGCTAAATCATGGAAATAAACTCCCATTCTTAAACGTTGTGCAATAATTCCATGGCAGTTCTTTCATGTGATTACAGCAACGTGCGATAGTAAGTGTAATAATACCATGATGTTTCCACTTTCCTCATTTGCGGAATTACAGTGTTTTTACATGCTAGTCTGATAATGTCCTATGAATTATTGCCAATTAATACATTATTGTATGGGAGGGGGTGTAAGGGCAATTAACAAGGATCTTTTAATACAGACTGTATACTCTATTTTGATTTGCATTGTTATATTTTAAATGTTTCCAAACAGTTTTAAATTAGTGCTGTCTTTAGTTTATTTAATTGTTGTAACATTATTATTGTTGTTGTTATTGTTATTATTTTATCATGTGTTTTAGCTGCACTTTGTTTTAATGTGTGGTGTAAACTGCCTTGAGTCTGATAATGGGACAAAGCATGATATAAATTTAATAAATAAATAAACATTGATTCAGCTTGAATATGTGGAATTGTGACCCTCCAGATGTCAGTGACTGCAGGTCCCAGCAGTCTTGCTGTTAACTGTTCTGGATAGGGTTGATGAGACTTTCAGTCTAACAACATATGGAGGACCACATGTTTCTTACTCAACTGTGTTGATTAATTTTCCTGTCTGGATTCTGTGGCTGTACACTAACAATGTTGATATTCTGCTGGCAAGCAATTGGTTAGATCTAAGAGGCTTTGTAAATATGTACACATTGTTAATATATAGATCCTAGGATTGCATATGCAGCATTAGATAGATATGGTTGACAAGTCAGGCAGATGAAGGCCACTGTGGCTGAAATTAATTTATCAGCCAAGCTGTTAATACATAACTAACCTTGAAAGACCTATTTCATAATAAGTATGATAAAATCCTATGTAATAAGGTAATGTGCAACAGGATAAGAAGAACCTACAGTACACAGATGGTTAAATGTAAGTATTTCATGTTTCAATGGTATTTTCATAATTTTTCACAAATCTTTTGCTGAAAATATACCTACTTCAGTATTTGCATATATACTGAAATCCTGACAGAAGAAACTGTCTAACTATATCTTATGTGAGGAGGGGGCAATTAAAACTTCTAAATTCAGTATGGCGCTGTGAGAGAGAGTATGCTTCGATGGCTTCCAAAAACAGAGGACAGGATGCTTGGTGCTGTGCACCAAGCTGCTATACATAATGGGGTGGGGTGAGACCTAATATAAGGCTGAACCACCCCTTCATGTGCCCTCTCAGTTTCTTGCCTTACAACCAGATGCCTCAGGCTCTGAATCACTCCACATTTGGACTGAGATCTACAATGCTCCTTGCCGGATTCCCTTTAAGATTTGCCTTAATTTGGGCTTTACTGTGTCATTGAATCTTATTGTGTGCTGTCTGTTTTTCTCAGTTGGATGGGCCTGGTTGCTGCATGAGCCATGGCTGCAGTTACCACAGGGTGATCCTGCCTCCCCATCTCTCTTGCTCTAACCAGTTCTGGTGCACCAACAGCAGGGATTGCAAACACAAATGGGTTTCAACCATAGATTTATGTAGTACATAATTTATGTCAGTCATCCTACTTGTTTCACTAAGAGTAACTTGCAGTAGGCCTGATCTTCCTAATAATCCCATTGTGGAAGAGTTGCCCCTATAAATTGCAACTTTAGCTGCTTGGAACTAAAACTGATACTGTCTCTGTTCTGATCAAACAAGCTTAATTGTTCTAGCTGTAAAAAACTTGACATGGTGTCCTTTCAATTTGTCTTGCCATGTTCTTCTTGCTATTACATTCCTGAAATAGAGTGGTTTTCAGCTTTGTAGACCTTTCTGAATAGTTTGATAGAGGTTGCCTACAGACCATGTATCTCTAGAACTTGAATCTATATTCACCCAGCTGAAAGCTGTCTCCCTCAGCTATGAAGAATGATGGCCACACTTTCTAGTGGAATACTGCAGTAGCCTGGAGACAGCTTGTTTTCTGAAGCAGACCGTGCAGTAGCACAAATAAATGTATTGACTCTGGAGACCAGGGTTCAAATCCCTGCTCAGCAGTGAAAACTCTTTGGGTGACCTTGGGCAAGTCACTCGCTCAGCCTCAGAGGAGAACAATGGCAAACCCCCTTTGAACAAAACATGCCAAGAAAACCCTGTGATAGGTTTGCCTTGGGGTCACCATAAATCGGAAACTACTTGAGACACATCACCACCACAATAACAACAACAAAGAATATAATATTAATTAATTGTTTAGTTTTTCAGCTGGTTCATAGGGGCTGAATTACATTTGCAATATGCAGTCGCACACACACACCCATTCACAGGTTTGACATCCAAGGATTTGATTATTTGCAGGTTTGCCTCTTCCCCCCTGAACCCGCCTGGTGCACATTCGCACAACAGCCTCAGGATTCGGGAGGGAGGAGCACCAGTGATCACCATGGCTGCCACAACAGCCTCCCAAAGCTGGCAGCTCTGTGGCCTTTGGGGGTGCTTGATGACAGGGATCTCTGGTGTTCCACCTTCCCCATGCACTAGCACAGCAGCATGGGGCTTGCAGAAGAAGCCCTAGTGAACTCCATTGCCAAGAGTCTCTGAAGCCGGCTGCTCTGCAGGCTTTGGGAGATGCTTCACAACAGAGATCTTTCTGCTCCATCTTCCCCAAGAACTAGCACAGCAGTGTCGGTCTTGGGGAACCGTGGGGCTGCTGCATGAATGTGCACATGGCTGCTTCAAGAGGCAGGGCAGTGGCTGAGGGGCCTGGCTGCCAGGCACACATTTTTCATACTCCCTCTCTCTAGGGAGCCCCCCAGCCGCCTGCTTTGCAAACCTGAGGAGCCCTTCTGGGGACCCCCACCCCACTTCTACTGTCCGTATTTGTGGTTTTTCCACCTTTGCAGGGGTCCTGTACCCCGAACCCCTGCACATGAGGAGGGCCAAGTGTAGTTTGCATTTGACTAACAGTATAGTCCCATTTCTTATTACTGCTTCACACACTGATAAATGTACCTAAACCTCCCTCAGTCTGGTGCCCTTTAGTTGTGTTGAACTACAACCTTCACAGCTAGTGGTACAATTATGGGAGATAGTGGTCCAACACATTTGAAGAGTATCAATTTGGGGAAATAACACATACCTTTTCATGTATAGGCTGTATAGCACAACAGTTGAATGAATACAAATTGTCATTTCCTCAGACATCAAACAGTCTTACATTGTTACAAACTTTGTTAAGTATTGCTAAAAACTTTGTTAAGTATTGTTAAAAACTTTGTGGGGGGAATTGTGATCATAGCAATTGATATATTCTATTCTGCTATTTAAGCCTTTAATATAAAATAGTTGAACACTACATTTAATACAACCATAGTTTTTGTGAAAAACAAATGAAATAAGGTTCCTTTATGCAGATGTATTTGATAGAATCCTTCATGGAAAACATTTACCACAGTGTCAAAAAATGCATTCTGAAAGAAAAGGGTTGTTTGTGTTTCAGTACCAAAATGAGTATAAAATTCTTAAATAGGATGACAAATCTAATTTCCATCTTTTCTGTTTACCTTCCTTAATCTAAAGAAGCCCATTCCTAATGTTTCCTGGAAGGTGCACTTTTATACACGCATATATTTTGTTGGCAATGATTTTGATCACATTGTTGTGGCAAGGAATATATCCAGAACAAATTCAACCTCACTGTCAGGAAGTGGGTAAATCAGGCTCATCTGGTACAATCCATTTACATTTATAACTGCCATTTCATGAGGAGATGGATAGAAGAAGATTTAAGATAAGGAATGAGAAAACTTTTGTCCAGTCTCATGCAGCATCATAGTAGTCAAAACTTACTTTGAATATCTGATTTATACATTTGTGGTTGAATCCAATAGTTGTGCCATCTGACAGATGTTCACGTGAGCAATCTTTCCCCTCTCCTTTTTACACTCCCTGAAAAACCTCTGCAGAGGACTGAGGAGGGAGCCTTCTGGACAATATGGACTATAGTGGGCCCTTGGCATCTGCTGGGGTTTGGTTCCAGGACCACCACCACCCATGGAGACCAAAATCAGTGGATGCTCAAGTGCCATCATATACAATGGCAAAGTAAAATGATGTCCCTTGTACAAAATGGAAAAATTGAGGTTTGCTTCTTGAATTTTTTTAAAAATATATTTTCAAACTGTGGATGGTGGAATCTGTGGATGCCGAATCTGTGGATCAGAGGGACAACTGTATTTTATAGGTTGAAGCTGCGGCAGGGGGCAAATCACCCCAAATTAAAGTATGGGCACCTGGTACGAAAAGTATGCACCCAATTTGTGGTACTTCCTCATCCTTCAGCAGCCCCATCCATGTTATTCAGTAAACCTCACCATCTCCAAGGATGCTCTTTGGTACAGAGGAAATATCAGTTCCACAAGTATCTTCCTACCAACACAGCCAGTGGATACCTGGTGTTAGACTGCACTTTTAAAAACACAGGGATGGAAATAATATACAAATTTTTTTTTATTTTTTTAAAATGTTTAAAATGGATTGCACAGGTCTCAGGAAACTATAGTGAGAAGAATCCTAGAATGATGAGATTTTTATTTTTATTTTTTTGCAGTTTTGAACTTATTTGGCATGAGAAATACACATGGGATTATGCACTGACTGCACTTTCTGCACAGAAAGTAACATTCCTATGCAGAAAGCAGGTTACCTGTACAGAAAACAAGTGATTTTCTTTTGCACAGAATAAATCCTAAACAGAATATTCTTTGAAAACTGAAGTTCCTCACAGCTTTGTCACAGCAAGAAGAAAAAATGGTAAAATTATTTGTTCTCTCCTAAGAGTACAAAACTTACAAAGGTTAACAACCCAAACACAGAAATGCAGACATCACACAATAGTTTAACCCATTGTAGGGGCCTTCATTGTAGAAGCCTTATAGATAAAAGTGTTCCCATTCATTTCAAGAGAGGACCCTGATCCAGAGATGCAAAGGAATAGATTGCATCCCAGTGATGAATGAAATTGTTTCAGAAGAAGCAGATCTGCACATAAACAAATCTGCCGATGACTGGACTGCAACAGATTGTTGGGAAAGGGTGTTAGCCTTCTTATAATTTAAGTATGATTCTAATTGGAGGCAACCATATCTAGTATGTTTAGCACCATTCTACTTCCAAAGTTATTATTTTTGAAACATTCTTCAAAGAAAGTACATAGTTTCCTTGTTCTATGGTTGTGTAATCAGCTCTAAAAAGACACTGCTTGGTGCTTTTCAGTACATACACAGTATCAGTTAAAATAGATTATTAAAATCAATATCAATATCAAAATCAATAGATTATTAAAATCAATAATATAATGATTATTAAAATCAATAGATTATTAAAATCAATATCAATATCAATATCATTTCAATACAAAATTTGCACATTCTCTGTGGGCAGACAATGCAACAAAACTGAATTATCATTTCAAACAAATTGCAGTGAACACTGCTATTCCAAGCTCATTGATGTGAATTTCTATATTTTATATTCATTTCTATATTCAACAAGATTTGGATAAACCCATTTGAAGTGCTGTAATTATATATTCTTCAAGGAGCGTCAATTAATGAAAAATAATAGCTGAGATGACTGTGGCATTTTTGGATGTTATTTCATAGCATTTATATTTACAATGCGCTTAGCAGATCTTATGCTTTGATAGAGACAGTAAACCATGAATTATGGAGTGGTACTCCATAAGAAGTTACAGTCTTCATTGTTCCATTTGCCATCAATCAAAATTCACTGTGCAACAGATTGTTAATTTTTCTTCAGGACTCCACAGCCAAGCATCTGCAGTCATGTTCTATATAGTTCTACAGAGGATGCTTTCATTAGGGGTTCAATTAAATGTGGAATAGATGTGTCCATGAAATTTGTTATCCATTTAGAAGACATCTTCCACAGCTCTTTCTACAGGGAGACAAATCCCTCCAAGAGCATCACTGCAGGAGAGACAACAACAGGTCAGTGCCATTCTCAGCTGTTGCTGCCACTGCTAGGGTGATCTACCGATGGGCCTTCCTGCTACATCCAACTATCTCCCTGCAAAACCAGACCCTCAAAAGTGTGGTAGTACTTTCTGCCAGCAAATGTCCTCTAACTCAGCTGTTGCAGTTGTGGGGCCTGACAGAATAAAGATTGGACTCCAGTGGGGATGTGTCCACTGCCAGTGGGGTCACCACTGAAGAGGTTGCCACCAAAGGGGAATCACCCCTTTGGGGGAGACACTTCAGGGGGACACAAGGGCAAGAACCTGTTCTGCTGCCCAAAGAAAGTGGGAGGCTTTCCACTGAACATGACCATGCACAGCTGCAATAGGATCACCTAGAGCAAAATCCCATTCTTTTCCAGTTCAAGCTTTATTGCATTGATTAGTGAAGACATACTGCGGCAGCTCAACACTGAATGCCTGTCTTCTATCTTTCACCAGCACTCCTTCACCATCCTCCCAATGCCAATGCTGCAAAGAAAGGAAGAAAGGAAGAAAGGAAGAAAGGAAGAAAGGAAGAAAGAAAGAAAGAAAGAAAGAAAGAAAGAAAGAAGCCCAAAACACTTTCAGCTAGACAGAAGACAAGAAAAGGGGGGGGGGCTGCATGCCTATAAAAAAACTTCATAAAAAGAAGCTTCTTTGTCAGAGGTTTTGTTAACTGAGGTATGCCTGTACTGAAAAAGGGTTTAACCAGTTTTAAATTGTCTGGTTTTTAACTGATAAACTATTTAATGTGTTTTAATCTTTTAAAATTTTGTTATTATTTATTGCTTTAAACTGATTTTGTTGTAAGCTGCCCTGAGATCTTCAGATACGGTATATGGTGGGATATAAATATTTTAATAAATATTTTAAATATATACATAATTTAATAATAACATTTTAGTAAATAAAAACTGACAACAACTTTCAAGGTTGTTGTAAAAAACAGGATTACATAAAAGCTAAAATGTATGACCATCATCATCACCATCATGGTGAAAGAACTGTGCCCTTGCTAACTAAAGATGGGATGAACATTGTTTCATAGAAGACAAAAAAGATGCATGCAGAAAGGGTCTCCTTCCTTGGAGGTCTTTAAACAGAGGTTGGATAGCCATCTGTCAGGGATGCTTTGATTGTGTATTCCTGCATGGCAGGGGGTTGGACTGGATGGCCCTCGTGGTCTCTTCCAACTCCACAATTCTATGATTCTGTGATTCTATGAATACAAATGATAACACCCAATAGGTGGCATGTGCCTCACTTGAATATTTTGGCAACTAGAATCAGCTGCCATTGGACATGATCAACACTATTATGGCTGCTGCCACACTGCAGAAATAATGCAGTTTGACACTGCTTTAGCTATCATGGCTCCATCCTATGGCATCCTGGGATTTGTAGTTTGTTGTGGCACCAGAGTTTTCTGACAGAAAAGGTTAAATAGCTCACAAAACTACAAATCCCAGAATTCCATAGCATTGAGCCATGGCAGCTAAAGCGGTGTCACACTGCATTATTTCAGCAGTGTGACTGCAGCCTCAGAGATCAATTTGTGAAACCATCAGGGTGTAGCAGGAGAGCTGTTCTGATTTCCATACATGAAAAATATCCTGCAAATTTAACAGATATTTAAAAAAAGATTCTGAAACTGATGTTGCACATAAGAAAATTGGTGTTAAGTCAGACCCCCCCCCTCCTTTTAGTTGCCTCAAACACAATTGGTCAAGCAGTACAATTGATATAATTCTTAACAGCCTTGCGTAAAAATGTAGACAAATGGGAATGTGCTTCTTGCACCATTTAATATCATCCCTAAGCCAAAAGAGAAATGATGGGAACCTAGGACAAAAGGCTAGTTGCGTGTCCAGGAGCGAGTTCCATTCCACATGAAATAACACATGGGTCTGGATCTGGACATCAAACACCCCACCTGTTGATCAATGACCCCAAGCCTCCAGCCCACTTCTGGAACCTTAAGAATGACAGGCCAAGGAACCACCTGGGCGGGAGCCCCAGCATGGTTCCCCTGCAACCAGAGGATGCCAGAATAGTGTCTGCCCCCGAGCTAGGCAAGACCAGATCTGCCCCACACACCCCGAGTCCCTTAAGGGTACCCTGATATGAACCAATGGCAGGAAGACACTGGTAAATATCCTGGATCCAGGACCCATGCCAACAACCCCCAAAGTTGAGACAATACATAGATGGCAATATACCCCACAAAACCACATCCATCACAAGACGTTCAACAAAACTCTGATAAGCTAAGCAGGCTGGGGCTTAAATGCCCACTCACCTGACTGGAGTGAAGGCTGCAGGCAGCTTACTCCAGCCACACCTACCAGACAATGAATTCAGACCATAGTTTAAATTCATTGGTTGGTAGTTCCTGCCCCTCCCCAGGGCCATACCAAGCCTGGGAGACGCCTGGGGAGAAGGAAACCACCAGAAAACATGATGTGAGGGCCCTGGAGCCCTGCTCCCACCCCAGATCACAATGATGCCACCTGTTAAGTCGGGCAGCCCCCCTGTGTTGCCAGAAGAAGAAAATGGTGCAATTTTCCTATATTTGTTCATATGTGAGGTCAAAACCTCTGTTTGCCATGTAACATTTTCAGTACCTTGCTAATTACCCAAGTGTATATACCCAAGGAGCCAAGTATAGTGATTTTAGAGTTGGACTAGGACTCCAGGAGACCAGCTTTTGAATCCCCATTCAGCCATAGAAACCCACTGGTTAACCCTGGGCAAGTCACATACCCTCAGCCTCAGAGGAAGGCAAGCATATTCCTCCTCTCTGATCAAATTTTGCCAAGAAAACCCTATGATAGTTTCATCTTAGAGTTGCCATAAGTCAGAAATGATGTGAAGACACACAACAACAACATATACCCAAGATGAATCTCATTAACAGAAGTAACTCCCTTATTTGAAATGAATCAGATGAGATTTAAAAATGGACCTGCATTGCATACACATGTTCAGTGTGTATTTATGTGTGGAAGATGTCAGAGTAATAATGCTTTAAGTGCAAAAGGAAAAAAGTTGGAGCAACAGACTACACTAGCACAGCTGAAATGGGTTTGACCACAGCTGTGGCTAGGCAGAAGGTTGACTAGCAAACACTCCTTTATAGTCAAAGCAAAAGATGCATTGTGTGTGTGTTGGAGTCGTGGAGAAAGAGGAGTGTTGGAGAAATTGCTGTTGAGTTAGTTAACAAGGTTTGCTGTATATATACTGTGTTTTTTATACCAAAACTGAAGATAAAGACCACCAGATATCTTTGGATGAACCTTGCTGCCTGTAAGTCTTTTTGTTTGTGAAAGTGGGTCAGAGTGGTGAAATGGCTGCTAGCTGAAGCCTTTATTCTTGTGCCCTTTCTGCTCTGCAGTTCTGTTGTTTAGCTACTCCTGGGTTGGTTTGTCCCCAGGCTGTGCCAGGTGCCTCTCAGTAGGCCTGTACTGAGTGGACAGAAGAGTAATTCCCCAAAGTTTATTGACTGTAATTCTTCAAGGTTGATTCACCCATAGCGAACGTGAAGTTGCAAACCCAGCTGGGTTTCCACTAGCAGTAAAGGAGCTAGAGTTGTATTGCCCATGGGCCACTACTATCAAAGGTAGAATATTCATATGAATGTTCTGCCTGCTATTTGAACAAGAAGTTTATACAAACATCCTCCTTTCTTGATTTCGTCCTAGAAACTGGATTAGGTAGGAGCATTGTTAGTTTACAGGCTTTTCTTCTTTTTCCAATCTGTTTTATTCTTCAGACTCTGAGCTCTGAGTGACTCTTGCATGGTAAAGATGCCTCTTCAGCAGTTTTATGTTTGTGAATTCTAATGACTCTTCTCTTTATTGTTCATTCTCTATTGGGCAAAGTAATGCTGCTATAATGAGGGCAATTACAACCAGGTTTACCAGAGTGGGATTAGAAGAGTGGGAAAGAAGAGGCAGAGGAGATAAAGCATAGACATAAGAGTCTGCAATAAGGATGCAAATGGAAATACGAGATATATAATTGAATGGGAAGCTTGCCCAAAAGTGTAATGTACTGATTGGGGTTCTGGTGACCAGGTTGCAGTAAAGGCACACTTTTTATAAGGGTAAAACAAGATGGTACAGTGCCTTGCATAAGTATTCACCTCCCCTGATATTTTGACATGCTGTTGTGTTTCAACCTGGAACTGAAATGGATTTAACTGGCATTGCTACCACTTGGTGTAAACAAGATACTCCAAAATGTGAAGATGCCAAATATTTTTTTATTGTGGCACAAAAGTAAACTAACACTTGTTGGTGGAAGCTTTGCAGACCTTCATGCATTGAACTTGTAGTCTGTATTAGGGATGTAAAGGGTATTCACAGATAGAATCATAGAGATGGAAGAGACCACAAGGGCCTCCAGTCCCACCCCCTGCCTTGCAAAAGAATGAACACTTTGTAAAAATCAGGGAAAAGGGAAAGCTCTGCAAGTTAACAGGGGGGAATCCTTGAGGAGATTTCCTTTGGATTATAGCACTCCTCGAGCTGTGCACCAGGTGTTCTCTTGATCTTTCTTGCTCACAGACACATAGGAGATTTTCAGATGGTAACAAAAAAAAGCATTCCCCTCTCACAATCTCCTTTCCCGCCCCTCTCCCATCCCTGTAACACCAAAAAATAAAGTTTTCACTCCTACCTTAATCGTGGCTCATTGCCTCAACAGGGCAGCCCAGGAGTGAATGGAGCTCAAACGGAGCTCCTTTCACTTCCTGGATTGAAATCCCAGCTGCTCTCATGAGAAGATGAGAGTGTGGGAAATTCTAAAAATAAAAAGTAAAACAGTAAAAGTGACACTAAGCACCAAAACACACTTAAAACTTAACAAGTAACCTGGGGAGTGTACAAAAAGTGTGCCACTTACCAGATGTCCCAATCTCACCTGGAAGTGTTCTGGCACAAACCTTCTATTGACACTGGCATCGCCCCAGCATAATGGGGCACTTTTTCAGTGGCAAAATATTCCATTACAGAAATGGAATGGGGGATCTATTGACAGCTTACCCCATCAATAAAAAGCAGCGGCAGTGTAACAACAGCCGAATGGGAGCATAACAAGAGGGAATGATGTCATCTGAAAAACTCTTTAGCAATCTCCTGGCATCATGATAATGCCATATTTAGAGCGTCTGATAATCTCCATAGATTCCATCTCCTCTGCTCATCTAGAATCCCTTAAATGGAATAAATATGGCAGAAAAGCATTTCCAATTTGATTTTTTTCTCTCCTTTCAATTCTGAATACTTTTCAAAATATTTGCACAAATCTTATATTTAAAGGCTTTCTTTTATTTTGTTTTCTTGCCTCCATCCCTCTTCCATTTAATTTGCTAATCTTCTCTGTGTGCCAGGTCTGTTCCTGCCAAATCAGAGCAGTTGGAGAGTATGCAGTTGTTTTATCATACAACCAGCCATGACCAACAGACTAGGAATTTGCTGTCTAAATCCCTAACCTAAGTCCCCCAAAACCTTTTCCTGACCTACTTATTTTTTCTAAGGACTGGATATATTTCTGGCAGCCAATCCACATATCAGTTTTATCCACCTAATCAGAGTCTGTCTCAGCCAGTGTGTGCAAGCTGATTATCCAAAATGAACATTGCAACTAGACCTGGGAAAAGTTCATATATGCCCATACATCATCATCTGATTTCTTGTCACTTAATGATTCACAATAGATGTGAAATCTGAGTCATGTTGGAGGTATTAGAATTCTACCTGTGGTATATGACCTGTGCTGACTCATTTATACATGGAAGCTACTGCTTGATTTATGCTCATATTGTAACTGGACATGATATTTACCATTCTTCCTTAGGACTAACTTATTTTATGAGCTTATTCTCTCAATTAAATGTTTGACGGATTAAAGCAAGATACATCCACTGTGATACAGGGTGACATTCAAGGCATCATTATATACATCATTCCCCCACTACTAAAAATACAGAGTAAATGAACAAGTCCTTTGGACCAGAAGGAACCTTAAATAATATGTTAACTTGTGACAAATCGAGGCTACTGGTAAAATAACTGGATTGCCCCACACATTTCTAAAGAGCACATTATATGTTATAATTTGAAGCAAACTAACCAATGAAGTTTTTAAAATAAGCATATAGAATCATAGAGTTGGAAGACACCACAATGGCCACCCAGTCCAACCCCCTGCCTTGCAGGAATACATAATCAAAGCACGCCCCACAGATGCTCATCCAGCCTCTGTTTAAAAACTTCCAAAGAAGGAGACTCCACCACACTCCAAGTCAGTGGTTGTTTGAAAAGAGTTTTATTTTTATTTTTAATCTGGCTCTGATTGATAAATTGAGAACATGGAAATAAAGAATGACACAAATAGTTGGTAATTTTTTTACATTATGGTTTTCATTTATTACTCTCTCTCTATAAAATGCTTGGATGTGTTTCCTTTCCCAGTGTGCTGCTTGGCTGCTTAGGAAACATACCCAATCAGTCCTCTCAGTCCTCTCACTCCCTCAGCCACTCACACCCACATGTAAAACAATGCAATAGTTTTTCCTAAAATAATAGTGTTCAGGTGAATTGTGTGAAAAACCACATGTAAAACACTGAAATATTTTTTCCCACAATAATAGTGTATGGCTGACCTATGTGAACCTTTCAAATCTACTATATTTTTATTGATTGGTTGATTGGTTGATTTAAGGTATTTATGCCCTGCTCTGAGAGCCTTTGTGGCTTACAAAATTTTTAAAGCAATTTACACATCTACACTGCATTAAGCAGTTTCCAATGTGTGTTAGCTAATTGCCTCCACAAGCTGGGTACTATAATGGTGTATTTTACACTGGGTACAACTAGTTATATCAATAATTCTTCAGAATCTCCTTCATTGCCAATAATTCATGTTGTTTTATGGAATGATATTTTGAATACAAATAAGAAATAGTTTTATATCTATATATACAATTCTCTTGGGTATGTTGCCATTTCCAGTGTGCTGATTGGCTGCTTAGGAAACTGACCAACCAATCAAAGCTCAGTTGGGCAGCCAGTCAACACACTGGGGGCAGGACCATGTGGAAGTTTCAGGCATTTATAAACATGGTGGCAGCAGAGGAGGTGTGAGTAGCATGGGGATGTGGTGTGTGTGTGTAGCATGTGCCTGAGCATGGGGGTGGGGGAGGTGGGGGGCAAGCCTGGCAGGGGAGGTAGGGGGCGGACACAAGCCTGTCGGTGGAGAGGCACAAGCCTAGCAGGGGAGCACCTGGGGCCTGAGCCTGGTGACAGGGTTGCGAGCCTGGCGGGGGGTGAGCCTGGCAAGGGGGTTGGGGGTTGCAAGCCTAGTAGGGGGCAGCAGGCATGAGCCTGATGGAGTGGTGGACAGTGGGTGTGAGCCTGGTGACAGGGGGTTGTGAACCTGGTGGGCAGGGGTGGAGGGCAGGACACAAGCCTAGCGGGGGCAGCAGGGGTGCGAGCCTGGCGGTAGCAGCAGAAATTTAAAGGTGTATGCTACACTGGGTGTAGCTAGTATGAAATGTATTATTACAGCTAAGATGGTTCAATACAGAGTAATATCTTGGCACTCATGAATGTTTCACTTATACAAATTGCTGACAATATATGGAAGTGCAAATATACTCCGATTTTGTACTCTATTCTTCTTTCCTTTCAAGATTTACCATGAAAACAAAGCTTGTCTCCTGTGTAATCAAATGTTATTGTTTTAGGATTTGTTTGTTTTTACTTTGTTCTACTTTTCTTCACATTTTTAAAAAAATATCAATAAATATTTCTAAAAATAATTGTATACCTGTTTATTCAAGATCACTCTCAGTGTTCAACAGATTTATCCCCTGCTTGTTATCAATAGGACTGTAGCCTTCAAAATACACTTTCAGATTAGTCAGCCTAATACTGTTTAGCTTCCATTTTACAAGCTAGCTAGACATCCCGCATGTGGCAGCAGCTTGATGTTGTTTCAGGAAGGGCTGGGACAAAGAAATACTTAATCTTTTCCCTTAAGCCATCATTTTTTTCTGCTCCAGTCTCCCCCTCCCTTCCCACCCAATAGTTTATCAGCATGCATTTTTCAAATGGGTGGGGAGATTTGACAGGTGATTTATCCTTTCCTTATCCAACTGGTTCTCTGTTTTAAACCCCCAACCTGCCTCATGAAGCAACTCTGCTTTAAAAACAAAATAAAGAGAACACATTTGGACATTTCTAAGTATGTTAGCATGCTATGTTCAGTTACTGTTACATTTCATATATAACCTGGATAATTTAATTTTGACATAAAGCTGACTGGTAGAAGTAAAGTCCTTATGCTGTCAGGGCAAATTTGTGCAGCAGTAGAAATAGTTGTCCATCTGTTTGCCCAATGAGCATCATTGAAAGTGCTAGTTTCTTTAGAACAGGGTGGGCAAAGGACAGGCTGCAGGCCATAGGCCGTATGTGTCCCCCCATGGCCTTTTTCTGTGGCTCTTGGGACCCCTAGAGGTTAAAAAGGTTTTTAAAATTTAAAAAAGCACAAAAATGCCCTCTGTAGGCATGGGGGCATTTTTCCACATTTGGGCAGGTGGGGCCATTTTAGGGTCAGAAACTGGAAGTAAACTGGAAGTCACTTCCTATTTTGAAAAAGCCCTCTCCTGGGCCTAAAATTGCTGGGAGGAGACTAAAAGCATGGAGAAAATGTCCCCTTTAGCTCAAGAAGTCATTAAGAGCATTTGGGGACAAAACTGGGGAGCTGCTGTGGGGGAGGGCATGGCCCACCAAGGTCTCCTTGGGGTTTAAAGCACCCCCTAGCCTCCCTAGAGTTACTCACCTCTTTTTTAGAACAATAACAGGTAAGCAGACAAAGGCCAACCCCGTGGAATATTATTATGAATTTAATTCTATTGGGGTCTTCCAAAAAGAAAAATAAAGTATGCCAGGAATGTTATCTCATCTTGCTACTGCTCAGTTAATACTAATGAAAAATTGTTTAATTCACAATCTCATGATGAATTTGAATAAGAATGTCATGTCACATTAGCCATTAACATGGATACTTTCAGAAGAGACAGCCATCCTGGGATTGTACATCTGATGCTTTGATTACAGGCTTTAGTCTGGAAACATTTATGGCCATCTGTTTGGATGACTGTCACTGCCAATGTGCCAGTTTCCACTACTGGTCAGTGAAGTCCACCGTGGAACTACAACAAGGCCACAATGGCACCACATGTTATTTTACAACTGATTAAGCCTGCTGACACCTCTGTGCCACAAGGGCTACCCAGAGGAATGGGAAGTCTGCCTGAATTAAATACAAAATCCCACTTCCTCCTTTCCTGGAAATCTACACACCCAGGCACACACACACAAATACTGCATTACAAATACCAATTAGAAAGACAGTTGCATTGGTCTTTCAGCAACATATTTCAATTTAATTCAGCTTTATCCTTGAATTTGGCTGAAGAGGATTAGACAACAGCAATACATGAGTCATATCTGCTTGTAACTGAACCCTTTTTCTGCAGGATAAGGAGACAGCAAAACCAGATCACTCTCAGAAGTGTTTTCTATAAAACGACAGTATTTAATTGGCCAGTTGTTGTCAGCAACCATGGAAAAATCATCTAAACAACATTGCCTGAATAATTGACACACAGCTGAAGGCTCTAAGAGAAAACTATTACTGAATTCTGAGTGCACTTCTATTGTTATCTTTGTTGAGGCCTTTCATGCAGTTACACTACAAAAAAATGGAATTAGCTGGATACATATATAGGCAACAGGGCAGAATTCTACAACAATTCCTTAGAAGAGACATCATGCAAGAGCCTCAAAATATATACCTTCAAAATCAAGTTTGGATTTATGCTGTACTCAGGATCCCTCAACTAAATTAAGCTTTTACTAAATGAACTAATTGCCTGATCAGAAGAATCGTATTTAGATTATTTAGCCTCCGAATTGTACAAAACGGGATAGCCCCATAGAACACTGTCTCATTTTCTATTTCAATATCCCAATATTTCCTCCCACTAAAAATCCTAGATGCACCAGAAATGTCAACATGTAGCAACTCAGAGCTAATCTAACAACCAATTAGATGATGATGATGATGATGATGATGATGATGATTTATTTATGTATTTATATAGTGCCATCTATGTACATGGCGCTTTACCGTACTCATGCTAGGTCTGGAACTTAGTACCATGAATAGAGTAATGGAATATGTTGTCTAATGCTGCTGAGACACTGCAGAAATAATCCAGTTTGACACACCACTTTAACTGTCATGGCTCAATACTATAGAATTATGGGATTTGTAGTTTTGTGAGATATTTAGCCTTCTGTCAGAGACAGAGGCACAACAAACTACAGATCCCATGATTCCATAGGATGAAGCCATATAGAATTGTAGAGTTGGAAGAGACCACAAGGGCCATCCAGTCCAACCTCCTGCCATGCAGGAAATCACAATCAAAGCATCCCTGACAGGTGGCGATTCCAGCCTCTGTTTAAAGACCTCCAAGGAAGGAGACCCCACCACGCTCCGAGGGAGTGCGTTCCACTGCCGAACAGCTCTTACTGTCAGAAAGTTCTTCCTAATGTTGAGGTGGGATCTCTGTTCCTGGAGCTTGCACCCACTGCTCCATGTTCGAGTCTCTAGAGCAGCAGAAAACAAGCCTGCTCCATTCTCAATGTGACACCCCTTCAAATACTTAAACAGGGCTATCATATCGCCTCTTAACCGTCTTTTTTCCAGGCTAAACATTCCCAGCTCTCTAAATCTTTCCTCATAAGGCATAAGAGAGATGATCAGGGATACCACTCTAAGAGTCCTCTGGGTAAAACACTCCAAGTGTAGAAAACTAGCCCATGAGGGCCAAGATTCTCGCCCTTCCTGTGCTAGAGTGTGGAACAATGCTTCTTTTAATACAAATCTCAGATTGGACTGGTGCACTCCCACCCATTCCACCACCATGGGGCTCCACCTCTCAGTTTGCTGCGTCTGTTAAGCCAAAGGCATACATGGATTTGCATTTCAGTGCCCAACATGGAGCAGTGGGTGCAAGCTCCAGGAACAGAGATCCCACCTCAACATTAGGAAGAACTTTCTGACAGTAAGAGCTGTTCGGCAGTGGAACGCACTCCCTCGGAGCGTGGTGGGGTCTCCTTCCTTGGAGGTCTTTAAACAGAGGCTGGAATCGCCACCTGTCAGGGATGCTTTGATCGTGATTTCCTGCATGGCAGGAGGTTGGACAGGATGGCCCTTGTGGTCTCTTCCAACTCTACAATTCTATGATTCTATAGTTAAAGTTCTGTCAAACTGCATTATTTCTGCATTGTGGCAGCAGTGTTGGACTGGGGCACAGCTGCATCATCATAGTGGATTGGCCAGTTAGCAATGCAAATTCAAGACATTTTGCTTCCTGAGGCAAAGGGCAAGATGATATTCCTTCTCATTGCTAGGAAAGAATCTAGTTTGCTACCCAACCTGTTCCTTGCAAGATCAGAGTACATTTTTTACCTCGTGCTGGTTGGACAGGATGTAGAGGGCTAGGTGGTTTGTGCCTCATCTGTCCTAACAGTAGAACCACATCTGTCATTGCCAGTACTGAAATAAGGTTCAAGTGCCAATCCAGTTGCCAAGACAGAAGCCTCTGGAAACACCCACCCTTTACCCTTTCAGCCCCAGTGCCCCTTACCTAACACCAGGCAATAGAATAGGGTCTTTCCCCACATTTGAAGGCAGACTATTAGGGTTGCAAGACAGGCGGATGTGCACAGCTTGGTCTTCCAACAAAAAGGGGAGTGGTGTGAGGACTTCAGCAGGAACAGCTGGGAAGCTCTGATTGCTACCACAGCATCTGCTCCCTGAAGTGGCTTGCCTCAGTCTGCCTAATATTAGGGCCAGTGCTGCCAGCAAGATGCCATCTTCCTGTAAGATAGAAAGGCTGGATTTTGGAACACCAACAGCAAAATTATATGGTTATCTCAGAAATCCTTAGTGAGTTTAGCTGAGAATACTTTCATACGCAATCAAGGAGAATAGTGATGAGATCTTAATGGTGCCACCCTATACTGAAACTATGCCACCTGATGGGCTATAGAGTTTGATGGAAGCCCTGCTATGGTGGTGGAACTTATGATATCCTGCTAGCATGACAAATGTGCTGTTTAATACGGAAAGCATTAATCATTGTATATGAGTTGTAATATGCAATAGGTGTATTTTAAAAAAAGGCCACAGGCTTTGTTAGCTAATGTAATGTGTCCACCCCAATAACATAGAAATACAGAGAGAGTGAGATACATCAGTGCAAAGTGCTATGTTACTTTAAAAAAATGCACTACAACACAAACCCAATACAACAGACAGTTAATAATATACAATTCTGCAGTGCTTTGTTGTTATAGTTGTAGTTGTGTGCCTTCAAGTCATTTCTGACTTACGGCAACCCTAAGGCGAGCCTATCATGGAATTTTCTGAAGCTGAGAGTGTATGATTTGCCCAAGGTCACCCAATGGGTTTTCATGGTTGAGCAAGGATTTGAATGCTGATCTCCAGAGTCATAGTCCAACACTCAAACCACTACACCATGCTGGCTCCATCCAGTGCTTTACAGCAATTAAATAATTAGTATAAATATTTTATATATTTGCCATCATTGTTTTTCTCATGTGCCTTCAAATCATTTCTGACTTATGGTAATCCTAAGGTGAACCTATCACAGGGGTTTCCTGGCAAGATTTGTTCAGAGCGGGGTTGTGGTTGCCTTCCTCTGAGGCTGAGAGAATGTGACTTGTCCAAGGTCACCCAGTAGGTTTCCATGGCCATGTGGGGATTCCAGAGTCGTAGTCCAACACTCAAATCACTACACCATGCTGGCTTACATTTAACATAATTACAACAATTATTATCATTATTATTATTATTATTATTATTATTATCATACATATGAATTGATTAAATAATTACCAACAGGCCATGGTTTGCAAGTACACAATGGGTATGAAATGGGAATACTCTGTTTCATACAGAATCTTCCACAGGTTCATAACAAGACAAACAAAACAGAACTAGGAAGGCACTTTACCCAAGACTGTGTATTGCCACTAGCCCAAACAAACACATTAATGTATTCATGGGCTTGTTCAGATGAGAAGAAACAATGCACATACATGTACATTATAGGCAATTTGCAGCAGCATCGTTTTTTTCCCATGGTGTTTTGTTGAAAACGATAGAATGAGAAGCTCTCTGCTATGATGTCCGCATGGCTGCAAATCAAGATGGCAGTCATGTTATTGTTTTGTGTGATGGGGGGAAAGGAAGGCAAATGGAACCTGTAAGTGTCTGGAGACAACAAGAAGGGTGGCCACTGAGAAGAAGAGGAGGAGAGCCGCTCACCTTTCATCCATCCTGGTGGCTGCAGCAGCCTCCAATTCCAACTGCAAAGTGATGGGAGGAGCCCCCTGTCCAGCCACTAGTTCTGGAGAAGGAAGAGGATGGCAGTTCTTTGCTGCTCCAGCTTCATCCTGCCTTCCCCAGCTGGGCTGCTCCTTCTCTCATGCCTGTTCCACACCTGTTTCATGCTCTCCAAAGCTCACTGACATCAAGCTCAGCGGACAGCCTTTACTTGCTGACAGAACACCCCTGATACATCAGCAGAAAACTCCTTCAGTGATGCCATTCTACTGGCAAAACAGGGTGAAAATGGCTGAAACAAAGTGAAAATGTGGGTGGCATCTATGCAAAACTCTTCACTCCATACCATTGCCCTCATCAACACCACTTGATTGGGAGGGAAGGAATTCAAAAAGCCACCAGCACATGCCACCTTTCATCCCACTCATGTCTACATAACAGATTAACAACATCCACTCATAATACACTATTTTCCATTTGTGTGTGGTGCTTCAAAAGAGTGGTTGGAACAATTTATTTATAAAGGAACAGGGACTCGGGACTTTATTACAACAGCATGTGATATTGGAGTAATTATGTTCTGGAAGCAAATGGGGAGATACCAGTTTGAAAACACTCCCTTTCACACTTCCTCTGCAATCCTGCAATTATTCTCCCTTGGTGACCCATGGTCCTGTGGTCGCTCTTCCACATTGCCTTGCTAGTCATGCCTCCCTTCCCTAATACGCCCTTCCTGGCAATGGGCAAAACAATATTTTTTTCCAAAGAAAAGAAAAAACAGTAAAGAAAAAAAAGTTAACTCAGCCTGCTTGGGGATAGCAAAGAGGAGAGGGGGAGGGGGAGAATCATGGCCACTCATGTGACTGCCAGTATCAGAACTTCAGGAAAAGGGATCTATTGCATGAGAGGAGAGCTGGAATAGTAGTGGTATTGGTAGCAATTGGCAAGATGTCATTGTCTGCATTTCACCAATAAGTCCAATGCAAATTGGCAACAGGAGGAACATGATATCATGTGATAAGCCCCAGCCAAAGCCGCGATTATCCAGCTCCAATTGTGGTTTCCTATTTCATCTGATAAAGTCCTCAGGTCTAGGGGCTGATAATAGTAGAGTCATTGTTGGCTGTGTTATTCAGGGCTGATGATTGGCTCTGTGGTGTCATTTTGCATGTTGTATGTTATATAAAGGTGTATGATGGGAGTGAATCCCCATTGTGTTGAGTTCATTGGGTCCTTCCCTATATGCGAAGCATGCAAACATCATCACAGGTGCAGGCACTTCAGCAATGTTTCCAGAGAACCTGGGGGCATATTTAGTATATTTTTATCGCCATTCAGGGATTTTAGATGTTATCAGACAAGCATGTAAAATGCTGTAATCCTGCTATTGAGGAAAGTGGAAACATAGTGGCATGATCACAGTAATTGTCGCATGTTACTGTAATTGTTCAATACTACTGCCACATAATTTTTGCACAACCACTACTAGTGGTTTAAGAATGGAACTTCAGCTGGCGCTATAGTAACACTTCTCTTTCCATTGTCTTCTAATGACAGAGTATTAACACTGTGTGCTGGCCCGTGTATGTGCCTTTAAGAAGAATTTTCTCTTACTTCTGCGATTTTGCATGGGTGAGATTTTGCCTATTCTCACAAAATGCAACTTCAGTTAAAAACATCAAACCCAAATACGTAAGAAACTTCACAAATAAGCACTTAAACATAAAAACATACCAAGCAAAGGTGACAATTCATTAAAACCTGTTGGTCCTCTTCATATTCTCCCCCAGAAGTTTAATTATGTGTTCTTGTTGGGAGAGGGGAGGTAGAAAGAGGATCACCCATTCTCGCTGTAATCACATGATTACAGTGGGACATGATTTTCACACACTCATCAATACCATGAAAAGAGCAATACTGATGGCTATTCACAGGTTTTTCCCAGGAATGAAAAGTTACACGTAATTAAGGAATGGAGCACACATGGACCACAGAAGGATGACAACATAATGGGAACTCATTCATGCTACCATCCCATTATAACATGATTTTAGCCTCATGTGATAAAGTCTTTGGGCTTCTGTTTGTTTTCCTCTCATTTCCCTGAGCCAACTGTATAGAAGATTCCATATCACCAGCATACTAGCATTTCTATCTCTCCTTCCCTGGGGAGTAAAAGTATAAGATTCTTCTATTGGTCACCATAGGGCTCAGTTCAGCCAGTACTGAAAATACTCTGTTTGATCAAAGAAACCTATGCCATGAATATGTGCTCAACTAGCTAAATCTGCTTGGAAAGCTATTTCCCCTGACTAGTTTGTAAAACTATTCCTTATGGATTTATATACTTTTCCAAAAAGAAAGTGGAGATTAATATGATATATCTTCTAACACCTTTGCAAAGGCCTTCAAGTTGATCCATTGTCAGTCATAGTTGATTTAGCAGTTGATTAATCTTCCATCCAATAGATTATTAGAAAGATTAGGCACATCTGCTTTCCTATACTTCAGACTGGTAGACTGCAGTTTGTTCTATGAGCAGCCTTTTAATCTGGTAGTGGACAATGTCATTACCTTCAGTCAGCACTGAATTCAGTGATGACCTTGGATCTTCACACATTTTATCCAAATGATGCTATTGCCGTTATTGACTCTGCTTAGCCTGTCTTTGACTAATGGCTGACTTTCTTCTTCTATTAGTTCCTAAGCCTCCTCCCAAGAAACACCACCAAACTATCAAGCCAGAGGGAAAGAATACATGTAGGGTTCTCCATCACTCACATATGAGTGGACATTTTTAGTCTGCATTTCAAAGATCTGTGTGCCCTGACTGGCACAGCCATCAGAGACTTAACTACTACTCTAAATCTGCAATAAATGTCAAAGTCTTCTTACAAATTTCCCTAAACGCTTGGGATATAGAAAGTACAAAGATTAAAATCAATGTGTGTGTGTGTGTGTGTGTGTATTAATACTGTATGATGATTTTTTTAAAAAAATATCCAGTTATTATTTTCCCCATATTTAATTCTGATTGGCTTTATCTCCTGGTCCAGCAATACTCAGGATGCACTAGATATCTTCACCTAGGTTTAGATCAAATTTTATCAGAAAAGAGGTAAATCATTTAAAAGAAAAGAGGTAAATCATTTTTCTTGATGCTTCTCAAGGGTTTCCTACAGATTTTCACCCACCCTTGCTAAGTAACTTGCCAACTATGTCTGTCTTTAGTTATTAATGTGTCTTTTATACCCAAAGCAGTAAAAGGAAACCAGTAAAAGAAATCCGCTGAAGCTGTAATGGACCATTTGGGAGACTTTGCCAGGTTGGTAATGATCGGCTAGAGAAGATAAAAGAGTTAGGCAAAACCGTGGGATGTTATTTCCTTAGACTATCATTACATAATGATCCATCCTTTATGAAATCCTATTTAAAGTAATTATTATAAAGCTCTTTTTAAAAGATAGCAAAACATTGAAGATTCTTCTATCCATTTTGAGAAATAAATATCTATCTGCTTAGTATGTCCAGTGGTGACAGAAATTATTGGATCTGGTGGAGCATAAGGTAAAATTGCAAACATAAAATAATTGTTAAACATTAAATCTTTAATGATTCAAAGGTCCTTTGGCATACCATGAGCAGAGATAGATCATCACAATTTATGTCCCCTGATGTTTTATAAGCTTAACGTTAATGTCTCATCTTTCATCAAATCAACACTTCTATGAATGATGGCTCTTATTATGAACCGCTGCACTAGCACAGTTCATAAAATTGAATATTACAATACGAACGCTGTTACAAACCACAATTAAAGACCTTGTTATGATGCCCACACCGTTGGTTGCTGCTACATTAGTGGTTTCTGTATACAATCCTGATGAGGAAGAAAGAAGAACCCCCAGAGATCCAAATGTATTGATGTTCCTAATGGTTGGACATGAATGAAGACATGTACTATAACTTGACATCCAAGCGTTCAGGAGTTTAGTTGTCAGAAATAATATTTGCACTATCAAGTATTTGTACTGGCCAAGGCAATGATACAACTTTGGCTGCAGAAGATAAGCCTTTGTTTGCCCTGACATAGCTAGAAGGTGTAATGTTGTCAAGATGCTAGATTTATGCATCATGTTCTACAAAAATAAATTGGGGCTTGTGTAGTATGGACCCTGTGTAATCTCCTTGTGCAGAAAGGGATTTTACATAACTAGTTGAAGGGAATGACAGTCTGGTAGGGAAGTGGACAGGTTTTACAAGCTTGAAGTCCATTAAGCATCCACACTAGCTATCAGTCTTCTTCCAGGTCCAATTCAAGCTGCTGATTTAATCAGTGCATGATACTTGGACCCAAGTAACTGAAGGAAATGCTTCTCAAGCACTTCTTAAATTCACTTTCATATGATGGTGAGTGATAGCCAGGACATGGAGAGGAACCAGGTGGCTTGGGAAGAGTAGTGCAAGCTATGCCAGTGCTGAATGCAGACTGGCCACCACATCAAGCAAACTAGGGTAGACAGTACTGCCAGATCAGATTTGCCTGAACAACCAGCCCCTTTACACTGAAGAACTCATACATCCTAGTGCCTGTTCTCTAGCGTAGGCAATGCACAAGTTAGATATTGATCAAAAGATAAGGGAATGGTAGGGTCCGCCTGGAAGAATTGCCCCTTTAAATCTCTCTGGTCCTCTGAAAGAGGGAGAAAGGGGACCAAAAGGTCAAAATGAATTATTTTATTTCATTTTACTTTATTTTACTTTATGTCCCACTTTTCTTCCTAAATGGGACCTAAGGCAGACCACATCATGAATTAAAAGAAGGTACAACTTTAAAAAAAAGATAAATTTTAAAAAACAATTAAATAAACTACAAGATTAAAATATCCAGTACTTTAATGCCTTGTAAAATCATTTAGAAACAAAAACAATAAAAGTACCACACAGATGCTCCATTAAAAAAAAAACACCTTACTGCATAACCAGTTAGTCACCAAATGCCTGTTCAAATAAGGATTTTTATTTTCCAGTGGAAAAGGAGCAGGGACAGGGCCAACCTGGCCTCCCATGGGAGAGAATTCCATAGCCTAGGAGAAGCCCCTGAATGGCCCTCCTATGTCCTCACCAGACATAGCTGTGAGGATGGTGGGGCCAACAAAAAGTCTTCCTCAAGGATCTTAAAACTCAGTAGGCTTATATAGGGAAGCACAAGTAACCCCACATATGTGCAGGACCAGCACCCATGAATTCAATTATCCATTGTCCAAAAAATATGATCTCTCCAGGCATTTCCTGGGTTGTCTTCTGTGATTCTATGGAAGTTACCATAGAGTCATGCTGGAGATGCCTAGACAGGCAGCCTCTCTATGCATTTCCTAGGTCCTCCAGTGTAATTCTATGGAGTTCGCTATTACCTGTGGTTTGAAGTATTCACAGTAACTCTAGGAACACATCCCCTATGGATATGGTGGGTGACCTGTACACTCTTTCAGACCAAGAGTGTATGGGGGGGAGGCATACTTTTATTCACTTTTTTTCACATTTGCAGGGGTCGTGCGCCTCTAACACCCGCAAATGTGGAGGGACGACTGTACTTTGATGGGTCTGCTCTAGGTGGGACCAGCAATTAATTTTAGGCCTATGCTATTGGTCTTTAAGATACCATCACTTTAGACTCTGTCATAAGAGGGAGTTGTCTGCTTGCTGCTATCTAAAGTCCTGCAACTCTGCCTTGTGTCGCCTGCTAGCAACTGGCTAAACACAATGCTCAGTTTGTTCCACTGTAGACCCCACACGTAGTCTGGCCAGGAAAGATCTTTGTTATCACCTGTTGACCACCTGTAAGACCCATCTTATCTTTTTGCATCCTATGGCTGCTGACACACTGCAGAAATAATGTAATTTGACACCGCTCTAACTGCCATGGCTCAATGCTATGGAATTCTGGGGTGTGTAGTTTTGTGAGATATTTAGCCTTCTCTGTCAGAGAGCTCTGGTGCCACAACAAATGACAAATCCCAGAATTCCATAGCATTGAGCCATGGCAGTTAAAGTGGTGTCAAACTGCATTATTCCCCTTATGCCACATTATGAAAGTTAGTGGGACAGCAACCATGAAAAATCTCAATGTGTTTCTTAAGAAAGTAGGAGGGGTTTAATAGAGTTACAAAGTAAAGACCAGAACAGAGACATTTTCATTCTTGTTAAATCTCCCTGCCTAAAGGCATTTTGTTGCCTGAGGTGAGGAACAAGATGGCGCCCTCTCCCTTTCATGTACAACTAAATTAGCAGTTGAATCTTTCTTCAGCATTGGCTGTGGCACAGTATGGTCTCCAGCATGGAAAGCCAGCTAGCTTAAGATGCACAGTGCAGACTATGCAGCACATAACTCTTCTTGTCAACACCTTACTTTCCACCTCCCAGCATCTGCATCCTGAGGTTACCACCTCACTCTGCCTGTTTGTAGGGCCAGCTACTGTATGATGCCTTAATCTGAGCTTGCTCAAACTAACCAACAATTTATTTTTATGGTATGGCCCTGAACAATAATACAAATAGTACTTCGGAACACTCCCAGGCTTTGCCGCCTCCACCTCCTCCTTGTTCTACTATGTTCAGCTGTAAAATTTTGTCTAGATTCCACAATATGTTTAACCAGCAGGGACATAACAATTCTTCTCTTGTTTTATTTTTTCCCCCATTGTCCCTCAGAGGTCACTGTTTCAAAACAAACAGCTCATAGATAAGAGCTTTGTAGAAACCTGACTCGCCTTGACTGTGTATTTCCCTAGTGGGTGCTGTGCCTTATCTCCTCTCTTGAGTTGTCACATTCTATTGCTTTCTGCATGATATATATTTTAATTGACAGTGAGAAACAGGCATCGCAAACTTACTGAAATGGCTCTTTATGGCTGCTGTGGGTAGAAGCCATAACTCGAGGAGGCATCACTTAGTTGCTGGAGTATGAATAATTTATACTGAACATAATTCCTTTTTATGGGTCCTATTCATTAGGGGGAATTCAGTAGGAAGGCACATTCTTTTTCTGTTATTTGCCTTGAGTTGTGACTATGCAGTCCTTATGTGGTCCAGGCAGGAGGGATAGTTAAAAATCTCTTTTTAAGAAGCCCTTGGGGTTAGATCCTTAACCAATCTAAGTAAATATATACAGAACCATCAAACAGTGACACAATGTCACATAAAATATGCTGGTATCCAAAAGGCAACTTGGTACTTCAAACTCTGTTATTTAGTATTAGTTAGGTCACTTGCAAATAGCACTGGAATATTCCGAATTCTGAAAGGTGGCAGACAAGCACCAAGAAAAATCCAGGAGAAAAACTTGCAGTCACAACTCTTTAACTTATGCATGTATGATGACTTTATCCAGCCCTAAGGAATGGATTTTCTCTGTTCCCACATCTAGCCTGACAGCAACATTACAGCTCCTAATAACAATCACCAACAACATCAGAAGTGATTTAACTTGCTCATCCTCCAACACGATATATGCACCCTCTGTCAGCAAAGTTTCTCTGCATTTTACATTGAACAAATAGGACAGTCTCTATACGAGAGGATAACTGGACACAATTCTCATTAAAATAGCAATAAATAATCTCTCTCTCTCTGGCTTTTCTTCGCAAACGAAGATTCAGGGAGGACTCATCCCGTGCTTTCTGCAAGTGCGCTGATGACTAAAAAGACCAATCTGAGATAAACAAGTCTGGTTGCAGAAAGCATAGCAGAAGGTCTCCTTGGGTGATGTTTCTGGGTTGTGATTCTTTCTGTGTTGTCATTTCTCTTCAAGACTTGTTCGGCATGAGTTCTCAAATGAGGCTGCAGCATTGTGGATAGTGCGTCTCCATGCCTAAAATAGCAATAAATAATCAGTTGCAGAGCATTTCAATCTGCATTGTTCAAGTATCTGTTCTTGAACAACAACAAAAATTCGAAGGAAGATTGGGAAGAAAAACAGTTGAATTGGAATACATTCATAAATTCCAATCCATTAACAATGGTATGACCAGAAACAATGGTATCTTGGCACACTACATATATTAATATATGGGTTTTTGTTATAGTTATGCATGTAACAAAAGATAATATATTCCTACTTCAAGAGAACTAACTTTCTGTTAAGCAGAATTTATTTCTCAAGACTAACAAACTAGTTGCTTGACAGACCTATATCATCTTACACAACTCTTTGAACATTTATGGTCAGTGTCACAATTAATCCCACAACAGTGTGACTGCTTAAAAACCCATGGCATTAATTTTGTACCCCATCAAGGCATCTGAAGAAGTTGATTGAAATCCATGGAAATTCATGTAGAATAAGGCAGTTAATCTCAAATGTGCTTCTAGATCCCTTCTCTCTCCTCCTCCATTTTCTTTGTGGGGTCCTAACCAAAGCAGTTAGCTAAGTGGGTGGTTCTAGTGAGAGGAGAATACATACATCACTGGGTAAGGGGGGGGGGTCCCTTCTTGTCTTAAAAATATCAGCTCCTTCTTCTTGGGTTGCGGGGGAGGATCCTATCTGAATGTGGGAACTTATAATAATTACTGGCTGCCCTGTTGGGTGGCCTTTATCAATAGCAGGAGTGCAACTCTTTTTATTCCTTTGGGCAGGTTCCAAAGAATTACATTAAAAGACTCTGCATCAGCTCCCTAGCAGTCTTGCTGCAGGGTACCACAGGAGTATTTTGTCTCCAATCTATTTAATATTCCTATGAAACCACTGGGTATAGTCATTATGGTATTCAGATTGAGGTGTCATCAATATGATGGTGGCTGCTGCCACACTGCAGAACTAATGCAGTTTGACACCACTGCTCAATGCTATGGCTCAATGTTATGGAATTCTGGGATGTGTCATTTTGTTAGATACTTAGCCTTCTCTGTCAGAAAGCTCTGGTGCCACAACAAACTACAAATCCCAGGACTCTATAGGATGGAGCCATGATAATTAATGTGGTGACTAACTGCATTGTTTCTGTCATATAGCCGCAGCTGATGACATTCAGGTCTGTTTCTTCATTACAGAAGAATTTTAAAATGATATGCACAACCTTAGATCAGTGTTTAAATACAATGATGAGCTGGATGAGGGCTGAAGATGAATCCTGATTAATTGGACTGGAAGCACTATGTGTAAGCATTCCCCAGATCTACTAATTAGGACACTACCAACTTTGGATGGGATTGCACTTCCCATGAAGAAACAGGTACGCAGGGAGGTCCCAGGCCTGCATGATCTCTGTGACTGGGAATGTCTATTAATAGCCTAGTCTAATATAACAACTCCATACATGTCTGGACAAGAAGAGCTTTGCCATCATGTTGTACACATTGGGAACCTTGATAAGCCCATTGTGTTAGGTGTGCCTTTAAAGGTGGTTTGGAAGCTATGGTTAGCATAAAATGTAGCTGTTAGGTTACTGACTGAGGGACTTTATTAGGGTTGTCAGATCTCAGGGCCTAGCCGTGTGTCTCCAGTTTTTGTGAGTCATCTTCATGTCAGAAATGAGAAAACAAAATTTCCAGTTTTGGTAGGCTCAGTTTCAGGCAAGAGAAAAGAGCTGTGTGCAAATCTCCAACTCATCTAGTAGAGCAGAAGCTTGCTACAGTTTGCAAGCCTTAATTCATTTGCTGCTGCAATAAGGTGTGTCATTTAGACAGTTTTAAAAAATCTCAAATTTTTGAATTCGGGGTTCTAAAAATATGTCTTTTGATGTCAGAAATTCAAATCTGTTATTATTTTTTTATTGGACAACATTTAGCTTGGTAAATCAGCACTTGAACAAAACACGTATTCACTGTTAAATAACAAAATAAAACAGAAAAACACAGCTCCCGGAGAGCAACTGGCTAGTCTGGTGTAGCGACCGGGAATTTATTCTCGGCCGCCAGACCAGAGGCCAATCAGAATCAAGCACAACACTCAACTCCAATTGGCCACCCAGCACAAACTCCAGCCAATCAGGGCAAGCCCCGCTGCCAGCTCAGGATCCCCAAGCCAGGTGCGCTGCCTGCCGAGGAGAAGATGGAGGCATGGCGGTGGCTATGTTCGAGCTGCAGGGACAAAAGGAGGCCCATGACAGGACCGCAAAGAGCCGGGTGAGTCCGGCAGCTTGGTTCTTGGAAAACAGCGTGTAATACTAAGAAGCATTTATTTTCTGTTATATTAAACATACAGTTGCCATAAAACAGATCTTTCTAAACAGAGTACAACAAAATGTAATAACACTCCTTTAAAAATTATGCAATAAGTTTCATTAAGTCTTGTTTTGATTCATTCTTAGACATCAACTGCCTACTTGCTTCTTGACCTCTTACGTATCCCTCACATTTCTTAGCTGTATATATTTTGCCTGCTGCCTCTATGACTTGTTTGACAGTTCTTTCTACAGACTGAGCATGAGGGCCACTTTGGAACTTGCATAGGTTCATTAATGAACTTCTTGATTTCTGATATTGACAGTTTGCATGTCAATGGATGTTCATACACATTTTCAGACCAATCTATGAGTTCTAACAGGGAAGTAGCAGCAGGATTAATAAAAGGAGTCTTTCTGAGACATACAGAAAGATCTCCCAGGAAACCATCATTTCCACTCCTTAAGTCAACAATCTTCTGCACACTAGCTTTTCTCTCATTACTGCCACTGGAGCACAAAAGTGTCTGAATGATCATTTCGCTGAATGCATACCATACTGGATGCTGGATGGTTGGCAAAAGAGCATCCACTACAGCTTTATTTTGGAGTCTAAGGAGCTGGAGCTGAAACAACACATGGTTTGGGCCTTCCACACAAGGGTGTTTTACTTTGATCTGGAACCAACAGGGAAAGTACACACCAATAATGTACTCTACTATCAGTCCTAAGTTCTGGAGGATTTTGCCCTTAAAACCATGCTTTGATACCCATATATGGCAAATCCTGTTTGCAGTTGTTAATGATCTCGAGTGACACACTGTACCAACTTCAAGAAGGCGAGATCTATAGAGAGTTCCCCTGTCCTTATGGCCTGTAATTCTGTACCCATATGCTTGATCTGTTGACAAATTGTTTATTACACTGTGACTAAGAGAACTGAGAAGCTCTCCAATTGAGACTTTAGTGAATGAAGGATCCATTTCCAGTTCTGTGGCATTGTCTAGCATCATACTTGATGCTCTGCACAGCAACATTGCATATTTCCAATGTGTTCTGCTGTTTATTTTTATTTGAAGTAGAAGATGTACTTGGCAATTCTAATGAAATTCCATAACTTTCATCTTTTCCATCTTCAGGATCAGTCATTTCTTCTTCATCATCAAAGTCTCTGGCTAATACCAGCAGGCTTCAGGCCTAACTATGGCTAACTAAACAGCAGCAATCCTAACTACATCCAACTAGTAGCCAGAGACCTGACAGTAAGGAAAATCGCAAATGATTTCAGTGTCTTCATCGTCTACTTTAAAGTTATGTAAATCATCTGTGGTTATTATTTTTGTTTTCAGACCCTACACCAAGAGTAACAGAATTTTTTTCATATAGCAACTCTACACACAGACATCATAATGTCTGAGAAGCTGTTTACCATGCAAAACGGTTGCAACTCACTAGTGCTGAATTCAGGCATTTTGCCAAAAAGCAGAAAAAGATGGTAAGAGCTATGAGAAGTCTACAGGAGGGAAGCATTCCACAAAACTTTTCATAGTCAAAAAATGTGGTCTTCCTTCCAGACTAATGTTCCCTCACCCTGGTCCAATCATACCTAGATCTTGTCTACACTAGTGAAATTCCCCCCAATCCCCCTTTGAACCTGGCCCGATGATGCCACATGACGTACAACCCTATCCGCACCAGATGTGGGGTATACCACCTACATCTGGGTTTTAGAAAAACTGCAGTTTTCTTCAGACTTTGCTGGAAGCTCTGGAGAAAACTGTATTGTGAAAATAATAATAATAATAATAATAATAATAATAATAATATTTTATTTCTATCCCGCCCCTCTGCAACGCAATCGGGGCGGCTTACAATATAAGAATCCGCACTGAATTCAGACAGTAGAGATAATCGCTGCCTGACAGGCACCGCCGTTTTCCCCCCTCCTCACCGCTGGCTCTGACTTCCCAGCATGTGGCTGCTTGTTCTGAGGTCAGAGTAAGTGCACCGGGTACAACTGCTTGTTCTGACTTCAGGATGAGTGGCCACATGCTGGGAAGGCAGAACCCTTGTGCACTCACATATTCTGAGCAAGTGGCTGCACACCACCAGTAGCAGCAAGGACCCACAGCAACAGGCTTATCTAACTGGGGGTGAAAGTCTGGATGATTCAGATTCCACCTTGGCCAAGGTGTGGCACTTAATCTCAGCCAGAGTAGCCTGAATTTCATCAAGCACAGCTCCCGGCCAAAGCAGACTGAATTTCAATCTGATTTTTACCCTCACTGTAGACAAGCCCATAGTTTTGCACATAGTTGGAAAAATGTGGATGTTTGTCTAATTGTGGGCAATGCTTATCTGCTCTGTGTTCCTTTCAGTGGGATGCACATCCCCATCCGTATTATGTCCCAACTAACTTTGCATGATTATGTTCCATTAGAACTTGATAAAGGTAAATGTCTTATTGTGTAGTCCTGGTAAGCAACAAAACACCCTGCACAGCCAGAACATTGGTTCTATTGCTTCAGTCATTGAGATACTATCTCTCCTCTATATCAGAGTAAGGGCCCTACCGCACTCCAAAGAAAAGTGGCAAAGCAGAAGGAGCTTTCTCTCTTCCATGCTGCCTTACTGCATGACAACATCGTTCTTCTGGAGTGCTTTCGTTCCCATCCTGTGGGAGAACGAGGTAAAATTGTGTCTTTTTGCTAATGTGTTTTTCTGGTTAGCAAAAAGATGTGGTTTTATCTCAGTCCCCCACAGGACTGGATGAAAGAATGATGACGTCATGCGGTAAGGCAGGACAGAAGACAGAAACTTCATGCTGCCTTGCCGCTTTTCTTCAGAGTGCGGTAAGCCACTAAGACTAATGTTAGGAGAGTGTTTGCTCACATTGATATAATCAAATTGCCAAATCTAACTGGCTACAAGGCACTATGATGTCATCACCTTCTTTATAGATGCCAGATGGGACAGAATAAGCAGTGAAGAAATTGGGCCCTAAAAATGTCGTTGAAATGTCAGTCCCTTGGGACAGCAAACATGGACAAAAAATTGAAGCTATTAGTAAGGTAGAGACATGTTTATGCTTCTCAAAAGCTTATGCTATGCTCTATAAATGTTCACACACAAAATCTGGCACACCACTATATAAGCTAGAGAAGTAATACTGTAAGTTTAGAAAAAAATTCTGACATGTTTCTTTCTACATACTTCTGGAAAGCCACCTCCAAACCTCTGTATTTGTGCCTGATATTTAGAAATTTCTATGTTAATTTTTTGTCCTGATAAGCTGCTCTAGAAGTCTTGTTGGAGAAAGCATTCTAATTCTTGACTGACTGCTTGGTTGATTGAATCAATCAATCCAGTCCTAGATAATACAATTATGTTAAAGTAAGTTTTCTCCTAGAACTCATCCTGCAGTGCTTTGAAGGTAACCATGTTTGTATGCTTGTAAGAAGAAGCTGCACTGTCTGCCCCTGAAAATAACCTGCTTCCTTTCTGCAGAAAGAATAGTCTAGTTATTCAAAGACATGCTTTGCTGTGGATTCGCCTCATGTGGCAAGGTGAAGGTGACAATAACAGTTTCACTGAATTTTCAAACATTAGATCCCACTTGCCATAAAAAAAAAAGGTGTATCCTATCTTGAAACTATTTTAGGTAAACTGGATTTGTTTCACTTTTCCTTAAGCATCTGCAAATGTAATTCTTATAATGAATGACGTTTATGATGTATTAATGAAGGTCAAACTTTTCTTACTCTTTTTTTCCTTATTCTTTTATTGAGTGCTTGATTGATTTGCATTATACTAAGACTTTATGGTAGGGGGTAAAGAAGCAGATTTGCCAGAAGTATAATCCACATACAGAAAGGAGTTGGCTTGATAAGCTAAAATGTTTTAAAGCCTTTTAAATAATAATAATAACAACAACAACAACAACAACAACGTTTGGGGGTTTTTAGCCACACCACATGGAATCTTTTCCCATTCAGAGAGTAATTTACCTCAGCTTTTAGAAAGGAATTGGATAGTCCAGCAGCAGTTTCTGTAACATATAATGTTGATTGTCAAATAAAGATGGAAGGATGCCGTTAGCACCTTGATTAAGCAGAGGAAAAA
Organism: Gambelia wislizenii; assembly: GCA_030847615.1. NCBI lineage: Eukaryota > Metazoa > Chordata > Lepidosauria > Squamata > Crotaphytidae > Gambelia > Gambelia wislizenii. The sequence continues at coordinate 288,119,102 of JAUMIR010000003.1, forward strand.
TGTGGAGATTTAATAATGCATCTGTAATAATCATTATGCCACTGGATTCCTTGCCTCTGGGACTGCCCACAATAATTCAATATAGCACTCTTGTGAGCAAGAGTAATTGCAGATTGCCTGCTGGACTCAGCCCTCTGCAACGTAATCTGTTTATTTAAAAGCCATGTTCTGCCTCCTCAACTGTGATACAAGAGAGCCTTAATAAGACATGCATTTTCTTTATTATGACTCCCTTAAAATTAATATTGCATCGGCCATATGTGGCACCAGATGTTTATTAAAAGCCATATTTCAACTACATGTTAAACGGTATCAGAAAGCATGCTATCTCAAATGCCCTGATCAATACTTACAACCTGCTATCTTTATACTCCTATATAACTATAGCTTGGAATAAGGGAACTAGAGTCCAGTGGGCCCTCAGTATCCTCTGGTGTTTGGTTCTAGGACCCCCCACCCCATGGTACCAAAATCCACGAATGCTCAGTTTCCATTATATACAATGGTGTAGTAAAATGGTGCCCTTATATAAAACAGTGAACAACTCAAAGGTTTGCTTTTTAGAATTTTAAAAAATATATTTTTGCGCCATGGTTGGTTGAATCCGTGGATGCAGAATCCATGTTTATGGAGGGTTGACTATACCCAGTCTTGGTTTTGCTTGTAATGTTTTGCACATGGGAAATGCACCACTAGAAAGTGAATGGAAATGTTCATAGTGTGTAAAAAGTAACTGGGCATTATAGAACATGCTGCATTTTGTTTCTGGGGGAATATTCTCAATTTAATGTTGGAAAATAAACTGTGTTCCATTGGAATTTTTGCTCACGTGGATGTGATATTTAAATGCATTAGATTTAAAGCTGATAAGAAACTGAATTTTAAAAAAATAATCAATCTTCCAAACAGAATGTCATTTCATATCTCCAGCCAGGCATGGTGGCCAATTTGGTATATTAGGATTTGATTCATCAGTGACCCCCCATGCGTAGATTTCACATATGGGGGTGAGCAAAGGGTACCCATGCTCATATATAACTTTCTCAGCATGTACTGAGTATAGAACCTCCACTGTGTATACAACCATCACTGGATTCACCTTTGAACTGGATCCATAGTGATATGTATGCAAACACCCCTGTATCCCCACACATATACTGAATCCACGGCAATAAGTGAAGTTGTACCTCGTGGTGCCAAACCTGATTCTGATACTTCCTCAAACTGGTACCTTAGAGATGTGTTGGACTACAATTTCCAGACTCCTCTGACAACTATGCTAGTACTGTAGTTTAAGTACTGTAGTTCCATCAGCAGAACCAGGAGGGGAATGATTTCCCCTCTTCCCACAGTACCTCCGCATACCCTCCAACTCTGCTCCACAAGGCTGGGAAATCCTCTGGAACAAATTTTTGAGACATTTGTTGGGTAGTTGGGTAGGAGAGAGGGAGGAAGTCCAGTTTACTAGCAAACATCTGCCAGTTTACTAGCAAACATCTGTGAAATGTTTCAACATAAAATGCCACATTCTTTCATACATGAGACTGTACTAAACTGACAAGGGTATAAACAAACGGAAAAAAGGAAAAGAAAAATATGCTAAACAAGAAAACCCCTTAAATTAAGATGTTTGTTAATACATTATTATTTATTAAGGGATACCATCCATCACCAGTTCCAGTTTTGCCCTTGCATTAATCTCAGGATTCAGGTTGAACCCATCAAAGGGTGCTTAATCTATCTTCCATGGAGGCTGCGTATCTGTGACTTGAAGCTGTTCTCTTATACCAAGACATGTTAATTTTCTAAAATCCTTAAATTTACAGTAATTTTTGGAACATATAAATTGGATTACTGATTGTTGGTCATCACTGCCAACAGCAGGACCAACAGCAAGAACTGCACATGACTCAGTAGAGTAACTTGAAGTGGAAACAAAGGAGATTATCAAACGACCCAGTTTAAAACATTTTTTTGCCGGCATAAAAAAAAAAACATTTCTATGCTGGCAAAAGAACGTTCCTCCCGCCACCACACTTACCTTCCTCTCCCAGCAAAGGCTTCCCATCAATAAAGCAGAAGTGAGCGGAGCTCCGTTCCTGATCATTCCTGCTCAAAATCCCAAGAGACTTTGTTGCATGGGAAATTTAAAAATAATAACAAAATAAACACATTTAAAGTTGCACAAAGCACATACACACACTTTAAAGGTCCCAAGTAACCCAATGTCCTGGATGTCCTGATATCACCTGGAAGTATTCTCATTGGACTGGCCATTCCTGCTGCAGTGATGGGATTTAAATGGTCCGAGGTTTCATGCACCAGCAGTGCCAGCACAGAAGCAGCACAGGGGATCTGTTGACAGCTTCAACCAGCAATAAAAAGGTACATTAGCATAAAGCCAGCGGAACTCAAAAGGATGATGTCGTCTGACATTGGTGTCCTTTTGCATTTTGCTGGCATCATGATCACGCCACATTTAATGTGTCTGATAATCTCCAAAGAGGAATTCCTTCTGCACATAAAGAGCAAATTTGATGATGCCTCACTATAACCTCTGAAACCAGGATTGGCTTAAGCCATGCCAGACTTTCACAGATCACATGGAGAATGAGATGTCAGGATGCTGTTTGGTGTCATTCTCTCTTCTAGTGAAAGCATTCTAGGGGTTGTCTAAATGGCAAAAATACTCCCCATAGAATATGAGAATACGATTTGTCTTTATGGGAGCCCACATCAATCTGCCATATTCGAAAGGAGGGGGGCCAAATACTCCATATACTCTGTGGGAAAAGCCTTCATTTTTTTTAAGGCATGGGAATGTGCGCTATTGCCCATTAGTACAACTGATTCACATCACTGTGCATTCTCAGAGTGGACAGCTGTTTGGTCAGAGATACACAGGGGTCAGAGATTGCTAACAAGGCAAGTGTCTGAAACTGCCATGTTGGATTTTTGCGACAGCGATTGTGCACTACAGCAAGGTAATAGCCCTTTTTTTTTTTTTTGTTTGCTTCTTTGTTAAAGCGGACGATCGCACCTTGTATTTAGGTTTTTTTAAAAAAACTGTTCAGCAGCAACAACTTGAGGTAAATACTGCAAGTAGTTCACTCGCGCTTGACATCTTGATTCACAGGCATGCCCACTGGAACAGTGAAAGTGGATAGCTTCTCATGCCTGCAATCTTAAAAAAAAAACCATGTTGAAACAAATAGAAGCTGCTGCGAATTGGCATTACTGAGCAGCAATGCACATTTTATTGCTTTGTATCTCTCTGGCTTTTCTTCACAAATGAAGATTCAGGAAGGACTCATTCCGTGCTTTCTACAAGACTGAAAAGACAAGCCTTTAATTAATTATCACTCTTTGGGCTCATCTTCATGAGCCAGGATATGCCAGCTTCCCATGGGCATATCCAGGCTGCAGATTTGATCTGTTCTCCTGTTACCTGTACAGAACAGGCCAGAGTCCAAACAGGCATGCCAGCCCTTCTCTGCAGTCACTGATGCAACCATTTTCTTTGCTGATTCAGAAGGCAGGAATGGAGCCCATAATAGCCTTGGTCACATGCTGAGGGACTCCTTCCTGGCTTCTGGAAGAGCCAAGAAGATGGAGGAAGCAGCGAGGGCTGATGTGCCAGACGGGCTCCTGCAGACACTCATGATCCAATCAGGATTTTGCCAGCAGGAATGGAGTAAACTGGGTATTTAAAAAAAAAAAATTGCATTGGGCCCTACCGCACCCCCCCCCCATTTTAGCCCCATATCTGCCCCAGTGTCACCTCACCCTCCTAAGAAATGACAACTCAGCTCAGACATAGGCAAACAAATAGACTCAGCTTTCTTGATTCGGGAGTTTATCACAAAATATAAAAAAGTTCAATTACAAAATTGACTTGTCTAAAGATGCAATTTAAAGGCTCGAGCGATAACAGAAAACATATATCTGTCAGATATGGTCTCCTCTGTTTTTAGGAGGAGACAGAAAATTTATCTTTGAGCGAGATTTTTATACCATTATTTTTGGCTATTATACAAGATATGTCTGTCAGCATCCAAAGCATGCATCTAAAGAAATACATACAAATCATGCACCATAATGACCAGACTTTATGCAGCAGTGGTTCTGAAATATCTGACTCAACTTTTTCAGCAGAGCAGGGCGACCTGTTTAGTTCAAAGCAAGCTTTAGACAGTTTTGTTAAATGACTGTTGAGAGATGACTCTACTTGTCCTTGTAGGTGTTGGTCAGGAATGGTTTCAGATGCATCATGGGAAATAGGCCTCTTTTCAGTGTGGGCTTCTTTCAGTGAGAATTTTCCTTATAATTTAAAATTGTTTGCTGGAAGCCATTCTAAACAGGCAGACAGGTTCGTTTTATATAGGCCCAATGCTTGCTCTCACCAGAGGTGGTGAGGACTGCCCAGGGACAGAAGAGGGCAAATGGCCTGCATCATATAGACTGCAGGGCTCTGAGATGGGGGGGTGGGGCAAGACAGGATATTTAACCCATGTAGACAAGCCCTTTGTCATCTCAATTTTTAAGTGCTAGACCTGCCCTATATGGGCTTGCATACATCTCCACTACACAGTTCTTTTCCCAGTGTCATTTCTTCCTCTTTTCTCCACTTTTAAGGCTTGAAAAAGGACAGGTATTCCTTTTGTTTTTTGTAATGAGGCTATGGAGATTTTCCACCACAAGCCTGATGCTAAAATGTCACCTTTTCTATGCTAAATGCTAAACCTTTCCAAGCTTATATCCATGAGATACTAAATATGCACAACATTTTGTTAATGGCTGTGAGATAAAATATCTGCCTACATGATGAGTACAAATGATGCTTACCATACAATGCTGCCCTTGACAGGGCTTTTTAATGTTTCTTCTGCCTTTGGATTATAAAATTTGAAAGAACATTGCAGGGGGGGCCTAGATATTTCATCTCTCAACTGTTTAAATGGGGTCTGGCTGAACAGGGAATATGATTGTGAGGCTCTGTGTAAAGAGAAGGTCATTTCTCAGAGGGAGCGGCATGCAAGGAGCCAAGATCTTAGCAAAAACCAGATAATGAAAACTTAGCTCATACTAAGGTGAGGATCAAAGTGTTTCTACCCCTGGTTAGGTTGCTGCTTTTGGATCATATGTGGATCCTGTTTCTTAGCAAATGCCTGCCAGTGAGTATATGATTACTTATAGAGAAATAAAACCTAAACGGCTATTCCAAATTTGTGTTTTAAAAAAGACCATGTGGCAAATGGCAAGTGTAAATTTGGCACTGATGGGTCTATTGTTCATATAACATTTTTTGAAATATGGGTTAATTTCTGCTTATGATTGGCAATGAACTTATCAATTAATAAATATGGCTTTTATTGTTTTGGAGAAAAAAAGATAAGTGTGTTTTGATATTACATTTGGCATGCCTGACTTGTTGAAATGGTTGTTGAAAATAAGTTTTATAAACAAGCAAAAACGGGGGTCTCACATTGTATTTCCAGAGATGAATGCACTGATGACTCGTGTACTATAGCCATTTTCAGCATGGTGCTACCAAAAAGCTGTTGGACTACAACCGCCAGCCCCAGATAGCACTGAATACCCTCCAACTGTCCCAGTTTGGCAAGGAAAATCTCAATTAATTCTCTGTCAACCCACTTTTTCCACTGCTTTTAAAATGCCCCATTTTCTCTCTCCTCCTCTTAACTTTCCCACTCTGTCATAGAATCGTAGAGTTAGAAGAGACCACAAGAATACACAATCAAAGCACTCCCAACAGATGCCCATCCAGCCTCTGTTTAAAATCCTCCAAAGAGGGAGACTCCACCACACTCTGCATAGGATGGGAGGGTGGGTCATGTTGAAGATGCGCCCAACAATATATGCCCTCCACAATTGCAGGCCTATATATAGGCCTGCCCAATCTCTTGTGAAGTCTTGGGAATCATGCCAGATCTTGCTCTAAGTCTTGCAATGGCAAGACCATCACAATAGCTAATCTCAGGCCTGCTCCAAGCAGACACTCAGAGCAGCCCAACGGAACTGTGCCAGCATGAATGGGCTCAGTGTAGCACCACACCCTCTGCGATAGTGTCAGAGGTAAGCCTTCCACTATCAAATAGCTCTTATCCTCAGGATTTTTTCCCTAATATTTAAATTTCTTGTATTTAATTGCTACAAAGTGGGTCCTCATTTAACTCAGCAGGAAGAAAAGGAGTAGAGAGGTGAAATCTTGCCTTTCCCAGGAGGTTCAGGCAGAAGAGCAAATGGCTATGGCCCCTCACAGCTCGTAGGTTCTGATTCATTAATAACTCTTGCCATTTTGACCACACTCTGATGCTGCTTGGCTACACGTGCCACATTTCACCTGTTTTGAAATGTGGCACCTGTTTTTGAAGGGTTTTATAGGAAAATACCCCTTTGCTTAAGATTTAACTGAATACACAAAATACATCACTTTCACTGCTACAACAAAGACTTCCTAAGGAGTCTTATATCCCCTATGTATATATAGACAGTAGAACCCCCGTATCTGCTGGGTATTGGTTGTGGGGGGACATTGATACCAAAAACCATGGAAAATAGCAAATACCATTGAAAATAATGGGACTTCCAGTTTAAAATACCATAGAGTTGCCTTGGAGGACCTAGAAAATGGCTAGAGGGGACACATTTTCTAGGAAGACTATGGTAGGTGTGCTGTTTTGTGTCCCGTGGATAATTGAATTGGTGTATAATGAATCAGTGGATACTGTACTATCTTTCACAATGTGATTTTATTTGCAAGCCTATCTGTCTTCTCAAAGTCTTCTTGCGAGTAGCAGAATTACTCTTGAGTAGCAACAGCAAAACAGTTGCACCAAAAGTGGGAAGGGGTGATTTAGGAAGGGAAGTTCCTAAAGGGGCAAGGAAGGAGCGCCTGGGTCAGCTGGAAGCCAGACAGAGGTCAGGGAAGGGTTAGTGGGGAATCGGAAGGAAGGAGAAAGGGGGAGGAAATCAAGGGACAGAGTGACATGGATTCAGGAGGAATGGGAATCTGAACCAACGAACTGAAATTTTTGAAGGGTTTTATAGGAAAATACCCCTTTGAAGGTGCAATTAAAACAAAAGGAAGATTTGTCTTCAAGTAGTTTCCAATGATTTTAACAAATGAATTCTGGGTTAGTCAGGAACTGGAAATGGGGGGGGGGAGATCTGGTATTGGGTGATTGACAAGCACCCTTCTTTGACTTGTGAATGTGTGAGTGACAGCTATGATTTGCAAAGCAATGAATCTACCAATGACACAGATGGGTGTCTGCTCTTTCTCAGACATGAAACTTCTCCATTTGTTGTCGCATTAAAGTGTGAATTTTGGATAATTTATATGGCCTCTTTTCTGGCATAGTATGTGCTAACCTTCTCTGTTTTCCCGTCAGCCTTGAAAAGGCCTGAGTTGGCCAAATTGAAAACAAAACACTGTCGCCAATTGAAGTGCACCAAACTGGTGGATGCTGGGTGTTCCAGTAGAGGATAATGGGGTTGTTATAATAGAACTGTCTTTCTATTCACATGTTTGCTAGTTTAGTTTGTTCAATCAATATTGCTCCAGATGGTTTCCTGGTGTTTCTGTGATTTCCATGGAGTACTTCTTCTAGGGTAGTCAGAGTGAAAACTGGAGAGTGCTCCTGTACATTTAATGGCTGGGTAGAAGCAGATGTTCTTGTTTCTGGGTTGCATGACAAACAACACCTGCTGAAATTCCCTCTTCTATATAACTCTGAAAGTTACAGAAGCTGTCTTCAGTTTTCAATATGACAACCTTACTTTTGACCATCATAAATATTTCTTATGGTCTTGTGCATCCTTGTTTCATTCTAGGTAGTAGGACACATTGTGGGAACTGATAAGATTATAGGATTCTTGTTGGTTTGCTATAAAAACATTAAAATAATGTAGATAAATGAGAACACAATGATTGGCATTTTGTTAATCACATATACAGGCATACCAAGGATTTATACCCATGCATGATTTTTCCAGACCTGACTCTGGCATGCAGCAACAACTCAGAATTTGTTGTGTGCAGCTTTATCTCACTGGCCAATCATTGGCTATGGTGGTGCACTCCAGCTCATTCTTGCTGGTCTTCAGCACTGATGGAGGAAGCAGCACCTGGGGAGGGGGTGAAGGTACCTCCTTTCTTCCCTCCATGCTCAAAAGCTGCACCCTGAACCAAGACAGCTGTTGTTGCACACCAGGGGGAAGCAGCCAGAGCAGAGGGAGCACCTTTACCACATCCCATAAGTATATTGGCACATACTTATGTTCTGCCAGTACAATGTAGAATCTGAACCATAATGATCTTTGTTGAATGAGGAGCACTTGGTGTTTCATCATCCTTTGTTTTTTCATATTTAAAAACATTTTATTGTTAAGGTAAGGCCAGCCATGCATGTGCATGGCTAATAATACTAATTTTATTTATATTGCTTGATAAATACATTGGCCAGAATCCTCTGGGTGTCTTATACAAGTACAAGTTACTCATTTTTGTCCAATGTGGAATGTCTGTGTTCAGTTCAAGGTTGAGGAAGCAGAATTGCACATGCAGTGACATTGTGCCTGCAGGTGTACATTCATGTGCAGATGGTCATGGATTCACATATCCATTTGGTTGAGCGTTTGAATTGTGTTCAGCCTTTACATTTTTTTTCTCCAGCAAAATGATGCTTCTTCCATTTTGGCTGAGAGCAAATAGAAGTGTTAGTTATTCTACACTGGTTTGGCATCAGGAATAAGATGAAGCAAACTATAGCTATATGAACATGACTCATTGAGCCGATTCAGTGAGTTTATAATGCACGACTACACATGTGAAGAGTATTTCTATCAGAGTTGTCCAGAGGTTTCCCCTCAACATATCATAAATGTAGAAGTAATTGTAAAGCAAGGTATGGAGTGAAGAGAACAGAGGAGCAAATATTGTGTATTTCACAATTAATTGTCTGATAGCTGCTCCAGTGTATCATTTAAAAGGGTGCCCTATCTAATCCCTCCTACATAAAAACATGGTCTATGTCTAATATTGCCTAGTTGCACCACTGAAAGGTGCATGCAAAAATGGATTTGCTGAACTCACTTCTTTATAGGCATAGAACAAATTGCTCATAATGATACATCAGCCATTAAAAGAGCCACAGAAATTTTCCAGGTAGACATCTGATATATACACATACTTTTTTAATGACTTGGAGCCAATTATTCTCATATAGATTCTTATTGAATAAAATCTTTAATATATTTATTAAAGAGGTCTGACCATGTAAACCTAATAACAAAGTAAGATCGATAAAGACTGTCTTCCTTATCAAATTTAAAGGCGTGTGGCACCCTTCCAAAGAGTTTGCCCTGATGGAGAAATAAAATAATCTTTGCAAATTCCTCTCAAGAGTACACTTAATATAATTCCTTTATTAGATCTTGTTGCATGTTGCATATAGGCTTCAGATACTGAGCTACAGATTCTAAATCAGGCTGAAGCTTCAGTGTTTTATATGAAATACACTCAGTGCTCAAACTGGCAGAAACAAATGTGAAGGCCATAAATGGTGTCAGAAATTAACTGGATGAGAATAAACAAATTGGGGCTTAATCCAAGCAAAACTGAGGTGTACCTGGTCAATCAAAAAGCAGATTTGGGAACAGGGGTTCAAACTTGTTAGGATAGCCACTTTTTCATGCTTATACTAGCTAATTGCTAGTTTGCATGTTTGCCAGCTTTCCTGTTTGCTTGCTTTTCCATGTCCACTGTCTTCCTACATCATTCTAACCTGCAGCCATTTTTTCTCCTTCCCCCTCTGTTGTCCATTAGACCATGTATTTGATTATGAAGAAATAATTTGTATGTAAAGCTACTTTTATATTTATTACAAGGATGAATATACTTTTCATTTTCTCTGGTTGATCTGTGGGGGTTGAATTGGTTGTAGTTCAACTTCTACTTTGCCATTTTTATTACTCTGCTTGAGATATCTACTAGTATCTTTCATGTTTCCCAACAAACCTATGCAGCAGAGTTATAATCCCGCTCCAAAGATATGGATTTTCAGTCTGGGTATTTTCCTGGATTCAAATGCTAAAGTGGTGCTGGGAGACTCCTGTTCAATGCCCTGGCTGTTGACCTGTGGGGTCCCTCGGGTTTTGGGTTTGCCCCCCATGCTGTTTAACATCTACATGAAACTGCTGGGTGAGGTCATCTGGAGTTTTGGGTTTCAGTGTCACTAATATGCTGATGACACCCAACTCTATCTCTCCTTCCCCTCTGATTCCAAGGAAGTGGTCTCAGTACTGAACCAATGTTTGTTGTCAGTACTAGACTAGATGAGGGCAAACAAATTGAAACTTAACCCAGACAAGACAGAGGTGCTCATGGTCAGTCAAAAGGCAAATCAGGGAATAGAGATTCTGCCTGTACTGGATGAGGTTACATTCCTCCTGAAATCTCAGGCTCACAGCTTGGGTGATCTCCTGGACTCAACTCTGAGCCTGGATGCCCAGGTTTCAGAAGTGCATTTGCACAGCTAAAACATGTGCACTAGTGCACCAATTCCTTGACACATCAGATCTGGTTACAGTGAGACATGCCTTGAATATATCTTGCTTGGACTACTATAATGCACTCTATGTGGAGCTGCCTTTGGAAACTGTTCAGAAACTTCAGAGGGGATAAAATGCTGCAGTCAGAATGCTGACCGGGGCCAGTTATAGGGAGCATATAACTCCATTGTTTCCCTAGCTACCGGTTTGTTTCCAGGCACAATTCAAAGTGCTGATCCACATCCACTGGATCTATGAAGTTATGAAGCTATGAAGTCCTATACAGCTTATGTCCAGACTATCCAAAAGACCATTTCTCCTCATATGAACCTGCCAGAGTTTTAAGATCTATAGAGAGAGGCTTTTTCTCAGTTGCACCACCATCATAGGCTCACTTGGTTAGGACATGAGAGAGAGGCTTGCGGACCCAGACTGTACAGCCCCTCTGCCCTCCTGAATAATACTCGCACACAACGTATTTGATTACAATTATATTTTGGTTCCATCTTCAGAAAACATGGGTTAGATACAGATTAGTAAATACATGTTTTTTTGGCAATAAATGGCCGCAATTTGCAAGCTGAATGGTTGGCGGCAATGCATGGGTCGTGATCTATTCCTTGATCCCACCCGTGTGCGTCAAGACCACAAGTCAGTCAATCCCGACTCACTGAAGGAGAGAGATGCTGGCCAAGCCATCCACTCAACTCTCTCTCCTCCCCTGTAAACAAATGTTGGTTAACACTAGAGGGCGGGGTCTCCGTTGAACTTGAACTTGAACTAGTACTTGAACTTGGACTTGATGGAGACCCCTTGACCTCACGCCCTATCATGACCCATGACATCTGCCACCAAGGCTTCCCCTTGGCAAACGCCTTCCGTCAACCATCCTCCCAATCAACAGGCAGCCCTACAGGCCCTCCGAGGCCCTCGTCGTGCCGGCAGCATCCTCCTGGGCCTGATGTATGCTGCGTAGGCCCCAGACCTCCAACGGCCCAGTCTCATGATGGCTTCTGTTGACAGCCCCCCTTGAGCTACCATGGTAGCGGCCTCTATCCGGAAGGAGTGGCTGCCAAACTCTTCTGCCGGCCTGCTATATATTAGCTCCGTCTCCTCTTAGTGAGGTCATCCAACCGTGCCAGGGGCTGGCCGGATGACCCGCCCTACACCAGCGGCCTCCTCCAATCAGGGCCGGGCAGGCCTACCCTAATTGGCTGCTGTCCCTCCCTGCCCCTTCTGGCCCCAAAGCATGCCGGGCAGAAGGCAAGAGGTAAGATGGCGGCCGCCAGGGCAGACCATGCGGTCCCCCCTTCCCCCCCCGAGTGTGGATGCCGTGGGCGGAAGCATCAGAAGGCATACCAGGGGTGCTGGCCAGACCACAAAAAGTCCCACCAGCAAGTGGTGAACCCCCTTCTCAGTGGCTGCTTGCAACCTCTGGAATTCCCTTCTGTGGGAAGTTAGGCTGCTCCCTTCCCTGCTTTTCTTTTGGCTACAAGCAAAGACTTTTTTGTTTAAGCAGGTTTTTAATGCACAAGCAGAAAAGATTTTATGAGATGTTTTATTTATCTTTTTTAACTTTGTATGTTTTTAAATGATTTTATATTGTTTTATATGGGGATTTTAATTGTTTTAAAATGTTATTGTTCGGGGGGGGGGTTCATTTACTCTAAGTCCCACTCTGGGAGAAAGGCATCATCTAAATGGTGGTGGTGGTGGTGGTGATGATGATGAATGATTACTATTTGGATTTTGTTGTCATAAACGCACTTGCACAGCTGAGGGATGTTCTGGCATGCCTTGTTACCACCCATTTGGGCTGTGGTAAACATGCACTATATGTGGCTACCTTTGAAAAGAGTTTGGAAACTTCTGCTGCTGCAAAATAATGGGGCCAAACTGTTGACTGGAGCCAGTTATAGGAAACATGCCTCTCTTTTTACAACAGCTTCACTGACTGCTGGTCTGTTTCTAGGCACAATTCACAGTGCTCTTTATGACCGATAAAGCTTTAAAGGACTTGTGTTTGAGCTATCTAAAGGATAATACAAGCCTGCTTTACCCCAGATCTTCAAGGGAGGCCCTATTACAGTCCCATCATTTTCAAGAGGCATGTCAGGTAAGAACATGGATAGAGACTTCTCAGTGGCTGCTCCTACTCTCTAGAATGCCCTATCAAGGGAAGGTAGCCCAGCCCTTCCCTGCTGTCCTGCCAAGAGACAAAGAATGTTTGATTGAGGCTGGCTTTTGGCAACTCACTGCCTGCTGAAGACGGGAGCATTTATTAAGGGTTGCTGAATTTTCTTTATTGATGTTGTAAACTGTCTTTTTCATTTAACTGTTTTTGTATTTAAACAATTTTGTGGTTTTATTGCATTTGTTGTTGTGGTTGTGTATTATTATTGTTATTGTTATTCATATTGTGACATGCCTGAGTATTATTTTGGAGAGAAACAAGAATGTATATTACCTCCTTCCAAAAAATTATTACACAAACCAAAGTAGAATGCCTTCTATGTAGCGGCGGGATGGAAGGACAGGATGGTTAGACAAGATTCAGTTATGTCTGCCAGAAAAGTCATGTAATGGCATCCCATTCCATCCCACCACAGCCCTCTTTGAGGACTAATTACAATGTTTGTAGCATTAATCTGTGTACTCTTCTGGGACCTGCTTTCAATCTTCATAACCCTATATGTTAGTATGGACTTTATCAGATGCCCCCATTATAAAACGTTCTTCTGCCGGCATAAAAAAATCAATTTCTATGCCGACAAAAGAATGTGTCCCCGCACTCACCTTCTAATCCCAGCAAAGGCTCCCAGCAATAAAGATGAAGTGAACAGAGCCTCATTCACTTCCTCGTTCAAAATCTCACAGAATTTCATCGCACGGAAAATCCAAAAATAAAAACAAAACAAAAAACCATTTAAAGTTGCACCAAGCACCTTAACACATTTTAAAGCTACCAAGTAACTCAGGGAGGGTCATACAAAGAGTGAAACTTACCTGGATGTCCTGATCTCACCCAGAAGTGTTCGCATTGGAGCATCCATTGTCAGGGTAAGTCCAAGATTTAAAGGAACCGAGGTTTCACACGCAGTCAGTGAAGCTGGGAATTTTGTTTTTTAGAAATATTTTCAAGCCATGGATGGTTGAATCTATGGATGCAGAATCTGTGGATATGGGGGGCCGACTGTATTCTGTCAATTTTGGACCAATCCACAATGATAGCATGCCTCAGGGACAGGGTCAATGTATCTTCAGTAAATATGGTATATTGGGAAATCTGTCTTATATACTAGAATTTTTATAGCACTATTTTTCTACTTCAACTACTCTGGTTGCCCCCTGTGGAATCCTGGGATTTGCAGTTCGGGGAGGGGCATTTAGAATTCTCAGCCAGAGAGTTCTTATGCCTCACTAAACTGAGAATTCTAAATGCCCCTCCCTGAACTGCAAAACCCAGGTTTCCACAGGAGGCAGCCAGAACAGTTAAAGTGCAATAATAGTACTATAACTATGTACCATACAGAACTCAACGGTTATAATCAGAGGAGTGGGTTTTTAGTTCCTCATTTACACAGGCAGCTTCTCTCCTGTGTAATCTCAATGCTTCAATATTTGGAAAAGAAAAAAACGTATTACTTATAGCAGTTATAGACTGCAATATTCAAGCTATTGGAAGCTGCAGCTAGAGCCATTGGAAGCTGAAGCTAGTGCAAAAGGTAGCAGCTTGACTGCTGACTTGTACCATATAGACAGCATATCGTGCCAGTCTTAAAAGAATTGCACTGGCTTCCAATAGTTGCTGGTCTGAATTCAAGATGCTTGTGATAACATTTAAAGCCCTAAACAGCTGAGGACCTCAATATTGTACTTGAGGGGACACCTCTCCCCATATAGGCTTGCATAAGGAATAAGATCTGTTGGGGGGGCTTCTCTGTGTCCCACCAGTGAGATCAATACACTGTGTTGGGACATGGGAGAGAATCATAGAATCATAGAGTCAGAAGAGACCACAAGGGCCATCCAGTCCAACCTCCTGATGTGCAGGAATAAACAATCAAACTATTCCCGACAGATGGCCATCCAGCCTCTGCTTAAAAACCTCCGAAGAAGGAGAGTCCACCACACTCTGACACAGTGCATTCCACTGCTGAACAGCTCTTACTGTCAGGAAGTTCTTCCTAATGTTTAGGTGGAATCTCTTTTCCTGTAGTTTGAACCCATTGCTCTGTGTCCTAGTCTCTGGAGCAGCAGAAAACAAGCTTGCTCCAACCGCAGTATGACATCTCTTCAAATATTTAAACATGGCTATCATGTCCCCTCTTAAACTTCTCTTCCCCAGGCTAAACATACCCAGCTCCCTAAGCTGCTCCTCATAGGACATGGCTTCCAGACCTCCCACCATGTTGGTTGTCCTCCTCTGGACACGTTCCAGCTTGTCCATATCATTCTTGAATTGTGGTGCCCAGAACTGGACACAGCATTCCAGATGAGGTCTGACTAAAGCAGAATAGAGTGATACTATTACTTCCCTTGATCTAAACACTATACTCCTATTGATGCAGCCAAAAATCACATTGGCTTTTTTGGCTGCCGCATCACACTGATGACTCATGTTCAGAAGGGAGAGGGCCTTCTCAGCCATGGCCCCTGATCTGTGGAACGCCCTCCTCCTGGAGGCCCAGCTGGCACCAACAGTCATGTCAATTAGGCATAAGTCTCTTATTCAACAATGTAGGAATTCAGTACTCAACACAAACTTCCTAGACAACACCTGTAGGGGAGCTTAAATTATAGAGGGAATTATAAAAGGAATTCACAAAGTACACCCCTAGCCTAATGGTTCCAGAAGCTTTGGAAAATAGTAGCCAAAGGGGATGTCACAAAGTGCAAAAGGGACAGATATTTCAGGCCACCCACTTCTACACCAACTTATGCACTGAAGACAATGCTGTGATAGGATTATTCAGTTCTCAGTGACTAAGGACAAAACAGCACAAAAAACAGAATTAAAGATGAGTGAGAAGCTGCTTCTTTGCCACTAAGTAACTTTGTCTTGTCTGTAACTCTTGTCCCTTCTGTTATTACTTTCTGCTACAAACGAGATAATAGACTGATATACACTAAAGCATCAAGGAGAATTATCATCCTGTCTCATCTCTCTTCCACTGCAATTATACGAGACAACTAAACCAGTCTCTGTGCCAAGAGCTGCTTTGAATCCTGAATTTAATGGACCTAGATTTTCATCCAAGTATGGTTGGAGTTGAGCAGCCACCACTCACTTAGGCACCTTCCTCCCAAATCCCAGAGAAGCAACCGGGTTGAAATTCAATTTTTGTAGGCATGTGGGGTGTCTATGTATAGCTATGCATAAATACCTGCTTTAGGGTTCTGCTTCCCTAAGGGCATTACATTTAAATACAAAAACTGATAATAGGGAAGTCATTATTATTATTATTATTATTATTATTATTATTTTCAAATGTCCTCTGCTACACAAAGCAGGGAGGGAATGCCATATAGGGAAGCTGGTTCAAGAGCAATTTCCACAGATTCATCTGTCATGTAGCCACATGGCTTTTCACCAATCATTCTTCCTCTATATATGGCCATTTCACAGTATGCAATTGTTGCACTATGATTCCACTTTAACTGTCATGGTTACATCCTTTGGAATCCTGGGTCTTATAGTTTCATGAGGTACTAAAGCTCTATGGCTGAGAAGTCTAAGGACTTTTTCGGACGCGTCAAAAATAATGCAAGCAGCCTCGTTGCGTTGCGAGGCTGCTGCACTGTAGAGCGTCGGTTTCGGATGACGCTCTCCCCTGCCGGTACTGTTGCAGTACCACGGGGAGATTTGAGCATCATATTTCATTGGTTTTTAATCATGATCAACTTTCGTGCTTGAAAATCGATGAAATATGACACTCAAATCTCCCCGCAGTACTGCAACAGTACCGGCAGGGGACAGCGTCATCCGAAACCGATGCTCTGCAGCGCAGCAGCCTCGCAACACGACAAGGCTGCTTGCGTTATTTTTGACCGTCTGAAAAAGTCCTACCTATCATTCCCAAAATTGTGAAATCCAGGATTCTGTAGGATATTGCCATGGCAGTTAAAGTGGAATAATAATGCTATAATTGGGTAGTGTGAAAGGGCCGTATCAAGGGAGTAAGTAATCTTTGGCCCTCTAGATACTGATTTTTTTTTAAAGCCCCCTACATGCCTCATGATTCACCAGGCTGTCTAGTGTTATTTTATGAATGTATATCCTGTCTTTTTCCTAGGATGGAATCTAAGTAATATTAACAAGATTAAGTCAAAATTTTCATTTACAAAAGTTTAAAAACAATGAAATACTGTAACAATATTATTAAAATAAAAGTTATTTTAAAAACCATGGTTAAAACAGTTAAAACACATTTTAAACTACTTACTTGTAAAAAGATATCTACATACCTACCATGCACTGCCAATATGAAAAAAGTAGAGTAAAGAAGAACACTAAACCAACCATTGTGCCAAAATGCAACCTGAAGAACATCCCTGTAGATAATGTAAGAAAATAGATTTACAGACTTTAAATATGTTACCGAACTTTAAAGCAGAAGATGAAGACATTGAATAGTTCAAGATTTTCTGTACCTTGGCTCAGTCCTTAATCAGAATGGAGACTGCAGTCAAGAAATCAGAAGACTAGGACTTGGAAGAGCTGCTATGAAGGAACTAGACAAGATCCTAAAATGTAAAGATATATTATTGAATACTAACGTTAGGATTGCCCATGCCATCGTATTTCCCATTTCTATCTTTGGTTGTGAAAGCTGGACAGTGAAGAAAATTCATTTGAATTATGGTGCTGGAGAAGAGTTCTGTGGATACTGTGGATTGCTAAAAAAATAAATAAATGTGTCCTAGAGCAAATCAAGCCTGAAGTCTTTCAAGATGATAAGATGACTAAACAGAGACTGTCATACTTTTGGCCATATCTTAAGAAGACATGACTTTCCAGAAAAAAACAATAATGAAAAAACTGAATTACTAATAGATAGTCTCAATCAAGGATGTCATGGTCCTGAGTCTGTAAGACCTGAGTAGGACTGTTGATAACAAGGTAACCTGAAGGTCTCTCATTTATAGGGTCACCATAAGTTGATGTCAGCTTGACGAAAGTTAACAGCAACTGTCTTGTCTGGCTGTCTGGCTGTCTGGCTGTCTGGCTGTCTAAACACACCATACACACTACTGCTACATAATTGTGATCTCAAAAATCTGCCTGAATGAAAAGGTCTTCACCTGCTGGCATAAAGAGACAGAAAGAGGGCTGACTGGATTTTCCATAGAAGGGTGTTCCACAGCCTAGGAGCAGCCACAGAGAAGGCTCACTCCTGTGTCCTCACCAAACCTTCGTGCAAAGGTGGTAAGACCAAGGGAATGCTCTCCCTTGCAGATCTTAAAGCTCAAGATGGCTTGTATAGGGAAGTACAGTCTTTCAGACAGTCTGGACCCAAGCTGAGTAGGGCTGTAAAGGTCATAATCAGCACTGTGAATTGTGCCCAGAAATGGACCAGAAACCAGTGAATTTGTTTCAACAAGGAGAGTCTCATGATCCCTGTAAGGGTTGATGGGAATTGCAGGAGCACAGGTTCTACAGCACTACTCTAGAAACACAGCAGAGTTTGGGGGCACCAGCTACATAGGTACCACAATAATTTGCAACATCACATGCAAAAACATGAGGAATTGTGTGCTGAGAATAAAATGCAGCACCACTGCAGGCAAATTATCTGGCCTGGAATCAGCAGTGTTTCACAGTCTGTGATGGGGAGGGGATGGGTAAAACATGTACTGGAATGTAATCTTTATTTCTTTTCAACTCTAAATGTCTTTTTGTTCAACCTAGTAACTTTGAAATGACTTTTATATTTTTATGACCAAAAGACCTTACTTTCATTTAACAGCAACAAAAAAATATCCAAGGAAACTTTTGCCATCTGCAATCCCAGTTTGATAGGTGCTAATAGCAGCCATATGAACACATTAGCAACATATTCTTTAATTGTCCACACAGTTATAGATAGCTTTTAGACGCTCCTTAGTCTAACAGCTCTGGCTGAAATTATTTCTTAATTACCCTATGAAGAAAAACTTGAATACTAGTCTTCTGTTTAGGGAGAAAAGATTGCAGCAAAAATAGTCTCCACGCTCTTAAATATTGTGAGAGCATCAATTTAACAATCTAGTCTGAAGCAGACAAATATCTGCTGAGATCACAAAAGCCTTTCATTAAAATAGCTGGTAATTATAGTTATTGACTCGTTGCTGTGCAAAATGTTTGCTCTGCCAGCATCTGCAGGTAACAATGAAACCATTGAAATAAACTTTGCATTAGAACCTGGCACTAAATATTTGCTCTAAGCAATAACTAGGATTTACATTTAATTCTTAACATATAGAGCAATCCAGAGCTTGAAAGAGAGTCAGATATTAATTCTTTGGATACACATAACCCAGCAGAGATAGCTTTGCCTTCTCTTAATGGACTATTTTCTGAATTGTCAAAGCCCTGCTCTGGTATTATGGATTAGGTAGAGGCTGGAAAAGTTATTGTGGCTCCGCCTCCCCTGATCACAGAGTGTGGGCCCCCTATGACCTGAGGATCCATTATGTACCAGGCTATAAGAAGCTGTTTGCTGAATGACTTTTATTGTAATTGTTCTTCCAACAGAATATATAAGGCTATTCTCACACTTGAACCCAAAGAAAGGTGTTATACACAGTTATCAACAAACATTGGACAGCCTTCCCCCCAGGGGCCTTCAACTTTCTCCCTTTTTACCATCTCTCTTTGGTATCCCGCTCTTTCTCCATTGCCTCCCACTCAAACTTCTCCACCTTCCTCAGCCCCCTTCCACAAGACTAACTCTTCCTGTCTTCCCCTTCCAGGAGCCAGACCCTTTTAACCTTCCTGACCCCATGTCCATACTTCCCCCTAGGGTGCTAGCTTCCCCCTCCCAGGGGCTATGCACCACCTCAGAGCCTCAACACAGCTCTGATCTTTTTTTCCTTCCTCCTGCCTTTCCCCTCTCCCTGTCTGCCTCTTCTGTCCCTTGCCCCCCATTTCTCCCTTTTCTTGGCCTGTCCCTCAGCTCCCCCAGCCTCCCCAACCCTTCTTTCCCCTGGTGCCAATCCCCTCCTTGCCTTCACATGCTCATTCTTTCTAAGCCCTCTCCCTTGTGGGCCTCTTCTCTCTCCACCCCTCCTCTTCCCCCAGCACATTCCTCTTTAAATTCCCCGCTGGCCCTTTTGGCTCCCCCCTCCCTCATACCTGCAGCTGTGCGCTCCTTTAATTGCTCCCCAGTTGCCATGCTTCCACCCTCCATTGCTGTGTCCACTGCCATCTTCCATTGGAGCACTTCCCTCCCTGCCACTGCCAGGTCATCTTTCCTTTGCCCTGATTCCACAGCCTCCAGGTAAGTTGGTGGTGAAAAGGCAGATGTCAGTGATGAGCACCCACACCTCCCTTCCATACATCACAGTTATGTTTTTGGATTACAACTTTTTTGGACCACAATTGCCATGTGGACAGGCAGACTGGGAGGTTCTGTCAGCTACAATAAAAAAAAGTAGTGTTTCCAAGATCTGGAAGAGAATAGTAAACATGTAAGAGGGAGCATAGTAGTACTATTCCCTTAATCACAGTTTTTGTTACCCTAGGGAGTGCATTTTGACATACTGAAGCATATAGAAGTCATCAATAGAAGCTGGAATATTACAAATACCCATACAAGGCAAAGGCAGCGGAAGTGGCAACAAAAGAGGTTAGTCTACTATAGCATTGTCATATTGGCCAGTTGGCTGGATTTTGTCCAGACTTTAAATATACTGCCGAACTTTAAAATAGAAGATGAACACATTAAGTAGTTCAAGATTTTCCATACCTTGGCCCAGTCATTAATCAGAATAGAGACTGAAATCAAGAAATCAGAAGAGTACTAGGACTTGGAAGGGCAGCTATGAAGAAACTAGACAAGATCCTGAAGTGTCAGGATATATTATTGATTACTAAAGTTAGGAATGTGCATGCCATCGTATTCCCATTTCTATGTATACTGGATATTGGATAGTGAAGAAAGCTGATAGGAAAAAAATCAATGTATTTGAAATGTGGTGCTGGAGAATAGTTCTACAGATACTGAGGACTGCTAAAAAGACAGATCAATAGGTCCTAGAGCAAATCAAGCCTGACATCTCTCTAGAAGCCAAGATGACTAAACTGAGAATGTTATACATTGGCCACATCATGAGAAGACATGACACACTAGAAAAGACAATAATGCTTGGGAAGTTAGAAGTCAGTAGGAAAAGTGGAAGACCACATTCCAGATGGATAGACTCAATCAAGGAAGCTACAGCCCTGAGTCTGTGAGACCTAAGCAGAGCTGTTGATGATAGGGTGACTTGGAGGTCTCTCATTCATGGGGGCGCCATAAGTAGAAGTTGACTTGATGGCAGTTAAAAACAATGATTGCTTGGCAGGGGCGGAGGGGCTCTCCATGTCCTGGTGCACACGGTGTGTGTGTGTGTGTAGCATGGTGTGTGCGTATGCACAATTGTATGGCGGCAGCGAAGGGGCTGTTCTGGTGCACATGGTGGGTGGGTATAGCATGTTATGTGTGTGTATATGTGCAGTTGCATATCAGCGGGTCTGTTGTGTCCTGGCACACATGGTGTGAGTGTGTGTAGCATAGTGTTTGTGTGTGTATGCGTAGTTCCATGGTGGTGGAGGGGTCTTGCATCCTGGTGCACATGGTGTATGTGTGTCTAGCATTGTGTGTGTGTCTATGTGTCTGTGAGTACATGCAGTTTCATGGTGGTGGAGGAGCTTACTGTGCCCTGGTTAAAAAGTAACATTTGGAAGAACTCTAATACAGATCCAAGAAATCACTTCAAGCACCCTGCCCCCCCCCAGCAAGAATGAAACAAGTGAACATGGAAGTGACAACAACCAGCAAAACCTGGCAAAACCCAAGGATGTAGACTGCAAGAACTTGCATTTCTTTAAACTAGTCTGGAAGAGCCCATTATTAAGTAGAGGATAGGAAAACAGCCACTTCCATTCTCACTTTCATATAAATTTATTTTACTTCTCAGCTAGGTTGGTTTTTCTGCCCTTGATATTGACCTAATAACCTGGTCTAAATTAAAAAAGCAACATGGTAGGTGCCCACCTGGGATCTATGACTGTTTTCATAATGCAACATTTAAAATGAAAGCTCCATGGGGCTGATATGAAAGTTGCTTCTACACCAGAGCTCTCCTATTTATGTAGCATTGCATTACTCATGCAAGATACAGGATGTGCAATTCATACTTCCTCTTCCCTAGGACTTCCCTAGACTGGGAAGTCTAGGGTCTAGTCTAGTCTTATTCAGTTCTGTGGGTTTGGTAGAGAGTACTCATTCTATGATGGGGTAGGAAAGCTTTGGTCCTCCAGCTGTTTTGAACTACCCAACACGGCTAATGGTAAATCATTGTGGGGATTATAGTCCAGAAAATCTGAAGGGCCCAAGATTCTTGGTCTCTGCTCTATGAATACAGAGATTTCCTTATTGAAGGCCAAGAAGTGGCAGGAGTCCAAAAATTCCAAGCACCTTCTTTATTCAGGAACCAGAAAGATTATGACATAGTGGTAGTCTGGAGGTCAGTTATGGGGAATGTGTATTCCCTGCAATAAAATCCACTGTATAATGGTATTTCCTTAGGGATGTGTACCACAGTAACCAGACCTGCAAATTCAGTCTATGTCTTTTAGTGGCAAATCATGAAAACAAAAATACTAAGTAAAAAAAAAGTATGTACAATCATATACTGTGGCAAACAGTCATCTTAACCACTCGAAGAAGTACCCCTTCTAGAAATGTGCTTAATATATATATAGCCTATAGTTAGGAAATGCCTCCCATGTGGCCCTTAAAAGCCCTCAATTTAATTTTTTTTTCAAGAGGGTTTCTTTTTCTTTTTGGCATCCAAATCAGTCTGGAGAAATGGATCATATTGGAACAGCCTGGACCCCAATCACTGGACAATTAACATCCAGTGCAACCAAAGGTGACTTCCAGCTGTGATTTTTAGCTGCTTCTTTTTTTGGCCACAAAATGGCTATATCACTGAAATATGGCAGACATAAATCTCCTCATAAGGGTATGGTGCAACTGTGATCCAATTCTAACAAATGGGTGGGTGTAGGGTTAGTGTCATTTGTTGATTTCCAATTATAATCAGTGGGAGGTATGAAGATTTGGATCACGATTCTGACCCAAATTGAATAAAGTGGTCTCCAAATACTGCCTCAACCAAATCAAACTTTTTAATGAGTGTCAAATCAACATCTGAACCAAATCTTATGATTCATGGGCCTACCATTATTAGCCAGCTGTCTAAGGCAGTAGATGGTGGCTCGAGGAGGATGAGGACATGGAGTTATGGAGAGGTGTTGTGTGCTGTGTGTCACACAGCTTGTCCTATGTCTCCTAATCTGGTCTGCTAACTTCAAGTTGAACTGCCAGTTCAGACAGCTTCTATACATGTTATGTATAGTTAGCAAAATGTCTTGGGACAACCCTGCCTACACAGACTCATTTTAAACAGAATATTGTAAAATACAAGCATACAAACCTCATTCTGAATTTCCTTCCCCCCACCAATGTACCCCAAAGGGTTTCTACCTCCTACTCTAAGGGGCCGTTTACACGGCAAAATAAATCCTCAAAGAATGCAACAAGAAGCCTGATAGTTCCCACGCATTTTGAAGCAACAGCGCCCTTTTCAGAAGGAGGGGGGCAAAAAACCCATAAGTTGAGTAGTATCAGCTTTCGCTAGTTTTCCACACTTTTTTGATTAAGTTCGTGAAAATGCGCATAATTTGTCATGGGAACTAACAATCGTGTAAACTGGCATCTACCTTTTCGAATTACTGTGAGCAGAACTGAATCCTGATTGGTTGGAGTGACCATTCTGCTTTATCCGAATAGACTGAGGGGTTGGAGAGAAGAAATTCACCCTCCTTCTGCTTGCAGCCCACTTTGGAAAATCTGCTCTGAGCCCTTCCTGTCTGTTTCAAAGGAAGGCTTTGGGGGTTGGAAAAATGATCGGGGAGGAGCCCCTGCTTCGCTGGTGTGAGTGTGTGTGTGTGTGCATTCGTGTGTACGGGGAAACAGCCGATCGCATGTTCGTTCTTTTGTTTCTTTGTCCTTCCATTCACTTGCCTTTATTCAAGGCTTCGGAGGGAGGGAAAACAATCAGGAATGAGGCAAGCCCCCGGCTTCTGTGGTGTGTGTTTCTGTGTGCATGCATGAAGAGAAGGGAAGGACATCGCTCCACCATGCTTTTGCTTCTTCATGCTTTCATTGACTCCTTTCTTTATAGAAGCCTTTCGGGGCTGGGGAAGACGGGGGGGTTGGCAGATCGCTCTTTCAATCGCTTGTTTGTTTGTCCTTTTTCTTTCCTCTCATTATTTATGGTCTCCATAACCCCCTACTTGCTCCCTCCCAGCCTTCTGCCTGGCTTTAATCATCTGGAGGCGATCCCCCCACCACCTTTGCCTGTGTCAACTAAGGAAAACAGAAAGTGTCTGGATCTGACTGCATCTTCCGAAAATGCCAGGAGTCGCGTGATTTATGCACTCCTGATGCGAAAGAACGGTAATCCGGAATCTTGCAAACTTCTTCCTGTTGTGGAACCGGCCCCTAGGTAAAATGCCCCTAAATACTTTGTAGGGTTCCCAGGTGCCAGGGCCTCGCCCCTGTCCTTTGTTCCTCAGGGGAATCAGAGAAATCTCAGGGTGAGAGCACTACCCTGAAAAGAGTTTTAAAAGAAAATTATGTACTGCTGCTATCTGCTACTTCGATGCTGCTTGGATTGGCTGCTGGATTGGCTGACTCTTCATCAGGTTCTGCCTGCCCACCCCACTCCTCCTTCCTCTGCCTCTCAGTTTCTATAAACATTACTAGCGCCAAGGCTTAGCAAGAGGAAGTGGTCAACATAGGGAAATACTGAGCTGCCTCAGTAGTCACTGAATATGGTACTACTGGAGAGCTGTTTTGTAACTTTTGCAATCTTATTTTCATTTTCTCAGTGCTGTTCCCATCTCCTTCACTCTCCCCTAAGTGAGTGAAGCTGCAGTGCTCTGAAATCTCATACCAATGTTTTTCTTTTTGATTTCACTTTCCTTTCTCCCTCTCAATCTCTTTCTGCTTCTGCCCCCACCATCTCACAACTCCTAGCTAAATATCCCCCCCCAATCCTCTTTCTCCTTACTCTCCCACAACTAATGCTATAACTCACTTTCTCCCTCATTACCTAGTCCCTCTCTCTCTTGTCCTCCTTCTCCTTCCTACAACTCCTGGCTGGCTTCTTTGCTTGTTTAAAATATTTCTGTTTCTCCCCATATCATAAGTTTTCTGGGTGACCTACAATAAAAACAGTTTGTACAACTTGAAATGAAAGACTTCAAACCATAAAAATAATTTAAGCATTCTAAAAAACAGAATGAACCCTGGCATAATTTAAAAAGTTAAAGTTAACAAAAATATGAAACCATTTATATGTATACTAGCTATACCCGGCATAACATACACCATTATCTACATATATAAAACACTTCAGTATGTTTCCATTCCCACTCTGCTGATTGGCCACTTAGGAACATGTCAAGAGTACGATCATTTGGCGCATTACTGTATAACCTTTAAAATCAAGTATAATGGCTACTTTCATGCCAAGAGCTGCTCCACCACCACCATGAAACTGCATGTACTCACAGACACATAGACACACACGCAATGCTAGACACACATACACCATGTGCACCAGGATGCAAGGCCCTTCCACTGCCATGGAACTACGCTTACACACACAAACACCATGCTACACACACTCACACCACGTATGCTAGGACACAACAGACCCGCTGCTATGCAACTGCACACACACACACAACATGCTATACCCACCCACCATGTGCACCATAATATCTTGAATTATTGATGTTACTTCCTCCAATTTTCAGGCCTCCTTTAATCCTCCTTTACATATGGTATGTTCAGCATACAAGTTAAACAGATAAAATACAACCTTTCCATCCCCCTTGCCAATTGGAAACCATTATGTTCCTCTGTATTCTGTCCTAACATTAGCCTCTGGTCCTGAGTAGAGGTTATGCACCAGGACAGTCAAATGTTGTGGCACAGCTACTTCTTTAAGAGCAATCCATAGTTTTTCATGATCTATACAATCAAAGGCTTTGCTATAATCTATAAAATACAGGCTGATTTTCTTTTGAAATTCTTTGGTGCATGCCACTATCCAATGTATGTTTGCAATATGATCCCTAGTGTGTCTTCTTTTCTAGAACCCAGCTTGGACATCTGGCATTTCTGGTAAAAGTTTTTGTTGTAGAATTTTGAACATCATTTTGCTTGTATGGGAAATTAATGCAATAGCCCTGTGGATACTGCAATCCCTGGTGTCCCCTTTCTTTGCGATTGGAATGTATATTGAACATTTCCAATCTATGGGCCCTTGTTTTGTTTTCTAAATTTGCTGACAGATTTTAGTTTGATGTGAAGTAGAAGGCTTTCACGGCCAGCATCCATAGGTTTTCCATGGTCTTTTCCCTCCTCTGGGCTGTGAGACTGTGTTCTAGACGAGTTTATTTCTGACGTTTCGCCTGCATCTCTGGCTGGCATCTTCAGAGAATGGTTGGGTAGGTGTGTGTGTGGAGTTTATATACTGTGAACCCCTGTTGGAGAGGATATGTAAATTAGTGTATTTGAATGGCTAGTTTCTGGGTGGAGATATGCAAGGAGGATTAGTGTCTGCTTGGCTAATGGTCCATTATCTGCTGGAAATCCCCCTGTCTCTGGGTGGAGTTTATTTGCATGTGAGTTTTGATTTTAGTGTTTTTCAAGACTGGTAGCCAGATTTTGTTTACTTTAGGGTTTTTTCTTTCCTGTTGAAGTTGTTCAGGTATTTGTGGATTTCAATAGCTTCTCTGTGCATTCTGACATGATAGTTGTTGGCCTGGTCCAGAATTCCAGTGTTTTTAAATAATATTTTGTGTCCCGGTTGGTTTATAACATGTTCTGCCAGAAAAATCAGCTGTAGCAGAACATGTTAGAGGACCCAGATCTAAAGACAACACAAAAGATTCTTTTTTTTTTTTCAGGGAAAGATTCCAGCAGCCAATAGAAACCATTACACGGATCATCTTCTTTCATCCCCTTGCATAAACTTAATACTCTGAGATAGCAGCTTTTAAGATTATTGTAGTAATTTCCACTTTTTCAATGCCATGAGAGAAAGACTATCATCTGTGAGCTTGCACCAAATTAGGTTTAAGATTTAACAGTAATGACATCCATTTCACTAACTCATTCCATTTTGTTTTCATCAGAAGCCTGCATCAGAAAATGGATGGATTCTAAAGAATAGTAGCATGAGGAGCTTTAGGATGTTTGCTTCGGAGTCATCAGCACACTTCAGCTACTAAGGAAAAGATTATGACCGATTATATACAAACCTTTGGCTCCTCCAGGCAGGGTAAATGACTTGGTAAGTTGCTGGAGGTTCCAGTATTTCTTAGAATCATAGAATCATAGAATTGTAGAGTTGGAAGAATCCACAAGGGCCATCCAGTCCAACCCTGTGTGACAGAAGAGAGCATGCACTGCTGGATGGCACTTTATTCACCAGCCCACTCCATCCAAAACCTCACATAATACCCCCAGCAGCTGCCAAGCCCCATGGGGTGGGGCTATGGTTGCCAAGTGGCCACAGTGGGGCAGGGAGATGGCTGAGGTGTGGAGACTGCCTCCCATCCTCACGGCAGTTCTTCAAAGAGAGAGGAAGGGCAGCCTCATTCCTCTTCCCAGGAGAACTGAAGTGAGGGTGGGAGACCATCTCCACTTCTCGGTCTCCTGTCTCTCCCGCCATAGTGTCCCCGTTGCTTGCTGGGAGAGGAAAGAGATGTGAGTTGCAGACACAGAGCACTACATTTGATGGTTGCATTCCTTCTGAGGCAAGCAATCTGCCTGCTCCCCCCTGAAACACACACACATTTCTTTCCCTCTCCCCAAACCCTGCTCTCTCTGCCCCTTTAAAATATCCAAATGACAATTTTGTTGTCCTGAACTATTTTCTGGCCTTTTCCCAGCACCAGCTGCAACATCTCATTCCCAATCCCAAGTAGGTTTCTTTTTAATTCTGAGACATATCAGAACATACTCTCCTTTCTCTTCTCTTAAAAAACTATTTTTAGAATTAAAGTGCACTTGTTAAATGGCACTTTTGCACTGTAACACTGTACAGTTGGACTCCTGTATCCATGGGCGTTTGGTTCCCAGGCTGTTACATATCCTGATAGCCCCCATCTTGGAATAGCTAATAACTGGCTATATCTAATAATTTGGCTAAAGTGGCCATGTACGTGGTTACAGGTATACCAGGGACTCTTTAATACCAGGGTGGGGTTCGTGTATGTACCAAAGGAGGGGCCAGTGGAAATTTCCAAAAACACTCTCAAGTAAGACTCAACACCTGGAGGTGAGTCATCACTAATCCACTCAGTGATAGCAAGAGACCCTTATTGCTTGTAAATGGGATTTTCCTCTCCTGTTCCCTCCAACAAGAGATCTCACCTTTTTCCTATTCAATTCCAAAGTATTGATCGTTAGCAACCATGAACTCTGCTGGAGCTCCCTTTGTTCTAGTCTAGGAACCTCTGAGAACCATTGTATTTCACCCACAACTCCTATCCTTTCAGGGGAAGGGATTACCCCAAAACACCACCAAATTGTGCACAGTTCCACTTTCTTTCAACTCCACATCACACTGTGTAGCCAGGGCATTGTCTGTACCTGCCTGCTGTTGCTTTACTTTGCGATCTCTGCTCTATAGGACAAGTGTCTTATCATCCATCATCCTTTTACTCTATTCCTCTATCCAAATCCTTCCTACTTTATTCGTTAGCCTTGTGTGAGTCCTTCAAGCCTGAATATTTGCATGAGTGCTGTGATATTATTTTCCAATAAAGGCCACTTAATTGTACCTTTTGGCTTAGAGCCTCCTCCTTAGAACTGGTATACATAGGTATAAATGGTCCTGCTCTTACACTCGACTTGGCAATGTGAGAGGTGGGTATTAATTCCCCATCTCAATAGTGTGCTTAGAGGGTCCTCCTGGATTCCCAGCATTTCAGGTAACAGGGGTAACCACAGATAAGTGAAACCGTGGTTAAGAGTGAACACTATTGTTTTAAATGAAAGGAACAATGGAGGTGCAGAGGGGAGGGGGTACATTTCAGAGGAGGTTCTAAAACGTGATGGAACTTAAGAATGTAGCTGCCACTGCCAACTCACTCCTGAAGTCCAAGGCTCTGTGTGCACATTCACACAACAGCCTTAGGCTTGAGGGGGTAGAAATCAACCAGAATTGCTGTGATAGGTTATATCACGGGGTAGAGCAGGATGTAACACAAGAGCACAAGATAACTGCACCCCACTTCCTCATTCTCTGTTGCCTTCCTTTTTCAATGGAAAACTCTTTTGTACAGCACAGTAGTTCTATTCTGCTGATGTCCACTAAGGTTAGTTGTCTTTATTATTGCTATTTCAAGTTTATTTTCATTAAATTACTTTTTTTTAATTTAGACCTTTTTGGACCACGATTAACTGAAACTGTGGATATGGGATCTGTGGATACGGGCGTCTGACTGTACCTCTAAGCATTTAAAAATAATCAGATAGGACAAAATGTATCCTTTAGAGGAGTTTTTCCCAGGCTATATGATGTGAGGGACCAGGAATTATTTTTTCCAATGTGCCAGAGATTCTTTCTGTCTCTTCTGGAAACTCACCAGGAACTGCCAACCAATGACATCACTCCATGGTCCATCAGGTTGGTAGGGCAGATGACACCATAGTACAAGCAGAATATATAACAAAGACTTGGAACAATTACTGAGGAAAGTCAAGGAAGACAATGCAAAGGCAGGTTTACAGTTGAACATTAAGAAAACAAAAAACTTGTTTCTTAACAGGCTGATATCTTGTGTTTTTATATGTGTTTCCTGTAGACAGATTATTTCATACTTGTTTTTACCCAAGTAGTGGAATATCTTTTTCCTTTTTTCTGGGGAATTTAGTCCCTGCACATTCCAAGTTAAAATTCTAGTCTTTATTTTGCTTCCTTCCCCCCCCCCCCATTTTTTTCCTTCTTCTTTTCCTGTTATTTAATTTAGATTTTATTTATGTTTCTCCCCTTTACTGAGTTATGTCACTTTCTCCTGTTGTTCTTCCTCTTCTTTTTCTTCTTGCTGTGATTCTCTCTCCAATTCTCCATTTTCTTCCTCTTCTTCCCCTCCTAGGGCACCTTCCACCTCAGGCTCTAACTCTTCCGTTTCTTTTCTTTGTCTGTTTGATTCCTGATCCTCCTTATAAGATTGTCTAAGATCTTTCTTGTATTTGCTCAGGAAGTCTTCTATTTTCCCTTCGGAGTTAATTCTGAAGTTCCTTTGTTTGAACCTGAAGGAAATCCCTTCAAGTTTTTCCCATTTGAATTTGATTCCGTTTTGTCTAAGTTGCTCTGTTAAGGGTCTATATGGCCTCCTTTTCTTGAGAATCCTTGCAGGAATATCCTTGAATATTATGATGTTATAACCTTCAATTTCAAACTTTTGTTCCAAGTATTTTTGTAGGAATAAATCTCTTGTTCCTTTCCTTACAAAGTATATTACTATGTCCCTCGGTAGTTTCTTTTGCTTGGCTATTTTTGAGGGAATTCTGTATATTTTATCAATTTCTTGCTCGAATTGAGTTTTTGTCTTCCCCATGAATTTAGCTAGTTTAGGAATCAATAATTTGTAGAGATCTTCATCAATCTGTTCTTTTAATCATCTTAATTTGATATAGTTTTCTCTCCATTTTAGCTCTTGAAGAGCTTGTTCATCCAGTTCCGTCTCTTTACTTTCTTCCAGGGTGTCCGTCCTTTTCTGAAGACATTGCACCTTAGAGTCCAGCACATTCACTTTTTCATTTAGTTTCTTGGAGTCTTCCGTCACTTTATCAATAGATTCTCTAATTGCCTTAAGCTCTCTTCTCATTTCCTGTTTCAAGTCTGCCTTCATTTCATGAAGTTCCTCCCTCATTAGTCTGATTTCTTCCAAGATAGACCCTTGACCCGATTGATTTGCATCAAAGGAAGGTCTTCTTGTAGTCTGTAGGATTGTTTGTGTTGTCTTCTTCATGTTGCCAACAGGTAACTGTAGATTATATTTTTCCTTCTACTTTCTTTCTTGCCAAGATTAAGTATGGCCTTCAGTTATCCAATTATAAAATTTCCATCCGTATCAAAAAAATTGTGGAGGATAGTAACAATTACACAGGTAAAATTTGGTGATAACAGTAACTGTTTGAATTGGTCAGTGTTAACCAATGGTAAAAATGATAATAACCATGATTTCTATAATATCAATGATACCATTTGTGTTATCAAAAGCCAATAATACAATCTACTCTTATTGAATACCAATTCACAGAAATATTCAAGTATCAAAATCCTCTTAAAAGTAGTATTAAATCGGAGTGAGATCAATATTGCCAATGCACTCTTAACACACTACAGCTGCTAGATATCAAAGTAATATGATTCCAACAAAGCACTGCTTCAAGCAGCCAGTAGTATCAAATGACGGTATATCGTACGATCAATGGTATCAATGAATTCAAATTTCAATAATATCAATGAATTCAAATTTCAATTCTTAATAATTAGTTATCAAATTGCCTTCGTCAATGGTTATTAATTTAATCAGCAATGTCAATGTTAGCAATATTGATTTATCCAAATTCAGCTATTAATAATAATTGTTATTATTATAGCAAATAGTAGGCAAAAACAATAGTGTCAATAAATCAGATTTCGATAATACTCAATAAATGAAATTTATCAATGTCAATAATGTCAAGTAAAAAAAATATCAGTTTACATTAAACAAAGCTCAATCATCAAAACTCAATCCTCAATTGTCCAAGTTGCCCTTGTCAATAATTATTAAATCAATCAGACAATATCTGCTTTAGCACTATTAGCAGTGTGTACTATATCAATTAAGCTACCAATGAAATTGTACAGTGATATTATTTATATTAATACCAATGTCACTAAATTCCAAATTCAATAAGCCAGTAGTATCAAATAGCAAATATCTTAATAGTGTCACTAGTATCACAAAGTTCAATTTCAGTAGTACTCAGTAATCAAAAAGAACCAGAGTCAGCAGTATCATATAGGCTAAACTGTCAATTTGCCTTTCCAGACATCAATTATCAATTATCAGGTAGACAATAAAGCATTTCTATTAGACCTCAACAATGCACTTTAGTGAGAGAAAGCAGATTAGTTTTATATTATTGTTTGTCAGTCAAAAAAAGTCAGTAAAAGATTACTCAGTATCAAGGTCCAAGCAGAAAAGGCAAGCTTTGCTTCAGATCAGTTCTAGCTCTAGTCCATTCTCATCATCTCTCCTCTCTGTCTCCTGTTTATTATCTCTGCCCGCACTGTCTCTTTCTGTATTGCCGTGTGCTGTACTTCCTCTCTTATCCTCCTCCTTTTGCAGCCTGGTTTCTGTCCCTCTTACACCAGGGCCGCGGGGCGTGGTTTAACAGTTGTCTTCCTATCGTCGTCTTCCTGTCTTTTCCCCCATCTCCATCTCCTTTCGCCTCCGCTCAAAAACCTACACGTAATAAATCCAAAATAAAGAGGAAGAGAAAGTAAAAAGAAAAAAAGACAACATAACAAACTAAATAAAAAGGAAAAACTAAAATAAAAAATAAATACCACAAACAAACAAATTGATAGACAGATCAGACAGACAGATAGACAAACCCACACACGCACACTCACACAAGTTCGGGCAGGTATGGTTGAGGGCATAAGACACGGATCAAACAAATAAGAACAGATAGACTGACAAATTTACAAAGATCACGCCAGGGAAACAGATAGCATTCACTAACAATCCTCTCAAACTTGCACACTGACACCCACAAAAAAAAAAGAAGAAGAAGAAGAAGAAAGAACTCAGCCCAAAGTAGGCAGGGGGAGCGGACACCGACTTAGAGCTCCTTGCGCCACGTGTGCGACACCATTAAACAGATCCGATGCAGCCAGACAAAAAAAAAAAATTCCGATCCATAAAGAAAAATAAAGAGGGGTCCTTCGCCCTAAACTCCGGGCTGGTAAGTTCACCCAAGGTCTGCTCTCCTTAAAATATCTTTATTCTTTATTTCCTTCCTCCGTGCTCCAGGGACACATCAGAGTCCAAAGTATGGTTTATTAAAAAAAACTCTTATTTTCTCAGAGGAATTAGAGCAGTGCAAAGCTCAATTTCTGAGCACTCCTATCCCTTTCGTCCCGAATTTATCCTTTCTAGTGCACTGCAACAGTCGGGAAATCCCTAATCGGATTGACTTCTCAACCTCAGAATCAGCCAGAATTATTATGTGTTAAATCCATAAATGTTGAAAATATATATTACCAGTCTTTAAAAGTTGGTGGCAGGCGTCCACTGGAGAAACAGCTGCAAACACACACGACGGTGGCATACAGCCCCGACGTCCTCTACTACTCGGTCCCCCTGATGCCCTTGGTGGGAGATTGTGGCAAAAAATAAGCCTCCGAGAGTAGGAACCAGGTCTTTGAGGGCCTCCTTCAATCTCCCTGTTCCTCAAGGGAGAATTCCAACCCAGTCAGCAAATCGCCGGCTGGATTACTCTGCCCCATGTGGCTCGATCCTCCAGAGCTTCTCCGTGAGGTCTGATCATGCCACCATTACCAACTGTCGTGGCTAACAAAAGCAAGAAAAAAGGAGTAGTGATTTATATAAATAACAGACTGCATGCCCAGGAACTATACAATGACCCAGAGGGACAATTTCTGATAATTGAAACTAACATACAAAATAAGAAAACTTTGATTCTTGGCCTGTATGCACCATTAGAAGAGAAAAACGCTTTCTATAAAAAGATACTGGATAAGATCCTGGAATTTGACCATGATAGAATGATTTTGTGTAGTGATTGGAACGGGATAATTTTGCCGACTTTGGACAGGAAATCTTTGAAGAAGATAAAGGAAGGCCAAGGGAAATTACCTAAGTCATTTGACTCCTTGATGGAAAACTTAGCTTTGGTTGAAGCATGGCGTTTGAAATACAATGATGCGAGGGATTATACCTTCTATTCAGAGAGCCACAAATCCTTCTCAAGAATCGATTTCTTCCTGGTCTCTAAGAATATTGGAAATTCAATTTATAAAGGTGAAACTTTGCCAAAGATTTGGTCAGAACATAACCCTGTCCTAATGGAACTGAAAGACAGTAACAAATCTGAAATTTTTTTTGGCGACTAAACGATAATCTATTGCAAAAAGAAGAAATCCTACAGAAGGCAAGAAAAGAAATTAAATGGTATTTTGAAACAAACACGAATACTGAGACAGATGCAAACATAATATGGGATGCTTTTAAGGCAGTAATGAGGGGTTTCTTTATAAAACAAAATGCAATCCTACGAAGAAGGAAACTAGAAAAATTGTAAAAGCTTAAAGATGAAATTAGACACAGAGAAATTAAGTTGCAACAGGACTCAGCAAACAAAGGACTACTAGGAGAGCTAAAAATTCTTAGGGAACAAATAACAGCAATTACAATAGAGGAGATCAGGATGAAATTGCAATATATGAAACAGAAGAATTTTGAGCACTCGAACAAACCAGGAAAATGGCTTGCATACCAGTTAAGAAAGCAAAAAGAAAAGAACTTCATCTCTAAAATTAAGTTAGCTGATCAAATACATTCAGATCACAACACTTTAAAAAAAGATCTTTAAGAAATACTACGCATCGTTATATCAAAGTCTGGCGAAGAAGTTCCATATATGATGGATATATACCAACAAATTTGAGATCTTGACTGGGCTAAAAATCAATAAAGAGAAAACGATGATCCTGACAAAAAACATGTCCAAAAAAGATGAAGCTTTTTTGAGCACTGAAACAGGATTTAAAATAGTGAATCGGGTGAAATATTTGGGCATTAATCTTACAAATAAAAACTCAAATCTCTTTGAAAATAACTACAAAAAAATCTGGATGCAAGTGAAAAAGGACATAGCCAACTGGCAAAATTTAAATTTGTCTTTGTTGGGAAGGATCCGTGTTATCAAAATAAATATTCTCCCCAGACGTATATTCTTGTTCCAATCAATTCTGATAATCCAATCACAAAAAGTATTTAAAGATTGGCAGTCTGATCTATCTAAATTCATTTGGTCTGGGAGAAAGCCCAGAATAAAAATGAAAGTATTACAGGATGCCAAAGAAAGAGGAGGTTTAGAAGTACCGAATTTAAGGCTATATCATGAAGCCGCATGCCTAACATGGATCCGAGATTGGACGACACTCGAAAATGATAAACTTTTGGCAATTGAGGGTGATGGAAATCGTTATGGATGGCATGCATATCTCTTCTATCAAAAAGATATAATAAATAAAGAGTTTCATAACAACTGTATTAGAAGTGCATTGATTAAAAGTTGGAAGAAAGTTCAAAACAGATTATTCCCTCAAATTCCTACATGGGCCTCACCAGACGAAGCGCTATTTAATAAAGAAGGGATCCCTACACGCCAATGGCTAAGATATAAGGACATTTTAACTATAAAAGCTGACCATCATGTAATGAAATCACAAGAAGAAATGAAAAACAAAAATCTGGACTGCCATTGGTATCTCTACAGACAGCTGAAAGAAAGATATAAAATGGACTGTAAACTATCAGGAATCACAGCAAAAAAGTCAGAATGGGAGATCATAGTAGAAGCTGGGAATAAGAATATGATAACTAGATTCTACAATTTATTGTTGAAATGGGACACAGAAGAAACTGTCAAAACAAACATGATTGTCTGGGCCCAAAACATAGGGCACACAATAGAACTAGAAAACTGGAAGAAATTATGGACAACCCAGATGAAAAGATCCCTAAGTCAAAATATAAGAGAGAACATATACAAAATGTATTTCTGCTGGTATCTCTCACCCCACAAATTAGCAATGATGTATAAAGGGGTTGAGGGTTCTTGTTGGAAATGTGGAGATAAAAACAGAACATTCTATCATATATGGTGGAGCTGTAAAGAAACTGTTAAATTTTGGGAAAATATTAAACCTAGCATGGAGGAAATCCTCCAAATTCAAATCGCATGGAAACCAGAAACATTTCTATTAGTTATAGTGGAGAGAAAGTTGGAAAAAGCACATGGTAAACTGCTTTTTTATATGATTGTGACAGCCAGACTAGTTTTTGCCAAGGTCTGGAAACAGAAAAATTGCCCCACAGTGGAAGATTGGCTTGTAAAATTATATGAAATAATGCATATGGATCAATTAACTATGAGTCTAAAATAAAAAACAATGGAAAATTATTTGGAAGATTGGTCAGTGGTATCGACATACTTTACAAACAAATGGGGTAATATTGCTAAGTTACAATACATCTAATAAGTGCAGAAGATAAATAAAAGAGTCTAAGTATCGTAATTTAGCAAATCTTTGAGGCTTGGATTAAACTTGTGTATTTAGTGGAAATGGTCATAATATATGAAGAGATGTCGACAACGTTTTTATATTATGAGATAATAACTCAGACAAGCTAGAATGGAAGCTCTAAAGGTAAAAAAAATGAAATGAAAAATGAGATGTCATTTTAAGATGTTACTGTAAGATATCAATGACTTTAAAGTTTAGAAATATGTATTGGAGTATGTGGAAAAAAAACTGTAAGAAATCATTCAATTCTTAGGAATGAATATATGATATAACATACATTAAAATGGAAATCTGAATTTTCTTTTTTTTTCTGCTTATACCTTTGGTTTTTTAAAGAATTTTGTAATGTACTGAAGCATATTTTATTTGTATATATATATATATATATATATGTATATATATATATATATATATATATATATGTTTGCTTTTCTTTTTTAAAAAAATAAATTAAAAAAAGAAAGAAAACAAAAACAACCACCACAGATTATTTACATAACTTTAAAGCAGAGAATGAAAATGTTGAAATAATTCAAGATTCTCCATACTTTGGCTCAGTCATTAATCATAATGGAGACTGCAGTCAAGAAATCAGAAGAAAACTAGGACTTGGAAGGGCAGCTATGAAGGAACGAGACAAGCTCCTGAAGTGTCAAGATATATTAATTGAATACTAATGTTAGGAATATGCATGCCATCATATTTCCTATTTCAATGTATGTTTGTAAAAGATGGTCAGTGAAGAAAGCTGAAACTCATTCAAAATGTGGTGCTGGAGAAGAGTTCTACAGATACCGTGAACTGCCAAAAAGGCAGGTAAATGGGTCCTAGAGCAAATCAAGCATGAATTCTCCCTAGATGCCAAGATGATTAAAGTGGGACTGTTGTATTTTGGCCATATCATGAGAAGACATTACTCACTAGAAAAGAGAATAATGCTTGGGAAGGTAGAAGGCAGTAGGAAAAGAGGAAGATCACATTCCAGATGGACAGACTCAATTAAGGAAACCACTGTTAGGGTGATCTGTGTAGGACTGTTAGGGTGATCTGTTAGGGACTGTTAGGGTGATGATAGGGTGATCTGGAGGTCTCACCATAAGTCAAAGTTGACTTGATGGCAGTTAACAACAACTACCAAGTGTGTCTAAAATACTGTCTCTTCATTCTTCTCTTAATGTATTCTCTCACCCTTCACCATTACTACTCATTTAAAAGAAATTGTTCCTTTTACTCTTTGATCTTTCAACAATAAATCTTTTTTTTGTGGACATTCTCCCATTAATAGTATACTTTGGGAGTTTATACAAGCACTTTTGAATTTAATCGCCTCTGTGCATCAACGTTCTAACAAATATCCTCTTGAGAACTAATGTGCTTTAAAATACATAAACACTACATAAACACTTGCTTCAAAGGGTCACATGAAAACTAATGCAAAAGTTGTCAGAGTACAGGGAAGAATACACAGCTCAGTTTATTGAATTAGTCTACTGATCATTTCAAACCATTATAGATAATAAAACAATAAAATTACAAATACTAATATACAGTTACAATAAAACCAAATTTCTGTCTTTTGTGGGGGGAGAGAGAGGAAGAAAGAGAACCTCACTACTGATTTATATTGATCACAGCTAGGCATTTGTCTTGCAGTGTGTAAGAATTATTTTTGAAAAATCACTTTCCCAATCCAGGGATCTATCTGTCATGATGCTGTCCCCTTGTTAATAAGCAATAGCCCATGCTTGTGACAGGTTTTACAACTGGAATCGTTAATACCATGAGTGATTTGGAACATCAGTAATGCAGCATGTATGGTGACAGCTAAGAAACAGATCCTCCAATGTGGAGACATAGCATTAGAGCATTAGAGTTCTGCATATGGAACTGTGCTATACCTCCCTTCTTACTTCCCATTTTTAGCTGGAGGAGCCCCCTCTCCATAGCCATTTAGTGACTAGTGGAGAGTAGGAGGCATTGGAGAAGCATCTGCCTATGTTCCTGTAGACAGACACAGAATAATGAAATCACCCACCAAGACCTTAACAGACACTGATTGTTTTGTCCAACAATGTCAGTGATCTTGCCATCACCATAGAAAATTACTTAGTAGCTGGACTCCCCATTATAATGACCTGGAACTTACATCTTGAAGGAGATGGCTACTTTGAATCAGATGAAGTGTTGTTTTTTTTAAAGAGCTTGATGTCATGGGATGACAGGGCAT
Organism: Gambelia wislizenii; assembly: GCA_030847615.1. Classification (NCBI taxonomy): domain Eukaryota; kingdom Metazoa; phylum Chordata; class Lepidosauria; order Squamata; family Crotaphytidae; genus Gambelia; species Gambelia wislizenii. Next base: position 288,157,581 of record JAUMIR010000003.1, read on the forward strand.
TCAATCCCCAACAGAAGCCAAAAACTGTCTCAGTAGACTCCGTAGCAACCCATTCCCAAGAATGCTCACACACAGAGTGTTTTGACGTCAAGAAAACAGGAGGTACTTTAATCTTCAAGTAGTTGCAGATATTCACAGTATTTACAATCTCGTCAGTCAAAATGCTACACTAGACATCACAGAATCGCAAGAAGAGAATGATCTCTGGTCTAGCTCACTTATATACACATTGGCTTACTTAACCACATGGGTACATTGCATCAGATCTTGTGTTACATAGCTTGCCCTCTAGTAACCCTCCTTTTGCAGCTGTGGCATGACTAGGCATGAGTTGGCAGATCATGGAGTCTGCCGTCATGACTCAACATGATTGCAGTTGTTTGTCCATTTTATAATGGAGTTCAGTTTCTAACTCCTGACACTTGAGAATGGGTGTATTTCAGAGAAGAAAAGATGAGGTAAACCTCTCCAGCATGGTGCCAAGTTGCTCTACGAGGAGCTGTTGAACTATATCAGGACATTAAGGACTTTATCAGACAGGGAAAATACGGTGTCATCACGATGCCAAGTAAGCACGAAAGGGCGCATGGATCAGACGATGTTGCCATTTTGCGGATATGTGCTGGCTAAAAACTGGGGTTTTTAATTGACAGTTTAAGCCATCAATAGATCTCCCTGCTGCTTTTTTGCAGGCATTGCCAGCATGTGATAATTCGGGCCATTTAAATCACGTATTTACCTCAACAATACCTGCTCTTACGCAAAAGCTTCCAGGTCAGATTGGGACGTCCAGGTAGATTTTGCTCTTTTTATGACCCTCCCTGGGCTATTTGGGACTTTTTAAGTGTGTGTATGTGCTTTGCTTCACTTTTTGATGTTTATTTTGCTTTTTATTTTTAAATTTCCTACATGATGAAATTGCATGAGATTTCAAGCGAGGAAGTGAACAGGGCTCCATTCACTTCCTCTTTATTGCCGGCAGCCTTTGCCAGGTTTAGAAGGTAAGTGCAGGGGGAATGTTCTTTTGCCAGCATAAAAATGCTTTTTTTTTTTTTAATGCTGGCAAAAGAACGTTTAAAAGGGATGTGTCTGATAAAGTCCTGAGTTTATCAGAATTCCCTCAAAGCATAGCCAGTGAGAGGTCTGAGTTGCAAGAGGTTGCAAAAGCAGTGGTAGCACAGCATGGGCAACTCCATTGTCCCACTCCACGCAACTATGATTCTGTGATTTAGAATATTGGAAGAGGACTAATGTGTGAAGAAGTGGGTGATGAGGAAAGAGAAGGAGAGACAAACACAACACACACAAGAGATAGTCATTTATATAGATGTTGGATATTTGCTTAATTAAGGATAATGATTCAAATATGATCAGTGGAGCCATACAAGAAAAGGCAAAAGATTTATACAATCTAAAGAGAAACCAGAGGATAGAACCAACCCTGTCCTTCATGCTCTGAGGCAGAAAGCTAAAAGGAGTGCAAATCTTTGACACACAAAAGTCTGATTTTGAGGGGAAACAGCATGCCTGATTTCTGCAACCATTCCACTCACAATTATACCTACTTCTAAGGTTTTATGGATTTTGAGTGGGAGACAAAACATACATTTCAAGAAATAAGTTTCTTCTGTTTCAAACAGTAAGCAATGTTTTGGTGGAAATATCTTCCAGTTCACATTTGGTGCCAGGAAGGAAGCAGAGTGCTTCCAATAATTATTTTAGCTGAAACTAAACTAGCAAGGCATAATTTGACCTTCATTTAGTTTGCTGAAGAAAGCTGTGTTGTATTTCAAACAGTTAACATGACTGCAATGCAGGCCTCAGTATGTTTACTCAGAGGTAAGATCTATATGACTTACTCCCTGGTAAGTGTGTTTTGGATTGCAACCAAACTTTTTCATTATTAGCTTTTTCAAGCATCTTACAAATTTCCCTGTGACACTTTGCATTTTCCATTGCTTCTATGATTTTTTTTAAAAAAAAAACTAAGTTAATTTTATGACTTAATAAAATCCTATAATTGAAGAATTTTATTGCATTCCTGGAAGTCTTTGCATTCCCAGTACAACCAGGGGCCAAACTAGAAGTGACACAGACTTCTGTGCTGTTTTTTTCTTACAATTTTTTTTCTTATTTTAATAAAAAGAAGCTTTAGAAGGCTGCCATTTGGCATGAAAGAAGAGGACTACTTAACCCTTTCCCTTCTCCCCAATTGTCTGCTAAAAATTGCTTCCCTTGCTTCAGTACAATTGTCATCTACAGGACAAGAAAGATACTAGAAGGGTAAAAGTTCATAGATGAGCCTAAGTACAAGAACATGAATGTTGGACCCTTTTTTGTGTGGATTTACTCTGTGGTTATAGAAAGATCTTGCTTCTTTTACTATTTTAGGCAACAGTAATTTCATTCCTAAATCTAATGTCTAAGATAGAGCTAATGTCTAAGGACTTTATCAGACACACACCCCTGCCAGTAAAGTTCTTTTGCCAGCATAAATTGTGGCATTTTTATGCTGGCAAAAGAACCCCCTACCACACTTATTTTGAGTAGTGTCCATGAGGCTTTCCCCAGCAGTAACGGGGGTCAAATGGAGCTCCGTTTACTTCTGAGTTTGAAATCTCCCACATTCTTATGAGAAGATGCTCACGCAGGAAATTTTAAAATAAAAGAGGAAAAAATACGCAGTACATCAAAACACTAGAACACATGGGGAAAGTCCCAAGTAAATGGGGGGGGGCATAAAAAGGGCATACCTTACCTGGCTGTTGCGATCTCATCCTGAAGTGTTTGCCCATTTGACACTGCATTCACGGGAGTACAATGGTGCGCGGATTCAAGTGCTGACATCTACGGCCAATTTATTGATGGCTTAGGCTGTCAATAAAAAAGTACAGCTTTTTAACAAGATATGATTGCAAGGGTGCGACATTGTCTGTACGCACGCCCTTTTGCGATCATTAGACATCCTTATGATGTCATATTTATTGTGTCTGATCAAGTCCTAAGACAGATCCATACTAGGTTTATTGGAATATCCTGGAATAAGTATAAGTAGTAAGTATACTAAGGAAATTTTCAGACAGGGGGAAAAACCGCCACTGAGGTCGGGAGAAAAACGGGGCTGTTCCGCTTCCAGCACTCTGTTTCATATGCCCCCGTCCTCCTCCTGACCTCCATTAGTTCTCCCCTCCATCCTGCTTTCATTTTAATTCTGCTGGTTTATATTAACAAAAGTTTCCATCAATAAAAACAGCAGAATGAAAAAGAAAGCAGGATGGAGGGAGAATGAAGGGAGGTCAGGAGGAGGATGGGGGCATATGAAACAGAGCACTGGAAGTGGAACAGCCCCATTTTTCTCCCAACGTCCACGGTTTTTTTTTTCCCCCGTTTGAAAATCTCCTAAGTATAGATAGATCCCAGATTTTTTGTTTTACATCTGGAATGTCAAGGGCATTTTGTCTGTGACCTTGAAATGAGAAATAACTATAATACTCTATACAGTCTGCATGTTCTCAGGTTGTGGTGAATTTAAATTTTAACTTCAAAGATCTCCAGGTCATTAAACACAACTCCACAATCTCTAACAAAGCACTTATCTTGTGTAGTAGTCCCTAATGCAAATAAATAAAGTCAAGAAAAACTTGCAGGTCACCTTTACAGCCAAAGAAAATCAATAATGAGAGACTGGGATTAATGACTTTGTGCTTAATCAGACAAAAATAAAATATATGAGACATAGAACACAATTTAAGCAATTTCCTTTAGAATCTCGCAGTTTTCGGGACATGGAAGCAGTTGTCATACTGACATTTCACTTGCACTTATTTTGAAACAAACACTAGAGGTGACAAGTGAACCTGCAGCCATGCCTTTCAAGAAAAGAAAAAAGAAATAACTGGGAGAAGCATCCCTGAGGCAACAAAGCATCATATTTGACAGATCTTGACCTTGGCATAAAACATTTGTTTTGTCTTTACAGGGGCAAGACTCCAAGCATCCAGTATGATGACCAAAGTGCTCACTGATCAGATTTCAAATTGTCAAGAATTAAAGAGCCTTTCTTGATTATTACTGTTGTTCCAGCTTTACAACCATTGTAAAGACAATTACTTTGTGATATTCAACCATCAACCTGAGCTCATTTTCTTTGATCACTGAGTTCAAACACATCGCTATGATTCCTGTTCTTTGTAATACATATGGACAAATGAAGCCATCTTAAACTGAATTATTCTGTAAAGCCATCTACTCTTGACAACAGCTTTGCAGGTTTGCTCTGTTGCCTGGGGCCCTTTTCACTAGAGATGTCAGGGGAAAACATTGGGATCTTATGCAGGCTCAGCAAGGGCTCTGCCTTTCGTGGAAATTAGTGGCTTCCGTGTCAGTGGGGAGGTGAATCTTGTCCAGGTTTCACCTAAACTTTAAAGGTGCTAAACTCTATCCCCAGAATAGGCCCAGCACTTTGAACAGCCCCTTTAACATTTGTATCAATACTTGGCATGGATTCACTATCACAATGGTATGGAAGCCTCCTTTGTCTGTCACTGAGCTCTGGACTCTCCAAAGTCATAGGACTTTATCAGATGAGCCCCTTACAGCGTTCTTTTGCTGGCATAAAAAAATCCATTTTTATGCCAACAAAAGAACACCGCACTTACCTTGCTTTCCTGGAAAAGGCTTCCCCGACAATGAAAGAGGAAGTGAACAGGCATCTGTTGACTTCCTCCTTTGAAATCGCATGGATTATCACGAGACTTTATCATGTGGGATTTAAAAAACAAAAAAAAAAATAACACTAAGAAGGTTAAACAAAGCACAAGAACACACTTTAAGGACTTTTTCGGACAAGTAAAATGCAATGGAAGCAGCCTCGCCACGTTGCAAGACTGCTGCGCTGCAGGGCGTCCCTTTCGGATGACGCCCGTCCCTGCCGGTACTGTTGCGGTACTGCTGGGACATTTGAGTGTAATATTTTGGCAATTTTTACTCACGATCAACTTTCGTGAGTAAAAATCACCAAAATATTACACTCAAATGTCCCTGCGGTACCCCAACAGTACCGGCAGGGACGGGCATCATCCGAAAGGGACGCCCTGCAGCGCAGCAGCCTCGCAACATGGCGAGGCTGCTTCCGTTGCATTTTACTCGTCCGAAAAAGTCCTAAAAGTCCCAAGTAACCTGTGGAGGATAATAATAATAATAATAATAATAATAATGTTTTATTTATATCCCGCCTCTCCCATGTCACTAACTTGGATGTCATAGAATCATAGAATTGCAGAGTTGGAAGAGACCACGAGGGCCATCCAGTCCAACCCCCTGCCACGCAGGAAATCACAATCAAAGCATCCCCGACAGATGGCCATCCAGCCTCTGTTTAAAGACCTCCAAGGAAGGAGACCCCACCACGCTCCGAGGGAGTGTGTTCCACTGCCGAACAGCTCTTACTGTCAAAAAGTTCCTCCTCATGTTGAGGTGGAATCTCTGTTCCTGGAGCTTGCACCCATTGCTCCGTGTTCCAGTCTCTGGAGCAGCAGAAAACAAGCCTGCTCCATCCTCAGCGTGACATCCCTTCAAATACTTAAACAGGGCTATCATATCGCCTCTAAACCGTCTTTTTTCCAGGCTAAACATACCCAGCTCCCTAAGTCTCTCCTCATAAGGCATTGTTTCCAGACCTTTCACCATTTTAGTTGCCCTTCTCTGGACACGCTCCAATTTGTCAATATCCTTTCTGAATTGTGGTGCCCAGAACTGGACACAGTATTCTAAGTGAGGTCTGACCAAGGCAGAATAGAGTGGCACTATTACTTCCCTTGATCTAGACACTATACTTCTATTGATACAGCCCAAAATTGCATTGGCCTTTTTAGCTGCCGCATCACACTGTTGGCTCATGTTCAACTTGTGGTCTACTAGGACTCCTAGATCCCTTTCGCACGTAGTCTCATTCAGCCAGGTCTCTCCCATCCTATATTTATGCATTTCATTTTTCCGCCCTAAATGCAGTACTTTACATTTCTCCGTATTGAATTTCATTTTGTTAGCTTTGGCCCAGCTCTCCAGTCTATCCAGGTCATTCTGAATTTTGATCCTGTCCTCTAGGGTATTAGCTACTCCTCCCAATTTGGTGTCATCTGCAAATTTGATAAGTATGCCCCTAATTCCCTCATCTAAGTCATTGATAAAGATGTTGAATAGCACTGGGCCCAGGACAGAACCCTGTGGCACCCCACTGGTCACATCTTTCCAAGACGAAGAGGAGCCACTGCTGAGCACCCTTTGGGTTCGGCCGGTCAACCAATTACAAATCCATTGAACAGTTAACTTGTCTAGCCCACATTCTACAAGCTTGTTTGCAAGAATGTCATGGGGAACCTTGTCAAAGGCCTTACTGAAATCAAGGTATGCAATGTCCACAGCATTCCCTTCATCTACCAAGCTGGTAACTTTATCAAAAAAAGAGATCAGATTAGTCTGGCATGACTTGTTTCTCTGAAACCCATGCTGACTTTTTGTGATTATGGCATTGCCTTCTAAATGTTCACAGACTCTCTGTTTAATGATCTGTTCTAGAATCTTCCCTGGTATTGATGTCAGACTAACTGGACGATAGTTGTTGGGATCCTCTTTTTTCCCCTTTTTGAAGATGGGAACAACGTTTGCCCTCCTCCAGTCTGCTGGGACTTCTCCTGTTCTCCAGGAGTTCTCAAATATTATTGCCAATGGCTCTGAGATTATATTTGCCAGCTCTTTTAATACTCTTGGATGTAGTTCATCTGGTCCTGGAGATTTAAATTCATTTAGATTAAGAAGGTATTCCTGTACTACCTCTTTACTTATTTTCAGCTGGATTTCCCCTATTGTGTCCTCTGTTCCATTTTCCTCAGGTTGGTCCTCCTTTTCCTTTTCTGAAAACACTGAGGCAAAGAAGGTGTTGAGTAATTCTGCCTTTTCTCTGTCCCCTGTTAGCATTTTGCCATCTTCTCCACGTAGTGGCCCTATCATTTCCTTCTTCCTCCTTTTGCTGCGGACATACCCAAAAAAACCCTTTTTATTGTTCTTAACCTCCCTAGCAAGCCTGAGCTCATTCTGCACTTTAGCTTTTCTGACTTTACTCCTACACGTGTTCGCTATCTGTTTGAATTCTTCTTTGGTGATTTCCCCCCTTTTCCATTTCCTATACATGTTCCGTTTAAAACTTAGCTCCATTGAAAGTTCTTTAGTCATCCATCCTGGTTTCTTGAGACACCTCCCATTTTTCTTCCTCAATGGTACTGTTTGAAATTGTGCCTTCAGTATCTCCCTTTTGAGAAAGTCCCATCCGTCTTGAGGTCCCTTCTCTTTTAGTATTCTTGACCATGGGATCATCCCCAGTATTTCCCTGAGTTTATTGAAATCAGCTCTCCTAAAGTCAAGAATGCGTGTCTGACTATGCCTGGCTTCTCCTTTCCATTGTATAACAAACTCCAGGAGAACATGATCACTCTCACCTAAGGATCCCACCACTTGCACCCCATTAACAAGGTCGTCTCTGTTGGTTAGGATCAGATCTAAAATAGCTGACCCCCTTGTTGCCTCTTCCACCTTTTGGACCATGAAATTGTCTTCCAGGCATGTAAGGAATTTGCTAGACCTTGTAGTTTTGGCTGAGTTAGATTGCCAGCAAATATCAGGATAGTTGAAGTCACCCATCACTACTACATCTCTCCTTTCTGCATGTATGTTCATCTGTTCTAGAAAGGCAACATCCAATTCCTCCGTCTGATTTGGGGGTCTGTAGTAGAGTCCCACAATAACATCCCTGTTGTTTCCCTCCCCTTTAATTTTTATCCAGATGCTCTCCACCTGGCTTCCAGTATTGATGTCATGGATCACTTCACTGGTGTAAATATCCCTGACATATAATGCTATTCCTCCTCCTTTCCTGTTTGGCCTGTTTCTCCTATAAAGGTTATACCCCTCTATTCCTACATTCCAATCATGAGACTCGTCCCACCAGGTTTCAGTAACGCCTATTATATCATATTTGTTTTGTAGTGCAAGGAGTTCAAGTTCATCTTGCTTATTTCCCATGCTCTGTGCATTAGTGTAGAGACATCTGAGACCATGTGTTCCCTTTACTTGCTCCCTGTGCAAGTTTTTTTGCCTCCCACTGTTGGGTCCTTGCGCTGTTTGCCTTGTTTCCTCTATGACAGTTTGACTATTTTCTCCAGCCCTTTTGCCTTCCAGAATACTGTCTCCCTCCCCCATTTGACTCAGTTTAAAGCCCTCCTGATCAAATTCTTGAGACTGTTGGCAAAAATGTTTCTTCCAACTGTTGTAAGATGCACCCCATCTCTTGCCAGAAGTCCCCCTGCATGGAAGCGCAGTCCATGATCCAAGAATCCAATTTGTTCTCGGCGACACCATCTACGGAGCCAGTTGTTTACGTCGGCTATTTTCCTCTCCCTTCTTGGACCATGCCCTTCAACTGGCAGAAGAGACGAGATGACCACCTGTGCGTTCATTTCTTTCAGCTTCCTCCCCAGGGCCTCATAATCTCTTCTGATCTTGGGAAAGCTGTGCCTTGCAGTATCATTGGTTCCCACATGGACCAAAAGGAAGGGGTAATGATCCGTAGGCTTGATGAGTCTTGTCACCCTCTCGGTCACATCACAGATCTTTGCCCCAGGGAGACAACACACCTCCCGAGTCATCTTGTCAGGGCCACATACCACTGCTTCTGTACCCCTCAGCAAGGAGTCCCCCACCACCACCACACGCCTCCGCTGAGGCTTCGCAGCTGCTGTTCCTTGCGGTGGTCCTCTCAAGGTCCCCTGCTCTACCCCTGAAGTCTGTCCATGCTGTTCTTCCTCGTCGTCCTTGATAAGGGAAAGGGCTTCAAATCGATTCTGTAGCTGCAAGCTGCTGGAAGAATCCCTGGATTTTCTTGTTCTGTGTGTGACATTCCTCCAGCTGTCTACTTCCTGTGTCCGTGAAGTGACCCTCTCCTCCACAGCCACTTCCTCTGTGCGGTCCCCCAGAAGTGATCATGATCTCACCCAGAAGTGATCATGATCTCACCCAGAAGTGTTCATGCCGAATGGCCACTGATGGGGTAAGTACAAGGAAAAAAATGTGAGGCAATGTCAGCACAAAAGCGCCACGGGGATCTATTTGATGGCTTCAGCCATCAATTAAAAAGTACAGGTTTTGGCAGGGACATATGAAAAGGGCGATGTTGTGTGGTATGCGCTCCCTTTCGCGTTTATGTGGCAGCGTTATGATTTTTGTGCATCTGATAAAGTCCCTGGTCTCTAAAATTATGTATTCTAGTGTTTAAGATTGGCCTTGTACCTATGGCATCTCCAGTTCAGCTATGGTCTGGGATAACAGACATAACAGTAAACATGAACCAGGAGTGTCAAGGTTCATGTTGCTACTAATGAACCATACTGAAGCATTCTTTAGTAAATTGTCATCTTTCAGAATACACAACAGTGCTGCTATACAAGTAAAATATCCCTCTGGGCAAGGTATAAATACTTACAAGGAATAAAGTCCTCACTTTAAAGAGAAAGAGTCTGAAGTGATTTGACATAAAGCTTGGAAAAGTTATTTTCTTAGACTTCAGCACCCAGAAATTGCCAGCCATGTTCAGTCATTATAATGGTTGGGAAATTCTAGAAGCTGTAATCCCCAAATATACTTTTTCCAATATTTGATCTCACAAAATATGCTTTTGTATTCCTTTATAGTTTACTTTAAACTTTACTGTTGCGGCTAACATTGGAGGCGGCCGCACTGTTTTTCACTCACGGAAGACTTTTATTTTCCTCACCCTGTGCTCTTTTTTGTGTTCCTTAGAATATATATGTAGCCATGTTGACTAGAAGATTCTGGGTGCTGTAGTCTAACGAAGTTACTTTACCAAGCTCTGATTCACAAAATATATTTTTTGTGTTCAGTAACAACTGTGCATTTAATCCCCTTCCATGATGCTTAGAATGTATATCACCTTTGCTCACAGATATAAAACTGAGATTAATTAGAAGCTGCACTATTTTTAACCTAATTTTACAACAGGTTCCAGCCTCCTGAAACTTTTCTCTTTCAATATCCTTGCTTCAGATCTGGAAAATTAATAAAATACTCATGCTAGATTCAGTATAAAGCACAACATATTGATTGTCAGGAAGCTTTAATAATTTCACTCCTTCAATAATATAAATGCGTTTCTATAAAATATTGCTGCTCTAATTTATATAATTGATATGTTTTGCCAGTCCCATGAAAGGATTTTATGATATATGTTAATATACACTGTGATGGATGGACACTGTTTTTACTGGAAGCTCAAAAGAAACACACATTCAGTGCGACCTAATTAGAATCTTTATTATACAGACCCACCATTTTAGTGGTCATAGCTATTTACCTAGGTGTTCTATTAGAAATGGCAGCCAGAATAAATTAATATAGGAAAATAAATTAATGTAGGGAGCTGGGTATGTTTAGCCTGGAGAAGAGAAGGTTGAGAGGTGACATGATAGCTATGTTTAAGTATTTGAAGGGATGTCATATTGAGGATGGTGCAAGCTTGTTTTCTTCTGCTCCAGAGACAAGGACACAGAGCAATGGGTTTAAGTTACAGGAATAGATATTACACCTAAACATTAGAAAGAACTTCCTGACAGTAAGAAAGAACTTCCTGTGTGACAGTGGAATGTGCTGCCTCGTAGTGTGGTGGAGTCTCCCTCCTTGGAGCTTTTTAAACAGGGGCTGGATGGCCATCTGTCAGGAGTGCTTTGATTGTGTATTCCTGCATTCCAGGGGGTTGGACTGGATGGCCCTTGTGGTCTCTTCCAACTCTATGATTCTACGGTTCTATGAAAAGGTTCTCCAAAATTTAAGCACAGATTTTATACAAAGGACCTGCCACCTGTATCATTGATCTGACACATCCCTTTGTGAAGTTTACTGGTCATACCATTTTTCACATTGCTATGCCCAGCAAATAGCAAGATGTTGGACAGGTTCCACTAGCATTCTCCTGCTAAGTCTCTTTGCTTTGAGGAGAATCAGTGATTCTCCTCTACCTTCTGAAGGTCCCTGAGCATCCTACAAAACTTTCATAGAGCTCTGCAGTGGACTGCAGCAGGAGCAGGAGAAGAAGCAAATCCCAGTTCCACTGCCTTTGAGTATAAAAGTACAGCACTTGGTCTTGGCCAGAACCTCTGGCTTTAATCAACCATATAATCCAGACATATGTCTAATGCTTTGATCATTTAAAAATCAATGCCTTTTTAAAATGATACTGTGAGTCATCTGATTCAATCCTGAAGTAATTTGGTTTTTACCTTAATCTTGGGGGTTTTCTTTTTTAAAATTAAAATGTTTCATTAGTATTAATGAAGGTTTCAGCACTGGGGTTTTTTTTTTTTTTGGTCATCAAAAGATAAACTGAATATAAACATTGAAACACATGACTATTTGTTACAAACACCAGCATGATTCCTCAATCATTTTTGTGTCCCTTTGTTTGCTGATTCATTGATTTATTTAACTACCTAACAGGCGATAGCTTTCTGCAAATAACATCTGTATTTTCTCTTATAATGCGTATAAATATAGTTTCTATTAATAGACCTGCCTTTCATTTTCTTGTCTGTTTGAAAAGCAATAGCATATCTTATCTGTCCCCAATAAGAAAGCATGCTATTACTAGCTTTTATGCTAAAATGCTGTACAGTTTCTTCCACTGAAATTTGTGTTTAATGGATCTGATGCAAACATAATTGTACTCTCTTTCACACACAACCTTTTTAACTGTCATTTTAAAACTGCAGGCTCTTACCTCTCTTGTGATATAGAAAATAAGAGGCAAATTCTGTGTTAGGTGTAATTAGAAAGGGAACACAAAATAAAACTCCCAAATTAAAATACTGCCCTTTTATAAACTGATATGACAAACACACTTCTGTTACTGTGTACAATTTATATCACCACACCTGGAAACGATACAATAAAGGCTCACCAAAATAAGGAAGAGGTTATGAAGAAAGCTTACCATTTAGAAAAAGGGTGAGAACGGATGAGAAAAAGAGAGGGGGGGACATGACAGAGGTGTAGAAGATTATCTGTGCTGTGGAGAAGGGTGAGAGGGATACGCTTTTCTTCCTCTCTTATAAGGATAGTGTACACGATCATCCACTGAAGCTGAATGATGGAAGATTCATGTTAGGTTAAAGAAAATACTGTACTTTCTTTCCTATTGTCCTGGCATTGGAAGAAGCAGGCACAGTACCATCATGCCTAGGGCCAGAAGCAGATGAAAGGCCTTGCCTCCATTTCAACTGCCACTGTTGTGGCCTCAGAGGAAAAAAAAGAGAGGCAGTGTCTGCTGGACTTCATCCACTGTAAGCCTGAGGGCAGGGAGCTATTTTGTTGCTCTTTTACTTATAAAGTGCCATGTATAGTGATGATGCTATATAAAATAAAATAATAATAATATTTCTTGACGCAATTTATAGGCTGTGTCAAGAAATATTATTTGCCACTGGAGCATGGATAGCTTTAGAAGACATGAGGGTTAAACAGATGAGGCTGTCAATGGCTACTAATTATGTCTCTGGCTTTTGTTATATGCTTATGAGTTTAATGAAATCCTTGGCCAAGATAATTCATTGAGAGATATATAATAACATTTTCAGATTCAGCACAAGTTTTGAAGGAGTAGCACCCACTTAGAATTCTCTCCAGAATCTAGATTTTTAGTGTTACCAAACTTGCGTGGGGTCTGCAAGGATCCCACTAGTATTCAAAATTAACATAAGGAATATTTATTTAGCTGAATTATGGCAGTGAGAGGCCGGGTAACAGCAGGATTGTTTGACCTATGTATACTGATAGTAACAGAGGAAACTCTAACTAAACCAAAATGTACAAGTAAATGATCTTTATTGGAAATTAATATCAATAGCATTCACACAAACAGGCGTCAGGCAATCACACAAGGCTATCCAAGATAGTAGGAAGAATTTGGATAGAGGAGTAGAGTAAGTATTATGCTATACTATATCAATCCTTTAATGCTGAGATTGCAAAGTAAAGTGGCAGAGGGGAGGTCCAGAAGGCAGAATGGTGACATGAACTGATGTGAAGTCGAAATGCAAGAGGTCCATTCACCTGGTAACACAGACTGGTGTGGGTTCAGGAAGAAGAGGGTCTATGCACACTTTGGTGGTGATTTAAGGTGACATTTATATGTGATAATTCCCCTGAAGGGATAGGATTTTGAGTGGAATATGTTTCTCAGAGTTTCCCAGGACTAGACAAAGGGTGCTCTGGAAGAGTTAATGGTAGTTAATGGGCGATGTATTTCAAATTGAATAGGAAAAGGCAAAATCTATTGTTAGAGGGGAAGTGGAGAAGAAGAACCCATTTTGCAAATACCAAGGATTCTGCTATCTTTGAGTGGATTAGTGGATGACTCCTCTCAAGATGTTGATTCTGACCTGAGTATTTGTTTGGGGAATTTCCAAAGACTCTTCCTGAAAAACACCAAAATCAAAACTCAGCACATGCAAATGAACTCCACCCAGGGACAGGGGATTTCCAGCAGACAATGGACCATAGTCAAACAGACACTAATCCTCCTTGCATATCCTCCCACCCCAGGAACTAGCCATTCAAATACACAAATTTACATATCCTTTCCAACCGGGACTCACAGTATATAAACCCCACACACCCCTACACCACTATTCTCTGAAGATGCCAGCCACAGATGCAGGCAAAATGTCAGGAATAAACTCTTCCAGAGCATGGCCTCACAACCCAGAAAAACAACAACAAAAAAGCTCCTCACTTGGTTATACCTGACTCCAGCCTTGATATTTGGGGGGTCTCTGGTTTACCTGCTAACCACGTGGAAGGCCACATCAAGCCAAATTATTATTGCCAATTATGCGATATTCCAAGATGGAGGGCTATCAGGGTAGGTAACATCAGTACTGATTAATGCGCAAGGGGCAGGACGTCTACACGCATCCCAGAAGCCACAAACAGGACTATAGATCCACTGTGGTATCCTAAAGATAATGTTAGGGAAACAGTTGCAGTGTAGTTTTTCTTCTTTTACCAGGCTTGAACAGGGAAAATCTAATTTGAATAGGAGTCATTAATTACTGACCTCATTGCAGCTCTTAAAATGCTCGGTCTCAATACTTGCAGGAGCAGGGATAAGTCCCCTGCCGTCAATAAAGTTAAAAATCTGGGTCCTTGCTTTCAAAATGATAAGTTTGTTATTGCCTGTCTTATCGAGATTCTCAGCTAGTTATATTGAAAACAATTAAGATTGCCCTAAATTTTTATGTGAAATTTGCATTATAAGCTAGTTTACCTAAAATATATACCTCAATCAAACACTAATGCAGTCTTCTTTCTTGTAGCTTTCTACCACCCCCTTTTGGTCTTCTCATGTTTGTGTACTACTCTGTTACCAAACTCAATTCATTTCTGTCAGTACTCTGGTTGTGTGACATGCTTTTTAAAGTCCCTTCACAGGCTTTCTGGCTTTTCCAATGGACCTTCCACAAAACACAAGTACTGTATAGCACTATGATTCCACTTTAATTACCATGTCTGCATTGTATGGAATTCTGGGATATGTAGTTTCATGGAGCACTACAACTCTCTGGCTGAGAATTCTAAATACCCCTCTGTAAAAAAGCATATATTTTGGGATATGCTGTTTAGGGAGGAATATTTAGAATTCTCAGGAGACTGCAGATTCTGAAATTTGCAGTTTAGGAAGGGACTGATACCTGTTTGAGTTTTTCCAGAGCAAGACCCAGTAGAAAGAGAAAATTGAGGAGAGAATAGCAATACCTTCCAATGTAGCAGGAATTGAGGAGAGAATAGCAATTCTTTCCAATGTAGCAGGAGACTTTCAACATATTGTGTTCTGGGAAATGCCAAGGACTTACACAAAATCCAGCAAGATCTCTAGAGGGTAGCCAACCAGATACCTACAGGGAGTCTTCTTTCTGTCAGTGGTAATACCCTTATTTTTCTGACCACTGAGTAGGGACAGATTTGTTTCCCTTTGCCATGATGTTCTTACAGGAATGGGGATGGTCATGGCCTTTTTGCAGCCCTTCGTTCCTTAACTTTTTGAAGAGAACTCCATCCCCCAATAGCTCTGCAGTCTTATTGCCTTGGGAACATTGGAAGTCTGTGGCTTCCATGTAGAGTTGCCAGCCAGCCAGGTGAGATAACAAGCAAGGCTGTTGTCCAGTCAGTGGTTGTGTAGAAGAGAGAATTTCAGCAGGTGTTGCTTGTTATACAAATTCCGTCTTCTACACAACCATTAAAGGAACAAGAGACCTGTGACATATCTCACCTAGCAACCTTACTTCCATGTCATTAAAGTAGTGAATCTAGTACAGGTTTTAATCCAAACTTTAAAGAAACTACCCAAGATGCTATGTAAACTCTATCATTCAACTAGTTTTGGTATCTTGGATAGGTGAATGCCTGAGGATTGGGGTCTGTTGGGAGGGGCCTTCCTCTCTGTCCCACAGGTGAAGTAATATACTGTGTAATCACATGGAAGAGGACTTTCTCAGGTGTGGCACCACTTTTGAGGAACACTCTCCCCTTGAATGCCCAATTGAGGCCAATGCTGGCTTCATTTAGGTGTCAAGTAAAAACATGGCTGTTCATTACACCTTTGAGACCCATATAACTCACTCTAAAATGTTTATGTACATAGTTTTTAATTGTTTTAACCTTTCTGACCTGTTGACATGTTGAATGTGTTTAATATGTTTTAGTCTATTTAATTTTTGTTTTAAATTGTTTAATCTATTTATATTAATTGTATATACAGACACACACACCAATATATTGTTTTAAAGGATAAGATATACATATTTCAACTAATTAATCTATTAATTAATAACTCTGTTGAAGTGTGGACTAAACCTCAGAGTGACTCCACTGCCCCCAACAAGGCAGCTACTAGATGCCAATGGTTGGCAGATGACAAGCTGTCCATCCAAAAAGGGCAGAGTCAAATTTGACTCCACATGTAGACAAACTCATGTGTTACACCTAACAAAAATGACAGCATTCAAAGGCATAGCCATGTTAGTCTTTATCAGGATACAAAGGGTTCTTGTAGCACCTTTGAAACTAAGAAAAAGAAGATTGTAGCATAAGCTACATCTGATAAGGTAGACCCAGACTATACATCTGGTGAAGTAGACCCAGTGTGTGAAAGCTTATGCTACAAACTTAGTTTGCTCACTCTCAAAGGTGCTACAAGATCCCTTTGCTAAAGTGACAACAGTTGAGTTTTGCATAGTATCAAGAAGGCCAATATATCCAACCAGAAGGCCACTTAGAGATGTGTTACAAGGTGTCTTGCTCATCAGGAAAATCATACAATTGGATGCTAAGTAAAATAAATTATATTCTAACTACAGAAAACAAAATAAATACAACAGAAAAAAAGCCTTATTAAAGAAACATTAGGTTGAGTAATGAAGTTCAGTGTTGAAAGTGCATTTCTTGCTGAGATATTTCTGGCAAAGTAATAATCAATACAGCAATTTATCTTCTCTTTTTTATCATTTAAGTTGTACAAAGTTCTACTTCTGCTTTAGCTAGTTAAGTAAATTGTGTCTGGTATTTCTGCAATGAGTCTGCAGTTCAGTTCAGTCCCAGTCATGGATGTTTGTTTAGACGAGATGGTTTATATATTTAAACACAGACAGGAAACAAGTCTAAAAACCAGATGGAATAGCACATTTTCTGTGTGGATTAATTCAGACCTGGAAAATGGCCTTTTCTAGCAATGTTGCATTCTGGCATAACTAAGATATAAGACAAATTGTACTTCTCAGCAGGTGCTATCCCCTGTCTTTGAGCTCCCAGTGTTGAAAGTCCATGTCTTTTACATTCTGTTGTCAGTACTCTGGAACAGCAGTATAGCAATCAGTGGGAATTGCAGGAACTCATCATAACAGTGCCTACAGCTATCCTACCACAGGAAGCTTATAGTGCAAGAGTGGGAATCATACAGCGCTCCAGTTCTAGTTGGACTGCAACTCCCAGCAGCCCTAGCCAACGTAGTCAATGGTGAAAAGTATAGGACAACTACATCTGGAGTGTCACACTATTCCCACACACGGTGTAGGGTTAGCTTGTTGGATTCTGGCTGGAGAGATGAGATTTCATAAGAAAGGGCATGAGAATAGCATAATACTGTCAGCTTACATTTTTAGGGGTATTTCTTTTTCCCAGCACCAGTGAGATACGCTTTATTTCAAAGCCAGCAAGCCAGTTCTAATGATTCTCATCTTTACCAGGAACAGGTTTCTTCTAAGCTAATGGTTCTTAGGACTTGTCTACAATGGCCAGAATCCTGGCCCCAGAGCTGGCCCAGATCCTCTCCCCCCACCCCATTACTGTGATGAATGGGCAGAAGTCTACACACACATGTGGGCCTCTATTGGTGGTCACCTCCCTTGCAGTTGTGCATCACAGTCTCTGAAGCTGGGAAGGAGTCCTTCAGTATGTGATCAAGGACTATTGGTGGTCACCTCTCTTGCAGTTGCGCATCACACTCTCTGAAGCTGGGAAGGAGTCCTTCAGTATGTGATCAAGGCTGGTCACATGCAGGGGGCCTTGATCACATGCTGGGGGCCTCTTTCCTGGTTGCAGAGGGACACCAGTAGCAGAGGCATCCAGTGATACAGGCTGGTGTGCAGGTACAGACTCTGTATTCCTGCACCAGACCTATCTGGGTTTTCCTACATAATACAAGTTTTTCCAGGGGGTTATTTTACAGCTCTTTAAATGGGTTTACCCAGGCTTCCCCCCAGCTTTGCCTTGGACTTTGTCAGGACTGTGTGGAAGCAAATTGTGGTAAGAGCCCTGCATTGTTTGGACTCCAGATCTCCAGCATGAAAGAAAGCTGAGGTAAATTGCCCATCTAGACAAGCCTGTGGTTAACCATTCAGGACCAAGCAACCTCAAAGCCTTACAGCAGAGATAGGTCACCATAATATATAGATACTGGAGAAATACATGTCTGCCTCAATCAACATGAAGGTTGCACCCAAGCTAACAAGGATTGGAAGGGGGGATTTGGGGAGGGACACATGACATCATCATCCCTACTAATCAAAAAGTGTCTGAGCATCAACCCTGTGCGCTCTGGCTCCGCTATACCACTACTCCAGGACTCTTTGTCCTCATTTTGATCTGACATCTGTTCAACAGCAAAGTTGAATTTGCTGTCTCCATCTCTAAGACTTTGAAGAGTTTAGGCTTATACAGTACATTTCTCATGAATATGTAATGTAATGATAGTATGTCTAGACGTGGCAATCAAAAACAGTTCCCTTAAAGTTGCATTGCTTAATTTTTTTATAGACAATCATGGTACAAATGACAGTAACAAATAAATAAACACAATCAAAAAGTTGCTACATATTTTTCTACATGTATCAGGCCTGGATCTTAGCTGGCTATCTGAACTGAGACAGGCTGAGCCATGAAAGAGAACAAAATTAGGAAGACCTTGTTGTATGAGCAAGGTCTCAACCCAAACCAGAAGTCCTCATGCCTCTTCCTGTTCAGAGTGGCCAAAAGGCCAATCTGGATGGACAAGGATGGTCCAAAACCTGAGATTATATCACTGCTGTAGAGATAGTTCAATCTGCAATTTTAATAACTTGCCACATAGGCAGCTCCATCAAGAATGTCAATCTATATGGGAGCCACAGGCATATTTTAAAAGATATAAATGTTCAGATAAAAGAACCAGTAGAAGAGAGAGTTGCAGTCAGGACTGGACAAACACATTCTACTATATGAAACAAAACAGCAAATGGCTCCTTTATTCAAGTCAAGACTGCTCAAGTTATTTTTACATCTAAGGCAGAAAACACTTATTAGTGCCTCTCTGCGGGTGTAAAAATGAAATAATAATATATTAAATAGATTAAAAATCTGTTGCTTAAGGCAGGTGCCTCAGGTTGGCTAATATGAGGGCAGCCTTGGTTAGGGTTCTGTATTCTATACATCTTTACATAGTTGTCTCTGGAACATATGAAATTATGCTTACTATACGTAACTTGTTTCTCAGATAAGGCCTCCCTTCAGGTTTTTCTGTAAATTGACTGCTGATTTTATATAAAGGTGATTCCCAAATGTTATCTCTCTCAAGAGATTCATCCTCTTCCTGGCAGAAGAAGACTAGGGACTTTATCACACCAGGCTCTTCTCCTGCTAAAAAAGGAATAACACATGTTGTTTGAGAAACAACACTTGTTGTTACAGAGACAACACTATGCAATCAAGATTCCTCTCTTTCCTTTCACATCTTGAGAACGTTTCTAGGATTTCAACCTTCATTTGTGCTAAAAATCTATCACACACAGGACTTGGGATTGCCCTCCCAGTACCTCTTCCAACACATTATCCCAATCCCTTTTCCTAATTTAGTGCACATAGGTACACACAGATGCCCAAACACACAGAGAAATATAAATGAAAACAATATTACATTTAAAAAGGCCTTTTTTTTCTTTGTCATGGGGCGGGGAGGGGGCTCCCTGATTAGAATAGATCAGACTTCTCACTTTAGCCTTAATTAATTGCTGGCAGATTTATGTATTTATTTTTATTTCTAGGTATTTATATCCTGCTCTTCAGCCACAAAGGCTCTCAGAGCAGCTTATAAATTGTTAAGCAACAGCATTTTACACATCTACACTGATTTATAGCATGCTAGACACTAAGCAGTTTCCAATGTGTGTTAGATAATTGCCCCCACAATTCAGGTACTCCAATGTGTGTTAGATAATTGCCCCCACAATTCAGTACATTTTACTGACTTACGAAAGGATGGAAGGCTGAGTGAACCTTGGAGCCCTTGGGACTGAACTTGCAACATTGTGGCTGCAGTAATGGCATTTAACCACTGCGCCACCAGATGAAAGCCAGCAGCTACTTTAGTCTGATATATCCTGATGGTGGCTTTCATCTGCCAGTGATTAGTTAAGTCTGAAGCTAGAAGTATGATCTATCCAGATCAGGAAGTCCCCCTCACACACACACACAAGGGGGGGGAAGGCCTTTTTGAATGTTTTCATTTATGTGGGGGGGGGCATCTGTGTGGGTTAATGAGATGCTGAGGGTTAGTGAAATAAATGCTTTTAAAAACTCTTTCTCACTTACTTTTCCATGTGTGTGTGACTATGTGAATGAGAGAGAGAGAGAGACACTCTGGAATGGGGCTACTCCAGATGGAAAAGGAGGGGTGGCAGTGAGCAAAGTTTTGCCTTCTTGGCTTCTCCAACAAGCCCCAGTTTTGGGGGAGGAGGTCATTGGCAGTCATTTGCCAATGGATTTTTTTCTACAGAGGGGAAAAAAGTTAAAAAGTTTCTCAGATGCTTTGCCAATTTAAAGGAAACCAAATTGAAATGTCCACCCCTTCCCCTTCACTCCTGATCACTGGAGGTGGACTGATGTTTCCCACCTAAGGCACACCCAAAGCACACCCACTGACCACCCCAACCCCCCAAACTGAATAAAGTGTAATTGAACTTTTGCACTGGAAATAATTGAGCAATAGTGGGGAAAGATGTCCTTAATGTGTTAATAAGAAGAAACGCTTTCCAAATGGTTTCCCACAGAGGAACAACAGAAGAGGGGTGGTATCATGTGATAAGCCCCAACTGAAGATGCTATTATCCTGGTATAATTGTGATTTACCTGCCTCATGTGATAAATCCCTAGAGCAGAGCAAAAGGCAAAAATAAATATCAACAAACAGCTCTTCTGTGTAGGTGATGTGTGGGGTTTCTTGGAGCCTTTAATTCCATTTATTTGTCATGGCATGTCAGCAGTTTTCTCATGGCACATTCATTATTCCCATAGTGTAGTCTGGGAATTGTGTTCCAAAGTATTATACTTTCAGCCAAGTGTATTGTTGACATGGAAAAAGTTGCACTATTCTCTAGCTTTCGTCTTGTTACTCTCACCTTCTGAGTTGTAACTTTCCTTATACGTGGTAGTGTCTACCAGTGGGTAATCCTATTTGGTGGTGGTGTTTAAACTCATGTCCAAAATGTCTGTTGCCTTTATATATAAATTTAATATATTTAAATATTTTGATTAAAGCTTACTCCAGATATTTTGCAAACTCTCTACAGTAGCTTTCCACAGCTCCTGGCAGGAACTGAAACTCAAGTCTTGCAATCTTTTGCAATAGTCTGTGGATATAATATACAGTATTGTTAGATTGTATGGAAGCTGGTGTTTAGAATCCTTAACAAAAATACATCTTCACTTGAAGAGGAAAATGGATAGGGTTACACTCCCTTTGAAGATGCAGATCCACAGCGTGGGTGTACTCCTGGATTTACCTCTGAGCCTGGAAACTCAGGTTTCAGCAATGGTTAGGAGACATTTGCACAATTAAAATATGTGTGCCAGCTGTGCCCATTCCTTGAGATGTCAGATCTGGCCACAGTGCGATATTCCTTAGTTATCTCCCAGCTGGATTACTGTAAGGCACTCTACATGGGGCTGCATTTGAAGAGTGTTCAGAAACTTCAACTGTTCCAAACAGCTGCAGCCAGGTTGCTAACTGGGGCTAGCTACAGGAATCACACAACTCCCTTGTTGCAACAGCTCCACTGGCTGCTGGTCCATTTCTGGGCACAATTCAAAGTGTTAGTTATGATCTTTAAAGCCCTACATGGTTCAGGTCCAGGTGACTTGGTAAGACCATATTTGCCCTTACAAGTCAGCACATGCTTTGAGTTCTGCTGGAGAGGCCCTTCTCTCTGCCCCACCATCCTCACAGGTACATCTGGTGGGAACATGGGAGAGGGCCTTCTCAGTGGCTGCCCCTAGGCTCTGGAACTCCTGTTCGCGTACCCTACTACCCTCCCCATGAGTTTCATAACTGCACATACTGGGCACGTTTCAGGGTCATAGTGACCAGGGACATTTGGGGTCAAGCTGACCAGAGGTCAGTCGAGGTCACGATGACCTGAGGAGACGTGTCCAGAATCATGAAGACCTGGACAGGATTATGAGGAAATCCCAGTCGTTAAGGGGTCTATGCTAATTGCCTCAAACATACAATCAGTGGCCATCCCTCGACCCATGCCCTATGGAAATCATTCCTATACATCCTACCTGTCCAAACATTAAGAGGTTGTTGTAACTCCCATCAATGTTTTTTTTAAAAAAACACACACACACACACACACACCATAATCTGTTTTTGCGCTCCACACTTTTGGTGTGATGGAAGTGGAGTAGCTTTTTTGCTCCTGCCCCTTCTCCACTGCAGTCATATACCTTGCATGCATCTTTTCGCACATCAGAACAAACTAGGCAATTCAGATCTTGAGAAGTGAAAGGGGTTTATATTTGAGACGTATTTGATAATACTAAAGCAAAACTGGAGAAGAACTGCTGCAAGCCTTGATACCGCTTGAACCCAACTGACTTGAGCTGCAACAGGTTCTCTCCTTTACAGCTCATCTGACACATACAGGAGAAATACCACGAGGTTTGACCATTTTTGAGCATATGCCATTGAAAGGTTGAACAGATAAATTATATACAGTAATGTTGGACACTACTTATGGATCTAGCCTTCTTCGCAAAGCGGGTTGGGAAATGGAGCTTCAGATTACCATTCCTGACCCAGATTGGTTGAAACGCTGGAGCTCTTCACATTTTAAATTTTGATCGATCGCACTTAGAGAAATGTCGTTAATCCCATGTTTTGTTACTCCAGAGCTAAGGCAATCAGCTCATTCCAGACCCATTTGTCCGTTCCGTAAGAAAGGCTTTGTCATAACTAACGTACCCCTCCAGGGTACAAAATAAGGTATAAATATCCTAGCTCTGATCCTAACCTCGTATGCCACAGACCGGACCTGCCATTCTGTGTATCACAGCCAGCATGCCACAGAAGGGCCTCACCATTCTCTTTCTTGATGGAACGAACTCTCTTGTGCCACCCTCAGACCCCTCTGCTGAGCAGACCTCTTTCTCTGAAACTGGTAGCTAACTATCACCCTTCCACCCCGACTTCTCTCTGTCCAGGTCTTCAGCCTTTCTCTTCAATAGCCTTGTATAACTCTTAAGTGTATGCTGATATACAATAATTTATCTCCAATTTTTTTAAATATTTATTTATCCAAATAGTCATTGATACATCATACAAAATCATAATTTTTTACACATCTGCAGTCATCTAACTTATCTTTCAAACCACTAACATATGATATATCTCCCATCGATGTTGCACAACTAACATCTTCTCTTCAATCTCTAATGTTAATTCAAATAAAATACTTTGTTTAATTGTATGATTTGAACAGATAGTTTGTTTATGGCTTCAATGTGCTTTATGACATGCACAGATAATTTTGTTCATTTTACCTAACTAATGTAGGTTAAAGGCAAACTAAGGACAGAGACAGTATATAAGCATATGTTAATTAAATTATATTGGGTTCTGTAGTAATGAAAGGTCCTTTTAGGCTCATAATTTAAAATTCTGAAATCTCTCCAACATCTTCTTAGCTAGAGAAACATAATAGCCTTCAGAAACACACACACACACACAGAGAGAGAGAGAGAGAGGAGATTTTCAGACGCCTCTTTCAGCGTCTTACCACACAAGCAGCCTCCGGAGCAGTAACAAGGCTGCTGCGTGGCAAGGGGTCCATTTTGGACTACACCGTTTCTCTCTTGGCGGCGTCCATGAGTGTTGCGGCTAGCATTGGAGGCAGCCACACTGTTTCTCACTCACAGAAGTTGTCCATGAGTAAAAAACAGTGCGGCCGCCTCCAATGCTAGCCACAACACTCACGGACGACGCCAAAAGAGAAACGGCGGCATCCAAAATGGACCCCTTGCCACGCAGCAGCCTCGTTACTGCTCAGGAGGCTGGTCGCACAGCAAGACACTGAAAGAGGCGTCTGAAAATCTCCTTAGAGAGAGAGGAGAATAAATGAATTAAAGGAGATAACTCATTGTTGAATATGACACCTTAGTTGCCTATTCTGAAAAGTAGGGAATCCATATAGTACAAATTCAGAAGGAAATGGGGGTGGGATACACGCCTAAGTAGAATGCCACTGTCTGATTTAAGCAACCACTGCTATAATACAGGGATGGTAATCCTATGGCCCTTCTGATGTTGTTCAGTTTCCATCAAACCTCTCCAGCATGGCCAATGGTCAAATGTAGCCCAACAGTAGGTTCCCCACTCCCTGCTACAAGAGGACATTTCAAAATAATATCTCTGTACAATATGTATTGCTTTTTTTTCCTTTTTGCCTGATTGTAAAATTATTTTTTTCCTTAGAAAGCAAAAATATGAGCAACTTTTTCTTTTATAGGTCAGGATGAGCAACATTTCCTGTGTTTATCTTCCTGCACTCTGGCAGAAAATCAATAGTCACCTTCAAAAGAACTACATGCCAGAATCTGACAATAGTATAACATGAACTTTCAGCACACATTGAACTTGTGTATTTTTCATGTATCAAATAAAACATTTGCTGACTAGTACTCTTGGATAGAAGTCTTCAGGAAGTGATTTTTATGCAAGTCCCTTTTGTCTATTTCTCTTAGTCCAGATATTATGTTCTGTCTTTTTAGAGACTAGGGACATAATGTGCAAGCTCACATATTTCTGTGTGGGCCTCTAATAGCCTTCCATTTCTAAGTTCAGTATTCCATTCCCAGAATGTTTTCTTTCAAATCAAACCAGTGAAATTATTTTCATAATGTAATAAGTTCACCGAAATTTGAGCATCCCCTACAGAACTCTTTCAAATAGAAGGTACCATTTTACAGATGATTACTCTTTGGGAAGAACTATGCATTATATGGAGTTGCAAGTGGTTTTTTCTTTTCTTTTGGGGCCTTTGAAGAAAATGTAAGTGCTGAGGCTGGAATTTGAAATGGAAGACCAGCAGAGGAAAGCAGCTTCTTAATCTTTCTGCCATTTTTCCTGTTGAAATGAACCCCCCATCTGGTTGCTTTCATTTCTGTAGGAGGTCAGGGAAGGATTTTGAGCAGAAAATGACATACATGGAAAAACTTTTAAGACCTCATCCCATCACCACCCTCCACAAAGCATTATGTAACTAACTAAATAAATAAACAGACCCCACCAGCTAGTACATAAAGAGATTGATCTAATAATAAAACAATAAATGGAACTTAGTTCCCCACTAATGCTGCTAAATGTTTCCTTTGTGGTAGCATCAAAGGCAGAAATTGTGTCCAATAAACTGTGGTGGTGGCGGCTGAGAGCCAGTGTGGTGTAGTGGTTTGAGTGTTGGGACTAAGACTCTGGTAGACCAAGGATCAAATCTCCACTCAGCCATGGAAACCCATTGGGTGACCTTGGGCAAGTCATAGTCTCTCAACCTCAAAGGAAGGCAATGACAAACCTGCTTTGAACAAATCTTGCCAACCCCTCCCCTCCATTTTAGATTTCTTTAGGGCCACCATCTATATCTATATCTATATCTATATCTAGATAGATACATAGATAGATAGATTGTTCTTAGGTATGTTGCTGTTTCCAGTGTGCTAATTGGCTGCTTAGGAAACTGACCAACCAATCAAAGCTCTGTTTGGGCAGCCAATCAGCACACTGGGGGCAGGACCATGTGGAAGTTTCACTCCTGTCTAAACATGGCAGAGGGGGTGAGGGTAGCATGGGGGGGTTGTGGCATGGTGTTTGCGGCGTATATGGGGTGCGGGGCGGGTGGTGCGAGTGTGGGGAAGGCAGCACAGGGTGGCACTGGGTGTGGGGAGGGCAGTGCGAGTGTGGGTAAGGCAGTACAGGATGGGACTGGGTGCAGGGTGGGTGGTGTGAGTGCGGGGAGGGTGGCATGGGTGCGGGGAGGGTGATGCGTGTGCAGGGAAGGTGGCACAGGGTGGCACGGGGTGCAGGGAGGGTGGTGCGAGGGTGGGGAGAGTGGCACATGGCAGTACAGGGTGCGGGGAGGGTGGTGTGAGTGCAGGGAGGGGAGTGCGGGGAGGGTAGCATGGGGAGTGGAGAGGGTGGTGCGAATGTGGGAAGGGTGGCACATCATGGCACGGGGTGCAGGGAGGGCAGTGTGTGTGCGGGGAGGGTGGCACAGGGTGGCATGGGTGCAGGGAGGGTGGTGCGAGTGTGGGGAGGGCGGTACAGGGCTGCATCGGGTGCGGGAAGGGTGGTAAAGAGTGCAGGGAGGGTGGCACAGGGTGGCACGGAGGGCAGGGAGAGCAGCATGGGGTGCAGGGAGGGCGGAACATGGAGGTACAGGGTGTGAGGAGGGCGGTGCAAGTGCAGGGAGAGTGGCACAGGGTGGCATGGGGTGTGGGGAGTGCGGTGCAAGTTTGGGGAGGGTGGCACAAGCACAGGGAGGGTGTACAAGGTGGCACAAGGCAGGGAGAGGGAGGAGTGAGCACAGGGAGTGCAGCATGGGGTGCAGAAAAGGTGGCACAAGCACAGGGAGGACAGCATGGGGGAGTGGCATGTGTACCATGGGGGGGTAGTGCATGGGGGGGAAACGGTGTATGTTACACTGGGTATAGCTAGTAAGTTGAAAATGACTTGAAAGTACACAACAAATTATTGGCCAGGATCCTGTATTAGCTACATATGTATTATTATTGGTTGACATTCCATATTGCAGTTATGGATTTGTAACCTAGAATTACAGTTCCATAACTATGTCATTTTCACTAACACTGTGTCTGATCATGACACTATTATCACAATCATGAATGCCCTCTCAAACCTGCTTTACCAGGCAGCAGCTGCACCAAGATATGGAGGTCTGTTCTGCTAACAATTGAGCCACAAGAGGATGATGTTTCCAGCCCCTCCTACCAGTGAAAGATGCTGTGATGATCAGAAGCAGGACCCCTGTTGCAATTCCTTGTTGCAGCCTCACTCACTGGTAGGAGGGGTAAAAACATCTTCTTGTACCTCAATCACCAGCCAAACAGACCTTCATCACGCAGTGCAGCTGGTGCATAATAAAGTAGGTTGGGGGTGCGTAGGCCAGGAGACATTACTTAGTTATGCATATATAACTAAGTAGGTGGGAATATGGGCCATGGTTATTATCTCTTTTCTGGGAGGAAAAACAATTATGGTTCCAGTTGTGATAGGTTGATATCACTGATGGTCAAAAACTCTAATCTGTAACCCTCAGTAGACTATGGAACCAAGAGAAGAGGAGGAGGAGGAGGAAGAGAGCCACCACCAAGAGTGTTGGTTTTCTTAATTAAAATATCTCAAGGGAGATGACAATCAAGAGCAAAACAATTTGAAACAATTTAAATAGCTTAGCACAATCTTAAACAATTCAACAAAATCAAAATAGAATATACACTCCTATAGATTTAAAACAAAGTCATTAACACTGAACATCAGATGCTGAAGTGTATGCTTTAACTTGGCATCAGTATGAAACCACCATCAGCATTAGCATCATCTGGGCCCCCAAGGGGAGGAAATTCCACAACAGTGGTGCTAAATCTGAGAAGGCCTTCTCCCATATCACTGTATGGTGTACTTCTCTCACTCAGGGGACACAGAGGAGGGGTCCCATAGCAGCTCTTGTTGAACAGGCAGGTAGATACAGGGAAAGTTGCTCAACTTTCCCTGTACCTAGCCCACTTCACAGGGAATAAAATTTCTGTGGGAATAAAATGTGGTGACACCATACATGGTGGTGTTTGAGAAAAGGCAGATATAAATGAACTGAAATTAAAGTAAATAAAACAAATGATCATGTTGAGACTCATACTGCATCCTTTGAAATGCTATGCTAGCCCCTGTTCCTCTATTATCTGTTTGCTTCTATGTGAAGGATTAGGCTTCCTAAGAGCAACTGCCTGAAATGCAGATGTAGGATATTTTGAAATATGGTTAGGTCAGAGTATAGGCAAGTGTGGGACATTTGGGGTCCATTCTCCTGATGCTGGAGTTTCTAGGAGTTTGGGGACAAAAATGTCCCCAAAAAGAAAAAAGAAAAGAGGGAGGGAGGGAGTCATGAAAAAGAAAAAGAGATCAAGAAATGGGCAGAAATCCTCTGGTTTTGAAAAATTGTTAATGTTTTCTGTTAAACAGTATGAGTAGGATTGCTGCAACTTATTTTAATGGTGAATTTCTTCTCATGTGAGAAGAAGCTTGGGGCTATATAGGAACCCAGGGCTGCACTGTGCTCACATCTGATTTAGGTGATTCTTGCATAGCACGGGCAGGCAACTGTAGATGGGCAGGGGCCATTTCTGTAATCTACACACACACACACACACACATCCTCCATAGTCCAGAGCCTGCTATTTCAGTGCTTTGGGAGTGATATCACATCACTTCCAACTGCCATTTTGGCTGATTTTCAGCCAGATTTTGGGAGGGTGGGGTAGGGGCTCTGCAGCAAGGGGAAGTAAACCATTCTATTTGCAGCTGGTTGTAAGCTAACTTGGACATTTGGGGGGCAAAAAAACCACCCAAAAATCAAAATAAAAATAAAATAAAATAAAATATAAGGTTTTGGGGGTTGTCAGGAGGTCCTCCAGGATCTGGAACAGCAAGTCCCTCGGTTGCACAGTCTGTCTTAAAACATTTTTATGGATTTAGTCTGTATTATTGCAGTAATTGCAAAAGAAGCTATTCTGAATCCAATATGCTTTTTTAAAAAAATAAAAAATAAAAGAAGCTTAGAAGAGTGCCAGGTTTCATGCAGTACTTTTGTGTCATTCTAAATTCATTGGCATACATTATCAAAACTCACTGTTATGTTTACTCTAATTCTTGCAAATGTTAAGTTCTGTAGATATTTAACTCATCATAGTATGGCTCAGTGCAGTAATTTTTAAGGAGCTTTTCAGGAACTTGATGTTTGATTTCTAGAAATGAGACTTTAAAAAATAGCAAGATAGGGATGAAAACTAAGCTAACTATGTCCCACTGCTTTTACTTGTGACATTTTCATATATATGTTTCATTATTTCAGAGGGCTTGTCTTAGAAACATTGCTACATCTGTGAGTCATCTACTAAGATGAAACAAGGCTGCTTCCAGGACACACTGATTAGTCATTTACCAGCACGCCATAACATTCATTGCACCGCCTCTGAGCTCTTTATTCTTTGGTGGGGAGGTATCAGGCCAATTATCATCAAGGGTCAAAGACAGGTGAATGTCTATCTGTTCATCATTATCCTCAACAGTGTTTCAAAACTATTATTGAGTGGTGGTGGTGGAGACAAGCCATATACTGTATGTATGGATTCCTCAGAGATGTTATCCCTCTTAGTTACTTCCCAAAATAATTTCACCAAGGTGGTCAAAATCCATTTGGCCCCTCTCTCTAATGCATGAGCCCTGTATAAACAAGATGAATGTTAGAAAAGAAACAAGAGCAAATGTTGTAAGATGTAACCCTGCAGTGTCTATTAGACTGTAAGTACTAAGATATAAATACATCTTGGTGTTTTTAAAGTTGTTTCCTTCATATCACTTCTGAAATAGCTAAACGGAGTCATCCAATTGTTCAGATTTATTATTGACTGGTAGCTAAAACAGGGGGTAATATAAGTGACTCATTCAAAGCCAACCAAGCAAGTCACTTTAGACCCCAGAAATGTACAGCATCCAATACTTCCCATAAGTGCATTATTATGCCCACTTTAGAATCTATTGTTGAACATCATTTCTGGCAGCCAAGCAATAGATCTTCCAGCTAGGTTTTCCACTTCTTTGTTGTTGTTTTTAACCCAACTTGTTTCAATTCCATCCCCATCTCCCCCAAACAAATTCTGAAACACAAAAACATAACATTTTAGGCATAAAGCCTTGGATGAAACTGGTGTTTCAGTAATCATCTGTGTTAGAATTAGTACCCAAAGCCTTAAAAGCCTTCCTTTAAAAGAGAAAAAAAAAATTGCGAAAGTGATAAAGTCGCAACCAGCTCTGAGTTACAAAGCTTTTGGTGAGCCACGTATTTGAGTTCATTAATATATACAAAATCAGAAAAAGGAATGGGGAAGGGAATCTTTATTTTACAAGTCACAGAGTTTTACAGATCACAGTATACAGACACATAATTATAAAGCCATGCAAGCCATATTGAAAGAAACCAACAAACCATTATTTCATAATATGCTGCTTGCCAGCCTTGGGCTTGTATGAACCTCTACCTTCCTGCCCTTTCCTATGTGCAAAGAGGGAAAATGTGAATCTTTGATTTACAATGTTACTCCCAGTCTGGAACTAAAATGTGGTTTGCACAAATATTTGGTTTGCACAAATATTTGGACCCATGATATGAATGCAAACTTCATGGTTTTTTGTTACACCTGAATTTGGCCATTGAGAGATTTCTTTCAACATACCTTCAACAGTATTCAAAACAAATCAATTTGTTCATTTTTGTTTCTTCATTTACAATTTCAACATATAACATATATCATCCAGAACTTGGAAAAATTACTTTTTTGGACTTCTACTTCAAGATTTCCCAGTCATCAGAATCTCCCAGTCCTGGTTTGTGATGTGCTTCAACAACAACCAGACAGAAGGGGCAGGGGATCTTGGGGGTTATGTTATCTTTAGGTTAGGTAAATTAGGAATGGGTGTTGTGATATGCAAAAAAATAAAAAATAAAATAAAGAAATGCAAAACAGAAATCAGCTCATTCTGATTTCTAGAAATGAACTAGAAATCTCATCAACACTGTAAGGCAAATATATTCCACTGTGAGCAAATCAAATATATCCATCAGATGTGGATAGTCCTCATCTGCACCAACCAGCTGTTGTGGCAAAATCTTGAACATCCGGGATTAAAGTTAAAGTAAGAATATATTTTTCATTCAGAAGATGCCAGATGTTTACATTCATACAATGACAATTTATTCTTTACTCATTTAGACAGAAACAGACACACACAGTCATCTGGAGGCATATTACTAAATGAAAAGAATGCTTACTGTTTGAAGGTGAGTGTCATCCTACTGCCACACTGAATAATTGTACACGGGGGATGAGCCTAAAAGATAATGATTCAAAATTACCCCAAAGCCAAATAAAAAGCTACCTTTTATACCTTTTGATCATCCAAGAGGACAAGCGATTTGGGGAAGTACTAGAACATCCCCCACTTACTCTAACATTTATATTCCTGGATAATCATAGGACAGGACATCACAGAAATAGAAGGGCTGAAGTCTAACACCATAATAATGTGGGAAAGATATTTGGCTTACTTGAGCAGCTTTTCTAGAACTGTACCAAAATAATAGATTGCTTAACATTACGAAATTTGTGTGTTACTGATGCATCCCCCCCTCTCTCTCTTTGTGTGTGTGCGTGTGTGTGTGTGTGTAAACAGCTGAAAAAAGCAACTGAACAGCACTGTTTTCAGAGAGAACCTGGATTCCAGTGTATGTATGCTTTGCTTCCACTGCAGTGTTGACTTACTATTTAGCAGTTGATTCAATGGGTCTACTTTAACTGGAAATAGTACTAGGATCTGGACCAGATATTGTTGTACCTCAGCAGCATTAGCCAACACAGACAATGGTAATGAAGACTAGGAACTCCAAACCAACAACATCTGGAGGGTTGATTGACTCCAAATCCTAGTTTAGAAGCTGGTGACTTCTAGATGTATTGGACTACAACTCTTGTGATCCCGTTGTGGTCTGTGAGAAGACAGGGGTTGCAGCCAAACATGTCTGGAGGGCCATAAACTGGAGAGGGCTGGCCTGTTTGGTTTGGCAGTTATGAAGGTCTGGTCTAACCTTACAGTACTACAAATCAAACCAAATTACTATTCACTATGTTAAAATAAGAAATTGTCCTGCAAAAAGATCAATCATGCTGCATATACAAATGGAACATCTGACTTCTGTTACATCATGGTCTGTTTATGGAACATTCACTTTTGAATAAAACTTGTTTCTGCTTCTAACAGATTCCATGTGACATGGAATCAGACAGAGGATCCCAAATCCTAAGAATAGCATAAGAGAAATCATTTGCAAGTCATATTTGAGACATGATGAAAACGTACTTTTGTTATTCATTTGCTTTCATTTCCACGTCAAGTTTCAAGTCTTTTCCAGGGTCTTGCAGTCATACAGAAACTGTTTTTTCCCCCAAAGTCAAAGCAGTGGTGTATATTTGTACAATGTTGCTGACACCAAAATGA
Source organism: Gambelia wislizenii (assembly GCA_030847615.1). NCBI lineage: Eukaryota > Metazoa > Chordata > Lepidosauria > Squamata > Crotaphytidae > Gambelia > Gambelia wislizenii. The sequence goes on from JAUMIR010000003.1 coordinate 288,189,847, forward strand.
TAAACAGGTCTGATTATTCCCATGCACCACAATGAGGAGGCAAGAGGCAACTTGAAGTTGGTCAGAGGTTCAACAGAAGTAAACCCCAGCAAAGACAGCAATAGCATCTGGATAACACAACTTGATTTGTACAAACTGAAGAGCCTCCTCCACTCTTGCAGAAAATATTCCCTTGCAGAAAATATGCAGAAAACTTTGTTTATATGTGGCTTGATAAGTAGAAAAGCAGAAAAACATGGTATCCCCTCACTCGCAGTCTGAAGTAGTGAAGTTTCTTCTACCACCTCATTTGTTACATCATTCTGGTGCCTGTATAAATCAAGGCTTCACCCTCTGCTTGTCAGGTGGAGTAGCATGACAAATAATTTAGACATTTTAAATAGCCAATTTGTTTATTTCTGCTTGTTAAAACAGAATTATTATAATACCATAGCTGAAGGTCCTTCAGTAAACATTACACATTTTTGAGGAATTAGCTGTTCTTTCCATGTTGTTTACATGTTTTGTTTATACCAATTCAGCTTTGATGGACATGGCATGCTTTCTATCTATTTCTTATTATTCCCTGACTTTCTCCCCCGACAAGAAGTCTTTTTCTCTTGTCAGAAGAATGACAGATTAGCAAATATTTCGGTATGTCACTGTGTCCTGTACATTGCTAGCCAGTGAGGTACATTACTCAGTGGTAAATGACAATATCATCTCTTTTTCTTTCTCACTCTCCATGCTTTGAATTTGAGGCAACAGGACTGAAGGAAAAATATACTGACATTTCAAAAATGTAACCCTCTCCCTGTGGAAAGATATCCACATTAAAGTACTGTACCTTTAACCCTATAAACCACATTAAAGGTGGTTAAAGCCAAAAATTAAAGTTGCCCTAGGTTCAAGTGGACAAATGTCAATTTGGATTTACATTTTCTTCTTAGAACCCTGAGATTGGCAGTGAGTAACTCTGTCACTCTGTAATTCCCACTGTCTGTCCTCATTGTCAATACTAGCAAGGGTTGATGGAAGTTATAGGCCAAACAACACAAAGAGCCATAGTTGACCATCCCTGCCTGAGATCCAACAACCACAACCTGGTGCAAATCACATAGTATTAAAGACTTCTGGGGAATTTCTTCTCATCACCAAGAATGAATGAAGATCAGAACCCTCCCATACAAAAATCTACTCATGTTTTTGGTATTTCAGTGGTATAATTTAGGATTAGAAGGATGAATCATTTTCTTTTTGCTATTGTCAGACAATTGAGAGTCTGGTATGTTGTTGGTTGTTGTTGTTGTGTACCTTGGAGTCATTTCTAGCTTATGTCAACCCTAAAGTGAATCTATCATGGGGGCAGGGGTGGTGACAAGATTTGCCTTCCTCTGAAGTGGAGAGAATGTCACTAGTGTCATGCCCTCCACCCAGACCCCCCCCCAAATCTGGATTACGACACAGACAGTGAGGCAGATGAAGAGGGTGTCAGGCTTATCTTTCAGGACCCAGAGGCAGATCCTGACAGGGAAATGGGCAGAGGGACATGCCCATATAGGAGACAAGGGGGGCTACCGGGCTCAACCGGTGGGCCTTTTGTGGCCGACACGGAGACCCATCCCTGGTCAGTGGCCCCCACAGCCACGTGGTGGCCAGCATGGTGCCTGGCATGGGGGCCACCACGTCTGCCTTCCCCTTCCTGGCCTGCCCCACAGGCCGGGTGGAGGGTGCGAAGGAATAGCAATTGGAGCAGGCCTCCGCCAATCTGATTGGCTGGTGCGGCAGCAAGGGCAGGACTTCTGGCTGTGGCTTCCAGCATGGCCAGATGACACACTCTTATTTTTCAGTACCCAGAGGCTGATCCTGACAGGGAAATGGGCAGAGGGACATGCCTATACAGGAGACAAACAGGAATACCTCTCAGCAGCCACAAAACACAGATACAAACTAGATAATACCAACAATAATTCAATGCAGACAGGAACAGGGAGTGTGTGACACTCTGAGCAGCTTTATACCAAATGCTCATTTATCAGGCAACAGCTAAGAGAGGATTCATTCTGCACAAAATAACTAGCTATCTCTTATGCCAATCATGAAAACCACACTTAGTTTCAAAGGGCTTTTTAAAAGTGATGAGCAATAAATATGCAGATGGCCTGGGAACAAACACAAAATTAGCAAAATGCTAAAGAGTGGAATGAGGAGAACATTTGAACCCAGGCATGGGGGTGGTGGTGGTGGTCATGCAGTCCTCCAGGTATTGCTGAACTGCAGTTCTCAGCATTCTTCACCATTTGGCTATGCTGACTACAGCTGCTGGAACTTAGAGTCCAATAAAATCTAGAGGGCTGAATTAATCCCACCTCTGCCATATGTGCACAGGAGCAAAGGCAGAGGGAAACAGAGCTTATTCTACAACAAAAAAATTCACATCTCCTCCTGCTTAAAGGCATGTCTGTGTGGGACCACATGGTCAATGTTCATATGCCTTAGCTTTAATCCAATTGTTGGGGGTTGTCTAAATAGTGAAAATACTCCTCGCATTCTGCGAGGAGAAGCCTACCTTTCTTAATAGCATTACACATCATTTTACTATATTGGAAAGGAGGGGGTCAAAAATGTCAAAAACTCTGCAGAAAAAAACCTTCATGACTTTTCCCAGATTTTTTTTTTTTAAACAGTGAGGGGAATACGCATTCCTGCTCATTGGGATAAGCAATTCAATATGAATTGCTTTCCTGTAGGAAAGGAAACACAGAGCTGATTGTCCGGTGATTGCAGGGGGTGGGGCTTGCTAACAAAGCAACTGGCTGCTGCTGCCATGTTGGATTTTCGCCTTAGTGAGTAAAATGCAATGTTTGGGGGGATTGCTTTTCTGTTACATTGAAAAATCACTCTATTGCACCTTGGACATCATTTTTTTTTTAAAGGAAATTGAAGTAGGTACAAATATGAGTAAATCACTCGCGGCTGCCATCTTGCATGCAAAGCTTATGGGGGCAAAAACACCATTAAGACAACTCACAGCTGCTGCAAAATGTCATTACTTCAATGCACTCCATGGTTTGTTTGTTTTTTGCCTCATATGGACAGGCCCTTGGTCTCTAACTAGAAAGTATACACTGAATCAACTTTTGTAAATTCAGTTAATTCACTGAGTCTACCCTAACTGAGACTTGCACTTGGATTTAGGACAATGGGATGGATCCAGATTAAGTTGGTGATACTTACGTCCCCTTGAAATCAATGTGAAATGTTACTGGTGACTAAATGTAATAACTGAGAGTTTCAGTGGGACCTAACATCTGTCCTTTAACAGAAGAATAACAGAGGAATATTTTTGACAATCATTACCAAGCATTACCACAGTGACATGAGCAACCCCGCCCCCCTGAGGGCTATTTGAAACAGCTATTCTGTTCCCTGAATTACTGGACCAGAAACAATTGCCAATTGCCTCTAATATGGCTGCTGGCTCTGGTCATGACATAGCCAACAGTTCATAGAATCATAGTGTTGGAAGATACCACAAGGGCCATCCAGTCCAACCCCCTGGCATGCAGGAATACACAATTGAAGTGTTCCTGACAGATGGCTGTCCAGTCTCTGCTTAACAACCTTCAAAGAAGGAGACTCCACCACCCTACGAAGCAGTGCATTCCATTTCCGAACAGCTCTTACTGTCAGGAAGTTCTTCCTAATGTTTAAATTGAATCTCTTTTCCTGTAGTTTGAGTCCATTGCTACGTGTCCTAGTCTCTGGAGCAGCAGAAAACAAGCTTGCTGTATCCTCAGTATGACATCCCTTCAAATATTTAAACATGGCTATCATGTCCCCTCTTAACCTTCTCTTCCCCAGGCTAAACATACCCAGCTCCCTAAGCTGCTCCTCATAGGGCAAGCTTCCAGACCTCGCACCATCTTGGTCACCCTCCTCTGGACACGTTCCAACTTGTCCGTATCTTTCTTGAATTGTGGTGCCCAGAACTTGACACAGTATTCCAGGTGAGGTGGTATGATTTATGTTAAACTGTAAACTTATTTAAAAAGTGAATTGCCAGCCTTAGGTGCTTCCCAAAAAGAGTGCAGTTGGGGCATCTGGAGGGATTGAGAAAACAGCCTTGTGGGCAACATGTGGCCTTGAGGCCATACCATCCACCCTAGCCTATACAAACAGTAGCATTTGTGGACTCCATTGATACCCTTCCATTTAGCATTTTGGAGCAATCAACCTAGCTTGCCTCCTGTGCTCACCCAGCCAATCAGCTTTGCACTTTCTCTTGTATTCAAAATTGCTTTGAAGCAGGAATGTGCACCCCTCAGTGTTTTTAAAAAGCTATGGGGAAAGCTACAAAGGCTTTTCCTGCACTGTTTTTGCCGTTTTGGGCTCCCTTCTTCCAAATACTATAGATTGGTGTGGGATACCATTTAGACAGGTAGGATTCCCAGCAAATTCCATGAGGGCTATTTTGACACACACCCCCTAAATAGCTGCTGCATTTTTTAAAAATGAAGTTAAAATTATAAACGAGGATTCTTGACTTAGTATCCCCAAAATGTATTTGAAATAAGAATATAATTCCCAACCAAAAGGGGTCATGACTCTTGCTTTGTCAAGATCCTAACAGATGAGAGACGTTGTAGTCAATATATGTGGAAAGTATCAGTTTGAGGAGGACTGTTCCAAATCAATCCATTTTCCATTTTATTTCATCTTCATTCTCATTTATGCTTCTATATAACATAGGGGAGGAAAAGCACAGTTCTACCAATGCTGCTGGACCACAGGTCCCAGAATTCCTCACCATTGCCTATATTGGTTAAGGCTTACAGAGTCTGCAATCCAATAACTTGATTGCCTTCAACCTACACTTTTTAGAAGAGCAGTCTAAGTGGAGGCAGGAGTCTCCATGTTGGTGGGGTGGTGAAGTTGCTACAGCTTTTAGTCCAAACTCTAAAAGAACTATCTGTGGTGATGTACCTAGTCTTAAGAACAGGGTTCAGCACTTTGGTTAACTCCTGTAACATTCAGGGTGAGGCTATACGATCATAAAAAAATCCGTATGGGGGGCAAAAAATACGAACAGCTTGTCATTTGTATGCATACGAACCGGCTATACGATTTTTTAAACCCCCTAAACTCCTATGACTCCCTCTTCCCAAAGCTGGCTGGAGCGAGCAAGCCAAGTGGCAGTTTTAAATCTCCCGCTGCTTTTTTTTTTTTTAAGGTTCCTGGTTTGCGGACAGTTGGTTTTCCGTATTTACAATATAAAATAAAAATAAATAAAGATATAAATTCACGACTTACCGGACGCTCGCTAGCCAGGAAACCAACATGGCGGCCGCTCCCAATTTCCCTCCGTGCTAGCCCCGCCCCCTCTACTCGGCCAGCCAATCAGATTACACAGCCTGTTCGTATGTGTGCGAACGGACCGTATAGACCCGTCAGCCATCCAAATGGCGTACAGATTTCTCTTCGCGATCCGCTTTCCCTCCTGAATGCCGCATGTGCGTATTTCAGGGTGGAAAACCGCCCCCGCCTCTTTTGCATTCGTGTGCATCCGAACGGCCGTTTGTACCGAAGTGCGAACTTTCGCACGCCGTACGTATTATTTAAGTCGTGTAGACGGGACCTCAGCCTTCAATTCTGGATTAACTGATTTGGATCCCTCAGCTTCCACTGACTCTAAAACATCTGTACTAGGGAATCAGCCTGTAAGGGCTAAGAAATGTCACTCAAAGTCATCACTAGCAAAGAATAAGGATTTTGATATAAGTCTGCCATAAATAAATTATAAATGGTAATATTTATAACCCATGAGGTTTTGAATTATTTTTAGTTGTATTAACGGAGGGTCATATTCTGTGATGATCTTTATGAAAAGCTTCCAATATTCTCACTAAAAATTCCAAAGTTCTTACCTAAACTAATAAGTGACCCTGAAATCGTCAGTTATATTTTTAAGGCAGAGCTGGACCGATGCTCTTTTTAAATCAGTTATTATTTAACTGAATGTCTTTGTGATTTCTCTCCTGCTGTGAAAACCCGTCTTCTTTGGCTGATTTCTTTAGATCTCTTTGCTTGTTTAATCATCTCAAAAGAATCTGATGTCTGGTTATTTTTATAACACCAAGACACGTGCTATTCTTAATGCAATACATAAAATGGCATGTTACCCACTTTGGGGCTATTGAGCTTGCTGGTTATTTTTTAACAAAATTCACTGCAACTATTGCATAGTTCCCATACTAGTAAGCATGTCCATGTAGGAAAATGTATGAAATCACTGGCTTTGTTCATATATAGCATATTTTAGTTTTTTAATCCAAGATATGCATGAGCTTTGCAACTGCCTGCACTGCACTTTTCAGCATGCTGTGACTGAAGATATCCTGGGTTAATTAACCACACTTTCCTGTTATGCCTGAAGTGGGAAATTATGGTTACTGGTGCCATGCCATTCCAAGGAGGCCTCCTCAAAGTCAGGCATGACAACTGGGTTCAGAACAGACTAGGATGTGAAACGAATATTAAACCATGCTTTCAGATTCTGGTTTGTTCCAAATTTGATACACATATTATTTCCAGCGAAGAGAAGTTTGTTTGTTTTAACTCAGAAGTACCTGTATCTCTGGTTATGGTGAAATACTAAAAAAAAAAAAAAAAAAAAAACCACCTCTTTTTAAATTGGGTAGATGAAGTTACAGTGGACCACATGATCATATTCCCTGATAAAGCAGGGTTGCCACTCACATAGAGTTTCATAATTGTATTCAGATAAGTGCAGTTACTATTTCCTTTGGGACTTTTCAATAAATATGGGAAGGTTGCTGGTGGATGGAGTGGGGCCACAGTATGCATCCCAATTCCCCTCAATGCATACAATTCATCATGCTCCTATTAACCAGTACATGATGAATAAGGCATATATATTGTCTTCTTCCTGTTTTTATTTTCTTTTGCTTATAGCAGGTTAGTGGTTAAGCCTGTTAGGAATCAAAACTTGTGGAAAGTTTCTGGATTCTGCATTGCTCTTGGATAGTCAGGCAACCAATTTTTATAGCCAGGAGTAATGCCTTTCACTGGCTCTGGCTGATAAACCAGCTGCATCCCTTCCACAACAGGACAGCCCTAGCCACAATTGTTCATGCTTTAGCAACATTCTTAGTTGGAGTGCTACTGTACAATACTGTTCTCTATGTGGATCCACTTTGAAAGAGTATTCAGAAACTTCAGCTGATCCAAAATGCACATGATAGTATTTTAAGTGGAGCCACATCACCCATGTTATTCCATTATCTACACCAGCTGCCATTTTTTATGAACCCAGTTCAGTTCAAAGTGCTAGTTCTTCCATGTGGCTTAGGAGATTATCACAAAGGTCCCTGGAAACTATCTCTGTCCCGCTACCCCCCCAACCCACTCCTACCCCACTCCCGTCCCTGTAACACTACAACAAAAAGTTTCAAACACCTACCTTATTGTGGTATAGAAACGGCTCCCCCTTCCCTCGGCTTCACTGCCATAAAGGTAGCTGTCATAAAGCTGCTTTTACTGCAGCGAAGCCAAAGCCGCTCGTTCTCGCGAGAGAACAATCACGTGGGAAATTTAAAAATAAAAACAAAAATGTCAAAAAATAAAACAAAGCCCCAAAACAGAAAAAGAAAAGCCCAAATAACCCGGGGGGAGGGGAGGGTGTCACTTACCTGGCTGTCCCGATCGAACCTAGGAGTCTCCGGCATAGACCTCCCGGTGATGTCACGTTCCGTCGTCATCGCTGGAGCAGAACGGGGCTCTGATTCACTCGCCCATCATTCCGTTATGATAACAGAACAGGCTTCTTATTCACAGATTTTCCCGTGAATAAGAGGAAGTGGGGGAGGAACAGAAGCAGAATGGGAGCATCCCAGGACAGGGACAACATCGTCTAAAAGTTAAGACTTTTAGCGATCTCCTGTTATCCCTGTCCTGGGATATTTTCAGCGTGTGATAATCTCCTCAGAGTCAAGAGAAGTTAAGGAGGCCCTCCCCTACCTGCAGGCCTTGGTCAACAGGGGAGGCTCTATTCTTTTTTCCTCTTCCCTCTCAGATTTCATATACCACAACTCTCCCAATCCTAGTCAAAATAAGTACTGTATTACCAGAGGTTGGAAAAGTTCCTATTATGTTGGCTGGAAGAAGGGGAATGAAAAACATTCAAAAGTAACACTTTCATTTTCTGAGCACTGTACTGAAATAATTTTGGCAACTGAGACAAAAAAATCCCACAAGTACTTCCCCTTCTCAAAATTAAGTAGGTAATTTAATTAAAGTTAAAGGTTTTCTTTCCCTTCGTGAAAACTTTTCTGGGGCAGCTGCCTAAGATAATACAATATCTTTTGGGATGGTGTTCCTCAGCCTACCTGATGCAATTTTCTCCTGTTACCCAGTGCATGATGAAAATGTGGCTTTCTGGAAAGGTCTTTGGGAAAGGTGACTTCCCCCATTGGATGGTCATTCCAATGCTTTTAGCTGCTATATTTATTTTGGGGCTGCCTCTTTAGATCTTCAATTGATTTTAGATTTCCTTCTATATAATTACTTTATCATAATATGTCAATAGCTGTCTTGGAGGTGAAATGAGAATGGAAAGGTAGGAGGCCAATTTTTTTAGTCAGAAGTGGAATCCCGCCCCCAGGCCGCCAGATGTTGATGGTGAACTGAAACTGTCATTTTTGACCATGCTGCCTAGGGCTGATGGAAACCAAACTCCAATACTGTTTGGAAGGCTACAGGATTCCATGTCTTGTTTCAAATGAAAACACGCAATACTAAATAGTTATCTTTTACCCTCATCTTATGGATAACTTTTGCCATGGAAATTTTGGTGTTCCATTCTCCCAATATGCCTAATAATGAATATTTATTTTTGGTTTTCATAGGCAGCAATACACCTTTGGGATTGGCTATTGCTAACCCCCCTTCTTGCCTTTTCTGAATCCCTTCATCCTAACCTCAGCCATTCTTTAACTTCTTACAACCCATACAAGATGCTGCTGTCAAAGTTATTTTAATCATCATTGTGAATAGGTCATCGTTCTTTGAATGGCTCCACTCTTCTGTCACATCAAGTTACATTTTCTGCCGCAGCCAGCAAAGATGAATAATTTTGCTTATTCACATGCAGCAGGAACTGTCTCTTTCCATGCTGTCTTCTTATTCGCTTCTGTTTCATCAAGGCTCCATATAAACCAATTGTTTTCTCATTAAATGTAATATCACTGATATGCTATTGGCTTCAACTTGGGTCAGGAGTCTTTGCCAGGTTTGGAATCCACAGCAAACATACCTGTGTGTCTGTAGGAAAGTCAAGATTTCTCTCTCCTGATACTTTGCTACATACTGAATGTGTGTCTTGTGGCATCTGTGTAGAACACAGGGAAGAATTTGCATAGCCACCCCTTTGTAGCATTAAATGCTCTTAAGGATTCAAGAGTTGATGTTTCCCTGGCTTAATTTTTGAAGTTTCACACCAGATCATCTAAAGACTATCACCTGAATGCTGTCACAAACTTGATGTTCCAGTATAGCAAAAGACACAGCAGTGAAACTCCTGTGAGACATGCTCTACACAGCAACAGAAAAGGTCAGCTGAGGAGAGAATGAAGTCTGTCCCCACCCCATGAACATCTAGTTACAATGACATATTACCTAATGCATGTGAGGTTGACAAACACATTATGAATGGTAACAGGAGGAAAGGGTGAAGAGATTTTGAAAAGGTTGGTGAGCAATACATACCACAGCTATGTCAGCTATAACAGCCAATTTTAGAGTAATTCTCACTCATCTAAGATTAACTGCTGTGCCTCCCAGACAATTTTCAAAACCAGTTCAAAATGCTGTTAAGACATTCAAAGTGTTAAACCTTAATATCTCAAAGGTATCTTCTTTCATACAAACCTTCCTGGTGTGTTATGATCTTCAGCAGAGTCCTTTCAGTTGGCACAGCTTGGGAAAGTTTCTTTTCTTTCTTTCTTTCTTTTTTATTTTTATTTTATTTTTTTGCTTCCCAGAACCTACAGTTTTAGAAAGTGAAGTAGAAGCTGCTGCTTGGTGAAAATACTGCACATCACCAGGAACAGATAGCATAACCATAAAGCTGTTTCATGCTATAGAGATAGAATCCATCAAAATTCTAGCCAAAATCTGACAACAAATATGGAAAACATAAACATATGGCCCTTAAACTGAAATGTTCCGCACACATTTCAGTCTCCAAGACAGGAGACACTAAGGATTTGAGTAACTATCAGATCATTGCATTATTATCTCAAAGCATAGTGATGTCAAGATTTTACCAAAAAATCCTTATCATATACAGAGAAAGAAATGCTAGATATTCAACCTGGGTTCAGAAACAGAAGAAGCACTAGAGATCATATTACAAACACATGTTGGCTTATGGAGTATATCAATGAATTTCAAAAGAAATTCAGCCTGTGATCTATAGATTACAGCAAAGTCTTTGACTGTGCTGAACATGAAAAAACATGATTCACTTTAAAAGAAATGGGAATACCACAATTAGAACAAGAGGCTAGCTGCCCCAGAGGCAAAGCAGCTGCCCCAGAGGCAAAGCAGCTGCCCCAAAAAGGGTGTCATTGAAGGGGAAGAAACTTTAATTAAATTAGCTACTTAACTTTGGGCAGAATACAGAGAAACAGACTGGTCTTCAATTAGAAAGGATGTCAGGAAATACTGCATTTTATTACTCTATCTGCTTAATTTATAGATTGCAGCAGAGCCTTTGATAATGTAGATCATGAAATATTATGGATCACTCTAAAAGAAATGGATGTGCCCCAGCATTTGATTATACAGATGCATAATCTATATTCTGGATAAGAAGCGACTGTCAGGACAAAACATGGAGGAACAGAATGGTTTCTAGTTGGTCAGGGGATCAGACAAGGCTGTATTTTATCACCCTGTTTAATCTTCACACACAGCATACCATACACAACATAGGATTAGACTGGGAGGGAAGCAGTCTGAAACTAGGGGAAAGGTCATCAACAATTTAAGATATGCAATTGATACCATGTTACTAGCAGAAAATAGCAAAGATTTGGAATGACTACTGAGGAAAGTTAAGAAAGAAACTTCAAAATCAGGGATACAGTTCAATATTAAGAAAACAAAGATCATGTCCACAGATAATTTACATAACTTTAAAGTGGTTGATGAAGATACTGAAATAGTTAAAGATTGGTTAAAATGGAGACTGAAGTCAAGAAATGAGAAGAAGACTAAGGGCTTATCTATATGAGCCTCCCAAAAATGGCATGCCCCGCAGTAATGGCATTTCACACAGCAGCTGCGACTTGTCTTACCAATGTTTTCTCCCCCATAAGCTTTGCATGTAAGATGGAGGCCACAAGTTATTTACTCATGTTTGTACTTTCCCAATGTGCTGCCACCCAACTTAAAAAAACAAACAAAAATCCAACAATGTCCAAGGTGCAATAGAGCATTTTTTTTTATTTGACAGGAAAGCAAAAACAAGAAAACAAAAACCCTCCATCTCCTGTTTTATCGCCTTAGCAATCACTCGTTAAGGTGAAAATCCAACATGGCGGCAATGGGCGCTTGCCTTGTTAGTAAGCTCTGCCCCTTGCGCTTGCCTGGCCAGTCAGCTTTGCGCTTGCTCTCCTATGGGAAAGCAATTCATATCGAATTGTCCCAACGAAGGCTTTTCCAGTGCAGTGTTGGATGTTTTGCCCCCCCCCCTTTCCAAATATGACTAAACTATATGGAGTGCCATTAAGACAGGTAGGATTCTCCTCACATCCCATGAGGAGTATTTTCACTATGTAGACAACCCCTAAGACTTGGAAGGGCAGCTACAAAGGAATGAGAGAAGATATTCAAGTGTAAAGACATATCACTAGATGCCAAAGTCAGGATTGTCCATGCCATAGTAGTTTCTATGAATGGATATGAAAGCTGGACAATGAAGAAACCTGACAGGAAAAAATAAAATTATCTGAAAGGTAGTGCTGGAAGAGAATTCTACAGCTCTCTCAGACTGCCAAAAATACAAATAAATGGACCCAAGAGCAAATCAAGCCTAAACTCTCAGTAGAAGCCAAAATCACTGAACTAAAACAATCGTACTTTGGACATATCATGAGATAACATTTCTCATTGGAAAATACAATAATGGTCCGTAAAGCTGAAGATGGTAGGAAAAAGGAGGGACTGCATTACAGGTGGGTAGACTCAATGGAGGAAGACATGGCCCTGAGCTTGCAAGACCTGAGCAGGGCCGTTAATAACAGGGTTTCTTAGAGGTCTCCCAAGTGCCACTTTGACGGCACATAACAACAAAAGTTCCCAGAATCCTTTAGCCACAACTTTTCTAAGCTCTGTCTATCAGTCTGCTCTCCTTTGTGGCGCAGGTGTCATAGTGCTTGCTTTGTGTAGCCTCCCTCTCTCTTTGAAACACATTATCCTCATTGTGCATCATCCCTTTTATCTTTTCATTCTTATTTTTATTCCCTAAGGCTTCTTCCATTTGTTTCCAATCTGTGCTTTAATTTGACCAGTGGCTTTATTCTAACAGTTTTTTCAGCTTTTGTGATTTGGTGCTGCAGCATTTGGTTACTTTTACTGACTGATTCGTTTACTCTCAAAGCATTTGGTGAGGTTTTATCTCTTTACCTTTGCAAAGTTTAACACCTATAAATTTAGAACAACCATAAATAACTTCCTGTCAACAGAAACAACTAATCATTCATATTTGGTTTTGTATATATAGCATTTTGATATTGCTTCTCATTTAAAAAAAATCTCAAAACAGTTTATAACAAATACACTGAACAGCTTAAAACAATAAAAATTAAAATCCATTTAGAACATTTCATACAACTGATAATTTTAAAATTCAGAATGCCTAGGTCTTTTATTGATGGTAAGTAACTGATACTAGACACACTCAACACTGGGGGCCTATCTAGTCTGAGTAGACAACTTTTGAGCAGATTTTCCCAATCTGTGGCTTTTCAGATGTGTTGTATTATAACACCCACCATTGTCAGCCAGCCTGACTAATCCAAAAGGGGTAGCAGGAAGGCTGCTTTAGTGGAATTGCTACAAGTACAGGGCATTCTTTCAAATATTCTCTTTACAATGCTCACCTCAGTCTTGTCATGAAGGTAACATTAACTTTGAAAGACCCAGCTATTTTATCTCACCCCAAAAATGTCTGGTGATTACCATCATATGTGGCAAGATGATAATAAAATAACTATTTGTTCATGCTAAAATATACTATAATCAGTTATCATGCATCTTCCTTTCCCCAATAATTATTGATTACTGATTTCCAAATCTACCGGTGACTTATGTTGCATAACTGCTTGGTGAAGCAGCTGTTATTTTTCACATACTAACAAGCTGGGAGCATGAATGCATGAAAGGGAAATTATCATTACAATATCACTTCTGATTAGTCCTCATTATTTCCCTTTCAGGAATACTGATTTATAAACAATGGATGCATTGAATTGCAATTTACGTAAACACCGACCAACATGGCACTGTTAGTATTTCTAAATATGCATAATTGATTAATTCCCCTCTATCCTGAATTCATTTATGGTTATGCAGTTGTCGTGTTTAAAAAGAAGAAGAAAGAAAAGAATTAACAATAATTGAAAGCAGCGAAGTAAACCACTATGAAATAAATTCTGAAGTATACTTACAATAAACATGTGGATAAGCAAGCTTTCAGTTTAAGCTCTTCATATTACAAGACAGGAATTCTGGACTGGTCTCTGCTTAAATTTCTCTATAGCAAAATCTAGAAGGAAAACAAACAGTGCTTGGAGTGATGCAAGTCCATGTGAGAAACCCAGTGTGTGAATTAATAATTGACTTTGTTGACATAGGTTTGTGTTCTTTGGCTATCTGCAACTAGAGTAGATGTGTTGAACCAAGAGAAGTTACAGAAGTGTTGACTTGCCAAGTTATCATTAATTTGGTGGGTCTATTCTACTTGAGATTAATAATAGGATTGAAGCTATAGACATTTGACTGTTCAGGGTTTCTCATATGCTGCACTTGCTTCATAAGTTTGTCCATCAGTGGTAGCTACAATGACCTCAATGACCAAGAGCTGATGCTGATATCTTTGCTTTCTTTCCAGGTGGCTGCAACTGCCATTTTTGCTGTTGAAAGAAGGAATGTAATGGTCTCTTATGTTTAGTATTTCATTATTGTCTTAAAACAATGACAATAATCCTGATACCAGTAGGGCCTTTTCTGTGGAGGTACAACAGTTAGTAAATGGCTTCCCTAGAGAGGGTCACCATTCCATTTCCTGAATCTTATTTTTAATGTGTCTACACTATAGAGTTAAAGCTGGCTCATACCACTTTAACCATCATGGTTACCCCCAGGGCCGGCTTAACCAGTCTGCCAAATCAGCATTTGCTGGGGGGCCCAGCCAGCCAGGGGCCCCACCCGTCCTAACTCTCCTCCTCCAAAAATCTCCTGCTGGCTTAAAAAAAAACAGCATCTCCCAAATAGAAAGCGAAACTGATTCTGGAGGGAGTTTGCTGTTCATTCGCCCCTCCTGCCAGAATCATTGTCAAAAGGCCAGCCAACCAGGCATGTTGGAGAGGGTGAGTGTGAGAAGAGGGGGCGAGGCATCTCTTTCCTCTCTCTTCAGAAAGGGCTTCTTTCTTTCTTTCTCTCTCCCCTCTTTCTCACTTTTTATCCCCCATCTCTCCCTCCCTCCCTCCTTTCTTTCTTTCTTTCTGACTTTTTTTTTTCTCTCTCTCTCTCCTTCCTTCCTTAAACACACCAGTATCCCATTAGTGTTATGTGAGAGCCTTTGGGTAGAGCAGTGGTTCTTAACCTTTTCTTTACCAGGGACCCCCTTTAAATATCTTTTGTTGTCCCAAGACTTAACTCAAGATTTAAAACCCTAATAACATTAACAATAACAGCTAATAATAATAGCTAACAACAACAACAATACAGTTACACCATCCATTAAACTTTCCCTCAGAGGCACTCTTGCTTCTTCCTGCAAGTTTGTGGCTGGAGTGGATTGAATGGCAGTGTGCAGGCCAAGCCAGCCAGCCAGCCTTTGCCTTGGTTCCTGTCACGTGGCTGCTCCACTGCAGGGAGAAGGTGGGCCAAGCGCCTTCAAGCCTTTGTGGACCCCCTGTGAGGACATTGTGGACACCAGAGAATGCTGAAAAAGGAACAATGCAACCAGACCTTGAGAAGGGTGCTGGCAGGGGGATTCTGGGAGGTGTAATCCAAGAGTAACTTTCCCAGGCTCTGAATGCAGCCTAGAATCATAGGGCTGGAAGGGACCCCAACAGCCATCCCAACCAATCGGCTTCTGTTCTGCAGGAACACACCATCAAAGCCCTCACGACAGATGGCCATCCAGGCTCTGCTTTAAAACCTCCAAAGAAGAAGACTCCATCACACGCCAAGGCAGTGTATTCCCCTTCCAAACAGCTCTTCCTGTCAGGAGGTTCTTCCTAATATTCAGGTGGAATATCTTTTCCTGTAGTTTGAACCCATGGCTCCATGTCCTAGTCTCTGGAGCAGCAGAAAAAAGGCTGCTCCATCCTCAGTACGACACCCCTTCAAATATTTAAACATGACTATCATGTCACCTCTCAACCTTCTCTTCTCCAGACTAAGCATACCCAGCTCCCTAAGCCACTCCTCATAGGGCATCATGGCTTCCAGACCTCCCACCATCCTTCTCAGTATTTTTCTTGAATTGTTGTGCCCAGAACTGGAAACAGTATTGCAGGTGAGGTCTGACCAGAGCAGCATACAGTGGCAATATTACTTCCCTTGATCTAGGCACTATACTCCTATTAATGCAGCCTAGAATCGCATTGGCATTTTTTGCTGCTGCATCACACTTCTAACTCATGTTTAGCTTGCAGTGCACGCTTTCTTTCTTTTTTGAGGAAAGCTACACCATTACGTTAATTGCTAATTAACAAAAAATATTATGTTAGTGCCTATAATATAGTTTTTAAACTAAATTATTGGTGGCAAATTATGTAATACAGTAGGCCCCCCTTATCCAGTGGGGACTGGTTCTGTGCGGGCAAGGATTCTGAAAGCTGTGGATAATAGTGAACGTCATTGAAAATAATGGGACTTCTGGTTTAAAATACCATAGAGTTGCCTTGGAGGGCCTAGAAAATGGCCAGGGAGGACACATTTTCTAGGAAGACTCTATGGTAGGTGTGCTGTTTTGTATCCCCTGCCTAATGAATCCGTGGATATGGGGGTCCTACTGTAATCTGAACATCCTGTACTGTGAATAGGTTAGGTTACATTGACCTGAGATAAACATATGGGGCCCCCAAAATAAAGCATTGCAGGGGCCCGCAAAATTCCTTAAACCGGCCCTGGTTACCCCCAATGAAGTCCTGGGGTTTGTAGCCTGGAGAGCTACTTAGGCTTTTCTACTAGATAATTCTAATACTGTCTTTCAGAGAATCACGCTAGAGCTCTTTAGCAGAGAATTCAAAGATCCTCACCAAACTACAAATACCAGGATTCTGTATTCTGTTAAATTCTTTTGCAGTATAGGTAAATTCTTTTGCAGTATAGATACATCCTGATGTTATTCTGCTGCTCATTAAAGAATCTGAAGACAGGACAGGAAGACACAGCTCTACAATGGCTGCTAATAGACTTCAGAAATAATGCAGTTTGTCAATACTTTAACTATCATGGATCCATCCTATGGACTCCTGGGATTTGTAGTTTGTTGTGGCACCAGAGCTCTCTGACAGAGGAGGCTACATATCTCAGAAAACTACACATTCCAAAATTCCATAGCATTGAGCCATGGCAGTTAAAGTGGTGTCAAACTGCATTATTTCTGTGTTAGCAGCCAATGGTACTGCCCACATCTCTGCTCCAGGACCTCCCTTGTAATTCTTACTGCAAGAGTCAGAAGACATTGGAAAAAGTGTTCCTAATGTTTAGAGCTGTGAAACAGACCCAAATATATCAGGGCATCTCACTCCCAGACCAGAGCAATAGGGAGTACCTATGCTTGTGCCCATACTACTACATTCTTGACAAAATCCACCTTTCTGGAATCCACTATTTTCATTTCAAGGGAAGACTTCACTTGTGCCAGGGAGGTTTCCATTGAAATGCAAATAGGCTTGTGGTGGATATATTTGTTGGGACACTGCCCACACAGAAGCAGCTCTGCAGCATCTAACATCCTGCTTTGCAACAGCTGCAGAGCTGTTTGGGCTGGAAGTCAACCTGAAGAAAACAGAAGTTCTCTACCAGCTTACACCACAGGACGAACACCACCATCCCCACATTGCTGTAGGCAAATCTGTGCTTAAGTCTGTTTAGCAGTTCACCTACCTGGGAAGCATCATCTCCTCAGATGCCAAGATTGACAAAGAGATTGATCACAGATTAGCAAAGGCATATAGGGCATTTGGAAGACTTTACAAAAGAGTCTGGAGTAACAAACACCTCAGGCGAAGCACAAAAATCAGTGTGTATAGAGCCATTGTACTGTCTATTCTCCTTTACAGGTCTGAAACATGGGTCACCTATCGCCAACACTTACAACTCCTTGAACATTTTCATCAGTGCTGTATATGTACAATCCTAAATATACACTGGACTGACTATGTGACGAATGTTGCTATCCTTGAGCAAGCAGGGAATCACCAGCATTGAGGCCATGATATTGAGAACACAGCTGCGCTGGGCAGGGCACTTTTCTAGGATGGAGGACCATCGCCTCCCCAAAATAGTACTCTACGGTGAACTCACCATGGGTCAGCATAAGAGGGGCACTCCAAAAAAGCGATACAAGGACTCCCTGAAACAACATCTCAGGCTCAGCCAAATTGATCACCAACAATGGTCTGCCCTCGCTTCACATCGGGAGGCATGGAGACGCACTATCCATAATGCTGCAGCCTTATTTGAGAACTCACGCCGAACAAGTCTTGAAGAGAAACGACAACGCAGAAAGAATCATAACCCAAAAACATCATCCAAGGAGACCCTCTACTGTGCTTTCAGCAACTGGACTTGTTTATCTTGTATTGGCCTTTTCAGTCATCAGTGCGCTTGCAGAAAGTGTGGGATGAGTCCTTCCTGAATATTCGTTTGCAAAGAAAAGCCAGAGAGAAAGAGGGTAGGAATAAGAAGAGTTTAAAATTCCCCTCTACACTTTTCAGAGTCAAAGCAGCTCAGGCATCCCAATGCCCCAGCAATTTACACAACAAAAATATATGCACATACATTGCATTTCTGACTACAAGGGCTCTGTTGTCACCCAACATTTTAAAGTCCATGCCTTCAGTATTGGCCTGGAGTGGTGCTGGTGCATGAGCGCACACACCCCAGTGATCCAAGGGGTACTTAAGTTTCGCTTTGCCTGCTTTTTATATAACAAACAATGTACATATAATTGAACTCAATCAAATCGTCACATATAGTTTGCCTTTCTTTTGCTAGAAGTCAGTGACAAAGATCTGAACTGTGTGAAAGGCAGGGTATTATTGCTACATAGGAGATGTAGATATATTAATGCTTTAATAAGATATACGTTCTGTAAGGCTCATGTAGTGCTGTTACTGGGCAGATTCTTATTAAAGTTTGAGCAAGCTAGCTTTCCCATTGGCCTAATTCATGGCAGGCTGAAGAAAATGGAGTAAGAACACTGTTTTATTAATCTGTGCATAACTAGGCTGCTGAAATAGCAGATCACTAATATATCTGCCAACTGCAGTATTTTGCTGGCACAACAATGAGTAAATCCAGTGTCCAAGAAATGTAGTTTTATTTTATGAAATGTTCATGGAAAGGAGTAAATGAAGTATTTATCATCTGCAATACACATTTCTATTTGGCCATAATTTTGGTTTAAAATTCTGTATACAATACAGAGACCCTGGACTGAGTGTTCCTTTCCTTTCCTTTGAAGTTATACTGGTAACAAAGTTTTTTTACACTCAGTAATAAGACCAAATTTCAAGCTGATTGCTCAGCCAACTGGTCATTTTGCTGCTACTGTGTGCCAAGTTGTTTCTGACTTATGGTGAACCTAAGGTGAACCTATCATGGGGTTTTCTGATGACTGGGAGTGTGTGACTTGCCCAGGGTCACCCAGTGGGTTTTTATGGCCAAGTGGGGATTTGAACCCTGGTCTCCAGAGTCATAGTCCTCCAACACTCAAGCCATTACACCACACTGGCTCCTAACTGGTCATTACAATATACAATAATTTAATCATGAAGGACCAAATATGACCACACGGTGTCAAAATAAAATAAACAACAAATAACAAATTTGCTGTAATTACTGACCAACAAAATCAACAGATATATCCATCGAAAACATTTCTACATGGCTGGAAGATGGGGAAATGTTTGCCCTCCAGATGTTTTGGAACAAAGCTCCCTTAACCATTTGCTCTGTTGGCTGGGGCAACTCGGAGCTGATGTTGAAAACATCTGGAGAGACAAATATGTCCTCATTTCCCTGATTAAAAGTGCCATCTAGGTTCAATGGCTATTTTTAAAATACTGTATTAGTAACAACAGCTAAGCTATGAATCACTGACACAGCAGATTTTACCACCATGTTAGATAAGAAATCATTTAGTCAGGAAGTGAAAAGGAAATGTATTGGTTTCCAATCTCCAAACAGATTAGACTAAGCCAACAACTGAGACACATCTAGTTTTTTCATGCAAATAATCCCTAGAATCAGAATGGGATGACTTGTGCAAAACTTGAAAAAAGTTACTTTTCTTACTATAACTTCCAAAATTCCAGAGTCAGCTTAGCCACTGTCTAGTAGAGTAGAAGAGCTGCATTTTAAAAAGTAACATTTCCCAGCTCTGGTCGAAAAGGTGGAAGAGGCAACAAGGGAGTCAGCTATTTTAGATCTGATCCTAACCAACAGAGATGACCTGGTTAATGGGGTGCAAGTGGTGGGATCCTTAGGTGAGAGTGATCATGTTCTCCGGGAGTTTATTATACAACGGAAAGGAGAAGCCAGGCATAGACAGACACACATTCTTAACTTTAGGAGAGCTGATTTCAATAAACTCAGGGAAATACTGGGGGTGATCCCATGGTCAGGAATACTAAAAGAGAAGAGACCTTAAGACGGATGGGACTTTCTCAAAAGGGAGATACTGAAGGCACAATTTCAAACAGTACCATTGAGGAAGAAAAATGGGAGGTGTCTCAAGAAACCAGGATGGATGACTAAAGAACTTTCAACAGAGCTAAGTTTTAAACAGAACATGTATAGGAAATGGAAAAAGGGGGAAATCCCCAAAGAAGAATTCAAACAGCTAGCAAACACGTGTAGGAGTAAAGTCAGAAAAGCTAAAGTGAAGAATGAGCTCAGGATTGCGAAAGAGGTTAAGAACAATAAAAAGGGTTTTATTGGGTATGTCCGCAGCAAAAGGAGGAAGAAGGAAATGGTAGGGCCACTATGCAGAGAAGATGGCAAAATGCTAACAGGGGACAGAGAAAAGGCAGAATTACTCAGCACCTTCTTTGCCTCAGTGTTTTCAGAAAAGGAAAAGGGTGACCAACCTGAGGATAATGGAACAGAGGACACAATAGGGGAAATCCAGCACAGAATAAGAAAAGAGGTAGTACAGGAATGCCTTCTTAATCTAAATAAATTTAAATCTCCAGAACCAGATGAACTACATCCGAGAGTATTAAAAGAGCTGGCAAATGTAATCTCAGAGGCATTGGCAATAATCTTTGAGTACTCCTGGAGAACAGGAGAAGTCCCAGCAGACTGGAGGAGGGCAAAAGTTGTCCCCATCTTCAAAAAGGAGAAAAAAGACGATCTCAACAATTATTGTCCAGTTAGTCTGACATCAATACCAGGGAAGATTCTAGAGCAGATCATTAAACAGAGAGTCTGTTAACATTTCGAACGCAATGCCATAATCACAAAAAGTCAACATGGGTTTCAGAGTAACAAGTCATGCCAGACTAATCTGATATCTCTCTCTCTCTCTCTCTCTCTCTCTTTTTTTTTTTTTTTTTTTGATAAAATTACCAGCTTGGTAGATGAAGGGAATGCTGTGGATATCACATACCTTGATTTCACTAAGGCCTTTGACAAGGTTCCCCATGACATTCTTGCAAACAAGCTTGTAAAATGTGGGCTAGACAACTTAACTGTTAAATGGATTTGTAATTGGTTGACCGGCCGAACCCAAAGGATGTTCAGCAGTGGCTCCTCTTCGTCTTGGAAAGATGTGACCAGTGGGGTGCCACAGGGTTCTGTCCTGGGCCCAATGCTATTCAACATCTTTATCAATAACTTGAATGAGGGAATTAGGGGCATACTTATCAAATTTGCAGATGACACCAAATTAGGAGGAGTAGCTAATAACCTAGAGGACAGGATCAAAATTCAAAATGACCTGGATAGACTGGAGAGCTGGGCCAAAGCTAACAAAATGAAATTAAATACAGAGAAATGTAAGGTACTGCACTTAGGGCAGAAAAATGAAATGCATAGATATAGGATGGGGAGACCTGGCTGAATGAGACTACGTGCAAAAGGGATCTAGGAGTCCTAGTAGACCAACACGTTGAACAAGAGTCAACAGTGCGTTCACTAAAAGCTAAAAAAGCCAATGCGATTTTGGGCTGCATCAATAGAAGTATAGTGTCTAGATCAAGGGAAGTAATAGTGCCGCTCTATTCTGCCTTGGTCAGATCTCACCTAGAATACTGTGTCCAGTTCTGGGCACCACAATTCAAAAAGGATATTGACAAATTGGAGCATGTCCAGAGGAGGGCGACTAAAATGGTGAAAGGTCTGGAAACCATGCCTTATGAGGAAAGACTTAGGGAACTGGATATGTTTAACCCGGAAAAAAGATGGTTAAGAAGTGATATGATAGCCCTGCTTAAGCATTTGAAGGGGTGTCATGTTGAGGATGGAGCAGGCTTGTTTTTTGCTGCTCCAGAGTCTGGAATATGGACCAATGGATGCAAGCTCCAGGAACAGAGATTCCACCTCAATGTTTTGACAGTAAGAGCTGTTCGGCAGTGGAACACACTCCCTCAGAGCGTGGTGGAGTCTCCTTCCTTGGAGGTCTTTAAACAGAGGCTGGATGGCCATCTGTCGGGGATGCTTTGATTGTGATTTCCTGTGTGGCAGGGGGTTGGACTGGATGTCCCTCGTGGTCTCTTACAACTCTACAATTCTATGATTCTACCCTCATGGAATGAATCCAACTAAACAGCTCTCTATTATTGTCTTGTAAAGGACAAAAACCACTTTTAAAATTGACTCTGGACACTCTCTGTTGCTGAATTATAGCCAGTAGACCATTCCTGAGAACCATAAAGGATGTCTAAACCATGTAAGCTAAAGATGAGCAGGAACAGGTTTAACAGCCCAAAGAAGAGGCAACATCTCAAAATGGTGCTTAAAATCAAACTACAATCTGTATCTATGGATTTGGCATCCACAGAATCTACCATCAACGGCTTGATTTTTTTTCCTTTAAATTCCAAGAAGCAACCCTTGATTTTGCCATTTTATATAAGGGACACGATTTTACTATGTCCTTGTGTATAATAGGGCTTGGGCATCCATGGATTTTGATATCCATGGTGGATCCTGGAACCAAACCCCAGCGGAAACCTAGGGCCCGCTGTACTTAACAATATTTGATACAACCAACAAGAAATTGTGAAAACCCTCCATACTTCCAACATTTCACAGCTGAAAATCAAGACACACATGTCCAAGCAACAACAGAGTAGTCAAGTTGGCAAAAGTTAATGAGAAAGAACACACAAGACAGCACTTCACTTTTGCCTGACCCTACAGGGAAGAGCAAGTTTCTACCCCTTCCTCTCATCTCCTGATGAGTTGAGTGCAAACAACTTTTGCACTTTGAACTAAGTTTGTAGCAACTGAAAAAAAACTGAGGAGAAAGGGGGGAAAGCAAGGATAGATAAAATGGGACATTTTAAAAGCAGCTGAAAAGATGGATGGCAGAGGATTAATCATGACTTTCCCTGCCAAATCAGGACTATTGGGAGGTATGACCCTCTCTCACTAAAAGTCTCTTGCTCTGTTTCCTTCTACTAAGCTAAGCACTGGAAAGTCCTTTGGAGGATGTCCTCTGAAGGCCACCGGTCTTCCTCCTGCAAAACAAGGTGGTCACCTCTGTTCCACTGAGATTTCATAGTAGTGTGAACAAATAATATAGCTCCCTCTTTTAACAAAGGCAGCTCTGTAATCAGAGCAGTGTCAATGAGAAGGGAGAGTACTGATAAGCTTGGAAACTCTCCCTCTCCCAGGTTTGTCTTCTCATCCAGCCTAGGAACCTAGTCCACTGGGTTGTGTATGTGCCTTCAAGTCCTCTGTTGACTTATGGTGACCCCATGAATTTCATAGGGTTTCCTTAGACAAGGAATACTTAGATGTGGTTTTGCCAGTTCCTTCCTCTGAAATATAGCCAACAGCACATGGTATTCATTGGTGGTCTCCCATCCAAGTACTAACCAGAGCTGACCCTGCTTAGCTTCCAAGATCAGACAGGATCAGATGCCTTTCAGGTTTGCTGAAGTACAAAAAAAATATTTAGGACGAACAAAAAACCTGGGGAAATGCGATTATTGGGAATAGAAAACTAGGGGTTGGAAGGGAGGAACCATGGATTGGAGTATCCAGGAAAAGGGAGTGGATGGGTGGTTGTCAGGAATGCTGCAAACATTTTGTGTTAAGTCTCTTACAAAACAGTAAGGTACTTCTCTGCAACAGTAAGCTTCTTTGCACAATTTAGCTTCTCATTGAATGAACATTATTGTTGTGGATTGTTCTTCAAGTCACCTTTTTGTTACATCTCCTGGGGTCCAGTTAACTATCTCTTTCGAGCAGATATGGTCAAAAAGGGGCACTAAAATCAGTTGCTATGGTCAGGGATCACAAGGCAAAGTGAAATCCTTTTTGATGAGCCAGGAGTGAAGCCTGAGGGAAGCATGCAGCTGTGGAAAGGACTTCCTTTTTCATGATTTTCCTTGATTGGGGAGATAACAGAGAGTAGCCATTCCTACCTCAATTTGGAAAAAAGGAGAAGAGGAGGATCTGGTGGGCACTTTGACCTCTCCTGATTATTGACATGACCCTTTATATAGATGTGTGGCCATATTTCCAAAAATGAAGAACATTCTCCCTCCTCATCTTTGTAAACGGTGCCATCCTAACTTGCTAGTTAGTTATTCCACTTGAGCTGGTCTGTGGTGCTTTCCAACAGTGGGAGTGGGCTGAAACATAAAGGTCTGTATGGATATTGTACTATTTGGGCCTTTGAGTTCTTCCAGAGGTTTTTGGAACAGAAGAGAACTTTCCTCTCTGTGCTTGTTGCTATGACTACATGTTACCTGGTTTTTCTAGATTTCCTGGAACCAAACTATAAAGTTCCTTTGTAGAACTGCGGTTGGCATTGTCTGTTCCTTATACAGCAATCTGTATTTAATGAAACTACTTTGACCCTGCCAAGTGTGTGTGTGGGGGATCAATTTGTGAGATGAAGAGTGGCAGAGTATTTTTCCATCTGTCCCAATAATGTTTGGAATACCTTACTCTTCCCCATCTTCCTGACACCAAAGAAACACATTATTATATAGTCCAAGTTACATTGATTTGCAATTGATTTATTTCAAAACACAGTATTATGTGCTCATAGTTTGTTTAAAATACTGTATACTGCTCCCAAATACAAGCGTATAGAAAGGTGCTGATATATTCTTTGCATCTTTTGCAACAATGAAAAATAATACATATATTGTGGGTGTAACCCCCTTCATTAAAATCAGTGGGAGTTTGCCATCAACTTCAATGAAGCATGGATTGTATTAGGTGTTATTACAGTGCCTTTCTGTTCTAGAAATGCATTAGCATTTTCTTATTCAATTATGATGGGCAGGAAGCAGCTATTTAGACTGCAAAATATTAGAAAGATAAGATGGATCAGTTTCTGTACAGTTGTCCCTTCATATTCTCTGGGGTTTGGTTCCAGGATCCCCCCGTGGATACCAAAATCTGTGAATACTCAAGTCCCATGGAATGGCACAGCAAAATGATGTCCCTTATATAAGATGGCAAAATCAAGGTTTGCTTTTTTATTATTATTTTTTAAAGAATATTTTCAAGCCGTGAATACTTGGATACCAAATCCGTGGATACGGAGGGACAACTGTATAAGGGGAATCCATGAGGGGGTGGAGTTTACTACCTCTTTCATCTCCCTTGATTTTTGGTCAATGTTTATGAAAGTGGCACAAGTCATAAAAGTTTCCCCAGGTCAGACATTTGCAAAATTTCAGAAGAGCAGATACAAGGGCTAAGAAGCTATGATACCTAAGATGCTATTTAAGGCAAAGTTTTTAAAATAGTGAACCATGGCATCAGGAAGAAGAAAGCACTGTCAAACTCTACTGAACAGAACAATCATACATACTGTACATACACATAGATCCCTTAAATACATATCACCTATTCCCCCCCACTCCGAAAAAGAATATGGACCCCTGTGTCATCAATTCCACACATGCATGCACACAAACACACACACACTCATAAAACTAGAGTTGTAATTTTAAAAACCACCTGGAGAGTTTTAGTTTACCAAAGAGATTAATAAAAAGGAACATAATAGAAGTTTCTAGCATTATGAACAGTATGGTGAGAGTGAAGAAAGGATTTTTTCTCATTTGTTTCTCATGATGTTTAGAATTCAGGGTTACCTGGACTTTATTACCAGTAGGATCAAGGCAAATATTAAAAATGTATATTTTTTTTACATTTCATTGTGAAAGCATCTGGGATCTAGGAGATCTGGATTCTTGCCCCCACTGAACCATGAAACACCTTAGAGGTGTTTCACTTGGGGGTCAGTCACTCTTTCTCAGACTGACCTACCTCATAGGGTTGTTTTCAGAATAAAGTGTTGAGGAAGAGCACCAGATATATTGTTTTGATCTCATTGCAGGAAGGTAGATATAAATGTAACTAATACCAGGCTCCCATTGACTCAATGGGTCCAGGCTAGCTGACACAAGCAATATGATTTAGGCCTCAGTAGCACGAAATTATAAATACTATAAATATTTTGCTTTGCTTTGCTTTGTTCTTATAGGATTAACCATATTTCACTATGACAGGTTTATTAAAAGGTATTGGACATAGCACTTAAGAAGATAATGGAATCATAGAGAATCGTAGAGTTGGAAGGGACCAACTAGCCCAAATTACTGCTATGCAGGAATCCACAGGTAATTTACTCCTGAGAAGTAGGCATCTAATTTTTATTTAAACACTCCCAAAGAAAGAGAGTCCACTACCCTATGA
This sequence comes from Gambelia wislizenii, assembly GCA_030847615.1. NCBI lineage: Eukaryota > Metazoa > Chordata > Lepidosauria > Squamata > Crotaphytidae > Gambelia > Gambelia wislizenii. The sequence continues at coordinate 288,216,268 of JAUMIR010000003.1, forward strand.
GGAAGACCATTCTGTTGTTGAATTACCAACAGGAAACTCTTCCTATTGTTTTGGTGGAATCCTTTTTCTTGTAAGATTTGCATCCAATGGTTCATATCCTAGTCTTTAGAGCAGAAAAAAGCAAGCTTGCTCATTAACATGACATTTCTTCAAGTATTTAAAGATAGCTATCATGTCACCTTTCAGTCTTCTAGTCTTCAAGCCAAACATACCACCTCCCAAAAGTGTTCTGCAGAGCACTTGTGTTACCTGGCCTTACACCCCCTCCCTATAAAATGTCATAATTTGGCAATATTGAGATACTTCATGTGATCTAAGTAGACCAGCGTGGGCCAGAAGTGGGGGCAGGTGGAGGTCACCAGGACCTAAACAAAGGTGTTGTGGAAAACTACCAACAGACACTCCCAAGATAGGATTAAGCAAAGCCCCCCAATAAACAAAACCATTATTGAGGTATGTGCCATCTTGGAAACATTGGCAATGAGTCCCATCTTGGAAACATTGGCAATGAGTCATCTATCACAAACAAATAACGACCAGCACCCCATTATCCCCAGAAAGCATCTCCTCATACCTTTTCCTATCCCACAATGCAAGGTTGTCATAAACCCATCAACTCTAATTTCTCAGCCATTAATGATAATTAGAGAAGTCATGGTTTCCTTTGTTTAATGGTGGGAAAGCCATCTAAGCATTGTTTTACACTCAAACACCCCTTCAGGATATGAAATTGAGTATAAATATTAATACCCAGACAATGGCCAAGTGTGCATAGTGCTACTGACACCATCACTCTGCCAGATTGCTGTGTCACACTCAGCTCTAAGTCTGAGTCTTCTCCGCTACCCGAAATTCTGGTCTTCGGGACTGGTAAATATCACCCATACTTCCTCAGTCTTTTAACCTAGACTCTTTGTTAGCCTGGTGTGGTTCTTGTGAGTGCACATGTGCTTCCAATAAAAACTATTTTACCATTTTATTTAATTTTAACTCAGAGTCTCTGTAGTTAGTACCAGTATATATAGGTGCAAAGGTTATGCAAGTTATCTGACCTCTTGCAGCTATTTATTTGAACTAATAACAATTCCCCCAATTAAAATATCGTAATTTTGGTGCTACAAGTGGGCCCCCAACAGACACTTCTCATTCTGTCATGGATTGGCCCCTGTTGCCCAGCAACAGTGCAGAGCTGACAAGAGACAGACAAACAAGCTTGCAATTCTGGGAGGCAGTCAAATGGAAACCAACTTACAGTTCTGAGACACATGCCAGTCTGTGAAAAGGTGCAGTCCAAAATCAGTCTGATAATCCAGGAATCCAGCAAGCAACAAGTTCAGAAGGTCCGAGGTCCAAGAATCCGAGCAGGCAAGAAAACAGAGGGTCAGGACGAAAAACAGCGAGGTAGGGCCAAGGAAACACATAGGTTGTTTCTGGTAGTGGACTATTGTCCTCTGCCTTCCTTTTCAAGGCAAAAACCAGCTGATTCTCATTTCTGGCTGAATGAGCTCCTGGTGTGCTTGTGTTTGCCTGTCTTCCTGTTGGCCACTGTTCCCCAGGAGACACTGACTCCTGGCCCGTGACACATTCAGGTAACACTTGTTTCCAGATCTTTTATTATCTTGGTCACCCTTCTGTGGACATGTTCCATTTTATCAATAGCCTTCTTGAACGCTTTGGTGGGAGATCTGGTTCCCACTGAAGCAAGATAGGTATTGTCATAGGAGATTATCAGACGCACTAAAATGGCTTTATAATAACTCCAGGAGATCGCTAAAGGGCTCCCTTTTCAGATGACATCATTCCTCACTCGTAATGTACCCATTCTGCTGCTGTTCTGCCCTTTTTATTAATGGGAGAATCAGTCAATACATGCCCTGTTCTATTCCTGTAACAGATTTGACAGCGACTGAAAAGGTGCCCCATTTCACTGGCGAGATCCCAGCGTCAATGGGAGGTCCCTGTCAGAACACTTCCTGGTGAGATCGGGACATCAAGGTAAGTGACACACTTTTTTAAAACTTCCCTGGTTTACTTGGAAGTTTTAAAGTGTGTGTTCTGTGCTTGGTATAACTTTTTCTCTTTTATTTTTCTTTTAAACTTTGAATTTCCCACGCTCACGTCTTCTCATAAGAACGGGCATTATTTCACTCCAGGAAGTGAACGAAGCTCTGTTAGAGCTCCATTCACTCCTGGACTGCCGTGTGGATGCTACTAAGGTAGGTCTGGAAAGCTTGGTTATTGTGGTGGGTCAGGGATGAGAGAGAGGCAGGAGAGGAGATTGTGAGACAGGAACTTTTTTTTTGTTCCTGTCTGATAATCTCCAGAGTCAAAGACGCTGAGGGGCTGGGCACAAACAACAGGAAGGTCAAAACTTTCTGCTTCTTGTGAGTTCCAAAGGAGAAGAGTGTTGCTAGTCCTTAGTAGAGTGGACTCATTGACATACCAAGCTCCCATTGACTCAGTGGGCCCAGTCTAGCTAACACAAGCAATACGATTTAGGCCAAGGGTGGGAATAATCAGCCTCTTAAATTGTTGTTGGAATGCAAATCCAAGCATCCCTAGCCAGTACAACAAATGGACTAATGAAAGTTACATTCCAACAACAAGTGGAGGGCCACATGATTCCCATCTCTATTTTAGGCAATGGGCTGCTGCTAGAAAAGAATGCTGAATTAGATAGTTTGACCCACCAAATTGTTGCTTATATTCTTAGTGTACTAAGATTTCCTTGGCAGGTGGTTAGACTAACAAGACATTAATAAGAAAACTTAATCTTGGATCTGAATCAGTAGTTAATTAAGTAGATTGATTCCTCTAGCCAGGAACACAGCCATCAGCTAGACAATCACAGTTTTCTCTTTGCTGACTGGAAGTATTTAGCATTTGAGAAGCACAAATTTCTAGAGGAAGAGCTTAATGACCACAGAAAGGATGCTAATTGGATGTTGAGTGTACATTTTTCCTGCGGTTAGTGATTTCTCTTGTCAATCTTACCTGAATTAGGTGGATCAAAACAAGACAAGGTTCATAGCAAGTAGACAGTCACATTCTTATAATTGTCTGGTATGCTATGATTCTAGTATACAGGCTTACTCACTGAGAGCTAGTATAATTAAAGTGGCTGAGCAATTCAGCAAAGAATCAAGAATGCCCTCTCAAATCTCAACATATTCAGCAAGCCATTTCTCTCAGGCTGCCAGCTGCAGTATATAGATAATACTATGGAGATTTTCACACAGGGGAAATAACCCCCACGGAGATTGGGAAAGAAACGGGACTGTTCCGGTTCCAGCGCTCCGTTTCGAACACCTCCTTCCTTCTCCTGATGTCCTGTCGTCCTCCCTTGGTCCTGCTTCCATTTTCCTCCTGGTATTTTTTACTAATGAAAGTTCTTCGTTAGTAAAAAATTGCGAATATAGCGGGAGAGAAATGGAAGCAGGACGGAGGGAGGACAACGGGAGATCGGGAGAAGGAAGGGGGCATGTGAAACAGAGCGTTGGAACTGGAACAGCCCCGTTTTTCTCCCGATCTCCATGGGGTTTATTTCCCCCGTGTGAAACTCTCCTATATAGGAATACTATATTATATTTACCCACCATCTTGCCCCTCCTAGGTTGCATTGGATGAGAACCTCCCACCTCCCCTAGATAACCAGGATGCTATTGGATGGAGATGATGAGAGTTATAATCCAAAGAAGGAATTAGACTGGGAAAAGCTACAGATACAGTCAGAAACCCGTATCTACAGGAGTTCAGTTCCTGGACTTGCCATGGATACTGGAAACCACGAATAACAGCAAACCCAATTAAAATAAAGGACTTTTGGTAAAAACATACCATAGAGTTGTGCTGGAGAACCTAGAAGATGCCTAGAGAGGACACCTCTCTAGGCATTTTCCAGTGCAACTCTATGGTATGTGTTCCTATTTTGTGAAACTGCAGATATTGGTTCCATGGATATGGGGGTCCAACTGTACTTCATAAAGTATAAAGATTACAACTACATATGCATATATTTGCTAAAGAGCTATATAAATTCTTGGTCACTAGAGCTAGGATATCTTCTCATTGTCCACCAGTGAAGATGGCTCTGAATTGGCCTGAATGTCTTCAGGTGGCTTTCGGGGTGGGGGTAGAAATTTGGGTCCAATCAACAATGTAAATCTATTATTCTGTTCTACCTTAGGCATTAATATGAGACTAGGTAAAAGGAATGACTTTAGTCATTAGGGATGCTTGAGGAATTTGACATTTGATCTTATCTACTGCACACCTCTCAGATGAATGTTCCCATGAGAATGGGTCCTGCTATGGGAGAAAGGCGGCATATAAATTGCATGAATAAAGTAAAATAAATTAGTTTACAGATTTCCTAAATGTACTGATGCAGTAATTAACTAAAAAGGAAAAAAAAAAAACCTTACAAGTATGTATGGAATGGTATTTTTGAAAGAAAATATGTGCAAAAATGTGTCATTTGAGAGAGAAATTCCATTTAGAAATACATTTTTAAATGTACAAGTTTGCCTGTATTTAAAAAACAAAAAACAAAACACAGATACTTGCAGAAATGGATGAGAATAGATGAGTGAACAAATGTGGAAGGAATCCAGGACAGAAATGGGGAAATTTGTCCATCTCTGTTGGTCACAGAGACTTATAGGGTTAAATAGGACTAACTGGAAATTTTATGTACGGTATATGTTATGTATGTATACACACAAATACCTGATAATGGTGTGATAATTAACTAACAGAGACCCCGCATGGTATAATGGTTTGAACACTGGACTATGACTATGGAGACCAGGGTTCAAATCCCTGCTCTGCCATGAAAACCCACTGGGTTACCTTATACAAGTCACACTCTCCCAGCCTCAGAGGAATTCAAAGGCACCCCCGCCCCCACTGAACAAATGTTACAAGAAAAACCCATGATAAATTCACCGTAGGGTCTCCGTAGTTGGAAGTGACTTAAAGGCACACAACAACAAGGAATCAAAATAACAAATAATAGTCTGTGTGTGCTTAGCATTTCTCTGCTAAGATTGTTTAATCTGAATATATTGTAGCCTGGTTACTACAATTTTTCATATTTGAAACTACAATGTTTCATATTATTCCATGGAGTTTTCGGTCTTGCCTGTGCGAGAATTTCACTATCCCTCCACCACATACCTGTCTTTCAGGGGACTTGTAACTGACATACATGGTTGTCCTCCCTCTTTTCATTTTCATAACCACCTCCATGGTAGGTTGAGCTGAAAAATAATGAAGAAAGTCATATTGCAACGATGTTCATTGCCCAATGAAGATTCAAAACTGGGAGTCCCTAGCCTGGGGTCAACTCTTTGACCGCAGTACCGCATTGGCTCTCAGCTTATGTGGTTGTTATCTCTCTCTCTCTCTCTCTCTCTCTCTCTCTCTGGCTTTTCTTCGCAAACAAAGATTCAGGAAGGACTCATCCTGCGCTTTCTGCAAGCGCGCTGATGAATAAAAAGGCCAATCCGAGATAAACAAGTCTGGTTGCAGAAAGCACAGCAGAAGGTTTCCTTGGGTGATGTTTCCGGGTTGTGATTTTTTCTGCGTTGTCATTTCTCTTCAAGACTTGTTCGGCGTGAGTTCTCAAAAAAGGCTGCAGCATTATGGATAGTGCGTCTCCATGCCTCCCGATGTGAGGACAGGGCGGACCATTGTTGGTGATCAATTTGGCTGAGCCTGAGATGTTGTTTCAGGGAGTCCTTGTATCGTTTTTTTTGGAGCGCCCTTCTTACACTGACCCGTGGCGAGTTCACCGTAGAATACTATTTTGGGGAGACGATGGTCCTCCATCCTAGAAACGTGCCCTGCCCAGCGCAGCTGTGTTCTCCATATCATGGCCTCAATGCTGGTGATCCCTGCTTGCTCAAGGACAGCAACATTTGTCACATAGTCCAGTGTATATTTAGGATTGTGTGTATACAGCGCTGATGAAAGCGTTCGAGGAGTCGTAGATGGTGGTTGTTATATATTATTGCAGTAAATCTGAATTCCTATTCCAAAATTAAGTGGAGGGGAAAGACTTGCATTTATGTTTCAGAAAAGGAGAAAAAAAAGTTGTCCAATCACATTCAAATCCCACTTATTGTTCTTCTTTCTGATCCAACTGTCAAGTGTCACGTTAGCAGCTGGCAACTCACTGGATATGGGCTAATAGGTGGTAGATAGAAAAAGCCATCAGATCTTATCTTGCATGTTTTTGCAAATTTAGTTACTAGTAAAGAGCAGGCACAGGTGTGACCATTAGTATGGGAATTGTATGTTGCAGAAGATAAGGATTAGCCTGGGAATAAGGAGCAATTTTTAAAAAAGACTAAGAGAAGGAAGCAAAACATTTTGTTTTACTTGTTGGCAACATGAGATGGCTTGATTCTTATAGTGTAAATAAGGTTCAGAGCTCATGACAAGTCTGTACTTGCAACAAATTCGGTTGTTATGGAAAAATTATCAGAGAGCTTTCTAGCATGCATCTTGGAGAGACATAAGAAGGGCAAAGATGGAACATCTTCCATGATTTTACACAATTTAGAAAACATACTGACATCTACTGGCATCTCCACTGCGATCTATCAGTAGGTCTTCACTGCTTCGTTTATCTGGATTCCACTTGTGTCATACGAAAGCTCAGCACAGGTTAATATCAATACAATTAAATGTGATGGACCATCCTCACTGCTAAATGAACAGATGTTCATTAATGTGAATGAACTTTCCCTTGCATTCCTTCTCCCTGTATCACTGTATGACAACCACCCTCACCCACCCACCCCGCCGCTGAAACTACTCTGGATGGTCACTTCCAACCCTCTGGAGCAGTCTTTGCAAGGTTCAAGAAGACAGGCATGGAGGGGAAACAGTCCTTATTCCACTTATCCCTCCTCCACCACTTCTGTTGGCAAGAGGGACCAGCTGGAGCTCATTCAGTTTAAACACTTTCTTCAAAATGTTTGTAGTATGCAGGTATAGCTTAATATAGAGCTAAGTAGAAGTCCGTTTATTTCCATAGCTTTAAGCGTACCTGTCTCTGCTGGTTTCTTTTTTTCTTTTTCTTTCTTTCATTTTCAGTCTGTGTGTTTATTCTCCCTGGTGCAACTTCATTCAGTCTGCTTTCCTTTGGGATCTGAGTTGTATTCTGTGAATTATGCTTCCTCATTTCCTTTAAAGCAATAATACGTGTTAGCAAGAGCAAGATGAGGAGGAATTGTATAGCTTTCCTGCTTAGCATGACCACTGTCCATTTTAATTCTACAGTCATGTAAAAACAGTCTATTGTATGTCAAGAAAGCATTAAACAAAAGCTTACAGAATCATACAAATAATGTTGAATTTTGAATTCTTTATTGTTGTAAATTATAGTTAAGCAAAATCATTTTTTTATTTTGTCTCTCAAGAAGGGCAGTACTATTGCCTCAGTAAACAAGATGGATGCAGTCGCAGGATCAAGGATAGCATAAGATACTGTTAGTGCCCCTAATAAGTCCTACCCTCGGGAATCCCAAAAATTGGCTTATTAATACTTTGGCATATTAATATAATCATCCATAGGGGAGAACAGTAAATCCCAGGGACTTGCTATAAGGATCCCAAAGGCACATGCTAAGCCATGTATCGCCCAAAAGGAAGGAGTATTGACAAATTCCAAACTGAAGGGAACATAATGAGATCAAGAGGACATTTCCTGCACACACCCTAGTGACAGACAATTGATCCCATAACTGGTGGTTGGAGTAATCCTTTGTCTGAAGGTATCATTCACTCTTCCCTTAGTCTCCAGACCCAGCCATCAAGGAGGCAGCTCTAAATCACCAGAACATTTAGAGTAGTTGCAACACATTAGCATTTTCAGAAAACCATTGTTCAATCTTTGGAGATACCTGAAACCCATTGTTTCAGCACATGAAATCCCATCACCTGAGGGCATGTTTTTGGGTATAACTACTGAACCCAAATCATGCTTCATTGCACACAGATTCCATTCCTGGGGATACTACGCCCCTCTGTGTAGGCAGGGTGCACAGAGTCTCTTCCTGGGGACACAACGTCTCTCTGTGTTAGCCATTCTTGCTTCATCCATCTCCGTTGCCAGTCTGTTTTGAAATTTCAGACTATGAGACAGGTGTAGTATTTCCCAGAAAAACTCCCTATCTATCCCTCTGTCAACCTCTCTTCTTTCATTCCTAGTGGTCTTTTGTGAATACTTTATTGTATGAATGTGTGTATGATTGGTGCTATTATTTTTAAGTCCTTAATAAATATCATTGTTAACTTTTCATCTTGCGTTCATGTATATGTCAGTTCAGAGTTAGTAGGGGTAAAAATGGGCATAAAGATCCCTCTCTGTTGCAAGGGGGCTCTTGCATTGCTAAGTTGAATTGCTGCTAATTTCTCCAACATATTAGAAACTCAATATTTGCAGGGGAATTCCATGAGCGATTTGGGTAACAATACTGTCATCAGCCAGTAGCAGGTAAAAACAACAGCAGCAGCACAACAATGGCTAAAAAAACAAACAAATATTGCAACACTAACAGAGGCTCCCACAGTATTCCTGGCAACTCTCCCATCCTATCATGCTATGTAGTAATAACATCTCCAAAAGAGTCATGTACCACACAAGATAATGTCTAAATGAGCCCAGGAATCCTATCAATCCAGGACTTACCCACCACATACAATGTGCAACCAGGCAGCCAGAAAGAGATGACAGAACCTCTGCCAGCAGTCGAGAGGTTTGCACAAGGAACAGAAGGAGGGGTACACAACCAGTGGTCCATGAGTTTCATCTGCATGTTCTACAAGAGCTGGGATGTCACCTGTCCATAGGCACCCTGACCCATCCTGGAACCCAACTGGACAAGAGAAGACTAAGGACTTTATTATACCAGGCAAATATGGCATCATAAGGACATCTCTGATTCCGAAAGGGCACACATACCAGACAAAGATGCCCTTTGTGATCATGTTGGCCAAGCCGTCAATTGATCTCCCATAGCGATTTGTTGTTGGCATTGCCAGTGTTTGAATCCTTGCACCATTGTACTCACGAGAATACAATGTCAATGGGCAAACACCTCTGGGTGAGATTGCGACAGCCAGATAGGGGACGCTTTTTTTAATGACCCAAGTACTTGGGACTTTAAAAGTGTGTTTCTGTGCTTTCCTGTACTTTTTATGTGTTTATTTTGCTCCTATTTTTGAATTTCCCATGCTAGTGTCTTCTCGTGAAAATTGGTGAGATCTTGAACCAGGAAGTGAATGGAGCTCCGTTCACCCTCTGTTATTGCCTGGGCTGTCTGTGAACACTGCTAAGGGTAGGTCTGATCAAGGGAGTTCTTTTGCCAGCATAAACATGTTTTAAAATATGCAGGCAAAAGAACATTAATGGGGGGGGGGATCTGATAAAGTCCCAAGAGAAGGTATAATAGCCATCTTCAAATATCTTAAAGGTTTTCATAAGAAACATGGAGCAAATTTGGTTTTGTTTTGTTGTTGTTGTTGTTGTTTTGCTGCTCAAGAGCATAGAGCATGAATGAATTCAAAAGGAGTTTCTGATTAAACATTAGGAAGCACTTCCAGATGATAAAGAACTATCAGAAAGAGCTTCCCTCCGGGGGTGTGGGCTGCCTTGGAAGGTAGTGGACTCTCCTTCATGAGTGGCTTTTAATCAGAAGTTGGACAATGATCTATCAGCGATGCTTTAGCAGTAAATTCCTGCATCATAGGAAAATAGACTAGACAACACTTCTGGAGATCTACAATCTTGTGTTTCTTAAATTATAGTTGTAAAGGAATTACACTGGCTACCACGCACTTCCAATCTGAATTCAAGATGCTGGCGATGACATTCAAAACCATAAAAAGCCTGGGACACTGAAATTAATTGAGTGACTGTTCCTGTATAGATCTGCTTGAGCAGTATGTTGCTGGAGGGGTCCTTCTCTGTCTCCCACCTGTAGGAGCAATTCATTGAAGGAAGATGTGCGAGAGGGCTTTCTTTGTTGTAGCACCCCAATTGGGGATCATCTTTCTCTTGGAGGCTTGCTTGGCACTAGCATTGGTTTCATTCCTGTGCCAGTTTAAAACCTGATTTTTTATTAAAGCCTTTAGGATCTGTTCCCCCACCCCCCACAAAAAAATGTACATGGTTTTAAACAATTTTTTAAAAAACTCTATTACTTGAAATATTGGATATATATATTTTAATAAATACAACTGATAAATCAAATATGATTATATGATCCTTCCACAATGGAATCCCCCCTAGCTGCTAGTTTAATTTTTAATTAAATTCAAAACACAACAATAGAAGTCATAGTCAGTACCCAGTCAATTAAACTCCTTTCAATAGCATGTCACCTCCATCCGCATTGATTTGATGGTCTGGATACTTACATAGGTCTCTTTCACAGTACACAAATATAGCATATTGATACCAGTTTAACTGCCATGGCTGCATTCCACAAAATCATGAGATTTTGGCGAGGCACTAGAGTGTTCTGGCACAGAATTCTATATACCTCACTAAACTATAAATCCCAAGATTCCTTAGGATGGAAGCATGGCAGTTTAAGTAGCATCATCATAGTGCTATGATTGTGTAGTGTATGAGAGGAGAGAATGCTCTGTTGACTCTAATGGGAATATTTCAGCTTCCAAATATAAGATTACAGGCACAGCATTATCTTCTTGCCAAGTCTGGAAACAGCTTCTGAGTGAGCACACAATTTCTGTTTTCAGTATAAAAAAGAATGGAAAAATAATCTTGTTTCACCTTTAGGAGAAACCAATTTATTTCACTATAAACTTTGGTGGGCTACATTTGAACTTGAAATTTGTATCTAAACAAGTGGATTATAGCCTATGAAAGCTTATGCTGAAATAAATCGGATAGTCTGAAAGAAGCCGCTTTTCGTTTTTACACAAGGTTCCTGTTAACTTCTAACTCCGCCCACACCAGGTCTTAGCAGGGCAGCGAATCCACTTTGGATTTTAGTCCATACTTTAAAGGAGTTATCCAAGGGGCTGAATCTTCACCACCAAATGGCCTAAATAACTTGGATAGCTTCTTCAAAGTTCTAACTAAAACCCAAAGTAGATCTTTCAGGCTCCACTGCTGCCAGTGTCCCAGCTGTGTGGAATGTTTCTAGCATACACCCATTCTACTAAATCTTCTGTCTTGGACTACTGGTGTTCTGTTGGTGTACATCTATCATTATGCTATTGCAGATTTTTATTCTTTCTTTCTGTGACTGAGCAGCAACACAAAGAGGTTTAGAACACTCCTATCTTACCCAGCAGGCATATCTTGGGAATAGTACTGCTCTATGAATCAAGTACCTCCTCAGCCTCATTGTTTTTGCCAGTAGCAGCTTGGCTTTGGCAGCATTTTAACTGTATCCATCTGTCTTTTTGCAAGCACTTACAAAAAATCTCTTTCTCTCACTTGCTTGCTCCTGTTGTGTGTAAACTTTTTCTGCTACCAGGAGCAAGTGTCTGGTATTTCGCTGGACATGTGAAAATAAAATTAGGATTAAAACCAGAATGTAATGACTGGTGGTTCACATTCATAATCACAACACTTCAAAAGGCAAAGATCACTTCAGACTCAAAATGGATGATTTCTGCCTCTTTGTTTTATGCAGTTCCTCAGAAGTTAGTTACACTGCATTCATTTTCACTCTGAATACTGTAAACTATGGAATCCTTGTTGTTGCAAATCATCCTGTTAGGACAAGTTCAATAAATTAGAATTAAAGGGCAGCATTTGCTATATTTTTCAAAAGTGCCTCAAAGATTGCAATCTATACAACACTTGTTTGGAAGTAAACCCCACTAAACTCAGTGTGACTACTTCCAGATAACTATTTATAGCAGAGTTTCTCAATCAGGGTTCCCTGGAACCCTAAGGTTCCCCAAGAGGTTGCTAGGGGTTCCCCAACAGGTTGTGATTATGGGGGAAAGCAATAGAAGTATATAGAATAATATTTATGCAGGGGTTCCCTGAGACCTGAAAATTATTTCAAGGCTTCCTCCAGGATAAAAAGGTTGAGAAAGGCTAATTTATAGGATTAGGCTGTGCATCTACGATGTGCCATTTGAGATATTATTCACATAGGAAAGAAAGGAGATGAGAGCTGACTCTATAGTTTTGGCAAGGAAGGACACAATCCATTTGATTTTTTTCTCTTGGCAGAATTGTTTCCATCACTGGAATGGGAGAGGGTAGGCAATTCTCTTATCCTCTGGCAGATCCACACATGCAGTGAAAATGTTGTAGGACCCTCTTGAGTAGATTACTGGGATGTGTGTGAGGGGCTTTAGCAAGGAGAGGAAGAGAAAGCTCCATCGCTCTGCTGCAGTTGATATGATGTTTTTATATTCACAATATTGTTCAGAGAGCATTGTTGAAAAACAGCCAATAAATATGCTAAGTAAATAAATAAAAAGATACATTCTAGTAAATAAAAAGTAACTTGTAAAAACAGTCATGGCTCTAAAACAAATCAAACATTATGCCCAAAATCATGTGGAAAGTAGAAAGTCAGTAGGTACACTGTAGCAAATTTGCCTGAAGACCGTCACAGCTGGAGATAATGCAAGCAACTAAGAATAGTCTTGATAACAGAAGCTCCCTTGTTTTTTCTGTGTTATGATTTGTGTTGATACCTTGTTGCCTCTACTTTTCATTGTAAGCTGTTTTGTAAAAACAAATTTATAAATAAATTAAAGGCAAAGCAGAACCTATACCTTCCATTTTCACTAGCTGATCTGGAAGGTAAGTAGTTTGTAACCCCATATGATGATCAGCTAGGGTTTGTGCAAATCAAGACACTCCATCTCTGTACCCTGCCCTGCCCCAAATATTTTGTTGGAGCAAAAGTTCATTCCTAACAACCAGACTGGTAAACTTACTTGCTGGACCACAACTCTCAGAATCCCACAGCCAGCATGGTCAGTGCTGCTTGGTGGATTCTGGGGCTTGTGCTTCAAAACTGTAACTTTTCCACTCCTCGCTAACAAGTTACCTAAACATATGGCAGCTCTTGATGCCCAGTGGGAGTACATGTACAGGGATGGGGATGGGGAGGCAGGATCTACAACAGGAGTAGAAATCCAGAGGTTGTTGGACTGCAATTCCCAGTATTCCCTACCATTGACTTTGCTGACTGGGTCTAAGGGAAGTTGTAGTCCAACAACATTTGGAGGGCCACACCATTTCCCTTCCCTGATCTAGAAGATCATGGGTAGCCATCCTTCAGCAGCATAAGTGCCAGAAGAGCCACTAACAATGAGAGTCCGTGACAACTGCAGACAAGAGCAGAAGGCCCTGTGAGCCTGCCTTATACTAAAGCACAGAGTCAGGCTTGCAGTCCTTCCTGGAAGATAGTGTGATGTAGGGTTCAGAATGCTGGACCAGATTGTGGAAACTCATGTTCCAGTCTCTATGCAGCTCCCTGAGCGACCTTGGGCCCATTGCTATCACTCAGCCTAACTAAGCTTGAGGAATTACTACAGGGATAAAAATGAGGAGGACCAGGTATACAACCTTGAGCTCCTTGGAAGAAACTGAAATATAATGTAAAAATCAATCAATATTGTCCACTCCCTTTTCTAAGTACTATAGGCAGAAGTGAGGGCATGTGTGTGTGTGATTACTGCATATGTGCCATAGTTGCACAATAAAATGTCACTATCTAGCACTTTTAGTCTTGCCATGTGGCATATACTACACACTCACACAAATACACAACCAAAACAGACAGCCACGCTGCTATGTCCTAGGCTTAGAAACAACAAATACTGGGAAAATCATGTCTGGCAGTCCGGAGCAGTTATAGGTTGAGGAGAGGTGCATAACCATGGGCCCATTCACTCTACTCAATCACAGTGCTATTATTCCACTTCATCTACCATTCTTCCATCCTATGGAATCCTGGGTTTTGGTGACTTGAGGCTCATCTACACGAGCCCCCAAAAAAGATAACACCCCACAGTAAAGGCAAGCTGCAACAGCTGCAACTTGTCTTAATGGTCTTTTTGCCCCCAGTAGCCCCCATAAGCTTTGCATGCTAGATGACAGCTGGGGGTGGTGTTAAATGGGGAAGGAAGAAGAGGAGAGAGCTCACCTCCTTTCTCCTATCCCCTTGGGGGCTGTGGCAGTGGTGGAGGGTGAAAAGGGAAGGAAGAAGAAGAGGAGACAGCTTGCCTCCCTTCTCCCATCCCCATGGCTGCTGGCGCTTGCCCTGTCAGCAAGGCCCGCCCCCACACTTGTCCAACCAATCAGGGTCACGTTTTCTGTTTTACAAGACAGTGATTCCTATCAAATTGCTGTCCTAATGAAGGAGTGGCTGCACCCCCTCACTGCTTTTTTTTTTAAATGGGAAAAGCTGTAAAGGCTTTTCTCCTGAGTTTTCTTTTTTAACTTTTTTTGCTCCTCTCCTTCACAATATGCTGACATATTGCGGGATCCCATTTAGACAGGTTGTATTCCCTGCAATTTCCATGAGGGTTATTTTGACCGCTTAGACAGCCCCTTTGTTAGAGACACCAGAGGAGCTGCTCTCTGGCAGAGGATTAGAAATGCCTCTCCCTAAACTGCCAATTTCAAGATTCCATTGGATGGAACCATGGCAGTTAAAGTTGAATCATAGCACTATAATTCTGTATTGTGAATGGACTCCATGTCTCGAACATTATGATGTCATGAAGAACAAAGTCAAGGAAATAGCAAGACACATTGTATATCTTATAGCCTACATATGAGAGGGTGAGTTCACAAGGGTATAAATCAATTGTCTGCAATGACTCCTCTGCTGTTGGGAGCTACATAGCTGTCTGACCTTGAGAGTCAGTGGCTAATTGCTTGGTATCTGGTATTTAAGCCTGTACATGAGACATTGGCTCTCCTCTGCTCCTGTTTGGCTTGTTGTTGTGCAAAGGACAACGGTCTCTTCTTATCATTCACCTGTTGTGGCTAAAGAGGGAGCTCGCCATCTAGAGAGTCTGGCTGATGTTGTCATACCTCACCCTCTGGAGTCTGAAGATTCAGATGAAGAAGAGGAGGCAGGAATCTGCAGGTCCTGAAGCTGGTGGTCTCTCTGAGTCAGAGGAGCCAGGGATTTGAGGCAGAGGGGAGTCCTGCTACCCAGCAGGAGGTTGCAGACATTGAAGACCCATTGCCATCATTTCTCCAGCGATGAAGAGACAAAGAGAGGTTGTGTTGTTCCCAGCAGTTGTTAAGTAAGAGACACTGACCTGATTTGGCACCTGGTGTCTTGAAACAGCTGCCCATAAATCTCTCAGCCACTCCCTGGCAGCTTTGTTGCTTTCAACACTTCTTCTTAGTGACTAGCAGTACTTTTCCACATTTGTGTTTTCCTGACCTTGGACTGGCTATGATTTATGACTGTTTTGTTTCTTGCTGGCTTTGTTTATCTGGACTACTGACTTGCTGAATGCCTTCGGAACTGATTGATGACCACTCTATTGCTTCTTCCTTCATCCTTCTGGATACCCTGTGACTGACCTGGACTGAATTAACTCCTCAACAACTCTTACACTCCAACCACTTGGTTTCTGGGTAACTTGATGACTGGAGCATGGGACAGATATTGCCTGTGTCTGCTCTTGTTTGTTCAGGTTCTGGAGCAGGGCTGACTTCTGGAACTGTCTGCTTTTCTTGGTCTGACTCCTCTGTGTGGGATTCCTCAGATTCCACAGGGCAAGTTATGGCATGCTAGACCATACAGAGCTTCAGAGCATGCTGGGCACATATGAGACACTTACATGGCAGCTGAGAAAATATTTATTTATGTATTTACTCTTTATGTTTATGACCCAAATTTTTCATCCCAACTAAAGCAGGCCCACTGAATCATCTGCTGAGTGGTAAGTCAACACTATCACATTTGTAGCGGATGACTTCTATCTCAGTGGGTGGCGAATTCTCTTCAGGTTTTGGATAGACTTACAAGGTGTTATTCAAGGTGCTGAACCTATATAATGGATAGGATTCAGCACTTTGGACAACTCCTTTAAAGTGTAGGCTAAGTCCTGGAGTTGATTCACTGTGCCACTGATGTGGGAGCCACCAGCTGTCACTTTCCATGATCCATCCCAGTTGATCAATCCCATTAACCAAACTGATGTACTAAATTTGGGCCTGGCCATTGGGATTTTGGCCTGGATGGGAGGAGTATGGACCTCCAGATGTTGCTGGACTGTAGCTCCCAGCATTCCTCACTTTGAGCTATACTAGCTAGGGTTACTGTGACTAGAATCTAAGGGTATCAGGTGCACCACATTTGCCCATTCCCGATTTAGGACAATTTTCCCTTTCCTCCAAACAGATTTAGGTCAATATCTCCCTTTTCTTCCAAATAGCTCAGGGTGAAGCACATGCATCTTCCCTGCATTTATCCCTACAACCTGGAACTCTTACACACTACACAGTTATAGCACTATGATTCCAATGTAATGGTCATAGGGGCATCCTATGGAATACTAGGTGTTGTCATTTGGAGAGGCACTAGAGCTATCTGGCTGAGAATTCTAAATACCCCTTCCTAAACTGGATTTCATAAAATACTCCTGTGGCCAGTAAAGTGGAATTCTCTCTCTCTCTGGCTTCTCTTTGCAAACGAAGATTCAGGAAGGACTCATCCCGCGCTTACTGCAAGCGCGCTGATGACTAAAAAGGCCAATCCGAGATAGACAAGTCTGGTTGCAGAAAGCACAGCAGAAGGTTTCCTTGGGTAATGTTTCCGGGTTGTAATTTTTTCTGCGTTGTCATTTCTCTTCAAGACTTGTTCGGTGTGAGTTCTCAAATAAGGCTGCAGCATTGTGGATAGTGTGTCTCCATGCCTCCTGATGTGAGGCCAGGGCGGACCATTGTTGGTGATCAATTTGGCCGAGCCTGAGGTGTTGTTTCAGGGAGCTTTTTTGGAGTGCCCCTCTTACGCTGACCCGTGGCAAGTTCACCGTAGAATACTATTTTGGGGAGGCAATGCTCCTGCATCCTAGAAACATGCCCTGCCCAGCGCAGCTGTGTTCTCAATATCATGGTCTCAATGCTGGTGAGCCCTGCTTCCTCAAGGACAGCAACATTCGTCACATAGTCAGTCCAGTGTATATTTAGGATTGTGCGCAAGCAGAGCTGATGGAAGCGTTCGAGGAGTCGCAAGTGGTAGCGATAGGTGACCCATGTTTCAGACCCATAAAGGAGAATAGACAGTACAATGGCTCTATACACACCTTTTTGTGTGTTTTGCCTCAGGTGTTTATTACTCCAGACTCTTTTGTAAAGTCTTCCAAATGCGCTATATGCCTTTCCTAATCTGTGATTGATCTCTTTGTCAATCTTGGCATCTGAGGAGATGATGCTTCCCAGGTAGGTGAACTGCTGAACGGGCTTAAGCACAGAGTTGCCGACAGCAATGTGGGGATGGTGGTGTTCGTCCTGTGGTGCAGGCTGGTAAAGAACTTCCATTTTCTTCAGGTTGACTTCCAGCCCAAACAGCTCTGCAGCTCTTGCGAAGCAGAATGTTAGGCGCTGCAGAGCTGCTTCTGTGTGGGCAACAAGGTCAGCAGCATCAGCGAAGAGCAGCTCACGGACTAGATAGTTTAGAGTCTTAGTGCAAGCCCTCAGACGGCTTAAGTTAAACAAGCTACCATCAGTACGGTAACGTATATAGATGCCGTCGTCTTCTTTGAGCTCTGCCGTAGCCCTTTGGAGCATCATGCTGAAGAAGATTGTAAATAAAGTTGGCACAAGAACACAACCTTGCTTCACTCCATTAGTTATTAGAAAGGGCTCTGAAAGAGAGTCGCCATATCTGACTTGACTGCGCAGGCCCTCATGTAGCAAGATAATCATTTTAAGGAATTTGGGGGGACATCCTAGTCTTTCCAGGATCTGCCACAGACTTTTCCTACTCATGGTGTCAAAGGCTTTGGTGAGGTCAACAAACGTTACATAGAGACCCTTGTTCTGCTCTCTACATTTCTCTTGCAGTTGTCTAAGGGCAAATACCATATCTGTAGTACTCCTATTGGCTCTGAAGCCACATTGGCTTTCAGGAAGAAGTTCTTCTGCAATGGCAGGAACTAATCTGTTCAGGAGTATCCTTGCAAGGATTTTTCCAGCAATAGAGAGCAGTGTTATGCCTCGATAGTTTGAGTAATCGGATTTTGCTCCTTTTTTCTTGTACAGGGTGATGATGACTGCATCTTGGAGATCTGATGGCAGTTCCCCCTTTTCCCAGCAATTCACAAGGAGTTCGTGGAATTTATCATGGAGTACATGACCTCCGTGTTTCCAAACTTCAGGTGGGATTCCATCAATCCCAGATGCCTTGCTGTTTTTCAACTGCTGTATGGCCTTAAGGGTGTCTTCCAAAGTGGGAGCTATGTCCAATTCATTTTTCATCGGTTTTTGTATCATATGTTGGATAGCTGAGCCTTGGACTACTCGGTTGGCACTAAAGAGACTTTGAAAGTGTTCAGCCCATCGATTCAGGATGAATGCTTTATCAGTAATTAATGTTTGACCATCTGTACTGTATAAGGAGCTTTGGACCTGCTAAGTAGGTCCAAACACTGCCTTAAGAGTTTCATAAAATCCTCTAGAATCCTCCAGATCTGCACAGCATTGTGTCTTTTCTGCTATATTGATCCACCACTTGTTCTGCATGTCTCGGAGTTTTTATTGAAGTTTACTACATGTGAGACAGAAAGCTGGTTTTCTTACATGGCAAGTTGGCTAGGCAAGGTATGCCTGGTGAGCAGTTCTCTTCTTTGCCAACAGCTCCTGGATCTCTTGGTGGTTTTCATCAAACCAGTCTTGATTTTTCTTGTGGGAGAACCCAAGGGATTCTTCCGCAGACTGGAGGATACTGTTTTTGATATGTTGCCAAAGCACTGTAGGAGAAGGATCTATAGGATGGTCTTTAAGTGTTGTTTGCAGGTTTGCCTGGAAGTTGTCTCTCATGGTAGCTTGTTGAAGATTGTTGACTTGGAGTCTTTTCTTTAACATGCCACCCCTCTTAGGTTTGAACTTAAGATGAAGATTTAGTTTACATCTGACAAGGCAATGATCTGTCTGCCATTCTGCACTGGGCATCACTCGAGTATGGCGGACATTGTGAATGTTTCTCTGGCGGACTAGAACATAGTCAATGAGGTGCCAATGTTTGGATCGGGGATGCATCCAGGTTGTCTTCAAGCTGTCTTTCTGCAGAAAGATAGTGTTTGTAATAGTCAGCTGTTGTTCTGCACAGGACTCTAGCAAGAGGCGTCGGTTAACATTGCAATTTCCAACACCATGCTTGCCTAAGACACCTTTCCAGGCTTCAGAGTTCTTTCCTATTCTGGCATTGAAGTCACCAAGGATAATAATTTTATCTTCTACAGGGACTTTTTGTATGAGGTGGCATAGGTCTGCGTAGAATTTTTCTTTCTCTACAGGGTCGGCTTGCATAGTTGGGGCATATATACTAAAGAGAACAACATGTGGGAGGTGTAAGGAAATAATGCGATCAGAGTGTCCTGTTGGCAATGTTTCGAATTTGGAGGCAATGGAGTTTTTAATCATGAAGCCAACTCCTGAAAGATGTTTTTCGGTTTTGAGTTTGCCAGACCAGTAAAGTGTGTAGGTGGCGCCGTGTTCTTTAAGGCTGCCTTCCTCATGGAGACGAACTTCACTAAGAGCAGCAATGTCAATATTAAGTCATGATAGTTCATGGGCTATTAGAGCACAACGACACTCAGGCCGTCTACTATTTTCAGAGTCTCACATGGTTCTGATGTTCCAGCATGCAAGTGTCAGTTTATTTACACCTTTGGAGGCCGGTGTGTGCCTTTGTTTCTTTGCCTTGGTTTGACCGCATCAGAAGATTTTCGTTGGCCGCGACTAGCCAACCAGGTGGTTGGGGATGAGCTTTCGTTACGCCACCTTTTCTAGGCCCCTCTCCATATGGAGCAAGCAGTGCTCTCCTTAAAAAAGGCTGCTTGGTCGTTCAGGATGCTGCCGAACAAGACTGTTGTCTCCCGGGTCAGCCTCAAGCGACCAAAGTCCTGAACTGCCTGCATGCAGGGTTGGGTCTGCGGCTTCTAGTGCATCTTTACACCTGCCGTTTCATCCCTTGCTTATTGCTACAGGGCTTTTTATTTTTTTGAACTGGATTTGTCCTTCGAGCCTGTGCAATGGATTTGTCTGGTGGAGCTCAGCGTGCAGAGAACTGGCCTCACCCTTTAAACCAAAGGTTCATCTGCTGGCCTTGTAAGCATGGACGGTAGCAGTGAGGTCCTCGGGCCATAGGTTTGATTAGAGTTTCCTTCTCTTAGATGGTTGACCTTACAGGGCTGGACAAGCACCATCTGCCTGGGTTTGGGATTAGAATTTTCCTTCGCCTAGGACAGTTGCCATAAGGCTAGAGAGCCCATCCTGCCCTTTGACGCTCTTTGTCAGACCCTTCGGTTTTGACCTGTCTGGCATGGGAGACCCTACCGGTGGCTATGGTGCCACCGCCAGCATAGCTCAAAACATCATTAGGGTACGCAAGCCTCTCTCCCATGACAAGGGGGCGTCAATGGAGAGGAAAGTGGAATTATATCATTGTGTTTTGTAGTGTCTAAGGGCTCCTGGTGAGCTACATTAGGCTGAGAGCTGGTGAATGATCTGTTGGAAAAATCCAGCATTCTCCCCCCCAACACTTATTTGTTATTAGAGCAAATGAATAACAATTAGGATAGGGTCTCCTGCATGCCTTTCTCTCATCCTATCTTTAATGAGCATGACTGTAAATAGTTCACAACCAAACTACAAGATCATGGGACCTAGGTTATTTGCCTTCTGGTCTTTGATATTTTATTACTCTTTCTTTTTACCTTGGATGCTGAAGCTGCTCTCTCCATCTTGCTTTTCAAGAATGCCTTCCTTCTGGTTAGTGAAAATGAACCTCTTTATTATCCAAAACCTATTCACTAGCTTAGTTAGGATGTAGGCTACATGTATATATGTAGATTCAAAGCCATTAGTAAAGCTTAAGTTTTTCTTTCAACCAGAAGTTGCCTGCCTCTTTGTTCTTGCGGTTGGTCAAAGCACTGTACCTTTGAGTTACGCTTCCAGCTCTGCTTTGCTATAATAAAGTTAATTCCTGACAGTTTTAACTTTTAAGAAGTTTCCCAAAAAAGGGCTAACACCCTGGGACCTCAAATTTTACTGCATGATCCAAGCACAATCAGTGACCTTCATGACCAATAGGGGAACTGAACTGAGTTTTAGTCTGACACCAATTACTACATAATTCTGCATCAATCATTATTTTAAAATGAGTGATCACATCTTGCCCTTTAGTGAACCTCTCTGCAAAGTTTTATGATGACTTAATTCAAATGCATGTGTAGAGAACTCAATTAGGAGACAGCAAACAGAAGGGTTAATTGGAAATATTTAAACCTCAAGATGATGTTCCAGAAATTCAGAACACTGTTTCCTCTTCTATATCTAATCCCATGCACACACAGATAAGGAATGGTCCCCAATGGTAGAGTGAGGTGGCTGCCTCAGGCAGCAGGTCAGAGGGGGCAGAGACATGATGCAGCAAAGAAATGTTGGATAACACAACTGTATGTACCACACAGTCCAAGTCGTGTCCCTTCAGCTAGCCTCCTGCCCCTAGGTGTGTTGGAGGATATTGTTCTTTCATCACTGTTGACTGAACTGTCAATCTGGTCAGCTGAATGGAGAAACACAGTCTGATAATTTGCCTCAGGCAGTAAAATGTCTTAGGCTGATGCACTGGCAACCATTTCTATAAGCTGTGCAAAAGAAAAAAAACATGGAAACAGATATGAACAGAAGGAACATTTTATCTCTCACCTTTCCTTCAAGGTGTATTTATTGTTGTTGTGTGCCTTCAAGTAATTTCTGACTTATGGCTGCCCAAAACTGGGTGTTTTTTTTTGGGGGGGGGAAGGTTTGTTTAGAGGGTGTTTGCTTTGCCTCCTTCTGAAGCTGAGAGAGCGTGACTTGCCATTCGGTTTCCATGGGTGAGTGGGGAGTCAAACCCTCCTTGCTCAAACCACTATACCCCACTGGCTCTCCAAGGCATATTATCTTGAAGGAAATGGCACCTACTGCTGTAAAGGCCTCTGAAGGTATAGAACAGGCAACATACAGGTACGGTCAGAGAACTGGAGCACTGCACACACACACACAAAATAGTAATGAAGAATAGTTGAAACATTTGAGCTTTCCTCAGGAAAAAAAGCTTAGATAATTCTTTTTTCAAAAAGCAAACTACAACAACAGTAAAACCCATATTTGTTGAAGTCTCTAAAATCTACCTTGATTTGTTCCTGTATTGGGTTAGCATTTGGAGAACAAGTCTTTTGAGAAAAGTTTAACACAGACCTGGCTTTTCTTGAGCAAGCCAGTTCTCCAGGCAGATCAAAATAAGGCACAGAGGAAATTAGGCACAGAAGATGTACCTCTCTCCATCCTTTTATAAAAAGAAAAGGAACAAAAGGCGTGGGAAGGGGGAGGGTCTTTTTAAAGATGTGCCAACACACTTCCTGTAAGAGTAGGCATCTTTGGCAGTTTCCTGGAGGAGACATTTGGCCTGTTTTACATGCATCTGGGTAAACAGTGGACAATTTTGCACAGATCGAAGTCAGCCTGAGGCTGGTCAATGGCAACAGGGATTCATCCGATCTGTCAAGTGTTGTGTGTAGACAGCCGGCGGGCATTTTAGACATAGGAGATTTTCAGACTACACTGTTATAGCGTTACTATTCCACTTTAACTGCTCTGGCTTCCTCCTGTGGAATTCTGGGGTTTGTAGTTTGGTGAGGCCTAAGAGCTCCATGGCTGAGAGTTGTAAATGCCCTTCCCTAAACTGCAAATCCCAGGATTCAAGAGGAGGCAGCCACAGCAAATAAAGTGGAATAATAACACTATAACAGTGTTGTCTGAGAATCTCTGTAGTCTCATAGAATCACGGAGTTGGAAGAGACCTCAAAGGGCCATCCAGCCCAACCCCCTGCTATGCAGGAAGACACAATCAAAGCATTCCCGACAGATGGCCATCCAGCCTTGTTCTTCTACTCCCAAGGGATGTAACGGATCAAACCACTTCTCTTCTCTCTCTCCTTCTCCTCCTCCCCTCCTTTTCTTGATCTATTTCTCTCTCTCCCTCACACACACATACAAAATAATGATGATGATGATGATATGTCCCCTTGTTATCTCCACAAGCAGCAGAGGCAGGAGGGACCCGCCAGCTAGGAGGAAGGTGAACCCAAAGACACCGCAGAGCCGCGGCGGCTACCCGCCACGACAAGGAACAAGAAAACCACGGGGGAAGGCGAAGGTCCGCGTCCCACAGACGTCGGTGGAGGCTCCCTCCGCCCTCGGGCCTGGCCTCTCCTTCCCCGCCTTATCCTGGGGGGCTGAAAGGGGAGGGGAGAGGAGGCGAGGCTGCAGTTGCGCGGCCCTTCCGCTAGGGGTCTCTGCGGAGGAGGGCTGGCCCGCTCGCTCGCCGCCGCTGCTCTGGGTGGGCTGAGGGGATTATCACTTGACTCCTCCTCACCACCGCCGCCGCCTCCTCCTCCGCCTCGGAGTCCGGCTGGTGCCGCCGCCGCCGCCGCCCCGTTTCATTCCCCAGCAGCGCCGAGGCGGCGACGCGAAGCCAAGCGGCCGGGGTGGATCTTGTTTTTCTCCCCCTTCCCGGCTGGAACCCGCGCCAAGAGCTCCTTCGCCGCCGCCGCCTTCCTCCTCCCGACCGCGATGCTGCTGCCGCATTTCGCTCTCGGGCTGCTCGTGGCCTCCTGGACGGCCGCCGCCGCTTTGGAGGTAACGAAGGGGGCGAGATGGGAAAAGGGGGCTTTGTTCGCCGAGAGCCCCAGCCTTGTGATGAAGGGGTGTCTGCTGGGCTCCCCCCCTCGCCCGCTTCTGCCTGGAACAATGGGCTTCTTCCCCAAGTGCGGGGTGGGGTGGGGTGAGGTGGGGCGGGCGAAGCCCCCTTTTTGCCGAGGGGGCGCTGGGCTGGAGCGCCTTCCGGCTGGCCGCGCGTAATGGGGGGGGGCAGCCGCGTGTTTTGGAGAGGGGGGTCGGGAGGAAGGGGAATTTAGGGGGCAGGCAGGCTTGGGGGTGGGGGCGACGGTGGGGAAGGGCGAGGCCCCCTTTCCTCCCTCCGTCCCTCTCCCCGCCTTTCTTCCTCCCTTCCGGAGGGGCGCCAACTTGGCGACGGGGCTGCTCGGCGCGGGCGGGGGTGGCTTTTGTTGCCTCGGCGGCGTCTGCTGTGTGGTGGCCGGGGGTGGGTTTGGGGGTCTTGCGCTCCGACGGGGGCCGATGGCGACCCGCGGGAACGCCCTCCCGCCGCTTTCTCCCCTGCCCCGCTTGGCCCGTGGGGTTGCCTTGGGCCGCCGCCGCCTCCTCCGCACCTGAGTGCGGGAAACCAACGAGAAACGGGGAGGGCGAGGCGTTCGTTGGGTCGTTCCGCCAGCCAGCCATGGTCGCGTTCCCACAGCCCTGCGTTATTTCAGCCCTAATAGGATATTAGCTGGGCCTAATCCACACGCCTCACACCATCCAGTTTGAAACGGGATTATTTGCCTTGGCTCTTTCCTATGGAAGAATCCTCATGGGCTTTATAGTTTCACAGGGTCTTCCGCCTTCTCTGGCAAAAAAAGTCCTGGTGCCTCACCAAACTACACATCCCAAGGTTCCATAGGAAGGAGCCGTGGGAAATAATTCCGTTTCAGACGGAATTATTGGTGTGGTGTGGATGAGAGAGAGAAGGGCGAACTAAGTTCTGGGCGCCAGGTGCCTCCCGTGGCAACTGAACCAGAGTCCCGCTCCGGGCGTTGCGGTTCTTGCGGGATAATAGCCGCCTCCTCCGCGCCCTCTCTCTCTCTTCCCCGTCTCAGTCGGCTGAGGGGGCCCCCGTGCTTTCTTAAAAGGACATTTAAAGCTCCCCCCCCCAGGTGCCCATGCAGTGGTCAGTATATGGGAGCTGCGGTGGCCCTTCCTCGGCTTCTGAAGGGACCCCTTCGGTCTCTCCTCTTGGCGTGGGTGCTGTACTTGGTGGGTGCCCGAGGGAGGGAATACAGCACCGTAGTCGGTGGGGTCTGGGCGGAGAATGGAGCCCTCCTCGCCGGAGGACATCTCCCCCTTCCCGGGCCTCTTTCAGCGGCCCCCGGTGCCCCCCAGAAATGAAGGTGTTGGGGTGGCCCTGCCGGAGGGGGGGAGGCGAGGGATTGGAGCGCAGATTAAGAGCGAGAAGATGGCGCCTCTGCAGTGCAGTAAGGAGAGGCGGTAATGAGAGCTGCAGCCGGGGAGAAAACCGCCCTTCCCGCCGCTAGGTGTTGGAACCGCTCTCCCTTTCCCCATTCATTGCAGCGCCCAGCGGGAAGCCAGTGCCCTGGGGTCGGGAACGGGGGGGAGCGATTTCAACCGGGCAAGGGAAAGAAGCGACTTCTACTACGGCGCGGGGTGGCTGGAGGCTCCGGAGAGCCCCCTCCTTTTCTGCCCCACCCTCGCCCACCTCCTGCTTCACCCTGGCGGGGTGCTTGGGGGGGGGGTCTGGCCCCCCGCTTCCCTGTGATTGCAGGAAAGGCTCAGGGGCTTTGGAAGATCTCTGCATCGCCTGGGCGCCCGGGAAGCAGCAGCAGCAGCAGCAGCAGCTCCTTTCTTCCCCTGGGGAATTGTGCTCAAGTCTTGTGTCCCCCACCCTTTTTCTTTTCTTTTGCGAAAAAGAGGGGCAGGGCAGTGTCATGCAATCGGCCACACCTCCATGGGAAGGGGGTGGCTGGAAGTACGTAGGAAGGATTGGGATTTGATTGCATTTGCTCGCTCCCTGGGAATAACGTAGGAATCCGGTGGATTTGTGAGTTGCCAGGGCAGGAGTATATAGAACGAGTTCTGCTCAGCTCTGATCTAAATTGCACTGTTGCTCTTTTGCAGGGGGGGAGAGAGAGAGAGAGACTCTGACTCTCTCCGTTATTTTTATTTATTTACATGTTTTGCAAACGTCGCTTTAAGGCAGTCCTCTTTCTTCTTCACCCATTTTGCATGGCTGCCCTCCCAAATGTCTACTCAGAAGTAAGGCACATTGCATTCGTGGGCTTTACTCCCCATCAAGCAGGTGAAAGATTGCAACCTGAGATTCTGTTTCTATTCTATATACATTTGCTTTAGAATGATTCCTAGGGAGTGAAATTAATGTGAACCAAGTTACCATGCGTAGGATGGGGCTGTTAGAAGCCTGACTAGTAAGGTATGGGTGGAAAAAATCTAAACAAAATGAAATCTGCAAAAGAGCAGGCTAGCTAGGCAAAATCCAGTACCTCCCTTTTTTTAAAAAAACAAACACACACCAAGTATTGCAGCCTCATGTGTCACATTTTAAGTAGAAATGCCTCCTAGCACATTCTGAAACTGTAAGACAGAATAATTTGCCTGTCTTTTCCTGTAGCTCTGGAATCTTAATACATGAGGACTATAGCAGTCATTGAAAGTAATTTGTCCAAACCTGCTCCAGAGTCTGCACTGAGCCAGATCTAATGCCTTAGCTTTATTTTATTAGGCTCAGAGGTATTGACTGGCCCAAGGTCATCTAGTGAGGTTGGATGGCTTATATGAACCTGGGTCTCTGTCTTAGTCCAGTGCTGTATCCATCCTAACACCACAGTGGAATACTACTCAAATTCCATATGATAATAATACTAAGAAAAAAAATCCTATAGCTATATACAGGTCACATATCCGCAAAACCAATATCCGTGGTTTCAGATACCTGCGGCTGAAAAAGATAGGGACACATACTACGTACTAATAGAGTCGTGCTGGAAAACACCTAGAGAGGTATCCTTGCCAGGAATCACTAGATCCTCCAACCCAACTCTATGTTTGTACCAGAAGTCCTTTATTTTAACAGGGTTGTTATTATCTGTGGTTTCATTTATAAACAGTAATTCGGGAATGTATCCCCTGCAGATGGGGGCAGGGGTGACCTGTAAATGATACTGTACGGTTATTATGCTAAAGAAGGGCACACATTTTTCAGGATCTCCCTTTCTTTTCACCACAAAGTTGTTACAAAAAAGAAGGCTTTGTGAGGGGGAACAGTGACAACCTGACTTGATGTTGTAGTCATGGCACCCTGAGATTGAATGAGGGCGGTGGCAGGTTTGCAGACATCCAAATGAAGTACTAGCAAGTGATGTGGTAATTTTAGATTTCATCTGGCATAACCCCTAGGAATGCTGGAAGTGAAAAGGGCAGAAAAGATTGATAGCCTGTTTTGGAAAATAATTTTGGTCGGAGCTTGCCAATAGGGTTTTCCAGTGGGAATTTTGTTGGGGCACTATGCTAGTGTAAAAATTACACAAAGTGTATTTTCTCAGAGGTTGTGTAAATGTGGTCCCTAATACAGCCAGTTATTCCACGAGCACACCCACAGCCTTATCTTTCACACATTTGACTTGGTGAATGGGCAACTATTTGATCATAACACAAGTGAGGCTCAGAGCCTTAGTATGTCTGGGCAGTTGGTGTCTCTTGGTGTCCCATAACTGTGGGAACTGGAATAACTAGGTTAGCATACTTTACACTATGCTGAAAGTATATAGGATCTTGGTCTGGGAATTATAGCTCACCTGAAAGTAACTTCTTCTAGCTCTAGTGTTGGTAACAGCTGTGACATGTATAAAGTATTTTAGATCTTCAAAGTGCATTGAATGCATGATTTCAGTAACCTTTACAACTGCCATAAAATAGGCCTATGTTGTTGGTGCCATATTGCAGGTGTGGAAGGCTAAAAGAATTAAAGGTTTGCCTGAGTTTATGGCTCAGGGTGAGGTCTTTCTGGCTCACAGACCACACTTAAAGCCAACACCACACCAGCTGTTGTGTTTGAAGGGTTCACTGAGCTCCGAAATTATATGCTCATTAAAGATACTCATTTTAGAAATGTTTGTGAGACCGGGTTTTCATTTATGTGCCAGTGTGGTAGCTTCATGTGTACATAACTGATTAATTCAAGTGCCAAGAGAGCTCTCCCATCCCATCTCTGGCTCTTTTGGCCTTGAGCAGCCTTCCCCCAAATCTCTTGTCATTTCAATTAAGGGTAGGTAACTGCAGCCCTCCAGGTGTCCTTCACCTATAATTTTCATAAATCCCAACCAGCATAGCCAATAGTGAGGGATGGTGGGAGAGGCAGTCAAAAACATATAGTGTCTCAGTTGCCCAACCTTACTCTACATGTCTTGGAATGCAGCTGTCACCATTGCTGACTATTTGTTCTGTTGACTAGGGCTGATGGGAGTTGTAGTTCTGTGCATCTAGAGAACACACTGTTGTGGGCTAGTTGGCTTTGAACATAAGCCCATCTGGTGCGGCATCTTGTTTTGCACAATGGCCAGTCAAACATACCTGGGAAGAAAAGCAAGAAGGTAATAGTCTTGCTCAATTGTTGTTTCTCAGCTACTGGAAATCACTAGCTCTATGGCACGCAACCTTTAATCCACCAGATGTTTTGGACATTTGTTCCCAGAAGCCCCAGCAAGGATGGCTAGTGGTTTATTAGAAGTCTGAAACATCTGGATGGCCAGAGTGTGAAAACCACTGCATTGCATACATTGTCTGAACATTGTTCAGTATAATCATCTTAGCTGCCTTTAGACCTATGGTCCATTTTGCATTACAGTTGTCCCTTAACATTCGCGAATTTGACATTCGCGGTTTCGGTTATTCGCGGTTTTGGGAGGGCCCCCCCGGGGCCCCCCCAAAACCGCGACACGGGGCCTCCAGAGGCCCCGTGAAAGACATAGAGGGAGCGGGGAGGCCCAGGGAGGCGTCCACGGGGCCCCCGGAGGCCCTCCGGAGGCCCCATGAAGGCCTGGGGAGGGGTGGGGAGGCGATCCTGGGGCCTCCGGAGACGCTCCGGAGGCCCCAGGAAGGCTTGGGGACGGGGTGGGGAGGGCTGGGGAGGCGATCCTGGGGCCTCCGGAGACGCTCCGGAGGCCCCAGGAAGGCCTGGGGACGGGGTGGGGAGGGCTGGGGAGGCGATCCTGGGGCCTCCGGAGACGCTCCGGAGGCCCCAGGAAGGCCTGGGGACGCGGTGGGGAGGGCTGGGGAGGCGATCCTGGGGCCTCCGGAGACGCTCCGGAGGCCCCAGGAAGGCCTGGGGACGCGGTGGGGAGGGCTGGGGACGCGATCCTGGGGCCTCCGGAGCATTTCCGGAGGCCCCAGAAAGGCCTGGGGACGGGGTGGGGAGGGCTGGGGAGGCGATACTGGAGCCTCCGGAGACGCTCCGGAGGCCCCAGGAAGGCCTGGGGAAGCGGTGGGGAGGGCTGGGGAGGCGATCCTGGGGCCTCCGGAGCGTCTCCGGAGGCCCCAGGAAGGCTTGGGGACGGGGTGGGGAGGGCTGGGGAGGCGATCCTGGGGCCTCCGGAGACGCTCCGGAGGCCCCAGGAAGGCTTGGGGACGGGGTGGGGAGGGCTGGGGAGGCGATCCTGGGGCCTCCGGAGACGCTCCGGAGGCCCCAGGAAGGCCTGGGGACGCGGTGGGGAGGGCTGGGGAGGCGATCCTGGGGCCTCCGGAGCATCTCCGGAGGCCCCAGAAAGGCCTGGGGACGGGGTGGGGAGGGCTGGGGAGGCGATCCTGGGGCCTCCGGAGCGTCTCCGGAGGCCCCAGGAAGGCCTGGGGACGGGCTGGGGAGGCGATCCTGGGGCCTCCGGAGACGCTCCGGAGGCCCCAGGAAGGCCTGGGGACACGGTGGGGAGGGCTGGGGAGGCGATCCTGGGGCCTCCGGAGCATCTCCAGAGGCCCCAGAAAGGCCTGGGGACGCGGTGGGGAGGGCTGGGGAGGCGATCCTGGGGCCT
This sequence comes from Gambelia wislizenii, assembly GCA_030847615.1. NCBI lineage: Eukaryota > Metazoa > Chordata > Lepidosauria > Squamata > Crotaphytidae > Gambelia > Gambelia wislizenii. Next base: position 288,246,193 of record JAUMIR010000003.1, read on the forward strand.
CCGGAGCATCTCCGGAGGCCCCAGAAAGGCCTGGGGACGGGGTGGGGAGGGTTGGGGAGGCGATCCTGGGGCCTCCGGAGACGCTCCGGAGGCCCCAGGAAGGCCTGGGGACGCGGTGGGGAGGGCTGGGGAGGCGATCCTGGGGCCTCCGGAGACGCTCCGGAGGCCCCAGAAAGGCCTGGGGACGGGGTGGGGAGGGTTGGGGAGGCGATCCTGGGGCCTCCGGAGACGCTCCGGAGGCCCCAGGAAGGCCTGGGGACGGGGTGGGGAGGGCTGGGGAGGCGATCCTGGGGCCTCCGGAGACGCTCCGGAGGCCCCAGGAAGGCCTGGGGACGGGGTGGGGAGGGCTGGGGAGGCGATCCTGGGGCCTCCGGAGCGTCTCCGGAGGCCCCAGGAAGGCTTGGGGACGGGGTGGGGAGGGCTGGGGAGGCGATCCTGGGGCCTCCGGAGACGCTCCGGAGGCCCCAGGAAGGCCTGGGGACGCGGTGGGGAGGACTGGGGAGGCGATCCTGGGGCCTCCGGAGCGTCTCCGGAGGCCCCAGGAAGGCTTGGGGACGGGGTGGGGAGGGCTGGGGAGGCGATCCTGGGGCCTCCGGAGACGCTCCGGAGGCCCCAGGAAGGCCTGGGGACGCGGTGGGGAGGACTGGGGAGGCGATCCTGGGGCCTCCGGAGCGTCTCCGGAGGCCCCAGGAAGGCCTGGGGACGGGGTGGGGAGGGCTGGGGAGGCGATCCTGGGGCCTCCGGAGACGCTCCGGAGGCCCCAGGAAGGCCTGGGGAGGGCTGGGGAGGCGATCCTGGGGCCTCCGGAGACGCTCCGGAGGCCCCAGGAAGGCCTGGGGAGGGCGGGAGGAAGGGCCGGGGAGACCTCCGCGGGGCCTAGCAAGGCCCCGCAAAGGCCTGCGGAGGGAGGGAGGGAGGGCCGGGGAGGCCTCCGCGGGGCCTAGGAAGGCCCCGCGAAGGCCTGGGGAGGGAGGGGGGGTGTCGTTATTCGCGGTTTTTTCACATTCGCGGGGGTCCGCGGAACGGAACCCCCGCGAATGTGAAGGGACGACTGTAATTAATCCCCCCTTGGCCATTTCAGGTAAGTCTACAAAAACAACCAGCCCATGTCAAAATTTACTACTGTCATTTTCATGCATCTCTGGGTTATTCTTCTCTGGCCTCATAAAGGTCTGAATCTAATTGGAGTAGGCTTGTTTTTGTTGCAGTGTGCCTTCAAGTCATTTCCAATTTAAGGTGACCCTATTGGCAAGACATTCAGAGAGGATTTGTCTCTTAGGCTGAGAGAGTGTGACTTGCTCAAGGTCACCCACTGGGTTTCCATGGCTGAATGGGGATTCAAACCCTGGTCTCCAGCATCATAGTCCAGTGTTCAAACAACCATACTGCGCTAGTTGCTTGTTGGATCACTGGCATTTACCTATGTGTTGACTCACTAATCAGCAGTTAATTCAATGGCCTTGCTGTAGTTAGGGCTAACCAATAGCATTCAGGCCTATAATGTTTGTATAGTTTTACTGACCAGTCACTTAGGAAGTCATTTTTAACTTGCCCAAGATAAATATTTGCTTACAAGCTTGCTTCTTGTAAATAATATCTACTAGATATTCTAGACCTGGCTGGCAAAAACAAGTCCATAATAAGCCAACATTATTATTTAGGGAGGCAGTGTGACACAGTATTGTACTCCCCCCCCCCTCTGGCTTTTCTTTGCAAACAAAGATTCAGGAAGGACTCACCAGCGTGCTTCTGCAAGCGCGCTGATGACTAAAAAGGCCAATCTGAGATAAACATGTCTGGTTGCAGAAAACACAGCAGAAGGTCTCCTTGGGTGATGTTTCCTGGTTGTGATTCTTTCTGCGTTGTCGTTTCTCTTCAAGACTTTTTCGGCGTGAGTTCTCAAATAAGGCTGCAGCATTGTGGATAGTGCGTCTCCATGCCTCCCAATGTGAGGCCATGGCGGACCATCATTGGTGATCATTTGGCTGAGCCTGAGATGTTGCTTCAGGGAGTCCTTGTATCGTTTTTTTGGAGCGCCCCTCTTACGCTGACCCGTGGCGAGTTCACCGTAAAGTACTGTTTTTGGGAGGCGATGGTCCTCCATCCTAGAAATGTGCCCTGCCCAGTGCAGCTATGTTCTCCATATCATGGCCTCAATGCTGGTGATCCCTGCTTGCCCAAGGACAGCAACATTCGTCACATAGTCAGTCCAGTGTATATTTAGGGTTGTGCGTATACAGCGCTGATGACTATGACTCTGGAGACCAGGGTTCTAATCCCTGCTTAGCCATGAAAACCCACTGGGTGACCTTGGGGAAGTCACACAGTCTTAGTCTCACAAAACCCCACGATAGATTCACCTTAGAGTTGCCATAAGTCAGAATCTACTTGAAGGCACACAACAGGAATTTATTTAATCAGCTTGCGTGCCTAGCTACATCTTTAGAGTGAATCACTAATTGATATTGTTACTGGAGTTGTGGCAGTTGTTGGGGGTAGGAATTAAGACGCCTCCCAATTACCCTGTCTAGGAGTGATGTGAGTTGCAGTCAAACACATTCAGAGAGCACCAGGTTGGGGAAGGCAAGACTGCCCTACACCAAGATGCCCAAAATGGGGCTATTAAGGAGCAGGCGACAAGCGATATTGGCATTCTTAAGTACAGATTGTTATTATTGCAAACCTCCCCTACACTGCCCAGTTGAAGACAAGCATACTCAGAGGTTTACCACATTAGGATTGTTTGAAGTGATTGTCCCGCTTTAGAAGGCAACAGAAATACAGTTGTCCCTCCGTATCCACGGATTTGGTATTCACGAATTTAAGTATTCATGGCTTGAAAATATTCTTTAAAAAAATCCAAAAAAACAAAGCTTGATTTTGCTATCTTATTTTGCTATGCCATTGCATATAATGGGACTTGAGTGTTCACGGATTTGGGTATCCATTGGGGGTCATGGAACCAAACCCCAGCGAATATGAAGGGACAACTGTATTGCTTGATGGAAGCGCAGCCTATCACACGCTGCTCAAAATTATGTTCCTACAACTGTATGAAAATACTTCATCCCGCTTCCTACACACCACATTAATTATCCTGGAACGTCCAACAATAGAAAGCCAAAAGCAATGAACACACCCACTTGAGAGCACATGGTATATGGCTCTCAGAATCGTACCGTGTTTTTTGTTCTGTATTGCAAACAGAAATGGTTTTGCTGCACTATAAAAGTTTTTCACTGGTGCCAGCCATGAAGGAAAACATGCACTGTAACAACATAGTACCAACAATATAGTGGATTGAATGGGCACTGCGTCGTGCGATGGAACACCCCTTAAATAGTGGAACAAACGTTCATGTAGTAAACCTCTGAGTATTCATTAGAGGTCACAGAATATTGAGTGTCAGAAAAGAAAATGGGGAGAGGAAAGTGAGTTGGCTTGCTTGAGTCCCTGAGAGTTGATTGGCTGGCACCCTGCAAAAGAGCACTCCAGTTAGGGGGTTGATGTACATTCAACATATTTTTGCATCTCCCACAGGCTCTTTTTCTGTTGTACAAAATAAAATTACTCTATTGTACTGACATAATTTGCTGAGGCCTGGTCCTTGTTCTGAAGAATGTGAAATTCATTAGGGCTTAAATTGGTGTTGTATTGAACAAACAATGTCTGTAGTTACCATTTCTTTCTTCTGCTCTACAGTAATTTATTGTGGCTTTGAATAGATTCCTCTGCCCCCCCCCCATCCCAACTCTGTTGTCTGTTGCTGCAAATTGCCAGATTTCAGTGTTAACATAATTGGGCATAATTAAATTGTCTTTGTGAACCTCTTGATGAGCAAGCTTATTTTATTAAACAAAATATTAAGAAGTGAACATTTTAATTGCAGCTTTGACAAAAGATTTTATGATTTCTTTTGCGTGTTGAAGTAATTCCACAGCTAATGTTTATGAAGGAAGTTGTAACTCTGGAGTGTATTGAGAGGAACTATTGCAAAATAAATAAATAAATTTAAAAACTGAGACGCTTATTTAATTTAGTAGTGTCAGTTGTCTCAGTAGAGGTAAAGAATTCTGTAAACAGGAATACAGGAAAAACAACTCCTTAGGTATCCCCAAGAAACACCAGTGCAAGTAAGTTCTGCATTCCTTGTGAAAGCTGATCCTCCAAATGGTATCTGAGTTACTTGCTGAAAGAAGACCTTTTAAAATGACTTCTATTCATATTTGATGGGCCTTGTCTTCTGACTGGGCATTGTGCACTGAAGTAAGTGCATTAGATTGATTAAAATGACAGGGAGAAAAAGGCCTTGAATAGTCTGCTTGTGCTTCATATATACTGGCTAAACCAAAAATATGCATAAATTGTTTGAGATAACCACAGTGATTTGTTGGCTTCCAACTAAATTCGATCTTCTGTGCATATATTGTTATATATTCCATTACCTACCTGTAGTATGGGCCTTCAAGTCGTCAGTTGACTTATAGTGACCCATAAATTTCATAGGGTTTTCTTAGGCAAGGAATACTCAGAGGTGGTTTTGCCAGTTCCTTCCTCTGAAATACACCCTACAGCACCTATTTGTTGATGGACTCCCATCCATGTACTAACCAGGGCTGACCTTGCTTAGCTTCCACAGTGAGACAGAATCTGGTCTTTAGGGTATTTAGGACTCACTGGTAGAACTGTGCCTTTTACATTTTTGGTTACACACATGAAGAACATCAATTCTGTTCTCTCTGTATTAGTACCACTTATATGTTTGAACCTAAACCACTGGCTTTTGTGATCAGGGGGTTCTGAGAACTGTAGCCCTAAAAAGTAACCTTTCTGGCAAAGCAAGTCCACAGAAGTCGATATTATTTATTTGTTCAGTCTGTCTGTCCAGCTGTATCCAATGTTCTGGTTCAGTTTATCATTGTAAATGGTATTTGTTTGCTGATAGCATTTTGAGTGTTGGACTAGGACTCCCAAGAAATCAGAGTTCGAATCCCTGCTCAGCCATGGAAATCCACTGAGTGACCTTGGGCAAGTCACTCTCTTACCAGCCCGAAGAAGAAATTTTTGCCAAGAAGACCCTATTATAGGGTCATCCTAAGTCAAAGTTGACTTGAAGATACATAACAATAGAGTAGGGTTTGGTTTTGGTTATTGTGTTGAGTTTGTGGGGCCGGTTGTCATTTTGTGAATGGGTTGGTTAATGAGATGAAAAGCCAGAGTAACTCCTGCTAATCCAAGATGTAGATAATTAGAAGGTGCAGTGAGCTTTCAGCTTGTGTGCCTGCCTGCCCTTTCTTCCTCATGCAAGACGGGAATGCTTTCACTTTTTGAGTAGGAGTGGGAATTGCACAGTCTTCCAGAAGTTGTTGAACTGCAGCTGCCAGCAGCTCTTGCAGTTCCTCCAGTGGTGAGGAATGCTGGGTGTAGCAGTTCAGCAACATTTGTTGGATTACACAGTTTCTTGCTTTATATCAAATCACAGTTCCTACGTAGGTATGAATTTGGAGAATTGTGGTTTGTTCTAACCAATGTAAGTGAAAAACCAGGCTCAAACCTGGGCTTGATGTCCTTGTTTATGAACCTGGAGCTTAGTGAAGTTTTAAACCTTTACCTCCCCAGACATTCCACTGTCCCAAGCACTGGTATACTTTAGGTTTTGAGGGCCTAGTTTGGTGTTTTATTTTTTTATTTTTTATTTTATTTTTTTGACAGAATCTTGTTTTTGCTAGCCATGGTTCAGGGAATTAGTACAGTTGCTTCCTCTAGCCCATCAGCTGCATATTGAGATGCCCCTTATTTAGAAGCACAAGCTAAGTTTGGAAGTTCGGCTTCTCAACCAACCTGTTTGTGTGTGTGTGTGTGTGTACCTAGTGAATGGGGAAGACCTTTTTGTTCTGAATATTCTTAAACAATTGGGACTCTGAAACACTTGCTAGTCTGTTGTAGATTAGCCTATCAGTACCTTCAGATCAGTGTTTAGAATGAATGATTGAATCATAGAGTTGGAAGAGACCTCCAGGATACCATACCAGCTAATAAATTAGCAAAGCCTATAAACCTTAAATTGGGAATCCATAAAAGAGTGCTTTAGTGCAAGATAAGTCCAGTCTTGTGTGCACCATTTTTTTGCACAAGAATTCTTTGTCTTGCTGACATACATTAAATTTACAAAGCAACTGTGAGAGCACTCATGACATAACTACATTCCTAACTGTAGGGTCCTATAGAACTTAATGGGGCTTACGCTCAGGTAGGTTTGCATATAATTGCTGTCTTATCATATCATGCAGCCTATTGCAGATGCTCAGTAGACTAGTAGAATTTGTCCACTGGTTGACTGGGGGATTGCATGTCTACTCTCTGATCATACCTGTGTTAGTATATTACTAACAAGGATTACTTCCATGCTGATTGTTCACATTGCCTATAGATAATTAAGCAACAGGCTGATGTAAGTGCTTATATTTGAAGTATGCATAATTTTATGTAAATTTAAAAAAGTTTAACAAGCTGGTTTCTTCCTCATGGGTGAAAAACGACTCTGGGAATTTAGAGGTGTAATGTAGCCAAAAGAAGAAACCTTGAAGGTTTACCTCAGAATATGAAGTCAGTTGTTCATTTCGCTGCCTCGACGTAACTCTTTACATCCTTTCCTAGACATTTGACATGGGAATGTGGTAATTTTCTCATTGGTCTAAATTTTGTTTTTCTTATGTAAGTGGTTGGATCTAAAGGGTACATCTTTTTTGTAGAAGGTGTCTCTCTTGTGTTTACAAAAAGGTTGCTTTTCTTCTCATGAGAGTGTTTCATGAGAAAAACGAAACCCACCTACTGCAGCACTATGTGAACTCATGCTGTGCATGGTTTTCCTTGGGTACTTTTGGTACGGATGCACTTACTGTTTCCTTTGTCATAATGTTTCAGAGCTTTCCATCATTTTTTTTAAAAAGGCCTCAATAAGAAACATAATTATCCCCTATCCTGGTGTGTGTAAAGGTCAGGGTGCTGATGGTTCTTCTTTTACCTTGACGTCACAAATAAATAGCATAAGAAATTACAGTGGAAAGACATAATAGAATAAGAGTTCCTCTTCTGTATAGGAATAGAGCCCCAATTATGTTCTTAGCTTCATTCTACATATTTATAATGTTATTTAGACTGTTGCATATTATGATTTTAATCCATAGTTCTGAAATTGCTTTTTAATTGGCTTTAAGTTACTTGGATTTTGGAAATGGAAATTCTGTGACACAAGAAGATTAAAAGTAAAGCAATTTAATAACAACAACGACATGCACTACTTTGGGCTGCTACTGTAGCTAACTGTTAGATTTGTGTACATAGGAAGATTTTAAGTAACACTTGGTTAGATGACACATACAAAAATCTGACTTCAAAGTTTTCCCAGAAAGCTGCCATTTACTGAGTGGCCCATGTGCCTCAGTACTGTCTGCATTGATGGGCAGTGGCTCTCCAGATGCCCATATGCACTACACAATTGTAGTGCTATTATTCCACTTTAACTGCCATGGTTCTATTTTATGGAACCCTGGGAATAGTAGTTTTGGGAGTGGTACTTAGAATTCTTAGCCAGAGCACTCCAGTGCCTCCCCAAAGTACAGACCCCAGGATTTCTTAGGATAGAACTATGACAGTTAAAATGCAATCATAGTGCAGTTGTCCCTTCACATTTGCTGGGGTTTGGTTCCAGGACCCCCAGTGAATACCCAAATCTGTGAATACTCAAGTCCCATTATATGCAATGGCATAGCAAAATGGTGTCCCTTATACTGTACAGTATAAGATGGCCAAATCAAGGTTTGCTATTAGGATTATTTTTTAAAGAATATTTTCAAGCCGTGAATACTCAAATCCGTGAATGTCAAATCCATGAATGTGGAGGGACAACTGTACTATAATTGTGTAGTGTGACTGGGCCCCAGTTTTTCAGAAAGGAGTCTTTCCTAATCCCACTTCTGAGATGCCTGGAATTAAACCTGACACTCTTAGTGCACAGAGCATCTTCTCTACCACTGAATTGCTGAGTGCTCAGAGATGAGGGTTTATTTATAAATATGAAATGCCAATGTTTAAATGGAAGTTATCTGGCATATCCACAGATACATCCACTAATTTCTCCATAATTTCCAGTCCTGAATAGTGGTTTGGAATAGAGCTCCTCATCAATGTGTATGCTGCTTTTCCATGATCAAACTATGCTCAAACAGTGGCCTATAGCAACAGTAAAATAAGTTACATAATTAATTATCCCCATATAAATTCAGTTATAATTACAGATCAAAATTTAAGTAGTCTTACAAATAAGTTAACATCTCATAGTAATAGACAATGCAAGATTAAACAATCCACAAAGAATTCATACTAAGAAAATACACACATAGCCAAAACAATAGGTTCTATCCAAAGGTGTTATAACAGCAATGTTTTATACCTGTAGTCAGTTAGAGACCCATTTGGCCACCCTGGTGGAGGTGGTTCAAAGAAAAGAACTTGTTTTGCAAGAATCATTATGCGTTATCACAGGGCAATCTTCAGGACAGTTTGATTTTAAGACAAGAGCTTGGTACTGAATAGGGTTATTCAGAGACTGATTATATGTTGCTGGCTTAATTTTCTTGCTACTCCAGGCCTGCATTTCTCCTGCCAAATGCAGTTTCCTGTCAACTATTCCTAGAGCTATGCATTTTGCCTTTGCTGAAGCTGTGGGCATGCACAATTGGTAGATTCCCATAGGATCGTCTCTGAATTTGGAGGAACTACTTCTGTTGGTCAAATTGGTGTGGTCACTTATCAGCACTCTAAAGCTGCCATAAACAGCATGACTCATTATGTTCAAAGACTTTATTCAGCTTATTTAAATAAAAGAAAATTATCGTAACACTAACAAGGAAGAACAGTTCCTGGTAACTTTACTTACTTGCATATTTTTAAGAAGTAGCTGTTTCATTTGCCCCATTCATTCTAAGTCTGTTCTGAGGAACCAGACTAGTTTCTGATCATCTCTGCAATGTATTGGCTTTTTTTGAACTGAAATACAGTCTGACTCCCTTATCTGCAGAAACAATATACACAGTTTCAGTTATCCACAGGACACAAAATAGGGACACATTCCATAGATTTGTGCTGGAAAATGCCTAGAGAGACATTCTGTAGGCATTTTCTAGGTCCTCCAATGTAACGCTATGGTATATTTTTAACTAAACATTTTAATAGGGTTTTTGGTATCCGTGGTAAGTCTGGGATGCAAATCCTTGCAGATACGGGAGTCTGGCTATATCTGAATTAGCTATGTTCTAATCGAAACACAGACCTGCAGCTTCCTGAATCTCTCTTTCACTATATAATTCTCTTGGGTATGTTCCCTTTCCCGGTGTGCTGATTGGCTACTCAGGAAGCACACCCAGCCAATCACCACCCACATGCAAATTCCCTCTCCACTTCAGAACTCATTCCTGCCACTCAGTCTGTGGCCCGTATTAGGACTCAGGCAGTCAACTGGCAGCGGCTACGGGATACCATTGCTGCTGCTGCAACGGGACCCAGGCAGTCAACTGGTAGTGGAGGCAGGTCAACAGAGCGAGTCACCCTCAGTAATTCCAGGGAAAGTGTGGAATGTTGAGAAGGGGGAGGAGGAATTAAAAAATCCTCCGGCCTACCTTACAGGGTTTTCATGAGCTCCACTGAGAGTTTTGGGGAGAGTTTTTCAATGGTGTATGGTATGCTGGGTCCAGCTAGTTCCTTGGTAAAGCTATACTCCACTTATAATTTGGTTTCTTACAGCATTTCCTTTCATTCAGTCACTTTTTGACTGATCCAGTACAGCTGCTCTTACGTTCTTGTATTTAATTTAGGAAAATGAATTGCAAATGGATTATTAATAGCAATCATGGCTTTTAAAGAGTTTGCTAGCTTCTGTATTATTTTCCTTATTTTCTTAGCCTTATTGCCTTCACTGTAACTATAAATATGCTCTGAGGAACAGCTTGCATGGATTCTGCCCAGAGCTATATTTATTTTTTAGTTCAAGATGTGCCAGTGTCCCTTTAAAAGAATATATAAATATAGTACTGGACAGAGTATTTAAGAGAGTGTGTATTTTAATCTGGACCTTTTTTAAAAGTAAAACTTCCATCATTTTGACTGTTGACTTTATACCTGATAGTCCTCTTAAAGAAAAAGCTATTACTTTGGATAGTTTGTTTTGACCCACATAAATTGTGAAAAAGTAAGATTTCTCAACCTCAAGAAGAATCAGAAAAACAGGACAAGAAACACAAACATTTGTTAATTCTTGAATATTTATTTAAACAAACAACACTACTATAAATTTCTAACTGTAATGGACTCTAGCTTATTTAGATAGCGTATACATAAATTATGTAAAAGCTGTAAAGCAATTATTCCTTTTGCTGTTAGTAAGACTACTTCTGTGTTTATTGTCATTGCAGATGAAATTTGTGGTCTTGCCTGATACTTAACAGCTCTAGAAAGGAATGAAGCGGACTCAAGACAGATGTAGTAGGATGCTAGGTTGCCAAGGATATTCAGCATCACACCTTGGATAGAATCATAGAATCATAGAGTTAGAAGAGACCACAAGGGCCATCCAGCTCAATCCCCTGCTATGCAGGAATACATAATTAAATCATTCCTGGCAGATGGCCATCCAGCCTCTGCTTAAAAATCTCCAAAAAAGGAGACTCCACCACACTCCAAGGCAGTGCATTCCACTTCTAAACAGCTCTTACTGTCAGGGATTTGTTCCTAATGTTTAGGTGGAATCTTTTTTCCAGTAGTTTGAACCCATTGCTCCATCTCCTAGTCTCTGGAGCAGCAGAAAACAAGCTTGCTCCATTCTCTGTATGACATCCCTTCAAATATTTAAACATGGTTATCATGTCCCTGCTTAACCTTCTCTTCTCCAGATTAAACATATCTAGCTCCCTGAGCCACTCCTCATAGGGCATGGCTTCCAGACCTCCCCCCATTTTGGTCGTTCTCCTCTGGACTCGTTCCAGCTTGTCCATATCCTTCTTGAATTGTGGTGTCAAGAACTGGACACAGTATTCCTGGTGAGGTCTGACCAAAGCAGAATAGAGTGGCACTATTACTTCCCTTGATCTAGACTCTATACTCCTATTAATTCAGCCTAGAATCGCATTGGCTTTTTTGGCTGCCGCATCACACTGCTGACTCATATTCAGCTTGTGGTCCACCAAGACTCCGAGATCCCTTTCGCATGTACTGCCATCAAGCCAGGTGTCACCCATCCTATATCTGTCCATTTCATTCTTACTGCCCAAGTGTAGTATCCTATGTTTCTCTCTGCTGAAATTCATTTTGTTAATATTGGCCCAGCTTTCTAATCTGTTGAGGTCATTTTGGATTCTGATCCTGTCCTCTGGAGTATTAGCTACCCCTCCTAATTTGGTGTCATCTGCAAACTTGATAAGCATACCCTCTATTCCCTCATCCATGTCATTGATAAAGATGTTGAATAGCAGTAGGCCCAGGATAGAACCCTGTGGCACCCCACTAGTCACTTCTCTGCAGAATGAAGACTGTTGTCGTGTGTGTGTGTGTGTGTGATCTAAATTTCCTCCCAGGATCACTTATAACTCATGGCTTGTCTATACAGTCAAAATGATACAAATGGGATGCAAACATACAGGAATTCCTTCATATGGATATGACAGTTACAAATCTACCAAACAGTTGCATTGCTTAGCTTACAGGTTACTTTTTTGCAAGAATATCATGGGAGACATTGTCAAAAGCCTTAGTGAAATCAAGATACACTACATCCACAGTATTCCCTTCATCTATCTAGTTTGTAACTCTATCAAAAAAAAAAAAGTTTAGTCTGGCACTTGCAGTTGTCGATCCCTTATGCACTTACTGACTTGTAATCAGTCTATAATGAAGTCAGAACTTGATTTCTGGAACTTGTTTCAAAGTTTTCAGATTGCTGAGTCCAATAGGATCCAATAGATTTATTTACTAGAATGTCATTAATTATTTTGATCATCATCATTTCCATTGTTATAATGCACAGAATATATATATATATATATATATATATATATATTTGCTTTTGTAGCTGTAAGGGTGTTTCAAACTCTGCATTTAACTATTGTGAGAGCCAATGTGATGTAGTGGTTTCAGCTTTGGACTATCACTCTGGAGATCAGGGTTTGAATCCCCGCTCAGCCATGGAAACCCACTGAGTGACCTTGGGCACATCACACTCTCTCAGTCTTAAAGGGAGGCAAAAGCAAACTCCATCTGAACAAATTCTGAAAAAGAAACACTATGATAGGTTCTCCTTGGGCCATCATAAGTCAGAAACAACTTGAAGGCACACAACAACAAGATTTGGTTTTCCACAAAACATACCTACGGTTTTATCGGTCATGTGGACAATCTTAGATATTGATATGGTTAACAAACAAACAAGCAAGCAAACAAACAAAAACCCTAGGAAAATCGGTTTGTCAAAATGCTTATACATACTGTCTTTCTAAGGGTGAAGTAGACTGTAAATACTCCTAATGTAGTTAGCCCTCCATATCCATGGATTCTGTATCCATAGACTCCACCATCCATGGCATGGAATATTAAAATATATATACATATATCCAAAAAGCAAACGTTGCTATTTGCCATTTTATATAAAGGACACCATTTTACTATGCCATTGCATATAATGGGACTTAAGCATCCATGGATTTTGGTATCCACAGGGGTCCTGGGACCAAACCATGTGGATACTAAGGGCCCACAGTATTATGATATTGTTTATTTTTGTTTGTGTATTTATATCCTGACTTTTTCCTCAGTCTGGAAGTCAAGGCAGCTTATGAAAGTTAAAACAGATAAAGCTGGGGGGGAAAACCTCATTGTACAAAGTTAAAAATATGATTAAACTATCAATAAAATTAAAAGCAGTAAAAAAACAATTAGAAAGAAAGCAACATTATAGCAACAGGGCACATGAAAGACCCTTTCTGTCGAGCTGTCAGCCCTTAAAGACCTGCAGAACATAAAGGGGTTTGTCTGCTTACAAAAGGATAGTAAGAAAGAAGGGAGTTTCAGAAGCTAGGAGCAGCCACTGAAAAGGCCCTTGCCTGTGTTCCCAACAGATGTACCTGTTTGGGTGATTGGACAGAGAAGGGCCTTCCCAGAAGAGCTCAAAAAACTGAGCAGGCTCATATGGGGGAATGTGTTCCTTCAGATAATGTGGACCTGATACATGTAGCGCTTTGTAGGTCATAACCAGCACTTTGAATTGAACCCAGGAACAGACTAGTAATGTGTTGTAACAAGAAGTGGTTGTAGGCAGACCCAGTTCACAGTCTGGCTGCAGCTGTTCAGACCTGTTGACATTTCTGAACACTCTTCAAAGGCAGCCACATGTATGGCACATTAACAGTAATCCAAATGGGATGTAACTAAGGCATGTGTCACTGTGACATCTCAAGAAATGGGTGCAGCTGTGTTAACTGTGTGAATGCGTTCCTGGTCCCCACCATAACTTGGACTTCTAGGTCAGGATGGAATCCATGAGTATGCACAAACTGAAAACCTGTGCTTTCATGGGCAATATAACACCATCCAGCACAAACTGAATCTCAGTTCCCCCCTATCTGTCTTTTTTACAGCCCAGGAGCACTTCTGCCTTGTTTGGATTACATTTCAACTTGTTAACCCTCATGCAGTCAATAACTGATGGCAAGCAGCAGTTTAGAACCAAGATAGCTTCCTTGCATTCAGGTGGAAAGGAATAGTAGAGCTGGGTATCATCCACATATTGATGGCACATCATCCACAAATTCTGGACAATCTCTACATGTGGTTTCATGTAAATGTTAAATACCATGGGAGTCAAAACACAACCCTGAGGAACCCCACAGGCCATTAGTCAAGAAGTCGAACAGAAGTCCCCCAGTACCACCTTCTCGATTTCCCCTTCAGTAAGGAATAGAACTGTTGTTTTTTTAAAAAATGCTTCCTAGTCACATCCCAGCTAGGTACCCCAGATGGATACCATAGCTCAGTAGTTCTTAACCTGGGGTTTGGGGGTCCGCAAAGGCTTGAAGGCTGCTTGGCCCACTTCCTCGCTGCAGTGGAGTGGTCACATAACAGGAGCCAAGGCAAAGGCTGGCTGGCTGGCTGGCTTGGCCTGCGCATTACCATTCAATCTGCTCCATCCACAAACTTGCAGGAAGAAACAGGAGATAAGTCTTCTCCCCCCCCTCCAGTGCCTCTGAGGGAAGGTTTCATGGATAGTGTAATTGTATTATTATTATCACCAGGTATTATTATCAGGTGTTGTTGTTTTAAATCTTGAGTTAAATCTTGGGGGTCTGTAGCAACAAAAGGTATTTAACAGGGGTCCCTGGTAAAGAAAAGGTTAAGAACCACTGCCATAGTGGATGATAGCAAAAGCTGCCAAGAAATCCAGTAGAACCAACAGGGACACACTCCCCCATCCAATTCCCAGCGGATGTCATCCACCAGGGTGATTAAGGCTGTCTCTGTCCCATAGCCAGGTCTGAAACCAGATTGAAATGAATTTAAATAATCTGTCTCATCCCAGAATCCCTGGAGCTGGGTGATATCACTGCTCTAGTAACTTGCCCAAAAATGGAATATTGGAACCTGGCTAGTAGTTGTCTAATACAGTGGAACCCAGTTTTCCCAGTGTGGAAAAATACAAGAGATGATAGGACATTTGTCTTAAGGAGGTTTGTTATGCTTGATCTTGACTCAGAGTCATGTCTACTTTTGTCTTGCTTGTTATAGAAGTCTCAGAGTATCAGTAGCATGGCTACAGTAATTCCCGTAACTGGGAGGTGGCTTGTGTTACTGTGCTAGGTATTTTCCGCAACTGTAAATTGTGATTCTTCAGAACTGTTTCCCATCATAAACATTGACATTTTGTGTACTTGGTAAAATAAATTTGCAGTCCTTTAAACACACTAAAAATATTCCTGTAATGTATGAGATGAGAGCTTAGTTTGTCACCTGAACAGAGGTTCCTGTTCATCACTCCAGAACAAATCAGATTTTGTAAGCCAAAAGCAAACTTAGTTTTGCAATTCTTGCTTGCAGAGGGAACTGGAAGCTAACATCCTCTTTGGGCAACACACCAAGCTTTCAGTTTCTGGTTAGTTTATCAGTGGCAAAGCACTGGGTAATTTAGGGGGAGCAGTGTTGAAATGAATGTGTCAGAGGAAAATCCCACATAGTTATCATTGCACAAATGGTAGCATGTCTGAGGACCAGGAGAACAGATGTTCAGTCACTTGCATAGCCGGAAAGGACCAACAATTCTTTTCGTATGCCATTTTTCCTCCAGTAACATTACACTGGATTTAGGCCACTGAGATGTTCCATTACTACTACAAATGGACAGTGGAGGTTGAGACTAGACAATACTTTATGAAGAATGCAGAAGTATATTCCTAATATATGCAATAACTTTATTATAATGCAGTAGTTCCCAAGCTTTGGTCTTCCAGGTGTTTTGGACTTCAACTCCCAGAAGTCTCAGCCACCTTGGCCCATAGTCAGGAATTCTGGGAGCTGAAGTCCAGAACACTTTAAGAATCAAAGTTTGGGAACCAGAAGAGATCAAACTCATTATATATACATGCAGACAGCATACTGGGAAATATATCCAGCTCTTAAGAGAAAGAATGCAGAAATGTGATGTCATACAGAACAAAATGAGCTCTCCCTCCCTAGCTAAGTCAGGCTGGGTTTAGGATGAACAGCTTTGATAGATGGACAGGGGTGGGAAGAAGGAATTAGAGAAAGAAGTGTGCACTTCAACCAACCTGGTATTTTTATGTTAACTGCTTAACACTTAATAATTGATATTATTCCTGCCTGCAGGCAGCAGTGGTAGGCCTCTTTGACTAGAAAATGCCTCATACTGAAATTCAAATTGTTTTGTAAGAAAGTACATATAACATAGAAGGCTCATCTTGTTTGCCTGATTTCACTCCTCCCTCCACATATCTAACCTTACTTACTCTTTAGTTGCTAAACTCTCTTGTCAGTTTACATGCTGGAATTATCCTTAGGCTAGTACTGTGTTCAGCTGATCTGTACTCAAATGCTGTTTGTAGTCATTCAGTCTGAATTGTCTTGATGGTAAGATTGCAACAGTCTAAAGCTGAGGCGCCTTCTGTCAAATCCAGTATTTCTTTGTTAGTGGCTCTTACCTCCCGTTTGAAGAGAATAATCCTATCTTTATTTAAATATCTCAACTTAATGATTCTGATAGCAAAATTCTGGACCTGCTCAAAGTTGCAACAGGATCTGAGAGAGTAGGAGGGTGTGTCAACAACTATGCCTTTTTTGGATTCCTCAGAAAATGACTGCCTGAAAGAGTATTTAATCCCATTTAATAGAAAAGGAATTTAGCTGAAGATGCAGGATAGTCTATAGAAATCAAAGGGATTGAATATTAGAGTAAAGCAATCGCATTATCCAAAGAGGCATACCATTACTGCATGCAGACAGGAATAATATAAATTATTAAGTGTTAAGCTGTTGACATAAAAATACCAGGTTGGTTGGAGTGCACACTTCTCTCTCTAATTCCTCCCCTGTCCATCTATCAAAGCTGTTCATCTTAAGACCAGTCTGACATACTAGAGAGGGAAAGAGCTCATTCTGTTCCATCTGACATTAAATTTCTGCATTTTCTCTTGTAAGAGCTGGATATATTTCTCAGTATGTTGTCCGCACGTATATATAATGGATTTGATCTCATCTGATCATAGCTAAGAGGATATTTGCTTAGGCCATAGTGTGCTGAAGTATATTGTGGCGTCATATACTGTTTCCTTCTTCCTTCATGAGTTGCTTCCGCCATGTAGACCCTTTTCCACGAGTTACTTCTACCATGCTAGACAGTAATGTGTAAGGTATTAAATAGGATTGTCTTCATCGGTTAGAGAAACCAGGATCAGGGTGTGAAGTGGGTTTAGAAGCCTGTCTGCAAGGGAATATTATGAGTGTGTGTATACAGAGAGAGAGGTGCACACACTGCACCACCCAATATTACAGGGTTGAAATGAAATAAGCCACAACTCCTGCTCCCTCTCAAATCCGAATTTACAATGGGTGTGGGTGTGAGAATAGAAATATAAAAGGTACCAGCAAGAAATTATCTCAACAGTTTTACAGTTCTTGAGAGGTGATAAAGACATTCTAGCACAGATAAACAGATTAATGCTTGTATTAAATGTCTTTGGTCAATTATGAACTCTGGTGGATGGGAGTCAGAAATAGGAAGGCCAGAGGGAATGGAAATGCAACATTCCATCTTATTTTCATCCCCTTGGCCCTCCTGTTTCCATTCTCCACCCATGCATGTTCACCTGGAGGTTGAATTCTACTTGGATTAGACAAAGACCATCACCAAACAAGTGTGAAGCTGCTGATCTATGCTAGGATGTCTTTATCACTTCTCAACAACTGTACTGTTACAATAATCACTTGCTGGCACTTTTTACAATTCTTTCCCCCCACAACCTTAGCTTGTATATAAATATCTGCCAACTGAAACTGCATTCAGTGCAGCTGAGAGTTAGGTGGAGTCCACAACAGATTATGCCAACTAAAGTGGGCTACCCTTTAAGGTGCCATATAACTCATTGTTGATTTTACTGCAACAGATTAATATGGACAGTTCCTCCTCTAAATTTCTGATTTTTATTGTAGGATTGTTGTTTTTTTAAAATGTAATTGGCTATAAAAATTGAATTGTTGTTCCTTGGCTGACCAACAACTTAGGGGCTTATCGCACAAGGGAAGGGAAGCAGAAGTAAAGCCCAGGAATAGTACATCCCACCTTGCCTTATTGCATGATGATGGTGTGGTTCAGCTATTCTCCCGTTCTAGTCCTGTGGGAGATGATGGTAAAGGGAAGCCTTTTTGCTAATGGATTTTTCCAGTTAGCAAAAAGACTCACCTTTCCCATTGTCTCCCACTGGACTGGAATGGGAGAACAACAGCCACACCAATGTTGTGCAATAAGGCAAGGCAGGTCACACTATTCTTGGGCTTTACTGCTGTTTCCCTTTCCTTCTGCAATAAGGCTCTTAGTTCTTGCTCCTCCATTCTCCAGTATGACCAGAAGGTGAAGCAGGAATGAGAAAAAAAGCAGTACTCCAGACGCTGTTGCACTGCAGCTTCCATGATTCCTCTTCCTTGCTCATGCTGGCTTGCATTGATAGTGGTTGCAATTCAACATGTTTTTACTGTGCCATCTTAAGTTTTTTTAAATGAAAATTTGTATGAACAGGTTCTTAAATAAACATCTGGTGAGTTACATGTTCCCTATTCCTGGGCTAAAATTAGTTGTGAAAGAAGAATGGGAAATCTATTCCCCCCTTTCTCAGGAGTGTTTGTCAAAGTTGCTTGCCATAACACCTCTGTGTGTGCACGCACACACACATGTGCGCTCATGAATGCACGTCCCCTTGCCATGGGATTGATTTCTGTTATTGTGGAAGCACAGCCTAATCAAGGCACATATGGATGAAATGCAGTTTACCGTCTCTGATCTTTCCATCTCTGTTTATAGTAGAGTATCGGGTGCTCATTACCCTCTCGAATAGTGTTAAGTGTCTGTGAGGGAACATTTCCAGATGCCTCAAGTTCCAGGCTTCTCATTCCCTGGCATACTTTGGCATCAGGAATGCTTCTCAGTTGACTAAGTTGACTAAGTAGCTTCTGAATGGAGATGCTGAACTTTTAAGAAGGAAGAGGGATTAAAATACTTGCTCAAGGCAGTAGAATAGAACAAGGGAGATGTTGATGCAGAGTTCAAAAGAATGGTTATGGAAGGGCATTGTTCCCTTTCTTCATAGTTTGGTTTGCCTTCTAGTCCTGAATTACTGGTTCGCTTGAGGAAAAGGAACATTGGTCTTACCTGTGAGACGTTCTTTTCCAGTGTAGAGGCGAAGAGCATCCGCATGCTTGGGGTTGTCCCTCCCACTTGCTTCTTGTAGGCAGGTAACAGGATACTTTTATTTTGAACTACCCACTGGTGAGGTCATCTAGGAGGGACGACCCCCCCCGGCTGGTCAGTCCATATTACAGCCTCGTGACGTAGTAGCATCTGCCCTCCAGCCGAAAGTCCATCTTCCTTGTAGACCATAACTGAAGATCCATCAGAAGATTTTCTCCACCATAGAGGCAACTCACTAATCTC
Organism: Gambelia wislizenii; assembly: GCA_030847615.1. Classification (NCBI taxonomy): domain Eukaryota; kingdom Metazoa; phylum Chordata; class Lepidosauria; order Squamata; family Crotaphytidae; genus Gambelia; species Gambelia wislizenii. The sequence continues at coordinate 288,265,448 of JAUMIR010000003.1, forward strand.
AACCCGGGTGGGTCGGATGCTCTTTGCCTCTACACTGGAAAAGAACATATCACAGGTAAGACCGACGTTCCTTTTCCCAGTGGAGAGGGCTACAGAGCATACGCATGCTTGGGATTTCCTAAAGCTTCGAAGCAAGGGTGGGCAAGGCGAGTTCTGTGTCCTTTAACCCTGAACAATCTGCTGCAATACTCATCTGCCAAACGCGGGCTCCGCTGATTGCATTTTGTCCAGTCTGTAGTGCCGCACAGAAGTTGAAGGAGACTTTCACGTTGCCGCTTTGCAGATCTCTTCCAAGGGGGCGTCCTTCTCCCAGACCACCAAAGTCACCGCGCTTCGTGTGGAGTGTGGCATGATTCTGTCTGGAATCGATTTGTTCTGTAACTCATAGCATGTAACGATACAACATCTGATCCAATGTGCCAGGGTGGATGGAGACACATTTCTCCCCAAGCATTTGGAGTGAAGAGAAACGAATAACACTTCTGAAACTCTAATTGAAGAAGTTCTCTTACTTAACGTATACTCTTAGGGCCCTGCGTACGTCCAAAGTATGTCAGATCTTCTCCAGCTCTCTTTCAGGGTTTGGACAGAAAGAAGGCAGAACCACCTCTTGTGATCTGTGGAATACTGAATTGACCTTCGGTTTGAAGTCTGGATGCAGCCTGAGGACCACCGAGTCTGGCCTAAAGATGCACAGGTCACATCCATCGATAACACTGCTAGCTCTGAAACTCTTCGTGCTGAGGTGATCGCCACTAGAAAAAGAACCTTCCATCTCAGTAACTTCAGTGGTGCTTCCTTCAAAAGTTTGAACAGGTTTACTGTTAAGGCCTTCAGGACTGTATGAAGATCCCAGGAGGGGAATCTGTGGATCGTTGGTGGAGCTATGTTGACAAAGATGAGGATGTGAAGATACCACAGTTGTCCTCTCCGGGGCCAAGAACGAAGTTATAGCCACCACCTGTCTTTTTATCGTATTAGGGCGGAGGTCGGTCTCCACCCCATCCTGTAGAAAATCCAACAGTAGAGGAACTGAGACTTCTCTAAAGTCCCAGTCCTTACACTTGCACCATTGTCGAAAAACCCAGAAAGTATACTCGTAGATGCGTTGGGTGGATTCCCGTCTGGACGCTGAGATCGTCCCAACCACCGGATGTGAATACCCCCTTGCTCCTAACATCTGCTGTTCAATCTCTATGCGCGGAGCTGTAGCCAGGCCGGGGTAATATATCTGACCTTGGACTAGTAGGTTGGCTCGCACTGGGATTGGGACTGACTCCACCTACAAGTTGAGAATGTCCGGAAACCATGCTCTTCGAGGCTATTCTGGAGCGATGAGGATGAACTCCTCCCTCTCTGCCCGTATCCTGCTGATCACTCTGGGAATCAGCTGGATTGGAGGGGAAGCATAAAGAAGTTCCTGTGGTCAAGGGCATGTCAGGGCACCCATGTCCTCTGCTTCCTCTGTCAAGTACCTGGAGAAGAAGTGGGGAAGTTTCGCGTTCACTGTTGATGCGAACAGATCTACCACTGGGCGTCCCAGAACTTGGACGAGGTCTTCGAATACCTCCTGATGCAGGCCCCATTCCCCTTGATCGATATCCAACCGACTGAGCCAATCCGCTTTTTGATTGAGTACCCCCTGAAGGTGCTCCGCCGATATTGATTTGACATTCTTCTCCATCCAGTTGAAGAGGCGTGACATCTCCATGAGGGATCTGCATCAATAAGAGGGACCTGCAACTTCCCTATTACTTTCTTGGGAAGTGAGTAGAGTCTCTTAGCCAGGGCCGGTTGTGGCTTCGCTACCGCTGGTGCCCTCCACTCATCACAAATTAAATGCATCAGTTCCACTGGCACCAGTATCTCCATGGTCTGTGGCTGGGAGTCTGGGAAAAATTCACCAGAAATTTCCGGTAAATCAGAATCCATTTGGGACTGTTAAGCCGCAGGCAATTTTAGGCCCAGTGTCCTGACAGCCTTTTTCAAGAGTACGTTGAAGTCCTCTGGGGGAAAATGGTGTGCCGAGGGGCGTGTCGCGGTGAGCTCTTCCGCTTCCTCCTCAGAGAGCTCCCATTCTTCCCTGTCTGACTGCTCAGAATCCTCCCCTGTAGATGAGTAGAGGGAAACAACTTCCACATCCTGGGGAACATTCCCCCCCCTTTTTCTCTTGCCCACTTTCTAGGGAGTTGTGTCAGGTCATTAACCTCATCCTGACTCCACTGACCGTCTTCATCACTGAGGTGTCTGGTCAACTGAATGTCCTGGCTGGTGTGGCCAAGGCTGGCATCGCTAGGGCCAGGAATCGCGGCTGCACGCATCTTTTCTCCAGAGGGCCCCTTGGGACAAGGACACTTGCCCTTACTGGGTCTTCCACCCTTGTCTCCTCTCCAGGCTGCCTGCTGAGGCTGCATCATGCCATCAGGCTGGGAACCCTGGTTGGGTGCCGTGGAGCGTGCGGGGGGCACTGGTGGGGGCTTTCGTGCACGCGGGTTGCTCCTGGATGGGGGCTCCGGGAATCGCGGGAGTGTCCCTAGCGGGTGCGAGGGCATGATACCGCCAACGGGGGAATAGCTTGTGCCCTCCCTCCTTTGCATCAGCCCGCATGAGCCCCATAGGCCTGGCTGAAGCAGGCTTGCTGCCAGTCAGCCTACCGCCTCCCTACCCAAAGCCTCCCTCAGCCACTCAGGCATGGCTGGAAGGAGTCCATCCCCCAGGTCCCCAGTTCCAGGGGCCCGAGCCCCACTCACTGCACCCGGTCTCGTCTGGGCACTCGTCTGGTGCGTCTGGGAACCTGATCCTCTGTCATCTGGGGGGTTGGCCAGGGTTGCCGATGCAGTGGTGTTTGCCCCGCTGTTGGGGGCTGGCTGAGTCTCCTCCCTCTGAGATGACTGTGTGGCAGAAACCTCCTCCTCCTGGTCCCTATCGCATCTGTCTGTGGAGCAGGGCTGGGGTGCAGCCAGCAGCAGCCGAGGTGGGGGGCTTCCCCCCTTTTTCGGCTTGTTCCTACTGCTGCTGCCTCTCACAGAGCCTTTCGTGCCTCTGCCTCCGGCAGAGGAGCTCTGCTTGCTGATCTCCACCTCCCGGGGCTCAGTAGTAGAGCCAAACTGTGAGGGATGATAGCTGCTGATTACAGCAGCAATCACTGCATCTATCTCTTCCGGTGTCGACATCATCCAGTCTCCCTTCGTGGCTGGGGCTAAATAATTTTTTTTAAAAATATTTTCTTTTTTCAAAATGGCCCCTGCCACGTGGAGAAGGGATCAAGAAAGGACAAAGGATGAGAACAATCCTACCAGGAGCGTAGGCAGGAAACAGGCTGACCAACCGGGGGGGGGGGCGTCTCTCCTAGATGACCTCACCGGTGGGCAGTTCAAAATAAAAGTATCCTGTTACCTGCCTACGAGGAGCAAGTGGGAGGGACAACCCCAAGTATGCGGATGCTCTGGGCCCCTTTCCACAAGGAATCATGGGCTTTAACCCTTGGCATTGCTGTGTAAAAAAGCCAGCATGTTGTAGTGGTTAGTTCCACTAGAAGTCCAGGTGCTAGTCTATACGGGGGTGGGGAGGGACGGAGTCCCTCGTAGTCATGTCATTTCACAGCAACAGCAACTTGTCTTGTCAGTGGTTTTGGCCCCAGAAGCCCCATGAGCTTCACATACCCGATGGAGGCTGCAAGTGATTTACTTGTGTTAGTACTGTACTTTGCCACTGCAGAACTTTTAAAAAATTTTTGTCTATGGTACGCTGGAGTGATAGTGTGATTTTCTGAGCTGAAAGGATAGGAAAGAAACCCCAAACACCCCATTTTATTGTCTTAGCGATTGCTCGCTATGGCGAAAATTCAACATGGTGGCAGCATGCGCTTGCCCTGTTAGCAACGCCACCCCCCGCACTCACCCTGCTAATCAACTTCGCACATCCAGTTGTATTGGAAAATGATTCAAAGCAAATTGCTTTGTCCTAACAAGTGGGAGTGCACACCCCTCACTGTTTTTTAAAAACTATGGCTTGCTTTTCCAGCATTGTTTTTGCCATTTTGCCCCCCCCTCCTTCTGAATACTGTGGATTGATGTGGGATCCCATTTAGACAGGTAGGATTCCCTTGTGAATTCTATGAGGTTTATTTTCACCGTTTAGACAATCCCCAGGAGACCCGGGTTCAAATCTCTGCTTGGCCATAATACCACAGGGTGGCATTGGGCAAGTCATAGTCTTTCATCCTTAGAGGAAGGCAATGGCAAACTTCCTCTGAACAAATCTTACTGAGAAAACCCGTGATAGGTTTTCCTTAGTGGTTGCCATAAGTCAGAAACAACAAAAGATTCTTTTGTTGCAGATTTTTGGACACTCTTTAAAACTGCTGTCTTTCAGCTTTCCTGCTGATTTCATTAGCACTTTGATAATTATTAAATTTGGTTTTTTTAACATATTGTGAGGGACACAGGAGCTTATTGGGGTGTGTGCCTTCCCTTGCCCTGACTCACCTGGCCCTGAAGCCACAGAGTGGTTGGACACAGAGGCAGCTGGAACATCCGGGTCTCAGAATGGCCAGGTGCCCAGATGGAGAATGAGTGTCCATGGAGTGGGGGCATGGGAGGGGAAGGAGGCCGGGGCTGCAGTAATGAGGGAGGGATTTAAACCAGCTGGGGACAACAGATGGGAGGAGGAAGCAGGAGATTGGGAAGGAGAAAAGATGGTGTGTCAAGGGACGAAAGGAGAGGCAAATGAGAGTGAAGAGGGAGAAGCCACAGCGGTGAAAGGTAGGGACCAGGGAGACTTGGGTCCTTGGCAGGGGCAGGCAGCTGGGGGAGGGTCAGGACAGCAAGAGGGCTCTTTTAGGGGAAAGGGGCCGGGGAAAGGGAGAGGTGTTCAGCCTGGGAAGGCTCAAATGCTCATGCCAACCTGGCCAGTTGTGAGGCTAATTGGGTTGGGTAGGTCTATAGTGCCCTTAAAGTGATTGTGGGGGCTCCTGGAGGGGTATGGGGCTCAATAGGAGGGGGTAGAGATAAAAGACAATGGATCCTGGGGAGAGGCATTATTCATAAGGAGAAAGGGGAGTGAGAGTACATGGAGAAGGAGAGACCCAGCAAACCTGGCTCTCATTATTAAAGGGAAAGTGGGTGTTGAAGTAGAGTCCCCTGATTAGGGTGTTTCCCGTCCTATTATGGGGGGAAGGTGTGGGACTGTAAGGGATTATTTATGTTTGTTAATGCTGACATGGCTAATGGATTGTTGCAATATTAAAAAATTCTCATTCACACAGCATTCTTTGAGTCCATCTCCTTCATGGAAGTCCAGGCTTGGGGCAGCCCACACCCTCCTCAGGAAGGGGGCAGGGTGGCATATACAGTTGCCCCTCCACATTCGCGAACTCAGCATTCGTGGTTTTAATTATTCGCTGTTTTGGGAGGGCCCCCCTGGCCCCCCCAAAACCACGAAAAGGGGCCTCCGGAGGCCCCTTGAAAGCCCTGGGAAGGAGCGGGAGGGCCGGGGAGGCGTTCACGGGGCCTTTGGAGACCCTCCAGAGGCCCTGTGAAGGCCTGGGGCGGGTGGGGGGAGGCCGCGGAGGCCTTCAGGGAGCCATGAAAGGCTCCGTGAAGGCCCTGGGGAGGGAGGGTGGAGGGTGGGGGGAGGCCGCAGAGGCCTTCACGGAGCCTTTCAAGGCTCCATGAAGGCCCCGGGGAGGGAGGAGGGAGGGTGGGGGGAAGCCTTCACGGAGCCTTGGAAGGCTCCGCGAAGGCCTGGGGAGGGTGGGAGGAGGCCCCGGGGAGGGAGGGGGGAGGATGGGGGGAGGCCTTCACGGAGCCTTGGAAGGCTCCGCGAAGGCCTGGGGAGGGTGGGGGGAGGCCCCGGGGAGGGAGGGGGGAGGATGGGGGGAGGCCTTCACAGAGCCTTGGAAGGCTCCGTGAAGGCCTGGGGAGGGTAGGGGGAGGCTGCGGAGGCCTTCAGGGAGCCATGAAAGGCTCCATGAAGGCCCTGGGGAGGGTAGGGGGAGGCTGCGGAGGCCTTCAGGGAGCCTTGAAAGGCTCCGTGAAGGCCCCAGGGAGGGAGGGTGGAGGGTGGGGGGAGGCCTTCACGGAGCCTTGGAAGGCTCTGCGAAGGCCTGGGGAGGGTGGGGGGAGGCCTTCACGGAGCCTTGGAAGGCTCCGCGAAGGCCTGGGGAGGGTGGGGGGAGGCTGCGGAGGCCTTCAGGGAGCCATGAAAGGCTCCGTGAAGGCCCTGGGGAGGGAGGGTGGAGGGTGGGGGGAGGCCTTCACGGAGCCTTGAAAGGCTCCGTGAAGGCCCCAGGGAGGGAGCGGGGAGGTTGGGGGGAGGCCTTCACGGAGCCTTGGAAGGCTCCGCGAAGGCCTGGGGAGGGTGGGGGGAGGCCCGGGGGAGGATGGGCGGAGGGAGGGGAGAGGATGGGCGGAGGCCTTCATGGAGCCTTGAAAGGCTCCGTGAAGGCCCCAGGGAGGGAGGGGGAGGATGGGGGGAGGCCTTCACGGAACCTTGGAAGTCTCCGTGAAGGCCTGGGGAGGGTGGGGGGAGGCTGCGGCCCCGGGGAGGGAGGGTGGGGGGAGGCCTTCACGGAGCATTGAAAGGCTCTGTGAAGGCCCCGGGGAGGGAGGGGGGAGGATGGGGGGAGGCCTTCATGGAGCCTTCGAGGGAGGGAGGGGGGAGGGTTGCAGAGGCCTTCACAGAGCCTTGGAAGGCTCCGTGAAGGCCTGGGGAGGGTGGGGGGAGGGCAATCAATATTCGCGGTTTTTTGACATTCGCGGGGGTCCGTGGAACCTAACCCCTGCGAATGTCAACGGACAACTGTATTGTGAATAGAAAGCAGCCATTGATTGACTGTTGTTGTGAAGTACTGCTATTGTGATGTCAGTGCTGCGCATCGTTTTAAGAAGGAAATAAAAACTAGCTATAAGTCCAGAGCCGGAAATAAAAACTAGCTATAAGTCCAGAGCCGTATGACCTTTGTCAGCTGGGTGTAAGCAAATCTGTCCTCATTTTGTCTCTGAGGTAAATAAAAGAACAAACATTTCATATTGAATTAAAAACATAATTTAGCCTAGATTTGCAATGCAGTAAACAAATTATTTGATGTAATCTTTTAATAAAAAGTCCTCTACGGGAAGTGAAACGAGCATTATGACTGGAAGCAAATACATAACATAACCATATGGTTGGTTTACACAACTCCTTTCAGTTTCCTAGGGATGCCTGGGGTGCCGTTCTGTTTGAAAGCAGCAGCACAGAAAGAAGTCCCCTGCCGCTTCTGCACCTGCTCAGCTACAACTGTGAATCATCTTCACAGTTTCAGGTCAGATGCAGAGTAGGCAAAAGCTGTGTTTCTCTGTTCTCCATCTCATCTACTTCCGGCTCTTAAAGTCCAGTTTTGATGGCAAAATTATACTTCAGCACCTTGCTTGTACAATTACTGCTTTTCTAAACTTAATAACTGTTCTTGACTGCCTAGATTTCTCTCCCAGAAGAAAAGTGTTTCTGTGTTGTTACAGACGGTACAGACCATTAATTAGACAGTGTTGTCTTGAAGAGAGAGGAAAATGCCATTTGTATGTTAATGCTAATTATGTTTATAGGATTTTTCATAAAAATTAATTCCTTATCTTCTGGGATTCAAATTTTGCTTGCGTAGGATGTGCTCTTCTCCCCCCCCCCCTGCAAAAAAAAAAAGAAAAAGAAAAGAAAAGAAAAAAAAAAGAAAAAGAAAAAGAGAAGAGGGGGAAGCAAGGTATAGCTCACTTTCTGTCATAGACCTTGTTAAGTGTTTGTGAAAGTGTGTGTGTTGGATAAGAGAGCCTTGCTGATCTGCAGTCTATGGAGATGGATCCAGATTAAGTTGAAATATAGAGTCCAGTTGAAACCAGTAGGACATATATTCCCTCCAGTAATACACTACTGTGTATTAATTGCTGGGGAAGGCAAAACAAAGGGCACAGTTGCAATCATGTCTTGGTGGTCAACTTTCCATAGGCAACTGGTTGGCCTCTTTGTGAACAGAGTGCTGGGCTAGATAAACCCTCAATCTGATATCCCTTAGTGTTTCTTCTGTTCTTAAGACAAATTGTTCATTGCTTAAGTCCCACTGATTTCAACAGGCTTTAAGTTGAAGAAACCCAGTCTAGATCTGCACCCTGTGAAATTATTTTGCCCAAATTCTGTATTTAATAGTACTTTTCTCTCAGTAGATCTCCCAAATTCTAGTTGAATAGCACTAATGCAGGAGAGATGGAGGAGTCTATACGACCCCATTCAGGTAGCAAAAAGTGCCAGAGGCCTCCAAACATGGCCTAAGGTAAAGCCCTTATCAAGCACATTGCTTACGTTTGTTTGTGTTACATCTTTTTCCTTCTAAAGCATGAGAACTCCACCTTATTCCTGTTGGAGAATAGAAGTAAAGAGTGATGGGTAAACATGAGAAGTGTTGATGTTTCATCCACAACTGTCAGAAAATATCCAGATTGTACACCTTTACATCGTGCATAGACCTCAGGTCATTTTAGCAATATATACTATATATTGAATTAACTGTTTTATGTGGTCTTGTTACCTATCAATGAAGGTGTACTATATACCTGGCTAATGTTTCACTATTTTCAAACTGTATCATTTATTTGGTTTCAGAGAGTTGTGGTCCCCTGGTTTTCACAGATGAGTGAGATAGATATTCCAGGGTCCTGTCTACATTTCAGTCACAGGTCTTTCATGGACGTAAAATGTTCTTATTGGTTCCAGTTTCTAGTATAGATCCATTGAATCAATTGGATTTACCTATGTGTTGACTGATGATTCACTAATTGACTGAATAGGTTTACCTTAATTGGGATTATCTGGATTTTGTGTTTCCAGTGAATTCTGATCTTGTCCTGTTACTGGCTAATGAAGATAATAGTAAACTTTTGTTCATGTAATTGTCTATCTTACCTTGTAAAAAACAGTCCATACTTCCCATTCACTTCCCCCTCCCCTAATTATCCAGATTGAGATTTACCTTTTGCTTTGCTCTTAGATTAGTCCTTCATCTATATAAGTAGATCAGAAATTAGCATTTCTAGTGCAAGGATGGGCATGGTACAAAACCTGGATGGCCACACTGCCTGGTTTCCAGCTCTCGAAGAGCTCTGGTGGCCACAACACTCCATTGTGTTCACAATTGTGAGTGACTGGAAGTGGCAGTGTGTTATTCCTGGTTGCCTTTTGGGTTTGTTTTTCTTGTTTTGTGGTAGGGACTCCTTGAAACAAGAGCCCTGGTGGTGCAGTGGTTAAATGCCAGTACTGCAAGCCACAAGTTTATGAGTTCAGTCCCAGAGGGCTCCAAGGCTGACTCAGCCTTCCATCCTTCGATAGGTCGGTAAAATGAGTACCCAGCTTGTTGGGGGCAATTAGCTAAAAAAGTAATAATAATTGTAAACTGCTTAGGGAGTGCTTCAGCACAGATAAGCAGTATATAAATATCAATGCTATTGTTCTTGCTATTGAAATGGCAATTTTAAGTGTCATGAAGCTGTTTCTGCTGGCTTTTGAAAATTGTTGGTGTGTGTGTGTGTGTGAGGGGTTGTGCTCCAACTACTGTGTGTTAATTTAGTTTAAAAACAGTCCCACCATATTTTTAAATCAGCCATTTAATTTGATTTTAACAACCAGGAGGTTGAGAAGACAATTTGTGTTGGATTTTGTTATTCTTGGATAAAACAAACATGGTCGCTTTAAATAATTTTACTTTACAAAAAAATGTATTTGGAATAACATGCTAGATCAGGGGTGGTAACTTTATGGCCTTCCAGGTGTTACTGGATTGCAGTTCCCAGGATCCCTCACAATTAGCTTGTGCAATCTAGGACTGCTGAGATTTGCAGTTGTAAATTTGGAAAGCTTCATGGTTCCGCTCTGTGTTCTAGGTGGGCATCATTAATGCCTTCTCTAAAAACAGCTTAATCTAGATCTCACTCATAGTGGTTAAGTGAACAGTCTTCTGTACTGTGACCTCCCAAAAAACACTGTATTTCGACGAGAGTACACTTGCATGGTGTGGCTTTAAAACTTCATTGTTGAACTCAGTTTGAGAACAGATGTTATACGTACATTTGTGCACACTGTACTCTTGAAGTGATGGTGATTAATACCTACAAATTTCACAGCCTTGCGGAATGACTTGGCAGACATACAAGAGTGACTAAATCCTGTGTACTAGAGGATGAAACCTTAGGACAGCAATCAAACTCTAGCAGCTGCAGTGGCAGTCCATCTGTCTCTAGACAACTGATAAGAGAGGGAGTTAGGATGCTTTCATTTAACACTCACTTGCATTTTCTTGGTAATACGCCCCTATAACACTAATGTGAAATACAGTCTGCATATGTAAGATACTTTCTAAACAACAGAGTACAGTATAGTTACTTTTTTCAACTTTAGTATCTGGTCAGCAGTGGAGCACAATAAAAGCTGGTAGGACTAGATAAGGAAAATGTCAAACGAAATTGCATAAACGGTGGGTTTTTTTATAGGTTATAACAGCAAACACCTATGTGGCAGTTTCCATAGTGATATTAAGTTGTTGCAGAACACATCTTACTAGGGATCCATATACAGTTGCCCCTCCACATTCGCAACTTTCACATTCGCAACTTTCACATTCGCGGTTTTGATCATTCGCGGAAAGCTGCATGCCCCCCCCTGCTCAACACCCCACTCCCTTCCCAAGGCAGCGAGGGGCTTCTTAGGAAGCTCCTCGCTGCCTTGGGAATGGGGGGGGGTAAGACCCAGCTGGCGTGCTCGCGCTACACCCCACTCCCTTCCCAAGGCAGCCAGGGGCTTCTCAAGAAGCTCCTCACTGCCTTGTAAAGGGGGGTGGGAACCAGCTGGCGCGCTCGCACTACATCCCACTCCCTTCCCAAGGCAGCCAGGGGCTTCTCAGGATGCTCCTCGCTGCCTTGGGAAGTGGGGGAGACCCAGCTGGCGCGCTTGCACTACACCCCACTCCCTTCCCAAGGCAGCCAGGGGCTTCTCAAGAAGCTCCTTGCTGCCTTGGGAAGGGGGGGGGGGTAAGACCCAGCTGGCGTGCTCGCGCTACACCCCACTCCCTTCCCAAGGCAGCCAGGGGCTTCTCAGGAAGCTCCTCGCTGCCTTGGGAAGGAGGGGTGGGAACCAGCTGGCGCACTCGCGCTACACCCCACTTCCTTCCCAAGGCAGCCGGGGGCTTCTCAGGAAGCTCCTCGCTGCCTTGGGAAGGGACTGGGGTGGAAAACCGCTCACCGGCAGGCTCATTTCTTATTCACGTTTTTTTCACATTCGTGGGGGTTGTCTGCCCCTAACCCCTACGAATGTGAAGGGATGACTGTATAGCAGGAGTGGGAATCATGTGGCCCTGCAGATTTAATTGGACTACAACTCCCAGTAGTCCACACCAGCTTTATAAATGGTGCAGAATACTAGGAATTGCAGGCCAACAACTTATAGAGGGCCACCAATTACCCACCTGACATCTATGAGCTTGAGTCTAATAAGGAACTACCCTTGCTCTCAGTCTACTTTCCTCTTTTATTTTTAATTATTTCCAGAACATACCTGCATCAGAGGCACACTGATGTGGCCAGGGTGTTGTTGTTGTTGTTGGGTGTTGGAGAAGTGTCTAACTATGGAGAATAGAAAGATCCCTGCCCTCCACCAGTCACATAACTGCCTGTTCATTGGAGCTCTCTCAAAGGAATGATGGCTTCGTACCGTGCCCATGGAACTGTTATGCTATGCTGGGCAATATAGAATTCTAGCTGCTGTGACTCATTCTTATAATGCATAGGTATGGTTTAGCCTTTAGTCTAAAGTAGACCACTGTAATTTCCACTTTTCAGGCAGTGGAATGGGTGCATTAGAGGTGAAATTTTTTTTTAAGCTCTTCACCAAACCATAATCCCACTTTGAACAAATTTGGCCAAGAAGACCACATGATAGGTTCACCTTAGGGTTGCTGTAAGTTGGAAATGACTTGAAGTCGCTCAACATTATTTTGTTAAGTATTTTTTTTTAAAGTGACATTTTCTTTGGACCAATAGCAGTGAATTTTTTGACCCATCGTTACTGATATATATATAATTCAGATGTGTGTGTGTGTGTGTGTGTGTGTGAATGACTTCTGAATTATAATTATTTTCACATCTTTAAACAATAGTTGTCCACAATCAAGTAGGTCTGAGATTGGTATTGTTATAAAGACAGTGTTTGGTGTTGCATGTTAAGCACAATAATAGAGAATAACCCACAGTGTTTAAATGTGTGCTACTTTCTATCAAGCTTTTGTGCATCCTTGCATTATACATTGGGCCCTCAGTATCCACTGGGATTGGGTTTTTGAACCCCCTCTGGATAACAAAATCTGTGGAAGTTCAAGTTCCATTATATACAATGGCATAGTAAAATGGCATCCCATATATAAAATGGTGAACAGCAAGGTTTGATTTTTAGATCCCTCCCCCCCCCCCCCCCCGCAGGAATATTTTAAAGCCATATTTGGTTGAATATGTGGATGCAGAACCTGTAGAATACAGAGGGTCAACTGTACTAGTAATTCCAATATTGCTTCTACTCTGTTAACATTCCATGCTGGGAAGCTTCAAGACCTTTTGATGAACTTGACATGGATATGGCCAGATCAGATATTGGGTTGTGTGATCTCCTAACACTCACATCCTGTAGCTTGTTCCAAATATTTTGATGTCTATTTGATACTGATCTGTTCAGCAGCTGTTCTCTCTAGTTTTGTTTATAATTGAATGAATAGAGAACTCAAAATGGCTGGCAATTTTCATAAAGGTATCTCCACGCTCCAGCTCTGCAGCTTGCTTAGACACACTGGATTATATCAGTGTGTTTTTTTAAGGTGTCCAGTTACATTATAGTACTTGAAACTTTAAGCGTAAAAATAGCATATTTCTTTATTAAATTTGTAGCAGAGTTGGTGACCACAGTTTGCATACTGCCACTGGAGGAGTTTTAAGTTATAGAGATACCACAATATGTAGAATTACTTATTATTTTCCTGTTCTGAATGTCAAATCTGTTTTCTCCTCATGGGGTCTGTTAAGAATTCTAGTTTATCCTTCTATACCTCTATGCATCACCCTGGCTACTAAAAGAAGCTGCCAATAAAATGAAAGAGTTCTGATTTTAGTTTATTAGAGCTAGCCTTGGAAGAAGAAAGCAGGACAGATACCTGAACACAAAATAATTAGCTTCTATTTCTTCATGACTCTCAGCTCCCTCATTCTTCTGTTCTAGAAAAATGTGATCATATGGATTTGCCTTAATTTATGTATTTATTTATTTTTCATTCTTTACATCCACACCTTGATTCTCCTTCAAGGAGTACAGTGCAAGGTGTACACCTTCCCCATCTCCATATCCACAGCAATCCTGTGTGGCAGGTTAGGCTAGGATATAATGATTGGCCCAAGGCCAGGTTTAATGGCAGAATGGGGAACTGAACTCGGGTCTTTCCAGTACAGCACTCTGGCTTTCTTACTATAAGTTGGATTGTTCGTCCATTTATGGCATGCTCATTATTGCACACTCAGCCTGAGGGTGGCTCCTCAAGGCTTCAGGGAGACATCTATTACTAGCCTGTGATCCATTGACAGAAATTCTGGTGACTGAACCTTAGACTGTCTACATATGGCAAAACACGTGCATCTATCTGTAAGATGTGGTTTCTCCTGGAAGATCCCTGGAAGCTGGCTTGGCTGAAAAATGACCAAAAGGAATTTCTGCCCATTTCCTTTCAAAAGTGGTGATGAATTCTCTCCAATGCTTTCATTAATGTGAATAGAGTTGTACTAGACTGTATTGCTCGCTACTGTTTTTGAAGTCTCATGAGTGTGCCTTTGAGAAACCTAGGATAATAAAGAGACTCTAAGAGTATCTTACTTCCATCAGGGAACAATAAACATATTGTTGTAGACAGTATTTTGTTTCACTTGGGCCCTTTCTTGAAGCCATTAGAACTGAAATGCTGCAGTATAATGGCTCAGTTGTGCAGCCATGTAAGCGGGCCTTTTGTGAGAAAGGTGGATGAAACTGATATAATTTTTCAAAACATGCCCATTCTCTCCTGCCCATATCTGTTTATTCTGTAAACTTCATTGGGTGGGTGAGGGTTGGAAGATGTGGTGGGAAAACATGAGGATATTGATAAGTGGTAGACAGTAGAGTATTATCTTGATCCCCTTCGCATGATAGAATTATAGTACTGTGATTCCACTTTAACTGCCATGGTTCCATCCTATGGAATCCTGGGATTTTCACTTTAGAGAGGGGCATTTGGAGCTTCACCAGACTACAGACCCCAGCATTCCGTAGGATACAGCCGTGGCAATCAAAGTGGAATCGTAGTGCTATAATTGGTCTGAAAGGGTCTCTGGGCTCTTAGGAAAATTAAGGTAATGAGGCAGGGTGACCCTATAAGAAAGCCTAATCTGAAATCATCTTTAGGTCCACTGAACACATTGAGGCTTATTTCTGAGTTAATATGCATGGGATTACACTTATAAAAAGTCCTATTCACAGTTAAGTAAACATCTGAATATGGTAGTATGCTAGCCCTGTCTCCTTCGTGGTCACTTGTCTTATGCAAAAAAATGGTGAGTCCAATGTAAAGAGCCTTCTGTATGTTTGGAGCCTCTCCTGTGATCGTGATTTCCTGTGTGGCAGGGGGTTGGACTGGATGGCCCTCGTGGTCTCTTCCAACTCTGCAATTCTACGATTCTATGAACCCCAATTTACTAGGGTTCTAGGACATCTTTCTCTGTATGTGTTTATTAAGCTCCACACATGATGACCAAATAGGATTACTATGTACAGTTGTCCCTCCACATTCACGGATTTGACATTCACGGATTTGAGTATTCAGGGCTTGAAAATATTCTTAAAAAAATAATAATCCTAATAGCAAACCTTGATTCTCTGAGGGAGGGGTGATGCGGTTCCTTTACATCTGGGTTTCGTCAGTCACCGCCCAGGTGTAGCAGGAAGTTACATCAAGCCTCTTCATATTCAAATTTCTTTGTCTTCATCTCCTCCATCCTGGAGCCACGAGGCCAGTTCTAATTTCCTGCTTCGCCCAGTAGGTAGCTGAGAAATCTCCTCCGTCTGGAATTTCTATCTCCACCTTTTTCTTTTTCCTTCTCTAGGCATTGCTGCTTTTCAGCCCTTGCCTTTTCCTTTTGAATTTCCCGCCTATTTAAAAAAAAAAACCTCTCCTCTCTCCGCGGCTGCTCAGTCGGCTCCAGCCTGCTCCTCCTCTCTCTCTCCCCCCTCCCACCTCTCTCCTTACTGTTTCTTCGCACCGAGGCCATGCAGGCCCAGGAGATTCCCCAGCAGGCGGGGAAGGACTCCGGAGTGGCCGGGGATGCGGTTCTCGACCGCGGCCACTCCGAGGACGCGGAGAGCGCTGCCGGGGGAGCCGCGGTCGCCATCGCTGCCGCTGCCGGCTCCCATGTGGGCGTCCCTCAGAGGGACGCGGCCCGGAAGGCACACCAGGCCATCGTGACTGGTAAAGCCTCCGATGGCCAAGCGGCAGCCAAGCCACGGAAGAGGCCAGCACAGCCCAGGAAGAAGCTGGCCTCTGATGCCTCCAGCGGGACCGCGATGGAACCTCCGGCCCTATGGAGTGCTTGGCACGCGCCAGGTGCCTGCTGCCAGGACTGGACAGGGGCAGGAGCCCCTCGAAAGGTACAAGGGGCCCTTGGGGGGAGCGGGGACGAACTGCCCCTTCCCCCACGCATCGTGCCCTCCCTGCTTTTGGGGACGGCACGTATTCTACCCCCCTGGAGGCCAAACGGAGCGCGGGAGGGGGAAGGGGAGAGCGAGGACTCGCGCTCCCACGCGGAGCCCTCACCATCCACCGGGCCCCAAACAACCACCACAGCTGCCTCGGGGGAGGGGGGCACACCACATGGGGAACCCCAGTCGCTGTCTGACCCCACTCCAGGAAGCAGCCAGGCCCTACCCCAACCGAGCCAACCACCACAAAGCCTGGGCACGGAGGAGCAGGCCCTACAGGCCCCAACTCCTCAAGCACCCCCCCCCCCCCACAGGCCCTGGCCTCCCAACCTCCACTTCTCCCGACCTTGCCTGCCCAGGTGCCACCCCAGCAACACCAGCTGCCCTTGGTGCTCCAACCAATGTCTCAGCAGGCAGCACCTACCCAGGCGCAGCAACCGTTGGTTTACCAGGCCTTGCCACCACAGGGGCCGGTGAACCAGACCCTGGGCTTGGGTAACCAGAATCAGGTTTTCCTCCCACCAGTGGTCCAGCCTCAGCCCATGCAGGCGGTGGGTTTTCAGGCACAGCCCTACCAGGCCCCTCCAGGCCCCCACGGGCCATACCAGCCAAAACCACCATGGCATCCCAGTGTTTTATGATCACTCTAGTGGGGAGGAGTCCGACATCGAGTGGTTGGCCGCTCAGCCTCCCAAGACCAGGGGAGCTAGACCCACACAGCGGGGGGGTCGCAGAAAGCGTAAGGGCGCCATTAAGGCAGCCCTACAGCTACTCTCAAAGGCATTGCTCTCTGATGAGGATTCGTCAGAAGAGCCTGGCACGAGCGCCTCAGCCTCGGGGGTTCCCCCTAAGGACCAGGCGAACAACGCGCAGTCCCAGCAGCCAGCAGGACCGGGCAAGGCAAAAGCTAAGTCCGCGTCCAAGGGTCCCAGAGGCCCATTAAGAGGCACAGATGTCCTGGCCAAGAAGAGGAAGGATCCTCCCTCCACCCACTCCTCTGCAGAGTCCCTACCTCCCTCGGATGAGGAACGCGCCCTCACTGACGTTGTCAGGGCGTCCGGGACCCACGATGATGTAATCCTAACCGACAAGGAAGAGGGAGAAATCTCTGATTCCGAGTTTGCAGACCAGGACCAATCGGATCGCCTTTTCCAAGGAGAGTGGTATGTTCCTCTCCTTACTAGGGTGATGGCAACACTAGAAATTACTCCTACAGACGCGGACCAAGCTCCATCGACATCGTCGTCCAACGAGAAGGTCGCTGCAGTGATGCGCACCTCACGCCCAAAGAAGCCGGAGCTTCCCTTCCCAGAGGCCTTCTGGTCCCTGGTAACCGACGAATGGGAAAAACCCTCAATGGGAAGGCGGGGCGCCACTGTGGCTCAAAAATATTACAACACCACTCAACGCTTTCTGGACCTCCTAAAGCCCCCAGTGGTCGACAATCCTGTCGCGTCCCTCGTCTCAAATTGTCTGGCTCCTAAGGAAGGAGAGGGCTCTCTCCGGGACCCAGACGAAAAAAGAACCGACGCAGCCATCAAGAAGGCCCACGACTCCGCGGCATGCGGGGTCAGATCCACGCTGGCAATATCGCTTTTTTCCAGAGCGGCGATAGTGTGGCTGCAAGAGCTCATGGAGATCCAGGAGCTCGACCCAAACCTGCTTCACAAATCTCTGCTTAGATTCCTGCGTACCTTCTTCTTCATAGCCGACGCGGCACAGGACGCCATGATTTTTTCCGCCCGCGCCATCGGGGCCCTCACGCTGGCCAGGAGATCAGTCTGGCTAAAGCACTGGCAGGTGGATACTCCTACCAGGGCAGCATTGGCCTCGGCGGCCTTTAAGGGCCTTAAGCTGTTTGGGGAAGAGGCCCTAAAGGGTATCCTAGTCGAGACAAAGGACAAAAAGTTGGCCATGCCATCCACACTCAAGCCAGACAAGAAGAGCGGCAGACGACCCTTTCAGACTTCTCGTCCCTTTCGTTCCTTTCGGGGATTCGGGAAGCAGCGAAACTACAACTCCTTTCGCCCACCATGGGTTAAGCCAAACTACGTCATCAGACAGAACACTGGATCGCAGCCCAACAATAGCAGAAGGGGAGGCTCCAACGCTCAGCGTGGAGGCTCGCGACAACAATCCTGACTCGGGGTCGCCCCCAGTGGGCGGCCGCCTCAGTCTGTTCCTCCGGCCTTGGTCGAACTCGACAACGGACAGGTGGGTTGTCTCAACAATCACCCACGGGTACAAAATCGAGTTCGACTCAAGGCCAAGGGGCAGATTTCTCCCAGCCCCAATACCCAAAGACCCAAAGAAGGCGAGAGACCTGACGACAGCCATATCTCACCTAAGACACATAGCAGCCATAGAAGAGGTACCAGCCTCTCAGCGCTTCTTAGGCGTGTACTCCTTCTTCTTCACAGTTTCAAAGAAGGACGGCAGCCAGAGGTCCATCCTGGACCTAAAATACACCAACAGACACATCACATACAGAAAGTTCTGGATGGAGACGCTTACATCCATAAGGGAGGCGCTCCAACCAGGAGACTTTCTAGCCTCACTCGATCTCTCAGATGCGTATATGCACATCATGATCCACGAGGACAGCAGACAATACCTCCGCTTTGCCTTCGGGGACCAACACTTCCAGTTCAGGGCCCTTCCATTTGGTCTGGCCTCAGCACCAAGGGTCTTCACCAAGGTCCTGATCACCCTAATCGCCAACCTGAGGGCACAGGGAATCCACCTGTACCCATATTTGGACGACATCTTACTGCGTGCGTCCTCTCTGAACAAAGCAGGGAGAGACCTGCAGACCACAATTCACTATCTGCAGGCCCATGGTTTTCTGGTGAACTTCAAAAAGAGCAGCCTGTCTCCTGCCCGCACCATCGTCCACCTGGGTGTGGAAATAGACACACAGCGCTTCAAGATCACCCTGTCCAAGGAGCGACAGGAGGTCCTCCTACGGGAAGCTCGCACAGTTCGTTTACTAAGGAAGGTACCACTGTCCCTACTAGCCAGACTCCTCGGCCTTATGATCTCAGCCTTTGGGGTTGTGCCTTGGGCAAGGTTCCACTCCAGACCCCTGCAGAACTTCCTGATGCCTTACCAAAAGGAGATCGCATTGAGAAAGTCCCCACTCCTTCTCCTCCCACAGCATGTGCAGGATTCGCTGGCCTGGTGGTCTCAGATGAAAACAGTCAGCAAGGGTTCTCCGTTCACAGTACCCCAGGCGATCTCGGTCACCTCCGATGCGAGCCTACGGGGCTGGGGAGCACACTGTCAGGGACAAGTGACGCAAGGGATTTGGAGCCCACAGGAAAAGACGCACAGCATCAACTGGCTGGAGCTACGAGCGGCTCGCCTGGCTCTGCAACACTTCACCCCAGTCCTGAGGGGTCAACACGTCATGGTGATGACGGACAACACTACAGCCCGATCGTACATAGCGAAACAAGGAGGTTCGAGATCCCGGTCCCTGCAACAGGAAGCGGACCTCATCTTCCTCTGGGCCGAACGGACGGTGCAGTCCCTTACAGCTCAGTACCTTCAGGGGGAACGCAATCAACAAGCGGACTACCTGAGCAGATACTCGGTTCTACCCGGAGAGTGGGAGCTAAACGACGACGTGTTCATTCAGGTCCAAGCCAGGTTCGGCCAGCTGGAGGTGGACATGTTCGCGACAAGGTCAAACGCCAAGCTGGACAGATTCTTCACCAGGTTTTTTCACCACAACGCCGAAGGCACGGACGCCCTACGATCCCCTTGGCCGGCCGGTCTCCTATACCTGTTTCCCCCACTTCCCCTCATAGGGAAAGTCTGTCAGAAGATTCGCCAGGAGAAGGCACAAGTGGTCCTGATAGCGCCCCATTGGCCGAGGCGTCCCTGGTTCTCCGAGTTGATGGACATGAGGGTTCAGAGCCAGTGGCGTCTACCTCAGAGACCCGACCTTCTTCATCAGGGTCCGATCCTCCACCCAGATCCAAGCTGGTTACAACTGACAGCCTGGAGATTGAGCGGCAAGCCCTAAGAGAACATGGATACGACGATTCAGTCATTAGTACCCTTCTTTCCTCTAGGCGCGTGTCCACCAGGAGGATCTATGAAGCTACATGGCGAGCCTTCAAGAGATGGTGTGCCCCTCGCCAATTGATCGCTGAAGAAGCTTCGGTGAAACACATCCTGGCATTCTTACAGAAAGGCCTCGAGGCGGGCTTACGACCAAATACCCTGAAGAGACAGGTGGCCGCACTGTCGGCCTTCCTCACAGTACAGGACGGAAACCGCCTCTCATCGCATCCCCATATCAGGCGTTTCCTCAGGGGTGCCTCAATAGTTTCACCCCCGGTGAGGCACAGGTTTCCGTCATGGAACCTCTCCCTAGTCCTCAGGCAACTCATGAAGCACCCGTTTGAACCGTTGCGCACAGTTTCCCTCAGAATTCTCACCATCAAGGTTGCCTTCCTAGTGGCCATCACCTCAGCGCGAAGAGTGTCGGAGTTGGCCTCTCTGTCAGTTAGGGAACACCTGTGTTACTTTACCAAGGATGTAGTGACCCTACACCCAGACCCGTCATTCAAACCAAAGGTTGTTTCCGAGTTCCATGTCTCACAACCCTTGATTCTGCCCTCCTTTTGTCCTGACCCTTCGCACCCGAAGGAGAAGCTCTGGCATAACTTGGACGTCAGGAGGGCCCTGAAGATCAACATTAGACGTACTGCCCCCATCAGACGCTGCGACGCCCTATTCGTCTCTTTCTCTCAGGCAGCCATAGGGTCCAGAGCTTCGCAGAAGACCATTGCTTCCTGGATCAGGGCCTGTATCTTCGAGGCCTATGACTCAGCTAGACTTCCCAGACCCTCAGGGGTCACGGCACATTCGACTAGGTCAGCCGCGACATCCGCGGTCTTCTCCACTAACGCTTCCCTGGTAGAAATCTGCAGGGCAGCAACCTGGAGCACACCGTCCACCTTCATTAGGCACTATAAGGTGGATAAGTTCCGTTCCGCCGAGGCGAACTTCGGTCGGAGGGTGCTCCAGGAGGTGCTCAAAGACTGAGTCCGCCAATCCCGCAGTCACTCCCGCCCTATTGAGTCAGCTTGGGCACGTCCCAGATGTAAAGGAACCGCATCACCCCTCCCTCAGAGAATGCCACATTGGTTACTTACCGTGAAGGTGCATTCTTGAGGGAATGGGGTGATGCGGGTCCTTTCCCCGCCCAGTGACTGCGTGCGTTTCCTTACATGGCGGTATCCTTATTATTTAGCCCTGCTTAATGTTACTTGACTTAATCGATTTCCTTAGTCCTTACAGGGCTTTGCTAGTCAGTGAACTGGCCTCGTGGCTCCAGGATGGAGGAGATGAAGACAAAGAAATTTGAATATGAAGAGGCTTGATGTAACTTCCTGCTACACCTGGGCGGTGACTGACGAAACCCAGATGTAAAGGACCCGCATCACCCCATTCCCTCAAGAATGCACCTTCACGGTAAGTAACCAATGTGGCATTTTGCTTCTTATGTAAGGGACACCATTTTGCTATGCCATTGCATATAATGGGAATTGAGTATTCATGGATTTGGGTATTCACGGAGGGTCCTGGAACCAAACCCCAGCGAATGTGCAGGGACAATTGTATTTTATTTTATTTTAGTGGTTTTTAAAACCATCAGTACAAGAAAGGGGGGGGAAAACCCAGGCAGGAAAAAAGGCAGATAGAGGAGGAAATCTTTGTTGATCAGAGGTTGAATTCAAAACAAGGATGCTGTTGCAAACACAGTCAGATCTAGAAATCACAAAGCAGTATGCATTTTGGCAAGAGAGAAATAAATGGTGGAATAATTTTTGTGGGGCTGGAGATAGCTCAGCATAGGATAGGTTCCTGCAACCCAAGGAAACAAAAGTTTCTTTCTCTTTGCTTGTTCCAAATCTCTTTAAAAAGAATATATGAAAGCTGACATTTTCTTCTTTTTTCACAGCAGCCTGAAGCAGTTGTGAAATGAGGGCAGATACATTATAGGTTTATTTCATTTCACTCATTTTTTCCTCTTTACCTCACATCAGTCTGAAGAATTTGAGGGGTTTTTGTGACTTCTATTGTGAACTGTCATTCTGTTGAAGAACCAGTGCAGAATATTATATCAACTTGTCTGTGCTTGAAATATCAGTGTGGTGATTGTAAGGGATGCTGTGGTGCTGTAGAGTATACAGGAATAGACCGTTTTTGACAGCCATCTTTCTAAATAAGAAAAAGCAATATACAGTATTTGAAAAGTGTGTAATTACCCAGTGTGTGTCTCAGCAATCAAAACAGAGATATAGATGTTATATCTTTCCAAAGGAACTCTGTTTTTATAAACACCCTAGTAGAATTCTAATCTTGTCCACTTTTTCTTGTAAACTTTAAATTATGGATGGGCAACTCTCAAAGGTCTGGAAGCCATTTTGTACCTTGTCTGGGCCCGCTGTTCCTGCCCTTCCCAGAAAAGTGATTGGAAAGTCATTTCTGTTGTTTATTTGTTTTTAAAGACTTTTGATTTCTTTAAAAAGTTAGGGATCTTTCCAACTGATAAAAGGCATATTGTTTTAATGGAGAATTGCCCCTCCATGCTTTTAGAGGTGTGATTTCTCCTCTTTCAATGGTAGAGGGCTTCAGAGGCTACAAAAAAAAAAAAAACCCTGACAGTACTGGGGAGAGGTCACATGGCCAACAGCCTGCATGGTTCCTACCTCTGATTTAAGCTATATAGCAAAGATGAGCAGGCTGTAGCCTTCCAGATGTTGTTGGATTGCAATTCTCACCAACCCTAGCCAGCACACTAAATACTGGGGGATGATGGGAAACTGAATCAACATCATTTGTACTGCTACATGTTGCCCACTATTGTTGTATACAATAATGAAATACAGTTGTCCCTGCATATCCCACAGATTTGGTATCCACAGATTTAAGTATTCACGGCTTGAAAATAATCTTTTAAAAAGATAATAATCCAAAATATTTTCAAGCCATGAACACTTAAATCCGTGGATACCAAATCCGTGGATATGGAGGGACAACTGTATAAGGAACACCATTTTGCTAAGCCATTGCATATAATTGGACTTGAGTATTCACGGATTTTGGTATCCACAGGGAATCCTAGAATCAAACCCTAGCGAATATGAAGGGACAACTGTACTGTAGTTACTACTACTACTACTACTATATTTATTTGTATCCTGCTTTCCCCCCCAAATTGGGACTCAAAGCAGCTTACAATTTAAAAGAACAACAAAATTAAAAACATACAAAAAGTGAGCATTAAAACATAATTAAACTATTTACAGTATTAAAACAACTAAAACCTCCAGTAAAGCAATTCAGTTTAAAAAAAAAATTGCACCCACTAACCCATTCTGTAAAAACTTCCTGTTTACAGGTCACCCCTGTATCCACAGGGGATACTTTCCTGGATTTAACCATGGATACATGAAACCATGGGTAGTAGTGAATCCTATTGAAATGAATGACTTCCGCCCCAACTTCCAGTGGAAGCATACCACAGAATCACATTAGAGGACCTAGAAAATGCCTAAAGAGGACATATTTTTTCAGATATGGATAAGTGAAACCACAGATACTGGTCCCATGGATATGGGGGTCAGCCTATACTAGCGATTAGAGTTGTATGGAGTTGAGAGGAAAGGCTGTCATTATTTCAAGGCTCCTCTTTCTTGTTCTTTCTACTTGGCAGACCTCATCAGGCAACCAACAATCATGTGCATGTGTTGTGTTCAGTGTGACTTAACTACCAAGTGACTGTCTTTAGAATTATACCCTAAAAAGAAGGATTCCTTTAACCTTTTATGAAGTTATGATGACTATTATCTTTTCCTGGTTCATACTGGATATCATCCTCCCACTAAGAATGATTCAGCTCAGGTTAATTTTTGAATACTTCCAAATGCAAGCCAGCCCATAGTCTGGGTTTGTGTTGTGACACCTGGTGATTAGATAGACATTGGAGGCCTCCTTCTTTTCCCTTGACATTTGGCAGATTTTTCCACACATGCACACAATCTCTGTGAAGCAATGATGTGCATGCAGTCGCATATATCTTTCTCATTATCAGTGCACGAAGTGAGAAGCCACCACCAATTAAGGACAGTTGTGTACAGATTCAATGTTATAGAGATGGAAACTTAGATGGTACTTGAATGTGACTACAGAAAGAAGGTCTGAGTTTTGCAATAAAATAGATAGATTATAAAATGATGTGTTATCATATGTTCTGGTTTCTCAGCCTCCTCATTAGAGAGTGGTGCTGAAGCTGCTGTATTCTTGCTGTGGGGTGTCATTAGGATTTTGTGGAATTCTACATAATGAAACTTAAACCACTGGAGCCAAAATGGACTAGACGTTTCCTTCCTCGGTGATAGCAGAACTCGTGACCCGTTTCACAATATGACTGCTTCTCATTAGGTTCTAATAAGAAAACAGAAGAAATGGTATCGTGGGGAATAGGAGATACTTCTTTCTATTTATAACTTTGCTGTCAGAATGTTACAGCTGAATGCTTTCACATAAATGAGCTCTGGTGTGTGTTAACACCACTTTCCACGAACCTATAAATCTCCTTTAATAGCAGTTTGTTGTTAATCTCGCCTGTGCATCCTTTCCACCTGTCTGTCTTTGCTATTCTAGAATATAATTGGAATAACTCCCAATTCTTAATGGCAGTTTCTCATGGCAAGGCCACTGTCTCCTTATGGCTACCATTCTCTGTCCAGGTAATGAGAGCAAGCCATTAATACTATGGGGCTTACTGCTCCATTTGAATGGATAGGATTGTGCATGGTGTTTAACATAGAATCATAGAATCATAGAATTGCAGAGTTGGAAGAGACCACGAGGGCCATCCAGTCCAAGAAAAAATCCCAAGTATCTCATAGTATTGGCATCTTGCAGCAGCAGCGACATGTCTAAATTGTTTTTCGGCCCTTGGAAGCCCCCATAAGCCTCACATTCCTAATGGCGGCCGCGAGTGATGTACTTGCATTAATTCTTCACCACCACTGGTTTATTTTTTATTTTAAAAAGTCATCCCAAGGTGTACTGGTGCAACAGAGTGATTCTCCAATTTTATAAGAAAGCAAAACAGAAAAATATTGATCCTTTTTATTGCCTTAGTATATAAATGTGACCAACAAGGTGTGGAAAGTAAATAATGGCCTATCAATTAGGGATGCCTTTTACTGCAGAAGAAATCATTAATTTGGCATAGAATATTTTAAAGCAGGTCAGGAGCTTTGTGTGGCCTTTGGTGGTGTTCATCATGGCCTTTGAGATCCTCACTGATCCCCCAAGCCCTCTTCAACCCCTCACTGTTTTGAAGGTCAAAAATTCTGGTTTTTTGGGCCCCCAAAGCCCACATTATCAACACCTGCACAGATGATTGAAATGCCTTCTTCCCCACCCCTGCCCAAAGTAGGGAAACCTCCACTCTTCAAACAGCTCTAACGGTGACTGTGCATTGAAGCCCTTTGGAGCTCTAGAGCAGTGGAAACTTGAGTGGCCCAGCTTTCTGGACTTGGGAATGTGCATACCCCTGCTTGTAAAAGCAGTGTTCCCTATTATCCACAGTTTCAGGTATCCATAGGGGTTGTGTGTCTTGGAATGTATCCCCCACAGATATGGGGGCTGACCTGTATTATGTTAACATGTTTCTGTGTAACTAGTTTCTGCACTAGTAATAACTACAAATTAAATGATACTTGGGGCAAATAGCTATGGCAACTCTGGATTTAGAATATCTCTCCCCTCCCCCTACTGTCTGATCTTTGCAACATCTCTGTATACTTCACATGTGAATAGTGAGGAACATTTGTCCTTTGTCTGAAAAATACCAGCAATTTGTTATATTTTCTCTCACCAGTTTTAGAAAAGGGCATCAAATATCCCTTGTATGACCATTTTCCAGCTGTGACCCAGAAAATATTTGTTTAATGTTAGCCCGTGTCTTCTTTTATGAATTCAGTGGACATTTTGAAGCTTCTCACTTGCATTCTTGGAAATCCTGTTTGTACTATTGGGGATGTAATGTAATGTAACAAAATGTTGTGTTGACAGACGGTTAGCCTTCATTGGCAAATGCACCATTTCTATATACAGATTCCAGATTCATTAGTGAAATTCTGCAAGTATAACATCTATTAAAGTTATATCAGGTTTTCCTTCAATGGAAAACATGTCCCTAGATACCATAGTGGCATTGGGTAGAGGTTTTCTCAGTAGAATAAGAGGCTAAGATGACCCTAACTTCAAAACACAAGGAAATTGCCTTGTTTTTGTCACATGTAGAGTTTTTAAAACTAACTACAAAAAAACATTGCCTGAAAACCTGAGTTACACCTGTATGTGGGATATTCAAAAGGGATATTCTGTTGCATGTTACTACCCGTAATGGCCTCTACAGCGCTTTCTGTCTGCAGTGTTCCAAAAATTTGGCCAATGAAAATGGAACAAAGCAGGGTTGTGTGTGGAACCTTTTCACTCTCTATTAAAACTTCTTAGAGGAGCCAAGTGTTTCCGATTGTTCCTGCGTGGGAGAGCGAGTCTTATTCCAGGGTCTGCTATTGTAGCAAATTAGGGTAGCCACTTCTGCATGATTGAGAAAGAGGCCAAAAGGAGGACATGGATTTGCCTCCTAATTGCATACTTCAATTTATATGGGGACATGCAAATTTGCAGATCATAACTATAATACAGTATAAATATAATGGGTCTCATCATAGTGGGGGAAACTGATCTGGTGACCTGCATGTCTGCTTAGTCTGCTGTCCAGGTGCTAACTGCTAATGAACAGATCTTTAGGAATAGATTCTGAGCAAACTAAGCTTGCGTGCCTTTCATTCTTTGTTATTATTTTTTTTTTATTAGAGTCCTTTCGTACTGCAAAAGAGAGAGATAAAATTACTGATTTCTCATTATTACTAACTGTTCCATGGTGCTGAGGAAGTAACTAGGAAAAGTAACCAGGCTTCTCCTTGATATTGGTGGGAGACTTGAACCTGCCTGTTGAATTTTTCGGCTGAAATGAGTGGTTTCTAACAATGTTTCATTTTGACTGGATCTTGCTCTTGTTTTTTTCTTGAGAAGAAAATGAATGTAACTTCCTTCTCACCATGTAAGGAAATGAATTTCTTTTCATCAGATCTCCAGTGGAGAAAAAAGCTGCATGGCATAATAAAACAAAGTAAAACTGTAGCTTTCATGATGGCTTACAAATTATTTATGTTCTCTTTGACAAGCTCATTCTCCTGAAGCTTTCTTCTTAAGCTTATCTTTTGTTTCTTGAACTACTGGCAGAAGACCATCTCTGTAATTTTATTCAAAGAGAGATAGACAGCTAGTAATTTAATCTTTCCTATCTTTACGCCCTTAGATGATTTCAGTGGGAAAGGGAGACTTTATTGTTCATTCAGTGTAGTCTGTGTCGCCTAGGTCGAAATCTAGATGAAACTGAACATAGAGATTTGGGTGTTGTTAACTACTAGGTCCAAAATTTCCAAGGTATGTTTTCATTCTTTGGTCTCTTCAGGATGACAATCTCAGCTCTGGAAAGATCTAATTCTCTCCTTTAAATTCTCCATATGCTGCTACTACCTGTATATAGGTTACTTTTTTTTTTCTTTTTTAATCGAGAAGGGAAAAAAACATCTAAGCTACAAGGAACATGGTATAACTGTATAGAATTATGCATGGTGGTGGAGAAAAAGGATATAAGTTTTTCTGCCTCTTTCAGAGTACTAGAACTCGGGGGTCTTCTGACAAAAATGACAGGCCGGAGATTAGGGCAGACAAAACAGAGGAACTGTGCCCTCACACACTTGTAATTTGTTGACTAAAAGTTACTTTTACAGTTCAGTCATAGTTTAAGGTGCTCCCAATTATTTATAATTGTCTCTGTGTTTGTGTAATGTGCATGTTTACCATGCACTGTATCTTTTGTTCTTTGGAACACATAAAGCATTCAAGAGTTGTTAATGTTTGTGGGCACAGTTTAGCAACACCATTTCTATTGAAGAAAAGCATTTTTAACTTTCTATTAATGTGAATAACAACGAATAATCTAGTATAGTGAAGACTGGGTCAATGGCTATTCTGCAATGTGTCTTTCTCACCTTTCATGGTGGTCCAATTGTCTCTGCTACATTTTCCTCTTTTTTTTCTTTCTCTTTTTCTTCTACAAGCTATTAGCATTTTAAATTTTTATATATATATATATATATATATATATATATACACACACTAATTTTGTAGTGTACTGTCAGATACAGATCCTGTGGGCTTTTTACCTTTTTGCTTCAGTGGAAATGGTGGATGGGAATCATGCAGCCAGACATCTAGATGAGGTTAGACTAAAGTTTCCATCATTCCTCAGCATAGCCAGTCCTGTCTAAGGCTGGTGATAATTGTAGTCCAACAACATCTGGACAGCTACATGCACATTGGATGTCAGCTGTAATGAAGACTGGAAGGAATTTAGGGTGAGGAATTTGATGTGCTTGGATTTTTTAGGTCTAGAGCAGACATTCTTAATTGTGATTAATTATGATTAATTTATTCTTAATTATGATTAGAGAATAGGAAGTGAGATGCTGTGTTATGTATTCACTTCCCCTCCTTATTCAGGATTTTCCCCTACTTCAGAGTCCAGTTCTGAGTGCTGTTTAGCATAAACTCTAGTTACTATTATTGCTAATAACAGTGTAACACTTTAACCATGGTTAAGACCTGAGCATCTTACTGGCTTTTTTATCATTGACAGGAAGCCAAATCACAGTGAAAGGAATGCTTCCTGCATTTACTTTGACATCTTTGTGGAAAAGAATAAAGGGGAAAATGGTCCCCAGGAGTGGAGAGCATGATTAACACTAGGTCTGTGAACAAGTGGTGGTGGTAGCCAGCATTGGGTGAGGTGAGAACATTTTGCAAGGAACATTTTCTGCATTGAATTCCATAGTTGGACAATAAATATTTTTTTCCTGTAGAAAATTTCCCATGGCTTTTTAAAAAATCACCATTGTTTTATAAAATTCATGAATAGACACCAAATTTCTTCAATCTAAATCTGAATGAAGTGGTACAAGCGACAGAGACCTGAAACGGAATGTTCTCTATGACTCCTTTATGACTTTGTTGGGAGTACATGAGTGGACGACTACAGTATCTTATCCAGAGTTTGTTGGGTATGCTAAAAGCATGTTAACAGTTTTCAGTCTATGTCCTTCTTAAATTTAACCAAATATTAGGAAAGCACATGTTGCTGAATCAATTAAAGACAAGTGTTGTTTTTTGCTGTCAAGTCAGCTTTGAATTACGGCGACCCTATGAATTAGAGACTTTCAAGAGTTTCAGTCATCAACAGCCCTGCTCAGATCTTCCAAACTCAGGGCCATGGGATCCTTGTTTGAATCAATCCACCTGCATTGTGGTCCTCCTATTTTCTTACTGCCTTCGACTTTACCAAGTCTTTTCCAGTGAGTCATGTCATCTGCATATATGGTACAATAGTCACAGTTTAGGTTCTGTCGATCCTGTTGAAAAAACTTACACACACACCCAAATCTGGCCCAATGAGGCCACATACCATACAGTCCTATCTGCACCAAACTCAGATATACTACCTTAATCCAAGTTTTAAAAACTCAGTTTTCTCTGGAATTTGCTTGAAACTCTGGAGAAAACTGTAGTGTGAACAATACATTCACCTTGGGTTGGGCAGGTGGGGAGGCAGGACAAGCATTGCCTGACAGGTGCTGCCCTTTCTCCCTTCCTTGGTGCCGCTTCCTCATTCCAATATTTGCTGTAAAGGCAGAGTCCTGGCACTAGTTGCTGTTTCTGAGGTGAGAAGGACTAACCAGCCACATGATCGCATGGCTAGCTATCTTGTTCTGATCTTGGAGAGGGTGATTGTGCAGAGCCCTGGTGTTAGTTGTTTGCTCTGAGGTCAGGACGAGTGGATGGCCTTGTGATCATGTGGCTGGCTGCTCCCTCTGGTCTCGGAGAGGGTGATTGTGCACTGGAAAGGCAGAGCCCTGGTACATAGTCACTCTCTCAGGTCAGAACAAGTGGCCAGCCTTGAGATCACGTGGCTGACCACTCCTTCTGACCTCAGAGAGGGTGATTGTGCACCGGGAAGGCAGAGCCCTGGTGTATAGTCGTGTTCTCTGAGGTCAGAACGAGTAGCTAGTCATGTAGTGGCACCGAGGTGGGGAAAAACAGCACTGCAGAAGTGCCTGGAGGTAAAAATACAGATGATTTATTGTGTAGAGAAGCTCAGCAAAGAGTGCTGCAGATTAAGGCTTTGGCTAGGTAAGGTGTGGCACTTAAATCTGGGCCAGAGTAGTCCGAATTTCATGTGGTACAGCTTCAGGGCAAAGTAGTCTAAATTTCAGTTCAATTTTTACCCCCAGTGTAGACTTGTCCTTGGTGATCTTGACTTCTAGTGATTGTTCTGTCTTGTTTGTTCTGTTCCTGGACCCCTTTATTTGTCTTAGAACTCCCATCAAATATTTTTCTTCCAAAAATTGTTCTAGTACAAATAATTTCTGCCGTACATAAAGTTTTGATTCCCCCCCTCAACATATTAAATGTGCTCTTATTTTCCTAATCAGGTGTTTCAGTTCAAATACTTAAGGCTTGTTGTAACACTAAGAAATTTGGTTTTGTAAAGATATATGTCCAATAAGTATGCCAAATCAGAGAGATTCCATTTGCTTTCTTGGTGACTAGATTGATTCCAGTCCCATCTGAACATTGGCACCATCTCAGTGAAATCATTACTTACCATCCTCAGTTTTCATCAGCAATACAGAATGCTAGAGACATATGGTACAGCAGTGTTGATGACATAAATGCCTAATCAATATATTACAGGTATACATCTATTAATGAAGGAGATGTGTTCCTGGGCAGTTTTTCTTTATCAGAAATTTTGGTATCAGCTGAATCTCTCTCTCTCTCTCTCTCTCTCTCTCTCTCTCTCTCTCTCTCTGGCTTTTCTTCGCAAACGAAGATTCAGGAAGGACTCATCCCATGTTTTCTGCAAGCGCACTGATGACTAAAAAGGCCAATCTGAGATAGACAAGTCTGGTTGCAGAAAGCACAGCAGAAGGTTTCCTCGGGTGATGTTACCGGGTTGTGATTCTTTCTGCGTTGCGTTTCTCTTCAAGGCTTGTTCGGCGTGAGTTCTCAAATAAGGCTGCAGCATTGTGGATAGTGCATCTCCATGCCTCCCGATGTGAGGCCAGGGCAGACCATTGTTGGTGATCAATTTGGCCGAGCCTGAGATGTTGTTTCAGGGAGTCCTTGT
Source organism: Gambelia wislizenii (assembly GCA_030847615.1). Lineage (NCBI taxonomy): Eukaryota > Metazoa > Chordata > Lepidosauria > Squamata > Crotaphytidae > Gambelia > Gambelia wislizenii. The sequence continues at coordinate 288,296,583 of JAUMIR010000003.1, forward strand.
ATCGCTTTTTTGGAGCGCCCCTCTTATGCTGACCCATGGCGAGTTCACCATAGAGTACTATTTTGGGGAGGCGATGGTCCTCCATCCTAGACACATGCCCTGCCCAGCGCAGCTGTGTTCTCAATATCATGGCCTCAATGCTGGTGAGCCCTGCTTGCTAAAGGACAGCAACATTCGTCACATAGTCAGTCCAGTGTATATTTAGGATTGTGCATAAACAGCGCTGGTGGAAGTGTTCGAGGAGTTGTAACTGGTGGCGATAGGTGACCCATGTTTCAGATCCATAAAGGAGAATAGGGAGTACAATGGCTCTATACACACTGATTTTTGTGCTTCGCCTGAGGTGTTTATTACTCCAGACTCTTTTGTAAAGTCTTCCAAATGCGCTATTTGCCTTTGCTAATCTGTGATTGATATCTCTTTGTCAATCTTGGCATCTGAGGAGATGATGCTTCCCAGGTAGGTGAACTGCTGAACGGACTTAAGCACAGAATTGCCGATGGCAGTGTGGGGATGGTGGTGTTTGTCCTGTGGTGCAGGCTGGTAAAGAACTTCTTCAGGTTGACTTCCAGCCCAAAGAGCTCTGCAGCTGTTGCGAAGCAGGATGTGAGGCGCTGCAGAGCTGCTTCTGTGTGGGCAACAAGGGCAGCATCGTCAGCGAAGAGCAGCTCACGGACTAGATAGTTTAGAGTCTTAGTGCGAGCCCTCAGACGGCTTAAGTTAAACAAGCTACCATCAGTACGGTAACGTATATAGATGCCGTCATCCTCTTCGAGCTCTGCCGTAGCCCTTTGGAGCATCATAATGAAGAGGATTGTAAATAAAGTTGGAGCAAGAACACAACCTTGCTTCACTCCATTACTTATTAGAAAGTGCTCTGAAAGAGCATCGTCATATCTGACTTGACCACGCTGGCCCTCGTGTAGCAAGATAATCATTTTAAGGAATTTGGGGGGACATCCTAGTCTTTCCAGGATCTGCCACAGACCTTTCCTACTCACGGTATCGAAGGCTTTGGTGAGGTCAACAAATGTTACATAGAGACCCTTGTTCTGCTCTCTACATTTCTCTTGCAGTTGTCTAAGGGCAAATACCATATCTGTAGTACTCCAATTGGCTGAATAACATGGAAACAATAGGGCTAGATTACTACACCACAAAGTGAGAACAGGTTAACACGTTTCTACAAATATTTTATGCAAAACCACAGATATGCATATGTGAAATGAAACTACCATATTCCCTGTCTCATTCAAAAGTCATTTGCTGTGTTTTTACACAGAATCTAAAATCCAACCATCCCCACATTGCTGTCGGCACCTCTGTGCTTAAGTCCGTTCAGCTTAAGTTCACCTACCTGGGAAGCATCCTCTCCTCAGATGCCAAGATTGACAAAAAGATTGATCACAGATTTGCAAAGACATATAGCGCATTTGGAAGACTTTACAAAAGAGTCTGGAGTAATAAACACCTCAGGCGAAGCACAAAAATCAGTGTATATAGAGCCATTGTACTGTCTATTCTCCTTTATGGGTCTGAAACATGGGTCACCTATCGCCACCACTTACGACTCCTCAAACGCTTTCATCAGCGTTGTTTATGCAGAATCCTAAATATATACTGGACTGACTATGTGACGAATGTTTGCTGTCCTTGAGCAAGCAAGGATCACCAGCATTGAGGCCATGATATTGAGAACACAGCTGCGCTGGGCAGGGCATGTGTCTAGGATGGAGGACCATCGCCTCCCCAAAATAGTACTCTACGGTGAACTCGCCATGGGTCAGCGTAAGAGGGGCACTCCAAAAAAGCGATACAAGGACTCCCTGAAACAACATCTCAGGCTCGGCCAAATTGATTACCAACAGTGGTCCGCCCTGGCCTCACATCGGGAGGCATGGAGACGCACTATCCACAATGCTGTAGCCTTATTTGAGAACTCACGCCGAACAAGTCTTGAAGAGAAACGACAGCGCAGAAAGAATCACAACCCGGAAACATCACCCAAGGAGACCTTCTGCTGTGCTTTCTGCAACCGGACTTGTTTATCTTGGATTGGCCTTTTTAGTCATCAGCGCGCTTGCAGTAAGCGCGGGATGAGTCCTTCCTGAATCTTCGTTTGCGAAGAAAAGCCAGAGAGAAAATCCAACCATTGCTGAATAATTTCTGTTTACATGGGAAGTGATCTGGCTAGCACCCCCAATTAATCTCTTACCCACTTACAAGTTTGCTTCTGCAGCTGATTAACCCCTGGCTGAGCAATATTGGAGAACCATGTTGAGTGACTTCATAAAATTTAAATTTAGTGAAGAAATGGGCCCTTAAATTTAGTGAAAAAATAGTCCTTTAGTACTGTACTAAATATGAAGTTAACAAAATAAGTATCTTAAATACAATTGGCAGTCTTAAAATGTGTTGTGTGGCATAGAAATGGAAATAAAGATCTATAGGAATTCTGGTTTTTTTGAATTCTGAATTTTAATGGAATTCTCATTCACTGCTCACCAAGTATTTTGCTTAGCACCTGCAAGATTTAACTAAGAGAAAGAAATGTGTAGCATAGCTTTTGTAGACTCTGGCTACCTGCATCAAATGCATTAAAGTCTACAAAAGTCTATGCTACAGTCTCCTTTTTCTCTGTTTAAAAGGTGCTGTAAGAACCCTTTGAAAGTGTTTTACTGTAACTGTATAAGCAAAGAAGGAGCTCTGTAGTATGTGTGTTTGTATTGCCTTTCTTCTAAGGCATTTGGGATAATGCATAGTGAGTTATATAAACAGTTTAACTTTGCAACTCTGGTTACTCATCAGCTTCTGGGCCAAATTCAAATTGAGAAGGCTGATCTTTAAAGCTGTAACTAGCTAAGGACCAGTCTACTTGAGTGAGCTCTTTCTTCAACAACATAGAATGTTCCTGCATGCTTATTAATTCCATATTTTGAGTGGTGCCTCACATGTTGCTACCAGCAGTGGAAGGACAGGTGGCTTTCTGGAACAAAGACTTTTATCAGTGGTTCACTCCATCTGTAGAATGCCCTCTCAAGGGCAAACATCCTAATTTCCTCATTACATACATTTAGATACCAGATCATAGAATCATAGAATTGCAGAGTTGGAAGAGACCACGAGGGCCATCCAGTCCAACCCCTTGCCATGTAGGAAATCACGATCAAAGCATCCCCGACAGATGGCCATCCAGCCTCTGTTTAAAGACCTCCAAAGAAGGAAACCCCACCACGCTCCGAGGGAGTGTGTTCCACTGCCGAACAGCTCTTACTGTCAAAAAGTTCCTCCTAATGTTGAGGTGGAATCTCTGTTCCTGGAGCTTGCATCCATTGCTCTGTGTTCCAATCTCTGGAGCAGCAGAAAACAAGCTTGCTCCATCCTCAACGTGACACCCCTTCAAATACTTTAAGAGGGCTATCATATCACCTCTTAACCGTCTTTTTTCCAGGTTAAACATACCCAGTTCCCTAAGTCTCTCCTCATAAGGCATGGTTTCCAGACCTTTCACCATTTTAGTCGCCCTCGTCTGGACACGCTCCAATTTGTCAATATCCTTTTTGAATTGTGGTGCCCAGAACTGGACACAGTATTCTAGGTGAGGTCTGACCAAGGCAGAATAGAGCAGCACTATTACTTCCCTTGATCTGGACACTATACTTCTATTGATGCAGCCCAAAATCACATTGGCCTTTTTAGCTGCCGCATCACACTGTTGACTCATGTTCAACTTGTGTCTACTAGGACTCCTAGATCCCTTTCGCACCTAGTCTCATTCAGCCAGGTCTCCCCCATCCTATATCTATGCATTTCATTTTTTCGCCCTAAGTGCAGTACCTTACATTTCTCCTTATTGAATTTCATTTTGTTAACTTTGACCCAGCTCTCCAGTTTATCCAGGTCATCTTGAATTTTGATCCTGTCCTCTAGGGTATTAGCTACTCCTCCTAATTTGGTATCATCTGCAAATTTGGCGTCATCTGCAAATTTGGCAAGTATGCCCCTAATTCCCTCATCCAAGTCATTGATAAAGATGTTGAATAGCACTGGGCCCAGGACAGAATCCTGTGGCACCCCACTGGTCACATCTTTCCAAGATGAAGAGGAGCCACTGCTGAGCACCCTTTGGGTTCGGCCGGTCAACCAATTACAAACCCATTGAATTATTTACTTGTCTAGCCCACATTTTACAAGCTTGTTTGCAAGAATGTCATGGGGAACCTTGTCAAAGGCCTTAATGAAATCAAGGTATGCGATATCCACAGTGTTCCCTTCATCTACTAAGCTGGTAATTTTATCAAAAAAAGAGATCAGATTAGTCTGGCATGACTTGTTACTCTGAAACCCATGTTGACTTTTTGTGATTATGGCATTGCCTTCTAAATGTTCACAGACTCTCTGTTTAATGATCTGCTCTAGAATCTTCCCTGGTATTGATGTCAGACTAACTGGACGATAATTGTTGGGATCCTCTTTTTCCCCCTTTTTGAAGATGGGAGCAACGTTTGCCCTCCTCCAGTCTGCTGGGATTTTTCCTGTTCTCCAGGAGTTCTCAAAGATTATTGCCAATGGCTCTGAGATTATATTTGCCAGCTCTTTTAATACTCTTGGATGTAGTTCATGTGGTCCTGGAGATTTAAGTTCATTTAGATTAAGAAGGTATTCCTGTACTACCTCTTTGCTTATTCTGTGCTGGATTTCCCCTGTTGTGTCTTCTGTACCTTTATCCTCAGGTTGTTCCCCCTTTACCTTTTCTGAAAACACTGAGGCAAAGAAGGTGTTGAGTAATTCTGTCTTTTCTCTGTCCCCTGTTAGCATTTTGCCATCTTCTCTGCATAGTGGCCTTACCATTTCCTTCTTCCTCCTTTTGCTATGGACATACCCAAAAAACCCCTTTTTATTGTTCTTAACCTCTCTAGCAAGCCTGAGCTCATTCTGCGCTTTAGCTTTTCTGACTTTACTCCTACATGTGTTCGCTATCTGTTTGAATTCTTCTTTGGTGATTTCCCCCCTTTTCCATTTCTTATACATGTTCCGTTTAAAACTTAGCTCTGTTGATATTTCTTTAGTCATCCATCCTGGTTTCTTACGACACCTCTCATTTTTCTTTCTCATTGGTACTGTTTGAAACTGTGCCTTCAGTATCTCCCTTTTTAGAAAGTCTCATCCGTCTTGAAGTCTGTTCTCTTTTAGTATTCCTGACCATGGGATCACCCCCTGTATTTCCCTGAGTTTATTGAAATCAGCTCTCGTAAAGTCAAGAATGCGTGTCTGACTATGCCTGGCTTCTCCTTTCCATTGTATAATAAACTCCAGGAGAACATGATCACTCTCACCTAAGGATCCCACCACTTGCACCCCATTAATCAGGTCATCCCTGTTGGTTAGGATCAGATCTAAAATAGCTGACCCCCTTGTTGCCTCTTCCACCTTTTGGACCATGAAATTGTCTTCCAGGCAAGTAAGGAATTTGCTAGACCTTGAAGTTTTGGTTGAGTTAGATTTCCAGCAAATATCAGGATAGTTGAAGTCACCCATCACTACTACATCTCTCCTTTCTGCATGTGTTTTCATCTGTTCTAGAAAGGCATCATCCAATTCCTCTGTCTGACTTGGGGGTCTGTAGTAGAGTCCCATAATAACATCCCTGTTGTTTCCCTCCCCTTTAATTTTTATCCAGATGCTCTCCACGTGGCTTCCAGTATTGATGTCATGGATCTCTTCACTGGTGTAAATATCCCTGACATATAATGCTATTCCTCCTCCTTTCCTGTTTGGCCTGTTTCTCTTAAAATGAAGATCTTCCTTTTCTGGCAGACAATTTAGTCCTTGCTTTCTTGGGCTATTTATTTTATTTAAATCCTTCCTTTCTCACAAAACTAGGACTTACAGAGCACACAATAAGAAGATGATGATAATAATATTTATTTCTCTTTCCCAAGTTTGTGACTAATAGCAACTTACAACAAATTAAAAAACACATTGTTAATAATTCACAAGGTACAACATTAAAATGAGATTAAATGATCAAAAAATTAAAACCAGACTAAAACATGCATCATTAAATAGGGACACACGTGTCCCACACAAGCTCCATCACATTGTTTAGGTGAGACGAGCCTTAGACTGCTTTATATTCATATACACACACACTTGTCAAATGACTGCTGGAACAGAAATTCTTTACCTGTCTGCAAAATGAAAGTAGGGAGGTCCCGGTCTCATTTATCAAAGGGAGTTCCAGTGCCTGGGGGCAGCCACCGAGAAGGCCCTCTCTATTTCTACCAGATGCACTGGGTCTGTCTATTAAATAACAAGACTGGAATAGCCCATCTTTATTTATGTGTATTACAGTTCTAATGCTTATCCCTTTCAATATACTCCCTGTTCATACTCACACACCAATGCAGTCTTGTTTTCCACTGGCTGAAGGCATGGAGAAGATCAGTTTCTGCCAGCTGTTTCAACACATATGCCATTTTCTTCTTTACTGCATAATTGATTCAAAATGTGTTCCTTTAAGCACCAGTTTCACTTTAGGAAAAAGAAAAAAGTTGCATGGTGCCAAATCTGGCAAGTATGGAGGATATTCAAGTGATATAATTTGTTTATCAGCCAAAAACTCCTTCACAGAAAGTGCTGTATGAGGAGGCACATTGTGTTGATGAGGAATGAAACCATTTTTTTCACAGCTCTGGTCTTTTTTTCCTGACTCTTTCTCTCAGCTTTGTCAAAGCTTCCTTATAATAATGCTGGTTTGATAATAATTTGATAATAATTCTGTAACTCATTCTGCGAAAATTACAAAATCTTACACCCTTGATGTCAAAAAACCCAATGTGCATGGCTTTGAATGTGGACTTGCTTTGACATGCTTCTTTCATTTTGGGTGATGATGGTATTTTCCAGTGCATTGACTGTTGTTTTGTCTCAGGATCATACTGGAGGATCCAGGTTTCATCACAAGTGATGATTTTTTTGAAAAAGTTGCTGCAGAATGTCAGCGCAAATTTCCTCGCGATACTCTTTTTGCTCTGCTATGAGAAACCTAGGGACCATCTTGGCACAAACTTTTCTCATGTTGAGATCCTCATGCAAAATTTTCCACGCAGTGTCTTTGTCAATTTAGCAGCTATCATTTGAACACTTGAGTCAGCAGTCTTCTCAAACAATCTGGCTAATTTTTTTCCACAACTTCTTCAGTTCATGAAGTGGAAGGTTATCCAGGGCATTTATCGTCTTCCACATTTTCACATCATTCTCTGAATCTTTTGTGCCACTCAGACACATGCGCATGAGACGTACAGTCTTCCCTGTAGGCCTCAGTAAGCATTTGAAAAGATTCTGTTGGTGTTTTGTTCAATTTTACTAAAAATTTCAAATTGACATGTTACCCAGCTTCTAAACACAGCTGCTTTAAATGACAACTGACAATTAAATGAATGGCCAAGAGTGTTGATGTTTGTCATGTAGAGGACCATTCAGATCAGTTCAAGGTCACCACACCAGCATTTACAATTGGTTCTCCCTGATTTGTGTGAAAGGTAGAAACACAGTCTCATTATTTAATAGACAGACCTCATATTTTACCTGTGAGGGTGGTGGGACAGAGAGGGCCTCCCTAGCAGTTTTCAAAGCACAAGCTGGTCGGTAAGAGAGAATACGGTCCTTCAGACAACCTGGACCTGAGCCATATAGGGCTGTTTGGGGGGGGGGGGAACAGACTAGCATCCAGTAAAGCTGTTGCAACAAGGGAGTTTCTATTTCTCGACAATCCAATTTCTAGTTTCAGTCATACTGTTCTAATAGCTACCTCCATATTTCAATGCCCAAACATTTAGTGGTCAATGCTACCATTTCTTCAGCCTCCCAGTCTCCCGATTCAGAATAAAACCAGAAATTTCTGCACATGAGGATGCCTGAATATCTCTTCAAGGAAAAAAAAATTCTAGAGACAGAAGCTTCAGAGTTATTGTTTAAAAAGCTTTCTGCATAGCATCTGTAATCTGATAGGGGCCTTTTTGGAAAGGTGGGCACAACCTAGGAAGTCACAAAAAAGCCCCTGAGCCCATGGGTTGCACTTTCCCTGTCCCAGGTGAGCGATTACCCTGAAAGATTAAAAGGAGATTGGTTCCTTACTGGAAACCATTATATACCTGTTGTGAGGCTTCCCCTAGACAGCTGGTCAGCTGCTGTGTGAACAGAATGTTGGACTTGGCAGGCCTTCAATCTGGCCCAGCATGGGTCTTCTGATATTCTTATGAGATGTACATGTGTAGATGTTATGTTGGGAACTCATGCTTTGTTACCCAAATGGGTGGGGGTGCCTTAGAGCCCCACATGTGATATTAATAGTTGGGGAAATTATTATTTGCTCAAATGGAATGCTGCAGGAGGCGGGTAACTTCGGAACCTTTTCACCTATGTATACCAGTACTAACTGCAGAGAACTCCAGGTTAAAGTGAAGTAAATGGTATTTTTTGAGAAATAGAAGGCAATCACACATTTAATCACACAGCCCTATTTAAGTATTTGAAGGGGTGTCACATTGAAGATTGAGCAATCTTGTTTTCTGCTGCTCCAGAAACTAGAACACGGAACAATGGATGAAAGCTCCAGGAACAGAGATTCCACCTCAACATTAGGAGGAACTTTTTGACAGTAAGAGCTGTTCGGCAGTGGAACACACTCCCTCGGGGCCCAAGGAACGGATTAGCACATACCTTCTTAATCATTGTTGTTTATTAGGGGCTTTATTTAACTCTAGATTGGGTGTGTAATATTTTTCCATGACACCTTCTTTAGGTCCTGGTGTTCTCCATCTGACCTCACTCTTGGTCCACCCCAATCTACTAGACCCAGTGAAGTGTCTCAGTATTGGCAATTATGAAATATCATAGGGAGGGGGTGTAAGGCATGGTAACATGGACATAAGCTGAGATCCCCCCCTCCCAATTTGGGCCACCCTTTGTTCTTTTAGTTTACAAGTTCTTTGTGGTATAGGACAGTGCTTCCCAAGCTATTTGATGGTGGGGGAATATCATCATCATCATCATCATCATCATTTATTTATTTATTTAGCACCATCACTGTACATAGAAAAAAACCAGTTCCCTTCTCTCAGGTTTACAATCTAAAGACCTGAATGGATACCTGGCCATCAGAAAGTAAAATTTAATTTGTCCTGATCCCAACACAGCCGCTGCTTATTGTTTATTGTTATTTTAGTATTTATTAAGCATGTTTTGATTTTTTTGAATTAATTGTATTTTAAGGGGGATGTGTGGGATGGAGGGTTTAAATGTATTTGTTGTAAGCTGCCCCAATTGCATTTTGTAGAGGGGCGGGATATAAATAATAATAATAATTATTATTAACACACAAGGAAAGGGGATGGCAGTGGGGGGAGAGGATTATGTCCAGCAGATAGTGCCACTTCTTTCCCTCTGATGCCAGGACAATTGGGCTTGAGAGAGGGCTTTTAATCTGCTCCTGGGCCTTACCATAGTAAATGGCCTGCCTCTTCCTCTCTCTGTCCAATGCAAGAAAACAACTTTATATTTCTGAAGTTATTCTCATAATGTCATGTGTGTTGAAACTGACATTGGGATCAGTTAGAATGCAATCCCATTTAAATCCTATAGATTTTAGTGAGATTTGTGTCTGAGTTGCATGTCCTTGCACACTGAGGCCAGGGTCCTCTGGTATCTCTCTGGCTTTTCTTCGCAAACGAAGATTCAGGAAGGACTCATCCCGTGCTTTCTGCAAGCACGCTGATGACTAAAAAGGCCAATCAGAGATAAACAAGTCCGGTTGCAGAAAGCACAGCAGAAGGTCTCCTTGGGTGATGTTTCTGGATTGTGATTCTTTCTGTGTTGTCGTTTCTCTTCAAGGCTTGTTGGGCGTGAGTTCTCAAATAAGGCTGCAGCATTGTGGATAGTGCATCTCCATGCCTCCCGATGTGAGGCCAGGGCGGACCACTGTTGGTGATCAATTTGGCCGAGCCTGAGATGTTGTTTCAGGGAGTCTTTGTATCGCTTTTTTGGAGCGCCCCTCTTAACGTAGAGTAGTATTTTTGGGAGGCGATGGTCCTCCATCCTAGAACCGTGCCCTGCCCAGTGCAGCTGCGTTCTCAATATCATGGCTTCAATGCTGGTGATCCCTGCTTGCTCAAGGACAGCAACATTCGTCACATAGTCAGTCCAGTGTATATTTAGGATTCTGCATAAACAGCGCTGATGAAAGCGCTCGAGGAGTCGTAGGTGGTGGCGATAAGTGACCCATGTTTCATTGTTAGATTTTGCTGCTCCTGCAAGAGTAAGTGATCCCCTCCTTCCTGTAGAACTCCCTGCCCCCAAAAAAAGCTGTTATGGAGAGCTTTTTATGCTCTGTAGTAGGCTTTTTGTGTCAGAGAGGGCTCCAGTGGAAATGGGAATGGAATTAAGTTCCAGTTCCAATGATGTTTGATATGGAAGTACCCCATTAATCTTGCTGTTACTTGGGAATGAGTAATAAGTAAACACAAGCAAGTACTAAATGTTCATCAATTCAATTGGCTTGGCCACTAAATAGTCACTCCTCAAAATCACAGCAATATAATATTTTTTCCCTGTGGTTAATTGAATTATTAAAACAAGTCATGAGTATACTGAGACTCATTCATTGCACTGAAGTTGACAGGCATTTGCTAATTAAGCCTTTAGCATGTTTAGTATTCCACATTAGTTATTTGCTGAAGACATTTTAATGTTTCTTGTCATATGGAGATGTGGATGCAATTAAGGGACATTTTAAATTGCACAGAAAGGTTTAGAACATAATCATGATTAATATAGATATGTATAACTTCCTACAGTTCACGTATATCCTTATGTGGCTCCTGTGTATCAGACAGGCAGCTAATGAATTTTCTATATTTACAGCTGTCGGTAGCAGATGTCTGTGACATTTCAGTTTTAATTTAGCTAGGGCATGAAACCATGCATTCTCCTGCAGTGTATCTGCATCAAGCTGAAGAAAGCAGAGAGGTTCCTAGCTTTAAAGGACACCTGCGTGTAATCTCTCTTGGTGGACTGATGAAATAAACCAGAGCAATTCTGTTGTACACACATTACCTCCAGCCCTGTATTAAACCTCCTAAACTGGCTGTACCTTCACTGTGCCCTTCCACCCTCCTCTTTACCATTGTTAGCTGCTTTTAGGAAGCTGAACAATATTCACACAGTACAATTAGGCTATAGGAGATATCAGTTTTATTACAGCCTTTGTCCTTTGGCCTCCAAGGAGGCTTCCTTTCTTGGCACCTGAAGACTCTTTATTTGCCCTTGGTGGCCACATACACCCCTCTTTTCTGTTTTCTTCCAGTTTTTAAACGTTCCTCTGGCTGACATACTTTCTGCATTGTGGGAAGTTGTTCCAACCCCCTACCCCTGCTGCCGCCAGCATCACTTTATCTGTAGCTCACATCTTCATATGCATTTCTATATGTTGTATTTATCCTTCACTGTTTTATAATGGCTGTAAAAGTTTAGAAGAAAGCAACATTTATTCACCTAATCACAAAACTGAGTAGCACTCAGATGCTTCCTAAGGGCCATGAACGGCTGAATCTGTCCATTAATGAATGTTCTGTGAGCTTTGTGTATCAGTATTCCCTTAATGTCTAAATGTATTCCCTTAATGTCTAAACACAGTTTATTTTTTCTCCTACCCCTTTATTTATTAAATTTATGTATTAATTATTTATCAAAATATTTGTACACTGTCCTATATCAGGAGATCTCAGGGTGGCTTAGAAATAACCTCACTTATGTTATGATAAAGCAAACTCTGGTTTCTATAGCCAGCCTTCACCTAACAAGGTACCTTCCAGGTATGTTGGACTATAGTTTCTCCATCTCCACCAGGATGTTTTCATGGTGGTAGAGTTGTAGTGTGTCACATGGAAGTTTCCTGCTTGGGGAAAGTTATGGAACACCCTCCCCTTGAAGGCTCAATTGGTTGCCAATGTTGCTGTCATTCTGGCACCAAGTGAAAATGTGGTTGTTCACTAATAATTTGGGGGCCTAAATGGTTTTACACAAATGTTCACATGTACATGGTTTTAAATTGTTTAGAACTATTGTAACTGGTTTTAATCTACTCTTTTTAAAGTTGTGAAATTGTTTAATATGTGTTGTATGTATGTAATATATGGACAGTGATATACAGTTGTCCCTCCACATTCGCGAACTTGACATTTGCGGTTTTGATTATTCGCGGTTTTGGGAGGGCCCCCCGGGCCCCCCCAAAACCGTAACACGGGGCCTCCGGAGGCCCCGTGAAAGCCCTGGGAGGGAGCGGGGAGGCCTCCACGGGGCCTTCGGAGACCCTCCGGAGGCCCCGCGAAGGCCTTGGGAGGGAGGGGGGATGGCCGGGGACGCCTCCATGGGGCCTCCGGACGCTCCGGAGGCCCCATGAAGGCCTGGGGAGGGGGTGGGGAAGGCCGGGGAGGCCTCCATGGGGCCTCCGGAGACGCTCCAGAGGCCCCATGAAGGCCCGGGGAAGGGCTGGAGAGGGCTGGGGAGGCGCTCATGGGGCCTCCGGAGCGTCTCTGGAGGCCCCATGCAGGCCCGGGGGAGGGCTGGGGAGGGCCGGGGAGGCCTCCACGGGGCTCCGGAGACGCTCCGGAGGCCCCATGATGGCCTGGGGAGGGCGTGGGGAGGGCTGGGGTGGCCCCATGCAGGCTTGGGGAGGGCGTGGGGAGGGCTGGGGAGGCCTACATGGGGCCTCCGGAGACGCTCCGGAGGCCTCATGCAGGCCCGAGGAAGAGGTGGGGAGGGCCGGGGAGGCCCCATGATGGCCTGGGGAGGGTGTGCAGAGGGCTGGGGAGGCGCTCATGAGGCCTTCGGAGACGCTCCGGAGGCCCCATGAAGGTCTGGGGAGGGGGTGGGGAGGGCCGAGGAGGCGATCATGGGGCCTCTGGAGACGCTCCGGAGGCCCCATGAAGGCATGGGGAGGCGGGGGAAAGCGACTATAGGGCCTCCGGAGGCCCTGTTGTCGTTTTGGAGGGGGAGGGCAATTGTTATTCGCAGATTTTTCACATTCGCGGGGATCTGGGGAACCTAACCCCCGCGAATGTGAAGGGATGACTGTATAACCAATGCTCAATTGAGTAGTAAAATTTGACAGCCAAATTTGACAGTTTAATTGTTTCTAGGAAAGAGATGTGAAAAGATGGACCAAATCTGGCAAAGAAAAAAAAAATGGTAGGGGAAGGGAATCCTGCCAAGCACAGATTTTCAATTTTTTTCTAGTGGAACCTGGGAGATTGGGGGAGTGTGTGTGTGTGGGAGTACTCTGATGGCAGATTTTCTTTACCGGAATAAGTAAAATGTGAAAAATGGTTTTAAAGACAAGATGTTATCCACTATCAATGTCAAAAACTGCATCGTATGAACATTTATATTTTCGGATTGTGTTTTAGAATTGTACGATTGTAGAACACACAGTCCTATGCACATACCTGGTCTCAAATCCAAGATAAAGTTTTGCATCTATGGTGCCTTGCAGAAGTCTGCACCCCACTTTTGACTTTTTCACATTATGTTATTACAACCTGGAATTTAAATGGATTTAGCTGGCATTGTTATACAAGATACTAAGCACTGTGAAGGCGCAAAATATTTTTATTGTGTCACAAAAATTAAGTAAACTAAAACAAACTGCCACTTGTTGGTTGCTTAAGTATTCATTTCCCGAGTCAATACTTAATAAAAGCATCTTTGACAGACAAGACAGCTCAGAGTCTTAAGGGGTAAATCTCCCCAAAGATTTGCACATCTGGATCCTGCATTTTTTGTCCTTTCTTCATGGCAAAATTGTTTTAGCTCTTTTAGGTTGGATGGGGACTGTTCGGAAAAAGCCACTTTCAGGTCTTGCCACAAGTGCTCAGTTGGATTGAGGTCTGGGCTTTGACTAGGCAATTCTAAGACATTCAGCTTCTTTTTGTAAACCACTCCACTATGTCTTGGGCTGTGAGTTTAGAGTCGCTGTCCTGCTTGAAGGTGAACTTCTGCCCCATGACCAGGTCTCTTGCAGGACGACAAGCTTTCCTTTAAAATTCCCCAGTATTTGGCTCTGTCCATCTTCAATCCTGACCAGTTTCCCAGTCTTTGCTGAGAAAAAGCATCCTTGCCACATTATACTGCCACCACCGTGCTTCACCCTGGCAATGGTGTTGTCAGAGCAGTGAGTGCTGTGTGTTTTGTGCCGCAAATAGCGTTTTGTGACAAGGCCAAAAAGTTAAGTTGTGTTCTCATCATACTAGAGAACCTTCCCTCGGGTGTTTGCTGTATCTCCCATAAACCCCAAATGGACTTTGATATGGATTTGTTTCAGCTCTGGTTTTCTTCTTGCCACCATTCCATAATGCCCAAATTTGTGGTGTTAGTTGTTCCATACATGATTTATCCCATCTCAGCTATAGATCTCTCCATCTCCTTCAGAGATACGATTGGGCCCTTGGTTACTTCTCTGACTAATGCCCTTCTTACCTAGTCACTGAATTTTGGTGGATAACCTTCTCTACGCAGAGTTGCAGTTGAGCCAGGTGCTTTTTTTTTTTTTTTGTAAGAATGAATTTAATGGTGCTCCTGGGGCTATTACTATTTGGGATATTTTAAGAAGACATTTTAAGTAATTCTTTTCCCTAAGTCTCCTAATGTTTTAAAGCCCTCCTTATAGTTGGAACATCTTCTGTTGCCTTTTAATGGAAACTTACTCCCAGACACATTGATGTTTAACATATTTTTTCCATTGTAATTATGCCAGATATGCTATATGGACAGAATCATTGTGGCGGGTTTTTTCTTAAAACAATCTTACATGGTTCACAGTGTGCATAATAAATGTTGGTCATATTTTAAAATCAAATAGTCAAAATAACATAAATATTTTTTCCAGAAAACCAAATAAGATATTTTTAAATAAAATAACATTAGTACTGTTTCTTTTAAATATCACTCTTTCCATGAGTAAGATGCTTCTACACCAGGCCCATCCCAAAAGCCCCCCGGCAGCTCATAGTCATGGGGTTAATGGCGGCAGGAGGAGGAGGAGAAGGGGAGAGAATCCCGAGAGGAAGGAGAAGGAGCAGGAGAGGTGGCGAGCTGCCAGGGGGCTTTCAGGATAAGCAGCCCGTGGCACCCCTGGGGCCCGGTTCGGGCTTAACCCCTTGCTGCTTTGCCCACTACTTCGTGCTCTGCGGGATTGATGCCGAGAGGGGGCTGGAGCCCAACGAGTTGGCAGGCTAATGTTACTCCAGACCCAGAAAAAAACACAGGAATGAAGAAGAGAAACAGCCACCAAGGGAAGGTATTTTTACCATACATCAAAAGAGTCACAGACAGAATAGGGAAACTGATAAGGAAACACAACCTCCAAACAATTTACAGACCAAACAAGAAATGCTATGCTCAGCGAAGGACAAAAGAGACCCTCTTACAACTTCAGGAGTTTACCGCATACCATGCAGCTGTGGGCAAGTTTACATAGGGACCACTAAACGCACTGTGCAAACACGAATCAAGGAACATGAGAGACACTGCAGACTGGGCTAGCCAGAAAAATCAGCAGTAGCAGAACGTGATAAACCAACCTGGACACAAAATGCTATTTAAAAACATAGACATTCTGGACCAGGCCAACAACTTGATACAGCCAACAACTGTGCAGAATGCACAGAGAAGCTATTGAAATCCACAAACACCTGGACAACTTCAACAGGAAAGAAGAAGCCCTAAAAGCAAACAAAATCTGGCTTCCAGTTCTGAAAAACAATAGAATCAAAACTCAACAATTGCAAATGAATTCCACCCAGGGACAGGGGGATTTCCAGCAGATGGTGAGCCATCAACCAACCATTAGTCAAACAGACACTAATCCTCTTTGCGTATCTAAACCCAGAAACTAATACACAACTAATACACAAATACACAAATTTACATATACTCCCCAACAGGGGTTCACAATATATAAAGGAGATTATCAGGCGCGGCTAATAAACCAGGACAGAGATGTCACAGTATCAGGAAAGGCTTTCCCTTTCAGACGACGTCGTCCCTGTCCGTTCTGCTCCAGTGCTACCCCTGTTTTTTTTAATTCACGCCTTAAGCCGTTAATACATCTGTCATTCTGTGCCCGTTATGCTGGCGGGATACCAGCGTTAGTGGGAGGTCCAGAGTGTCAGAACACTTCCGGATGATTCCCTTATGACAGGCCTCTGCTGCTGCCGCCCAGATCGTCCCTCCAATCACCCCTTAATCGTCCCTCCTCGCTCCCACAATTGCCAGCCTGATCTCTACCCCTAGCCCCCGATCGCCACCCCACCTCCAATCGCCAGCCTGATCACCACTCCTGCCTCCATCAGCAGCCCAATCACCACCCCTTGCCCCTGATTGCCAGGCTGATCGCCACACTTGTCGCCCATTCGCCAGCCCAGTTGCCACCTCTTGCCCCCCAATCACCAGCCTGATTGCTCCCCTGCCCCCCATCGCCAGCCCGATCGCCACCCCTCGCCCCTGATCGCCGCCAGCCCGATCGCCAGCCTGATTGCCACCCCCGCCACCCCAATTGCCTCCCCGATCTCCCTCCCCCAATTGCCCCCTGATCACCCCCCCATTGTCTACAGCCTGTCCCTTTAAATCCCCAGCTCTCCACTTTTCGTGAGAGCAGCAACCGGGATTACAAACCAGGATGTGAAAGTTGCTCTAGAGATCCTTTTACTTCCTGGGCTTCCCAGCACAAGAATGATTCAGGTAAGTCTGAAACTTTTTGTTCTTGTGCTGGGACATGGGGGGAGAGGGGTGGGAATGGATATTGTGGGATGGGAACACTTTTTTTTGTTCCTGTCTGATAATCTCCATAGTCCATATGCACTCGTACCCAACCATTTTCTGAAGATGCCAGCCACAGATGCAGGCAAAACGTCAGAAGTAAACTCTTCCAGAACACGGCCTCACATCCCGGAAAAAAAACAAGGAAAATCTATGGATTCTGCTGTGAAAGCCTTCGACTTCAGCATTTAGATCTTTCAGGGTTGTTATAAATTTGATGTATGTGGATATACACATTCAGCCTGCTACCAGGGTTTCAGTTAGATAACGGGTAGAATTGTAACAGAGGTTTCTTTAAATGCTTGTATCTTTGACCATTAATTGGCTAAATTGTTACCAAGTGTTACAGACGAGTTTGTACTGTATATACAGTTGCCCCTCCACATTTGCAGCTTTCACTCTTGCAGTTTTGATTATTCACGGTTTGCTCAGGAAGCACCCCATTTAAATCAGCTTCTCTCCATCACACGCAAGGGAGAGGAGCCGATTTAAACCAAGCCTTGTCGCGGCTTTGGGAGGGTGGGGGTGGCTGAAAAGCCTCTCCACTGCGCTTCCTACACCCCTCCCAACCTTCCCGAAGTGGCTATGGGGCTGTCAATCCCCGGAGCCCCCTCAGGAAGGCCGGGGAGAGGCCTGCCGGCCACCCTCTCTAGCCTTCCCGAGGCAGCTCAGGGGCTTCAGAGTCCTGGAGTCCCCTTGGGAAGGCTGGGGAGAGGCCGGCCAACTGCCTGCCCACCCACCACCCTCTCCGTTATAATTGTATGTTTAACATTTTAGAACAAGTGACCAAAAAGATTTAGCCGAACAAACTGGATTTAAAATTTAAAATTACTAAGAACCACTGAAGAAGACAACTGAAAAGGCTTCAAAAATTCTCTAGAGGTGGCTTTCTGGCTTACCTATGATGTTAATCATCAACGGTTCATCTATATCATTAGCCAGCTGTATATAATCAGTGTGGCTTTTTTGAAATATTTTTCTTCTGTGGCTTCAACTATAATATTATTCTTCTGTGACTTACCGTCAATATCATTCTGCTGTATAGTGGATTTACTCTTGTTCATAAGAAAACGTACCTGATTCATCGGATTTACCGCGTTCATAAGAAAACTTATTCATTGTGGCAGGGTAATTCACTGCAATAGGACTGTTCGCCCCCTATACATGGCTTGCAAAGTCTAGCTAACTGTTAAATAAGGAGATTGAAATAATTTCTTGTGGATATTTTATCTCATTTGAATATTCATGGACATATTGGCAAAATGTAATATTTTCACCGGTTCTTTATATTGCTCTTACCGATTCAGTATATTGCCCATGACGCTTAGACGTTGTATTTATCAACATTAATATAAGAGTTACAATATCATCATCTGTTTAATTTTGAAATTGTACTATAAGTATGCGGTTTTCCAGTTTTGTAATAAATATACTGTATGTGTATAAAATAATTTACGTAACACTATGGTAATGGATTTATTTGTAAAATACACAGTATATTGACAACTTCATTGTTCTCCTCTGTGAGTAGTTTTGGTTTGGTTTGAAAAATCCTGCAGTTTTGCTGTAGTAAGAGCTGTTCAGCAGTGGAATGCACTGCCTCATAGTGTGGTGAAGTCTCCTTCTTTGGAGTTTTTTAAAAAGAGGCTGGATGGCCATCTGTTGGGAATGATTTGATTGTGTATTCCTGAATGGCAGGGGGTTGGACTGGATGGCCCTTGTGGTCTCTTCCAACTCTGTGGTTCTATGATTCTGTTATACATTTCACCCCATCTACCATGTCACTTATATATTCTTTAAATTTTTGTAGTACCCGTACACTGTTTCTTTCATGCTGGATCAGTATCATAACCTGCTGTCTTCTTAACTTACTCTCTTCTGGTCCATCTTCCAGTAAGACACCATTGTGCCTATACAGAAGAGTGTAGGCAGAAGAATGTCTTTTGTTACTTACATTTATTATTGATCATTGAGCATTGTGAAGATAATTTGATTTTTGAGGAGACTAATATTGTGGTTCAGGACTTCCTGTGTGTTAAGACAACTTCTTTTGAGGAAAGTTGCATTTCCAAGGACTGAAAACACAACTTTTGAAAACTTTCGTTAAAATGCAGCTTTGGTTTCAAAAACATGGAAGAATGATACATGCACACATCATTCCAAATGTACAAATATTTAGATAGATATGTTGAAAGTGTATGTGCAGGTCTTATTAGTGCAATGATTTTAAGAGATGAAGATATAAATAAAATAACTCACATTGCCAGTTAATGTGCAAAGTTGTCCTGCTGGACTATGCATTAAAATATTATAACTGTTATAGTGGAAGTTGGAACCATGTGTTCCCTCATCAGTTGTATTCCATCGCAAATTGATCCCACTGGTTTTGTGGGTACTTTCAAATTTTTTCGTTCTTTTTAGTGAGTTATGCCAGGAGGCATTAATAATAACTGTGCATGAGGGAAAAAGTTGTTTAATTTATAAGGAGTTGTCTTTCACTATGCACATTGGTACATCTCAGCCATTACAGTTTTTCAACCTTCCACCATCTCCACATTGCCGTCGGCAAATCTGTGCTTAAGTCCATTCAGCAGTTCACCTACCTGGGAAGCATCATCTCCTCAGATGCCAAGATTGACAAAGAGATCGATCACAGATTAGCAAAGGCATGTAGCGCATTTGGAAGACTTTACAAAAGAGTCTGGAGTAACAAACACCTGAGGTGAAGGACAAAAATCAATGTGTATAGAGCCATTGTACTGTCTATTCTCCTTTATGGGTCTGAAACATGGGTCACCTATCGCCAACACTTACGACTCCTCGAACGCTTCCATCAGCACTGTTTACGCAGAATCCTAAATATACACTGGACTGACTATGTGACGAATGTTGCTGTCCTTGAGCAAGCAGGGATCACCAGCATTGAGGCCATGATATTGAGAACACAGCTGCGTTGGGCAGGGCATGTTTCTAGGATGGAGGACCATCGCCTCCCCAAAATAGTACTCTACGGTGAACTCGCCACGGGTCAGCGTAAGAGGGGCACTCCAAAAAAGCGATACAAGGACGTCCTGAAACAACATCTCAGGCTCGGCCAAGTTGATCACCAACAATGGTCCGCTCTGGCCTCACATTGGGAGGCATGGAGACACACTATCCACAATGCTGCAGCCTTATTTGAGAACTCAGGCTGAACAAGTCTCAAAGAGAAACGACAACACAGAAAGAATCACAACGCGGAAACATCACCCAAGGAAACCTTCTGCTGTGCTTTCTGCAACTGGACTTGTCTGTCTCGGATTGGCCTTTTTAGTCATCAGCGCGCTTGCAGAAAACACAGGATGAGTCCTTCCTGAATAATTTGTCTGAAATAATTGTCCTCTCAAAGCATGTAGCAGTGTGTTTGGGAGTCACCTTCCCCTGTTTCATGAAGGCAAAGTTGTGCTTCTACTTAAAGCCAGCAAGTAGATTGGCCTGTGGCTAGGATACCACTTCTCTGAGTTTAGATAGAGGAGAGGATATTTTGTACTGAACATGTTTACAGAGATCACATGACTGGGAATCTTGTCTTATAAGGCTTCAGATCACATCAGCTTTGTAAGGGTGTTCAAGGTGTGATGTCCTAAAAGTCCTATAAACCCATGGGTGTCTCCTCTCTTTTACTATGTATATGTGTCTTATTGCGCTCAGCTCTTTGGTGGGGTACGGAGAGTAAATGAAAAGATCCTTAAGTGGGCACTGTGTTGATCAGTCCAGAGCTTCCTCTTGCTAGAATTCATTTGTCCAATCTATACTTGCTGTTCTGGACAGTGTAAATGTTGTACAGGCAGTCGTTAAGGTGGTAGGTCATACATAGAAGGACACAGGAGATGTGGAGGTCTGGAGAAAAACAGGAACAATTGGGGGGGGAACGTGCAGTTTTTCCTATGTTTTCCTAAAAAAAAAAAATTAGAAAATGGAAAAAATGGATTATGAAATATATTCTTTCTGAATGATGAATAGAATTTTTAACAAAAGATGCTAATATATTTACTCCTGAAAATTATTTTTAAAAACAATGTAAGAGAAGGACTTTTATTTAAACTTGCCCAGATCATTGCAATTCCTGATTGTAAGTTCCTTTTCTTAGTACTTTTTAAAGGAATGAGTTCATTATGTGTGCTTGACACTGTGGAGGACTAGAGGAGGTGAAATAATTTTCTTTGTTTTACTAATCTCAATGGTTTCTTCTGTTTTTATTTATTTTTTCCTGCTCCTAGTGAACTGGCAAAACCAAAAAGGTTCTTTACAGCTGTGCTACTCAGGGTGGTGGTCCCTGGGCCAGGGCTGATTCACAAGCCCTCAGCTGCAGATTCATGGAGAGTATTCAGAAAAGTAAGAGGGGGGGAAACCCAGGCAAAATGGTTCCCTTGGCCTCAACATTTCTGGAAATTTTGCATCTCTAGTATGGCATTAAAAAATTACAACCCCCAAATCCTGGAGAGCTGCTGTCCATTTGCACAGATAATATTGAGCTAGGTGGATCAATAGTCTAACCTTGTCTGCTCTTTCTTACGCCCTCAAGAGTCGAGTCTGCATTGTTACAACACCAGCGGGGGGATTGTTGTAGGTTGGCAGCCCTTTATTTTCTCTGTTTTCTGGAGTGGCGAAGGCCTATCAACAGCCAACTTAGCTCAAGATTAGAAAATGATCTGATTTTTAAATTTTATTTTTATTTATTTATTTTGCTTTGTTAGCCTGAATGAGAGCTATGATTATCCATTTTGCTTTTTACAAGTTGTCTACTCTCCCAAACATATTCCTCTCTCACTGCTGGCTTGATGTTGTTTCAGATTATGCTTGTTGTAATAATGATGTAATAATATCTATCTATTCTTCCTAGGTGCCTACTGATGGAAATGCTGGCCTATTGGCAGAGCCCCAGGTGGCCATGTTTTGTGGCAAACTGAATATGCATATGAATGTTCAGAATGGGAAATGGGAATCAGATCCTTCAGGAACCAAGAGCTGCATTGGAACAAAAGAAGGCATTTTGCAGTACTGCCAGCAAGTAAGTTTCTAGTTAAAGTTATTTTTTAAAAATGAAGAAAAATTTAACCAAGAAGGATGCGAAATCTCTTGCAGCTTTAAAAAGCGAATTCTTATGTAGTGATGTGATTTATTTCCCCCCTCCCCTGAGATTTGTCTCCCTCCCCATTTCCCCACCCATTTCTTGAGAATTTATCTAGTTCAGATTTGGCCACTGAGTTCCGCCTGATGTTTATAAAAGGCATTTGGTCTGTTGTGGCTGATAGTTGACATAGCTCTTCTGAAGATAAGAAATGCTACTCTTTAATCTAGACTCTACTTCAAGTCAATGTAATGCTCAGAGATGGAGATAAGGAGGTCTTTGTGCCATAATGCAGCTAATTAGTTTATGCTGTACACAGAAGTATTCTGCAGGATGTTAGCCTGGCAGAGCAGGCCAATAAAAACAGATTATTGTCCACAAGTTTATATTCTCCAGGGAGAAGGTGGCAAAATGCTAACGGGACAGAGCAAAGGCATAGCTACTCAACCCGTTTTTTGCCTTGGTCTTCTCCAAAACGGAGAACAGTGCTCAACCTGGAGAAAATGGAGCAGATGGTGCATTAGGGGAAATACAGCACAGAATAGGTAAAGAGGTAGTTCAGGAATACCTGGCCAGTATAAAGGAGTTCAAGTCTCCAGGGCCAGATGAACTACATCCAAGGGTACTGAAAGAATTGGCAGAAGTAATCTCAGAACCACTGGCAATAATCTTTGAGAAATCCTGGAGAACAGGAGAGTTCCCAGCAGACTGGAGGAGGGCAAATGTCCCCATCTATTAAAAAAAGGGGGGGACAGGAAAGAAGACCCAAATAGTTATCGTCCTGCCAGCCTGACATCAATACTAGGAAAGATTTTATAACAGATATTTAAACACACAGTCTGTAAGCACTTAGAAAGGAATGCTGTGATCAGTAAAAGTCAACATGGGTTTTTGAAAAACAAGTCATGCCAGACTAATCTTAACTCTTTTTTGATAGAGTTACATACTTGGTAGATGAAGGGAATGCTGTGGATGTCGTGTAGCTTGATTTCAGTAAGGCCTTTGACTTAGTCCCCCATGATATTCTTGTAAAAAAGTTAGTAACCTATAGGCTAAACAATGCAAGTGTTAGGTGGATTTGTAATTGGTTGGTGGGCCGAATCGAAAGGGTAGTCACCAATGGCTCCTCTTCATCCTGGAGAGAATTGACCAGCGGGGTACCACAGGGTTCTGTCCTGGGCCCAGTGCTATGCAACATCTTTATCAATGACTTGGATGAGGGAATAGAGGGTATGCTTATCAAGTTTGCAGATGATATTAGCAATAATTAATTTGATATTAATTACCAAATTAGGAGGGGTAGCTAATACTCCAGAGGATTTGATCAGAATTCAAAATGACCTTAACAGATTAGAAAGCTGGGCCAAAACTAACAAAATGAATTTGAACAGGGAGAAATGTAGGATACTACACTTGAGCAATAAAATGAAATGCACAGATATAGGATGGGTGACATTTGGCTTGATGGCAATACATGCGAAAGGGATCTAGGAGTCTTAGTGGACCACTAACTGAACATGAGTCAGCAGTGTGATGCGGCAGCTAAAAAAGCCAATGCGATTCTAAGCTGCATCAATAGAATATAGTGTCTAGATCAAGGGAAGTAATAGTGCCACTCTATTCTGCTTTGGTCAGACCTCACCTGGAATATTGTGTCCAATTCTCGGCATCACAATTCAAGAAGGATATGGACAAGCTGAAATGTGTCCAGAGGAGAGCAAAACCAAAATGGTGGGAGGTCTGGAAGCCATGCCCTATGAGGAGTGGCTTAGGGAGCTAGGTATGTTTAGTCTGGAGGAGAGAAAGTTAAGAGGGGACATGATAGCCATGTTTAAACATTTGAAGGAATGTCATATAGAGGATGGAGCAAGCTTATTTTCTGCTGCATTAGAGACAAGGACATGGAGCAGTGGACTCAGGACATGGAGCAGCGACAGGAAAAGAGATTCCCATCTCAACCAGTGTTCTCAACCAGGGTTCTCTGGAACCCTAGGGTTCCCCAAGAGGTTGCTGGGGTTCCTCAAGAGGTTGTGATGGGGAGGGGGGAAGCAATAGCAGTATATAGAATAATGTTTATGCAGGGTTTCCCTGAGACCTGAAAATTATTTCAAGGGTTCCTCCAGGATAAAAAGGTTGAGAAAGGCTGATCTTAAACATCATCATCAAATTTATTTCTATCCCGCCCGTCTGGAACGCAATCGGGGTGGCTTACTTCATAAAACCCCCATAATTACATTAATACCCTAACCCACCCACCCCTTAAAACAATATTAAATTTAAAAGATATACAATAATTAAAAGAAAAAAGAATGAAATGAAATAAAAATGAAATGACTTCTTGACAGTAAGAGCTGTTCGGAAGTGGAAAGCACTGCGTCGGAGTCTGGTGGAGTCTCCTTCTTTGGAGGTTTTTAAGCAGAGACTGGATAGCCAACCATCTGTCCGGAACGCTTTGATTGTTTATTCCTGCATGGGAGAGAATTGGATTGGATGGCCCTTTTGGTATCCTCCAACTCTATGCTTCTTTGATTCTATGATTCTTAAAAGAGCCCAGAGTAGTGGCGATTATTTATTTGGGCATTGCAGTGAAGCAGCAAAATAGAGCTTTTGCCAACTTCATGGTCAGCTCATATGAAACTAGAGATAAATACATTTGGCCTCTGTATCCAGGGATACTGCATTGATGATTTGAAAATATCCCCCCCCGCAAAAAAAAAAAAAAAAATCCAAAAAAGAAACATCAACTTTGCCATTTTATATAAGGGACACCATTTTACTACACTGTTGTATATAATGGGACTTGAGCATCCACAGATTTTGGTATCCGGGGGTGGGGTCTCCTGGAACCAAACTCAAATGGATACCAAGGGCCTACTGTATCTGTTTTTAAAAAGGGTGTCCCTTGAAAATTATAATTCTGATTTTTAAGGTTTGTCCTTAATACAGCCAGTCACATACAACCAAGCCCTGATTTTGATTTTTCATTAATATGAGACTGTGGAGAAGTTACATTAAATGAAACACGCCTTAATAGTAAAACTGAACCAGTAATTTGAAATAAGTGCAAATGCCCCTAATTTGTAGTATGTACAAATTATTGTAACTTTGCCTCAAGACCATGTTTTTTTTAAAAGAAATACTTTACTTGAGCTGCTTATTAATTGGCAAAAGTGAATAAGCAGAAGATGGCTTTAGTGATTATGCAAGCCCCATCCCCTTAAGCCACACATGTTTAATCAAATCAAAGCGAAATAGCCTTTTAAATGAAGTAGCTCAGGGTACTCCAACACAATTGATTTATTTGTTTGTTATACTTACACCATATCTTTCCTTCAGCAAGATCACTGTGGCACTTCTCTCTGTATTAGCCTCACACTAACCACTGCAGGACACTGGATCTCAGTGTGGCAGCTTTTGAGTACCTGGAAGAATCCAAAGTGAAATTTGCAATTCACAGCAAGAGCAGTACATTTAATTGATACAGTGTCCATTTCAAAAGAAAATGCATACTGGGTATCTTGTGATCATCTTTAGAAGGCACTGAATAAAATTAATCAAAAGCTAGAAACACATCTATTCTTCTGCTCTTTGCTGCTTCTTAGGAAGGAGGAGTTGTAGAGAAATACACCTTCGTTAAAAGAAGGATGGGCCGGTTTTGGTCTTTGAGCTACATATGGCTCACAAGATTGTTTATCTGATCTTTGATTTCCCCAGACTGCCATTTTTTTCTGGTAAATTAAAAAAACCAGAAAAAGAAAAGTGAAATCTTTGGATGTGGCAGTTTATCTTTTCAGTAGGCTACAGGAGCCCCTTGTGCTTTTTAACATCAGCAATAACATGCTTTTGAAAACCAGAACTGGTCTTGTAGCCCCCTGCTCTTTCCACAGTCTGTTCTGCAGAAAAATAACCCTCCGAGAAAGTGGACCACCCTATCTTAAATTCTGTAAGCAGATCTCAGCAAGAATGAATTACTTTGTGGCAGCCATTTTGACTACAGTGGCAGACAATAAATTATAAGCAATTGTTGTGATAATTTCTGACATTAAAAAATGGATAATGGCATGCAGATCACTATTTTCCTTGGGGGAATGTTTCAGAATGTTCTCAAGCCACAAACAGCAAAAGCAAATTAATGTGTGCTTTGTTCCTATGGTTAACTTTTCTGTAATCCTAAAGGTTTTTTTTTTTAAATTAAAACGAGGTATCAGATTGTGGAACAATATTACATGAGGTAGGATATATTCTGAATGGCAGAGCCTGGGGAATTGGTGTGAACAGCCCCTAAAACAATAACTGTATTCAAATCAAATTTACCCAAACACAGCATATTTTATATTTTTACTCCCTTGGATATTTTGAATGTAATTGTTCGCATCTGAGAGGATATGGTAACTGATAGATACCTGTATTAAAAACTGGCCTGAAAGAATAGGACGCTGGAAATTTGAACAACATCATCAAAAGAATCAAACACATACCAACAATAGTAATATTTAGGCAACTTGTTTTTTTCAGATGTATGTTTGCGTGCGCAGGCACATGTGTGTATTAATTGTGTGACACAACATGGGTGCTTTGTATTCTGGAAGGGGAAAGAGGAGTACATTATATCCCGTCACTTTTTTATCCAATTCATTCTGCCAATTATTCTAGCTAGCAGGACTGCACTGCAGATCAGATGCAGGGAAACTCATGCAGGTTTTCAAATTCTAAGTTAGCAAGAAGCAAGAAGCAGCATAATATCAAAGCAGAGGAATTTAATTTCAGGCAC
Source organism: Gambelia wislizenii (assembly GCA_030847615.1). Lineage (NCBI taxonomy): Eukaryota > Metazoa > Chordata > Lepidosauria > Squamata > Crotaphytidae > Gambelia > Gambelia wislizenii. Next base: position 288,323,339 of record JAUMIR010000003.1, read on the forward strand.
ACAAAAAAATTAGAATTATTATCCCCCCGCCCCAACTTCTTACTAACAGAATTATTCACCACTTTCCACCACTTTCACAATATTTTTTTTCAGTTAAGTTAATTCATTAGGCCTAAATACCCTAAAAGCCAGATCCTATTTGATCTTGGAAGCTAAGAAGGGTCATCCTTGGTTAATACTTGAATGGAAGACTGCCAATGAATACCAGGTGCTGTAGACTACAGTACATCAGGAAGGAAGTGGAAAAACCACCTCTAAGGATTCCTTGCTTAAGAAAACCCTTGTGAAATTCACGAGGTCACCATAAGTTGACAGGCAAGTTGCAGGCGCGTATACACACACACACACACACAATTCCCTTTTCCTGGCTTGGACAGCTGCTTCTCATATTAATGAAAGATGAATCAGGCAAACAAGCAAGCCTGGTTTTGTTTTTGTAAAGTCCATTCCTCTCACACACGGAAACACTGTTGAAGAAGATTGTCTCCAAAAGTTTTTTTCCTAGAAATTTGGAACTAGAACAAGTTCCAGTATATGTGGTATATTTTGATGGGGTAAAAAGTCTCACCAGTATATCTACAAAAATTGTGATGAGAGGACAACAGTGTCAGAAGCAGCAGTATTGATGCCCCCCCCAAAAAAAAAACCATGCCTGCTGTGAGGCCTGCTCCTGCCATCATGTCTCATGTCTTCACACCCATTTGTAGTGAGTCAGCCATGGGAAAGAAGTAGTGCCAAGCAAACCAGAGACTAATTGAAGCTCTCTCTTGGGTGTGGAGAGGAGAAGGTGACTGAGTGATTTTGTTACAGCCGGTGGCAGTGGGAAGGAAAATCAGTGTGAAATCCCCTAAGGGCAGAAAAATATGAGAGAACATCCTCACCCTCCCAGAATCCTCCCACCTTGAAATATCTCCATTTTTGTAATGTTCCTTTTCAAAATGGAGTTTGGAAGTGATGTAACATCACTTCTGGTCACCATTCTGAGAGGGTCTGTGATGAAAATAAGTGTAATGGGGGGTGCTATGTGGGAGAGGTACAATCAGGGGATAATTTGTCCCGACCCCATCACAATTACTGTTTCAGAGTGCATACCTGCCTGCCCTACTCAACACTCAAAGCTGTACTTCCTGAAATGGAATGTAGTGCTAGAGAACTGCTGCTTTAGTTCTCGTTCCAGCGGTAGCTACTCATGATCTCCACCTAGCTCTAACAGGAAGAGGAAGCCTAGACAGGACCCTACTGAGGCCTTACACTCACGTGATTGTTGTTGTGTGTCTTTAAGTTGTTTTTGACTTATGCCAACCCCAAGGCAAACCTATCACAGGGTGTTCTTGGCATGATTTGTTGGGAGAGGGGGTTAGCTTTGCCTCCCTCTGATGATGAGAGAGTGTGACTAGTCTAAGGTCACCCAGGGGGTTTCCATGGCCAAGTGCGGATTTTCAAACCACTACACTATGCTGGCTCTCGCGCTCATGTAATAAGGGATTCACCTCCTGGTGCAAGTGGGCTATTCTTTTTCTTTTTTTAATTGGATGGGTTTAGAGGGCTGTGAGGGGAGTGGCAGGTGGATTGAGAGGCCACAACAGTGGGCCACAGAATGCACTGTCCTCAGTCCTGGTGTAGCCAGTCAGATGGCAAGAGGCTTATACATGAAGAAGTGAAAATATATTGAGGGCTTAGCCTGTTGCTGGCTCTACTGTGTTTGTACTTATTTATTTATAGTGATTGTATGCTGTTTTTTTATTTGTATAAAAAATCTGGTTTACAAAATAAAACAGTGTAAAACCATTTGAAAAGCTAAATATTTACACATTCAAACAATAGCACAGAAAACAGAACAATTATCAGCTAGGGTGGGCCTGCATAAACATGTGTTTCAGTGGTTGTTTAAAAAAATCTGTCTCTCAGATCATGCAGGGAAGAGTGCATGGGTGTCACTGTAGAGAAGCCCTGACTTGGATGTCTCATGATGGCATTCAATTGGTTACAGAAGAATCAGTAGGGATCTCAGGGGTTGACAAAATAGAGGCACGTATAGGGAAGTCAAGCTGCTAAATAGCTAGATAGCCTTATCTTGAAGTGTTCAGGGGGTTGTATATCAACTACAAAACTTTAAGGTGGTTGGATAGCTAATAGATAGCCACACCTATGTTGCCTGTCTTGCAACCCTTCCCCTCAGTGCTCACATGCCTCTGAAATCTGTAGACATATAGCCCTGTGTACGTTGCTAGGCTGTAACTAACGTTGCAATCCTATTAATATCTGCTCCAAAGTTAGAACCATTAAATTTAATAATGCTTGGTTCAAGGTAAATGGGTATAGAATCAAAGTCTTAGCTTCATACCATGAAGATCCTCGTTTAAACCCCAGATCCTTAGATACGTTGTATCAAAGACCCCTCAGGAAGAATATTTCCCCCATTCTCTTTCATTGTAAGGATGGAAGAAAAATGAGTCCAGCTTTGTTCATAGGTCTGTGTCTGCCCAAATGAGTGAACAATCATTTTATTTGGGAAGACCAGATAAGTGGTGTTACAGTGATTTGTGTGGCCAAACCAAGGGAACATGTGTACAATAGCAGAGCCATGTCTCTAACCTTAAAGGGTGGCAGAAGTGCTCTTGCTGTGCCATTGCACATGTATGCTGCCAGGAGAATAATGTTTATGTAAATGCAGTATTGTCATGCCCTTTTCTTCTCCTTGAATTCCAGTCTGTATGTAGTATGTCCAGGACAGGAGAAAATACGTAAATATGACTGGATGGAGTAAGTGTACATTTTAAAAAATTGTGATATTTATTGGTTAGGTGGACATAATCCATCCTGGCAGAATCTCTCTTTCTGAAGTCAACTCATGCTGGACCGCTTCTGAATCTCTGTAAGAGAGTTTGTAAAAAGAAACAGCTAAAGTCTTCACAAACAATACAGAGTTCATATCCCTACTGGGCATGGAAACCTTGGGTGTATCACACACTTTTAGCCTCAGAGGAAGGCTAAGGGGTTATCTATAAAAGGTGAAAATACTCCTCATACAATTTGAGGAGAATACCTTTTGTCTAAATGTGATTCTGTGGTGATTCACTCTGTTTGGAAGGAGCGGGCCAAAAACACATATACTGTGCAGAAAAAGCCTTTGTTTCCCAGAGTTTTGTTTTAAAAACTGCATGGGAAATGCGTATTTCTGCCATTGAGACAACTGATTTGAATTGCAGCACATTCTTGGCGAGGACAGAAGTGGATTGCTGATTGGTCAGACCTCCATGTTGAATGTTCACAGTAGCAATTACGTGCTGAAGTAACGAAATTGTTTTCTTTCTTTTTTAAAGCTTGTTTAAGCAGAAGGTCACACTTTCACACATTGACTTTACTTTTTAAAAAAAATGCTGTTCGGCGGCAGCAACTTGGGAGAATAAAAACACAAGTAACTCACTCATGTCTGCCATCTTGATTCTCAGGCATGCCTGTGGGAACATCAAGCATGGATAGTTCGCATACCTGCGATCTTTCTCAAAAATTGTGAGATGGATGGTGCTGCAAATTGGTGTTACTGTGCAACAATCCACATTTTATTGCTTCATATAGACAAGCCCTAAGGCAACCTCCCCGCCCCAAACAAATCTTGCCAATAAAACCCCATTATATGTTCACCTTAGATTTGCCATAAGTCAGAAATGACTTAAAGACACACAACAACAACAGGTTTGATGAGTGGCTGAAATACCCCAAAGGCATCAGATGCTGTCTGATCTTGGAAGTTAAACAGGGTCAGACCTGGTTAGTACTTAGATGGGAGACCACCTATGAATACCAGGTGCTGTAGGTTATATTTCAGAGGAACACACTGGCAAAACCATCTCTGAGGATTCCTTGCTTAAGAAAACCCTGTGAAATTTATGGGATTGCCAGAGGTTGACAGGTGACTTGAAGGTATATATAATACATAAGGTTTGTTCAAGGAACTGCTATTTCAAAATGTTGGTGAAGACATCTTTTTAAAAAAGTAATAAATTGAAGAAAATTGTTCTGAAGCATTATCACTTCCTCCTTGAAGCAGCCTGACTGTTGCTCCTTTAACAAAAACAGTTAACATGTTTTTACAGGAACCTCCATGTTGTTAGGGCTCCAAAATGTTGGGAAATTGCAGCTCTTTGGGGCCACATCCTTAACAGGCCTATATTTAGGCAATGTGCGTACATGGCATGGTATCCTATGCTGGTTAGTTCTAGCTTAGCCACTACTGTGGAGATGAACAGCTGTCATTGTAGAGCAGTGGACTTCAGTCCCACACCTTTCTGTTTGCTGCAGTAAACACATTGCATCTATGCAGCTGATGCTACCATTCCCCATAACAAATGCCTAACTGATAATTATATGATACCCATTGAATGATTGAGCTGGAAGGACTCTTGAAGGTTATCTAGTCCAACTCCTGACACCCCCCCCCACTTACCTGGCTAAGGGGAAGGATCCTTCATCTGTGGTAAAGCATGTCAAAAGTATCACAAGGGGGTTTATATTACTTCCCAGGAAAGTGCATAACACATGTGTGGTAGTAATGTTATAAACCACATGGTATATGGTGCATTTTTAGATGTTGGCATGAATTGTGAGATCTGTCCATCATCCAAAATCCTATAGGGGAATGAGCCCCTAATGTTCATGAATTTGGTCTAAGCTGCTCACATCCATTTCCTCTCTTGAGGTTTATACAACTGGTCATGCAGGTTACATACAGATTTTGTCCTTAATCCAATTGCTAGACTCAGTAATCAACAATGGGCAGTAACAGCTGGATTTGGATCTTCGATAAGGATTTAAAAATCAATTTCTCTCTCTCTATATTTCTCTCTGTATATATCCCTCTAAGGGATACATGGGTAGGGGACATACTGTATGGAGCTTTGCTAAGTTCAATGGAGTGGCTAAGGCTAGATTATAGAGAGCAAAAATCTTGTAGTTTCAAGTCATGCAAGTTTAAATTTGACTCATTTTGTGTTGTATCCATAAATATTACGACAACTCAGGTCTCTGAGATAATCAATAGATAGAGGAAGTTCATGGCAGGATGACTGGAACCAAGCTGGCTTGGGAAGCAGTACTAAACATACCTGTCTCAGAGCTTCAGTGGAATTGAATTTGGGCTTCTCTGCCATTTGATCTCTTTCTGGACACTTGAAATCATGTGTTTTAAAAGCAACCCAGTAGTCACATCATCATTCTACAAGCTCTTGAACTTGTTAACAAGCAGCTCTCTCCTTTGTGCTGGTGCAGATACAGTAAGATCCTATATTAGTGGCTTGCCTCTCCAGCAATATGCTGTTTTTGGAAGCAAGTGCTTGTATCAATTTTACTGGTACATATCAACCAATAAAATGCAGTATACAGTTGCTATTCTGTTTTTTCTAGTAATAATGAAAAACTGCTACACAAAGATGTGATCTCTCTTTTACTGACCAGTGTATGCCTCAGAATTTCTAAACACTGGGAAACATTAGAAGGACTCAGCATGTGCTGTTGACCTGGCAGGGTTTAGTTGACAGTCAGATTGTTTGGCCAACATGACATAGAAACTGAGGGTGGCAAAAGGGAAGTGTTAAAGAAGTGATCATTGCTGTGTGGTGTCTGTTCATTATTTTTGTGAACAAAGAGGCATGGGCCATTGGCATACTATACAGTTCTGGAAGAGTGGCTTTTAACTGTTTGATTCTCTTCCTCCCGCCACACACTTAATACTGGTTACCCTCATATTGTGCCATTTTGTGAACACATTTTTATGTGGACTTTTTTATGTGGATTATCTGTTTTGTTTGTCTTTTCCCCCCTCCTTGGAGTTTATTAGTAATAGTCCATTTTTCAGGCTGAGTGTGGCCCAAAATTTGACCCTTGGACCTTCCAGTGTTGTCTATCCCTGCAGTGGACAAACATTTCTTTCTTCTCAGAAGATTCTGTAGTAGTCCTTAAAGTTGCCAATGATATATTCCAGGAGAACAGAGTAGAGGCATAGAATTGGAACTGATTAGCAAAACTGCTGCTGTGGAATACAGTCTCAACAAATTTTGGGAATGGCTACCTCATTGTAGAAAAGTAAAGTCCTATTTAGTCATTTGAAATTAAACACCAAAGAACACACCCTCACATTCTGTAATTCTCCTAATATAGTGTGACTTTCTGAAGAGCAAAACCTCTTTTTTTGTGAAGGCTTTGCTTGTGAATATTGGAAAATCAGCTTTCTGAATGACGCGGACAGTTTCTGTGCATTGAGGAGGCGCTCCTCTCGAAACAGTTACTCTGCAAATGAGCATAACAGAAGTGGGAACTGAGGGTGTGAGTCTAGTATACTGTCTTCTCTTGGGTGTTTATTTCATAACTAGCTGACCCAGCATAAAATATGATGTGATAGTAGATTTGAAAGCTTCATGTGGTTCAGCTACATGCTATTACCGTATATTCCGGTGTAGACAACTTGGCGTATAAGACGACCCCCCAATTTTTAAGTTAAAATATAGAGTTTGGGATATACTTGTGGTATAAGACTACCCCCCCTTCTCTTATACGGCAAGTATATCCCAAACTCCCCCTTCCAGCCACCACCCAGCCACCCTTCCCGAAGTCACAGTCGGAACCCCGCTTGCGGCTTCGAGAAGGGCAGGTGGTGGCTGTAAAGCCTCGCCCCTCCAGCCACCAGCCATCCACACTTCCCGAAGGAATCGAAGGCGGAGGAGAGGGGCAAATGTAGCGGTTTGCCTCACATGCCACCCTTCTCCTGTGTCTTCGCTCCCTTCGCAAAGGTAGTGAAGACGCAGGAGATTGGGTGGGAGGTGAGGCAAAGCAGGTACATTCCCTCCTATCCTCCACCTTTGCCCCCTTTGGGGATGAATCGAAGGTGGAGGAGAGGGGCAAAGGTAGCAGTTTGCCTCACCCTCCACCCGGTCTTCTGCATCTTTGCGAAGGGAGCAAAGACACAGAAGACCAGGTGGGGGGTGAGGCAAAGTGGGTACATTCTCAAAGAGGGGCGAGTGTACCTGCTTTGCATCCCCCCACCTGGTCTCCTGCATCTTTGCTCCCTTTGCGAAGGGAGCGAAGACGCAGGAGATGGGCGGCATGTGAGGCAAGCCAATACATTTGCCCCTCTCCTCCCCCTTCGATTCCTCCCCAAAGGGGGCAGAGGAGAGGGGCGAATATACCCGCTTTGCCTCACCCCCCGCCCAGTCTCCTGCGTCTTCACTCCCTTTGTGAAGGGAGCGAAGAGGCAGGAGATTGGCTGGCGGGTGAGACAAACTGTATACTCCGCGTATAAGAGAACCCCAACTTTTGAGGATATTTTCCGGGGTTAAAAAGTCATCTTACACGCCGGAATATATGATATTTTAGGAAAATAATATTGCATAGTTTTACATGTGGGCAGTGAATGGTTGAGGGAGTGAGAGGGGGGAGGAACACTTGTGGGGCTCAGGGTGTAGATGCAGATTGAGTGTCAGGAGTGGATTGTGAGGTGAGGAGGGAATTTGCATGTGGGTGGTGACTAGCTGAGGGAGGGAGGAGATTTGTTGGGTAAGCAGCCAATCAGCACACTGGGAAAGGAAACATATATTTATATATATAGAATAGTTGCCCCTCTCCAGGGAGTCTGTCTGTATCTAAGGGCTCATCTATATGAGCCTCTAAAAATGAAGTGCCCCACACTAAAGACAAGTCCCAGCAGCTACGGCTTTTCTTAATGGTTTTACAGCCCCCATAAACTTTGAATGCTCTCTAGCCACATGGGGGGAGAGCCTTCCTCCCTTTCCTGATCCCCGCAGCAACAACAGTGGCATGGGGTGGAACCAGGTAAGGGAGGAGGGCTCTCTCATCCTCTTCTCCCTTCCTGGTTCCATCAGTGGTGACAGCAGCACGGGGGGTAAGGGAGAAGAGGACAAGACAGCTCTCCTCTCTTACCCGGTCCCTGGTGGAAAAATGGTGGCTGCAGGCAATTGCTGTGTTAGCAAGCCCCACCCCCAGTGATCATCTGGACAATCTGCTTACGCTGCCTCATCGCGGCAACGTGAATGCGACTGTCCAAATGATCGGACATTCATATTGCCTACGAAGCTTTTTAAAAACTCCAGCAAAAGCTCCAAAGGCTTCCCTTCAGAGCTTTTTGGTGTTTTTTCCTGCCCTCCTTCTGGATTAGACACGTGGGATGCGAATGTCCATTTATGTAGCTCCCCTTCCATGCCATTTCTCTGAGGATTATTTTCACTGTTTAGACAGTACCGAAGACTTTTAGAATGTAACTCTGCTAATAAGCACTATACCTCTGAATAATGACTACTGGGGAACAAAAACAGAAGGATGCTTTCGTATTCATTTCCAGCTTGTGAGCTACCCATAAGGAATCTAGTTGGTCACTGTGGGAACAAAATGATATAAACTAAAATGCTGATTTATCATAGTTCTTCTATTCTTATGGTGGGCCATGGTGTCCTACAAAAAATGTAGCCTTTGCAATTGAAATGGATTGTAGTGTATTCAGACAAGGATTTTTGTTACTGAATTTCTGTTATACAGTTGCCCCTCCACTTTTGCGACTTTCACATTCGCGGTTTCGACTATTCGTAGTTTGCTCAGGAAGCACCTCATTTAAATCAGCTTCTCTCCCTTGCACATAAGGGAAAGGAGCTGATTTAAATGGAGTGCTCCTGACCAAACCATGCTGCCTAACTCCCCACTCTCCTAGGGCTTGGCTCCGTTTGGGGTGGAGAGCCAAGCCCCTAGAGAGCGGGGAGTTTGGGGCAAAGGCACTTTTCAGCCACACACACACCCCGCTCTTCCCAAAGCAAGGATGGGCTTCTCATGAAGCCCATTGCTGCCTTGGGAAGGGGGGGTGAAAAGCCTCCCACCCGCCCACTCTCCCCCCACCCGTCCCTTCCCTTCCCTAGGCAGATCGCTGCCTTGGGAAGGGGTGGTGAAAAGCCTCCCTCCCACCCTTCCCTTCCCAAGGCAGTTTGCTGCCTTGGGAAAGGGGGGGTGATAAAAAGCCACCCGCCCGCTCTCCCCCCAACCTGTCCCATCCCTTCCCAAAGCCTCCCACCCACCCACTCATTTCTTATTCACGTTTTTTTCACATTCCCAGGGGTTCGCTTCCCCTAACCCCCGCGAATGTGAAGGAATGACTGTAATTGCTTCATAGTGCAAAGGGCTCCAAGGTGATGATTTCTAAGATTCATTCGAACTCTATGATCCTATGATTTCTTGAATATATTAAAATATGGCCAAAGAGGCTGTTCAGTGAAAGCACATACTCGCCTGAAGGTTCCTTTCGAATGATAAATTCCTGAGTGGCCTTTATTTCATGGTAGTTACAACATCCAATTTGCTATCTTGGTTGGTGTTTGTTTTATAATTAGTATAGAAATCTCATACAAAAATGATCTAGCAGAACTGGTTTTGACTATATGGAAACATTAAAAAACAGCTAGATATAACACTGCCATGTTATGCAATCATTTGTATTCTTTTGCTTTATTACCAATAATTAAAAGTTCTCATGCTATATTGGAGGCCACTGGGATGGCCATTAATGACTGACTAGAATGAATGATAAATGTGAATACAGGTTAAGTATCCTTTATCTAAAATGCTTGGGACAAGAAGTGTACCGTATTACTGATTTTTTGAGATTTTGGAATGCTTATATATAAATGTATATATTTATATGTATATATAAAATGAGATATCTTGATCTAGACACAAAATTCATTAATCTTTCATATACACTTTTATACATAGCCTGAAGGTAATTTTATACAGTATATTGTAAATAATTTTCTGTATGAAACAAAGTGTGTGTACATTAAACCATCAGAAAGCAAGGGTGTCACTATCTCAGTCCCCTATATGGATAATTTTGGATTTTGGATATTTCAAAAATCAGAATTCTGGATAAAGGATGCTCAAGCTGCAGTATACTCAACAAATTATTGAACTCACTTCTGTTTTGGATTAATTATCATCTTGCAGTGTCATTCAAACATTGGGTGTGCATAGTCTTCACTATGCTTAGCTAAAATAAGCCAGTGACATCCTTTAGTTTATGAAGCTGTTTTGTTTCAAATAATCATGCTTCATGTGCTAATAATAGATTCATCTCAGAGACTGTAGTTGTCATTTGGTTTTATTTCAGTGCCAGCCTTTAGAGCTTCATTGACTTTCTCCCAGAATATACATGTCTGTGCATTTAAACGTGTTTTAACTTTTTAATTGTTTTAATCTGTTAAATTCTTGGTTGTGTTTAGTTTATTTAAATTGGCTTTTTTGTTTTCTTTTTTTTAAAGGTTAAAATTAATTTTATTTGTATGCTATCTTAAGATCCTATGATATAGGGTGGCATATAAATATTTTAATAGATAAATAAAATAAATACTGTAGATCAGGCTTTGGACAGCACATTGAGGGCTCATCTACACTGGCCAAGAGAACCCAGTGGCAACCCGTATATTCTAGCCCTGGAGCTGCCGTGGATTCTCCTCATTACCAGACCACTCTGTGCTGAGAATGGGCAGCTGTCCTCACATGCATCCTGCTGTATCGCCTGGTACCATTGTCACTGCTGGCGCGAGTCAGAGATAAATAATAATAATAATAATTTTTTATTTTTACCCCGCCCCTCTGCTCGGCAACCGGGGCGGCTTACAGCAAGATTAAAACAACATCAAGCTAAAACAATCCTTCCCCATCTTACCCTCCCACCCCTTAAAACTAAATTAAACTAATGGAGAGTTAAAACAAAGATAAAATACAATAAATAAATAAATAAATAAAAGCAACGGCGGCGAGGGGGTGGGTAGCAATCAGTCCACTTGAACTGGGAAGTTATTCCGGGAAGGGCTGCCGGAAGAGATCTGTCTTTAGCGCTTTCTTGAAGCTATCAAGAGTAGTGATAAGACGGATCTTATCTGGCAGGCCATTCCAAAGTCTGGGAGCCGGAGAAGAGAAGGCCCTCTGGGAGGTCTGTGACAGCCTAGTTTTCATAGGCTGCAGCAGGTTTCTCCCAGAGGACCGAAGGGCGCGGGGGGATCATATGGGATGAGGCGATCCCGGAGATAAGATGGACCCAAGCCATGTAGGGCTTTAAAGGTTAAAACCAACACCTTGTACTGTGCCCGGAAACTAATCGGCAGCCAGTGGAGAGATTTAAGCACAGGTGTTATATGCTGTCTCCTAGATGTACTCGTAATTAACCTGGCTGCCATATTTTGTACCAGTTGAAGTTTCCGGGTTAGGCACAAGGGTAGCCCCATGTAGAGTGCATTACAGTAATCCAAACGTGAGGTTACCAAAGCATGTACCACAGTTTCCAGATCCCTTGTATCCAGGTAAGGGCGCAGTTGGTGTATCAGCCGAAGCTGATAACAGGCACTTCTGGCCATCGCACTCACCTGACTAGTCATGTGAAGCGACAAAATGAGGTGCCCAGCATTGATCGTTGTGACCTCAGAGGATACGATACACACCGGCAGTGGCTGCAGCATCAGGGGATACAGCAGGAAACATGTGAAGACAGCTCACATGTTCTTGGTGTGAAGTGCTCTGGATTTTCCTGTAAGAGCTGGAGTAAATTGGGAGTTTTAAAAAGCCATTTAAAGGTGTGCATGTGATGGGGGGGGGTTAAACCATTTTGGGGACTGAACTGGCCAAAAATTGTGAGGACAGTTCAGTCTAGATTTGGAGTTCTGGCCCAGTGTCATCTGGACAGATTGCCCCCAGGATGTCCCAAAACATTTTATTAGGCTCATGTAGACAAGCCCTGAGTGTGTTAATTTGCTCAGTTTCCTAGCTGAAATGCACCCAAGTGAAAACATGCCAGTGGTATTTGGTTATAGTATATGGGGAGCCACTTGAAGAGGTTTGGGGTGTTAAAAAGTTTGGAATATCTTTCTTAAGAGTTCTACGGTATCTGCTACAAGAGAAGTACTAATTTAAAAAAAAATGCCAGTGAAGCAATAATTTATGATTATTCTCAACTTATTTTTTGGCTTTTAATTTCCTGTACTTTATAGCCTTGGCATTTTTGAAGGTCTTTTCACCATGTATTGCATGTTAATAAAATACAGTTTAATTCTGAAACATTTATTTGTTTTGTTGTGTGGAATGTGTGATGATAAGGGCTTTCCAAACTAGTAGAGTGAGGAATCAGAACATGTAGAAAAGGTAGTGATTTCTCCACCGTTGTTGAGTAGAGTTGTCCCTTCACATTTGCTGGGGTTTGGTTCCAGGACCCCCCGTGGATACCAAATCCGTGAATACTCAAGTCCCATTATATGCAGTGGCATAGCAAAATTGTGTCCCTTATATAAGATGGCAAAATCAAGGTTTGCTTTTTGGATTATTATTTTTTTAAAGAATATTTTCAAGCTGTGAATACTTAAAACTGTGAATGCCAAATGTGAATGTGGAGGGACAACTGTATTAGCAATGTAGTTGCGTTGGGGCATACACACTTAAATTATTCCAGTGGTTGTCCTGCAAATTCTAAAAGTTTAGATGGTCTAAAAACTTATTAAACACTTTCAGGTACTCACTAAACCATTACTTTACCTAATCATGAGTGAAGTCCAATGTCTGCGTTCTTTTACATTTTTGTGTCTTTAAACACACATACACATCAACCATAGCACAGTCTGGGTTTCTGGGTTTGTTTGTTTCAGTTTCAAAAACAGTTTCCCATGTGGCAGGAGAAACTGTTGTTCAAAAACTATTTCATAGCTGCCTTGGGCAACATGAATGAGTTGTTCAGAGTTTTTGGTCCTGGCTGAGACATTTATGAAACAGCCTGAGGAGAAGTTAACAACCCTTGTGTGTGAGCATGTGTCTCACTCCATGGCTGCAGTCAGGATTCCTCATTTAGTTGTAAAAAATCAAGAACCCTAGTGGATGTTGGGATTTATGATGGATTTATGTTGCCTTCTGGGAATTGTCTGTGCTGAAATTTTCTCTAGCTAATAGACTGATAATTCAAGCTAACCAGTGTTCAAGAAAAAGCAGTAAGATGTTTTGGCCCATTCTCCCATCCTTCATACATTGTCAGTATTTTGCAAATGGCAAATGGTGTATGTGATGTAGTGGTTTGAGTGTGGGACTATAACTGTGGAGACCAGGGTTTGCATCTCTGCTCAGCAGTGAAACTCCACTGGGTGAACATGGGCAAGTCACACTCTCTCAGCCTCAAAGGAAGGCAAAGGCAAACCTCCTCTGAACATATCTTGCTAAGAAAACCCTGTGATAGGTTCACTTTAGGGTTGCCATAAGTCAGAAACTATTGGAAGCCACAAAACAATAACAAAATGTTGAGAGACTGGAATAGAAATCTTAAATTGTAATGACAAGCAAAAACATGTCTGCTTACTGTCAGACATGGTCAGCTCTTGCTGTTTGTTTTGCCATTTTGCCTGCAGATTTTGATGAGGTTTAACAGCTGTTTAGATAGCAAGTTCAAATGTAAAATATGTGTGTCTTACTGGGAGTCTGCTGTGTAGCATTTCCAAATGTTTGACTGTGAGACTATGTTGGATCTCTCCCCCTCCCTCTCTCTCATACACACACACCCTTACAGCAAGTAATTCTGTTGGCTGAATACTGTAAAATCAATTGCAAAACATTGTTTCTACACCTAACATGCATATATCTCATGTTCTCAGGCTTAAAAGCAGGGTATTTTCTGTGCTATGCTATCCCTCTCCATTGTAGCATGAAATATCCCGATTCCTTTATTTTCTGTTCTTGTCTTGTTCTGCCTTGTGTGCTTTCTCACTGATTCCCAAGAATTGGCTTCTTCTGGCCAAGGTCTGTGATATGAGCATAACCATTTTTTCCCTACTATGTCAGTAAGAACAGAAGAAGAGATAAATTGAAAACAGCCATTTTGAGCTGAAATACATACTCGTATACAAAGAAGGCACTACATGCATTCATGCTCTTCTGTTCTGGTTTGTTGATTCTGATCTGTTACATTTATGATGTACATAGTACCCTTGAAAATGGAGGAAAGAAGTAAATGATACTATTTTTGTTGATGGAAGATAATAGTGGAAATCTGTGCTTGTCTTTATTGTTAAGGTTGAGTGGTGCCTTAGAAATGACCAGCCTGATCTTATGACCACTCTCCATCAGTTGCTGATCCACCATTATACCCTGGTATAATAATGTAAGATGAGTACCCAGCAGTGTGGTCATCAACTCATTAACAGGAAGAGCAATCCCCAGCATCCCTGCCAACTTTCCCACAGCCACCAGTGTACCAGTGACCACGGTTTTGCCATTCATTGGAAGGCATGATGAAGTTTGGACAACTTTATGACAGTGTACAACTGACAGAATGTACCAGAGCCCACACAACCCGCTGTGGAATGACATGTCAACAGCATACATGGGGAAACTTTCTTGCAAAACACAGCCTATAGCCCCAGATCCTAAGCAGCAGTCTGTCTAGAAACTGGCACACATGCCCTATGTGAGAACTCAGATGACATAGTACCAGATCAAAGGAATTAATCTGCCTGGAAACAGATGCATATATCCTCTTGTCAGTGCTCAGCCATAGGTAGATCTGAAGTCTGGCGTCTTGCAGAATTGAGACTGGATTTGGATGGAGTGCTGGGGCAGGTCTATAGAAAAGTCAGTAGAAAGTTGTAGTTAATTGAAAGTATGGATCTGGAAGTGGTTTGGAGGGTCCAATTCAGTGGATCAGCATGAAAGATAACTACATCCCAATCAGACGTATCTGTGGCTGCAACCAGGTTGATATTATGAACACAGTATCTTGTGCCAAGGGGAAACCAGAGAAAATATGCTGTTGGGTACTGGCTGGGAAAGACGGGACAAGAGGTACAAGTTCAAATGCAGTGGACTCTTAGGTGAAGACCAGGGTCTGACCTAGACTTATGGGAACCTGCATGGTGTAAGTCCCAGAAGTTAAAGCCCACTGGGTGATTGCACACCATTCATAACTTTTCAGCCCAAACTGTCTTGCAAAGTTATGCTGTTTTAAAAAAGAATGATTTATATCAACCTACTCTTCCAAGAAGGAAAGAATATATTATATTCATAGATATACTTACATTCATACATAGATTTATTATAGCCAAAAGAAAAGATTGGAAGAAACCAATGGACTTTTTGGAACCATGTTGAAATCACATTATTGTTCCTTGCTCTACACTATAGCCTTTTAGTTGTTTTATGCCTCCAAGTTGGCTCTGATTTATGGCAAGCAGATCTTTTTTTTTTTAACAAGATTTATTCCAAGGAGGTTTTCCCTTGCCTTCCTCTAAGGCTGAGAGAATGTGACTTGCCCAAGGTCACCCTGTAGGTTTCCATGGCTTAGCAGGATTTGAATTCTGGTCTCCCAGAGTCTTAGCCCAACACTCAAACCACCACCCTTTGCTGGCTCACTATATCCTAATTTAGGGGTTCATTATAAAGGAATATTAAGTTACAGATTAGAAGACTCCCAGCTAATCATAGTTGAGTATTATGCTTATAAAAGCAAAATAATGTTATATCCATGATGTTGTAAATATAATTCAGAAGTTTTCCATGTGAAATGAGTAGCATAGCCATTTTTGTGTTTTAACTTATGGGGAATCACTTTATGAGGGCTCTGAAAAGGAGGTTAGAAATGTTTTATGCAAATTAACCCTCAAAAAGATGGGGTTTGGGCTGTTTTTCAAATAGTTTCAAATATTCTTTCTATTCCTACTCTCAAGCCCACAACCCTGAGCCTCAGTTACCCCACTGCCTCCCCCAGACGTCCAGGAACAGAGGCATCGGTGTTATTGTTGCTGCTGCTGATGATGTTTTGGGGAGAGTATAATTCTAGTTCTATACTGCAGTTCAGGCCATTTGCTGTATAAAATGAACACCAAATATTACTTGGGCTTTGAATTAGTTGGCATGATTTGAATTATTTGGATCGCCATTTCAAAGTTTGAGTGTGCTTACATCTTCCAGTGATTTTTTTCCTTCTTTTTTTTTCTTTTTCTTTTTCTTTTTGATGTTAGACCCTGAAGTAGGTTTCACAAGAAGGGGAAATCACAGCTGTTTCTGTTGCCTAGGACATGCTTTAAATGGAATCCAACTTCTTAGATTAGCAAATTGCCTTTGGCTAGTTCTGTAGTAAAACCAGGAGTGCATAAATTAATTAGATTATTAAAAAAATGAGTTCCCGGGCCTGTTCATTGGTGACAGCTCACACAAGGCCTGAAGGAGAACTTTGACATAAAGTAGGTCATTGTATAAAGTGGTGAAATTTGGAACAGCTGTTGAATAGAATTATCAAATGATTGTTCTCTCTTTAAAGGAAGGTACACCAAATGTCATTTGTCATTTAGCAGTGGGATGTTTTGACTTCATTCACTTCTAACTTCATGTATCAACAGAATGAACTTTGAGTGTTTTTAGATTTAACATATCTGAAATACTTCTCTGTTGTTATGTTCCTTCCAAGTTATTTCTGATTCATGGCAATTTGAAGGCAAACCTATCACATAGTTTTCTTGACAGGATTTGTTCAAGGGGGGCTTGCCTATGCCTTCCTATGAGGTTGAGAGAGTGCAATTTGCCCAAGGTCATCCATTGGGTTTCCGTGGCTGAGCGGGGATTCAAGCCCTGGTCTCCAGAGTCATAGTCCAATGTTCAAGCCACTACATCTGAAATGCTACCCTGGTACAACATGTAATTTGCCAGAAGGAAGAAGGGAGAAAGAAAGAAGGAAGGGAGAGGAATGGAAAGGAAAGGCGAAGAATCTTGAGTTGAAGCATGGCAGAAAGATATTGAAGGTTCAATACAAGTATTGCAAGCATTAATGTGAACAATTTATACAAGCATACATCTTAATAAATGGAGAATATTGATAAAAATTATCCATAACTAATTATTCCACAGAATATTACAAATTCACAAGCAGCTACTTCTGAAGCAGTTCCCCTTTTTCCCAGCTGGGAAAAAGGGGAATTACCATCAGATCTCTGGGATGTAGTCATCATCACCCTGTACAAGAAAAAAGGAGCAAAATCCAATTGCTCAAACTATCGAGGCATAATACTGCTCTCTATTGCTGGAAAAATCCTTCCAAGGATACTCCTGAACAGATTAGTTCCTGATATTGCAGAAGAACTTCTTCTTGAAAGTCAATGTGGCTTCAGAGCCAATAGGAATACTACAGATATGGTATTTGCCCTTAGACAACTGCAAGAGAAATGTAGAGAGCAGAACAAGGGTCTCTATGTAACATTTGGCGACCTCACCAAAACCTTCGACACTGTGAGTAGAAAAGGTCTGTGGCAGATCCTGGAAAGACTAGGATGTCCCCCCAGATTCCTTAAAAGGATTATCTTGCTACACGAGGGCCAGCACAGTCAAGTCAGATATAGCGATGCTAGTTCAGAGCCCTTTCTAATAAGTAATGGAGTGAAGCAAGGTTGTGTTCTTGGTCCAACTTTATTTACAATCTTCTTCATTATGATGCTCCGAAGGGCTACAGCAGAGCATGAAGAAGACAGCATCTATATACGTTACCTTACTGATGGTAGCTTGTTTAACTTAAGCCATCTGAGGGCTCGCACTAAGACTCTAAACTATCTAGTTTGCAAGCTGCTCTTCGCTGCTGCTGCTGCTGCCCTTGTTACCCACACAGAAGCAGCTCTGCAGCGCCTAACATCCTGCTTCGCAACAGCTGCAGAGCTGTTTGGGCTGGAAGTCAACCTGAAGCAAACAGAAGTTCTTTACCAGCCTGCACCACAGGACAAACACCACTATCCCCACATTGCCGTTGGCAAATCTGTGCTTAAGTCCATTCAGCAGTTCACCTACCTGGGAAGCATCATCTCAGATGCCATGATTGACAAAGAGATATCAATCACAGATTAGCAAAGGCATATAGCACATTTGGAAGACTTTACAAAAGAGTCTGGAGTAACAAACACCTGAGGCGAAGCACAAAAAATCAATGTGTATAGAGCCATTGTACTGTCTATTCTGTAGGTCTAGATGGCAGGAACAATCCGTAAGCATTGGGAACCTAGGACCGCCCAGCTTCGAGCAGGAAGTAGTGCAAAGCCTCTTGGGAGATTTCAGTTCTTTGTTCTCCAGTTCTCCTCTCCCACGAGGCCAGTTCTACTTCCTGCTCAGCCCAGCGAAGCAGGTTTTCCAACTCCTCCGGATTGGTACCGCCATTTTCTTTAACTTTTGCCTTTCTTTCCCCCCCCCACCAACTTCAACTCTGCTCTGCCCTTTTCGCTGCCTCTACTGCTCTTTAAAAAAAAAAAAAAAAAAACCCTGCCTTCTGCGCCCTCCTTCCCCGCTTCCCCCCTCTCCCCCCCCACGGTGCTTTCTCTCTCTCTCGGGCTCCCCCCCCCCGCCCTAGCGGAACTTTTCCGAGCCCCCTCCCAGCCAACCCTCCCGGCACACGCGGTTCCCCGCGACCGCCCGCCCTAGCGGAGCTTTGCCCGGCCCCCCTCCCGGCCAACCCTCCCGGCGCACACAGCTCCCGGCGGCCGCCTCATCTCAACCCGCCCGGCACACGCGGCTCCCCGCGGCCGCCTCTCACCCAGCCGCGACCGCGCTGCCCTATCCCCGCAAGCCAAGCGGCCGAGGCGCCCGCGCACGCTCTCTCCACGCGCGCCTCCCTCCGGCCGCTCCGCGACCGCCTCTCCCCCAGCCGCGAACGCGCTGCCCCCCCCTCGCAAGCCGCGCGGCACGCTCTCCACACACGCGCCCCTCCCCGGCCCCAGGCACGAAGGGATGGGAGGCATCAGGGGACCCGCAGAAGGCACTGCGCAGGGGGCCAAGAGGCAGCAGAAAAAGAGGGCGGAAGGGCGCTCCCGCACCCACAGCGGTGACCACGAGCTTCCCTCTACGAGCACCGCCACCGACGGCCCAGTACCGGCTTTGGTGCCTCAACGACGGGCAGCACAGGTGGCAGAGAAGGCCCTGGCCAGCGGCCGCCCTCTGAGCGCGCCCAGAGCCCTAACCCAGTGGCTGCAAAGGGAAGAAATGCGCCACGAGGGCCAGGGAACCGCGGGGGCCGAGGTCTCTTCCCTGCCCCCCCGGAGCTCCCACAAATACCCCGGCCTACAGGACGAGTCCCAGGAGAAGACGCAGGACAAGGTAGGGGAAGCGACGATTTCCAGGTCCAGGCTTATCCTGGACACTTTGGAATTTTCTAGCGAGGGGGAGGAGGAGGATGAGTACGGGGACATCCCAAACGAAGCAGAAGAGCCCACCCAAATAGACAGCCGAGGTAGCAACGGGAACCCTAAGGATCTGGTTACCCAGGAGGGGAAGAGGGAATATCAGGACGGGGGAAGAGTAAGGAAAACGAAGTGAAGGCTAAGAAACAGTCCATCAAACTAGCCCTGGCAATGTTGTCTGAAGCACTCCTGTCGGACCAGGAGGAAGAGCAGGAGCCACTCCCGAGTTTAGCAGAATTGCTGAGGAAGCGTAAGGAAAGGGGAAAGACACCCATTCCAAGGAAAAGCAAGGCCCCCCTCCCCCCCAGTAGGCCAACCGGGAAGGGTAAGGGGAAGCAACGGGAAACCCCTGTAGTGCCCCCCACAGGCAAAAAGAGAAAGGAGCCGCCTTCGAGGCACTCATCCGAGGAGTCGGATGGAGCCTCAGAAGGGGAGGACCTACTCACACATGCCATCCCGGACCTAGACGACGCAGCGGACAACGACGGGGCAGGGACCCCTGACAGGGAGGAGGGGGAATTGTCAGACTCTGACAATTCAGACAACGAGGCAGCGGACAGAATTTTCCAAGGGGATAAGTTCTCATACCTCCTTAGCAGGGCCTTGTCAGCACTGGGGATCTGCCCCCCCACTGCCAAAGAAGACACAACTGAAGACCCCCACGCTCCCAAGAGCGAGAGGGCGGCAGCACTGATGCCGTCAAACAAGTCAAAGAGGCCACTCTTCCCCTTCCCAAGGTCCTTCTGGAACTTGGTGGCAGAGGAGTGGGACAAGCCAGCCTTGGGAAGGCGGGGCATGTCAGCGGCTCAGAAGTTCTACAACTTCCCCAAGGAGATACTTGACAAACTAAGGACCCCGGTGGTCGACCGGCCAGTCGTATCTATGGTCTCCAACTCCCTGGCACCCAGGGAAGGAGACGGCGCCCTTAAGGACTCAGACGAGAAAAGGGCCGATATTGCCCTGAAGAGATCATTCGACGCATCCGCCCTCGGAATTAGGTCCGCACTGGCAACGGCCTTGATCTCCCGGGCCGCCATAATATGGCTGCAAGAGGTTATGGAAGCAGAAGAACTAGACACTGGCGCCCTGGACAAGGCCTTCAGCAGAATCCGTCTCGCACTCCACTTCATTGCCGACGCATCTCAGGACTCACTAACATATGCGGCCAGGGCCTCAGGGGCAGCCAACTTAGCAAGACGATCACTCTGGGTGAAACAATGGGATGCGGATGGCAAGTCTAGGAACGCCTTGGCCACAGCATCATTCAAAGGGACAAAACTGTTTGGCGAGGAAGCCCTCAAGGACATCCTAGTGGAAACGAAGGACAAGAAACAAGCCATGCCCTCGTCAGGCCGAAAGCAACTTAAGAAGCCTTTTCGACGGTCACATCCGGCCAACTCGTCCTTTCGTCATTACAGGGGAAATGGAAGAAGAACAGACTACAGGTCCAGTAGACCAGCATGGGCTAAAACCAACTATGTCATTCGCCACACACCCTTTGCCAGCCCCCCCCCCAGTCGCAGGGGAGGGGGAACACAGCAGCAGCGGGGTTCCTCCCGACAACAATCCTGACTCGGAAAGATCTCCAGTGGGGGGAAGGCTGTCAAGGTTCCTGGACGCCTGGCTAACTACAACATCGGACAAGTGGGTGCAGGAAACGATCGCCCACGGTTACAGAGTGAAGTTCAATACAAGACCCAGGAACAGGTTCCTACCCGCACCCGTCCCCCTAAACCAACAGAAGGCGCGGAACTTAAGGACAGCAATAAACCACCTACTGGAGATAGAAGCCATAGAAGAAGTACCAGACACGCAACGTTTCTCAGGGGTGTACTCCTACTTCTTCACAGTACCAAAAAAAGATGGAAATCTAAGGTCCGTACTAGACCTCAAGTTCACGAACTCCTTCATTACCTACAAGCGTTTCAAGATGGAAACGCTGTCATCCATACGGGAGGCGGTACAGGAAGGAGACTTCCTGGCCTCTCTCGACCTATCGGAAGCATATCTACACATAAAGATGCACCCAGAAAGCAGGCGCTTCCTCAGATTTGCGTTCGGAGACGAACACTACCAGTTCCGGGCGCTCCCCTTCGGACTAGCGACGGCACCAAGGGTCTTCACCAAGGTGATGGTGGTGATAATCGCTCACCTGAGAACAAAAGGGATACACCTGTACCCTTACTTGGACGACATTCTCCTAAGAGCATCGTCAAGGGACAGGGCCCTCAAAGACCTGAGTACAACCATCAGGTGTCTACAGAATCACGGGTTCATGATAAACTTCAGAAAGAGCACCCTAGTGCCATCGCAATCTATAGTCCACCTAGGAGTCCGGATAGATACAGTAGCCTACTCCGTCGCCCTGTCCACGGAAAGACAATTGGCCATCAGGAAGGAAGCCGCAATAGCAAGAAGAAAGCGGAGGGCCCAGATCGCGCTCCTAGCGCGACTGTTCGGGCTCATGATATCATCCATACAGGTGGTCCCGTGGGCGAGGTTCCACTCCAGGCCTCTCCAGGCACTGCTACTCCCCCACCAGGAAAGAATATCCCGCAAAGAGAGGCTGTCCATAGACATCCCACCCGCAGTGAGACACTCGTTCACGTGGTGGACACGGACAGAAAACATATCCAAGGGGTCCCCACTGACAGTTCCACAGCAAGTAGTGGTGACATCAGACGCCAGTCTACGAGGATGGGGGGCACATTGCCAGGACATGGCAGTGCAAGGCCTATGGTCAAGAGCCGAACAGGAACACAGCATCAACTGGCTGGAGCTCAGGGCAGCCAGACTGGCATTGGAGTATTTCTCCGACACACTGAGGGGACAGCATGTGCTGCTCCTCACCGACAACACAACGACGCGATCATACATAGCGAGGCAAGGCGGGTCCAAATCCAGGTCACTGCACTCGGAAGCAGTAACGCTGCTACTTTGGGCGGAAAGGACACTACTATCCCTGACGGCCCAACACCTTCAAGGGGAAGCCAATACCCAAGCGGACTTTCTGAGCAGACACACGGTTCTCCCGGGAGAGTGGGAACTGAACCAGGAGACCTTCAATCACATCCAAGCGAGGTTTGGAGAAATGTCAGTAGACATGTTCGCGTCCCACCTCAACACCAAACTGAACCGCTTCTTCACCAGGTTCTTTCACCCGAGAGCGGAGGGAACCGACGCCCTCCGGTCCCAGTGGCCACCAGGTCTCCTGTACCTGTTTCCTCCATTTCCCCTCATAGGGAAAACGTGCAGGAAAGTACGGGCGGAAAGAGCACAAGTGGTCCTGATCGCCCCACACTGGCCACGGCGACCATGGTTCTCCGACCTGACAGAGATGTCGGTCGACGCACCAATGAGGCTCTTTCCACGCCAGGACCTCCTCCTACAGGGCCCGGTGGCGCACCCCGATGTGTCATGGCTCCAGCTGACAGCATGGAGATTGAGCGGAGAGCGCTGAGAGCCTGCGGATACGAAGACAACGTAATACAAACCCTACTGGCCTCACGCAGACCATCAACAAGGAGGATATACCAAGCGACCTGGAAAGTGTTCTCGCAATGGTGCGCAGACGCACAGATAAACCCCCTGAAAGCCTCGACGAAACATATCCTGGAATTCCTGCAAGGAGGCCTCGAAAAGGGCCTCCGACCCAACACATTGAAGAGACAGGTAGCCGCACTGGCGGCATTCATACAGTGCCCACAGGGAAACAGAATCTCGGCACACCCACACATCAGGAGGTTTCTGAGAGGGGCGACCCTTATATCCCCACCAGTGCGCCACAGATTCCCGTCATGGAACCTCTCCCTGGTGCTCCGTCAATTAACCAAAAGCCCCTTTGAACCCCTGAGAAGAGTCCCTCTAAGAATAATGACAATTAAGGTGGCCTTCCTAGTGGCGATCACATCGGCCCGGAGAGTATCGGAACTCACGGCACTGTCTATCAGGGAGCACCTATGCTCCTTCGAAGAGGATGCGGTGTACCTCAGACCCGACCCATCCTTCAAACCGAAGGTGATCTCGGACTTCCACGTATCACAGCAGATAGTCCTACCCTCCTTCTGCCCCAGGCCATCTCACCCCACAGAGAAACTGTGGCACAAATTGGACGTCAGGAGGGCCCTGAGGATCTACATTAAACGCACAGCGGCATTCAGACGCTGCGATTCACTGTTTGTGTCATTCACACCGGCATCCATGGGCGCTAAGGTATCTAGACAGACCCTGGCAACATGGATCAAGGCGTGCATTTTTCTGGCATACGACACTGCGAACATACCACGCCCATCCGGGGTGACGGCACACTCCACCAGGTCAGCAGCAACATCGGCAGTGTTTTCAACGAACGCACCCATTCACGAGATCTGCAGGGCCGCGACATGGGCCACTCCATCCACCTTCGTTAGGCACTACAAGGTGGATAAATTCAGGGTACCCGACGCCACCTTTGGGAGAAGAGTCCTCCACGAGGTGGTACACCAGCAGGGAAACTAAAGAACAGTCACTCCCACCCAAGGGAAATAGGGGGCTTGGGTACGTCCCAATGCTTACGGATTGTTCCTGCCATCTAGACCTACAGAATGTTACATTGGGTACTTACCGTGAAGGTACTTTCTGTAGGATAGATGGCAGGAACAATCCGGCCCGCCCCGTGACTGACATACGAGACTATTTCAAGGGGTACAAGGGGGTTCTAACCATGCATGTATCATGTACCTTTATCTCAACAGCGAGGAGTCTTTGCTTACCTTTTTTCACAGGGCTTTGCTAGTCAGAGAACTGGCCTCGTGGGAGAGGAGAACTGGAGAACAAAGAACTGAAATCTCCCAAGAGGCTTTGCACTACTTCCTGCTCGAAGCTGGGCGGTCCTAGGTTCCCAATGCTTACGGATTGTTCCTGCCATCTATCCTACAGAAAGTACCTTCACGGTAAGTACCCAATGTAACATTCTCCTTTACGGGTCTGAAACATGGGTCACCTATCTCCACCACTTACGACTCCTCGAACACTTTTATCAGCACTGTCTACGCACAAACCTAAATATACACTCGACTGACTATGTGAGGAATGTTGCTGTCCTTGAGCAAGCAGGGATCACCAGCATTGAGGCCATGATATTGAGAACACAGCTGCGCTGGGCAGGGCACATTTCTAGGATGGAGGAACATCGCCTCCCAAAAATAGTACTCTACGGTGAACTCGCCACGGGACAGCATAAGAGGGGCGCTCCAGAAAAAGTGATACAAGGACTCCCTGAAACAACATCTCAGGCTCGGCCAAATTGATCACCAACAATGGTCCGCCCTGGCCTCACATCAGGAGGCATGGAGACGCACTATCCACAATGCTGCAGCCTTATTTGGGAGCTCACGCCGAACAAGTCTTGAAGAGAAACGACAATGCAGAATCACAATCCAGAAACATCACCCAAGGAGACCTTCTGCAGTGCTTTCTGCAACCGGACTTGTTTATCTCAGATTGGCCTTTTTAGTCATCAGCGCACTTGCAGAAAGCGTGGGATGAGTCCTTCCGGAATCTTCCTTTGCGAAGAAAAGCCAGAGAGAGAGACATCTGATGCAAAGTCTAATCACTGATACATTTTAAAGATATATTTGTGAGTCAGTGTAGTATAGTTGCATTATTTTCAGCATCTTGCCTTTTGTCCTTTCTGCAAATTAATTTGGTGTAGCATGGGCTTCCTGGGTACTTTAGCACCCATGGAGCCATCTGCTGCCAAATTCAGTGATCCAGCAGGTAAAAGTGCTACATTTTCTTGGTAAATACAGTTGTCCCTTTACATTTGCGGCTTTGACTTTTGCGGTTTTATGTATTCGCGGAAATTCCTCCCCCCCCCCCGCTCTCCCCAACACAGCCTCTGAGCATTTAAGGAGGAAATTTCCTCCACACACAGGGAAGATCCCAGCAAACAAGCAACCTCACACCAGCCTCAGAGGGTCTAAGGCGAAAGAAAATCACAGCCCCATGCTGTGAGCATGCAAGCAAAGTCCCCCCCCTTGACACTCCCCTCCCTGTGTCTTAACAAACTGAATTGCTTCTTTAAAACTCACATTTCACCCCATGTCTCCTCATGGCCCAAAGAAAAGCACAGCTGCATACTTGCCACCCCCTCTCTGTGTCTCAAAAAACTGAATTGCTTCTTTAAAACTCACATTTCGAACCTTTCCTACACACATTCACACACAGGGAAGGTGCAGGTGGCATCTCTCAGCAAGCAACCGATCCAGCTTCTGAGCATTTAAGGAGGATAGCTTGTGCGCTCACAGTATGGGACTGTGCTTTTCTTTTGGCCAGCAGGAAGCTTTCCTCCTTAAATGCTCTGAGGCTGGGTTGCTGGGAGATGCCACCCGCACCTTCCCTGTGTGTGAATGTGTGTAGGAAAAGTTCAAAATGTGAGTTTTAAAGAAGCTGAGTTTTAAATTCAGTTTGTTGAGACACAGAGAGGGGGTGGCAAGCATGCAGCTGTGCTTTTCTTTGGGCCATGAGGAGACATGGGATGAAATGTGAGTTTTAAAGAAGCAATTCAGTTTGTTAAGACACAGAGAGAGGAGTGGCAAGGGGGGACTTTGCTTGGGTGCTCACAGCATGGGGCTGTGATTTTCTTTCCTCCTTAAATGCTCAGAGGCTCGGTCAGTTTCCCTATGTGTGTGTGTGTTTAGGAAGGGCTCCTCATTAAACCCTCAGAGGCTGCTTTTATTTGCGTTTTTTCCCCACTTTTGCAGGGGTCTTGTTCCCATAACCCCCGCAAATGTGAAGGGATGACTGTACACAGGGAGCATACAGATTGTTTTACAGAGAGAATATGGTTTGTGGGGAATTGGAAGTAGCTTTCCTACACCTCTGGTTGCTATGTGCCACTGAATTTTTGGCCTATGGTGGGATCTGGGAAAGGGATAGAACTTGGCCCCAGACCTATTGAACTTGCCAGTCTTGAATTAGTGCAGCATGTAAACCGCTACTAGGATTGACCCCATAGATAATACCATCTGAACTGCTTGAAGTCTTACCTGTCTGTGTTTAGGGCCAATATTGGTTTTTTTTCTTTGTTACTAGTCCAGTACTAAATTGGGTGGAAATAAACGCAGTTGAACTCAGTGGGACTTTTCTACTGAATAGTTATATGTAGGAGTTCACTGTAAAATTATGATTAAAGACCTTAAAGTGCAGGAATGTCAGTTTTGGTTTTAAATGAGCCTGCATTTGTTTGTATACTTATCTTCTCTGTTTATAAACTGTTGGGGGATGATAGGACACCCAGTCCCTGGCAGAAGCCAAAAATATCTCAGCAGCCTCAGCAGCAACCCATTCCCAATAATACTCTCACACAGAGTGTTGTCATCCAAACAAACAGGAGGGACTTTATCTTCAAGCTCAAAGCAGTTGCAGTATGTACAGATATATATAGCAGACAAACTGCTTCAGCAGACATCAAGGTATTTCAAGAGAAAGAATGCTCTGAACTGACCCTTCTTTTATACAGATTTACAGGGCATTGTCTCCCTCAACCACATGGGTGCATTACATCAGATTTTGCATTCCAGACTCTATCCTGATGCTGTGTCCTGCGGTAACCTTCTTGTGCAGCTGTGGCCTCAAGGCTAGCATGACTTGGCAGTTCCTTGGCCTCAGCTAGCATGACTTAGCAGTTATCTGGCCATTTTCAATGGAGTTCTGTCTCTTACTCCTGACATAAACAGCTGTGTGGCAGCTTCCAAACTGTTCAGCAAACTAATTGATGGAGTTGAAGAGAGGAAAATGAAGGTTTTGTAAGTACAGGCTGAAGGAAATGGCCTCCCCCCCCCATTCCCATGCCCAGCTGTGCAGATGGCACAGGATTTTGGCCCCATTTCTAATCTGAACTGTCCAGAAATGTCCTAGCCATTTTGCAGCTGAGTCACATGTGTCACATCAGCTGAGGTCACTGCGACCATGGCCAGGCACCTTGTTCCTGGCCTCAGAAGACACGAACAGTGCAGGGAAGATATGTGCCAGTTTGTGCGCAGTCCACAGGTGTGTACCACGCCTTCATTGCCACAATGGAAGGGCATGTAACAGCAAAAATACTGTGGGCCTTGGGCTGGAATACTCAGGCCAGAACGTGGAGTATTCTGGTCAGTTCAGACAAGACTGAAGATTTACCGTATATTCCGGCGTATAAGACGACTTTTGAGCACTCAAAAGTGCCCTCCAAAATCGACAGTCGTCTTATACGCCGGATATACTTTGCTTCACCTGCCTGCCTATCTCCTGCCTCTTCACAAATGGAGCGAAGAGGCAGGAGACGGGGCAGGGGGTGAAGCAAAGTGCTCCTCCCTTCCCCCCGCCCACCCCCCGCGCATCCACCCCCCTTCCCGAAAGCCGCGGACCCGCGACTTTTGGGAGGGGGGGTGGCTGGGAAGACTCCTCCTCCCTTCCCCCCGCCCATCCCCCACGCATCTACCCCCCTTCCCAAAAGCCACGGACCCGCGACTTTTGGGAGGGGGTGGCTGGGAAGCCCCCTCCTCCCTTCCCCCCGCGCATCCACCCCCCCTTCCCAAAAGCTGCGGAACCGTGACTTTCGGGAGGGGGGGTGGCTGGGAAGCCCCCTCCTCCCTTCCCCCCGCCCACCCCCCCGCGCATCCACCCCCCTTCCCAAAAGCCGCGGACCCGCGACTTTTGGGAGGGGGGTGGCTGGAAAGCCCCCTCCCTTCCCCCCAGCCACCCTCCGCCCAGCCACCCCCCTTCCCCAAAGCCTCGCTGCGAAGCCCCCTCCCCCCAGCCACCCACCCACCCTCTGCCTAGCCACCCCCCTTCCCCAAAGCCTCGCTTTGGAGAGGGGGGGTGGCTGCGAAGCCCCCTCCCCCCACCCACCCTCTGCCCAGCTACCCCCTTTCCCCAAAGCCGCGCTTTGGGGGTGGTGGCTGCGAAGCCCCCTCCGCCCATCCACCCATTCACCCTCCGCCTAGCCACCCCCCTTCCCCAAAGCCACGCTTTGGAGAGGGGTGGCAGCTGAGAAGCCCCCTCCCTCCACCCCCCCAGCCAGCTGGCCATCCCGCATTCCCCAACCCACCAGGAGACTGGGTAGCCTCCTGTGGGTTGGGGAATTGTGGGTGGAGGGAGCCCAGAAGGAGGGATGGGGCTGTGGAGTTAAATCCCTATATTCGCTCCCTCTCCCTTGACGGTCGGGAGAGGGGGCGAATCCCAGGGTTTGGCTCCATGGCCCCGCATCCTCCCTATGGAGCCAAACGGGGCATGTTCGCCCCTTTCCTCCACCTTCAAGTCCAGTTTGACTGGAAGGTTGAAGAGAGGGGCGAATGTTGCCCTGCCAGCTGATCCTGTTCGCTTTCCCAACTCACGAGGAGATCCTCATGAGTTGGGAAACAAAGAGGATCAGCTGGCAAGGCTCCCCCAGCCAGCCAAATTGGGGGGGTGGTCTTATCTGGCGAATATAGGCCTAGGTCTAGATTTTTGGCTGGAAATTGGGGGTGGTGGTCTTATACGCCCAGTCGTCTTATATGCCGGAATATACGGTATTTTAATTTTCTTAAAGATGAGTCATACATCCATGTTATGTGTGCACAAACTTGGATTTGGTTGATATCTCTCCTCTACTAGCTGGTTCCTAAGACTCATTTAGAAGCTTTTTAGTTTGTTTTAGTTAGCTGTGTTTTATATTGAACCTGAAACTGATGTTAATTTTTGGCTGTGCTTTAGGCTGTAGGCCTTAAACTTTAGGGAAACAAGACAGGTGTTTAAAATCATGATATGAAGATGGCTTATCTCTCTTATCTCCTGCAAGAGCTTGCGTGAGTCTTAAGATCCTCAATGGGTTTTCTTAAGGCCCCCACCATCCTCACAGGCCTATCTGGTGAGTACACTTGGTGACCGAACAGTCTCTAACACTTCCTCCCTTGGGAGCTGCCTCCTTCTCTCCTCTCCTCTCCCTTGTCTGGTGAGGACTTGTGAGAGGCTCTTAGTGGCTGCTTCCAGGCTGTAGTATTTACTCCTGTGGGAGGCCCTCTCTCTGCTTACCTTTTTCTGGAAGGTAAAGACCTTTTTATTTAAACCAGCATTTGAAGATGAAGAGGTTGTACCAAAGGGCTGTTAAGATGTGTGTGCTGCATATTTATCTTTATTGTTCTGTCTTTTAAATGATTTTTATACTGTTTAATTATGGGTATTTTTGTATGATAGCTAATGTACTTGCTGCTGTTGTTGGTTTTTTTTTTTTGGTTTTTTTTTTGGTATCATCAGGTTTTTAGCTGTATCGTGTTTTACCCATTTTTTTTAAAAAAAAACTGCTTTGCATCCCTTTTTTGTGAGAATGGAGATAAATTAAATAAATAAAATAATGAAAACAGGGATGGGCAAAGTGAGGCTTTTGGGCCAGATGTAGCCACCAGGGCCATTTTTGTTGCCCCCACATGTTAAAAAAAAATTTTTTTTTTGTTCCAAAATGCTCTCCGGGGGGCGGGGAACCATTTCTACAAAGTATGAAGGCAATCAGGGATCACCAGGGGTCAAACAATTTTTCTTCAAAAAAAAAAAAAACAACCAAAAAACAACCCAAACTATTTTGCTCCAAAGTGCCATCTAGGGATGTGTAGTCATCACATTGTCACCACATTTGGGGTGGGTGGATGGGCCAATTTAGGCCCAGGAGAGGACCTTTTTGAAACAGGAAGTGACTTACTACTCACTAGCTGTTGTTTAAGGCATCTCCTTACCTTAAACAAACAAATACATTAAATAATTACAGAATAGTTAATAATGAGTGTGAAATAAGGGTGGATCAAACTTCCTTAGTTAAAGCTGAGAGTGAGCTGCCTAGTTTTATTATCTAGGGGCTTGTATTCATGAGCCAGGGTAGATTGGCTCCCTCCCAGTGTATCTTGGCCATGGATGAGGCTCATTCCTTCCCCATTCCCTCCACAAAATGTGGAATTCCAGATAGGCATGCCAGCCCATCGCTACAGCCACCGCCACCACAGTCTTCCTCACTCTCTGAAGGCAGGAAGCTGGCTGCAATGTGTGACCAAGGCCACCTTCATGTGACCAGCCTTGGTCACATGCTGCAGTCCTTCTTCCTGCTGTGAAAGGGCAAGGCAGAGAGCAGCTGAAACAATAGGCCAGCATTGTAGAACAGGCGCCTGTAGTCACACGGCCCAATCCATTTCTTCCTGGCGGGAATGGATTAAAGCAGGTATTATTTTAGAATGCTTTAATTGGCCTGTCTTCTGCCATCCTAGCCCCATATTTGCCTTGGGGGTCATGAGGACTGCCCAGGGGCAGAACGGGGCAAAAGCCCAGCATCGTCAGGACTGCAGGGCTCTAAGACAGGGGCAAGATGAGGTATATTGCCTGTGTAGACAAGCCCTAGGTATCTGAGAATTTAACGTCTTTCTTGTATTACTAGGTTGGTAGTGAACAATTAAAAATAGTTTGTATTATTGTCCCTCTCTCTTCAACAAACACCTGTAGCCCTCTTCTGGTCTGCATGTTCTCTAATTTGAATTGCACTTCTGCAGTCTGCCACAGTTTGTCCACATTTAGATGACCGAATAGCTGTGATGAGTTGAAAAGGTTCTGATCATATAGTGGGTGCTAGAAGAGAAGATGGGAAGAGGAGGAAATGGGTCCAGGACCTGTATGTGCAATACTAAACTGTAGCTGAGGGCTTTGGTGTGTGAATGGATCCCTCAG